>CM035837.1:268477313-270877313 GCA_020510985.1 Pholidichthys leucotaenia
GCAACCTTCTGGTCTGGACGGCCACGCTGGCGACCCAACGCTGAAAAAAACACGCTGCCAGCGAACACAGCAGCCTGACGCAAACGATCTGCCCTCCCTTCTGCTTCAGGGAGACCTCGACGCGGAGCCAACACAGGCGAGCTACTCTCCGGACATCATCCACGACCGGGAAAACTGCAGAAAATGTCATGGCCCGACCCTCGCCTGAGATCGGGACGTCCACGTTGGACCGGCCGAGGGACACAGAACGTCTTCTCCCTCTCACCGCTCCTCCTCCCTCTCAGCGATCCTACGCATCTACCCGAGCCTGAGGGACAAAGATCGTCTATTTCCCCTCAACGCTCCAACGCACCATGACTAATCTGCACCCACAGCTCAACATAGATGTTTATCGGCGCCGACTGCGCCGATCTCCACCAAGATTCCTGACCCTGGTTCTCCTCTCCAGCTGTCCCACCCACGCACGGAGCCCCGGCACACGCACCGGGGGTTACGCGGACGGCGCACCACACACGGGACACATACGGCTCCACTGACTGCCTTCCTTCTTCGCCGCTGCACAATGGCCCTTCAGGCTTGCTAGTACACCTGAGGCACGCAGCTTGCTCACTGGATTTTATGGTCTTAGCCATGGCGCTCAACGGGAATTCAGCAGTCTGCGGTCCCCGAAGGCTTTAAGGTTGTGCCTGCACCTAAAGTCAACACGCCAAGTCCCTCTGCTTTTGTTTCTTTTTTCTTACAGCCGCTACGCAGCCTCGCCGCTCCTGTTTTTCTTCATGGCCACGAGAGGAGTCAGAGACTAATTTTTCTTCTTGTGATCTCCGCACGCTCAACGGGACAGCCCCTCGACGTCGCGGACCAACAAGCAATTTTTGCGCGGCTCGGACGATTTCACCGTCCCCGGCCGGCACTTACTACACCTCTCCTCCCTCCCCCTCCTCCTGCAGCGAGTTTCCCCCGCAGCTCGCTCCCAAAGATGGACTATCGAGGTCTCGGCCGCCTGCCTTGCCCTCTGGGGGGGAGCGGTGTGGCAACCCCCACAACAGACTGGGACAGACAGCTCGCTACTTCTGTTTTTTTCCGCTGCATGCTGTGATGTAATCTGCCATTCATGCATTGTTTCACTGCTGTGATGCTAATGTGCCATTCATGCATTGTGTTCATGCATCCTGTCCTGTCTGTGCCTCTCATATGCTAATGCCCATATCGACTGCTGTGAATGTCTTTGATGTATTGTCTGAGTTGGGTATATATGCTGCACTGTTCTGTAAATCTCTCTCTCATTCACTCACTCTTCAGCTGCTGCTGCAGACACACACTTTGTGTCTCCTCTCTGAGAGCCTGAGGAATCCCGCTCCAGCCTGCTCATACTATGGGCTGGAGCGGAGTTCCTATGAAGGTGGTATGATTTAATAAACCTGCTTAAAACTCTCATCGCTGCCTTTATTTTATCATCTGCTTCACTGGTGACCCCGAACATGCACACACTTTGTGCAACGCAACCTTCTGGTCTGGACGGCCACGCTGGCGACCCAACGCTGAAAAAAACACGCTGCCAGCGAACACAGCAGCCTGACGCAAACGATCTGCCCTCCCTTCTGCTTCAGGGAGACCTCGACACGGAGCCAACACAGGCGAGCTACTCTCCGGACATCATCCACGACCGGGAAAACTGCAGAAAACGTCATGGCCCGACCCTCGCCTGAGATCGGGACGTCCACGTTGGACCGGCCGAGGGACACAGAACGTCTTCTCCCTCTCACCGCTCCTCCTCCCTCTCAGCGATCCTACGCATCTACCCGAGCCTGAGGGACAAAGATCGTCTATTTCCCCTCAACGCTCCAACGCACCATGACTAATCTGCACCCACAGCTCAACATAGATGTTTATCGGCACCGACTGCGCCGATCTCCACCAAGATTCCTGACCCTGGTTCTCCTCTCCAGCTGTCCCACCCACGCACGGAGCCCCGGCACACGCACCGGGGGTTACGCGGACGGCGCACCACACACGGGACACATACGGCTCCACTGACTGCCTTCCTTCTTCGCCGCTGCACAATGGCCCTTCAGGCTTGCTAGTACACCTGAGGCACGCAGCTTGCTCACTGGATTTTATGGTCTTAGCCATGGCGCTCAACGGGAATTCAGCAGTCTGCGGTCCCCGAAGGCTTTAAGGTTGTGCCTGCACCTAAAGTCAACACGCCAAGTCCCTCTGCTTTTGTTTCTTTTTTCTTACAGCCGCTACGCAGCCTCGCCGCTCCTGTTTTTCTTCATGGCCACGAGAGGAGTCAGAGACTAATTTTTCTTCTTGTGATCTCCGCACGCTCAACGGGACAGCCCCTCGACGTCGCGGACCAACAAGCAATTTTTGCGCGGCTCGGACGATTTCACCGTCCCCGGCCGGCACTTACTACACCTCTCCTCCCTCCCCCTCCTCCTGCAGCGAGTTTCCCCCGCAGCTCGCTCCCAAAGATGGACTATCGAGGTCTCGGCCGCCTGCCTTGCCCTCTGGGGGGGAGCGGTGTGGCAACCCCCACAACAGACTGGGACAGACAGCTCGCTACTTCTGTTTTTTTCCGCTGCATGCTGTGATGTAATCTGCCATTCATGCATTGTTTCACTGCTGTGATGCTAATGTGCCATTCATGCATTGTGTTCATGCATCCTGTCCTGTCTGTGCCTCTCATATGCTAATGCCCATATCGACTGCTGTGAATGTCTTTGATGTATTGTCTGAGTTGGGTATATATGCTGCACTGTTCTGTAAATCTCTCTCTCTCATTCACTCACTCTTCAGCTGCTGCTGCAGACACACACTTTGTGTCTCCTCTCTGAGAGCCTGAGGAATCCCGCTCCAGCCTGCTCACACTATGGGCTGGAGCGGAGTTCCTATGAAGGCGGTATGATTTAATAAACCTGCTTAAAACTCTCATCGCTGCCTTTATTTTATCATCTGCTTCACTGGTGACCCCGAACATGCACACACTTTGTGCAACGCAACCTTCTGGTCTGGACGGCCACGCTGGCGACCCAACGCTGAAAAAAACACGCTGCCAGCGAACACAGCAGCCTGACGCAAACGATCTGCCCTCCCTTCTGCTTCAGGGAGACCTCGACGCGGAGCCAACACAGGCGAGCTACTCTCCGGACATCATCCACGACCGGGAAAACTGCAGAAAATGTCATGGCCCGACCCTCGCCTGAGATCGGGACGTCCACGTTGGACCGGCCGAGGGACACAGAACGTCTTCTCCCTCTCACCGCTCCTCCTCCCTCTCAGCGATCCTACGCATCTACCCGAGCCTGAGGGACAAAGATCGTCTATTTCCCCTCAACGCTCCAACGCACCATGACTAATCTGCACCCACAGCTCAACATAGATGTTTATCGGCGCCGACTGCGCCGATCTCCACCAAGATTCCTGACCCTGGTTCTCCTCTCCAGCTGTCCCACCCACGCACGGAGCCCCGGCACACGCACCGGGGGTTACGCGGACGGCGCACCACACACGGGACACATACGGCTCCACTGACTGCCTTCCTTCTTCGCCGCTGCACAATGGCCCTTCAGGCTTGCTAGTACACCTGAGGCACGCAGCTTGCTCACTGGATTTTATGGTCTTAGCCATGGCGCTCAACGGGAATTCAGCAGTCTGCGGTCCCCGAAGGCTTTAAGGTTGTGCCTGCACCTAAAGTCAACACGCCAAGTCCCTCTGCTTTTGTTTCTTTTTTCTTACAGCCGCTACGCAGCCTCGCCGCTCCTGTTTTTCTTCATGGCCACGAGAGGAGTCAGAGACTAATTTTTCTTCTTGTGATCTCCGCACGCTCAACGGGACAGCCCCTCGACGTCGCGGACCAACAAGCAATTTTTGCGCGGCTCGGACGATTTCACCGTCCCCGGCCGGCACTTACTACACCTCTCCTCCCTCCCCCTCCTCCTGCAGCGAGTTTCCCCCGCAGCTCGCTCCCAAAGATGGACTATCGAGGTCTCGGCCGCCTGCCTTGCCCTCTGGGGGGGAGCGGTGTGGCAACCCCCACAACAGACTGGGACAGACAGCTCGCTACTTCTGTTTTTTTCCGCTGCATGCTGTGATGTAATCTGCCATTCATGCATTGTTTCACTGCTGTGATGCTAATGTGCCATTCATGCATTGTGTTCATGCATCCTGTCCTGTCTGTGCCTCTCATATGCTAATGCCCATATCGACTGCTGTGAATGTCTTTGATGTATTGTCTGAGTTGGGTATATATGCTGCACTGTTCTGTAAATCTCTCTCTCATTCACTCACTCTTCAGCTGCTGCTGCAGACACACACTTTGTGTCTCCTCTCTGAGAGCCTGAGGAATCCCGCTCCAGCCTGCTCATACTATGGGCTGGAGCGGAGTTCCTATGAAGGTGGTATGATTTAATAAACCTGCTTAAAACTCTCATCGCTGCCTTTATTTTATCATCTGCTTCACTGGTGACCCCGAACATGCACACACTTTGTGCAACGCAACCTTCTGGTCTGGACGGCCACGCTGGCGACCCAACGCTGAAAAAAACACGCTGCCAGCGAACACAGCAGCCTGACGCAAACGATCTGCCCTCCCTTCTGCTTCAGGGAGACCTCGACGCGGAGCCAACACAGGCGAGCTACTCTCCGGACATCATCCACGACCGGGAAAACTGCAGAAAACGTCATGGCCCGACCCTCGCCTGAGATCGGGACGTCCACGTTGGACCGGCCGAGGGACACAGAACGTCTTCTCCCTCTCACCGCTCCTCCTCCCTCTCAGCGATCCTACGCATCTACCCGAGCCTGAGGGACAAAGATCGTCTATTTCCCCTCAACGCTCCAACGCACCATGACTAATCTGCACCCACAGCTCAACATAGATGTTTATCGGCACCGACTGCGCCGATCTCCACCAAGATTCCTGACCCTGGTTCTCCTCTCCAGCTGTCCCACCCACGCACGGAGCCCCGGCACACGCACCGGGGGTTACGCGGACGGCGCACCACACACGGGACACATACGGCTCCACTGACTGCCTTCCTTCTTCGCCGCTGCACAATGGCCCTTCAGGCTTGCTAGTACACCTGAGGCACGCAGCTTGCTCACTGGATTTTATGGTCTTAGCCATGGCGCTCAACGGGAATTCAGCAGTCTGCGGTCCCCGAAGGCTTTAAGGTTGTGCCTGCACCTAAAGTCAACACGCCAAGTCCCTCTGCTTTTGTTTCTTTTTTCTTACAGCCGCTACGCAGCCTCGCCGCTCCTGTTTTTCTTCATGGCCACGAGAGGAGTCAGAGACTAATTTTTCTTCTTGTGATCTCCGCACGCTCAACGGGACAGCCCCTCGACGTCGCGGACCAACAAGCAATTTTTGCGCGGCTCGGACGATTTCACCGTCCCCGGCCGGCACTTACTACACCTCTCCTCCCTCCCCCTCCTCCTGCAGCGAGTTTCCCCCGCAGCTCGCTCCCAAAGATGGACTATCGAGGTCTCGGCCGCCTGCCTTGCCCTCTGGGGGGGAGCGGTGTGGCAACCCCCACAACAGACTGGGACAGACAGCTCGCTACTTCTGTTTTTTTCCGCTGCATGCTGTGATGTAATCTGCCATTCATGCATTGTTTCACTGCTGTGATGCTAATGTGCCATTCATGCATTGTGTTCATGCATCCTGTCCTGTCTGTGCCTCTCATATGCTAATGCCCATATCGACTGCTGTGAATGTCTTTGATGTATTGTCTGAGTTGGGTATATATGCTGCACTGTTCTGTAAATCTCTCTCTCATTCACTCACTCTTCAGCTGCTGCTGCAGACACACACTTTGTGTCTCCTCTCTGAGAGCCTGAGGAATCCCGCTCCAGCCTGCTCACACTATGGGCTGGAGCGGAGTTCCTATGAAGGTGGTATGATTTAATAAACCTGCTTAAAACTCTCATCGCTGCCTTTATTTTATCATCTGCTTCAGGATGTATGTAAGTCTCAGTTAAAAGCTGCCAATTTCTGACCAAAAAAGTGGAATTTTATGGGTAAGAAGCTGCAACTTTAGCAAAAAGACAAAAGAAGGTGTAAATTTCCAACTGTTTACAACCTAAAATGCTGCAGATATAAGATTTGAGTAAAATGCTGCAAGTTTAAGCTTTTTTTTCAACTGCAAATTCAAAAGTAAGAAAAGTTCTAAATTCATGAGGAAAAAGCTGCAAAATTATGAATAATAAAAAGCTGCAAATTTTCAAGTAAGAAGCTGCACATTTCTGAGTAAAATGGCTCAGAAATGTGAGACTCCTAAACCTCAGCTAAATCTGTGCTGGCTTCCACAGCAATGCATAAATCATGCACTGAAAACTAAAAAGGACCGGTGGTACAGACACAGGACAGACACAAAAGCACCAGGTATGTTTTCACTTGCATGAATGTCACAGAGCTGATGTTTATATGTCACCATATGCAAGACTGCATGAAGTAAAATAATAAATAAAAAAATAGTAGCAGTTTGCATCCTAAGGCTTAACAATTTAAGAAAGATATCAAATAGGTGTTGGTTTTTTTTTGTTTATTTGTTTTTGCATTCGTTGCACTGCATTGGAACGATATGGACTTAATAAAATTTAATATTTAACAACAGTCTTAATAACAGTCAGGTCTATTTAGAAGACAGATATCAATATGTTCATGTGAATAATACAGACTCTGAGTTGCTGAAGATGACGTGTGGGGTACCACAGGGTTCTATGCTTGGTCCATTGCTGTTTATTTTGTATATTAATGATTTATGCTCTGTGTTTAAATTGCTCAAGTGTATTTTATTTGCAGATGACCCAACTTTTTTTTCTAGTGGAGAAAATCTTAAGCAGCTTCTGGATTCAGTAGAAAATGAACTTAAACAAGTCAATCAATGGCTCACTGCCAATAAATTATCTATACACCTTGGAAAAACAAAATGTATAATATTTGGAAACCGCAAATTATATAATCACAGAAAAATTAAAATAAACAATGTTGAAATTGACACAGTTTTCAAAACCAAGTTCCTAGGGGTCATTGTTGATAACAAACTAAACTGGAAATCACACAAAAATTATGTCAAAACTAAAATGTCTAAATTCATTGCCGTACTGTATAAAGTTCAGGATCTCCTGTGTCAGAAATATCTTTGCATTTTATATAATTCACTGATAGTTCCTTTTATGACATACTGTGTGGAGATCTGGGGAAACACATATAAAGCAAAGACAAACTTAATCTTTTTACTACAGAAAAAAGCCGTACTCATTGTATCAAAGAAACCTTACTGTGAACCATCCATCCATCCATCCATCCATCTTCAACCAACAAATCCAATATTCATTCAATTACATACTCTTAAATTTAGAGATCTGGTAGATTATAATGTCATTCAAATCATGTACAAAGCAAATAATAACCAATTACCTGTAATATTCAGAGACTGTTTAAAAAAAGGGAAAGCAAATATGAGCTAAGAGGTAACTCTGTTTTTAATAAGCCAAAGGTTAGAACAAATACAAAGTATCATTGCATGTCTGTCACTGGAGTTAAACCGTGGAACTGTTGCTCTGAAAATATTAAAACATGTTCAACTCTGAAGCAATTCAAAAAATTGTACAAAGATGAGAAAATCTCCCAGTATCTCATTGTAAATGCTGGGAGATAAATTTGTAATCACTTAAAGTTGTTTTTGTTTTTTTTTTGTCTACTTGTTCTTTTTGATTTTCTTTATTGATTTTGGGTAAGACTTAAATTTTTATGTTGATTTTAAAATTGTAACGGGGTAGGCACTATATAAGCACTAGCTTCAGCCTACACCCTTTCGGTTGTTCTTTTGTGTGTTCTTATTGTATTGTATGTGTTTATTATTATTATTACTGAATAAATTCATTCATTCATTCATTCAATAATAGCAGCTTCAGCATGCATTAATTTTTAAATAGTCACAAAATATACATCAATAAAATTTTGAACAATTGTCAGAAAAGGTCTGTACGTGTTAAGTTAAATAGGAAGCATTCATGGCATGACAGCAGCATGAGCATGTTACTTTCGGGGTAAAATGAAAAGCTGCAGTTGTCTGTATTTACCCCAACATTAAAACACCCAAGCATGGTGTTGTGGTTCTTTGTGGCTCTGACTAGATTCTACGTGTACTCTAAGGTAAATCTGATTATGTCCAACATATTTTAACACTAGAAAAGCACTCGTAGAGCGCAGACCTCCGCCAAGGCAGCTCAGTCCCCCATGCTGTGATCTACTCAAAAATGTAACTGCTGGACTTTGAAAACCTGCAATTAGCATTGATGTGTTTTTTATTGTTTTTTCGTCTATTTCATATGTTTTGCCAATTTATAAAAATAAAAAAAAAATGTGTTGGTAGAACTTTACAAATATAATTTATCTATTAACATCCAATATATTATGTCTTTATTACCTCCTTCCCATCAGAACACATGTCAAACATAAACTATTGCAAATACAGGTACATCTTACAATAACATTATTATATTACAATGGAATGAAGAAAAAACAGAATATATTTACAACTTCACTGATACAGACACAAAATCATGGTCCGAAAAGTAAGTCAGCAACACTGACTCGAAGGGAATGATCCTGGTTCACATAAACATGATCAAGCAGACTTCCATAGTCGGTAGTGGGTCCTACAACTAGTTGTTTGAAGCGCAACTGGTGCATGGCTGTCAAGACCTCATGGTTAGGGGATTGCATTAGATCTACATTCAAATCACCAAGGATGACAATTAGCACATTTGTTGGCAGAGATGTTAGAAGATAATGTAACTTGGTGATCAATGTAGCCACTGGTATGGAAGGAGATCTGTAAATGGTGACGATGAAGATCTTTGTTGAAAAAGCATTCACGGAAACAGCAGTGTACTCCAGGCCACTGAGTTTCAGGTTCATCTGCTGGGGTGTTATCTCCTTCTTGACAACAGTCATCACACCACCTCCATGCCCGAGAGAGGCAGGTCTGTCTGTTCTGATAACTGTTGACTGAGGCAGAATTGGGACTATTTTTTGCTGTGGCTGCAGGAATGTTTCCACATAACAAAGCACATCTACTTGCTGAAGACTGCTATCCCTTTGCAAGTCTTTTTCATGTTCTAAGTAGGATCTGATATTAAGCAATATGATTTCCAGTCCTCCAAGAGCTGCCGGGGAAGTGGTAAAGGGAAAGGATTCAGATGTTGCATCTTGTCGAAGCCAGCCCATTTCACGAACAACAGATGGGTTTGTACGAATGGCACTGGCATCAAATCCAAGCAAGAAGAGTCCATTCAAGTGTTTGACCCAACTTAGCGCAACATAGGCCTGGTCTGGCATGAAGGAACCCTTTCCTTGCATAGAGACAACAATTTTCTCCATTGTCTTGCCCTGGACCTTGTGTACGGTGCAACCCCAAGCCAGTGAGAGTGGAAACTGTGATCATTTTGCTTCCACAGACAGTCTTCCCCTTCCAGCAAAGAACTGAACGTTCTGTCGTTTTATGAGTACTGCTCCCGGGAATGACCGCTTGTATTGGCTGTCGACTATGGCCTTTTTACCAACCCGGTCACTGTCAGATTTGACAAGGATTGTGTGAACATTACTTCCGTTGTTGTCAATCCCAACAACCGTGCCACAGACTCCATTTGCTAAACCATCACAGACATCTATGTTGACGGTTACCATAACTCTAGCGCCCACTGCTACAGACACCATCTCCCTCAGACCTCCAGTGTCCGATGGTTTGGTTGAAATGACAACGTCAATGAGGCCTGTTTGGACATCCTTTTTCTTATTAACAGCCTTAATTTCAAAAACTGGGCTGGGCAGCTTCTTCAGATGTTCTGAGTTGTGTTCGTCAACCTCTTTGTTTGTCTTGAAAACATGAAGAGCCTCTGCTGGGTAGTCAGCAGCTTCTTTGGTGATGACTCGCGTCTTGAGTATTGTGATATCATCTGGTTTGCAGGTAGCTGTCCTGACCCTCATCAAAAGCTGGGGAAAATGTTGGTCATCCTTTTGCCGAATGCTTTCTGTGAGTTCTATCAACTTGAAGTTTTCCTCCCATAGTGATCCATGTAAGCGGGCGTCGTTGTCTGATGGGAGGCCAAAGACATGATTTTGACCAACAGGTTGCAATTGGTAGAGATCCCCGACAGCCAAAATGCTGACTCCTCCAAATCGAGAATCTGGGTCAGAATTCCTACAGATGTCTTGAAGCCGTCGATGGATATGGTAGAGGAGATCGGCCCCAACCATAGAAACTTCATTGATAATGAGGAGCTTCGGTTTCCCCAGCCGTGAGCAGAGTGTATTCAGTTTTTCACTACCAGCAGGTTGGTACTGCTTCTGATTTTTGGGTCCACAGCTAAATCCAAGACCTGAATGCAAGATCATTCCTTCAATGCCAAATGCTGCTGTCCCAGTGAATGCAGTCAGTAGAACAGGAAGTTCATCTGGCTCAAAATGTCCAGAGAGTGGTTTCAGAAGTTTCATCATTTCGTAGTGTATCAGCTTGATGACATGACTCTTTCCCACTCCTCCAGGTCTACTAAGAAATACCTTGTACTGTGGCATGGGTTGATCATTTTTCAGAGCAAAGATTGCGTCTTTGCACCACTTTTGATGAAACATAACAACTTCCATCCGTTTGTCATTCAGTGACTGCATCATGGCTCTGTATTGCTGAGGGTTCATCAGGTCCTTACTGAGCTCTGCTGTGAAGCGAGCGTGAAATTCTGAATGATGACTTGATGACGCCTCGGGGGATAGGTCAACATTTCTCAGTTCATCTTCCTGTGGGAGCTCCCTTTCTTGAACAATCCCGTCATCTTCTTGTTCTGCCTGTTGGAACTCCACATTTGGTGCTACACCATCCCAGGCATCTTCTGGGGGACCCATCCTTTGCAGGTCCTCATAAGCTTTGTCCAGTTCATCATCGTTCACACTGAACATGGCTTCATGTGCATTAACAGTGTCCTTGACACTTTCATAGTGTTGTTGGTAGGAGGGGAAGTCACCTTTCAAGTCAGCCACCTCATCTCTCCAGGGATAGTACAACATTAGCAGGTTTCTGTATTTGTCTTCCCCTTCCTTCTTTTCTTTGTGAAACCTAATGACACAGTGGTGTTTTCGTTTTTTCATATATCCCAGGCGTTTTCAGTGATGACTGTTGGGTGTCTGTTGGGAGTTTCTTCAGAGTCAGAGTCATTGCCGCCAGCTTCATTGTCATGACTGCCATCTAAAACATCAGGGATGTGGTCAGCAGAATCTGGAGCATCTTTTCCTCCAGTTGTGTATGTGGCTGAAAATTCGGCAAGGGACATGTTTTCCAAGTCATCTGGTCGGGCAGCATACCTGTCAAGCGGCGAGGTACAAAAGATGTCTTCATCATTGTCATCCATTTCTTGGAGGACCTTCTGAGGCTTACACATGGACACTCTTTTGTCTCGGGGTGCAGTGTTGACAAACACTACTTTTCTGCTGGCCCTCTTCAATGGCAGTGAGAGTATCCTGTAGGCAGCCTCCTGAGCACTAACTTCCCTGTTGTTCAGGAATGCAGAACCCACCTTTCTCAATTTTGATTTCAAGTCTTCACCTCTGTTTTCTTCAGCCACCTTTTTCAGCAGTTCACTCATGGCCCTTTCACTCTTCATCATGCAACTGGTAACATACATGATACATGAGTATGGGTCCATGATGAACTGCAGGTCCATGTTGGCATGCCACGTTTGGAGGATCTAGGGGTTGTACTGGTTGATCCACCGTTCTGAGGGTTTTTGACGCAGCACAATTTGTTTTCCCGATTTCATCATTTTGACGAATCCCTGGTAGATCTGAGAATCAACCTTGGCCTTCTGCAGCAATGTTTCTAAGGAAATATCCTCTGGAACATCTTTGTCTTCCATGATTTTGTGCACTCTTTGGAAGGCTTCTGTTTTGGCTTTTACCAAATTCTCTAAAACCAAAGTGTCGTCTATATCAGGCTGTCGAGCAATGACAGTTTCATCTGAGGGGTAATGAGGGAAATAGAATCTGCATTTCCCACCTCTTCGGCACGTGGCTGAGTGTACATGTTTCTGTAGAGAGAGGACAAGCTGCCTCAGGTCATTTTCTTCTTCCCCTGGAATGGCACATGTTTGATGCTTGTTGATCAAAGTGGCAATTTCTTCATCACTGTTGACATCAAGCTTTGGTGCATCCTTTATCCATAGGATGGTGTGTGCATGTGGCGACCCTCTAGCTTGAAACTCAATCCGTATCATATAGTCCTAAAGTTCTCCAATTGGATGTGCACTTCCACCAATGAATTCTTTGAAGAATGTGTCCAGCCGGTGTTTGAACTGGCGAGCTGCTGTTACTGGGTTGCACCTGAGCCAACTGCACTTTTCTTCCCATGGCATTTTCTTGATGTCTTCAGCTGTTAGTTGTTCTCCATACTGATGAGCTATACTCTGGATGACCTCTGGCCACTGCATATCAGCTGCCGACAAGGTGAGTGTTACACCTCGCTCTCGCCGGTCATCAGCGCCAGCGGCGCACACACCTGCACCTCATCAGTATTGGCCTATATAAACCCCTCTGCCCTCTGCTTTGGTCTGGAGTCGTCTGCTCTACAACGCTTCCAAAATCTCCAGCGCCCGTCCGGTTCGTTACCGACCAGCGTATCTCTCTCCTAGCACGTAAGCTGCACTTTTCATCTTACCTTCTCTCCAGCTTCTCCCCTGTGCACAAGTGGACCTCCAGGGCAGCGGAATTCCTCCTCCTCACCTCTCCTCAGCCACACTCTCACCAGCACGTCGAGAGCACGCAGCCACGCTGTCCTCCAGGCTACAGCTGCATCGCCAATGCCAGCCACCTTCCAGCCTGCATGTAAACAGTACATTGTGGTTATTTTCCCACGGGGTGTATGACTGTTGTTAACTCCCTGCTCTGCTCTGTCTTCAGGGTTACCTGGCTGCACGGCGAGCTGTTCCGCCCTTGACGCATGCTGTTCACCCACACCACATCCACACTTCCATTCACGCACTCAAACACCACCAGTTGTTTGAATAAAAGCCTTAAATCTCCCCGAGCCTGTGTGTGTGTTCCCTGAGCCCATCATTATGTCAGTGAGGAACCAAGTGGGTATTCCGAGTTGTCTCACCATTGCCAGTAAGTCCAACAATACAGTGTTCCAGTATGCGGGAGAACCTCGAATGTTCTTCATGAACTTGAAAACTGTGTCGGTACAGAGCATGGCTTGAACATTGTCAGAGATCTTCATGAGACCTCCGTTTATCTTCCTGTTCTGGAAAGTCTGGCCTCTTGTCTGCCTCAGAGATATTTGTATATCATCACTGATTTGTTTGGCTTCTACTGCATACTGGGCTGCAAGGAGGTAGTCAATATCACTTGCAAATCTCCCATCTTGGTTAAGTAGCCGCTGGTTAAAGTATTTCCTTGGTGTTACCTTCATTTCTCTCCCCTGTGATAGTCCTCCACGCCCAAAAGGGTACGTGGAAAGATTTGCCAATTCTTCAAAATTTTTGTCTGTAAGGAAAGGACAGGGCTTCTGGGTCTCACCTGGCACCAAGGAAAAAGTGCCGTCTCCATCAGCTACTTGTTCTTGCTGCAGTAGAGTGTCGTATGGAATGCCTCTCAGTTTGCTTGTCTGCTCAAAGTGAATTCTGTCCTCTTCATCCTCCAGTGCCTGTTTTCTCTTCCTGGCTTCTGTTTCCTGAGTGAACTGAGACTGGGCATTATCTAGTGCCATATAATGCTCTTCACTGATCAGCCCAATTGTTATTGTGCTCTCACTTCTGTGTTGACGGGGATGAACATTATATGGCCATTCAGGAGAGATAGTGTTGATGACCTCGATATTGAGATTCAACATATCAGCAATGCCTTGGACTGCCAGGTTGTCTGCCTAGGCACCATTTCTTAGCCCATCAATATACAGTACATGTCATATGCTCTCCTCTGCTGCTGACTCAGGATTTCATGTACAGGCGACTGATGTGGACTGTTGTGAAGTTGCAGAAAGCCAAAATAGTACTCTTTGTAAAGTGATATCTCAAGATAGTCAATGAGCTTTTGTCGTATATCAGGGCCAGTGATGTTCTGCACTCCAACTGAAGCGAGTGATGCTGAGACAGCATGAAAGAAGCAGTTTCCATCTCCAGGGAGTTGCTTTATCTTCAAGTTGCGTCTTTTTGCCAAGTGTGCAAGGATGGCATAATTATCTCCAGTTGGCAGGGGTGACATAGGAGCAGGTGATGCTGGCTCATCAACTTCCATCTCCTCCAGACAGGCATTGGCTATTGCCTCCCACAGCTCTGGGTCATCGTCTTCCCACCTGTCTTCCCAGTCTGAGCAGATAACAATGTCCTTATAGAGAGAGTTGTTTTGCTTTAACCAGTTGATCGCCTCCATTACCCTTTTAGGCCTGATGTACTCATGCATATAATGTCCTTAATAGCAGAGTTTTCGCTTTAGTTTCAGAGCCACCACTCCTGCTGTATCAGGAAGCCTCGGCAGCAAGGATACCACTGGTTGCAACTTAGTTGGCACATTGACTGCACTACCGTAAATGGCCTTCTGTCCTCCTTTTGGCAGTCCCACAAGCTTCATAAAGGGGATTCTCTGGCTGATCAGTCTGAGCTCTAATGGCCTCAGGTCGCTTAATGCTGGTGGTATTTCGTCCAGTGCCAAACCATTGACCCATGGGTGGGGACTTTTCCACGCTTCATAGTCAGATGACAAGTTGTACAAACACATGATTTCTCATGGGTTAGCATTACACTGCCTGATTTGATTATGTCCTCAATCACTTTATTTTATGGTATTTTTCAGCTTTCATCTCCAGAACTGATGATCTATAATGCAGTCAGTGGCAACAGCGGCAAGCAAAAATTGGTCCTTCCTCTATCTTAGACATGAAGACAGCAGCACATTCATCCACAGTTAGTTTTTTCTTCTGTGCTCTGCGAACCTGGGACCTGTTTTTCTCTTTCATCCATCGAGTGTCAGCAGCCTGTGGGCTCTCTTCCTGTCTGTGTCACTACATTCCTTCTCTAACTGAAGCATGGTGAGCATCAGCAGCCTGTGGGCTCTCTTCCTGTCTGTGTCGCTGCATTCCTTCTCTAACTGAAGCACGGCGAGCATCAGCAGCCTGTGGGCTCTCATCCTCTCTGTCTTTGTTTGGCTACTCTGTCAGAAGCACGGCCAGCAGCAGCAGCCTGTGGGGTCTCATCCTCTCTATGTCTCTGCTTTGCTGCTCTGTCAGAAGCACGGCGAGCAGCAGTAGCCTGTGAGCTCTCTTCCTGTCTGTGTCGCTGCATTCCTTCTCTAACTGAAGCACAGTGAGCCTCAGCAGTCTCTGGGCTCTCATCCTCCCTCTTCTTTTTCATGTGCTCTGCTCTCTGTTTTCTTCGCTGTTCCACACTTCTAGACTTTGACCGAGGCATGGCTGGCAAAGTTGAGCTGGTCTTCTTTTTAATCAAGAGCCACAAAAATAATGACTAATTACTGATGCACACTGAATAACTCTGTAATAACAGCAATATATCTTGTGTTGAAGTCTGTAATGGCCCTTTTCCACTAGTACCCAGTCGGCCTTACTCTACACTACTCAGTTCGGCTCGGTTGTGTTTCCATTGCACCTGGGCACAGCTGGGTACGCCTGGGGTGGGTGGGATTTTTTTACAGCAAAGTGGCGCCACACTCCCATGACGTAAAACACGCGACCCAAGCAAAACATAACATTGCGGCTGTACAAGGCGACTCCTCGGTTTGTGGCTTTTTGTCACCGTAAAGGCCAAAAAGGACCACCAGACAAGGGTACAGGCAGCGAGACGAAACACTCTGGAAAAGTACTGGAGCGTCTGGGAAGCCATAGAGCCGAAGACGTGAGAATATGAAGTAGATCATATATGACGGTAAGCTAATGATTGCTAATGCTAGTTTGCTTTAAGTCTGCCGTACTACGTTGTAATGTCTGCAAGTTATCGCTATTAGGTACTAAAATATGTATGCTGTGTGTGTGTGTGTGTGTGTGTTTCAGATGGCTCTGTTGTGGGAAAATTACCGCTTCAAACGATCGGTCTGGGCGTTCAACACAGCCTCTCACTGATGTCACCCCAGCTTCACAAACGATCAGTGGTTATAGAGCCTAAGCATGTCTGTAGAAACGTTTAGCTTCCTGTACAACAAATTACTCTGATCTGAGTGAAAATCATGGAGAGACTGTTGAGACATCATGGGACGTACCTGCTCCAGCAGCAATGAGTCTGTGGTGGTGTCATAGCAAAAAGTGATCAGCTGACGCAACTTGATCGCCAGGTTGTAGTTATATTAGCCACAAAATATATATTCAAAAGGTAAACAGTACTGAGTTAGGTATAACAAGATATATTTGACAATAATGATGCATTTTAGGCCAAAACAAACTTGATCTAGGATTAAAAACAATTAAAATAATGCAGTCACAAGGTTACATGGAAAATACTTGATTTATTAGATACATGTACTGTAGAAATATATATTCTCTGCATCAACAATGTACTATACATGCATTAATGTAGTATTGCACTGGGAATTGCACTGACAATAAACCTTTGAAGTTTTTGCAGATGTCTCTTTTTTTATATGTGAAGGTTACCACCAAGTGACATAAATTAAATACTGAAAGACTGGAAAAGCTGTCTAAGAACAATCCAGCAGTTTGAGAAATCACTTTTGGTTTGGTGTAATTCTGTCAACAGAATTATGAACCATAAAGCAGTTTGTGTTAAAATGTTAAATCCCATTAAACCCTAACCCAGGGGTCTCCAATCATGTGTCATGGAGGGCCAAGACCCTGCAGGTTCTCTCTTTTACCCAGTCTCTTCAGAAGGTGTTCTCACTGATTAGCAGTCAGTAGAAGAAATTCAGTGGAATCTGCTGTTGAAGACACTGTTTGGAGGTAAAGCCTGCAGTCTTGGCCCTCCATGGCACATGATTGGACACCCCCGCCCAAACCCATTATGATAAAGTACAGATGCTAATATGGCCCAGAATTCCTCCATATACTGGTACTGTCACTAAAGTGTGCAGGGTCTTCTGTGGTGGCACATCCAACAATACAGTCTTCAGTAAATAAGATAATTGTTTTGGTTACTTTTTCTTAAAAATGAGCCATTATTTTCAAAGTCACTGATAAATGGTTTGTACTGTTGACTCTTTTCCCACTGGTGCCTTAACAGACAAAATAGAAAATCATGATGCAAACACATAAGTCACTAAATTGTTTTATTACAATCGGCAGCAAATTCCAGATTATTCAGAATGTGCAAAATTCAAACTGTAAAAAAAAAAAAATTAAAAAAAAAACTTAGAATGGGTCACACACGCCGGAAACGCTGCCTCACTGAGAAGCAGCTGGGATGTGCCACTCAAGCTGGTCCCTGTTCAGCAGATCTTCAGCCTGCATCTCTGTAAATAGTGAGGCAAGGTCCAGTTTGGGGTGGATCGTTTCCCTCTTGCCTAGACAAAAGACAGAAATGGGTGGTGGTTAATTAAAGCAAGTTTAAAACATATTTGGGAAATACACTTGTTGCTAAAAGCCAGTAGTGGAATGTGAATGAATGAATGAATCTTTATTTTGGATAGATTAAAAGTAAAGATTAAAAGAAAATAGTGTAGGAACCTCGAAATGAAGAGACTGAATGATTTTTCAGTATTGGTTTATTTCATCTCAAGTCCTACAGCTCCTCTCTCAGTCAGGGAATGAAGAGATCGAGCTGCGGTAAACCACATACCTTTATACTGTTACATCAGACACAAATCACATTCACATCAAACACAGAATTCCATTCACATCTAATCCTCCCATTGTCCTCTCGGCTTCTCTGTCTGACCCCAGGAGTCAGACAGTCTCTTCAAGTCCACTCTCACATCTTCTCGCTTCTTCTCCAGTCCGCAGGGGGTCCAGACTCAATGTCCGTTTGAGGCGTGATGTCAATACACACTGCGAGCTCAAAGTTCCCTCATGTCTGGGTCTCTGCCAAGGAATATGTGAGCTACATAATGTTACGCCACATCACTCCCCCCGAAACGCCCAAGAACGGACATACACCAACATTACTCTACCCGCTATACACCTTATGTCAATAATGGACAGTCATACACACTATGTCAAGAATGAACACACACACCGACTTCATGTCCATAATGGGCAGTCATACACATTACACCCTTACATCACCCCCCCCTTTGCAGGATCTACAGCACAATTTACACGGGTTGATCAAAATACACATCACTCTGCCCGTTGCTTAGGCTTCAATCTCCTCCCGAATCTGCTGAACGCAGGCTTCGCAGCCTGTGTTGTGCCGTCCTGCGGTGCGCCTGTGGAATGAGGGGGAGAAGGGTTATTTACTCCCTGCTGGGGAACTAGGGGCTGTCCCTTGGGAGGCCTGCTGCGTCGAGGCGCCCCCGCCGGCCGTACAGGTTCGTCATGTAACACAAAAGCAGGCTTTAATCTGTCAACACTGATTGTCTCTTTCCTGCCCCCCAAGTCCAGCACAAAATATTTCTCCCCGGTTTCCAGCACTCGGAACGGACCATCGTAAGGTGGGTGGAGGCTGTGACGCTGGGCGTCATGCCTGACAAAAACAAACTCTGCGTTTTGCAAAGCCTTGGGAACAAAAACCCGCGGAAAAGTGTGATGAGCGGGGCCCGGGAGCATTTCTGCCCCCGTGCTGCGTAGAGGTCCCCGCACCGGGGGGCGCTCGGGTGCTGCATGGGCTGGCAGGAATTCTCCTGGCAGCCTGAGAGGTTGAGTAAAAACTAATTCAGCAGGTGAGGCATCTAAATCCTCCTTGGGTGCCGAACGCAACCCCAATAAAACCCATGGTAGTTTGTTTACCCAATTTGTATCCGTGAGCGACGCTCTGAGGGAGGCCTTCAACGACCTGTGAAAACGCTCGCATAAACCGTTGGCCTGTGGGTGATAAGCGGTGGTGCGATGGGCTGTTGCCCCTAAGCCGCTGGCCATAGCTGACCATAGCTCTGAAACGAACTGCGGACCCCTATCGGACGTAATGTCCGACGGGACTCCGAACCACGCTACCCAGGCTGTTAAAAAAACGCGAGTCACCTCTGCTGCTGTGGTAGACTGCAATGGGACCACTTCTGGCCAACGCGTGGTCCGGTCCACCATTGTCAGGAGATGTGTGAACCCCTGCGAGGGCGGCAGGGGTCCCACTAGATCTACGTGCACATGATCAAACCTCTTAGCCGGGATGTGGAAAGGTTCTAAAGTGGCTTTTGTGTGTCTGTGAACTTTGGCCCGCTGGCAGAACATGCAGGCTCTCGCCCACTCCTTCACGTGCTTGCGCAGGCTCGGCTAAACAAACTTCTCTGCTACCATTTTCACCGAAGCGCGTACTCCCGGGTGTGCTGGGGAGTGCACCGCGTCAAAAACACGATGGCGCCACGTGGCCGGTACCACTGGGCGAGGTCGCCCGGTGGATACATCGCAAATAAGCGGGGGTGAACCGGTTTGTAAACTTACGTTCTCCAGCCTTAACCCTGTTGGTCCAGACAGGAGCGCGCGCACATCTGTGTCTTCGCCCTGCTCTGCTGCCATGGCCGCGTAATCTATCCCTACGTGCACCGGAGCCGCGTGCGCGTGCGCGGTGTTACCGCGCTCCGCGTCTGCGGCGCTACAGCCCCCATCCGCGCGGACAGGCGCTGTTACCGCTCGCGAGAGGCAGTCCGCCACCACATTAAATTTACCGGCTACGTGCTTTATATCGGTGGTGAATTCTGAAATTGCGGCCAGCTGCCTCTGCTGTCGGCCTGACCATGGTTCAGAGACTTTGGACATTGCAAAGGTTAATGGTTTGTGGTCGACAAACGCGGTGAAACGCCGCCCTTCCAACCAGAACTGGTAATGGTGAATGGCCAGGTGGAGCGCTAGCAGTTCCCTGTCAAACGCGCTATATTTTCTCTCAGCATCGTGTAGGGATCTGCTAAAAAAAGCGAGTGGCTGCCAAGCCCCGGCGACTTGCTGTTCTACCACGGCTCCTATGGCCACATCTGACGCGTCTGTGGTTAGCGCTATTCGGGCTGCCGGGTCTGGGTGAGCCAGCAGTGCTGCATTCGCTAGTGCTTTCTTAACCTCAGTGAATGCGCGCTCCCGCTCCGGGGACCACTCAATCGCATTGGAGGGCTTCTGTTTTTTTAGCGCGACGTACAACGGTTGCACGAGCTGCACCGCGTGAGGTATGAAACGGTTGTAAAAATTTACCATACCTAAAAATTCTTGCAACGCTTTTACCGTTTGTGGCTGGGGAAACTCAGCCACTGCGCGTACTTTGGAGGGCAGCGGAACTGCACCGTCTGGGGAGACGCGGTGCCCTAAAAAATCGATCTGTGCTGCGCCAAAATGGCACTTGGCTGGGTTGATTATCAACCCGTGTGCTCCCAACCTCTGAAAAACAGTTCTGAGGTGACTTTCGTGTTCCTCTTCAGAGGCGCTGGCGACTAAAATATCATCTAAGTAGACAAAAACAAAAGACAGGTCGCGCAAAACGGCATCCATCATGCGTTGGAAGGTTTGCGCAGCGCCTTTAAGGCCAAACGGCATGCGTAAAAATTCAAAAAGCCTGAAAGGGGTTATTACCGCTGTCTTGGGAATGTCCTCTGGTCGGACCGGGACCTGATGATAACCGCGGACCAGGTCTATTTTAGAAAAAATTTGCGCCTTGGCCAAATGCACTGAAAAATCTTGGATATGCGGAATTGGGTAGCGGTCCTGCGCTGTGGCATTGTTTAACCTGCGATAATCGCCGCACGGTCTCCACGAGCCGTCCGCCTTAGGGACCATGTGGAGGGGGGAAGCCCAAGCGGACTTCGAGCGGTGAATTATGCCCAACCTTTCCAGGTTGGCGAACTCCTCACGCGCAATAGAGAGCTTAGCTGCATCCAAGCGCCGAGCCTTCGCAAAAACCGGTGGGCCACTTGTGGTTATAAAGTGCTCCACCCCGTGCTTCGCCACCTTAGCTGAAAACGTGGGAACTGTGAGTGCTGGGAACTGGTTTAGGAGAGTGTGGAACTTACCTCCTGCTGCGGTGCCGTTGGCCTGTACTGACGGCGGGGACACTCGTGCTGCACAGGGGATAGAACAAAAAGAGAGTGAATTAACCAAGCGTCTATTAGCCAGATCTACCAACAAGCCATGTGAGCACAAAAAGTCGGCGCCTAACATGTTGAAACTCACCGCCGCTACTATGAAGGTCCATTCATAGATGCGGCCGTGCAAGGACAGGCGCAGAGTTCTTTCGCCAAAAGTCTTGATCGACGAGCCGTTTGCGGCTGTTGCTCCATCTCTGCGGGGACCGGCCGCCCGGTCCGCGTAGGTTGCGGTGATGAAACTCCTCTGTGCTCCGGTGTCAACGAGGAATTGCCGTCCGGAGCTCGCGTCTGTCAGGTAGATCAGCTTGTTCCGTTCGCCGAGGGTCGAAGCTGCTAATGACCTCCGGCTCTTGCGTTTCCCTGCTTCCTGAAGTTGCATGGCGGGACGCATCTGTGAGCCTTGTGCGCGAAGCATCGATGGTAGAAGCACAGCTCGTTCCCTCCTCTGCTTCGGGACCGCGCTGCTGCTGTTGTCGCTGGGGTCGGCTCTGCTGCCACCGGTTCTCCGTCGCCCTGGGTTGCCGCGCCAAGGTCTGCTGCTGCCGCTGCCGTCTCCTGCTCGCCGCATGCGTCCAGGAGCCGCTCCGCTTCCAAAGCCAGCGCGCGGAAGTCCTGCTGGTCCACACACCTCATGCTGGACAGGGAGCCTCTCATGTGTGCTGGAAGGGTCCTTAAGAAGATGTGTTTAAATAAAAACGCATCGTTGTCTGCCCCGATCATCTGCAGCATGTCCTCCATGAGGATGGTCGGCCTGCGTCCTCCTCTGTCGCGCAGGTCCAGAAGTGTTCTGGCCCTCACCTCGGCTGATGGCACAAAGCTCCGAATGAGGGTGGCTTTCAGGGCGTCGTATTTGCCAGCAGCGGGCGGCTGCTGTACCAGGCTCCGCACACACCGGGCTGTGCGGCTGTCGAGTCTTGCGATGACATTGTGGAACTTAACGTCATCCGCTGATACCCCGTTAAGCACGAACCGCGATTCCACGTGTTGGAACCATGAGAGCGGGTCCTCTTGCCAGAACTCGGGGAGTCTAATGGAGTTTACGCCGGTGCGGGCGGTCTCCGGTGAATCAGGTTCGGAGTCGGAGAGACGACCTCCAAGCCTTTCCATACTTCTCACGTGTGGGTCACCAATGTAGGAACCTCGAAATGAAGAGACTGAATGATTTTTAGTATTGGTTTATTTCATCTCAAGTCCTACAGCTCCTCTCTCAGTCAGGGAATGAAGAGATCGAGCTGCGGTAAACCACATACCTTTATACTGTTACATCGGACACAAATCACATTCACATCAAACACAGAATTCCATTCACATCTAATCCTCCCATTGTCCTCTCGGCTTCTCTGTCTGACCCCAGGAGTCAGACAGTCTCTTCAAGTCCACTCTCACATCTTCTCGCTTCTTCTCCAGTCCGCAGGGGGTCCAGACTCAATGTCCGTTTGAGGCGTGATGTCAATACACACTGCGAGCTCAAAGTTCCCTCATGTCTGGGTCTCTGCCAAGGAATATGTGAGCTACATAATGTTACACCACAATAGAATAATATAACAAAGGGGAAAAAATCTAACACGGTCAAATTAAACAATAACTCCTCTGATTATACAGTTCAACATAGGTTATCCGAAATGGGTGATGGCTGAAGCCGCAGCTTATATTGTGTAACGGAGTCGAAAATGCACCTTAAACATTCCTTTTCTCAGTCATGTTTTCCTTTATATTATTGTGAATTTTATTTACTTGAGTGCTTTTATTTTGGCGGTACACTGCCCACATCCGCTCTTCCCGTACCTCCGAGGCTCCAGTAGCTCCTCCTTTCCCCCACAGTACCGCGTTGCTTTGCTGGGGGTAAGTCGTGCTTAAAACGTTGCTGGCATTAAATGACTGTTTTGTTCATCAGTTTTATCATTTAAACTGCAACCTTGGTTTGTAATTGTTCCTTGTTAATTTGACACGCTACTGTAGTATATTTTTCGTTGTTTAAGATAAGATAAGATAAGATAAGATAAGCCTTTATTAGTCCCACAACGGGGAAATTCCAGGATTGCAACAGCACAGGGATAGCAACACTCAGAGCAACAATCAGAAGGCAAGAAAACAAAAACAAGCAAGCAAGAGCAGCTAATATACATATGTACATATTACTATAAAATATATATATACACACACACAGACACACAGTGCAGAGCATTGTAGCTGGATGGAATAAATATATGAATATATAAACACACAGTGCAGAGCATTGTAGCTAGATGGAATAAATATGTAAGTATATAAACACACACAGTGCGGAGCATTGTAGCTAGATGGAATAAATATATAGATATATAAAAACACAGTGCGAAGCATTGTAGCTAGATGGAATAAATATATAGATATATAAATATGAACACACCCAGTGCTGAGCATTGTAGCTAGATGGAATAAATATGTAAATATATAAACACACACAGTGCAGAGCATTGTTGCTAGATGGGATGAAACAGCATAACCCTCTACTTAGTTATCCTACATGGTATGATTATGTGCCCATACATATTCTCACCCTCCATAGCGACCGGTATTTTCCTAGTTGTATGCCGGAGGGGACCATTGTGTAAGTCTATTGCATCTTTTGCATTTAAAAACTATTAGTTTGTTACGTCTTTTTGCTATCTCTGCGAGCAGCCCTGCTTAGGTTGTACAGTCTGACAGCCGTTGGTAGGAAGGACCTACGAAACCTCTCGGTTGTGCACCTTTATATTGTAAATAAGAGTTTTATGGATGTATTCGGCACACCTTAGAAGTCCACTAGTCGCCATTTTAGAATTGCGCGCCAACATAAGCTCTATGGTGACTCTGGTAGCTTGTGCCGTTGTGTAACTTATATCTTTGTAAATGTAGAAGCCTGTGTGGGATCGAGGTACAGACGAAGAGTGATGTGTATTGTTTTATTTCTCCAACAGGAGCAAATAAATTGTGGGAAACATCAGTCTGGTGTCATCGTGATCCATATGCCGCCTACAAGTATACACTAGTGTCCCCGATCACAGCCGTTTAAGGGTGCCCAAAAAGGGGACCCGTTACACTGGTGCCGTGACCCACCCATATTCCATCCAAGAATTCAAAAGAAAAACAAAACAGGAGCAATTACAATTCCAATGTGACAATAAAGTACTTCGTTGTTGTATTTACTGTAACCGCAATTTTCATGTAGCTGCGCTTCAGTAAAGTAGATTTTACAAGGACTGGGTTATGTTTAAAATCATTTGTTTTTACTGTGGCCTCAGCAATCAGAATGAATTAATACATTCACTTGAATGGAATCTAGTACTTTAACTGAGGGTGTGCATCACCGAGTATGGAGACGTTCAGTCAAAATATGGAATTTTTATCAATAAAAGTTTAGCCACCACTCTGTCACCACTGTATCTCTTTTTGCCCTGGCTTCAAGTGTGGGAGGTATTTTGTACTTGTATTGCTAAAATATAAAAGGACGCACTATAATGGGTCTCAAATATTTGTAATGTGTCCTGCTGTTATAATACTGCATTAGTTTATTGATGATAGACTATAAACTACATATATAAACTAAATTATATTGCTGACTGAACAGCTCCCATTCCCCAAAGTGCAACATACAGTTATGAACATAACTCACAAAGGATCATACAAGTGATCTGACAAAAAAAATAAATACATTAACAAGCGGTTTACTTTACAGTTGATGTCCCAGCTATTTTCAGTTATTCTGTAATTAATATTCACACAATCAAATAAATCTCAGTTCAGTCCCTTTTTATATTTAGTGGAAATTGTGCTACTTTGGTTTTGGCACTTTACCTATAAAAGCAAAGGATTTCAGTACTTTCCACAGTGGCAAGGTCCATTGTGTCGTGCCTCCTTTTCCTTTCCTCTTGCCTAGACCAAAGACAGAAATGGATGGTGGTTAGTTAAAGCAAGTTCAAAACATATACAGGTACATCTCAAAAAATTTGAATATCATGAAAAAGTTCAATATTTTTTGTCACTCATTTCAGAAAGTGAAACCCATATATAGATTCATTACACGGACAGTGATATATTGCAAGTGTTTATTTTAATTTTGAAGATTTTGGCTACAGCCCATGCCAACCAACATTTCAGCGGCCAACATTTCTATTTAAAAAATATTTTTTAAAATTAATTTTATGTAATATTCTAATTTTTTGCCAAACTGAATTTAGGGTTTTCAGGGGCTATAAGCCATAATCATCTAAATTCAAATAAATAAACGCTTGAAATATATCACTGTCTGTGTAATGAATCTATATATGATAGATGGATTTCACTTTCTGAAATGAGTGACAAAAAATATTGAACTTTTTCATGACATTCTAATTTTTGGAGATGCACCTGTATTAGGGAAATACACTTTGTTGTGACCCGAGCGCCGGTCTTGTCCGCGCTCGGGCTACGTATAGCTCGCTGCCGGCTTTGACAGCTGTGGGTTATATTCTGGCTGCACCGGGCTTTTATTGTGAAGGCACTCGGTGGGGCTCCCGGCTGTCAAGGTCGGCCAGCTGGCTGTCATTACTGCTTGTTAGCGTTCGGCTTTATTAGGCGGATGCTGACGGCAGTTAGATTGCAGGAGTATCGTCAGACATCATCCAAGCCTCGTCAGACATTCATCGTTCTGGTCTGGTCAGGTTCGTGTGTATATTCTCGTGCTTTGCTCGTTCATGTCATGCCATGTTCTAGACCGTAAGTGGCTGGGGTTAGCCTTACAGTCCCATGCTCAGTGTTCAGTGTTTTTTCGTCACAGTCATAGTCTTGTATGTGTGTCTCGTGTTTTGTAAATAAATCACCATCATTGCAAACTCATCGGTGGACTCTTGGCGTCTTATGGTGATCCGCGAGGATCACCGCATGACAGTATACTCCTGCCACAGACGTCTAAACGGAGATGCCACACCGAGACGCCTTTCTTCCGTGAGTTTTGCTATTGTGTGGAGTTTTTTCTCCTGTAGTTGGACTTGGTAGGGAGATGCCCGACAGCGAGAGTGATTATTGCCCGGAGTGGCTGGAGGAGATTGATGGCTATCTGGCGGAAGCCGCCTGTCTCATGCCCACTGAAGCGGCTGATCATTACTTATGCCTCGCACAGCGGGCTGTGCACCGTTACCATCTTACCTATATTCCGGAAGGGGAAAAGAGGTTATCATGGATTTTTGCACAACGCACATTGAGGGAGAAGGCCTTGCTCCTGGGAACCCCTCCACCTCCCGCGAGGACAGCGTCCCTGGCGAGAGTGGAGATTCGTCAGCTGGAGGGAAAGCCCGGCAGGGGACCTGTGGATCGGAATCCAGTGCCTGCCGCCTGCCCAGTCCCAGTGTCATGTGTTCCCGGGCCCTTCGCTACTCCATCGGCCAGTAGGCCCCATAGTCGTGCTCCTACCAAGCCCCAACGAGAATCCTGTCCGGATCCAGCTCCGAGTCGTCGGAGGGACCCAGCCTCCCTGTTGGCCGCATCATTCACGTCATGACAGAAGGGAATCCCCGCAGCCGCCGCCCACGGGTCATCTGTTCCAGCTGCGCTGTCAGCTCCTCGTGCTCACGCTGCCCCGACTGCCATGTCCTCCTCTGTGACGTCACCCCCCACGGCTGGGAATGCTGTGAGTCGTGCTTCGGCGAGCATTTGTGCCTGCCTCTCGGGGAGGCGAGTGAGGAGCAGCCGCCTGCTGCGCCCGAGCTCGTCTCGCTGGGTTCTGTTGCTACCGGTGATATTGATCCCGGTTTTCCTGTTGTGTGTGAGCTTCATTGCAGTGTTGCCAGCATGGAGCCAGTCGGGGTCACTGATTTGGAGGTCCCAGGTTCGGGGGTGGAGATCGTCAGCGGAGCTGCACCGACCCAGTTGGGGTCCGTTGTGGAGGCTGCGGTGGCCCAATCGGGGTCCGACGGGGGGGCGCCCGAGACCCAATTGGGGTCCATCGCGGGAGTGGCCTTGGCCCAATCGGGGTCCGACGTGGGTGTGCCAGAGGCCCAACGGGGTCCACCGCAGGCGTGGTTCTGGCCCAATCGGGGTCAGATGGGAGTGCGCCCGAAGCCCAATCGGGATCCATCGCGGGAGCGGCTTTGGCCCAATCGGGGTCCGACATGGGTGCAGCCGGGACTCAATTGGGGTCCAGCAGAGGTGCAGCGCCGGTGTGGTCCGCGGACGGTGGAGGAGCTGCAGATCCTTCGCCGTCGGACGGAGTTAAGGCTCATCTTTGCCTTCTAGTCCCTCTACTGAGTCGTCGCCCCTGTGCATCATCGCCAGGGGCCGTGGGGGTCCCTTCTCACTCGCCCCGGCTCTCCCGAGCTTTGTCTCCGCCAGGGAGGCCGCCGTGGGCTGTTTTCCCCCGGTACTGGTGGCTGAGGGACACGGGTCAGCCGCCTGAGGAACTGCTTCGCTGGTTCGGCGCTTCGGGTCGGCCACCCGACGTGTTATGTGTTTTGCTGGGCGACCTGGTTCGGCTACCAGAGGAGTAGACGTGCTGGGCTTTGGACTGTGATGAGCCACCCGGTCATGTCCCGCCCCCCATGACCGCCCATCGGCCATTGTACGCGGGGAGACCACCTGAACTGTTCCTGTGGCGCCTGGTCTCCGCTGATCGGCATGAACTGTTGGGGGGGGGGGGTGGAGGTCACCTTTTTGGTGGGGGTTGATCCGGTGATTGTTCTGTTTTGTTTGTTTTTTTTGTTATCCTGTGTTTTTGTAATGGTTATTTGGGTGTCTGTGAGTATTTGTGGTTTACCCTGCAGTTGCCTTATTTTGTTTTATGTGCAGTTAGGTTTGACCCAGTAATTGTTCCGTTTTTCTGTATTTGGTTATTTGAAAATTCACTCGAACGTTCACATAGGTGAAAAACCATTTACTTGTGAAACATGTGGGCAAAGATTTAATTTTTTTTCTTGCTGTCCTGTGCTGTTTGCTGTATTTGTTATTTTGGCAGTTAATCTGATCTGAGTGTTTGGTATAATTTTTGTCATTGTGCTGTGTTAGTTTTGTTTCCCTTGCCTGGTCTTGATTGTGTTTTATTGTACTGTTTCTGGGTTTGGTCTCTCTCTCCTCCAGACCTGCCCCCAGCCGCCCACCCTGGAGGGGGTGGGGGGGCAGTTATATTGTGGCTCTGCTCTCTAGTAGACAGTCCAAAGTTGTAGTAATTAAAATGAAATTTTAGTGGTACTTATATATGGTGAAGGCTGATGTCAGCTGCTGGCATCAGCAACTGACATCACTCAGATGTGATAATTGTGCTGTTGCATGAAATAGTTACTTCAGGTATTAGTTAGGAGGATATTATAGAAAACCCAGTGTTGATGTCATCATTCCTTGGGTGCAGTCTGACAACATATGGTTTTACCCGCTATGTGCAACAGTGATGTCAACAGTCTGAGTGCATGTGGTTGTACCAGTTAAAGGAGACGCTGATGTCAGCAGTCTGACGTGTGGTTTTACCCACTATTTATTTATTTATTTAGCGAATGGAGTCCTCAAGCCAAGCAGTTGCCTCTTGGTTTGCTGTATGGAGGGTGTGTAATCCTCCTTCCAGTCTTTGGAGCGGGCAAGCCTCTACGATGTGTTCCATTGTTTGCTCCTCTCCACATGCGCACAGTGGGCTAGGGCTGCTGCCCCATCTGTGAAGGCTGGCCAAGCAGGGGCCATGTCCAGTCCTGAAGCGATTGAGTGTAGACCACTGTCTCCTTGGGAGGATGGTGCCCGGGACCTGTTGGTTGGGGTTTGTCACCAGGTGTTTGTTTGGGACCTCCTTGGTCTCCCATTCCTCTTGCCAAGCTGTCTGGAGGTGAAGTCAGCTGGGGGAGGGTTTTTCCAAATCGGCCGTCTGGATGGAAGTCGGGCAGTGGGTGGGGTGTAGATATCTGCATGGATTGGTAAGTGAGGAGAATCTTTGGCTTTTTGAAGCATCCTTTGAGTTAGTGCTGCTCGCCGGATGTGTGTGGGGGGGCTATGTTTGACAGTACAGGGAGCCAGGGGAGTGGTGCTGAGCGGATTGTCCCAGTTATGGTTCTCATGGTTGTGTTGAGCTGGGTGTCTACGTGGTGTGTGTAGGATGACCTGGACCAGACAGGGGCACAATATTCTGCTACAGAGTATGAAAGGGCCAGTGCTGAGGTACACAGGGTGGAGGCTGCCGCCCCCCATTTTGCACCAGTGACCTTGCAGAGCAGGTTGTTTCGTGCCTTCACCTTAGCAGCCGTCCCCTTTAAATATTCCTTGAAGGATAGGGTCCTGTCAAGGGTCACTCCAAGGTAGGTTGGATTCGAGGCATGCTTAAGCTTGAGTCCGCTTAGGTGGATGTTTAATTCTCTGGCAGCTTTTACATTGTGGAGATGGAATACACTGGAGACGGTTTTTGCTGGGCTTGGTTTTAGGTGCCAGGTTTTGCAGAACTGGTCCAGTTTGGCAAGATCTTCCGTGAGCACCCGTTCCAGTGGCTCAAAGTCTGGTGCTTGGAGTGCCAAACAGATGTCGTCTGCATAGATGAATTTGCGGGATTTTGTAGTGGGCAGGTCGTTTATATAGAGGTTGAACAGGGTTGGAGCTAGAACTGAGCCTTGTGGGAGTCCGTTTTTCTGCGTTCTCCATGTGCTTGTGTTCTGACCGAGGTGGACTCTGAACCCTCGGTTGGTCAGCAGGGTTTTTATAATTGCTGTTGCCCAGGCAGGGATCGCCTTTGTAAGTTTCAGAAGGAGGCCTTTGTGCCAGACCGTATCATAGGCGGCTGTAAGATCGAGAAACACAGCCCCTGTCTTCAGTCTGCTCTCGAAGCCATTTTCGATGAAGGTGGTTAGGGCCAGTACTTGTTCTCCTGTGCTGCGGTCCTTGCGGAAACCTGCTTGATCCACACTTAGAATTTCCTCTATTCCTGGGGAAATACATTGCAGTATTAGGCGCTCCATAATTTTATAAGGAACGCTGAGTAGGGAGATTGGGCAGTAGCTTGCTGGTAGTTTGTGGTCTTTGCCAGGTTTTGGTATGGCAATGACCTTTGCTGTCCGCCATTTCTTTGGGATCGAGTTTGTTTGTATGATCCTTGTGTAGAGTTGTGTCAAACAGGTTAGAGCTCGGGGGCCAAGATTTTTCATGAATTCTGGGAAGATGTTGTCGTATCCTGCTGCCTTTCCACATTTCAGGCCCTGTAGAACTTTCTCCAGTTCAGCAGCCTCGAAGGGTTCAGGGTTCGTTTCCTCTACGGGCATTTTTTGGTGGGTTTTTTTTAGCTCAGTTGTAACTGCTCTTCTGGTGTCTTTGTGTTGGGGTGCTTTGTCAATGGTCAGTAGGTGGGATGCAACTTGGTTGGGTGTGACAGATGCTCGGCTTTGGCTAGGGGGCTTCTGTGCAGCTCCTAGGCGATGGATGAGGCTCCAACATTTCCTGTTAGAGTGGGTAAAGCTCCGGTCAGCAACTGTCTCCTCCCATTTCTTTCGCCGGGCTGTACTTAGCGATTCAATGAGATGGTCTGCTATCTCTGGGTCCCCTGATGTTTGATAGGATTGTAGGAGGGCAGCGCTTTCTCCGTCCAGGCATGGGACATAGAGGGGTGGGTAGCCTCGTGGAATTGCAGTGTGAGCAGCTTTGAAGATTGCGCTGCAGAAGCGGTTGTATGCTTCATCTACAGTGATGGTGTGGAGTGGAATGGTAACAGCACTCCGATCCATGGTTTCACTGAATTTCTTCCAGTTGGCTTTGCGGAAGCTCCAGCGCATCTTCCTTGGGCCGTTTATGACTGGAAGTTGTAGACCAATGTGTACAAGCAGGGGCCGGTGTTGGCTGTGTGGAAAATCATCAAGAATGAGGATCTGTGTAGGATATGGCATCCCATTCAAAGAGCTGACCCAGCACAGGCCAGGAGAATAGTCCTTCTTCCACCTAGCAGAGTGGAAGGTTCCTCTTTGTTTGGGGTCGTGTATCAGAGTGAGATCATTTCTAGATGCCCAGTCTGAAAGTACCTCCCCGTCACTATCCACTGCTGGGTACCCCCAGTCAGGGTGATGGCTGTTAAAGTCCCCCACATAGATGGCAGGGTGGGGTAGGGTGGGTAAGACCTGCAGATCCCAGCTGGCACTAGGGGGCTTGTACACATTGACAATATGGAAGCCACCAATGGTTATGGTGTCTGAGAAATGTGTTGTTGTCAGGTGGTTTACTTCAACTATGTCAGAATGCACATAGGTGGCACGTCCATGTTTGGCATGTGGAACATGGCACAGGAGGTCAAAGCCATTGATGGTGTAGCGGCCAGCTTCCTCTGTGCCAATATGAGTCTCTTGGAGGCAAATTACATCAATCGAGTGTTGGAAGGCGAGGACTTCGATAAGGCTTCGCTTGGCTGCAGATAGGCCTTCAACGTTTAGTTGTAGTATGCGAAGGGCAGGTCCTGCCGCAAGGTGCTCTCAGGGCTGTTTGCTTTCGGCTTTGGGACTGTGACTAGGATTCTTCTTTGACTTGGCACTGAGGCGTCGTCTCTTCGAATTTAGTCTGCTGGTAGGATCATTAGCTTCCCCGGGCAAGCCCGGGTACTGGCGGAGGGCGCGACGAGAACGCTGATCCATTGCTCTTTCATAGTGGTAGTTTTACCCACTATGTGCAACAGTCATGTCAACAGTCTGAGTTCATGTTTTATCAGCTATATGCAACAATGATACATTAGTATTATGGGTAACCAGTGGTTTTATCAATACAATGAGATGCTGATGTCAGCAGTCTAACTGTAAAAGTAGACAAAAACATACTGATGTGTTCATAACCAATCTTTACTATTCTCGTCAATATAATTTCCCAAAGCCCACATCAGCTTTCTTTCACTATATCCATTACATGCTGTAACATGCTGATGTCACTCACAATCACTTTTACTGGTGCATTCCAAATAAGAGTATAGGTAGGAATAATAATATAGGGTGGAAAAACTGAAAATTTTAATAAGAGTATAAGGCGTAATAATAGTATAGGCTGGAAATTTGTTAAAATTTCAATAAAAGTATAGGTGTGCAATAATAGTATAGGGACGCACAATACATACAAAGTTAAATAATGTTCATAATTATGCCTGAGATATTGAAATATCTACAAAATTAAAAGAAACCACCTTCTGAATTGGTTTTATTTCTTTTGAAAATACTGTATGAACAATTTATCAGAGGAACATTAACAGCAATTTAAAATTTACCAAATTTAATGGTGAAGTTTAAACATTTGAAAAAAAAAATAATACAACAAATGTACCAGTATATTCATAATATTGCAAATCAGCTTACAAACCTGCTTTCCCAACTCCTCTTTCTGTTTCATAGAGTATTTCTTCAACTTTAAATCAAAACCGTCAGACACCGGGTCAGACACTTCAGAAGCCATCATCTGCTGCTCCGCGCATGGCCCCGGGCACATGGCATGACGACATGTAGACTGTTTTGTAAACAACCGGCACGTGTATCCCGAACACAGCCGAACACAGCCGAGATAATACGGAAATAAAGGAAGTGCCTCCGACAGCTTTTTCAGCCAATTACGAGGAGTGACTTAGTGGCTGCGGGCCTGCTGCATAGTACACACACACTTGAAAAAATATATACATACGAGTGCCACACTTCAATCGGTAAAGCTTTGAATAAATCTCGAAAAAATGTCCTTCATGTCAAAGCTGGCGCGGACCCCGAAAATGCACACGCTTTGTGCAACGCAACCTTCTGGTTTGGACAGCCACGCTGGTGTCCTGATGGCACGAACGCAGCACCCGGCGGTGATTCTCCGACGACAAGCGAACGCAGCAGCCTGACTGATCTGCCCTCCCTTCCGCTTCAGGGAGACTTACGACGCAGAGTTTCCAGGCGAAACTCTCCGGAGAACACCCACGACTGGGACCTACGTTCAGGTCCACGCGTTCTGATAAGCGTATAGACCCAAATAAAACCGTATAGGGGTGACATAGGGCATATCCTAATAAGCGTATAGACCCAAATAAGACCGTATAGGGCTGCATTTTGGGGCAAAATAAATACCCGTACATGTACGGTTATTTGTAATGCACCAGTACATTAGTATTATTGGTAACCAGTACTTGAAGTGAGAGATGATGTCAATTCCCTTTTAATAAATTTAACAGATGATTTTCCCACATTTATTTTATCGACATTTTTAGATCCGCTGACCATGAAAACATCTACCGGTATAACTTTTTGAGTTATATTGGTAACAGACAGTCAAACAAAATATTTTAGTCGTACTGTGGAGAATGTGCTCAAGGATGAGGCTGAGTTTATTCCTCAGATTCAGCTTTATTCACAGATCACATACTCCAACAATCTCAAAGCAAGTAAAGAGGAAGTTTTCATCTCTTATCAGGGTTTTGTCCCCCGGACACAAAACAGCAGTCACATGGTGTTTAATCAAACATACAGTCACATGGTACTTAATCCCAATCACAAAGTAACCCCTTTGATCTCACACCATTGTCCTTTAGTCTCTGGTGGTCTGGACATCTCCCCAGGTCGTCTCCCTGAAACAAAGGCCAAATCTCACACTCTTCCGTTGTCTCTCAGAGTCTCAGTCCCTTTTGTTCCATGAGACGTGAAGCACACAATAAACATACAGCAATACATTTGTGGTGAATATGTGACCAACATATGTGCCACATGACCCCCCCAAACGTCTAAAATGGGACAAACATAACCAGAGATACATGACATAATAACATTACTACATATCAATCCACCAGTTGCTAAGCTCTCAGTCTCCTGCCGTATCTGCTGAAAGCCAGCTTTGCTGCTTCCGCAGCGTCCTCCTGCTCCTGTGGATTAGAACTGTTAGTCAATCTCTGTGGGTGTTCTGTAGAATGCCCTCTAGGGGGTCTGCCGCGACGGGGGGCTCTCGCCAACTGCACCTCTTCATCCGCCAAATCAAAAGCGGGTTTGAGTCTGTTTATACAAATCAACTCCTTTCTGTCTCCCAAATCTAGCAAAAAATGCTTCTCTCCTGTTTCCAGCACCCTGAAAGGCCCATCGTAAGGCGGGCGCAAGTTGGGGCGATAAGCATCATGCCTAACAAAAACAAACTCCGCATTTTTTAAAGCCTTCGGCACAAAAACGCGTGGAAAACTGTGATGAACCAAGCCAGGAAGCGTGTTTGATCCTGTGTCGCTCTGCAACAGCTGAGTGGGGGGGGGGGCAATTTGGCGCAGGGGTATCGGGGAGAAACTCCCTGGGCAGACGGAGAGGCTGTGTAAACACTAACTCAGCAGGGGAGGCTTGCAAATCCTCCTTAGGTGCAGAACGCAACCCCAATAAGACCCATGGTAGTTTGTCAACCCAATTTGTATCTGTAAGCGACGCTCTGAGGGCCGCTTTCAATGACCTATGAAAACGCTCGCATAAACCGTTAGCCTGGGGGTTGTACGCGGTGGTGCGGTGGATCTTTACCCCTAGGCTGCGGGCCATCGATGACCAGAGTTCGGAAACAAATTGAGGACCTCTGTCAGACGTTATGTCCAACGGAACTCCAAAATGCGCTACCCAAGCTGTTAAAAACGCGCGCGCCACTTCCTCCGCTGTGGTTGATGCCAGAGGGACCGCTTCCGGCCAACGCGTGGTGCGGTCCACCATCATCAAAAGGTGTGTGAACCCCTGTGACGACGGAAGGGGGCCTACCAAGTCGACATGCACATGATCAAAGTGCTTAGCTGGAATGTGAAAAGGCTCCAAAGGAGCTCTAGTGTGTTTGTGTATTTTGGCTCGCTGACACGCTACGCAAGCTGTCGCCCATTCTTTGACCTGTTTGCGCAACCCCAGCCAAACAAATTTGTCTCCCACCATTTTGACTGATGCGCGCACCCCCGGGTGTGCCAGAGAATGGATCGAGTCAAAAACGCGGCGGCGCCACGTAGCTGGTACCACGGGACGCGGCCGTCCCATGGAGACATCGCAGATTAGGGGAGGCATACCCATTTGCAGCACCCTGTCCTCCAGCCTTAACCCTGTTGGTCCAGACGGGAGCGCGCGCACGTCCGCATCGCTAACCTGCTCCGCGGCCATGGTTGCATAATCTAACCCTACGCGGACCGGGGCCACGTGCGCTTCCGCGCCGCTACCCTGGCCCGCGGCCATGGCTGCAGAGTCTGCCTCCACGGGGCCTGGCGCCAGCACAGCACGCGAGAGGCAGTCTGCCACTACATTATGTTTACCTGCGACATGCTGGATATCGGTGGTGAACTCTGATATCACGGCCAGCTGTCTTTGCTGTCAGCCCGACCAAGGTTCCGAAATCTTGGCCATCGCAAAAGTCAGCGGTTTGTGGTCCACGAACGCGGTGAAACAGCGCCCTTCCAGCCAGTACTGGAAATGGCGGATGGCCAAGTGTAGGGCCAACAACTCCCTGTCGAACGCGCTGTATTTTCGCTTGCTATCGCGCAAGGTTTTGCTGAAAAACGCGAGCGGTTGCCAGGTCCCCGCTACAAACTGTTCAACAACCGCCCCTACCGCTAAATCGGACGCGTCAGTGGTGAGGGCCATGCGGGCTGTTGGAACTGGGTGTGCCAACAAAGCCGCGTTTGCCAGGGCTGTTTTGACTTGAGAGAATGCGCGCTCCCGCTCAGGAGACCATTCGATTTTATTTGTGGGTTTTTGTTTCTTTAGTGCAGCGTACAATGGTTGCATGAGCCGCGCCGCGCTTGGGATGAAACGGTTATAAAAATTAACCATTCCCAAAAACTCCTGTAACGCTTTGACCGTTTGAGGTTGGGGAAAATTTGTTATTGCGCGCACTTTATCGGGCAGAGGTACCGCTCCTTCTGGCGAAACGCGATGCCCCAAAAAATCAATCTGCGTTACTCCAAACTGACACTTTGCTGGGTTAATTATTAACCCGTGCTCTGCCAGCCTCCGGAAAACTGCCGTGAGGTGGCTTTCATGTTCGTCTTCGGATGTGCTGGCTACTAAAATGTCATCCAAGTAGACGAACACGAAAGGGAGGTCGCATAGCACCGCGTCCATCATGCGCTGGAACGTCTGCACGGCCCCCTTGAGTCCAAAAGGCATGCGCAAAAACTCAAAAAGCCCGAAAGGAGTTATTACCGCTGTTTTGGGTATGTCCTGGGCACGCACTGGAACCTGATGGTAACCTGATGGTAGCCGCGCACTAAATCTATTTTAGAAAAAATGCCCCCGCCAAATGAACCGAAAAATCCTGGATGTGTGGGATCACGTCGCGGTCACCAGTGTGGAGAATGTGCTCAAGGATGAGGCTGAGTTTATTCCTCAGATTCAGCTTTATTCACAGATCACATACTCCAACAATCTCAAAGCAAGTAAAGAGGAAGTTTTCATCTCTCATCAGGGTTTTGTCCCCTGGACACGAAACAGCAGTCACATGGTGTTTAATCAAACATACAGTCACATGGTACTTAATCCCAATCACAAAGTAACCCCTTTGATCTCACACCATTGTCCTTTAGTCTCTGGTGGTCTGGACATCTCCCCAGGTCGTCTCCCTGAAACAAAGGCCGAATCTCACACTCTTCCGTTGTCTCTCAGAGTCTCAGTCCCTTTTGTTCCATGAGACGTGAAGCACACAATAAACATACAGCAATACATTTGTGGTGAATATGTAACCAACATATGTGCCACAGTACATTTATTTTATCTATAGTTTTAGATTTCTTGACCATGGAAACATACCTTTAGCAATTGCATTCACATTGATATTAGTTACCTCTGCCAAGGAGGTTATGTTTTTTACCTCTGCCAAGGAGGTTATTATTGAGGAAAATCACTGTTTTGGTAATGGCGGTTTTCTTCTGGCTCTAGCTCCATAGCATTTGAAGATACAACAAATCCATTCGCACATTATTAATTCCTCAGTGTCTTGGCTATATTTTGGTGTTTGTTGTATGTTTATATCTTAATTTGCTACCTTACAGTAATGAAAATTCAAAAGGTCCCCTATTATTTCCTGTTCTGGATCATAGTATCCTGCATCTTGCTAGGATCCGGATCAAAATATAATAGTCGTACATTTATTTTATCTATATTTTTGAATTCCTTGACCATGGAAACATACCTTTAGCAGTTGGATTCACATTGATATCATTATTAGTTCAGTAGGTTTTGAGGAAAATCACTTTTTCAGTAATGGCGGTTTTCGTCTGGATCTAGCTCCACAGCTTTTGAAGATACAACAGATCTTGTAATGTTTGTTATTTACTTATAACAAAGACACTTAGTCTTAATCACCATGCTCGCAAGACGTGCTTCCTTTTATCACTTCCGGTTCACATGTTTTACCACTTCCTGAATCAACCTGCTATCTCATGTGATCGTACTGCCACCTTGTGGTAACACCTATCAGTACATCCCCTTTCCTGAGCAGGTTAGTATAACTTGGTAACTAACACATATACAGCATTTCAAGACTGCAACTGAATAAATCTTCTTACTAACATTCAAGATGTCTTAATGCAGTACATAGAAAACTTTTCCTTTTTTTCACAAATACACTGTGTACTGATAACCAAACAAAACAAGAAAGCCACAACTATTCCATTCGTAACAAATAACATGCAACTGTCAACTCTTTTTTTTTTTTTTTTTTTTAAACAACTTCAACAGTTCACTGTTCTATGAGTCTCTGAGGTGGCTTCCTGTTTCTGGTGGATCGTCTCAGAGCTGGAGTGACAACATCTGGGGAAGATGAAGGAGGCTCAGTGTGCTGCAAATCTAGTGTCACATTAACAGCCTTTCCAGACGCAGTTTCCTGAGGTTGCCCTTCAGTGTCCTCCAGAATCTTCAAAAGACTCTTCCTGTTTCTTCTGAACACTTGTCCGTCCTCTGTTTTCACCGTATAGGATCTGGGACCCACCTCACTGAGAACTGTTGCCTTTCTGGTCCAAGTATTAGGATCCTCAATTCTCACAATGTCCCTTTCACAAAGAGGTTCCAGTCTCCTTGCTGATCTGTCATAGTTCATTTTCTGTTTGAGTTTCAGTTTCTTTCTCTTGTTAGTCAGTTCTCTGTTGTTGTCCTTGTCTTTCTCTGTGATAACGTGTGGTAAAGTGGTGCGCAGCCTACGACGCATTAGCAGCTCTGCTGGTGATGCACCACACTCTAGTACTGCTGACCTATAACTTAGCAAAGCAAGATATGGGTCAGTATTGCTATCTCTTGCTTTTTTCAAAAGTCTTTTTACAATTTGGACTCCTTTTTCAGCTTGTCCGTTAGCCTGTGGACTGCAGTGGGCTAGATGTAGTGTGATGAAATCCATACTGCTTGTCAAACTCCCTGAATTCTGCGCAGTTGTACTGGGGGCCATTGTCACTCACCACACACTGTGGGATTCCATGTCTAGAAAAGAAGCTTTTTATGTGTGTGATGACAGACTGTGCTGATGTACTAGTGAGCTGGGCTACCTCAGGGTAGTTTGAATAATAGTCTATGACTAAGACATAGTCCTTGCCATGCAAATGGAAGAGATCAGTGCCCACTTTTTGCCATGGTGCAGTTGGTTGCTCTGCAATCAGCATTGGCTCTTTTGTCTGTTTGTAGTGGTGTGTGAGACATGTGTTGCATTTCCCTATCATGTTCTCGATATCCATATTGATACCTGGCCAATAAACTGCTTCTCTGGCTCTCCTTTTGCATTTTTCTATTCCAAGATGCCCTTCATGGATACGATGCAGCATGTCCTGGCGCATAGACTGAGGAATAACAATCCTGTTCTGTTTCAGCACAAGGCCATTTGCCACACTCAGATCTGCTCTCACTGAGTAGTACTGTGGGCAGCTTCCCTTTGCCCAACCTCCATGAATCTGCTGGACAACCTTTTGCTGCACAGGGTCCTTTTCCGTTTCCTGTGCAATTTTCTCTAGCATCACATCTGATGCAGGGAGTGAAGCTGTCACCATGTTGACATGAGTTTCCACATCATCTGTTGTGGAGATGGACTCTGTACAGCTGCTTGATACAGGTGTCTGTGACAAAGCATCCGCTAGCACTATATATTTGCCTGGCATGTAGATTAGCTCAAAGTCATATCGCTGGAGTTTCATCATCATGCGCTGTATTCTCGGAGACATGTCACTGAGGTTTTTCTTTACAATTGACACCAGTGGTTTGTGATCAGTCTCTGCAGTAAAGGTTGGCAAACCATAGACATAACTGTGAAACTTACTACACCCAAACACTAAACCCAGAGTCTCTTTTTCAATTTGGGCATAACGTTTTTCCGTCTCTGTCATTGATCTCGATGCGTATGCTACTGGCTGCCATTTATCCCCTGTAGCTTGAAGCAGAACAGCTCCCAAACCATCCTTTGAGGCATCAGTGGAGATCTTTGTTGGTTTTGAGGGGTCAAAGAATGTGAGGACAGGCTCTGTAGTTAGAATTTCCTTTAGCTTATTCCATTCTTTTTCATGTCATTTTGACCACTCACATTCCTTGTTATGTTGGAGCAACTCTCTGAGGCATGCTGTTTTGGAAGTAAGATGAGGAATGAATTTTCCAAGGAAGTTAATCATTCCCATGACTCTCAGGACTCCTTTTTTATCAGTGGGAGTAGGCATGTCCAGTATAGCTTGCACTTTTGACTGATCAGGCTCAACCCCTTCACCTGAAAGTTTGTCTCCCAAAAAGGTAATTTCTGTGACACCAAACTGACATTTTTTTCTGTTCAGTATTAGTCCACTGTCCTGAATCCTGTTAATTTAGTACATAGAAGTACATTATGAAGTGTTTACATTTATTGAACCACTGATCTTTTACAAAACATGAACGACCTGAATGATGAATCTTCATCAAAGTATGAACAACATGATTTTTTTTTCTTTTCTGCTCAGTTTTTAACTGAATCTGCTGACAAACAATATCTTCCATCCATCCATCCATCTTCTACCGCTTTTCCGGAGGTCCGGGTCGCGGAGGCAGCAGTTCAAGCAGAGAAGCCCAGACTTCCCTCTCCCCAGCCACCTGCTCCAGCTCTTCAGAGGGGATACCAAGGCGTTCCCAGACTAGCTGGGAGACATAGTCTCTCCACCGAGTCCTGGGTCTGCCCCGGGGTCTCCTCCCAGTGGGACGTGCCTGAAACACCTCAAGTGGGAGGCGTCCAGGAGGCATCCTAATCAGATGCCCATACCACCTCAACTGACTCCTTTCAATGTGGAGGAGCAGCGGTTCTACTCTGAGCCTCTCCCGGATGACTGAGCTCCTCACCCTATCTCTGAGGGTGAGTCCAGCAATCCTACGGAGAAAGCTCATTTCAGCCGCTTGTATCCGCGATCTCGTTCTTTCGGTCATTACCCAAAGCTCGTGACCATAGGTGAGAGTAGGAACGTAGATTGACTGGTAAATCGACAGCTTTGCCTTAGAACTAAGCTCCCTCTTCACCACAACAGACCGGTACAACGTCCGCATCACTGCAGATGCTGCTCCAATCCGTCTGTCGATCTCTCGCTCCATTTTCCCCTCACTCGTGAACAAGACCCCAAGATACTTAAACTCCTCCACTTGGGGCAGGAGCCTGTCCCCAACCCGGAGAGGACAATCCACCTTTTTCCGGCTGAGGACCATGGACTCGGACTTGGAGGTGCTGATTCTCATCCCAGCCGCTTCACACTCAGCGGCAAACCGTCCCAGCAAGAGCTGTAGGTCATTGCTGGATGAAGCCAACAGGACAACATCATCTGCAAACAACAGAGATGAGATCCTGTGGTCACCAAGCATGACACCCTCCATTCCCTGGCTGCGCCTAGAAATCCTGTCCATAAAAATTATGAACAGGACCGGTGACAAAGGGCAGCCCTGGCGGAGTCCAACTCTCACTGGGAATGACTCCGACCGAGTGTTGGCAATGCGAACTAAACTCTCACAACGGTCGTACAGAGACCGAATAGCTCGTAACAACAAGCCCGATACCCCATACTCCCGAAGCACCCCCCACAAAAATCCACGAGGGACGCGGTCAAATGCCTTCTCCAAGTCCACAAAACACATGTAAACTGGTTGGGCAAACTCCCACGAACCCTCAAGAATTCTCGAGAGGGTAAAGAGCTGGTCCGATGTGCCACGGCCAGGACGAAAACCACATTGCTCCTCCTGAATCCGAGGTTCGACCAACGGCCGGACTCTCCTCTCCAGTACCTTGGCATAGACCTTCCCAGGGAGGCTGAGGAGTGTGATCCCTCTAAAGTTGGAGCACACCCTCCGGTCCCCTTTTTTGAAGAGAGGAACCACCACCCCGGTTTGCCATGCCAAAGGCACTGCCCCCGACCTCCACGCAATGTTGCAGAGGCGTGTCAACCATGACAACCCAACAACATCCAGGGCCTTGAGGTACTCGGGGCGAATCTCGTCCACCCCCGGGGCCCGGCCACCAAGGAGATTTTTAACCACCTTGGTGACCTCAGCCCCTGTGATAGGCGAGTCATCCCCCTCGTCCCCAAACCCTGCTTCCTCTGTGGAAGGCGTATCAGTGGGATTGAGGAGATCCTCGAAGTATTCCTTCCACCGCCCGACGATATCCCCAGTTGAAGTCAACAGTGTCCCATCCGCACCATACACAGTGTGGACGGGGAGCTGCTTTCCCCTCCTGAGCCGCCGAACAGTTTGCCAGAATCTCTTTGAAGCCGACCGAAAGTCTTGTTCCATGGCCTCACCGAACTCCTCCCATACCCGGGTTTTTGCTTCAGCAACCACCCGAGCTGCACTCCGCTTGGCCTGCCGGTACACCTCAGCTGCTTCGGGAGTCCCACAAGCCAACCAAGCTTGATAGGACTCCTTCTTCAGCTTAATGGCCCCCCTCACCACTGGTGTCCACCACTTGGTTCGGGGGTTGCCACCACGAGATGCACCGACCACCTTGCGGCCGCAGCTCTGGGCTGCCGCTTCAACAACAGAGGTGGAGAACATGGCCCATTCAGACTCCATGTCTCCAGACTCCCTCGGAATGTGGTTGAAGTTCTTCCGGAGGTGGGAGTTGAAGACCTCCCGGACAGGTGGACTCCCTTTGTACACACCGCCCGTCGCTACTACCGATTGGATGGTTTAGTGAGGTCCTCGGATCGGCCCCGCCGGGGTCGGCAACGGCCCTGGCGGAGCGCCGAGAAGACGATCAAACTTGACTATCTAGAGGAAGTAAAAGTCGTAACAAGGTTTCCGTAGGTGAACCTGCGGAAGGATCATTAACGGTGGAGCGGAGAGTCGCCGCCCGGCCGCCGGGGCCGGAGGGGCTCCCCGCCGCCCTCCGCCGTGAACCTTCGCCCGCCGAGGGCCGCTTTCTCCCCTCCCCCGCGTGGGGGAGGCGGGGGGAGCGTCCCGAGGCTCTGCCCGGCCCTCCGTCCCAGTCCCTCCGCCGGGAGGGAAGGAGGAGGGCCGGCCGGCGCGGCGCCCCGGCCGCCGCCGGCCCCCCTCCGAGCCGGCTCCGTCTTGGCGGTCCCTCCCGGGGGCTGACGGGTGCCCGTCGTGGAGCCGGCTGGGGGCCGGCGGTCCGGCGCGCCCGCCGCCGCGGAACTCCGACCTAAGCGCCGCGCGCGGCCTCGCCCCGGCCGTCGCGCCGCGTGCCTCCGGGTACCCAACTCTCCTCCCTCCTCCGGCGGGAGCACGGGGGGTTTAATGTCTCCTTCCTCCTTCCCTAGAGGAAGTAAAAGTCGTAACAAGGTTTCCGTAGGTGAACCTGCGGAAGGATCATTAACGGTGGAGCGGAGAGTCGCCGCCCGGCTGCCGGGGCCGGGCGGCGACCAAACCATCCTTTGAGGCATCAGTGGAGATCTTTGTTGGTTTTGAGGGGTCAAAGAATGTGAGGACAGGCTCTGTAGTTAGAATTTCCTTTAGCTTATTCCATTCTTTTTCATGTCATTTTGACCACTCACATTCCTTGTTATGTTGGAGCAACTCTCTGAGGCATGCTGTTTTGGAAGTAAGATGAGGAATGAATTTTCCAAGGAAGTTAATCATTCCCATGACTCTCAGGACTCCTTTTTTATCAGTGGGAGTAGGCATGTCCAGTATAGCTTGCACTTTTGACTGATCAGGCTCAACCCCTTCACCTGAAAGTTTGTCTCCCAAAAAGGTAATTTCTGTGACACCAAACTGACATTTTTTTCTGTTCAGTATTAGTCCACTGTCCTGAATCCTGTTTATTTAGTACATAGAAGTACATTATGAAGTGTTTACATTTATTGAACCACTGATCTTTTACAAAACATGAACGACCTGAATGATGAATCTTCATCAAAGTATGAACAACATGATTTTTTTTTCTTTTCTGCTCAGTTTTTAACTGAATCTGCTGACAAACAATATCTTAATCACAAAAAAACAAATGCCATTTAAGGAACCAGATATTGTATTGCTGACATCTACTATTTAGTCCTAAAACTTGTTTATATTTTGAACTATGACCCCAGTCACAAGGTCACAATAAACCGATTACTGGCAGTAAACTGATAATGCCAATAATCAGTTTTCTCATGTTTATAAGCACTGAATAAACAGATTGTTAGAGGGTAAACCACTTGAGTTACTGACCCTGGTTACATGGCCTTTATCGGATTATTCTGTTTACATGGCAACTTGAATAATCAGATAACTGCAGAAATCCAATCATAACTGGTTTATTAGTGTACATGTAAACCTGATCATTACCTCCGCCAAGGAGGTTATGTTTTTGCCGGGGTTTGTTTGTTTTTCTGTCTGTTTGTGACCAACGTAACTTAAAAAGTTATGGACAGCTCTTTCAATTAGCATTATTACTCTGCACATGCAGTACAGAATGCAAAAAGAGTCTGTTGATAATGCTCCGTATAGCCTTCATAATTCACTTATATGATTGCAATAAATACAGTGAACAATTGTTTGTATATCCTGTTGTCACAATGCTGCAGAAGCTGTCAAAACCAACAGGGGCTTGTGACTGACATCACTGTGGAGGGAAATTACTCTTACTGGTGGTGTGCACTAGGGGTGGGAATCTTTAGGCACCCAACGATTCGAGCTGATTACGATTCTCAATGCATCTTTTTTTCTATTCAGAATTTTTTTCCTCCCACTGTGTGACAACTTCCTACTTTTAAAGTAGGTTCACCCTGTGTAACAAGTATGGTGACCCTAGAGAGCTTTACACATTCTATAGTAAGAGATCTCTTTGGACCTTTGGTCACCAACCTGGTACACAGGTTTGGTGACCTGAGCTTTTTTTGTTGTTGAGATATACTTTATAAGGCATTTTGTTGTTGACCTTTTACCTTGTAATCTCAAAACCACAGTCACGCTTCAGGGTCACAGGGTGAACCCATGTGCCAAGTTTGGTGGCCTTACCTTTACTCGTTGTAAAGTAATAAGGAAAAAGGAATATAAACCTTGACCTTTGACCTTTTGACCCCAAACCCATAGTCAGAGGTCAGGATCCCAAGGTGAACCTGTGTACCAAGTTTGGTGACCCCAACTTTACTTGTTGCACAGTATTAAGACATAGGGAATGTTAACCTTTACCTTTGACCTTTTGACCTCAAACCCATAGTCAGAGGTCAGGATCCCAAGGTGAACCTGTGTAGCAAGTTTGGTGACCCTAGCTTTCTTAGTTTTTGAGATGTAGTTTAAAAGTCATTTTGATGTTAACCTTTGACCTTGCAATCCCAACACCACAGTCACACTTCAGGGTCACAGGGTGAACCAGGTTTGGTGACCCTAACTTTACTTTATGGTAGCCTTACCTTTACTCGTTGTAAAGTAATAAGGCATAAGGAATGTTAGCCTTGACCTTTGACCTTTTAACCCCAAACCCATAGTCAGAGGTCAGGATCCCAAGGTGAACCTGTGTACCAGGTTTGGTGGCCCTAGCTTACTTGTTGTACAGTAAAAAGGCATAAGAAATGCTAACCTTGACCTTTGACCTTTTGACCCCAAACCCATAGTCAGAGGTCAGGATCCCAAGGTGAACTTGTGTAGCAAGTTTGATGACCCTAGCTTTCTGTGTTGTTGAGATATACAGTAGTTTATAAGCCATTTTGATGTTGGCCTTTGACCTTGCAATCCCAAAACCATAGTTACACTTCAGGGTCACAGGGTGAACCTGTTAGTTTGGTGACCCTAACTTTACTAGTTGTACAGTAATAAGGCATAGAGGATGTTAACCTTGACCTTTAGACCCCAAACTCATAGTCAGAGGCCAGGATTCCAAGCTGAACCTGTGGACCAGATTTGGTGGCCCTAGCTTTACTGGTTTCATAGTAATAGTGCAAATGGAATACGAACCTTGACCTTTAACTTGGTGGCCCTAGCTTTACTTGTTTTATAATAATAGAAAATGTAGCATTTGTGGCGGCATGAAATAATAAGCAGCGAACTGAGAGTTTTTAAGGGTGTTTATTGATCATTCATCCCGCCATCACAGAACTCACTCCAGTGCCGTGCAGGCGCGCCAGAGCGAGCCCTCAGGCTCTCAGGCAATCGTGTGGTCAGTTGAGCAGTCAGAGAGAAAGAGAACATGTGAATTTCAGTCAGCTTATATACCCAGTTACAGACAATACATGAAAGGCACATTAGCGTCACAGTACAGAGCAGGAAGCATGAACATTTGCATTTGAGTCATACATAACAGCAGGATACTGGCAGGAAAGAGCTAGACAAAGAGAGGCTGCCTATTGATATCAATACACACATCTCATTGTTCTGCTAATTGCTCCAGCTGAGCGCTCTGCTTGTCCCAGTATGTTGTGGGGGCTACCCACACATTTACCATTTACCATAGTGCAACTGCAATGTTAACTTTGACCCTTGACCTTTGACCCCTTGACCCCAAACCCATAGTTAGGTGAGGGTGTAAGTCGTCCAAGATGTGTATTACAGTGGGGTAAAAAAGTATTTAGTCAGCCACCAATTGTGCAAGTTCTCCCACTTAAAAGATGAGAGAGGTCTCCAATTTTCATCATAGGTATACCTCAACTATGAGAGACAAAATAAGAAAAAAAAATCCAGAAAATCACATTGAAGGATTTTTAATGAATTAATTGGTAAATTCCTCGGTAAAATAAGTATTTGGTCAATAACAAAAGTTCATCTCAATACTTTGTTATATACCCTTTGTTGGCAATGACAGAGGTCAAACGTTTTCTGTAAGTCTTCACAAGGTTTTCACACACTGTTGCTGGTATTTTGGCCCATTCCTCCATGCAGATCTCCTCTAGAGCAGTGATGTTTTGGGACTGTCGCTGGGCGACACGGACTTTCAACTCCCTCCAAAGATTTTCTATGAGGTTGAGATCTGGAGACTGGCTAGGCCACTCTAGGACCTTGAAATGCTTCTTACGAAGCCACTCCTTCATTGCCCGGGCAGTGTGTTTGGGATCATTGTCATGCTGAAAGACCCAGCCACGTTTCATCTTCAACGCCCTTGCTGATGGAAGGAGATTTTCACTCAAAATCTCACGATACATGGCCCCATTCATTCTTTCCTTTACACGGATCAGTTGTCCTGGTCCCTTTGCAGAAAAACAGCCCCAAAGTATGATGTTTCTACTCCCATGCTTCACAGTAGGTATGGTGTTCTTTCTCCTCCAAACACGACAAGTTGAGTTTTTACCAAAAAGTTCTATTTTGGTTTCATCTGACCATATGACATTCTCCCAATCCACTTCTGGATCATCCAAATGCTCTCTAGCAAACTTCAGACGGGCCTGGACATGTACTGGCTTAAGCAGGGGGACACGTCTGGCGCTGCAGGATTTGAGTCCCTGGCGGCGTAGTGTGTTTCTGATGTAGCCTTTGTTACTTTGGTCCCAGCTCTCTGCAGGTCATTCACTAGGTCCCCCCATGTGGTTCTGGGATTTTTGCTCACCGTTCTCATGATAATTTTGACCCCACGGGGTGAGATCTTGCGTGGAGCCCCAGATCGAGTGAGATTATCAGTGGTCTTGTATGTCTTCCATTTTCTAACAATTGCTCCCACAGTTGATTTCTTCACACCAAGCTGCTTACCTATTGCAGATTCAGTCTTCCCAGCCTGGTGCAGGTCTACAATTTTGTTTCTGGTGTCCTTTGACAGCTCTTTGGTCTTGGCCATAGTGGAGTTTGGAGTCTGACTGTTTGAGGTTGTGGACAGGTGTCTTTTACACTTATAACGAGTTCAAACAGGTGCCATTAATACAGGTAACGAGTGGAGGACAGAGGAGCCTCTTAAAGAAGAAGTTACAGGTCTGTGAGAGCCAGAAATCTTGCTTGTTTGTAGGTGACCAAATACTTATTTTACTGAGGAATTTACCAATTAATTAATTAAAAATCCTTCAATGTGATTTTCTGGATTTTTTTTCTCATTTTGTCTCTCATAGTTGAGGTATACCTATGATGAAAATTGGAGACTTGTCTCATCTTTTAAGTGGGAGAACTTGCACAATTGGTGGCTGACTAAATACTTTTTTCCCCCACTGTAGATACAACTACTGTATCGATTTGAAAAGGCTTCATCATTTCTTTCAGTAGTTGGTTGAGTAGTCTTCTAAACCCTGTTTAGAAGATTTAGGGAAAAATCTGACCTCTAACCTTTGACCTCAATTTGATCCGATGAGCGTGAAATTGCAATATGTGAATCATCAGAGTATATCAAACCATGGTACCAAGTTTCAAAAACAATCGGAGCAAAACTGTAGGAGGAGTTGATTTCACAAGACAATTACTGTCTATGAAGTGCGATGAAACAGGAGGGCATAGGTCAGGGGCTACAATTCCTGCAAAAATCATCCGATCAGAACCAAACTGCTATATCATCCTCAGTGTACATCAAACCATGGTACCAAGTTTCAAAACAATCAGAACAAAACTGTAGGAGGAGTTGATTTCACAAGACAATTACTGTCTATGAAGTGCGGTGAAACAGGAGGGCATAGGTCAGGGGCTACAATTCCTGCAAAAATCATCCGATCAGAACCAAACTGCTATATCATCCTCAGTGTACATCAAACCATGGTACCAAGTTTCAAAACAATCAGATCAAAACTGTCGGAGGAGTTGATTTCACAAGACAATTACTGTCTATGAAGTGCGGTGAAACAGGAGGGCATAGGTCAGGGGCTACAATTCCTGCAAAAATCATCCGATCAGAACCAAACTGCTATATCATCCTCAGTGTACATCAAACCATGGTACCAAGTTTCAAAACAGTCAGAACAAAACTGTAGGAGGAGTTGATTTCACAAAAGTGGGACAGACGGACGGATGGACCGACTCATAACATAATCCCCCTTCGGTCTTCACCCAAAGGGCTCTTCGACCCCTTTGGGCTTTGACCTGCGGGGGATAAAAAGCATACACATCAACAAATATGAAGTCATTTTTGGTCAGTTAATTTGCCCCAAGAACAAAGCCCCCTTTTTCCTCCGCTGGACTTCTCATGGTTTTTGACTAAATGTTAGTATGCTTCAGAATCAGAATCAGAATCAGGTTTATTGCCATTGTTCATGTAGTACACAAACTAGGAATTTGTCTCGGTACAATGCTGCAACATTAAACATGATAAGATAAGAGAAATAAACTATACATGTAATAAAGTGTAGGATAAGATTAAGTGATACTGGTCAACAGTTAAAATATATATTAGCCAGCAGCAGATACTGTGGAGAACTATATAGTGCAGTCGGTAATGCAGGAAGAAAACAGTGATGATTGACATGAGTCTGGTTGAGCTGCTGTACATGGTGCACGAGAGTCACTTAGTGTTCAGCAGTCTAATGGCAGAGGGGAAGAAGCTGTTCATGTGACGGGAGGTTTTAGTCTGGATGGACCGAAGTCTTCTACCAGAGGGGAGGGGGGCAAACAGTACGTGACCAGGGTGTGAGGGATCGGCTATGATCCGGCCAGCACGCCTCCGGGTCCTGGAGATGTACAGATCCTGGAGAGATGGGAGCTTGCAGCCGATCACCTTCTCAGCAGTGCGCACGACGCGCTGCAGCCTTAGTCTGTCCCTGGCAGTGGCTCTTGCGTACCACACGGTTATGGAGGTGGTGAGGATGGACTCGATGATGGCTGTGTAGAACTGCACTAACATCTTGGTGGGTAGCTTGAGCTTCCTCAGCTGCCGCAGGAAGAACATCCTCTGTTGGGCTTTTTTGATGAGTGAGCTGATGGTCAGCTCCCATTTGAGGTCCCTGGTGATGGTAGTGCCTAGGAAGCGGAAGGAATCAGCAGTGGTGATGGGAGAGCCTGAGAGGGTGAGGGGGGGCAGAGGAGTAGTGACTTTCCTGAAGTCTACAATCATCTCCACTGTCTTCAGAGCGTTCAGCTGCAGGTTGTTATTGCTGCACCAGGACGCCAGCTGGGCCACCTCTCTCCTGTAGGCGGACTCGTCGCCGTTGGAGATGAGCCCGATGAGGGTGGTGTCGTCCGCAAACTTGATCAACTTGACAGACTGGTGGCTGGAGGTGCAGGAGTTGGTGTAAAGGGAGAAGAGTAGGGGGGAAAGTACACAGCCCTGGGGTGATCCGGTGCTGATGCTAGTATAGTCTGAGACAGTCTTTCCCAGCCGCACATGCTGCCTCCGGTCCGTCAGGAAGTCGATGATCCACCTGCAGAGGGAGTCAGGCACGTTGAGCAGGGACAGCTTGTCCCGGAGCAGAGCGGGGCGGATGGTGTTGAATGCGGAGCTGAAGTCCACAAACAGGATCCTGGCGTAGGTTCCCGGGGAGTCCAGGTGCTGCAGGATGGAGTGGAGGGCCAGGTTGACTGCATCGTCTACAGACCTGTTGGCTCGGTAGGCAAACTGCAGCGGGTCCAGGAGAGGGGTGGTGATGGACTTGAGGTGGGACAGGACCAGGCGCTCAAAGGACTTCATGACTACAGAGGTGAGCGCTACAGGTCTGTAGTCATTAAGTCCAGTGATCCGTGGCTTCTTGGGGACAGGGATGATGGTGGAGGATTTGAGGCAGGATGGCACGTGGCATAACTTAAGGGAGGTGTTAAAAATGTCTGTGAATACAGGAGCCAGCTGTTTCGCACAGAGTCTCAGGGTGGAGGGAGACACGCCGTCTGGGCCGGGGGCCTTGCGCGGGTTCAGTCTGGAGAACTGTTTGAGCACATCCTGCTCACTGATGATAAGGGGAGGGGGGGAGGAGGGGGGGTGTGCCTTAAATGAAGTAGGGAATGTGGAGGCTGTGGAGCTGGAGGGAGGGGGGGAGTTGGACACAGATGACGAGGTGTCAAAACGGGCATAGTGTTGGGACAGTCTCTGACAAAGGGCTTTGTCATCCTGACCTTTAGGAGCCTTAGGTCGATAGTTGGTGATTTGCCTCAGTCCTCTCCACACGGAAGCCGAATCATTAGCAGTGAACTGCTGCTGGAGTCTCTCTGAGTATAGAGATTTAGCCCTCTTCAGCTCTCTGTTAAACCGGTATTTAACCTCCCTGTAGCAGTCCCTGTCTCCACTTTTCAGCGCTGCTTCCTTCTCCTTCCTGATCTGTCTGAGCTTAGCTGTGAACCAGGGTTTGTCATTAGAGTAACTCACCCTGGTGCGTGATGGAAGAATGTTCTCTTCACAAAAGTGGATATATGAGTTCACAGTGTCCGTGTACTCATCCAGATCATGCGTGGCTCCTTTAAGCATGCCCCAGTCAGATATTTCCATGCACGTTTCCAGCTTCTCCTCAGCATCACTGGTCCGTATCTTCGTAGTGCTCACAACAGGTTTAGTGAGCTTCAATCTCTGTCTGTATGTGGGAATGAGGTGAACCATCACGTGATCAGATAATCCCAGCGCAGCTCGAGGGACAGCGCGATATGCGTCTTTCACTGTGGTGTAACAGTGATCCAGTGTGTTTAATCCTCTGGTGGGGCATTTAATAAACTGTTTGTAGCGGGGGAGATCGTGGCTCAGATTGCACTGATTAAAGTCGCCAGCCACAATAATCAGCGAGTCTGGAAAACTCCGCTCTGTGTGTTGAATGTGATCCGCGAGCACGCGCTGAGCTTCGCGCGTGTCCGCGTCGGGAGGGGCGTACACAGCGATCATTATGAAAGAAGCAAACTCCCGCGGGGAATAGAAGGGCTTGCAATTGATAACAAGAAATTCCAAGGCAGGAGAACAGTGTTTGGAAATTACCGTTACATCAGAGCACCAGATGCAGTTGATGTAGAAGCAGACTCCGCCTCCTGTGGTCTTGCCGGAAAGCTCTGTGTCACGATCAGCACGGAAGAGCTGGAAGCCGTCGAGGCGCAGCGCGCTGTCCGGTATATTTTCCCGGAGCCAGGTCTCAGTAAAGCAGAGGACAGCTGAGGAGGCGAGGTCCTTAAAACGCATCAGCAGTCTCAGTTCATCCACCTTGTTAGAGAGAGAGTTGGTATTGGACAGAAATATGCCAGGCAGCGCCGTTCGCGAGCCTCTCCTGCGAAGTCGCACGAGAGCGCCCGCTCGTCTTCCTCTCTTCCGCCGTCTCACTTTCCGAGCCAAACAATCAACCAGATCGGCGGCAGGGGCTAGAAAAACTGGGAGGAGGTCCGTGGGGGTGAAAGTCCTGATATTTAAAAGTTCTTCACGGGTATAAGTGCAAGCAGACACACAATTGACAAACAAAAACAAACAAAGAGCGCAGCGAAGCACCATGTCGACCGCTGTGGGCGCCATCTTGGATCGAATGCTTACAGTAAACACCAACAGAGGCCAACTTCAGTCAATTAGCAATGCTTTGAAAGAAAACAATCATCATTTCTTCTCTATTTATTCTCCAATTTCTGAGGAGACGTTGCCTCCCTTGCCTCCCCTGATGATCCGCCGCTGGGAAACAACAATTATACCAATCCAATATGGCTCCTCTGTTTGGCAGGATAATGTTAGTCAAGTCTCCTCTAGCCAATTATATTACCGCTCTGGTTTTTACATCCCCATTGACACACATGTCATTTTTAAAGAGAAAAAACTGTTGTTCAGCATATTAAAAAGGGCTTCTATGTCCCACTTTTTCAAATGTTCAATTTTCTTCCTGCTCATTAATATTCATGAGCCCCAATTTGAATAAGTAACTTTTTTCATGTGAAACAAACACTGCTAAGCTATATAAGCTTTAACACACCACTATAAGTATAAACTACTAATATATACTTTGCTCATTCAGCCAATCTCAGCACAGCTGGCATTTGTTCAAAAAGCAGGACAGCATCAATTCCAACAATAAAAAATGAAACCACCTCTAGGGGTGGGTGATATGCTGCCAAAAATCATATCTCAGTATAATTATTCAGTATCTCCACATTAGATATATAGCTCAACACAAAAACTGTATGTGTTACGTAAACTACAAATGATGTTGAATAAATTAGTTTGGTAAAAATCACCAGAAAATAACTGAAAGTTGTATACATATACTATAATTTAAATTTATACATTATAGTACACATAATGTTGATAGTTTAATCATCTCGCTCTCTCTCTCTCGCTCACTCGCTCACTCACTCACTCACACACACACAGAGGAACATATTAATAGGTCTAAAAGTTTATGGAACTAACGTAATTTCAGCAGTGGTCAGTGTATAAAGACTACACATTTATATTTCATCTTGTGAACGATATTAGGATATTAGCCCTGTAAGTTATTCTTACTGGTATTTTCTTATTTCATATGAATTCTTTCATTACTGCACTCAACTCACCAATGGAGAGATGAAGTCTGGGGGTAAAAACACAGCATCCGTCCATTAGCCCCGTTGTCAGCAGTTACATGATGATGATGATCACCCTTTATTGTCATTCAACTGTACAACCAATCATGTACCGTAGAACGAGACTGTGCTTTACCTATCTACAGTGTTAATCACACACACCCCAAGTGTAGAATCGTACACGTTACGTATAGCAACCAGGCCCACTGGGTTGAGCTTCCAGCTTGTCAGACATTCAGCAATGTTACATGTTTCCCTAGTGTGGTCTCGAGGGAAATAGCTGGTCTTGGAGAAAAGGTTGGGGACCACTGCTCTGTGAAGTGAATTTTTTGACAGCCATCCTTTAGCTGGACAGGAGTGATAGGGTGGAGGAGGAGTGGTTATGTGTTCAGAATGGGAGAAGAGGCAGAGCAGGATGAAGCTGCGGGGCTGGCGGAAAGTATAGAGCAACTGTTTACTATTGGTATCCTCTGGTTTCTTCAGCCTTGCCAGTAAAATCTTTAAATAATTTACTTGTAGGCTGTGGGTCTAAAGTCCAGCTCGATGGTGTGGAGGCAGCAAGATCTCAAAGAAGCCTTCACAGTGAAATCCAAATTTTGTCAAGCCATTAACTAACATTCTAGTGATAACAGGCCACACACAAATCCATGAGTCTGAGTGACACAAACAGGACATGGCATGTACAAAGTAATTTGTTTGACATAAATAAGTACTTTAACTTACTGTGATTTCAGCGGGTAATGAAGCAGTGGGAAAAGAAGGTTCGCTCATCCTCCAGCCTGGACGAGCTGCTGAGACTCACAGACTTTCCTGACTGGAAGTTGTGGAAGTGTCGGCTGAGGCTGCAGCAGCAAGACTCCCTGACTGACACCCTCTCCTCTCCTCTATCAGGAGGGTCGCACCGTTCCACACGCTATGCTGCTGAATCTTACAGCCTAGAGATACTTAAAGGTTGGATAAAAGATATTTTGGATATCACAAATTAGGGATGAGCCGATACCACTTTTTCAAGTCCAATGTCGATACTGTGACTTTGACTGTCAGCCGATACCGACCCAAACCTGATATCGTCTCTCTTATTTAAAACAACTTTGGTAATGACTGGTTGCATTTTGCACACATATAAAACATAAATCTAAAAGTCAAAGAATATATTAATTCAATTCAATTCAATTCAACTTTATTTATATAGCGCCATTTCACAACAACAGTCATCTCATAGCACTATCAACTGTAGGGAGGACCCCCACAGTTGCAGAAAGACCCCAGCAATCAGGCGATTGCCTTTATTACAAGTTTGACTCATCAGCAACGCTGCTGCTTTTTTAATTTTAAACTTTGTAACATTGGCAACATTTCACTGGTCAGGACCATGTAAACATGCATTCTGAAGTTTTAAGTGCAAGGTTACGCAAAACTTTAAAGCTGAGTGTTTAAGTAAACATTCAGAGGAAATTCAAAGTGGCACTTTATGCATGAGGTAAAAAATGCTGTAGATCTGAAAATAAAGGAGCTAACTCTTTAAGTTGTATTTTTGTCATCTATTATTGTTATCATCATAAGTATTCTCCTGGTCCTCGGTTTATTTAGTAGTGTTTCTGATATTATTCTCTGTTCATTCTTAGTTTTTAGGTTTGCTCTTATTTTGAAGTCATTCCTGTTCCATTTCCTGTAGCCTTATTGTTGTAGTCCTGCTTATAGTTCACCGTTATGATTTGCTATTTATGCTTCTGTTACTTACCTCTCATCAGCTGTAACTCTCTCCCAAAAGGTAAGCCTATGTTATGTCTTTGTTTCCACACTCCCGTCTGGTTTTTATGTTCAGTTTCATTCTTTGGTTTACGTTTCACTTTTAGGGGCAGATTTACTAAGGCAGTGCAAATTAGCGAGTGCGCAAATTAGACAGAGTGCCTCAGGGAGTGGCCAGTTTTTGCCAGTGATCTACTAACAACACGTAAAATTATGAACACAGACGCAGTCACTTCATTTCAATAATGCCCACCCATCCGCCAAGAGCACCATAAAATTGCACACAGGCACACCTGATGAGGATGTGGGTCATCAACACAGGCACAGCCAGTTCGGAGGAGCATAATATATAAAGCGTTTTTAAAGTTTTTGTTTAAGCACAAACCCCACTAAAACAGTTTGTTTTTGTTCATTACATTTCAAAATTTAGATTTTCATTTAACATGGCAGACTTTTTTGTTTAATATGTATAAATGAAGCATTTGTATCTAATTTAATAAAGGACTACTAATGAATAAATTGATTATTTGACCAACGTGTTTACTTTATTAACACTAGAACCAGCAAGATGGTCTGATGGAGACTCTAGGGTTTTATTATGTGAATAACTTTGTTTTATCAAAATTTACAGGTTTACACAGTTCACAACTTTTTATGAATGCCATTGAGTTACGGTGTTGCAGTTTCGGGGGACGTTTCTATGAATCTGTGCGCTCTTTTTGTTAATAATCTCATTGTTGTTTTTCTACTAAATTGTGTATCCTGAACTGGGAAAGCGAAATAGAGAGAAGAGTGAACTGAATTACCGTTTTATGCACAGCAAAAATAAATACTGAAAATATAGAAATATGGATAGAGGAAAAAAACAAAGAAAATTGGCAATGTGGAAGATTTTGCTTCAAGACTGAGGGAGAGCTGATAGGGAAACTCCAGATCCTAGTCTCACCACCGCAGAAAAAAAAGTCATTATCGGCTGACACCGTCTGTATGTCCACTGCGGGTATAAGGGCTCCCATTGTATCCTATTTTATGGATACAAATTCATGTAGTAGGCTATATATAGTATAAACAAATGCAATTTTTTAAAAAAAACTGCCAGCTGAAGTCCAGTTCAGCATAACAGCGATCTCTGTGAGACCGTTGATATTCATATAATCTGTTCTTCTGTCATTCCAAATAAAGTCACAGGCAGAGAGAAACTTCTGCCATGCACTCTCGGTTCTCGCCAGTGTCTCTTCCTGGCACCAATGATCACTATCATGTCAAGCGCAGATGAATTAAGACAAGCTTTTTTGGGGCGTTAAATCCTGGCGCATTTAGCAGGAGATTGACAACCTCAAACCTTAGTAAATCACCTTGCGCCAGACATTTAAATACTCCCCTCCCTCAGATTAGCGCTTTGACATGACAACTCCCACAAACACAGGCCAGGTGCAAAATTAACATAGTCCATGCCTTTTCACCGCAAATTTTTCTTTGTGCCCTTTAGTAAATCTCAACAGTAGCTTTTTAACGCCAAAACAGGGTTTTGCAATGGCGCAGCAAGTTAGTCAATCTGCCCCTTTGCGTCTTCCAGCCTCTGTGCTGGAAAAGCAGTAGCTGCTGATGCACAACACTCCTCAGTTCTTGACAGAATTCTGCATACTTCTTTACTGTAATACTTTTGCAAGTGTTTTTATCAAGTTAGTGGTGTAAAACTGTTAACACTGGTACCACACAGCAAACTTAGGCGAGTCCCACAGAAAGGCTCCAGTGATGTGACACTCATTCCTTCTGCTTACAGAAGCCACGTGCAGCGTGGCTGAGAATGTGCTCGCGCCTTCATTTTAATATTATTAATGAATCGGATCGGTAAATTACGTTTACTCCTTACCAGTACAGATCCAGCCATTTTGCCTGGATCAAACCCGATAGCGATACGGCGGATCGCATCAGCTCATCCCTATCACAAATCAGTCTGTGTGTTTGGTATCCTGCTTGTGAACATCTGTGTTTTCCTTGTTTAGCCATAGATGAGGAATGGCAGCGTACTCAATGCATGCCCAGGGAAACGTGTGTCGATGTGGCCAAGGAGCTGGGCACCGACACTTCGATATTCTTCAAACCACCCTGTGTGTCTGTCAACAGGTTTGTTGAAGTAAAATCACCTTTAGAAATTAAATCTTAAAAATGTCATCATCCTTGCAACTTCTCCCTTTTTTTTATTATTTCCTCATTGTATTTCTTTGTTTGCTTGCTTATTTGTTCTTTTTTTGCTGTGTGCATATTTATAACCATATACACAATGGCACAGTTTGACCCCGATCTAAAAAATAAATGTGCATACTGGCAAAATAGAGTCCACACTGTCAATGAGTATAACTCATTCTGGCCTCATGAACACGCCCGTCTTCTTTCTATGTACAGTAAGAAAAAAAATAAATTCCATAAATGGGAAAAAATTAGTTCTTGCCCACACACTCAGGGAGAAAATTACTTGTCAGCAGATTTGATTTCTTGGCAGATTTAATTACAAACTAATATTATGCTGTAAGAATGCTGAGGATCTTCTTCATGGTGTTGCTGAATCAACTCCTGCAAAGTTGTATCTTCATTTCTTTATCCTTGTAAAGCCGGTGTGTCGCACGACTGTGACCAAAACAGGCTTAATGCTGTTTTTCCTTGTCATAAACTAAAAACTAAATTAAGAAGAGTTCTAGATGGGTTTGAGATACCTACAATGACTCTGTGACTTTTTTGAGAAAAAAATTTGAGCAAACTTTTTTGAACATGTTCAAAATTCCTGCAGCTTGATATGGTGTTCATTGAAAGATCACCAAGAGATGATTGGGAGATCAGTGGGATCTTTGACTGCGCAACAGTCTCATCAGTGTCCCAATGATCTCTCAGCAATCTTTCAATCATTCATCTTCTACCACTTAATGCTTTTTGGGTCCTGGGGGGTGATGGGGGTCTGGAGCCTATCCCAACATCTTCAGATGAGAGGCAGGGTACACCGTGGACAGATCACCAGTCCATCGCAGGGCCAACACAGAGAGAGACAGACAACTCTCACATCCATATCTAAAGATAATTTAGAATCCCCAGTTGATGCCAATTAAACAATAGACCAAAAATATTCAATGAAAGACCATTGGAAGATTGATCATTGAGTGCTTCTTAAGAGATCAGTTCCCTTGGGTGACAGATTGTTTTGAACTGTGTCGAAACTTCACTGGATCACTGGAAGGTAACTGAGAGATCTTGGGGATCACTGTGCTCATTGAAAGATCATTGATGGTACTTGTCCACCTAGGTGTCTGTTGACGGAAGGTTCCTGCACCTCCAGACGGTTTTCAAGCAGTATTTGCAGCTACAAAAGTGCAGTTTAATGAACTTTTTTCTGTCCATCCCAACCTGCTCTGTTCACCCCGACCTGCAGAGCCTGCACATTATTGGTCGCTGTGACTCCTGGTGGGTGGGCTGTTGTAGTCTGTTCACAACGTATCTGGACATTAAACTTTCACCTATATCTTCAAAAGTAACAAACGAAACATTTTTCAGAAAACAGTCATCGAGAAATAAATGTGTCGATGCCAAATATATGTTTACTTTTTGCTAACAACCACTATTTTAAGAGTTCAGCATGAGCTCCAGGAAGCGATCGGCTCAACGCACCTGCTTTTCATTTGCGTATTATGGATCTGAGCAGGGTTTTGGGAGGACGAATGGGCACCTCCAAGCGACAGCTCAAGATTCTTGACGCAACACTACCAGAGTGCATGTGAGGCGTAAAACCCCAAAAAACAATACTTCCACCCCGTGACATGCTGCATAGATAATGAGTGGGAAGTGTGAAAATGCATGCCAAGATGGATAAGTACCATTAGAGCTCTGGCCATTTTTCATCTTTCAACAGTCTCTCAGTGATCTCCATCCCTGTGTAAAAGGGGTAGAAGAGCATTAGAAACCTCTCAAATATAAATATATGTATATAGAGTGAATATAAAAAGTCTATACACCCCTGTTCAAATACCAAGTTTTTGTAATGTAAAAAATGATAAAGATAAATCATTTCAAAACTTTTTCCACCATTAATGTGACCTATAACCTGTACAACCCAATTGAAAAACAAACTGAAATCTTTTAAGGGGAAAAATAAAAAATAAAAAAACTTGCAATAACCTGGTTGCACACCCTTAAACTAATACTGTACTTTGTTGCAGCACCTTTGACTTTTATTACAGCATTCAGTCCTTTTGGGTAGGAGTGTATCAGCATGGCACATGTTGATGTGGCAATATTTGCCCACTCTTCTTTGCAAAAACACTCCAAATCTGTCAGATTGCGAGGGCATCTCCTATGCACAGCTCTCTTCAGATCACCCCACAGATGTTCCATCAGATTGAGGTCTGGACTCTGGCTGGGCCATTCCAAAACCTTAATCTTCGTCTGGTGAAGCCATTCTTTTGTTGGTTTGGATGGGTGCTTTGGGTCATTGTCATACTGAAAGACGAAGTTCCTCTTCATCTTCAGCTTTCTAACAGAAGCCTGAAGGTTTTGTGCCAACACTGACTGGTAGTTGGAACTGTTCATAATTCTCTCCACCTTGACTAAGGCCCCAGTTCCAGCTGAAGAAAAACAGCCCCAAAGCATGATGGTGCCACCACCATGCTTCACTGTAGGTATAGTGTTCTTTTGGTGATGAGCAGTGTTGTGTTTGTGCCAAATATACCTTTTGGAATTATGGCCAAAAAGTTCAACCTTGGTTTCATTGGACCATAACGCATTTTCCCACATGCATTTGGGAGATTTCAAATGTGTTTTTGCAAAATGTAACCGGGCTTGGATGTTTTTCTTCATAAGATAAGGCTTCTGTCTTGCCACCCTAGAAGGGAGATTGTTGTCACATGTACTAAACAGCCAGTACTTGCCAGAAATTCATGCAGTTCCTTCATTGTTGCTGTCGGCCTCTTGGCAGCCTCCCTGACCAGTTTTCGTCTCATCTTTTCATCAATTCTGGAGAGATGTCCAGTTCTTGGTAGTGTCACTCTTGTGCCATATTTTCTCCACTTGATGATGACTGTCTTCACTGTGTTCCATGGTATATTTAATGCCTTGGAAATTCTTTTGTACCCTTCTCCTGACTGACACCTTTGAACAATGAGATCCCTCAGGTGCTTTGGAAGCTCTCTGCGGACCATGGCTTGTGCTGTAAGATGTGACTACAGAAATGTCAGGAAAAGCCTACTAGAACAGCTGAACTTTATTTGGGATTAATCAGAGGCACTTTAAATGGTGGCAGGTGTGCTGACTCCCATTTAACATAAGTTTGAATGTGATTGGTTAATTCTGAACACAGCCACGTCCCCAGTTATAACAGGGTGTTCATATTTATGCAAACAGATTATTGTAAGTTTTTTATTTTTTATTTTTCCCCTTAAAAGATTTCAGTTTGTTTTTCAGTTGGGTTGTACAGGTTATAGGTCACATTAATGGTGGAAAAAGTTTTGAAATGATTTATCTTGGTCTTATTTTTTACATCACAAAAACCTGGCATTTGAACAGGGGTGTGTAGACTTTTTATATCCACTGTATAGTAGATATACCTCCTTGGTCACCCATGGAACTCTCAATAATCCCTCAACGAGCTCTCCTGGTCTCCCAGAAACCTCTCAAGGATCTTTCAAACATCTCTATAAATCACCATGAAAGCTGCCAAAACATCTCCCAAACATTTACACAGAACCAGGATTTTTGAGGCTTTAGGAGCTCATTGCAAGATTGAGCCAATTTTTAATAATCATAATAATAATGCATCAGATTTATATAGCACTTTTTTATAGACACTCAAAGATGCTTTACAATGGATACATTATTCATTCACTCCACAGACAATAATAGTGGTAAGCTACTACTATAGCCACAGCTGCCCTGGGGCAAACTGACGGAAACGTGGCTGCCAATCCGTGCCAACAGATTTTTTTTTTGATCTCCAGTGATCACCCAACAATCTCCATCTGTGTGGGCCCTAACCTACTCACCAGCTAACAGTAACATGTCAAAAACATCATGGGGAAATAACACAACATGATAGAAATTTATGTTACTTTTTATACTCATCTCATAATAATAGTGAAAATGATGAATACATCATATTATCATATTTATTAAATCCTGTTTTTCATTAATGTTTTGACTGTATTGTATCATATAAGATATTTGCACAAAAACAACAGAAACATTGATGACAAGCATATACATGCCCTTCAGTAACACCATTTTGAGTTCTCACATGCTTAAAATAAATTTTAAATATGTTCTTCATATAGATGCAGTGGCTGCTGCAATCAAGAGGGCGTCACCTGCAGAAACACAACTACTGTGTATGCCAATAAAACTGTGAGTATCCATTCTATCATAAATGTCATTGATGTTTCTCTCAGGATTTGAATTTTGAAACTGTACCCAAAGTTTTCTGTTCTTAAATACTAACGCTGTCAAGTGTGTGGCATTTATTTAGGTCCTTAGTGTGAGTCCAATCAATTTTGTACCAGAACCAGTGCTAATAAAAGTAGCAAACCACACAGAATGCAAGTGCATGGAGCCTGCAATAATACGTCGTAATGCACAGCCTCACAGAAACAGTGGGTAAGTCCAGGAATATAAGATTTGGTTGTTCGTGTTGTGACACTTTGTTTTGCTTTATTTTCATTGGTTTGCTGTGTTGGCAGCTGCTTTCTGAGGGGCCAGCAGTCAGAGATGATGGACTCCAGGAGACTTTGTGCCAGCGGGATGATATGGGATTGTTCGGCTGACAGATGCATACCTTACCCTTCCAGTACACCAGGTACACTGCAGTTTCACATTGGTGGTTTTCACATGGTGGTGATGTGTGGGTTTGTTTTACTTAAATGTGATCCCAAACATTTCTTGCTTAGACCTTCCACTCAGTTCATGGATGCCGGACTGTGAAATAGACGTGGAGCGCTGTGACTGTCTCTCCAAATCTGAACCAACTGTCCAATCCAGACCAATTCATCTCTGTCACCTCAACTCCTCCAGCTGTGCCCCCAGACAGCAATTTGATCCAAGCTCATGCAGGTGTGGCAAATGTAGTAATAAATAGTAGTAAAATGTGCATCACCAACATCTCAGTTCAATTTCAGTTTACTAGAGGCTAGAGGTGGGAATCACCATAGGCCCCACAATACATTATCTCAATACTTGGGATGTGATGCAATATTAGTACAATCTTGCTAAATGCCTAGCATTGCAATATCACATATTGCAATTTCCCATCCCGATCTTTGTTATGTCCAACTCCTGCCTAGATCTCAGGAGTCACTTCTTTGCTGTGCTGACCTAACCAGACAGTGAGCATTTAGCACCATCTAATGGACTGAAAAGTCACTTGGTTTTTGTTATTCTGGTAGGTATATTTGTATTTGTAACATTTATTGATAATTTTTAATAAAGTATCACGATACAGGTGTCTATGGATCAATAAAGTATATCCACCACAAAATATCATGATATCACAATATATCAAATGGTTGTCTGTCTATCTGTGTTGGCCCTGCGATGGACTGGCGATCTGTCCAGGGTGTACCCTGCCTCTCACCCAAAGATGCTAGGATACCCCCCCGCGACCCGAAAAAGGATTAAGCGGAAGAAGATGGATGGATTGATTTATTCCCACCCCGCCAGATTCTGTGTCATAAGGGATGTTATAGGATCCTTCAATCAATCAGTTTAGAAAAGAAGCAAGGAGGATTTAGGGCTCAGAGACACAAGCAGCACAAACTGTAGATTTTTGCATCTTTTAAATTTTTACAGATTTTCAGAGCACGTACAGAGGATGATGGACATGTCCAACAAACTTTACGAATTCTCTATGAGCAAGAGGTCAGAAGTGTGATTTCCTTCATCTGCAAGGCTTTTGCATGCAGAGGTGGGTAATCCCAGGTCCAAAGAGTAAAAGTCCAATCACATATTTGTTCCAGCCCTTGACTAACTCAGCTGATTCTGATAAGCACACCTCTTTAAGATCTGTGCTTATCAGAATCAGCTGGGTTAGTCAGTGACTGTCATGTGTCTGAGCATTGTTCTCAGCAATCAGACTTCCTTTGCAGTTTTGAGTATTTTCCTGTCTGTTATGATTTTGTTAACAGTTCTGTATGTATATTTTGCTTTGGTTTGTCTCTGAGCCTTTTCCATCTTGCCAGTCACACCCACCTTTTACCCAGGCTGTTTCCCTAACAGCTCAAGTTCAGAATCAGAATCAGAATCAGAATGAGATTTATTGCCATTGTTCATGTAGTACACAAACTAGGAATTTGTCTCGGTGCAATGCTGCAACATTAAACATGGAGTAGCACTAAAGATAAAAATAAAAAACTATGCATGCAATAAAATGTAGAATATGAATGAGTAATACTAATCTATGCAATTTTTAAATATATTAACAAGCAGCAGATATTGTGGAGTTCCACATAGTGCAGTCAGTAGTGCAAAAGAAAACAGTGATAATTATCATGAGTCCGGTTGAGCTGCTGTACGTAGTGCACGAGAGTCTAATAAGTCACTTAGTGTTCAGCAGTCTGATGGCAGAGGGGAAGAAGCTGTTCATGTAGCGGGAGGTTTTAGTCTGAATGGACCGAAGTCTTCTACCTGAGGGGAGGGGGGCAAACAGTGCGTGTCCAGGGTGTGAAGGGTTGGCTATGATCCGACCTGCACGCCTCCGGGTCCTGGAGATGTACAGGTCCTGGAGGGATGGGAGCTTGCAGCCAATCACCTTCTCAGCAGCGTGCACAACGCGCTGCAGTCTTAGTCTGTCCCTGGTGGTGGCTCCTGCGTACCACATGGTGATGGAGGCGGTGAGGATGGATACGATGATGGCCGTGTAGAACTGCACCAACATCTTGGTGGGTAGCTTGAGCTTCCTCAGCTGCCGCAGGAAGAACATCCTCTGCTGGTTGCATTTAATTGTATTAATCAGGTCACCAGTCCTCTCCTGTTCATCACACCTGCTACTCATTGTGCCATCCCATCATTCACTATTTAAGCCTGCCCTGTTCATTCTGTCATTGTGGCTACATTGAATGTGTCAGACTGCTTTCTCCTCTGACATTAATCCTGTCACCTTCATCTCCTTCTGAGCAAGGCGGCTCAAGAGGGTATTTCCCTGTAAGCATTCTTGTTTTTGCATTTTGTATGTTTGCACTATTTTTGGGACTTATGTTACCTTTTTGTTATTAAATGTCACAAATAACATTCAGCGCTTGGGTTTGTCTCTCTGCCTCGTGGAGGCAAACATGACAGCGGCTGGAACAAATATGTGATTGGACTTTTACTCTTTGGACCTGGGATTACCCACCTCTGTTTGCATGTTAGACATGATTTTTAAGGCCCCTGTGAAGAAAAATCATAGTACAACACAATAAAACTATATGTATTATAATGTGTTATAATACTCCAACACAGAAAACTATGGACTGTATTACAACAACGTTGTAGTCAGTGATGCAAAATGCGTTTATGGGTGTTTCCAAGTTCATTCCCTAATCACAACGGCTTAAAAACAAACTTTCTGCTGGCGCATGATGCAAACAGGCCAGTATAGTCATTCAGTGGTGTGTTTTGGATAATCCAATCCAAAGCACTCATGCCCATCTCTTTAATGCAAAGAGGTGCATTATCTAAAGTGAATTGTGATCATGACGGGTTTTGCGCTGACCAAAGACTGTGTGTGTGTGAGGCAAAATGCACATGATAGTAATGCTGCTTGGTAATAAGGAAGACATCAATCACAGTTGATGCCCAGTAAGTTATGTTAGAAAGAAAAAACGGGGAAGAATGGGCAGAAAAGTCAGCTGAATGATTTAATGTAGTGTGAACGGATGCAACATACAGACATGAATGGGTTTGACACTTCAGGGAAAGAGGATGATGCCTGTGCAAACTTTCATAACCTTTCAGTAACGGTGTGGAAGCCACCCCCAGCCCGTGGGAATGGAGGGCTCCCTCACCTGTTGCTTTTGCTGGCCAAGGGTCTTCCCCATCTTGTGCAGGGGTCTCTGTTCCAGTCTTCCAGTCCTTCCCGGCTGGAAACCTGGGGCGCATGGCCACTGCAGATGTGGACACAGCTCCTGTCTCTCTGGGGAGTTACAGTGAAAAGTACAACACCGTACACTCTTTGTTCATTCATGGTAGACCTCCTTTTTCCTGCTCAAAAGCGGATTCTCATGGAATACACTATAATAGTAATGTGCATTAGATTGCGTGCCACCACCCCTCTTTGAAATGAGGTGCGTCCTTCCAGTACATAGCGGGCACACTGTCTACTGGTAATTTAATGGCATGATTCAAAGTGTAAAAAACTGGCAATGCACTGACAGAAACTAACAAAAACACTGGTGTACGGTGGAAATTCTGTCGGAAAAGTCTGCGGATGATCGTCCTAATAGGACCCTACAAGTGTACCATATGTCATTGTAATATTTTCGAAATTCTAAAAAATGACAACACCAAAATCCACTGTCCACTGTCCAAAATCCAATTACCACTGTTCCATGTTTTTGCCATTTGTGGATAATGGCTCTCACTGTGGTTCGCTGAAGTCCCAAAGCTTTAGAAATGGCTTTATAACCTTTTCCAGACTGATAAATCTCACTTACTTTGTTTCTCAATTGTTCCTGAATTTCTTTGGATTGCAGCATGATGTTGAGCTTTTGAGGATCTTTTGGTCTACTTCACTTTGTCAGACAGGTCCTATTTATTTATGTGATTTCTTGATTGAGAACAGGCGTGGCAATAATCAGGCCTGGGTGTGGCTAGAGAAATTGAACTCAGCTTTCCAAAGATGTGATAAACCATAGTTAATTTATGTTTTAACGGGGGGCAATCACTTTTTCCACACAGGGCCATGTAGGTTGGGATTTTTTTTTACCTTTAATAATAAATACTTTCATTTAAAAACTGCATTTTGTGCTTACTTGTGTTATCTTTTTCTAATATTTAAATTTGTTTGATGATCTAAAACATTTAAGTGTAACAAACATCCAAAAAAAGACGAGAAATCAGGAAGGGGGCAAACACTTTTTCACACCACTGTATTTCCAAGCCATTCTAAGGCAATGAAAGTTCTTTTGTGTATAAAACGCCACATTATACTGTTTTGGGCAATACATATTGTTTTTTGAGGTGGTTTTACAGCCGCCGGAGTGCATCTTTAAAATTAAATGATGCATCTGTGGAGTGTGTAAATGACGAGGCGGATTTGACTTGGACAGTTTATTACACATTCTCACACAGAAACATAGTAGGAAGAGGGCATCTCAAACAAGACTCTTCTCTTATATACCCAAGCCTTCCTTCGGCAGCTTCAACACAACAAAGGCTACATTGCATTCACTTCCTTAATCCTTTCACATCCCCCAAGCAGTCTCTGATACACAAAAGATCACACTGCATCTTTTAACATCCCCCCTGACACACAGAAGATCATACCACATTCGCCCTTCACACCTCCCTGTTATCTCCAAGGAAAACTCTGCTCTTTGTTCTAGCCTAAGATGCTACACCATTCTGTCTCTCTAAACGACCCCCCCCCCCCCCGAGCGTCTTGGATAGAACAATAGAATGACAGTACATATGCTGTGGTAAAATCATTAAACATCAATCCACATGCTGCTTGAGCTTCAGTCTTCTCCCGTATCTGCTGTAACCAGGATTCACCGCCTCCGCGGCGCTGTCATGCTGGGGGGCTGATGAATGAAGGGTAAAAGTCTGTGCATGTGGGTGTTCTGGGGAATCTTTTCTCTGGGAAGCTCCCCGCGGGGGTCTTTCACGCCGAGGGGCCCTCGCCAACAGCACTTACTCGTCCGCCACAACAAAAGCGGGCTTGAGTCTGTCTGTGCCAATCCTTTCCTTCCTACCCCCCAAATCTAGCAAAAAATGCTTGTCCCCTGTTTCCAGCACTCTGAACGGTCCATCATTAGGTGGGCGCAGTGGGTGGCGATGTGCATAGTGTCTGACAAACACGAACTTTTTCAAAGTTTTAGGCACAAAAACGCACGGAAAACTGTGGTGAACAGGGCCCGGCAGCGTGCCCGTGTCTATGCTACGCTGTAACAGTTGAGACGGGGAGCTGCCCGGCGCAGGATTATCTGGGAGAAACTCCCCGGGCAGCCGAAGTGGCTGCGCAAAAACGAGTTCAGCCGGGGAAGCTTCCAAATCCTCTTTAGGCGTAGAACGTAACCCCAATAAAACCCACGGTAGCTTGTCTACCCAATTTGCATCTGTCAGTGACGCCCTGAGAGCCGCTTTCAATGACCTATGAAAACGTTCGCATAACCCATTAGCCTGTGGATTGTACGCGGTAGTGCGGTGAATTGTGACACCCAGGCTGCGGGCCATTGTTGACCAAAGTTCGGAAACAAATTGAGGGCCTCTGTCGGACGTAATGTCCGACGGGACTCCAAAACGCGCCACCCATGCTGTTAAAAATGGGCGCGCCACCTCTTCGGCTGGGGTTGCCGCCAGTGGAACCACTTCCGGCCAGCGCGTGGTGCGGTCTACTATTGTCAGCAGGTGCGTGCACCCCTGTGATGGCGGGAGGGGGCTCACGAGGTCCACATGAACATGGTCGAACCTCTTAGCCGGGATGCGAAACGGCTCCAAGGGGGCTTTCGTGTGTCTGTGTACTTTGGCTCGTTGGCACGCCATGCAGGCTGCTGCCCACTCTTTCACTTGTTTGCGAAGGCTCGGCCACACAAATTTCTCTCCTACCATTTTGATCAACGCGCGCACTCCCGGGTGCGCCAAAGCATGAATCGAGTCAAAAATGCGGCGGCGCCACGTGGTCGGTACCACGGGACGCGGTCGCCCCGTGGAAACATCGCAGATTAGGGGGGGCATACCGTCTTGCAGCACCCTGCTCTCCAGCCTTAACCCTGTTGGTCCAGACTGGAGCGCGCGCACATCCGCGTCACTAAGCTGCTCCGCGGCCATGGCTGTGTAATCTATCCCCACGCGGACCGGGGCAGCCACGACGCGCGAGAGGCAGTCTGCCACTACATTCAGTTTACCCGACACATGCTGAATATCGGTAGTAAACTCTGAGATCGCGGCCAGCTGTCTCTGCTGCCGGCCCGACCATGGTTCTGAAACCTTGGCCATCGCGAAAGTTAGTGGCTTGTGGTCAATGAATGCGGTGAAACAGCGCCCTTCCAGCCAGAACTGGAAGTGGCGAATGGCCAAATGGAGAGCCAGCAACTCTCTGTCGAACGCGCTGTATTTACGTTCACTATCGCGCAAAGTCCTGCTGAAAAAGGCGAGCGGCTGCCAAGCCCCGGCTACATGCTGCTCCACGACCGCCCCTATGGCCACATCTGACGCGTCAGTGGTGAGCGCTATGCGGGCCGTTGGGTCTGGATGTGCTAACAATGCAGCATTTGCCAGGGCTGCTTTGACTTCCGAGAACGTCTGCTCTCACTCCGGGGACCATTCGATCTTATTCGCGGGTTTCTGTTTTTTGAGCGCGGCGTACAGTGGTTGCATGAGCTGCGCTGCGCAGGGAAGGAAACGGTTATAAAAATTCACCATTCCCAAAAACTCCTGTAACGCCCTGACCGTTTGGGGCCGGGGAAAATCTGCTACTGCGCGCACTTTGTTAGGCAGCGGAACCGCTCCTTCGAGAGAGACGCGGTGCCCCAAAAAATCAATCTGTATCACCCCGAACTGACACTTTGCTGGGTTGATTATTAAACCGTGCTCTCCCAACCTCCAGAAAACAGTCGTGAGGTGGGTTTCGTGTTCGTCTTCAGACGCGCTGGCTACCAAGATATCGTCCAGGTAGACGAATACGAAAGGGAGATCACACAGCACTGCGTCCATCATGCGTTGGAACGTCTGTGCAGCCCCTTTAAGCCCGAATGGCATGCGCAAAAACTCGAATAAACCAAATGGAGTTATCACCGCTGTTTTGGGTATGTCCTCAGCGCGCACTGGGACTTGGTGGTAACCGCGGACCAAGTCTATTTTAGAAAAAAACGCACTGTCCTGCCAAGTGAACAGAAAAATCCTGGATGTGAGGAATTGGGTAGCGGTCGTGCACTGTGGCGTTGTTCAACCTGCGGAAATCCCCGCAAGGTCGCCATGAACCGTCAGCTTTAGGGACCATGTGTAGCGGGGAAGCCCATGGGCTGTTTGAACACCTGATGATGAGATGATGAGATTGAGATGATGATGAGATTCAACTTTATTGTCATTACACATGTATGAATACAAGGTAATGAAACGTGACTTGGCATTTGGGCACGCTCTGCAGAGCGCATCCAAGGCCGGGGCAGCCGCTAGGCGCCAGTCATAAAGAAGAAAGGAAAAAAAAGAAAAACAGAATGGATATGACACAGTAGGCGAGAGAAAAAAACATGTTTTATCAGAATGACGCTCGGCAAGTGAGCGAAATTTTGATTGCAGGCAAAAAAACCCTCAATGCACATTTAGCAGGAGATCACACACAAAAGTTGAGAGGCAGTGTATTGTATGCATGTAATGTTGTATGCATTGTGTAGTGTAAATGTAACAGTTGTTAGTGAGCAGCAGAGGGCGCCTCCTGGCAGTGGATAGATGTTATAATCATGTGACTTATAAACAAGTCCAGAGTCTATCTCTCTTGCTTGCAGAAGGCACATGGGCATTGTCCTTGAGGGTCCAATCCGCTGATACGACAACAACTGATTGTCGATTGTTTGGGTAGACATAAGAGCCGGTCCTTCCACTTATCTCAATCAGGAGGAATGTAAACACGGGGCAAACAAGGTCAAATCAAATCAGCACAGTGCACTCAGAGAATAGAATTTGTCCTCACCCGTGTAATTCTGTGCTTCCATTATATGTGCAGGCTTAAACTGTTTTTCCATGGAGAGCACAGGGCTCCAGATGTATTCCTCCACTGAATCACTGTCATTCAGTTCACCGTTTGCCGCTACTCGTGCCCTCCCCAACTGGTCGAATTTGATGAAGGAGCTTGCCGGGTCCACTTTGATCAGCTCTCTCACCTTCCTTCAATTTCTGATGCATCAGGGAACTCCACAGCCAAAAATAGAAGTCCTGAGATCATAAGCAATAATGTTTCCACAGACGCATGAATTCCAATGTCCATGAGTCTCCTCGCAGGTTTCAATTCTTGGGCTCCCCCTTGGCCCAATTCTTGTTGAAAAATAGTGACAATAGCACATTTAAGCCGGTTCCAAATCCATAATTTCCATTTAGATTAAGATTCAGCAGAAGAAGAGCGACTAAACACAGACAAAAACGCAACATTGCAAAGCTGGGAATAGCTCAGGAAGGCAGGAGAGGAGGGAAGAAAAATGCAACTGCTCTCTCTCAAGGCAAGAAGGAAAAAAAAAAATTGCACTACTGTGGAATAATTGGTTGTACAAACACTGGTGGGAAGGAACAAGTGTTTTTTTTATCGATTACCTGCAATTATTTTGAACCGAGGTGAGTCAGCTCGGGAACTACCAGAGAAATGGAGGAGAATTTGGCTTTCTCTTATTAGTATTAATCGAGCTGACGTGGCGCCTTCCTTGTACTCCAAGTTGCGAGTGCTCTGACCATTTTGTAATGGTTTTGTAGAAATAATTGACTAATAACATTGTTGAAGAGTCTGTGATGCTCGGTGGACATTTTCACAGATTCATAAGCTCCCTGTTCTCATCAGCTCAGCTGCTGCCAGCCACACACACACACACACACACACACACACACACACACACACACACACACACACACACATGCACGCGTGCACACGCACACACACACAGAGCTAAACAAATGTACCTGTTTGTCTAACGGGACCTATCAGGGATCCGAGCCAACTTAAGTGTCACACTTTCAAGCTACAGGAAATTATGAAGATCCAAATCACTATTTAGCCCTCCTTGCCAAGTTCTTACCTTTGACTGCGGTCTGTAAAATCAGCTGTGTCCACACAGACGAGACATAATGTCTCATGCTCAGCTATGCAGATGCTTCTAATCATTTCGACTGATTAGACCTCCGGACAGACCACACCTGGACCCTGCTCACTTCCTGTTTCCTTTCCAATGAAAGAAAATAGTAAATGGCCTTCACTTATATAGCGCTTTAATTCTCATCTCTAGATGACCAAAGCGCTTTACAGATCCTGCTATCCACCCATTCACACACATAGAAGAAAGAAGGCTCCAAAGAGGAGAAAAACAACACAACTTTATTCTTGAGGCTGCTGGTAAGAAACCAGCAAAGCCAGGACACTCCGTGCCGGAACAAGCTAGCTGCTAAAGCTAACCTTAGCTGGAGTTAAGACTTTTCGAGAACGACGCTGAGATCCAGACTTCACCAACATTCTAGAGTGTCTCTCACTTGTAGTAGCCCAAGGTTTGCTGTTCTTATGCCAAAATGCCAGAACGCCGGCTAATTAGCCTGTGGCTTTGAGGATTATTACAAGTAGGTGGGAGTTTAAAAATCAGCTGCTTGTTGTTAACAATGAGGGATAACGATTAGACACCAGGATAACGGTGTCTGACTTCATCTGAAAGCACCTGGACAGGTGAGCTGAATGAAGCCAGCCTTTAGCTAATGCTAAATCAAATTAGATCACATGTCAAAAAACTGAGGGCAAAAACAGAGAAAAACAAACAGGATAAATTAAGCTGGGGACTCTGTGAATAATTTATGGGCTGATGTGGATAAACATGCATGGTAAGTGTTATGAAGATAGAGAAATACTGTATTGTGACGTTTGCAGGGTTCACACAAAGACAATGGAGCAGATGGCTGTGATCAACCTGATTTATTTTTCACACACCCCAACCCCCAACCTGCCTCTGTGCTACAGAGTGGAGGGGAGGTCATTCTCACAGACCCCTGTTTCAATCATGGTTACACACACAGATACATCTTGCCCTAATCCTGCTAAACACTGCTGGGTCATCATAATGCAGTTATAATGACACAGCAGTATAACTCAGAAATAACACATTTAACACACACATAACGTTTTCATCTGGCAAAGCATGCTGGGAAATTCACTTAACATGGCCCCAACGTTACACTGCCCCCCCCCCCCGGACTGGTTTCTGTCCCCAGAAAAATTAAAGTCCAATTTAAAAGTCCAATACAAACTCATCCAGATGTCGGGGCGGTCTTCGGCGCCGGCGGCCAACACGTACAGGCCCCCTAGTGTCCATCTGGGTCTCGGTCGGGGTATCGGGCCGGGATGGAAGCTCCGGTTCGTCCACCAGCGGTGCAGATGGCCGATACGGGGCGAGACGGTCACGATGAAGGACCACAACCCGGTCCCTTTTTCTAAGCCTCACCCTGTACACCACATCTGACAGTCTCTCCAGGACCACGCATGGCCCCGACCACTGGCTCGCCAGCTTCGGTGATCGTCCTCTCTTCCTCTCAGGGCAGAAAACCCAGACTCGATCTCCCGGTGCAAAGTCCCTCCCCTGACAGCGGGAGTCGTACGCTCGCTTCTGCCGACCCCCTGCCGCTGCCAGGGCCTCTCGAGCCAGCTCGTGCACCGTGTGGAGACGTTCTTTCAAACAAAAAAAATAATCCAATCCGGGTCTTCCCTCCACCTCCGGCTCAGGGGGGCAACCGAATACCAAATCCACCGGTGTGCGCAGCTCGCGTCCAAACATGAGCGCCGCAGGGGTGCACCGGGTAGATTCCTGAGCTGCCGTCCGGTATGCCCACAAAACAAAGGGCAGGTGCAGGTCCCAGTCTCGCTGTCGCTGGTCCACTAGGATAGCGAGCTGGGTGGTGAGGGTCCGGTTGAATCGTTCGACCAGGCCGTCGCTCTGTGGATGCAGTGGGGTGGTCCGGGTCTTCCGGATGCCCAGCCGTTTGCAGACCTCTCCGAAGACCTCCGCCTCGAAGTTCCGACCCTGATCGCTGTGCAGCTCCTCCGGTGCGCCAAACCGACAGAACATTTCATCCACCAGCTTTGATGCCGTCGTAGCGGCGCTCTGATCCGGGACCGCGTACGCCTCTGGCCACTTAGTGAAATAATCCATCGCGACCAGCACGTAGCGGTTCCCCCGGTCCGTGGTCGGGAAAGGGCCCAGGATGTCCACTCCCACTCGCTCCATCGGTGCTCCCACCCGGTACTGCTGCAGGGGAGCGTGGGATCGCTGAGTTGGTCCCTTCTGAGCTGTGCATGTGTCGCAGCGATGAACGTGGAGCTCCACGTCCTGATGACAACCGGGCCAGTAGAACCGGGCCCGAAGGCGCTGCAGCGTCTTTGTCACTCTGAAGTGGCCCGCTCCTACCGCCCCATGAACCAGCTGGAGTACTTTGGGCCGGAGTCGACGAGGAACTAGCAGTTGCCAGACGTGCCGCTGCCCAGCTGGAGTGTGCCACTGTCGATACACCACGCCCTCGTAGCAGCGGAGGTTGGCCCACTGGGAGTGCAGGGCCTTAGTCTCTGGGTCCAGCGGTGACACAACCTCCCAGGCGGGCCGCTGTCCTGCGTCCAGCCACTGCCGAACCCGCGAAATGACCGGGTCTCTGTCCTGCTCGCTCTGCAGCTGCTGCGTGCCAAGAACTTCTGTGACGTCATCGCTGGGGAGAACTGCCTGATCATCTGAGGAGGGGCTGTGCGTCGCTGCGTTATTCCTGCTCGCAGCGGCTCGGAGAGCGGCAGCCCGTGGGGCGGTTTGGTCCCGATCTTCAGCCCGTTGGCAGTGACGACACTCCTCTGTCGCGCAGGGGCGCCGAGACAGCGCGTCAGCGTTGGCATGGAGGCGGCCTGCCCAATGCACAATCTGGAAATTATAATCCTGCAGTGCCTCCAGCCACCTCGCCAACTGTCCATCCGGTTCTTTGAAATTTAACAATCAGGTCAGGGAAGCGTGGTCCGTCCTGAGCTGGAACCTCCCACCGTACACATACGGGCAGAAGTGTCGCAGTCCTTGAATGACAGCCAGCAGCTCTCTGCGAGTCACACAGTAATTTCTCTCGGCTCTGCTGAGAGTGCGGCTGAAGTAAGCGACTGCCTGCTCTCCATGCTCTCCCTCCTGGGATAGCACCGCCCCGATGCCCTGGTTGCTGGCGTCCATGTCCACGATGAAAGGGCGGTTCGGGTCGGGATACTGCAGGATGGGGGCTCTGATGAGCGCTGCGCGAAGCTGGGAGAAAGCAGCAGCACAGCTGTCACTCCACTGGAACGTGCGTCCTTTCTGCGTCAGCTGATGCAGCGGGCTGGCGATGGTGGCGAAGTCTTTCACAAACCTCCTATAATAGGAGGCCAATCCAAGAAAACTCCTCAGTTCTCCAACGTTCCGCGGCACTGGCCAGTCTCTCACTGTTGCCACTTTTTCCGGGTCGGTGGCGACCCCCGCTGCGCTGACGATGTGGCCCAAAAAGGTGGTCTCCCGCCGGAACAGGTGGCATTTCTTAGGGTGTAACCGTAGCCCCGCCTGTTGGATGGCTCCCAGCACCTCTCGGAGATTTGACAGGGCGCTGTCAAAATCAGCTGCATGCACCAGCAGGTCATCCAGGTAAACAACGCAGCGACTCCGGGGCACGTGAGCCAGCACTCGCTCCATCAAGCGCTCAAAGGTGGCCGGAGCGTTGCAGAGTCCAAACGGCATCACTTTAAACTGGTACAGTCCCTGCCCGATGGAGAAGGCTGTTTTCTGGCGGGCCTCAGGTGACAGCTCTACCTGCCAATAGCCGCTGCGTAGATCCAGCGAGCTGAACCAGCTGGAGCCGGCGATGTGGTCCAGTGCGTCATCGATGCGGGGCAGGGGGTAGGAATCTTTCCTGGTGGCGTCGTTCAGGCGTCGGTAATCCACACAGAACCGCCACGACCCGTCCTTCTTCTTGACCAGCACCACCGGCGCCGCCCAGGGGCTGCTGGAGGGCTCAATGACATCTGCCTCCAGCATTTCTCGCACTTTTTGTTCCGCCGCTGCCCGCCTTGAAAAGGGCAGCCGGCGTGGGTGGAGTCGAATCGGCCTGGCCTCACCGGTGTCGATCTCGTGCTGCACCAACCCGGTCCGGCCGCATTCCTCATCCTTCGCGGCGAAAACACCCATAAAACAGTCCAATAGCTCCCGCAGCTGGCGTCCCTGTTCCGGGTCCAGCCCGCTGCAGCTCCGCTGAAATAATTCCTCCACCGCCTGCTGCGTCTCTGCTGACACGTTGACCCCTCCCCTTGCTGTCCTTGTGTGCGTTCGTGCTCCCTCTGTCCGCGCTGGTGATGTCATCATGTCCAGTCCTCGCGGTGGCCTGCCTGGTCCGGTTTGTCTTGGCGATCCCTCGATCGCGCAGGCCCCCGTGTTCCTTCCCTGGGTTCTGCTGTGGAGCGTGATGGTCCGGTTTCCCAGCTGGAGGGAAGGTCCCGCGGTGTCGATCTTGGCGTTCCAGGCTGTGAGCAGGTCTAGTCCAATAATACAGGGGTCTTGGATGTCAGCCAGCCAGAACGGGTGTCTTATGTTCTGACCGGCCACCCCCACCACCAAAACTCTCCGCCCCCCCAGTCTGGCGCGCTCACCGGTAGCCATGGTCACGCAGCGCTTGGTGGGTTCCCACACCCATGGGGCCGTCTTGTTTGTGCCCGGCAGCACACCGGGTCGAACCAGGGAGATTGTAGAGCCGGTGTCAATCAGGGCCCGGATCGACGTCTTCCCCAAGCTGCACTGTAGATAGATCCCTGGAGAGTGTCCAATTCGGCCCACGCGTGGTGCCGGCTCCTCAGGGGAAACATCTGCGGGAGGCGGCCTGTTCCCGTTCACGCCACCTCGCTCTAGTTTAACGCCGGCGAGGGGCGTTCTTCTCCGGGGACGTGCCGCCGTGGTCTGCCGTAATTCCTCCTCTTCCTCCTCGCTCTCCATCGTGGCCTGGAAGGTTCTCTGTCTGTGCGTTGGCGCTTCAACTGTGTGATTCATCAGCGGCTCCACCCGCTCTGCTTCTGCCACTGCAGTCTCCCAGTCGCTCGCGGCGTGGATCCGTACGTGGCTCTGGAGCTGGGCCGGGCGGAGACCTTGGATGAAGCTCCGGAGGGCGAGCTTCTCTACCGCCTCCGGTGCGAAATCCGGGTAGCTGCGCCGGGTTAGCAGCCGTATGTCTGCAGCATAGGTTCCTAGGCTTTCCTGGTTGCTTCTACGATGGCGGGTCAGCTGTTCCTGGGCGTGCTCAGCGTCCACCATTCTCCCAAATCGTCTCTGGAGTGCCCCTTGTAGCGCTGGCCAGCTGTAGCGCTCCTCAGGCAGGAGATCAGAAAGCGTGCAGAGAGCTCTCCCTTCCAAGGCCAGCGCGACTTGCACGGCGGTTTCCTCTGGTGACCAGCCGTTCAGCGCAGCGGCCAGCTCGACCTGGGTCAGGTAGTCATCCAACGTGGCCTCGCCGTTGAAGCGGGGAATCTTGGCCCGCTGCCTAACAGATGGGATGGCCGCCTCCTGATCGATCGTCACTCTCGATCGCCGTGGGATCGCCAGCCCGTCCTGTCCTGAAAAGGGCGGAATGCGGGGCTGGTTTGCTCTGCTCTGCCCGCTCTGTCTTGAAAAAGACAGAAGGCGGGGTGCGCTGGCCCTGTCAGGTCCGCCGCCGCTTTGTTCGTCCCGGCTCCTGGCTCCCGGGGGTGGTGTCTCGGTCCCATCGTCCATCATCAGCTGAGCAATGAACTGCTCCTGCTGCTGGATCTCCATTCTGATCCTGGCATCCATCTGCTCCATCCCACTCCTGACACCAGTGTGACGTTTGCAGGGTTCACACAAAGACAATGGAGCAGATGGCTGTGATCAACCTGATTTATTTTTCACACACCCCAACCCCCAACCTGCCTCTGTGCTACAGAGTGGAGGGGAGGTCATTCTCACAGACCCCTGTTTCAATCATGGTTACACACACAGATACATCTTGCCCTAATCCTGCTAAACACTGCTGGGTCATCATAATGCAGTTATAATGACACAGCAGTATAACTCAGAAATAACACATTTAACACACACATAACGTTTTCATCTGGCAAAGCATGCTGGGAAATTCACTTAACATGGCCCCAACGTTACAGTATATTCAGCTTTGTACGTGTCTGGATAGGTGATGCCAGCCCACTTCTCTGTGTCTTTTGGCCAGTTTTGCTTTGGAATGAGATAGGGGGCCTGCTTCTCAATTAAAACTAATTTGTCGTCATACTGCTGTCTGTCGTTATCAAGAGTTTCATAATATATTTCGAACATTTTTACTTTTTTTTGTTCCATTTTTCTACGTGATTATCCCCCCCATAATGGCCGGTGATCCCGCCGGAAGTCACGTGATCAAAAACTATGAATATCCGCCGTTATATACACTACGAAGTTCATGTTTTTTTCAAAAGCCGATAAACGGCAGGACCCTGTTTTTACAAAACCAGATAACTCCACACACGGCAAATCAGCGCTTGATATTTGGGTGGCGTGATTCAATGGTGCAGCGAGGATCAGCCAATCACGTATGTAGATGCTGAGACCAGCCCATCATGTGTCTATCTGCTGTGGCAGCGTTCTGCAGAGACCCCTTCTTGGGTCTGCTCGCTTTGTGTGATTTCCCTGTCAGTTTTTTTTTTTTTTTTTTTTACAATTTTGTTGCATTTTATGTCAAATATGGATAATTTTGATGAAGCAGATGAACCAGTGATGCATTCACCAGACAAACTAGCATGGTTTTTGGGACATGTCTGTTTCTGCAAAAGTATGTGTTGTGGACTTATCTGTTTTTGCGGCAAGAAGAATTCAAAAATTGCCAAAAAATAACAGAGTTGATGTTCAGTTTTTGGCTTTATTATGTCTGAGATACTCATATTTCAAGTGACCATGTCATAGAAGCTGAATTGGAAATACTAGCACATATAAACCAACAGATGAAAAGTTGTTTTTCTTATTATTAAAACAATTGAACTTAATCTGTTTTTGCAAACGACTCTTCACATTGTCCATAGGTGGTACAACTTCGAGGAATAAAGCAGTCTCCTCTCGATAATGCTCTTGTGACTCAGGAAGTGTTTTTGTTGTCAGTGCTTTATAAATTCACTTCGGGTGGAGGGCCAGTCCATTCAATACTTTATATGTGGGACCCACAGTAATTTTGAGGTGTCGTGATCGGGGGCACGGTCCTAACTGTGCCCCCAATCACGACACCTTTATCACCCTTTATGTTCATTTATGGGTTTGTTTTCATTGTATTATTATTATTATTATTATTATTATTATTATTAGTATGAGTTTGTTTATGATTTAGTCCCTTGTTTATTGTTATCATGTCTTCCCCTGTCGTCTAGCATCTGTGTCTTATGTTTGTCCTTTTGCATTCTATTATATTTTGGTATGGTGCCCTGCATGTCCTGTTTGTCTGTATCCCTGTCTGTGAATGTGTCATTGTGCTGCCCCTCTCATCCTGTGAGTCCACCTGCTGCCCTGATTACCTTCCCAGCTGTTCTGTGTTTCCCCAATTATTAATCTTCCGACAGGGGTCCGCAGTCTGTTTCAGAACTCTGGTCCACGATGGCTCAGAGCCTGGGGGTCAAAATCCACCGCACTACTGCATACAACCCCCAGGCTAACAGGTTATGCGAACGTTTTCATAGGTCGCTTAAGGCAGCGCTCAGAGCTTCACTCACGGATGCAAATTGTGTCGACCACCTGCCCTGGGTCCTGTTAGGTTTGCGCTCCGCGACGAAGGAGAATCTGGCAACCTCCCTGGCAGAATTTGTTTTTCCTCAGCCGCTGCGGATCCCCGGGGAATTTTTACTAGGAAACCCTGCACCCGGGGCTGACCCACCCACGCAATTTTTATACAGTACAGAGGCTGCTAACATGCTGGGCCTGGCCCACCATTGTTTTCCCTGTACCTTCGTCCTGAAGAGCTTACAGAGTGCCAAGTTAGTTTTTGTCAGGCACGATGCACACAGAACCCCGCTGCGCCCACCGTACAATGGACCGTTCAGAGTGCTGGAAACTGGGGCAAAGCATTTTGTGTTGGGAGGTGCCGTAAGGAGACCATCTGCATTGACAGGCTGAAGCTCACTTGTATGTTGGCAGATGAGCAGGTGGTGTTGGCCCAAGCTCCCCGGCGTGGATGCCCATCGACGGTGGTTCCATAAGTTGGTGTTCCCTCGGTAGAGAACTGCGCTCGCGAAGCTAACCTGTTTCCCTCCCCCACCCTCTTCCCCTCCACAGACCAACGTGACCTCCCGCACACCTCGTCAGGAGGGCACTTCAACCAGACCGGCAACCCTCCACTACAGCCACTATGGGCACAAGCTCAAGCCCAAGAGACCGGGGGGGGAGGTGTTAGTCCCCTTTCTGGGTGGTCGGGGGGGGGGCTGTGTGGTGGCACTGAGTGGGGGGTTCTCCACCCAGAGTCAGAAGCCGGGGGGGCAGAGGACTGAAGGAGGAAGTGGCACCGGGGGGTCTCAGATGTAACGGAAAGGACTCGCCGCACCCCGGGGAGTCAGGAGACACTGGAGTTCACTAGAGTATTAGAGGGAGTGAGAAGCAGGTTCATGTTCTGTGATGTCAATGTGCCAGACAGGCTTTGTGCGCTGTGTGTATTGTCTTTGGCTCCCTGGGTCTCATGGGGCGGAAATAAAGTTGTAGAAGTTTTTTGTGTGTTTAATGTTGGAAGTTGAATAAAGTTTGAGTGTCATCCAGCTCACTGTCTGATGATGACAGTGATGACAATGATGCCCAACCTCTCCAGGTTGGCGAACTCTTCGCGCGCTATGGCCAGTTTAGCTGCGTCCAAGCGCCGAGGTTTTGCAAAAACGGGCGGCCCGGTGGTGGTGATAAAATGCTCCACCCCGTGTTTAGTGACGGCTGCAGAAAATGTCGGGACCTTGAGTGCTGGGAACTGAGTGAGCAGTGTGTGGAACTTACCGCCTGCAGCTATGACGTTGGCTTGTGCTGTTGGCCGGGACGCTCGAGCTGTACTGGGGATAGAATCAAAGGACGGTGCATTAACCAGGCACCTGTTAGCGACATCAACCAACAAACCATGTGAGCACAAAAAATCAGCCCCAATATATTGAAATTCAATGCTGCTATGACAAAAGTCCACTCAAATGCACGGCCGTGAAAAGACAGAAGTAGAGTCCTCTCACCAAAGGTCTTAATCTCCGAGCCGTTTGCTGCTGCCATCTCGGGGCCGCTGGATCCTGCCAGCCGGTCGGCGTAGGACGGCATGATGAAACTCAACTGGGCGCCGGTGTCCACGAGGAAATGCCTCCCCGAGCGTGCGTCCGTAAAGTAGAGCAGCTTGTTCTCCTCCCCGAGGGCCGCAGCTGCTACCGACTCCCGGTCTTGGCGTTTCCCGAGCGCTGTGAACTGGCACAGTGGTATACATTTGCGTGCCTTCTCTGCAAAGCGGCGGTGGTAGAAACAAAGGATGTCTCCTCCGCGTTCTTTGGCCCCCGCCGCCGCTGTTGTCGGTGGCTCTGCTACCACCATCGATGGCTCCCCGCCTCCTCCGGCTGTCGCGCCGCACTCCGTCGCTGCCGCCGTGGTCGTGAGCTCTCTGCTAGCCATGATGATCTGCTTCTCGGGCCAGTGCACGATAGTCCCGCTTCGCCAGCAACGGCGAATTGGCCAGGGTCACTCTCGTCGCTGACGGAAGGTTCCGGAGGAAGAGGTGTGTAAAAATGAAGTGGTCGTCGTCCGAACCCTTCAGTCTCAGCATCTTCTCCATCAGGTCAATAGCCGTCAAATCTCCTAACCCGGTCCGCGTCAGCAGTCCCTCTGCTCTCTCCTCAACCGAGAGTGTGTAGTGCTGAATGAGTGCAGCCTTCAACACGCCGTACTTGTCACTGGTTGGTGGCTGATCCAGCAGGCTCTCCACATGCTGAGCCGTGTGGGCGTCGAGCTTTGCGACCACATGGTAGAATCTCGTGTCATCCGCCGATATCCCCCGGAGGGCGAACTACGCCTCGACTAAGTGGAACCAGAAGCGTGGGTTGTGCTGCCAAAAATCCGGTAGCTGGATAGCAACAGCACCTGCGTGGCTGGGGGCTCCCGTCGAGGTTGGCTCCGAGGATCTCTCATTGTGTTCCATGAATCGTCTTGGGTCACCAGTGTGGAGTGTGTAAATGACAAGGCGGATTTGACTTGGACAGTTTATTACACATTCTCACACAGAAGCATAGTAGGAAGAGGGCATCTCAAACAAGACTCTTTTCTTATATACCCAGGCCTTCCTTCGGCAGCTTCAACACAACAAAGGTTACATTGCATTCACTTCCTTAATCCTTTCACATCCCCCAAGCAGTCTCTGATACACAAAAGATCACACTGCATCTTTTAACATCCCCCCGACACACAAAAGATCATACCACATTCGCCCTTCACACCTCCCTGTTATCTCCAAGAAAAACTCTGCTCTTTGTTCTAGCCTAAGATGCTACACCATTCTGTCTCTCTAAACGTCGATCAATTTTTATGATCAACGTGGATGAGTGAAGGTAGAAAACACCTGCGACAAACTGGTCGTCGGGATTTCGTAAACTGTCATGACACTGTCAAAGCGTTATCTTGTCTGTTTTTGTTTGTTGTACTAGCTCCGTTTTAAATTTTTTTCTCTTCAACTCTTTTACTGATATTAACTTTTTACTTAGTGTTAGCTTAGTAAAAACGAAAGCCCGATCAGGCACACAGGCGAATCAGACCCTGGGCAGGGCTGTTCACCAGGTTAGGCTAACCTGTTTTAGCAAGCTAGCTAGCCACTTCTGGCCTGGAAAGCCATGGCTCCATCCCCTACTTGTGTCAGCTGTGTCTCCCTCTCTAAGAAGGGTTCTGAGTTGGAATTGAGACTCTCTAAACTTTATAAGATTCGGGAGGCTGAAAACCACCTTGACACTATTATTTTTGGATGGACATCGGCCCCAGCGACGGACTCACAGCTAGCAGAGACGGCTACTTACCTGAGTGAAATTAGCACATCGCCATCCACTTCCACCCCTGTTCTGGTCACCTCAGCTGTCCAGGACTCCAGCATCAAACACTGGCTTCAGCTCGGAGCTAAACCCAAAGCCCCAGGTGGTTCGTCACAGCCTCAATGCGTGCCCTGGACCTCAAAACTACCTTAGGTGTGCCAAACTATACACCAGCTCCAAAAAGAAGACAGTGCATCCCCCCACATCACCCCCACATCCGCACCCCGCCGCCACAGCAGCAACTACGGCAAAATTATCCACCATTTCAGAAGCCACCGACAAAGTCCCCCCAGACGATGCTGGTAATTGGTGATTCAATAATGAGGAATGTCAGAAGCAGGTACTGTGTTACAAAATTTTTTCCTGGGACTAAAGTGTCAGACATTGAGGCTCTTACCCCTGACCTATTAAATGAATACCCCTCACTAAAACTGTTATTGTGCACTTTGGATGCAACAACATCCCAGATGAAACATCGGCGATCTTAAAGAGTGACTTCAGGAACCTTCTGCCCACTCTTATGAACTGTGGCAGACGTGTGTTTATTTCTGGGCCACTTGCACCCTATAGAAGAGGTTGCAATTATTTTAGCAGAACTCTCAGCCTTAATACCTGGTTGTGTTCAGCATGTCCTACTTTTAACATTGGTTTTATAGACAATTTCAACCTGTTTTGGAACCGCCCATCATTTATGAAGCCAGATGGCATCCATCCAAACAGACTCAGTGCACATGTTCTAAGTGACAATCTGTTTTATTCCATTCAGCATTTTTTAGTACAGTGACTGAAAGCAGGTATGTTAACTCTCCCCGAAGTACCTGGGTCTGCCAACCAGCCCTTTTTTGCTTCCACTTCTCATATCAATCCTATTAATCCAAATAATCTTCACTGTTTAGATCAGTCTTCAATTCATAACCCCATAGAGATTGTGCCTGTCTCCCATTACCCAAAACATTTTAACCCAAGATAAATACAACATAACTTGTTAAATACACGTCTCTCTGCAGCTCCTCTTCTTACGCCACCCCTCAACTTAGCCCCTGTGTTCCCCATCAGAGAATCATTGTCTGCTCCCTCCAAAGTTGATAAAAATATAATGTATAAGCATCCCAGAATGATTAAACAAACAGTTGGTAAAACTCAAATTAAACATCAAGTCTCTAAATTTAATGATTTGGCCTCTGTTCCTCCTCATAATTTAAAAATTAAATGTGGTTTGTTAAATATTAGGTCTCTAACTCCCAAGTCTCTGCTAGTCCATGATCTGTTAATTGATCATCGGATTGATTTAATATCCCTTACAGAGACTTGGTTAGGGCAAGAGGATTATGTTGGTTTAAATGAATCAACTCCCTCTGGTTATTTAAACTATCAAAATCCCAGAAGTTCTGGTCGTGGAGGAGGAGTAGCGACAATTTGCCATTCTAAATTACTAGTTAATGTAAAGCAGAAAAAACATGTTTTAATTCCTTTGAGGGCCTGGTCCTCAGTATTGGGTATTTTAGCAATTTTAGATTAAACCCAATTTTCCTTGCCACAGTTTATCGTCCTCCCTCAGCCTACTCAGAGTTTTCATCTGAATTTGCCAGATTCTTAGCTGATTTAGTGCTGAAATCAGAATCATTATAGTAGGGGATTTTAATATACATGTAGATGTAGATAGTGACTGTCTTAGTAAGGCATTTAATTCAATATTAGACTCGATGGGGTTTTCTCAGAAAGTAGAAAATTCTACCCATTATCTCCACCACACATTGGACCTTGTTCTGACTTATGGCATAGAAATAGAAAATCTGGTAGTGTCTCCTCATAATCCTGTACTGTCAGACCACTGTCTGTTAACTTTTGATTTCACTATTCCTGACTATTTGATTCCTACAGAAAAATATTACTACAGCAGATGTCTTTCAGATGATGTTGTTACCAAATTTATGCAGATTGTCTCCTCTATGCCATGAGTCAACACAACGGAAATAAACTACGGAGAGCTTGCTCCTTCTGTAATTGATAGCATGGTAGATAATGTTACATCAGACTGTAGACTTGATGGCCCCTTTAAAAAAGAAAAAGTCCAATCAGAGATTTCTAACCCCTTGGTTTAACACAGAAACTCGTAGCTTAAAACAGAAGACTCGTCAGTTAGAAAGAAAATGGCATTCCACTAATTTAGATGAAAACTATTTAGCTTGGAGAAATCATCTTTTAATTTATAAAAAAAAAAATCTCTTAGAAAAGCTAGAACAAGTTATTACTCTGCATTAATAGAAGAGAGCAACAGTAATCCCAGGTTTCTTTTCAGCACTGTAGCCAGGACTCTGTGAATCCTTGCATTCCCTTAGAGCTTACTAGTCAGGACTTTATGAACTTTTTCGATTAAAAAATTTCATCTATTAGAGATCAAATCAGTCAGATTCTTCCCACCGTTAACTTAAATACAGTATCTACTACAACTCCTTCAATTGACATCTGTTTGGATAAGTTTACTCCAATTGACCTTTTAGAGTTAGATAAAATAATTTCCTCATCCAAGCCTTCAACTTGTCTTTTAGACCCTATTCCTACCAGGTTATTTTAAAAAAGTCTTCCCATTTATTGGCAGCCATATTCTTCAAATAATCAATTCTTCATTACCATTAGGCCATGTGCCGCAGGCTTTTAAAACTGCTGTAATTAAACCCTTACTCAAAAAGCCAACGCTGGATCCAGGTGTTTTAGCTAACTATCGACCAATTTCTAATCTCCCTTTCATTTCAAAAATCTTAGAAAGAGTTGTTGCTACACAATTATTTGAGCACTTGCAGGGAAATGGTTTATTTGATAGCGTTTCAGTCTGGGTTTAGAATCCATCATATCACTGAAACAGCTTTAGTGAAGGTCACTAATGACCTCCTTATCGCATCTGATAATGGACTTGTTTCTGTACTTGTCCTTTTAGACCTTAGTGCAGCCTTTGACACTATTGACCATAATATTCTACTCGATAGATTAAAACACTATGTTGGACTTAATGAAACTTCACTGCAGTGGTTTAGATCTTATTTGTCTGATAGGCTCCAGTTTGTTCATGTCAATAATGAGTTTTCTTCGAACTCAAAGCTCAGTCATGGAGTTCCACAGGGATCTGTGCTAGGCCCTACTCTTTTTAGTTTATACATGCTTCCATTAGGCAACATCATTAGAAAGCACTGTATACATTTTCATTGTTATGCAAATGACACACAAGTATACCTATCAGTGAAGCCAGATGATAGTAATCAATTAGCCAAGTTAGAAGCCTGTCTTAAGGAAATCAAAGCTTGGATGACTTGTAATTTCCTGCTATTAAATTCAGATAAGACTGAAGTCATTCTTGTTGGTCCAAAAAACCTTAGAAATACCTTTCCAAATCAAACTCTTAGTTTGGATGCGGTTACTCTTTCTCTTAATAGATCTTGATCAAGAATTTTTGATCAAGATCTGTTTTTCAATTTACATATTAAAGTCATTTCTAAGGCTGCCTTCTATTATTCGCGTAATATTGGCAAGATTAGGAGCACCTTGTCTCAGAGTGATGCTGAGAAACTGATCCACACTTTTGTTAGCTCTAGATTAGATTATTGTAACTCTTTATTATCAGGTTGTCCTAAAATATCTTTAAAAAGTCTTCAGTTGATCCAAAATGCTGCTGCAAGAGTTTGAACAGGTACTAGTAAGAGAGATCATATCTCTCCGGTTTTGGCCTCCCTTCATTGGCTTCCCATAGAGTTCAGAATTAAGTTTAAAATCCTTCTTCTCACTTACAAAGCTCTTAACAATCAGGTCTCTTTTTATTTAAAAGATCTGATACTACCCAATCATCCTAATAGAGCATTACGCTCCCAAAATGCTGGATTACTTGTAATACCTAGAATCTCCAAAAGTACAATGGGAGGCAGAGCCTTCAGTTATCAAGCTCCTTTCCTGTGGAGCCAGTTACCAATCTGGATTTGGGAGTCAAACTTGATCTCTGTTTTTAAGAATAGGGAAAAAACCTTCCTTTTCACTATAGCTTACAATTAGGAGGGATCATGTGTCTCTAAAACCTCCCTTAGTTATGCTGCTAATAGACTTAGACAGCCGGGGAACCTCCAATAATGTACTGGGCTTCTCCCCTTTAATGTTTGCTCTCTACATGTCTGTTCTTCTCATCTTCTCTATCCCCTCACCCCGCAGCCAGTCGCAGCAGATGACTGCCCCTCCCTGAGCCTGGTTCTACTAGAGGTTTCTTCCTGTTAAAAGGGAGTTTTTCCTCTCCACCGTCGCCAAGCGCTTGCTCACAGGGGATCACCTGATTGCTGGGGTCTTTCTGCAATCGTGGGGGTTTCCCCTACGTTTGAAAGTGCTATGAGATGACTGTTGTTGTGAAATGGTGCTATATAAATAAAGTTGAATTGAACTGAATGACGTCGACTAATCATTGCAGCCCTAATATTATTACATAAATATTATCATGACTATGATCCCTGGGCACAAACTAATCGAGAGCCTTGAGGCCATTACATTCTCTGCAAGAACAGAAATGTTTTCTTTTTCTTGAGGTGTCAAGAACAAGAACAACGTTCTTTCTGGCTAGGACATTGCATACTTCACAAGAAACTGCAGAACTCCTGGGAAATTCACATTTCTAACCAATCACACAGTAGTTCTTGACTATTGACTTAGGCTCTCTATGGGGCCTACTTACTCACATGTACAAATAGCAGACATTGCATGTGCCCTTCAAAAACACACAGAGAATATTCATGAGCAAAGCTAAACCTGCAACTGCAATACTTTATTTTGATAATTTCAGTGTTATTTGTGTATAAACAGCATATACAGCAGGAAAAATAAGTATTGACCACGTTGACAATTTTCTCATTAAACATATTTCTGATGGAATCATTTACCTGAGATTTTCACCAGATATCAGCAACAACCCAAGTAATCCATACATACAAAGGAATCAAGGCAATTGTGTTAACAAAACAAGTTATATTTAATAAAGTGGAATGACACGTCCGGTTATGGCTGCCACGTAGGACGGATGTGTCTCACTCTGCTCTGCTCCTGGAGAAAAAAAATCGGCAAATAACTCTCTCATTTGGGACAGAACGTATCCCAGCGTCTGGGCGAGGATATGTCGGCGAAGCCTAAGGCTGGAAAACCAGGTAAAGGAAAAAGCGAGTCGCCGAAACAGTCCAAATTAACGGACTTTCAGGTCTGTGACGCAGCAAATAAAACTCCATATATGGCGGAGGAGGCTGGCAACGGTGCGATGTCTGCGGGGTGAGGCGCAGATGCGCTGATGGCTGCCATGAGTTCAATGAGAGCGGACTTTTCCTCTAGATTTGATGGGATTATGACAGCGTTGGAAGGAATAAGAAAGGAATTGGGTGACTGTGTAGAACGAACGGCGCAGATGGAGCTCCGTCTCGCTAGTGCTGAAGATGACGTCACCCGTCTTCAATTAAAGGTGCGCACTTTGGAAAAAAAAAATAAATCTCTGGAAAATAATATTTTGGATTTGGAATCTCGGTCGAGACAGAATAACTTGAGGCTGGTGGGTCTTCCAGAGGAATCAGAAGGTTGGGACGTATGTTCCTTTCTGGAAAAGTGGATTCCGGAGGTGCTGGGCAGCGAGGAGTTGCAATCAGCAGTGGTTCTGGAAAATGCACATCGTATTGGCCCACGGAGAGATAAGGGACCGCCGAGGACCTTAATTATGAAGTTTCTTAGCAACAGAGACAGGATGAAGATCTTCAACGCTGCACGAGCTAAAGGAGAGATTAAACACCAGGACCAGCAGGTGCGGTTCTACCCAGATTTGGCCACAGGAATCCAACAATTGAGGAAGCAGTTTGATCCCATACGTAAGGAGCTGCGCAACCTTGGGATTCGTCATGGTGTAATCTATCCTGCGAGACTGCTGACCACGTATGAGGGCAGAACCCACATCTTCAAGACCCCAGAGGAGGCGCAGGAGTTCATCAAGAAGATCAAAGAAGAAGAAGAGACTGGTGGGAGCTAAGCATGAACAAAATATAAGGTAGAATAATTAAGTATTTGCACAGGCATCTGACTGACTTGAAGTAAATAGTAAGTTTACAAAATATAGATTGTATTATATATAAAAAAACAAACAAAAACAAAACAAACAAAAAAAAACTATGATGTACAAAGTTGTTAAAAATTTTGGAGTTAAGTTGGAAAACTACAGAGGAGAGTTAATGTTACGTCATTAAAAGCAGTAGAGTTAGGGTGATTGGGAGGATGAAGAAGGAGTGGCTTAGGCTGCTCCCCGTGGGTGTGGAGCGGTCGATGGCTATATCGGGAGACGGAATTTTTCTTTTGATTTTGGGGGGTTTCCCACAAGTGTGGGAAGGGGAAATTTGTTTGTGTGTAGTTTGTAGGATGAATGTTCAACCACTCATGTTTTTGCTTCTCTGTATGAGCATGTTTACACTGCAAGGTAATCCCAAACTCTCTATTGATCATAAACCAAAGTGTTAATCTTAATTTAACTTCATGGAATTGCAGAGGTCTACAAAATTTAAAAAAACTTAAACAAGTTATGAATAAAATAAAAGACATGGGTTCAAAAATTGTGTTTTTACAAGAAACTCATTTAATAGAGGAGGATATAAAAAGAATTAGGAGTAGATGGCAAGGAAGTGTCTTCACCTCATCATTCTCATCCCGGGCCAGGGGAGTTATGACTCTTATACATAAATCAGTTCCTTTTCAAGTGAAAAATGTAATTGGAGACAAATTTGGAAGATATGTAATCATTCAAGGTTCTTTGCTATTAGAAAATATAAATCTTGTGAACTTATATGGTCCCAATATAGATGATCAAAAGTTCTTTGCTAATTTATTTCTTATCTTATCATCACTTACAGGGCAACATATAATAGCAGGGGATTTTAATTGTACATTGAATCCAGGTATAGATAGATCAACAGGACTGGATTGCACGCACATTGGATGTAGGATGACTATTAATCATTTTATGAAAGAATTGAGATTGTTAGATATATGGAGAGAAATGAAACCACAAGTTAAAGCCTATTCTTGTTATTCCAGTACCTACAAGACATTCTCACGTATTGATTATTTTTTGATTTCCACAGAATTAAGGTCCAAGATTCAAAACTGCTTTTATGATAACATCGTGATCTCTGATCATGCACCCTGTTGTCTAATATATGTAGATAAAAAATTGACAAAGGAATCAGGTAGATGGCAATTTCAGCATAAATGGCTTCAGGATGAGGAATTTGTCAAGTATATAGAAAAACAGATAGACGAGTTCTTTGACATCAATACTACACAAACATCAGCATGTGTAAAGTGGGAGGCTTTCAAAGCTTTTAGTAGGGGACATATTATTAGTTATACAGGATCAAAATCTAAGAAGACTCGAGAGGAGAGAGCTAAATTGGAACATAAAATAAAAAGTCTTCAGGAAAAAGTGTATGCAGGAAGTGACCCAAGGTTGGAGAATGAATTACTGATTTTGAGAGCTGAATACGACAAAAAATCAGCGAATAGAGCTGCCTCGAGTCTTCTAAGATTGAAACAATCTTTTTATGAACAAGGTGAAAAATCAGGAAAATTATTAGCATGGCAGATTAAACAATTAGAAATTAAAACACCAATTACCAGTATTATAAGTAAAGGACAGGTAGTTATAGATCCTTTAGAAATTAACAGAGCCTTTAGAGATTACTATGAAAAATTATATGATACCAAAAATGAATCTGATTTAACAAAACTAAATGGGTTTTTGAACGAACTATCTATACCGTGTATTCCAAATGAAAACAGGGAGATATTGGAGTCTAAAATTAGTCAAGAAGAAGTTGGGCTAGCCATTGATAATATGAAATCAGGAAAAAGTGCAGGACCAGATGGTCTTCCAGTTGACCTTTATAAAAAATTTAAGAATAAATTAATAAAACCTTTTTTGGAAATGGTTTTAGAAGCATTTCAAAATAATAATTTACCATCATACATAAATAATGCCTTAATTATACTGCTGCCAAAACCAGGTAAGCCCTCTAATAAATGTGAAAATATGAGACCAATAAGCCTATTAAACGCCGACCTTAAGATAATCTGTAAAATTTTAGCAAGACGAATACAAGAAATTTTACCAAATATTATTAATCGAGATCAGAATGGCTTTATAAAGGGTAGACAAGGCTTCCATAATGTAAGAAGACTATTTAATATTATTTATTTTAATAAAGACGCACCGGATACAGCTCTCCTATCACTGGACGCCGAAAAGGCCTTTGATAGAGTTGAATGGCCCTTTCTTTTTGAAGTCCTACAAAGGTTTGGACTTGGAAATAATTTCATAAAATGGGTTCAAATAATATACAATAATGCTACAGCAGAAATCCTAACAAATAACAATATTTCAAAACCAATAAAAATCAATAGAGGATGTCGACAAGGCTGTCCACTTTCACCTTTACTGTTTACTATGGCAGTTGAACCTTTAGCGATAGCGATACATTTACATTCACAAATATATGGAATTAAAGTTGGACCAACAGAACATAAAATCTCCCTGTACGCCGATGACATAATTTTGTTTATGTCGAATCTAAAAAAATCAATTCCAACCTTGTTGAATTTAATAAAGAATTTTGGGGAAATATCAGGATATAAAATAAATAAAACTAAATCTTCAATATTAATGCTAAATGAGACCCAGAGAAATTACCCAGCCCCTGAGGTAAATCAATTCAATGTTGTAAATCAGTTTAAATATTTAGGAATCCAAATTGTGCCTAAGCTAAAATCAGTCGCCAGTGTCAACTATGAAGCCTTAATGTCAGATATCAATGAGTTAACTCAGAGATGGATGTCACTACCAATGTCGATGATCGGGAGAATCAATATACTTAAAAGTAATATTTTACCTAAAATACTTTATTTATTTCAATACATTCCCTTATCACCACCTTTAGATCTATTCTCAAGAATAAAAAAAAAGTTAGTGGAATTTATATGGAACAACAGGAGGGCTAGATTACGTCTGTCTTTATTATATTTACCATTTGATCGTGGAGGTCTGAAATGTCCAAATTTTATGTTGTATTATTGGTCGGCACAACTGAGGTCTATGACATATTATTTTTCATCAAATGATCTCCCTCACTGGACTGAAATGGAATCATACAATTTACCTTTACCTCTTCCCATATTCATATACTCAGATTCGGCAAAAAAATTACAAAAACAAGTTAAAAATCCATTTGTAAAGCATATGATCAAAATATGGTGTGAAGCTAAAAACTATTTAAAAGAACCACAGTTATTGTCACAATTTAGTCCAATATGGGGTAATCAATATTTTAAACCAGGGAGAGCGGACGCTGTATTTAAAGTATGGAATTTAAAAGGGATACAAAAGATTCAGGATTTATATTTGCCATGTGCAGATAACATAATGTCTTTTGAAGAGCTGAGGATCAAATTTAATCTCAATAGAACACATTTTTTTAAATATCTTCAACTTAGAAACTTTATTCGATCAAATCAAAATAAAGCTCTCACTCGACCTATTTACTCATCCTTGGAAAAAATGATGATGAAAGATAGTAAAAGAAAGGGTATTATTTCAGAGTTTTATAACTCATTGACACTATCTTCAAGTGAAAATTCACTGAAAAGATTAAACTACTGGAAAGAAGATCTGCAAACTGAAATTTCAGAGGAACAATGGGAATTGGCTTGTACAGAAGCTCAAACCAAATCAATAAATGTACGCCTTAAATTGATACATTTCAAATGGTTAATGCGGATGTATGTTACACCGGAGGAGTTAAATAGATATAACAAAAATATACCAGATACATGCACAAAATGCATGGAAAGTAAAGGAACCCTATTTCATTGTTTATGGGAATGTAGATTAATAAGAATGTTTTGGGAAGAGGTGAGGGTAACAATTGAAAAAATAATCTCAAAACAAATCATATTGAATCCTAAACTGTTTTTGTTGGGTCTGTACCCAGAAAAGCATAATTTTAATAAAAGTGAAAGAACATTCATAGACCTCAGTTTGCTTAATGCCAAAAAATGTATTGCACTATTATGGAAAAAGACTCATAGACCAGATGTGACTCAGTGGTTAAGACAGATGTTAACAAACCTTCCATTAGAAAGAATAACATATATACTGAAATCAAAGGAAATTGTGTTTGAGAATATATGGAGACCTTTTATTGATTATGTAAAAAATTTAAACATAACTCTTGAAGAAGAAGGTGAATGATGTGTGTGGACCTTGTAAATTCCAAACTGGTGAACATAATATGTATACTTATGTATTGGATTGTCTAGACTAAACAGAGGAGCATTGTTGAAGACTTGATTTTGTTGGTGGTTGTTGGTGTTTTTAGTGCATTTTTTTTTTTGTAGTACTTTAGTGTTAGTGTTTGATTGTTTGTATCATGTTTGTTAAAAAAAAAAAAGGTTCAATAAAGATATTGTGGAAAAAAAAAAGTGGAATGACACAGGGAATTAGTCTTGAACACATAAAGAAAAAGATGTGCAAAAAGGCATAGAGAGCCAAGAAACCAGCTGAAATCCATCAGAATTTAGGAAGCCATCCCATCCCCCATCAGTGCAAATTAATTTCAGCTGGTTAAGTCCTGACTAATAGCCTTTACAAAGAACTCATGACGGGTAGTAGCAAAGAGCTCTCTAGACCTTTGCAATCTTATTGTTGCAAAACATAATGATGGCATTGGTTTCAGGCGCATTTCTAAATGGCTGAATGCTCCAGTGAGCACTGTTGGAGCCATCATTTGGAAGTGGAAAGAACATCATTTTACCACAAACCGCCCACGACCAGGAGCTCCTTGCAAGATTTCTGACAGAGGAGTCAAAAGAATTATCAGAGAAGTTATCCAAGAGCCAAAACCACTTATGGAGAGCTCCAGAAAGACCTGGAGTTAGCAGGTACTGCTGTTTCAAAGAAAACACTAAGTAATGCACTCACCTGAAATGGGCTCTATGCCTGCTTATCTCGCAAGACTCCAATGCTGAAGAAAAAGTATGTTGAAGCTCGTTTAAAGTTTGCTGCACAACATTTGGGCAAACCAGTAAAACACTGGGAGAATATCGTCTGGTCAGATGAGACCAAAATTGAACTTTTTGGATGCCACAACACACAGCATGTTTGGAGGAGAAATGACACTGCACATCCCATCATGGTGTGGGGGTGTTTTTCAGCACATGGTATAGGCAGACTTCATATAATTGAAGGAAAGATGAATGGACAAATGTACAGAGACATCCTTGATAAGAACCTGTTGCCATTTGCCAAGATGCTGAAGATGAAACAAGGGTGGACATTTTAACAAGAAAATGATCCCGAACACAGCCAAGGAAACTCTCAACTGGATCCGGAGAAGGAAAATAAAGCTACTAGAATGGCACAGTCAGTCACCTGACCTGAATCCAATTGAAAATCTATGGAACAAACTGAAGATCAGAGTTCATAGAAGACACTCACAGAGCCTTCAAGAGTTGAAGACAGTTTGTGTGGAAGAATGGGCTAAATTCACTCCTGAGCAATGCCTGTGCCTAGTTTCTCCATACAGGAGATGTCTAGAAGTTGTTATAACCAACAAATGTCATGAACCAAGCCGGTGTTTTCCTGTAGGCTCGGTTTATTATGTATTGTATTATCTTTTGAGTTCTTATTGTTTTTATGTCTGTGTTCTTAGAAGGTTCCAGGTTCGAATCCCCAGGTTGGCAGGGGTAGGAAACTTCCTGTGTGGCGTTTGCATGTTCTCCCTGTCCTGCGTGGGTTTACTCCGGGGGCTCCGGTTTCCTCCCACAATCCAAAGACATGCATGTTAGGTTCATTGGTTGTTCTAAATTGTCCCTAGATATCTGTCTCCTATAGGCCCTTAGAATAGAGGGTTAGTACTAGTGAAGCGCTTTGAGTGGTCTTTGAGACTAGAAAAGTGCTATATAAGTGCAGGTCCTTATCCCTTATCCCTTTTCCATGCCTGTAGCCGCCGCTCTGGCCGGCGCTTGTTAGGCAGCCTCTTTGACCCACTTTCATGTGGGCATTGTCTAACATTCACCGGCCCGACCACGCCCCCTCTCTCTTTGACAGCCAGCTGATTCTCCCTCGGTAATTGTCTTTCCCATGCCTTGCCCAGGTGTGCCCAATTTGTGATGCCAGCAGTGTTTGTACTTAGGCGGCCTTTGCCAGTCAAACACTGCTGGACCAGTGCCGGTCGTCAATTGCCATATGACAATCAAAGTCAATGAGGGACTGTGTGTGCTCGCTGGAGTATTGGACTTCTGGGTCTATTCCTGCTTTGTGAGTAACTGTTAGCGTTTCTCTGTGCAGTTGTGCTGCTATGCTTGACTGGTAGCGTTTCCCCGTGCGGTACAGCTGCTACGCTTAGGCTGTTGCCCAGTTTGTCCTCCTTTGTCAGTCGAGCCTCCTAGAAGCCTCCCAGTTCTCCCGAGCTTAAATGTGTGTTTGTGTTATTTGTTTGTGGCCACGGTGCACAGTGGTCAGCCCACTGTACGCTCATCGTGTCAGCCATATTGTGCATACAATTCCGTTTTTGTCAGTCTTTATTTTTTGAACTGTTTGCCGTTGTGTTTAATAAATGTGTTGTGGTGAATGCTGCGCCTAAATCCCATTCTTCCTTCTCCTCCTCCGTGTGCTGCATAAAAGCGCACGAGGAGGTTCATGACAAACAAAGACTTTTCTACTAAATATTAAATGAATTTCGCCAATTATGTTCAATACTTATTCCCTGTGTCATTCCACTTTATTAAATACAACTTGTTTTGTGAACAGAGTTGCCTTGATTTCTTTGTATATATGGATTACTTGGGTCGTTACTGACATCTGGTGAAAATCTCAGGTCAATGGCTCCATCAGAAATATGTTTAATGAGAAAAATGTTGACATGTTCAATACTTCCCCGCTGTATACATGCGTATAACCTGACATGGGTATAATACAATAATTCAAGATGAATAAATAGGTGTGTCCTCCAGACGAGCAGGCCATAAGTCTGGATCTGGCTAGCGTGAAGAGGACCCTCTCCTGGATCAAGCCACCCAAGGCAACTGGACCAGACAACGTACTGGGTCATGTTCTGAAGGACTGTGCGGAGGAGCTCAAGAATGTCCTGGCCGACATCTTCAACATCTCCCTGAGTCAAGCTGTTGTCCCCACATGTTTCAAAACTGCCACCATAATACCAGTGCCAAAGAAGCCCGTCCCATCCAATTACAACGATTGCCGGCCTGTAGCAGTGACCCTCATAAAATGAAGTGCTTCGAGAGGCTGGTCATGTAGAACATCAAGTTCATCCTCCCTCCCTCCCGCGACCTATCTCAGTTTGCATACAGGTCAAACAGATCCACAGAAAACGCCATCTCTGCTGCTCTCCATCCAGCCCTCACCCACCTGGACTAAAAGAACTCCTATGTGCAAATGCTGTTCTGGTGTAAAGACAACAATCTGTTTCTGAACGTGGGAAAAACCAAGGATGCTGTGGTTGACTTAGGAGGGGACACACACAGCAGCCCCCTCTGATCATCGATAGAGCAGCTGTGGAGAGAGTGAGCAGCACCAAGTTTCTGGGGGTGCACATCTCTGAGGACCTCTCCTGGTCCAACAACACCACATCACTGGCCAAGAAGGCTCAAACTCACCTCTATTTCCTCCGCAAACTGAGGACAGCACGAGTCCCACCTCCCATCATGTACTCATTCTACCAGGGTACCATTGAGAGCATCCTCACTAGCTGCATCACGGTGTGATATGGAAGCTGCACCACCTCCTGCTGGAAGACACTACAACACACAGTCAAAGCAGCCAGCAGAATCATTGGTGCCCCTCTGCCCTCCCCCCCTCGGACATCTACCTCACCCGCCTCACCCATAGAGCCGTCAACATTGCAGGCAACAGCTCCCACCCCTCACACTCCCTCTTCAGCCCCCTGCCCTTGGGGAAAAGATACCAGAGCCTCCAGGCCCGCTCCACAAGACTGCGAAACAGCTTTGTTCACCAGGCCATCAGGACCCTGAACTCTGTCCACTCCCCCACCACCACCACCACAACCACCACCCCTGGACGCACTCACTCACACAATAACTACCTCAGTTGTTTGCACAGAAAGACTGGCACACCAACAGTAATACATCTGCTGCTGTATGTCTCTGCACCTTACTGCAACCATTTGTATAAATGTCATACCTGTCATAATTTGGGTTTGATCTTTGGATCAAGCCCACATTTTATGTTCATGTATTGTTTTTTTGTGATCATGTATGATTATTATTTGCACTTATTGCCCTCTGTGTTCCCCTGAGTCCCCTGTTATTGTCTTCTGTGTCATCCTATGATTGGTCCTGGGTCTGTGTGCATAGCTGTTTACCTATTGTTCCAGCTCCTCATGTTTCTCATATCTGTAGCCACTGCCCTCTCTATTTTATGCCTGCATTTTTGCCCTGTATGTTCATTGTCACATTTCATGTGCAATCCCTGTCTTTGTTTGTCTGTACAACCCCGCCCATACGGTGCTTCTCACCTGCAGCCACTACTCTGCTGCTCTTGATTGTGCCCACCTGTTCTGTGCTATGTTAATTATCCCCTTGTCTGTGTTTAGTGTTCTGTCTCAGTCTTGTGTGGCATCATTGTCTTCGTATCTATGTTGTGTCGTGTTCCCCTGCCGGTACCCTTGTGTCCAGTGCCTTCTCTGTAAGTTAGTTTTCCTTGTTATCTTCTGTGTTTTCTCCAGCCCCCCTGCTGTGCTTTTGTTTCTCTGAGTTTTTGTTTAATAAATTATGTTACACTGAAGTCCTGCCTGTGCACTGAGTATATCACACCTGCCTGCCGGAGTGATTTATGACAATACCTGCTGCTGTCTGTTATTGCAATATTGATCATGTGCAGTCCAATCTGTCACTGTCTGCACCTACACTACCACATCGAACTTGCAACTTCGAGTATTACTGCTCTACCTTTTTTCTGTATATAGGATTGTTGGGTTTTGTCGTTTATCTTTATTTGCACAATGGGACATCTGGGTTTTATCTTTTATCGTTATTTGCTCTACGGGTAGCATTACTGTACATAGACTGCTGTTGTTTTTCCAGTTTTATTCCTTTTTTTAATGTCGTGCACACCACTGAAGAGAAAGAAACAGCATTTCAGTTCTTCTCTATGTCCTGTACGTATAGTAGAATTGACAAAATCTTTGAATTTGAATCTTGTAAATAAAGATAAAGTACTACAGTCCATTCACTTTGACGTTCCATTTTCTTTGGTGTTATTTTGTTCTTCTTTCTTCATTACTCTTGTGCCCGCCACTGTCCACTTTTCTACATACAGTCATGTGAAAAAATTAGGACACCCTGTATAAGTCTGTGTGTTTTTTAACATATTTGGACATATGGATATTTAATATCAATGTTAAAAATACTGGGAGATTCATGTCATACAGTTAAACAATTAAAAATGAATTAAAGACTTTTTTCAAATTTTCTGTAAAATATAATTCTCAACAAATAGTGAGGAATAACTCAGGACACCCCCACACCCCCACATTCATTCCCACTTACAATGGCTAAAATAAATTTAAAAAAAATGCAAATAAAAACAAAACCAAGGTTAGACAAACAGTAGATACATAAACATTCCTTAATTAAGACCTGAATATTTAAAGGGGTGTCCAAATTTTTTCACATGACTACATCACAGTTTCTGCCATGCTGGTCGGTCATCTACTGTGCTTATTATGCAGATTTATTGCCATGGGAAGTCATTTCAGGTGTGCAAAATATTGGTAAAATGCACATCTTTAAAAAAAATGTAGCTGTAACCACTTTCAGGTTTCTGGCTATTTTTGAAGAAAAGACACTGATCACAACATTGATGTCCAAAACTGACCAGTTCTGATTCAAACACAATCAGTAGCACTTCAGCTACTGAACTTTCTGTCTCAGTATATGATTAATTTACTGTTAAATTATCTGTCTTTCATTTACAGATGCAGATGGCCCAAGTAGAAGTCCACTGGGGAAAAAATTTATGACAATCTGTCCCATGAAGGATGTTTGTGGCAGAGAAAAATACGGCTCATAATTTATTTACAGTCCTATTTATATGGATTGGTTTAACTAATTAGGATTATATTAAATCACATGACCATGTTAATTGATTTTTTTAACATGCTTACTTATGAATTAATCAACATGTAAGATTTTAATCTGTTCTTTGTTCTTGCACTGAATAGCTTATATTAAAAGAGTATTTTTTATATTATTAATAGTGTATGTTTTTTTTTTCTTGTGTTGGACAATGGTTACAGACTTTTCTTGGTGTGACACATTTAACATTTTAAAGCCAACAATTAAAAAAAAAATAGTGCAGTTAATTGTGGCAGGACAAAAAAAAAGCAGAAGTTTCGAAACATGGGTACTGTTTCCAGTCGAACAGTCTATGGTGCAACTCAAAATACATACACTACTCACCAAAAGTTAGGGATATTCGGCTTTCGTATGAAATTTCAGGATGCGCTGAACAAAATTGTTGGTACCCCTCTGTTAATGAAAGAAAAACCCACAATGGTCACAGAAATAACTTGAATCTGACAAAAGTGGTAATAAATAAAAATTCTATGAAAATTAACCAATGAAAATCAGACAATGTTTTTGAATTGTGGTTCAACAGAATTACTTTAAAAAACAAACTCATGAAACAGGCCTGGACAAAAATGATGGTACCCCTAGAAAAGACTGAAAATAATGTGACCATAGGGACATGTTCAACCAAGATGTGTCCTCTAATTAACATCACAGGTGTCTACAAACTTGTAATCAGTCAGCCGGCCTATTTAAAGGGTGACAAGTAGCCACTATGCTGTTTGGTGACTTGGTGTGTACAACACTAAACATGGACCAGAGGAAGCAAAGGAGAGAGTTGTCTCAGGAGATTAGAAAGAAAATTATAGACAAGCATGTTAAAGGTAAAGGCTATAAGACCATCTCCAAGCAGCTTGATGTTCCTGTGACTACAGTTGCACATATTATTCAGAAATTTAAGATCCACGGGACTGTAGCCAACCTCCCTGGATGTGGCCGCAGGAGGAAACTTGATGAAAAATGGAAGAGACGGATAATACGAATGGTAACAAAAGAGCCCAGAACAACCTCTAAACACATTCATGGTGAACTCCAAGGTCAAGGTACATCAGTGTCAGATCACATCATCCATCATTGCTTGAGCCAAAGTGGACTTCATGGGAGACGACCAAGGAGGACACCACTGTTGAAAACAAATCATAAAAAAGCCAGACTGGAATTTGCCAAACTGTATGTTGACAAGCCACAAAACTTCTGGGAGAATGTCCTATGGACAGACGAGACAAAACTGGAACTATTTGGCAAAGCACATCAGCTGAATGTTCACAGACGCAAAAATGAAGCATACCAAGAAAAGAACGCTGTCCCTACTGTGAAACATGGATGAGGTTCTGTTATGTTCTGGGGCTGCTTTGCTGCATCTGGCACAGGGTGTCTTGAATCTGTGCAGGGTACAATGAAATCTCAAGACTATCAAGTTATTCTAGAGAGAAATGTGCTGCCCAGTGCCAGACAGCTTGGTCTCAGTCGCAGGTCATAGGTATTGCAACAGGATAATGACCCAAAACACACAGCTAAACTCCCATTCCCCAAAGTGCAAGATACAACACATATAACTCATAAAAGACCCCACAAATAAGTCTGACCAACAAATAAACAAGGGTTCTTAAACAGTCGCTAATACTGGATGTCCCATTCATTTCAGTAATTCAGTAATCAATATTCACACAATCAAATAAATCTTAGTCTTCAGCCCCTTTTTTAATTGTCAAAGTAACGCGTGATTGCTTACATATAGGCTACACCTCTGTATTCCACTTTCAAACACAGCCTACATTTGGGCCTGTAAAGCCTAACTGGGCTACCTGTTTTCAAACAAGAATACTTGCTTTCTATGGGTATGCACTAGTACTAATAATAATAATGACTCCAAATAAGAGCATAAGGCATGGACAGGGTCTCACCCTATCTGGACCGTGACAGTACCCCCCTCTTAAGGGGCGGATAGCAGACGACCCTCAAAGTACTATCAAAAATGAAGGAACCCTCCCAGCCCAACAAGAAGAAACATTTCTTTTGAAAATAAAACAGCAAAATCATGGCATGCACCAGGTTTCAAATGAAATGTTATACAGTATCTTTGGCTCAGAGTGGAGAGTAACTGATTCACAAAGGCTATGCACAGAGATCAGTAACACTACAGCAGACATGAAATGAGTTTTTCATCTGAATATTAAAATGTGTGCATCTGAACATCACCTGAGAGTTTGCTATTGCTCCCATGCAGAGGTTATTCTATAGTTTCCCATTATCTGTCATTTTGACAAACAGGGTTGTAAAAATTCTGTATTATTCACTTGTCATTTGAAAATGATGCAAAATAGCTTCAGTTGTTTTTCACACGTTCAGTTTAAATCATGAACCTATAGGATACAGCATGCAGAATGTGCATTTATTTGATTATCTATTAACTGATGAACAGAGACTGGCAAGACAAAAAAAAACAAAAAACAGCAACCAGATTATCTGGATAAATATGCTCTATAAACAATAGGTGATTTACGAGAGGATGGGGGGGAGCCATCCCCTTTGTTTACGTGCCATTCCCTGTCCCTATCAAATGTACAAGCATAGTATTGTAACCACTTACAGTTCCGTCATGTTCTAAAGTAGCTTGTTTACAAAATTGTACACTCGTGTGGAGTTTGTCAGAAAAACAGTTCTAAGAAGAAAATGTCACAAATTGGTGAGAGTATAACTGTAAATTCACAATAAAATGTTAAAATTAAGAAAACTGAATCAATGCTTCATCAGTTTAATAGAAAAATTCTCATATTTCAGTAGATGTAAATTTGTGTTGGAAAAGGGCGACTTTAATACAAAAATGTCAAGTCTGTGGGAAAATAGTGCTAAATTTATAAATTTACAAGAAAAATGTAGTTAATTGCCAAGGAAACTGGAAATTTATGAGGAGGAAAAAAGATGGAAAAAGAATACAAATTGCTCTGGTAAATTTACAAGAAAAAAGTATCACATTGCTAGAAAAAGTCAAGTTTATGATAAAAAAAACCCGCAAATTTATGAGAAGAGTTTCAAATTTACCCTTTTAAATGGTTATCAGAGAAAGTTCAAAATTTATAAGAAAAAAAAATATTTTTCAAATTTTGGAAATGGGGATTTATTGGGGAAAAATAAAAAAAAAATACAAATGTGCAGCTATTGTTCTTGTAAATCCACTTTTTCCCCCTAGAAATTTGTTTTTTCCTCATTCATGAGTTTGTTGGTTTTTTCTTTCTTTCCCTCATGGATTTGTAACTTATTAATCTAAATTTGGCAAATGCTTAAGGTACATTTGTAACTCTTTAAATTCTAAATTTGCATTACTATCAAAAAAAAGGAACCCCCACAGGGTGGGTGCTGGGAATACAAGGACAGGCGGGCTGAAACAAGCTCTTTACCTCCCACAGAGCCCAAAAAAACACACAGTCACATGGAGTCAAACACAGTCCAAGGCCCAAAAATAAGAACATGGCAGGTCAGGCAGTCTTCCTTTGTCCCAAGACCACCGGACTGGAGAACAAAGTGGCTCCGGGGGCCTACCCAAGTCCAAGGGTCCCCAGACCACAGTACGTGGTGGGTCTGGCATCCTACCGAAGTTCCTAGGCCACCAGATTATAAAACAAGGAGGGTGAGGGGTGCTGAGCTTGGGGTGCAACAACAAAGGAGTTCCCAAGTCTAAGAACTGCAACAAGGGGGCTTTCAATCCTAAAGTCAATACTACTGGGGCTTCCCATCCAGGAAGCAATAATACTGGGGCTTTTAGCTCAGATGCAGGCAACGGTGGCACACTGACCTCAAAAACAGCAGGTAGAGACTCCCTAGCCTCTGTAACGGTAGGTGGAGACCCCCTGGCCTCTGGAATGGCTGGTGGAGACCCACCGACCTCTGGGACAGCTGGTGAAGACCCCCCCCCCCAGTCTCTGGGATGGCAGGTGGAGTGGACAGCTCAACCTTTGGGATGGTGGGTGAAGCGGACTGCTCGACCTCTTGGACAACAGATGGAGCAGACTGGAATGATGGCTGGAGACCCCCCGGCGGCAGGTGGCTGTGGTGGAGCGTGGTCCTCCAGTGGCTCCTTCATCAAAATTGCCACCTCTGATGGGGAAGGAGAATAGGAGGTCAATGAGGTGACACCACAGTCATCAGCAGCAGAAACTGGTGGAGAGGACCCACAAGCTGGTGGAATGTGCACTTGGGACCCCCCAAGAGGAGCAAGGCAAGATTTTTCAAAAATAGCGGTTGTTAATAAACGAAAAGATACTTGTCTTGACTGCTGTTCTCCTGCTGCCGGGGTGACAACCTCTGGATGAATTGCTGGAACCAGACCATGCACCTCAGGCAGAGCAGGAACTGTGATGGGCACCGTAGGGGCAGCTGAAGCTGTGACATGCACCTCAGGGACAGCGGGAGCCATTGTGTGCACCTCGGAGATGGCTGGAGCTGTGATGTGCACCTCATGAGCAGCTGGAGCTGTCTGGAGAGGAGCTGGAGTTGGTGGTGGTGCTAGGGAGCGATGTGGGGCTGGTACTGGAGTTGGGGCAGTTGGGCCATCAGACGCCATCTGGTTCCAACCCAATGGAGATACATGCTCTGGAAGGAGCCACAGTTTGCTATCCAGCATGATCTCCTTCTGGGCAAGCACAACCCACCAACGTTCCTCCTGCTCCTCCTTGTCACCCCCACACCAATGCTGCAGCCCCAATCCGGCAAACCACTGGGTCCTCAGGAACAGCAGGCTCCTCCTAGATCAACCGGTTGCCCCCCAGTATGGCCAAACCCTTGGAAATAACAGAAGGCAACACAGGAGATGCAGATGAGGATGGGAGGATGGAAGTGGCAGCAGAGTGGATGGTAGAGTGAGGTGGAGAGAGCTCAGCAGCGGCAGGCGGCTGCGGCTGAGTCTCCCCATCAGGAACCAGACAAGTCCCTTCATTAACAGATGTTGAAAAATGAACAGGTACTTGTCTGTGCTCCCACTCTGCTGCCACTGATGATTCAGACAACTCTCTCTGGATGGCTCTGGAGATCATCTGGTGGAGAGTTATGGGGGTGGGAGCCGGAGACGAGATGGAGTGCTGGGGGCAGCGGCACCGACGCTTCCAGCGCTTCTGTAGTGCAGTCCAGGGTGGCGAGATGGACTGCAGAGCCCCACAGATGTGGAGTTCCTGCACCCATGGGAACACCCTCAGATGAGGGGCGCGCTCCAGCTCCAGTGCTGCTGTCGTCCACAGCCAAGCCTCCTCCTCTGGGATGGTGGAGCGGCGGGTTGTGGCAACCAACTCCTTTAGGTGGTTCATGGATTTTAATTCCATCTGGGTCAGCAGCACAATCCCATCCATAGTTGTGCAAACAGACAATTCATTGGGTCCTAGTTGGAGGCATCCTTTTGTCAGGATTGGCCCCTCCGGGTCAGAATTCAGCATCCAAACGCAAAACTGTTGTTTGCAGATTTATCAACAGAAAACAGGAGGTTCTGCTCATGGGCTGGAAAACAGAAATAATTGAAGTGGAAACACATTAGTAATTTCAGATGTGGCACAGACTACATGGTGGTAACACAATGACACTGCGGGGATTAGTGCCAGTGGCCAGCATATATAGGGGAGACAGTGATTAGAAGAACAAGAGGCAGCTGTGGCAAATTAGCAGGACAAGAACCAATAAGGGAGGAGCAGAACCCCCCCCCCCCCCAGCATAATCACAGTAAGTAAACACAAAATGATGGGCAAGACATGATAACAGTGACCACATAAAGAATAAGGCATAACTAAGGATGAATATACATAACTTTATTACAAAAAAAAAATAAAAATTAAAAAAAAAATAACTGAAGGCAAAGAAGAGCATACTACTACTAACTAGAAAAGCACTCGGAGAGCGCAGACCTCCGCCAAGCGGCACAGTTCCCCCCATAGAGTGTTTGTGTGTACGTTTTCAGATTCCCTGAGCATGAAAAGATATGAGTAGCAATTGGATTCACAATGATTATTTGTTTGTTTGACATGGACAGTGCAATAAACAGACAATTAATGAATAACAATCAATGTGATAGTGATAGGATTAGTGGTTCAGTAGTGTAAAATGGGGCTATAAGGGACGGCGGGTTAATAAGCGAGACTTTTGTGGGAAATGTTTTAAATGTAATTGTGCTTTTTTTATTTTGAGCAGGACGCTGAGTTGTGTTGTTATTGTCAAATATCCATGAATCCTTCATCAAATGTAGGCGGAAGCAAAATTAAAAAAGCAGAATTACATTTAGAAAAGTGTCCCATATTACCCCGCCGTCCCTTCTAGCCCCGTTTTACGGTTGTAAAAGCATTGCCTCCTTGGCGGAGGTAATAAAGTGAAGTGTTGGTGTGTCCATCTCCTCCACTGACGGATGCAGATTGGTTAGACAGGTTGCCGTGGGTTTTATATTATATTGGGGTTGCGCTCGGCGGCAAAAGAGAATTTAGAGTCTTCCCCGGCAGAGAGGTCGTTTTTACGCAGCGCCTATAGCTGGGCGGGGAATTTGTGGCAAATAATGGGGTGGCGGACAGGTGTCCGTGTCAGGTTTTGCAGCGTGGCGCAAAAGCAGCCACGCTGGCGTGCCCAGGGCAGCAGTGTTTTCCGCGTGCTTTTGTGCCTAAAACATTGAAGAACGCGGAGTTTGTGTTGGTCAGACACGACAACCAGCGCAATATGCGCAGCGCCTATGGCTGGCAGAGGCACGCTGGGGGTCCGAGGCCAGCAGTGTTTTCCGCATGCTTTTGTGGCTAAAACGTTGAAGAAGGCGGAGTTTGTGTTGGTCAGACACGACGCCCAGCGGCCTCCATTGCGCCTGCGCACATGTTGAAAATGGCCCTATGTCACAGTGTGGAAAAATGCTTTAAAAAAATTCCTGTATCCAGACGGTGAACCGGATCACCCCCAAAATTTAATCAGTTCTTCCTTGTACCATTTCCAACAACGCCTGAAAGTTTCATGCAAATCCGTCCAAGACTTTTTGAGTTATCTTGCTAACCAACAGACAAACAGACAGACAGACAAACAGACAGACAGACAGACAAACACACAAACCCTGGCAAAAACATAACCTCCTCTTGGCCTTTTCGGCCTGGCGGAGGTAATAATGAGTCCAAACAAGAGCATAAGGCGCGGACAGCATCTGACCCTGTCCAGACCATGACACAACACAGACAGACAACTATTCACTCTCACATTCATACTTAAGGACAATTTAGAATCCCCGATTGATGCCAATTAAGCTAACCTGCACGTCTTTGGCCTGTGGGAGGAAACCGGAGTACCAGGAGAAAACTCATGCAGACATGGACAGAACATGCAAACTCCACATCGAAGGGTCACCGATGGTCAGAGGGAGGGACCGAACCCACCCCCAACCTTCTTGTTGTGCTGCCACAGTGCTAACCGCTGCACCACCAAGCTGCCCTGAATGGATAACCATAATCATCAAATGAAGGTAGGTACTGTTAAATCTCTCAAAAATAATGCAGTCACAAGGCTGATGGGAAATGTTAAATGTTGAAAAATAAGCATTATTTCCTTATTAGACTGTCAGTTTACTGTATGTTTCTGTTGCACATATGTTGAAGCTTTCATTGCAGGGATATTTGAGATTTAGAGAGTGTTTGTGTCTGGTACCATGAGTGTAGCTCCTATGGCAGTGATCCATAGCAGTCTCCCCCCAACCCCAGCCCCTTGTACCACAGTGGCAATTGATGAGTTGGGGCAGCTGGGCATACGATTTAGGCAGTGTATGCCAACGTTTAAAATATTTCACAAATACACTGGCATATACCTAATAAGTTAAGTGTTAGTTTTATACAAGTTAAGAGCATGCTGAAGCACGCTGGTATACATTGTAGTACAGCGAGGTCATCCCAAAATTTTGAGCATGCACAAAATTTTTCAACATATCCAGCATATGGTTCATACGTCCCGCACATGTGGGCCATAAGTTATATGTTAGTTATGCAATTGTTCACACGCGTTACTTGAAAGTTACGTCAAGATAATGTCTAGTGCACCCAAAACTTATTTCAAACCTATGAGTAACGCGCTTTGAAACTATGTGTAACTTAGTGAATGGGTTTCTAACTTACAACTACCCTATAATGGCGTACTGGCAACGTTGGTTCACAGGAGGAAACCGTCAAGACTCCGTGGTGAGCAGGTGTCCATGTTAAACTGGTCTTGTTCTTCTATTCAGACAAAGTAAAGAAATGTTTCATACCTTAACATGTTTCGACTGTCATCTGACGTTTGTGTTGTGCCACATCAGCTGTTTTATTCTTTCAGTAGGCATGACCAGATCTGCCAGGTCAGTCACGCCCCCGCTGTGCAATGGTCTTTGTAGAAGAGAATCATCTCAATTGAACCAAGACTTTTTAAATTAACTTTATTATGTGCCTATGAGCGAGATGATGGAGACTTTATGCTCTCGCACACCTAGGATTCATGGATCGGGAAGCGATGGCAGATTGGCATGACTGCATTATGCATAAGTTAGGATAAGCTATGCATAACTTATGCATCAGTTAGACTATCGTTGGGCATAAGTTGTGAACATCGGCAACACGCTAAGCTTTCGTTGGCTTAAGTTATCGAAAAGTTACTGAAACGTTCTATTTAAGTTACTAATACATTATGTATATGTAAGGTGGATGTCAATGTTACAATGTTGTCATTAGGACAAATACAAAACTGCCTTCAGCACTCCCATGGGAGTGTATGAGGCTAACCGAATGCCCTTTGGGCTGCAGAATGCTCCATCGACCTTTCAAAGGCTGATGTCATGTTGTTTTGGTGACCTAAATTTTACTCACCTCCTGATTTATTTGGATGACCTCATCATATTCTCAAAGTCCTTTGATGAGCACCTGGAGAGACTGCAGGTTGTATTCAGTCGGCTAAGGGAGCATGGCTTGAAGCTAAAACCATCCAAGTGCCAACTACTGAGAAAGGAGGTGCAGTACCTGGGTCACCTAGTCTCTGCAGAAGGAGTCAAGACTGACCCAGAATAGATCTGCAAAGTGAGGGATTGGGTAAGACCAGAAAATCGAAGGGAGGTTCTGCAGTTTTGGGGATTTGCAGGATACTACAGGCAGTATGTAAAGGGCTGCTCCACTTTAGCTGCCCCCTTATACCGATTCACCTCTGGTGATCCAAAGAAGAAAATTAGAGGGAAAAAGAAAACCCTTGCTCCTGACCCACCCTTTCTGTGGACTGATGAATGTGAGGATGCATTCCCATCATTGAAAGAAAGGTTATGTTCCCACCCATCCTGGGCCATCCAGACTATAGCCTACCTTTCATCCTCCAGACAGATGCCTCAAGGGAAGGGCTTGGTGCTGTCCTGGCACAGATGCAGGATGGGGTGGAGAAGGCCATTGCCTATGCCAGCCGAAGTCTAACTCCAGCTGAAACAAGATATCCTGCACATAAGCTGGAGTTCCTTGCCTTAAAGTGGGCTGTAACAGATAAGTTCTATGATCACCTATACGGACTTAAGTTCTCGGTCCTTACTGACAACAACCCACTTAAATATGTGATGTCAACAGCTAAGCTGGATGCTACAGACCAGCAGTGGGTGTCTCAGCTGTCTATTTTTGAATTTGACATCCAGTACCGCACAGGACAGAGTAACTCAAATGCAGACGCCCTCTCCCGAATGTCTAACCAGGTGGTCCACCAAGCCCTACACATATTCCCACAGAAGGTGGAGGTCAGTGAACAGGAAACCAATGATGCAACCTCCAGCCAAGACTGCCTGCTAGCTCCGCCTGTAGCTGAAAACCTTAACCCCTCTGGAGGGTTCAGTGAGCCCTATAGCGATGTGGGGATGGAATCACTTCCTGCCATAACCAAGCAAGAGATGCATGCATGACAGAAAGAAGACCCTGTTGTTGGGCCAATCTTGCATTCCAGGATGAGGAGCAAAAAACCTGATAGAAGTGAAAGGATTAGAGGTGGGGCTTTAATGCAGCTTATCTTAAAAGAGTGGAGGAGCTTAAGATAAGATAAGATAAGCCTTTATTAGTCCCACAATGGGGAAATTCCAGGATTGCAACAGCACAGGGATAGCAACACTCAGAGCAACCATCAGAAGGCAAGAAAAAACAAGAACAGCTAGTATACATATGTACATATTAGTATAAATATACTGTATATATACTGTATATATACACATAGACACACAGTGTGGAGCATTGTGGTTGGTGAATGTGCAGCAGAAAGTGTAAGCTCTCTCTCTGCGGATGCGGCGGGCCAGCTGGATGTCTTTGGGCATGATGGTGACCCTCTTGGCATGGATGGCGCACAGGTTGGTGTCCACAAAGAGACCCACCAGGTAGGCCTCGCTGGCCTCCTGCAGAGCCATGACGGCGGAGCTCAGGAAGCGCAGGTCGGTCTTGAAGTCCTGAGCGATCTCCCTCACCAGGCGCTGGAAGGGCAGCTTACGGATGAGCAGCTCCGTGAATTTCTGGTAGCGACGGATCTCTCTCAGAGCCATGGTACCGGGCCTGTAACGGTGAGGTTAGTACCTTAGTAGTGAGAGATGGCATCTTGTATCGACATGTAAAAGTTGATCAAAGGGGGATGGTGGAACAATTGGTGCTTCCTAAGATATTTCATACAACAGTTAAGACTTCCCTCCACGATGACTCAGGGCATCTGGGGTGTGAAAGGACCCTCCAAATGATCCGAGAGTGGTTCTATTGGCCAGAGATGTTCCAGGACATCAAGGATTGGTGTGAAAGGTGTGAACGATGCTGCCTTAGAAAGACCCCAGCCGCAGGTGTTAAAGCCCCCCTGGTTAGCATTCACACAAGCTCACCAATGGAACTTGTTTGCATGGACTTTCTGACCTTGGAGAAGTCAAAAGATGGTATTGAAAATGTGCTCATTGTCACCGACCACTTTTCCAGGTTTGCATAGGCGTACCCCACCAAAGACCAAAAAGCCAAAGCAGTGGCCAAAATACTTTGGAAGAATTTCTTCTGTCGCTTTGGCTTCCAAAGTAAGTTGCATGCAGACCAAGGGCGTAATTTTGAAAGTGCAATAGTGAAGGAGCTGTGTAAATGCACTGGCATTAGCAAAACACACACAACCCCCTATCACCCTCAGGGGAATAGGACCACAAAAAGGTTCAACAGGACCCTCATGAACATGCTGGGGACGCTGGAGCCTCACCTAAAACTCCGCTGGCATGAATATGTTGAAGCTATGACTCATGCATACAACTGCGTACGTCATGATTCAACTGGGTTCACACCATACTTTTTGATGTTCGGCAGACATCCCAGACTTCCAATTGACTTGGTCTTCAACCTGCCTACCACCCAGGATACAAATGGATACAATGAGTGTGTCCAAACCCTACAAGACTATCTCTCATATGCATATTCCTATGCAAATCAGATGTCTCGCCAGGCCAAAGAACAACAAAAAAGATGACAAAAAGGTGCATGGCGACATCTTTAAACCTGGTGATCGAGTCCTGGTCAGAATTTTCCATGTAGAAGGGAGGCAGAAGTTGGGAGACAGATGGGAAGCACAACCATACATTGTGGTAAAGAAACAATCAGGAAACCCAGTGTATGTGGTACAACCGGAAGATGGAGGACAGGAGAGCGTACTTCATCGCAACCTTCTTACACAGTGCATGTTTCTTCCTGTGGAGACAGGAGTAGAACAGCTGGAGAGTGAGCTAAAGACAGCAGAGACAGGGTGGGAGTCACGAGAGGCGTCCCAGTCAGAGTCCCCTGAGACAAGCATGGAAGGTATCCGACAAGAGGACATGCAGATAGAGGATGACTCAGAAGAGATTGAGGATGCTGATGCAGAAGTGGGACAGACTGCTGAGAGAACAACGGACAAGGACGACGTGTGTCCCCAAGCAACTATCATACCTAGAAGAAACCCACCCCGAAAACGTGTCCCACCAAGTAAACTGTCATTTGAGTCGTGTTCTGGAAAGCGACCAGCAAAAGATAGAGAGAAGAAGACAACTGTGGCAAAAAGTCAAGTCAAAGAGGACTGTAGCACCCTCAAGGATTGGCTTACGCACGAAGTTTAGAGTAAAACAGGGTTTATTCTTGTTCTTGACAACCTTTGACAACCCGTGAGAACTAGTCACAAAAGGAAAATACATTAAAATAAATATAAAGCTACATTTTACAACTTACATCGATAAAATAAATTAAAGACACAAAAAATGCAATAAAACATATAAAAACATTACACAAACCTCGTGAGCTGGCATCCACGAGGGGCTAAATGATCTTTTTTAACCTCCGTTTGTCCTCCTTCTTCTTTTGTATTATTTTCTTTGTTCTAATCGTCCCTTTCACATGTTCACCATCAATCTACAGAGCTTAAAGCGTACCTGTGGTGGTCGTGAAGACGCATTTGACTTGAAAACATTATGAAAAAGTATTTCTTATTTTGGTAAATAATTTTTGCCAGACATATACTACCAGACATATATTTAAATAGGACCTTGGCCATGGGCAGCCAATGAAAACTGTGGGCGCAGCCATGACACATGCGGATGTGACGTCACTTCGTTGATACTCAACAGTCAATGCTCCGCCTGTATGAGAGACTAGGGTGCTGTTGTGAGTGTTTTTATTCTATTATGGCTGAATTGTTGGACTCTGAGGAAGAATTTGTCCAACATGGCTACAGGTTTGAGCCAGAAAGGTCTTCTGAGGGTTAAAGTGACGAAGTGGTCCTCACACACAACGCAATTTCGTCTGAAATTATTCATCCGTGCCCTGTTTCCGCTCCGATCTTCTGACAAGGTGAACTGGGTTTGGGTACACAAAAAAAGTGTTTCTTTGTTTTTTTCGCTTATTATTCAGACATCCAAAGGCTTTACATTCCGCCATGTTGCGATATCCATATCGCATTGTATGTTTTTGTTTTTAAAAGAGCAATGAGTGTCTGCTGCTCTGTAGATAGTTTTAGAATCATCTTCCGAGATCAGATGAGACAAGCCGCTGAATTTAAGCATTTATTTATTTATTTTCTACTCGTTTTAGTTCTGCATTTAATATGAATCCTGAGTTTGAAATAAACGTTTGAATTTGAATATCCCCGAGGCCGCTCCACATCCGGGTACTCAGATCGCAAGTTTTAGAATTATCGGCATTTACGAGCTCAGATCAGAAAAGACGGCTCTCTGAATTTAAACATTTATTTATTTATGTTCTACTCGTTTTAGTTCTGCATTTAATATGAATCCTGAGTTTGAAATAAACGTTTGAATTTGAATATCCCCGAAGCCGCTGCACATCCGGGTACTCAGATTCGCAGTGTTAGAATTATCCGCATTTACGAGCTCAGATCAGAAAAGACGGCTCGCAGAATTTAAACATTTATTTATTTATTTTCTACTCGTTTTAGTTCTGCATTTAATATGAATCCTGAATTTGAAATAAACGTTTGAATTTGAATATCCCCGAAGCCGCCGCACATCCGGGTACTCAGATCGCAGTGTTAGAATTATCGGCATTTACGAGCTCAGATCAGAAAAGACGGCTCGCAGAATTTAAACATTTATTTATTTATTTTCTACTCGTTTTAGTTCTGCATTTAATATGAATCCTGAGTTTGAAATAAACGTTTGAATTTGAATATCCCCGAAGCCGCTCCACATCCGGGTACTCGAGGCTCAGCCAATACTGATCCAGATCGCGGTGTCAACGAAATTACATCACAGGAAGCGTCCTGGAAGTCCCTGTAGCCGCTAGTATGGCTGTACCCATGTTTTGCTGACATAGCTGAACCAGCAGATCAGCAATGGATTTATATCAAATTGCTTTGAACGTGAATTTCAACTTAAACTTGAACTAGAACGTGAGACAGGGGCTCAATATAATATCTTTTTTTTCACGACCACCACAGGTACGCTTTAAAGTAGAACTGAACCCACCTTTTGGTGCAAAAAGTAGAATAGCAGATTAATTCCTTATTACCTATTGTATTTTTCAACACATAAAAGAAATTTTTAGGCCATGCGATGGCCAAGCTATAAGCCGATAAACTTTTGCCTCTGGCTGGCAGTGCCAAACAAACCGGAAGTAGTGCAGACGACGCTGCGTGACGTCACGAGTGTGATCCCTAAACAAAACAACAATGGCAGATGATAGCCGTTCCAGCAGTTCCAGCAGTCAAGAAAACCAGAGTTTTCAGAGTGAAGAGGCATTCAGGATCGGTGACGAGACAGAGGAGGATGCAGGAGTGTGGCAGGTGGCAGGCGTGCACAAGGGCGAGCCCGTGAGACAGCGACCTGATGCACCTGTGACAGCAGCTGGCAGACGGCGATGCAGAGGCGAGGTCCGCCGCCGGGGAATACAGTGATCCCTTACTTATCGCGTTTAATGGGGACCAGAACCGACCGCGAAAAGTGAAAAACCGCGAAGTAGCGTCACCCCCCCACCAAGGGCGTCACAAGCACTATTTTGCACAAAAATTCACAAGAGAACAGCGAAAAGTGCCACTAAGCAACACGAGCGATAAAGAACAATGAATGCGGTCTTCCTTCGCTGGGTATGGGCGCTCTTCAGGGAGCGAAGCTGGGTAAAACGTCTCGGCCAATCAGCTTGCGAGGTAAAACGTCTCGGCCAATCAGCTTGCGAGATTCCTGAGCGGTGAAGAGGTGGGCGGAGAGGAGTGGAGCGGTGGTCAGAGAGGTGGATTTTGAGTTGTGCGGGCTCTCCGTGTTGATACCTGATGTAGAACATCAGGTAGATGATAAACCGTGTTGATACCTTATGTAGAACATCAGGTATCAACACGGAGAGCCCGCACAACTCAAAATCCACCTCTCTGACCACCGCTCCACTCCTCTCCGCCCACCTCTTCACCGCTCGGGAATCTCGCAAGCTGATTGGCCGAGACGTTTTACCTCGCAAGCTGATTGGCCGAGACGTTTTACCCAGCTTCTCTCCCTGCTCGTGTTGCTTAGTGGCACTTTTCGCTGTTCTCTTGTGCCTTTTTGTGCAAAATAGTGCTTGTGACGCCCTTGGGGGGGGTGACGCTACTTCGCGGTTTTTCACTTTTCGCGGTCGGTTCTGGTCCCCATTAAACGCGATAAGTGAGGGATCACTGTAATATCTATATCTAGAAAAACAGCGCTTCCCGGTCGCTTTTCCTCCCCCTTTCTTTTCTTTCGTCGCCATGACAGCTTCCCTTGGCCACTGAACAGATCTTCCCAGGTGTTGGAAGTGTTTTGTAGTCGACTATCACGACAAAATGCACCAAAAACAACCAGTGTCGACGTGCTCGCAATGGTAAACATGGAGGACTGTGTCACACTCGTGACGTCACGCGGAACTCCGGCTGCACTTCCGGTTAATCGGCGGATTTGTCTGATTTTTCAGGGCGGGAAATTCAAAATCGCGATTTTCTCCAAGATTCCGGGATTTGTGGAGGGGGTGCCAATGATAAATTATCTTTATAATTGTATGCACTATCACCCAGTGCCGTTCAATGCCATTCAGTTCAGTTCTACTTTAAGGGCAAGTTGCAAGTGTGCTGCACTGCTTGGGCAGAAGTGCGCAAGTAATTAAGGTTGGGCGGAACCTAAGGCCAAATAAATAGTTCCGTGTACACTAAAGTTGACCACTAGATGGCATAGTCACGAAGAGAGAAGACAAATAACTAAATGAAGGCATAAATAGGGAGTAAATTAAGAGAGACTGTTACACTCCCACCAAATCACTTGTGACTTTCAGGACAAACGTATTACTTTTGAACTAATGAACAGATTATTAACGGTTAATTATGAACAAGTTATGAATTATGAATGAGTATTGTAATGACAGAGGGAGAGGTGAGGGGTCTTCATTCTGCTTCCAACAGGATTACTGTCTTCTGAATGGGCCTTTCCAAGTGGATAGGTTTAGAGATTCGCTTTCCATGTCCATCCAGGGTTGGATCAGTCATCAGTCGTTTCACCTTCTTCACTCTTCCATCCTTACTAGCATACACTTCAACGATCTTGGCCACTTTCTACTGGTTTCTTGGACTTATCTCATCTTGTAGGAGGACTATATCCTTGATCTTGGCATTTCTGTGTTCTTTTGTCCATTTCTGTCTACTTTGTAGATTTAACAAGTACTTCTTTTTCCACCTTGTCCAGAATGTATTGGCGAGAAGTTGAACATGATGCCATCTCTTCCTGAGATAAAGATCCTCTTTAACAAACTTTCCTGGAGGTGGGGAGATGATCATAGACTTTGTGGTCAGTATGTGATTCGGTGTTAAGGGTTCTGGGCTTGATGGATCACATAGCTGGTCAGTAGTGAGTGGTCTACTGTTGATCACTGCCATGACTTCGTAAGGAAATGTTCTTAGAGAGGAACTGTCCAGTTATCTGACTGATTGTTCCGGGATTGACGTCAGTATATTTGTTATGGTGTGAATTTGTCTTTCCCAGACACCATCCATATGACTTGATGCTGGGGTGTTCATGAGAAACTCACATTCTTGTTCTCCAAGTGTGGTTTGATCCATTTCCTTGAGTGCTTCAACAAACTCATCTCTGGCGCCGACAAAATTCATGTCTTGATCACATCGTATCTGCCGGCCTGCACCTCAAATAGCGATAAATGCATGCAGAGCATTGATGAAGGTGTCAGTAGTCAAATCATCAAGCATCTCGATGTGTACTGCCCTGGAGCACATGCAGGTGATTAACAAGCCATACCATTTTAACTCCTTCCTGTCTTCCTTGACATAGAAAGGACCAAAACAGTCCATCCCGCAGTAGGTGAATGGCGGGGTGGTCTCCATCCAGTCTCCCGGAAGGTCTGCCATCCTTTGCTGCTCGGTACATCTTCTGAACTTTCTGCACTTTCTGCACTTGTAAATGTGAGATGACACAACTTTGCTGCACCCGAGGATCCAAAGGACATTAGCACGAAGCTCGTTCATGGTGATCCCTCGTCCTTGATGGTACGTTCTCTCGTGATAATGCTTGACAAGCAATGCTGACACATGACTGTCTCTTGGAAGGACTGCTGGATGCTTAACATTGGGATGTAAGGCAGCATGTTTGAGGCATCCACCGACTCAAAGAGTGCCTTGATCATCCAGAAATGGGCATAACTTGTGCAACTTGTTCACCTTGTCTTTGATTTGCATCACTTTATGATGTTGAAGGGACTTTATTTCTTGTGTGAAAGCTCTTTCTTGAACCATCTTGATGATAGTCAACTCTGCTTCCCTTCTCTCTTCCAGGCTGCTAACTTCGCAGGACTTTGGTTTGCGATCCTTTGCTTCTTTCATATAGCGCTTTAGTCTGGCAATGGCTTTGATCATTCTTGACCAGTCGGAGAACTTGTGTAGGCGCTCTAAGAGTGACCATTGTTCTTTAGCTTGTGTCTTGTGAACTTGAACTTTCTTGACCTCTGGGTTACTGCTTGATTGCTCTCTCACCTTGATTTCACTGCTGGATATGATTGGCTGCCAGAGAAGGTTTGGGTCTGCAAACCAGTTTGAGGCAATGAGTTGCTCAGCTGTGAGGCCTCTTGAGGAATGTTCGGCTGGGTTTTCTTCGGACGCCACGTACCTCCATTGTGTAGATTTTGTGCTTTGTTTGATGTGTCCCACTCGGTTTGCAATGAACACATGGAACCTCCTGGCTTCATTGTTGATGTATCCAAGTACAACCTTGGAGTCTGTCCAGTATGTTTCTTGTGAGACTTGTACTCCAAATTCTTTTCTTAGCATGTCACCAGTGCGAACAGCAACTACAGCCGCTGACAGCTCAAGTCATGGTATGTTTGTTACTTTGGAAAGTGGAACTCTTGATCTTCCCATGACCAAGGAACAGTGGACTTCACCAGATGTGCTTACTGCTCTGAGGTAGGTGCACATGCCATATCCAGACACACTTGCATCAGAGAAATGATGCAACTCATAGTGCTGGACCTTGAAGCCTGGCGGAATGTACCATCTCTGAATTTTCACATCTGCAAGGTTCCTGAGGTCAAGAAGCCAAGATTCCCACTGGGGTCGAAGACTGTCAGGTAAGGTGTCATCCCAGCTGAGTTTATCTCGACACATTTGTTGCAAGATCTGCTTTCCCAGCAAAATAAAGGGCACGATGAATCCAAGTGGATCGAACACTGAAGCCACTGTGGACAATACTCCTCTTCGTGTCAGTGAATTTTCCTTTACTGTTACTCTGAAGTGGAACTGGTCTGATTCCACACACCATTGCACTTCAAATGCTCTCTCCATATGTACTTCACCAAGCACCATGTCCAGATCTTTGGTGGCTACAGCGCATTCTTCCTTTGGAAGCAAGGCTAGGACCTTGGTGCTGTTGGAGATAAACTTATGCAACCAAAGCTTGCCTGTACTGCAGAGCTCATGGGCTTCTTTGACGAACTGTATTGCTTGACCTTTGGTGTCAACACTTGCTAACTCATCGTCAACATAGAAATTGGTTTTAGAATCAGAATCAGAATCAGAATCAGCTTTATTGCCAAGTATATTTACAAGTAAACACACAAGGAATTTGACTTGACATTGGGCGCGCACATTAGGCGCATCCAATGACACGGCAGCCATAAAGGCGCCTGTCTGCAGTGGGGGTAAAGGGGGGAAGGGGGGGGGAAACAAAATAGGCAGAGAGAAAAAACATAGTTATCAGAATCACGCTCGTATAAGCTCATATAAGCTCATGAGCCAAATTTTGATTACACAGAAAAAAACCCTCTATGCACATTAGCAGACAATAGATACAATCACACAGCAGAGGGAAGGAGAGCAGTGTGTGTATATTTGCATGTCATTGTGTAGTGTGAGTGTAACAGTTGTTAGTGAGCAGCAGAGGCCGCCTCCTGGCAGTGGATAGATGTTATAATCATGTGACTTATAAACAAGTCCAGAGATCAGAGTCTGTCTCTCTTTTCCTCTTCCTTGCAGAAGGCACATGGGCATTGTCCTTGAGAGACCAATCCGCTGACGACAACAACTGATTGTTGATGTATGGGTAGACATAAGCCACTTCTCTGGCATTATCTTCATCGAGGAGGAATGTAAACAAGGGCACCAAAACACAAGGTCAAATCTGCACAGTGCACTCAGAGAATAAAAAATTTCTCTCTCTTCGATTCTGTGCTTCAATTTCATACAGGCTTGAATCATACTTTAGATCATTCTCTGGAGAGCACTCAGCGATCCACAGATGTTATCCACCTACCGAAACATAGGTAAAACATGTCCAGAGAGTTCGTTCTCTCTTCAATGCATGCCAGATAGTAAATTCCATGTTAATCCTGCCGCTGACAGTCAGTGCTCCCCCCAGCTGGACGAATTGTTGAATTTGTGAAGGGAGCTACGCCGGGGTCCGCATTTGATTAGCTCACCCAGATAATTTCGATACACTAGGAAAACTCCAGGGGCCAAACAGAAGATCCTGTGATCAGTTCAATCTCAGTCGAATCACACAGACACATGAATTCCAATGCCATGAGTCTCCCTTGGGTTCCCCCTGACCCGATCTTCTTCTTTTTAAAGTGGTGACAATCGCATATAAGCCGCTTTCCAGATCCATAATTTCCATTTGGATTAAGATTCAGCCAGGAGAAGAGTGACATTGCAAGCTGGGATCAGAAGGGAGAGGATTAGGAGGGAGAGGGAAGAAAAGCGTCTGCTCTCTCTCAGAAGCGGAAGTGAAGTGTTTTAATGAACTTGATGGTGTTTTCGCTGAAACATCCTTCTCCTTCATTTGCAAGGTGCTTGAGGCCGTAGTTGGCGCAACCAGGGGAGGAAACCGTGCCAAATGTACTTTCATCCATGGCATATGGAATTTCACGGTCGCCATTCTCCCACCATAAGAACCTTAAATAATCTCGGTCGCCGGCACACACGTGGAACTGATGGAACATGCATTCAATATCACACATAATAGCCACTGGGCCTCTTTGGAAACGACACAAGACTCCAAGCAAGGTGTTAGTTAGCTCTGGGCCAGTAAGGAGATGGTCGTTTAAGGATGTACCTTGAAACCTGGCAGAGGCGTCGAACACAACGCAAATCTTTCCAGGTTTTTGTGGATGATACACCCCATGGTGTGGGATGTACCAAGCCGGGGTCTTGTCAACGTCTTGCTCTAGGACTCTTTCAGCATCTCCATAAGCAATGATTTCTTCCATAAACTTCTTGTAGTCCGTATAGTACTGCTTGTTCCTTCTCAGCTTTCTTTCCAAGCATTTGAGATGATGAATGGCATATGTCTTGTTGTCAGGCATGTTGGGCCTTTCACTCTTGAATGGGAGTGGCATCTCATAATGCCCATCCTCTTTGAGTTTAATGCCTTCTTTGATCTTTGTCAGCAATCTGAGATCTTCTTGGGAGATCTTTACATCTTCAAAAGCCTTTTCCACAAAATATGACTCCAACATTTTGATCACGTCGTCAGGTGAGACCATTTCCTTTATCTGAGTTCTGTACACATAATGAACTTCACTGGTGAGGCTCGAAGAGGGCTGAATACCTGGCACCACTTGCTTTACAATGACTTGGTGACTCACTCCGATAACATCTCCATAATCAAGAAATGGATTGCCGAAGCCCACAACACTCCATCCCAGATCAGTCCTTTGTGCAAATGGCTGACTTTCCTTGCCGGACACAACTTGTCGGGAAACAAGGGATCGAGGACAGTTGTAGCCAATCAGAAGGCCCACGTCACAACTTTGGAGTGGAGCAATCTCATCTGCGATGTGTTTGAGATGTGGCCATGCCTTTGCCGTACTTGGCGTTGGAATATGATCTTGATTTGCTGGAATAAAGTCTCTTGCATACGTCACTGGCAGAGATATGGTCTTGTTGGAGTAAAACCCTCTTACTTGTAAACCGGATAGCTTGTGACAGGACACAACTGTGTTTCTTGAGGACATAGTAGTAAGCTTTAGCTGAACTGGTTCAATTTTAGTGTTCAGAGCTCTTGACATTTCTTCGAGGATGAAGGTTGTGTCACTCTTTGTGTCAAGGAGTGCATATACAAGAACTTCACTCTCTGGCTCACTTTTAGCTGACACCCATACAGGAATGATGGAGGATGTGTGTGTGTCTTTGACGTTCTGCATTACTCTCTTAGACGTCACTTCACTTGTTGTTGGTGTAACACTGTCTTGCAGGACCTCTGTTCTTGGCCTTGTCTTGTCAGTGCCTTTCACTTTATTAATCTTTGACTGAGTTCTTTCTTCTTTAGTTTGATCATCATGAAGACATGTTGGATGTTTTTTCTTGCATGTTTCACAAGTGTCTCTGTTTTTACAATCCTTTGAGTGATGGCCAGACTTCAAGCAACCAAAGCAAAACTTCTTCTCTTGTGCGAACTTGAGTCTCTCATTGATGCTCTCATTCATGAACTTCCAACACTTCTGTAGAACGTGACCTGCTTTCTCACAGTAGACACAACTTGCATTGACAACTCTTTCATCTGAGTTAGTCGCTAGGACCGTAGCTCCATGGCTTCTGTTCTTGAGGATCCTCCTTTCTGTCTTTTCACCTTCACTTGGTTTCAGAGCATGGAGAGATGTTATGGGATTACATGCAATTCTGGCTTCACGTGAGATGAACTCTACAAACTGGCTGAAACTTGGAAAGGTGTGGCTCATTTCTTGCACTTTTGTGACCTTTCTGTTCCACCTTGATGTGAGCCATTCTGGAAGTTTTGCAAGCAATTTTTAGTTTTCGTTGCAGTTATTGAGCACTTCAAGTCCTTTAATCTGTGACATAGCCGCTTGACAGCTACAAAGGAAGTCAGCGAACTCTTGAAGTTCCATACTGCCTTTGGAGCTTATCTTGGGCCATGCACTGAGTTTGTCTCTGAAGTTTTTGGTAATGAGGAATGGATTGCCATATCTGTCTTCAAGGACTGTCCACGCTGCATTGTAGGCTGACTCTGTGCCTAGCAGAAAGTAGCTTGAAATGAGATCTTCCAGTCATTGTATCTAAGAGGGTCACCACTGAATACCGTTGGTTCTGATACAGGAAGGCGACTTGCACTGAGGGACTCTGCAAAGGCTCGGACAAGATCTGTAGTGTTTACTTCTTGTGAATGTGTCACGTTTTGTGGCGGGTAGCACAGTTTGAGGTGCTGGTCATTGTTTTCAGACTTGACTTCATTGTCTTCATCCAAATTGTGTTGATGGAGTAGGCTGTATATTTCTTCATCTGAACATTCACTTTGCTCATACACTCACTGTCTTGCTTTAGCAGCTTTCAGTTTTTTTACTGTATCCAGTCGCTCCAGTTCTCTGCGCTTTGCTTCCAGCTCTCTTTGCTGCCGCGCAATGTCTGCTTCACATATGTCTATCCAACGTCTTGTGTCATGGTCAGGAGAGTCAATCTGTCTCAACTCATCACAAGCTGTGTTCAGATTTATTGCAGCACTTGAAACTTTAGCAACATGTTCATTCAGGAGATCTTGTGGGCATTGCTGTTTCATAGCTCTTTTGGCATCTTTAGTGACAGCCTTCCACTTCTCATAGCACGTAATGAAACAATGTGTGGTTTTCCTTACCTGCTCATCGTGCAGCTCTTGGCCCTTTTCTGTCAACTTACGACTTCTTCGGCTCCTTTGTGGCTCTTGTGAAGTAGTGGGAATATCATCTCCTGTGCCTTCAGCTCCTTGTGGTTGCTCATCCTAACAGAGTTGATCTTTATCACAACAATCTTCACTGACCTCTGAATTGACTCCAAACTCTGCCATTATTCACTTTGGTTTGTCCTTGTTTACTTTAAATGAAAGATTTAACGCAGTAACTTAATGTTGAGTTTGGAAATAAAATGGTTAAATGTTACTGTCACTTTAACTTAAACAGTAAACTGTCTTATTGTTCCTCAAATGTAACTTAAGGTCAAAAATCAACTCACTATAAGCTGTAAGCAACCATTACATGTCTTGAATGAACCAGTAATATCCTTACTGTTACTGAGAATCACTGAATATACACAGCATGTAGGTTACTTAGCACACCGCAGATGTGCACACTGTATGATGATCAATTCAGCTTCAACAGGAGAAATATAAATAAAGAAAATTATTTCAATGCAAATATTTCAGTCCTTGATTCACAACAGAAAAGAAAATTATCTTATTTCTTGTTACAATGTCCTCTTGACTTCGCTTATACTGTATTTAAATCAAATAATATTAATGAGTCTCTGGTTTAGAGAAACATTCATTATGGGAACCTGGAATTTCCCACGGTTATTGCATTGTGCATTCGGCCATGGCAAGATGGAGGCACCGCGCTGTCGTCCCTCTCATCCCTGGCACTGGCACGTCACTCGTCTACCCATGCGTCAGAGCAGAGGAGTTCTCACTGTAGCACCCTCAAGGATTGGCTTATGCACAAGGTTTAGAGTAAAACAGGGTTTATTCTTGTTCTTGACAACCTTTGACAACCCGTGAGAATTAGTCACAAAAGGAAAATACATTAAAATAAATATAAAACTACATTTTACAACTAACATCTATCCATCCATCTTCTACCGCTTTTCCGGAGGTCCGGGTCGCGGAGGCAGTAGGTCAAGCAGAGAAGCCCAGACTTCCCTCTCCCCAGCCACCTGCTCCAGCTCTTCAGAGAGGATACCAAGGCGTTCTCAGACCAGCTGGGAGACAGTCTCTCCACCAAGTCCTGGGTCTGCCCCGGGGTCTCCTCCCAGTGGGACGTGCCCGAAACACCTCAAGTGGGAGGCGTCCAGGAGGCATCCTGATCAGATGTCCATACCACCTCAACTGACTCCTTTCAATGTGGAGGAGCAGCAGTTCTACTCTGAGCTTCTCCCGGATGACTGAGCTCCTCACCCTATCTCTGAGGGTGAGTCCAGCAATCCTACGAAGAAAGGTCATTTCAGCTGCTTGTATCCGCAATCTCATTCTTTCGGTCATTACCCAAAGCTCGTGACCATAGGTTAGAGTAGGAACGTAGATTGACTGGTTAATCGACAGCTTTGCCTTAGAACTCAGCTCCCTCTTCACCACAACAGACCGGTACAACGTCTGCATCACTGCAGATGCTGCTCTGATCTGATACTTAAACTCCTCCACTTGGAGCAGGAGCCGATCCCCAACCCGGTGAGGACAATCCACCTTTTTCCGGCTGAGGACCATGGACTCGGACTTAGAGGTGCAGATTCTCATCCCAGCCGCTTCACACTCAGCGGCAAACCATCCTAGCAAGAACTGTAGGTCATTGCTGGATGAAGCCAACAGGACAACATCATCTGCAAACAACAGAGATGAGATCCTGCGGTCACCAAGCATGACACCCTCCATTCCCTGGCTACGCCTAGAAATCATGTCCATAAAAATTATGAACAGGATCGGTGACAAAGGGCAGCCCTGGAGGAGTCCAACTCTCACTGGGAATGAGTCCGACCGAGTGTTGGCAATACGAACCAAACTCTCACAACGGTCGTACAGAGACTGAATAGCTCGTAACAACAAGCCCGATACCCCATACTCCCGAAGCACCCCCCACAAAAAAACCACGAGGTCGCGGTCGAATGCCTTCTCCAAGTCCACAAAACACATGTAAACTGGTTGGGCAAACTCCCACGAACCCTCGAGAATTCTCGAGAGGGTAAAGAGCTGGTCCAATGTGCCACGGCCAGGACGAAAACCACATTGCTCCTCCTGAATCTGAGGTTCGACCAACGGCCAGACTCTCCTCTCCAGTACCTTGGCATAGACCTTCCCAGGGAGGCTGAGGAGTGTGATCCCTCTAAAGATGGAGCACACCCTCCGGTCCCCTTTTTTGAAGAGAGGAACCACCACCCCGGTTTGTCATGCCAAAGGCACTGCCCCCAACCTCCACGCAATGTTGCAGAGGCGTGTCAACCATGACAGCCCTACAACATCCAGGGCCTTGAGGTACTCAGGGCGAATCTCTTCCACCCCCGGGGCCCAGCCACCAAGGAGATTTTTAACCACCTTGGTGACCTCAGCCCCTGTGATAGGTGAGTCATCACCCTCGTCCACAAGACAGTGGGATTGAGGAGATCCTCAAAGTATTCCTTCCACCGCCCGATGATATGCCCAGTCAAAGTCAACAGCGCCCCATCCGCACCATACACAGTGTGGACAGGGAGCTGCTTTCCCCTCCTGAGCCGCCGGACAGTTTGCCAGAATCTCTTCGAGGCCGACCAAAAGTCTTGTTCCATGGCCTCACCGAACTCCTCCCACACCCGGGTTTTTGCTTCAGCAACCACCCGAGCTGCATTCCGCTTAGCCTGCCGGTACACCTCAGCTGCTTCGGGAGTCCCACAAGCCAACCAAGCCTGATAGCAGGTTTGCCAAGCCTGCGTTTGGGTCTACCAAGCCTGATGGCAGGGGAGGATGCCATTCAGACCTGGTAGACCCAAACGTATAGTGTGCTGGGAACGTCTGGCTGAGGCCCCTGTTCGGGAGGTCTTCAACTCCCACCTCCAGAAGAACTTCAACCACATTCCGAGGGAGTCTGGAGACTTGGAGTCTGAATGGGCCATGTTCTCCACCTCTATTGTTGAACAACTTACATCAATAAAATAAATTAAAGACACAAAAAAATGCAATAAAACATATCAAAAAGTTAGACAAACCTCGTGAGCTGGCATCCACAAGGGGCTAAATTATCCTTTTTAACCTCCGTTTGTCCTCCTTCTTCTTTTGTGTTATTTTCGTTGTTCTAATCGTCCCTTTCACATGTTCGCCATCGATCTACGGAGCTTAGCGGCAAGTAGCAAGTGTGCTGCACTGCTTGGGTGGAAGTGCGCAGGTAATTAAGGTCTGGCGGAACCTAAGGCCAAATAAATAGTTCCGTGTACACTAAAGTTGACCACTAGATGGCATAGTCACGAAGAGAGAAGACAAATAACTAAATGAAGGCATAAATAGGGAGTAAATTAAGAGAGACTGTTACAAGGACTGCAGGACATACATAAACACTACAGACTTGAGATTGAGATTGAGATTGAGATTCAACTTTATTGTCATTACACATGTATGAATACAAGGTAACGAAACGTGACTTGGCATTTGGGCACGCTCTGCAGAGCGCATCCAAGGCCGGGGCAGCCGCTAGGCGCCAGTCATAAAGAAGAAAAGAAAAAAAAGAAAAGAAATGATATGACACAATAGGCGAGAGAAAAAAACATGTTTTATCAAATTGACGCTTAATGGGTAAGCGAAATTTTGATTGCAGGCAAAAAAACCCTCAATGCATATTTAGCAAACATTTAGTAGACAATCACACAGCAGAGGGAGGGAGAGCAGTGTGTGTATATTTGCATGTCATTGTGTAGTGTAAGTGTAACAGTTGTTAGTGAGCAGCAGAGGGCGCCTCCTGGCAGTGGATAGATGTTATAATCATGTGACTTATAAACAAGTCCAGAGTTCAGAGTCTATCTCTCTTCTCTCTTGCTTGCAGAAGGCACATGGGCATTGTCCTTGAGAGTCCAATCCGCTGACGACAACAACTGATTGTTGATTGTATGGGTAGACATAAGAGCCGGTTCTTCCGCTAATCTCAGTCAGGAGGAATGTAAACACGGGGTAAACAAGGTCAAATCAAATCAAATCAGCACAGTGCACTCAGAGAGTAGAATTTGTCCTCACCCGTGTAATTCTGTGCTTCCATTATATATGCAGGTTTAAACTGTTTTTCCATAGAGAGCACAGGGCTTCAGATATATTCCTTCACTGAATCACTGTCATTCAGTTCACCGTTTGCCGCTACTCGTGCCCTCCCCAACTGGTCGAATTTGATGAAGGAGCTGGCTGGGTCCGCTTGATCCGCTCTCTCACCTTCCTTCAATTTCTGATGCATCAGGGAACTCCACAGCCAAAAATAGAAGTCCTGAGATCATAGCCAATAATATTTCCATAGACGCATGGATTCCAATGTCCATGAGTCTCTCGTAGGTTCCAATTCTTGGGCTCCCCCTTGGCCCAATTCTTGTTGAAAAATAGTGACAATAGCACATTTAAGCCGCTTCCAAATCCATAATTTCCGTTTAGATTAAGATTCAGCAGAAGAAGAGCGACTAAACACAGACAAAAACGCAACAATGCAAAAGCTGGGAATAGGTCAGGAAGGCAGGGGAGGAGGGAAGAAAAATGCGACTGCTCTCTCTCAAGGCAAGAAGGAAAGGATATGCATAAGCACGTTTGCATTTACTAATAAAACAGTGTCTTGCCTTCTGTATTTTTTTCTTTTTCATATCTCTAGTGCATTCGTGCTAAGGAAATGGGTTATCTGTTTCTTGTATTGACGACAGGGGTGTCATCAAATAAAGAAGGGGTCGATGTAAGGTGGATGTCAATGTTGCCCTCTTGAGGGAGCCATTAGCCTAGTTCTTTTGGGATTTTGTGGCCAGTCTGTCCAAGGGTGCCACCATATTGTGGATATATTTGCGTAGGACACCATCTTTGTTCACTGTTTTATGTTGTTGAAAGGTAAGCGTGTTGGTCAGTATATTGCACTGAAGGAGCAGTATTAACTAGTTGAATCGGACATTTAGTAAGTTTACATGTATCCATGCTTGTGTAAGAAGTCAGACTTTATTTTGAGATGATTTATTTCTGTAAACTTGAGTAATTTAGCACTTTTTTGTTCACTCTGTTTTATGTTGCTGAAAGCATGTCAAGGGGTTCTGCCGCATGTGACTGAGCCGTGTTCAAAGGAGAATAAATGGCAGTTGGGAGTCCACTGCTGCATTCCAGAATCCTGCTTCCAGTGTCTCATTCTTCACCCACCACATCTTGTATATTAAAATACAACGCAGAGGCTCAGGAGGGCTAAGTTTGAGGAACTGGTGCCTAGCAAGTGGGTTACATATACATCCAACTCATTATGGATACGCAGTGCATATGGCCAAAATTGAACATTTTGGCCATATGCCAGCATGTTAGAGAAATTTTGATACAATGGCAAACGCTGCCTAAATTGTCAAGGTTTGACTGGGCCTTCACCATTTGCTGCTATGTGAGATGCTAGCTTTAATCATACCTTGAATTGGCGGGCTGGTGCCGTGCAAGGTGCCACCACCACATGTCTGAAGTGATGGAGGAAACCCACACTGCACAGGGAGACCATGCAAACTCCAGACAGATGGAAACATGATAGACTTGTCATGGGAGGGACGTTTAACCCAGACCTCCTTTTCTGTGAGTCATCATCAACCACTGATCCACCATACTGCCCGCTGCTTTGTATTTTTTTCAGTAATGCATCACTAATTAGTGTTACGTCGTAACTCGTAAACAATGACGAAGCCAGGAGTGGAGCTGAACACTTGTTTATTAATGAATCTGGACTCGATGCACCCGACCCTACATGCAGCCACTTGGCAGAGGAAAGGCGGAAGAGACTGTTCCCCTACCAGCAGCCCCTCTTATACCACCGGGAACCAGAAACCGGGGCTGCCATCCCGTACCACACAAATAAGAGCTCCAACATGAACAATAATAACACAGAATAAATTCTTAACATCTAGTCATACTATATCCTTATGACAAGCCACAAAATCCATAAAATGTAAGTCACATAAGGAGGCCATAAAAATGCATTTTAAAATAGATTGTGCTTTTTCTTACTGGATGACTGTATTGATTTTCACTATAGTGAATCATTTCCTTCAGCACTGGTGCCTGTCTTTATGATTCAAACAAGAAAGGTGAGTCTTCCTTTGGTAATAATCAGAATTGATTTTGTGTCCATCATAAAAAACTAAGCATCAATATGTCACTGTGTTGTTGAGCTCCGGTGAGCATATAAAAGGTGCTGACAGCTTTTATGTGTGTTTTTGCTCTAAAGCAACATTAAATCTGCACCATTGCTCCCATCTAAGTCATGACAACATCACCACAGCTTGTTGCACAGGTCAGTTATGTGACACCTCAAGTCAAGAGTTTTGTCTCCCTCTTGCTGCAAGTTTAGAGTACTGTTTTGTTTTTTTGTTTTTTTTCCCCTTACTCTTCAACTTAAATACTTTTTGTATGCTGCAGCGCGTGACATTGGGGAAAATATCAAACACAGCCACCACTACTCATGCAGATTTATCATCCGAAGCAGACAAATAATTTTCTGACCTTTATTTTGACCTTATAATACAGCCATCTATACATTAGTTTCCAAGATTTTTAAAAATCAAAATATAATAATAATAATAATAATAATAATAATAATAATAATTAACCCAGCCACAGAGGATGCAAGAGCCAGTGTATTCCTAGTGCCAGTCTCAAGCCCGGGTAAATGGGGAGGGTTGTGTCCGGAAGGGCATCTGATGTAAAACCTTTGCCAGATCAAACATGCGGATCATGACGAATGAGACTCCCATACCAGATGGGTAGAGGCCTGGGTTAACAACGACTGCCACCGGTGCTGTTAACCAACAGGGTTCCAGTGGAAATTGGGCTACTGTTGGTTGAAGATCGAGGTGGAGGAGGAGAGGGGGAAGGTGTGTTAGAAGGGAGCGAGAGAAAAGGAAAGGTGAAGTGCGGAGAAGAGAGTAGGGACATTAAATGTAAGGTCTATGGCTGGTAAAGGCAGAGAGTTGGCTGATATGATGGAGAAATGAAAGATATACTGTGTGTTCAAGAAACCAGTTGGAAGGGAAGCAAGTCTAGGAGCACTGGAGGTGGATTTAAACTGTTCTACCATGGTGTAGATATGAAGAGAAATGGAATTGGAGTAATCTTGAAGGAAGAGTATGTGAAGAGTGTTCACGAGGTAAAGAGGGAGTCAGACTGGATCATAAGTTTGAAGCGAGAAATCGAAGGTGTGATGTTGAATGTTGTCAGTGCGTATGCCCCATCTGCTGGATGTCAGGTAGAAGAGAAACAGGAATTCTGGAGGAAGTTGGATGAAGTGGTAGAGAGTGTTCCCAGGGGAGAGAGTGGTGATTGGAACAGACTTTAATGGGCATGTAGGTGAAGGGAACAGAGGTAATAAGGAGGTTCTGGGTAGGTATGGTCTTAATGAGAAAAACGTGGAAGGACAGATGGTTGTGGACCTTGCTAAGAGAATGGAAATGATTGTGGTGAACACGTACTTGAGAGGAACATAGGGAGACTTACAGGAGTGGAGGGAGGTGCACACAGGTGGACTACATCTTATGCAGAAGGAGAAATCTGAAAGAGATAGGAGACTGCAAGGTGGTGGCAGGAGAGAATGTAGCTAGACAGCATCAGATGGTAGTCTGTAGGATGACTTTGGAAAGCAAGAAGAGGAAGAGATTGAAGGCAGAGCCAAAGATTAAAGTGGGGGAAGTTACAGAAGGAAGAAGGTCACACAGAGTTCGGGAAGGAGGTGATACAGGCTCTGGGTGGTAGAGAAGAATTACCAGATGACTGGGAAAGTCCAGCAAAAGTATTGATGGAAATGAGTAGAAAAGTATGTGGTGTATCCAGTGGACAGAGGAAGGAAGACAAGGAGACTTGGTGGTGGAATGAGGAGGTACAGGAACGTATTCAAAGGAAGAGGCAAAGGAAAAAGTGGGATAGTCAAGGAGATGAAGAAAGCAGACAGGAGTATTAGGAATCTAAGCACATGGCAAAGAGAGAGGTGGCAAAGGAAAAGGTATATAGTGAGTTGTATGAGAGGCTGGACACTAAGGAAGGAGAAAAAGGATTTGTTTTGATTGGCTACATAGAGATCGAGCTGGAAAGGATGTACAGCAAGTTAGGCTGATTAAAGTAGAACTGAAGTGAATGGCATTGAACGGCACTGGGTGATAGTACATACAATTATAAAGATAATTTATCATTGGCACCCCCTCCACCAATCCCGGAATCTTGGAGAAAATCGCGATTTTGAATTTCCCGCCCTGAAAAATCCAATGAATCCGCCAATTATCGCGAAGTGCAGCCGGAGTTCCGCGTGACGTCACAAATTGGGCCAGTCCTCCATGTTTACCATTGCGAGCACGTCGACACTGGTTGTTTTTGGTGCATTTTGTCGTGATAGTTGACTACAAAACACTTCCAACACCTGGGAAGATCTGTTCAGTGGCCAAGGAAAGCTGTCATGGCGACGAAAGAAAAGAAAGGGGGAGGAAAAGCTGCATGGTGGAGCAGTGGTTTACCACTGAGGCAGCACAGTTTACCCTCGGCGGGGGGATCGCGGGGATCATGAGATCGTGGGTTCGATCCCAGCCCCCGACCAACAATGAGCTGTGTGGAGTTTGCATTTTCTCCCCGTGTTGCATGGGATTTCTCCGGTTTCCTCCCACATACCAAAAACATGTAGGTTTAGGGCGCTCGCGCACGCAGCGACCGGCAGCCGGTGGCTTGTCACCAGACTGCAAACCGAATCTACCTACGGGTACAAATAAGTAACAAAAAAAAAAAAAAAAGCGACCGGGAAGCGATGCATTGCATGGTCACCAGCTGGTCACTGCACTGATTGTATCAGACCATTGGCACCACCCTCGGACCGCATTGTCCCTTTTCTACTGGAATTATTGTTATTGAAACACAAAAATCGTCTGCAGTCCAGACTTAATTTTCCTTATCCTGACACCCCAAACATGCCAAAGTAGAGAAGTAAAGACTCACCATTCTGTATTCAATAAGCGACTCTCCTCCCCATCACTGCTGCGGTCTGACTCTGAGTCAGTGCCGGAATCCCCCGACAATTCTGGCTCAAATCTGTACGGTTCGATGCCTCTCTTGCACTCTTCCTGTTCACTTGACACTCCTGCATCCTCCTCTGTCTCGTCACCGATCCTGAATGCCTCTTCACTCTGAAAACTCTGGTTTTCTTGACTGCTGGAACTGCTATCATCTGCCATTGTTGTTTTGCTAAGGGTCACACTCGTGACGTCACGCAGCGTCGTCTGCACTACTTCCGGTTTGTTTGGCACTGCCAGCCAGAGGCAAAAGTTTATCGGCTTATAGCTTGGCCATCGCACAGCCTAAAAATTTCTTTTATGTGTTGAAAAATACAATAGGTAATAAGGAATTAATCCGCTATTCTACTTTTTGCGCAAAAAGGTGGGTTCAGTTCTACTTTAAGGTCAGAAATGGTAATGTACTAACGAGTGTCGAGAGTGTGTTGAGAAGGTGGAAAGAGTATTTTGAGGAGCTGATGAATGAAAAAGATGAGAGAGGGAGGAGGATAGATGAAGGAAAGATAGTGAACAAGGAAGTCCTGAGGATTAGCAAGATGGAAGCGAGGGCAGCTTTGAAGAGGATGAAGAATGGAAAGCCGATTGATCCAGATTACATACCAGTGGAGGTATGGAGATGTTTAGGAGAGATGGCAGTGGACTTTTTAACCAGATTGTTTAACACAATCTTGGAGAGTGACAGGATGCCCGAGGGGTGGAGAAGAAGCATTTTGGTACCAATTTTCAAGAACAAAGGTGATGCTCAGAGCTGTAGTAACTACAGAGGCATAAAGTTGATCAGTCACATTATGAAGATATGGGAAAAAGTTGTTGAAGCCAGGTTAAGAGGAGATGTGACAATCAGTGAGCAGCAGTACAGTTTCATACCAAGAAAGAGTAATAATAATAATAATAATAATAATAATAATAATAATAATAATAATGTATTGGATTTATATGGCACTTTACATGTCAAGTGACATCTCAAAGCCCTTACATTGAGTCCATTATTCACTCACTCCAGACAGTCATTGTGATCTGTAGTGAGTACTACAGATGCAATGTTTGCTCTAAGAGTGTTGATGGAGAAGTATAGAGAAGGTCAGAAGGAGTTGCACTGTGTCTTTGTGGATCTAAAGAAAACATATGATAGGGTGCCAAGAGAGCAAGTGTGGTACTGTATGAAGAAGTCAGGAGTGGCAGAGAAGTATGTGAGGGTGGTGCAGGACATGTATGAGGACAGTGAGATGGTGGTGAGGTGTGCTGTAGGAGTGACAGATGGATTTAAGGTGGGGGTGGGGTTATGTCAGGGATCAGCTCTGAGCCCCTTCTTGTTTGCCGTAGTGATGGACAGGCTGAGAGACGAGGTCAGACAGGGGTCTCCGTGGACCATGATGTTTGCAGGGAACATTGTGATCTGTAGTGAGAATAGGGAGCTGGTGGAAGAAAACCTGGAGAGGTGAAGGTATGCTCTGGAGAGTAGAGGAATCAAACTCAGTAGAAGCAAGACAGAATACATGTGTGTGAATGAGAAGGAAGAAGGTGTAACGGTGAAGATGTAAGGAGTAGAGGTAGTGAAGATGAGTTTAAATACCTGGGGTCACGCATCCAAAGCCATGGAAAATGCACAAGAGGTGAAGAAGAGAGTGCAGGCAGGGTGGAGTGTGTGGAGACGAGTGTCAGTGGTGATTTGTGACAGAAGTATAGCAGCAAGAGTGAAAGGGAAGATTTAAAGACAGTAGTGAGACCTGCTATGATGTATGGTTTGGAGACGGTGGTGCTGATAAAAAGACAGGAGGCAGAGCTGGAGGTGGCAGAGCTGGAGCTGCTAAGATCCTCGTTGGGAGTGGCTAGAAAGGACAGGATTAGAAATGAGGATATCAGAGGGACAGCTCACGCTGAGCGCTCTAGTGACAAAGTAAGAGAGGCAAGACTGATATGGTATGGACATGTGTCGAAGAGGGATAGTGGATATATTGAACAAAGGATGTTGAAGATGGAGCTGCCAGGCAGGAGGAAAACAGGAAGACCACAGAGAAAATTCACGGATACAGTGAAGGAGGACATGGAGAGAGTTGTTGTTACAGAGGAAGATGCAAGGGATAGGATGAGATAGAGGCAGATGATCCGCTGTGGTGACCCCCAAACGGAGCAGCTGAAAGAAGATGATGATGATGATGATGATAATAATAATAATAATAATAATAATAATAATAATAATAATAATAATAATGTTATTTCTAACAAAAGAGGATGAAAAATTTGAGAAAAGAAAAATGCTCAAATTTTTAAAAAGACTGAACAAATATGAGAAATAATTTTTTAAAAATAAAACACAATGTAGCCTGAGAGGGCTATATAAACATGGACAAACAGCAAATGATAGGTGACTGGGTGCACTGACAGAAGCTAACAAAAACACTGGCGTACAGCGGAAAATCTGGTAGAAAAGTCTGCAGAGGATCGTCCTAATACAGTAGTGTTACGGGGCTGAGTGCGGTGCTCACCGTGCTCAGGCTCTTAATTCATTTCTGAGTATTTCTTGCATTTTGCAGCGTGGTGTGTTTATTTTTTTGTGTATTGGTTTTGGATGCGTTCTTAGTTATCTGTTGCTCTGTTTATGTATTCATGTCCTTATTATTATTCTGTCAGTTCTTTAGGTGTCTCTTCCCATTTACGTAATTCCTAGTGTTATATGTCTCTATGTGACATGAGTTCCCACCTTTTTCTCCAGACACTCCCACCTTGTTATTATCTCATTTGTGCAGCCCTGTTTTCCATGCTTAGTAAATAGGCCAACCTGCCCGCTCATGTGACCCACACCTGCTGTCATTTGTGATCATCTGTTTCTGGCTCTATTTAAGGACTGCTGTTTCTCTCCCTCATTGCTTGATTCTCAAGTTCTATTCCCCATCAGAATCCCTTCCTGTTCTGACCACCAACCCGCCTACTCCTGTTTTGCCACATTTGTAAATCTTGTTTTCGTGCACTGTTTGAACTTGTGTTTTTTAAATACCACAAACTAGCAGTCCAGCATCTCGGTCTTCCTCTCTCCCCCACAGGGGCCAATTCATGACAGTAGAGTCCAGCCAGTTTGTGACCCAGCTGCTGCTAATTTGTGTTTTTTGTTTCACACACCTGTTTTTGCATTTCCTGGAGCAGTCAACATGTCCCCAGCTCATACTCTGCAGGTGAGCATGGGTACCTGATGAGTCTGGGATGGGAGTGTTGCAGAACATTAATGAAGCTGGATGGGCTAGTCTCTGCAGCTCATATTGCTCCTACCCCTAAAGATGCCCTGTGGTACCTGAGTCTCACGGAGGCAGCTGCTTGCCGGTGCCCTCAGCTCGTGCCGCATGCAGAGGGAGTGGATAGGATTTCACTGGTGGCGGCCCTGCAACGTGAGAACAGGAAGATGGCGAGGAATTCCACAAAGAAGCCTGGGTCTGTGCCGAAGGGGAGGCGCCCCCAAGCCTCAGTACTATCAGCTCCTCACCAGCCTCCGGCACCAGTTCCTGCTCCTGCTCCACCAGTTCCTAGATGCCGCCATCCAGCTACAGTACGCCGGGGGAATTCCTCCACCTCCCTGTCAGCAGCTACTCCTTTGCCAAGGCAGAAAACTCCCACAGCAGTTTCCTCTCCATGTTTTTCCTCTCCAGCTGTCCTGTCAGCTTCCTCCTCTTCTGCTGCTGCCTCCCTCTTCTCCTCGGTCTTTCCTCCTTCTGCTGAGGGCCCGGTCTTTTCTTCCCCTGCTCCGCCCATCACTGTATCTGCAGGGGCGGCTCCTCCACGTTCCTCTGAGGGGACCACAACATGTAGCCATGGAGAGGGCTGATTCTAGGCCAGCTGCAGCAGAAACCATCATGCCACGGGGACTCAGGCAAGTGTTTTTTCATTGTCATTCACCAACACATGAATTATCTTGCCTGATTCCTGGTGGTGAGGCTCAGCCTATGCAGTCCTCTGAGCTCTCACCGCCTGCTGCAGCTATAAAGTTTTGACCTGCTCTCTCCGTGTCTCCTCCTTTGCTCCTTGAGTGTCCGCCGGCCACAGGATTGAGCCACTGGATGATGGAGGAGCCTGCGGTCCTGGAGGTCCTGGTTCCAGCCCCGCAGCCATGTTCGGGAGGGAGGGAGAGTGCTGCCGGTGATCCGGAGCCTGCACCGGTGATTGGGCATCCCCAGGCTCCAGCTGTGCCAGTGCCAGCAGGGAACTGACCTCCTGTTGCCACGCCGGGCGAGCCACCTACACGGGTCACTTCACTGGGGGGTCCCGGGACTGCATCGACCACCATGCCTGCTGCTGGGGCCACCGCAGCAGAGTCAGAGCTGGACCTCCAGAGGGCCAGGCCCAAGATGTTGTCGACTGGATCGATGGAGTTCTCGACGGCGGTGGAGCTTGAGCTCAGGCAAGTTCTCTCCTTTGTTTTCATTGTTTCTATTTTGGAGAGATCTTGTCTGGCTCTTGGTGGGGAGAGCCAAGGGCAGCCATCAGCTGCACCTGAGCTCACCTCGCCGGGCTCCACTGCCGCCAGTGACCCTGACCCTGTCTCTTATCCTGACTCCTATCGGAGTCTTTCCCCAGGGTCACCGAGGATTGTCCAACTTCACCAGGGGGTCTCCATGGGTCCAGCCTCACCACCTGAGATCTCTGTGGGTCCAGCTCCTTCAGCTGAGGTCTTTGCAGGTGCTCCGTCCCAGCCTGGGGCCTCTGTGGGTGCTGCTCCCCCTTCTGCAGAGGTCGTCGTGGGTGCTCCATCCCAGCCTGGGGCCTCCGTGGGTGCTGCTCCCCCTTCTGCCAAGGTTGTCGCTGGTGCTTCGTCCCAGCCCAGGACCTCTGTGGGTGCAGCTCCTCCTTAGTCCGAGTCTCCGTGGGTGCTATGTCCCAGTTGGTGACCATCATGGGTGCTGCATTCCAACTTCAGACCAACATGAGTGCTGCGCTCCAGCTTGGGTCCACCATGGGTGCTAAGTTCCAGCCCTGGGTCCACTGTGGGTGCAGCTATGGCCCCGTCCGGGTCCACCGCGGGTGCAGCTATGCTCTCGTCTGGAGCCACCATGGGTGCTGATATGCTCCAGCTCGGAGCACCCGCGGATGCAACTTTCCCCAGCCCAGAGCCACCGCAGGTGCAGCTTTGCTCCAGCCCAGAGCAACCATGGGTGCAGCTTTACTCCAGCCCTGAGCCACTGCGGGTGCTGCTTCGCTCCAGGCCAGAGGCACTGCGGGTGCTACTATGTCCCAGTCCGGGGCCACTTAGGGTGCTACAGGTCAGTCCGAAGGCGTCGTGGTACCCCCTCCTCTACCTGATGCTGTTATGGTTCCCCCTCCTCTGCCTGACACCATTGTGGTCTCCTCTTCTCTGCCTGATGCCGTCGTGGTCCCCTTTCCTCTGCCTGATGCCATCGTGGTCCCCTCTCCTCTGCCCGAGGCCGTCGGGGTCCCCGCTACTCTGCCCGAACTGTCAGGGTCCCCTCTCCTCTTCCCAAAGCCGTCAGGGTTCCCTCTCCTCCACCTGATGTCATCGTAGTTTCCCCCACTCCTCCATCCTCCTCATTGCTGGTTTTCCTTGTTGGGCAGCCACCCCCTGGACCACCCTTTCTGTTTAGGTGGTTAAAAAACTCTGGCAGGCCACCTGACAGACTATGCTGCTGGGTTGGGTGGCCCACATTCTCCGGTAGGCCACCCGACTCTTTCCATCATGCCATCTGCCAGGTCTGGGACTTTAGCCGACCACCTGAACTGTCCAGCTGTCCGGTCCAGGGGGCCTCGGTGCCTGGTTCTGCTTGGGTGTGGGTCCAGAGTGGGGTTTTTGTTCTTGTTCCCTCCAAACCTGGTTCCCCCACCTCCCTCCCATGTTGGTTCATTGTGTTTCTCCTGTTGGGGAGGAGGTTCTTTCTTTTTCTTTGATGTTACCCTGGGGTGTCTGGATCCACCCCTTAAGGAGGGGGCTCTGTCACGGGGCTGAGCGCGGTGCTCTCTGTGCTCAGGCTCTTAATTAATTTCTGAGTATTTCTTGCATTTTTCCAGCGTGGTGTGTTTTTTTCTTGTGTGTTGGTTTTGGATGCGTTCTTAGTTATCAGTTGCTCTGTTTAGATGCATTCATAGATGCATTCATGTCCTTATTATTATTCTGTCAGTTCTTTTGGCATCTCTTCCCATTTAATTCCTAGTGTTATATGTTTCTGTGTGACATGAGTTCCCCAACTTTTCCTCCAGACACTCTCTCCTTGTTATTATCTCATTTGTGCAGCCCTGTTTTCCATGCTCAGTAATTGGGCCAACCTGCCCGCTCATGTGACTCACACCTGCTATCATTTGTGATAATCTATTTCTGGCTCTATTTAAGGACTGCTGTTTCTCTCCCTCATTGCTTGACTCTCAAGTTCTATTCTCCATCAGAACTCCTTCCTGTTCTGATGGCCAACACGCCAACTCCTGTTTCACTTCATTTGTAAGTCTTGTTTTCGTGCACTGTTTGAACTTGTGTTTTTTCATTAAATACCACAAACTAGCAGTCCAGTGTCTGGGTCTTCCTCTCTGCCCCGCAGGGGCCAATTCATGACATATAGGGCCCTTTGTGGGTTTTTTTAAGACAAGTGAGAGTTTTGATGTTTTTTCAATAATCATGTGACCAATAGATGCATTTCAGAATGTTAAAGCCTACAAAAAAAAAAAAAGTTAAATGAATGGGACCTGTAAATATTTTAAAATTAAATCAAGTTGAAATTAGTTTATTAGTGTGTTGCTCAGTATTGTTATGAATTCTCTGCATGAAAAAATTATTTAAAGTAGCCTGATTGCTCCTATCTTCCAAGATGATTAAGAAAGATGCAAAGCAGCCAAGTCATCAGTTTTTCATTAGCGTATAATGACACCATCAATCAATCGATCTTCTACCGCTTATCCGGGAATCCAGGTCGCGGGGGGCATCATTCCAGGCAGAGTAGTCCAGACTTCTGCCTGGTTCCCCTAGCACCATGATCCCCATGATCACCTCCTGCAGGTGGTGATCCCACTGGAAGGTGGACCCATATGCCTCCTTTGGATACACTGAGTCCTTGGTGTAACATTTTTCATGGAAATCCACTGGACTGTGTGGTGTTAGTATTTGGCACTTCATTGTGAAGTGTGGTGTAGTGGCGGGCATTTCCTGTTCCGCCACTGCACCGCCCTATAAATAGCAGAGGGCATCCATGATGCGGCCTCTTTGACCGGTGCCCTCTGCCTGGTGCCTACTGTGTGTCTGCTGTTCTGACATTCTTTAATAAAGCTGTGTTCATCCAGCCATCTGGCCTCATCCTTTATTGAGGTATTTTACCATACATAACAAACTGCTCTTCAGTCCCTCCAGGATTTTGTGATGTTGCAGACGCGAAATCAGCCAATCAGCGCAACTATTGCATGTCCTTGCAACTTTGTTCAATCACCGCAACTTTCCAGCAATTTTGGCCAATCCTCATCAACTTTGTAATTCTTCCCACAGCTTTTAGTGCAAAAAAACAAAACAAAAAACTCTCAAAACATCATAACTTTTATCACAACTTTTAAAAAAAACCTCCCACAAATTCAGGCTTTTTGGACAGCAACAATCATAAAAACATTCCATGAAATCCTGGAGGGACTGGCTCTTAGTCTGGCTTTTCACCTAGGACCAGTCTGCCTTGGGAGACCCTACCAGGGGCAAGTTGCCTCCGACAAGAGAAGTCCTGGGATCATTTGGGCACTCAAACCCCTCCACCACGATAAGGTGGTGATCCACAGAAAAGGGTATAATGACACATCTTTAGCTACAGTGGGGCAAAAAAGTATTTGGTCAGCCACCAATTGTGCAAGTTCTCCCACTTAAAAGATGAGAGAGGTCTCCAATTTTCATCATAGGTATACCTCAACTATGAGAGACAAAATGAGAAGAAAAAATCCAGAAAATCACATTGAAGGATTTTTAATGAATTAAATTGGTAAATTCCTCGGTAAAGTAAGTATTTGGTCAATAACAAAAGTTCATCTCAATACTTTGTTATATACCCTTTGTTGGCAATGACAGAGGTCAAACGTTTTCTGTAAGTCTTCACAAGGTTTTCACACACTGTTGCTGGTATTTTGGCCCATTCCTCCATGCAGATCTCCTCTAGAGCAGTGATGTTTTGGGGCTGTCACTGGGCAACACAGACTTTCAACTCCCTCCAAAGATTTTCTATGGGGTTGAGATCTGGAGACTGGCTAGGCCACTCCAGGACCTTGAAATGCTTCTTACAAAGCCACTCCTTCATTGCCCGGGCGGTGTGTTTGGGATCATTGTCATGCTGAAAGACCCAGCCATGTTTCATCTTCAATGCCCTTGCTGATGGAAGGAGGTTTTTACTCAAAATCTCACGATACATGGCTCCATTCATTCTTTCCTTTACACGGATCAGTCATCCTGGTCCCTTTGCAGGAGAAACAGCCCCAAAGCATGATGTTTCCACCCCCATGCTTCACAGTAGGTATGGTGTTCTTTCTCCTCCAAACACAACAAGTTGAGTTTTTACCAAAAAGTTCTATTTTGGTTTCATGTGACCATATGACATTCTCCCAATCCTCTTCTGGATCATCCAAATGCTCTCTAGCAAACTTCAGACAGGCCTGGACATGTACTGGCTTAAGCAGGGGGACACGTCTGGCACTGCAGGATTTGAGTCCCTGGCGGCGTAGTGTGTTACTGATGGTAGCCTTTGTTACGTTGGTCCCAGCTCTCTGCAGGTCATTCACTAGGTCCCCCCGGTGGTTCTGGGATTTTTGCTCACCGTTCTCATGATCATTTTGACCCCACGGGGTGAGATCCTGCGTGGAACCCCAGATCGAGGGATATTATCAGTGGTCTTGTATGTCTTCCATTTTCTAATAATTGCTCCCACAGTTGATTTCTTCACACCAAGCTGCTTACCTATTGCAGATTCAGTCTTCCCAGCCTGGTGCAGGTCTACAGTTTTGTTTCTGGTGTCCTTTGACAGCTCTTTGGTCTTGGCCATAGTGGAGTTTGGAGTCTGACTGTTTGAGGTTGTGGACAGGTGTCTTTTATACTGATAACGAGTTCAAACAGGTGCCATTAATACAGGTAATGAGTGGAGGACAGAGGAGCCTCTTAAAGAAGAAGTTACAGGTCTGTGAGAGCCAGAAATCTTGCTTGTTTGTAGGTGACCAAATACTTATTTTACCAAGGAATTTACCAATTAATTCATTAAAAATCCTTCAATGTGATTTTCTGGATTTTTTTTTTCCTCATTTTGTCTCTCATAGTTGAGGTATACCTATGATGAAAATTGGAGACCTCTCTCATCTTTTAAGTGGGAGAACTAGCACAATTGGTGGCTGACTAAATACTTTTTTGCCCCACTGTATATTGATTAAACTCTGGAAAAAAAGCAGGGTGACATTTTAGTCTTCTGACATTTCCAAAACTTTGCAAGTGGTTGCTTCCTGGCTCTGTGTGACAAAGTCGCAACCACATATGAATCAATATACCACTCAGTGAACAACAGCAACACCTATACTGACCTGAAGAACATTATGGGTGCAGGGAATATTCATACAGAGATATTTTGGAGAGAATATGTGTGAAGCACATATTCGACGATGTTGCATCTTTTTATATGAAAATTGCTGTATAAATAAAGCTCTGATTGATTGACTGGATATTTGAAAAAGGCAGTTACAGCATGCAAACCCAAGAATATTAGTGAACTGGAGGCCTTTGTTTACGAGGAATAGGTTAAGATTCCTCAGGAATGCTGCCAGAAGCTGGTGTCTGGCTATGTATCACATTTGCAGCAGGTCATAACAGCAAAAGGGTGCTCTACTAAGTACTAAACAGTGTTGCCAGACAGAAAATGTTGAAGTATTGTACCAGTGGCTTAAAATTATTGTATTTTTAGGAAAATTATCTTACACACAGTTTTCATTCTGACGTGGCTCAGAACCAACTGCTTCAGTAACATATTATCGCAGATCATGCATATTACAGCCTATAACGCAGTTTTACCTTTAAATAATCTAACAAATCAGTTGAAAAAAGCACCTCTACCTGTGTGTACAGGATAAGCCTGTACTGAACGGCCCAAAATATCAGTCGTACTTAACTATCTTCTATATGTCTTCTGTTGACTCATCATATATCAAGGTTTTGCCTTATATGTATTTTGAGAAGTACTCTGTTTATACATTAGGAATAAACAATCAATTTCACCTGAAGTACTGCTAAAATGCCTCTGATAACTGAAGCAGAAACCCGTTTCAGTTTTATTGAGAACTACAATTCAGTGACATTTTTTGTAGGCGTTTGCACATTGCAGCGGCGACAGAAAGCTTTAGTACTAATTCCAACAATAGGTTTGAACCACCCAATAAAAGTGGGTTCCCCCTTCCCCCCACTCATTTGTCAACCCGCTGGTGATGTTCCTTTCTTGTTGAGTCTGCTGTGCCTGCATTAGTGCTGTAACGTACATGAACAATTCAATCGAGTGTACTAGTTTTTATGGATGAAAGTACTGTACTGAATCACTCACCGGAGCTGTAGTGGAAGCCAGGGATCGGCAGCTGAATCATCGCCTGAGCAGCAAATGAGTCCCGCCTGCTCAGTTCAGCCAACTCTCAGTTCAGTGAGTGGTAGGTAGCTAGAGCTCCAGTACAGCACTGAGTGATTTGGTGTAACACTATTTACAACGGATCTTTTTAGCTTGACTAGGCACGTTTCATTGAACTGTGGATCCCATCACTAACCTCCATCCAAGGCTGCCTCTCTCCTACTACCAGTCTTCCGTCTTCTTTTCCACACAGCCCGCGCACAAGACGTTGCGTAAAAACAAATGTAGTTTGTATGCACAGGATCTGTATTCTGATTGTGTTTGCTAATGTATTAATGTAGCCATGTAATGAAGGGATCAAATTATCGTACATTAGGAGAATTGTGAAATTATTGATTGTACATCATACAGAGGGCAAAATTATCGTACGAATATGATAATTATCGTATGTCTGGCAACACTGGTACTAAAGATGCTTGTAATGAAGGGGCTGAGTAATTTTGAGACTGCAGTAGTTATTAAAAGTGGGATTTTGTGTTGAATTTGGAGAAGCAATATTAATTGTGTTGAGCTATTGAAATTGTTTTTGTTTGATTTGTTTTTTGCAAACAGCTGCTAGTTTGTACACTTTGCCAATAAACCTAATTTGCAGTGGGGGGTGAATAATTTTGATTTGAAACTATATTTTATATTGAATTTGTGACTTTTTTAATCACATTTTGTTTGTTTTACTGCAAATTTGATTTTTTTTTACATGATATGTCTTCTACAGCACTGCAAATTACTGTAGCTGCTGTACTTTTATTTATAGCAGGGAAAATAAGTATTGAACACAACATTTTACTCATTAAACATATTTCTGATGGAGCAATTGACCTGAGATTTTCACCAGATGTCAGTAACAACCCAAGTAATCCATACATACAAAGAAATCAAGGCAACATAAGTTATATTTAATAAAGTGGAATGACACAGGGAATAAGTACTGAATGTGGAGTGTGTAATTGATGAGGCATTGTTTGTCTCAAGGCAGTTTATTACACGTTTCCAACATGAGCAAAGTAGAAAGAGGACATCTCAGAAAAAACTCGTCCCTTATATACCCTAGGTCTCCCCACAGCTCACAAGTCACATTGCATTCCAATCAAAAGTAACAATGCATTTCCTCTTAAATCCATTAGCATCCCCCTCACAGTCTTTGGCCCACAAAGGACCTCCAAGCCGTCTCTTGGCACACAAAGGATCCTCCAAGCAGTCTCTTGCATACCAAAGATTACACTTTCACAGCTTCCTGTTATCTCCAAGGAAACTCTGCACTTTGTTCTTATCTAAGATGTGAGGCATTATGTAAGGCACATGTGTGGCTACACTACCCCCCCCCCCAAACATTTTAGATCGAACGAAAGAATAACAGTTTGCATGTTGTGATAGAATCATTACACATCAGTCCACATGCTGCTTGGGCTTCAGTCTTCTCCTGTATCTGCTGTAACCAGGATTCACCGCCTCAGCGACGCTGTCATGCTGGGGGGCTACTGACTGGGGGTGAAAACCTTTTTCCAGTCCCCGCGGGTGTTCTGGGGAAATATTACTCTGGGAAGCTCCTCGTGGGGGTCTTCCACGCCGAGAGGCCCTCGCCTACAGCGCTTGCTCGTCCGCCACCACGAAAGTGGGTTTGAGTCTGTTTATGCCAACCTTTTCCCTCCTACCCCCCAAATCTAGCAAAAAATGCTTGTCCCCTGTTTCCAACACTCTGAACAATCCATCATAAGGCGGTCGCAGTGGGGGCGATGCGCATCGTGTCTGACAAAAACAAACTCCGCGTTCTTCAAAGTTTTAGGTACAAAAACACGCGGAAAACTGTGGTGGGCAGGGCCCGGCCGCGCGCCCGTGTCAATGCTACACTGCAACAGCTGAGACGCCGGATTATCCGGGAGGAACTCCCCGGGCAGCCGAAGTGGCTGCGCAAAAACGAGTTCAATTCAATTCAATTCAATTCAATTCAACTTTATTTATATAGCGCCATTTCACAACAACAGTCATCTCATAGCACTATCAGCTGTAGGGGGGAACCCCCACAGTTGCAGAAAGACCCCAGCAATCAGGCGATCCCCTGTGAGCAAGCACTTGGCGACGGTGGGGAGGAAAAACTCCCTTTTAACAGGAAGAAACCTCCAGCAGAACCAGGCTCAGGGAGGGGCAGTCATCTGCTGCGACTGGCTGGGGGGTGAGGGGATAGAGAAGAAGAAAAGAACAGACATGTAGAGAGCAAACAGCACGATGGGGACTCAATCTATGGGAGAGAACAAACAAATGTTAATGACCAGCAAAAAAAAATATTTCATAGAGAGTGAGGAAAGGAGTGAGGCCCAGTGCATTACTGGAGGTCCCCCGGCTGATTAAACCTATTAGCAGCATAACTAAGGGAGGGTTCAGAAACACATGATCCCTCCCTAATTGTAGGCTATATCAAAAAGGTAGGTTTTAGCCCTATTCTTAAAAACAGAGATCGAGTCTGACTCCCGAATCCAGATTGGCAGCTGATTCCACAGGAGAGGAGCTTGATAACTGAAGGCTCTGCCTCCCATTGTACTTTTGGAGATTCTAGGTATTACAAGTAATCCTGCATTTTGGGAGCGTAGTGCTCTGTTAGGATAATATGGTAGTATCAGATCTTTTAAATAAAAAGGAGCCTGATTGTTTAGAGCTTTGTAAGTAAGAAGAACGATTTTAAACTTAATTCTAAACTCTATGGGAAGCCAATGAAGGGAGGCCAGAACCGGAGAGATATGAGCTCTCTTTCTAGTACCTGTTAAAACTCTTGCTGCAGCATTTTGGATCAGCTGAAGACTTTTTAAAGATGTTTTAGGACAGCCTGATAATAAAGAATTACAATAATCTAATCTCGAGCTAACAAAAGTGTGGATCAGTTTCTCAGCATCACTCTGAGACAAGATGCTCCTAATCTTGGCAATATGATAGAAGGCAGTCTTAGAAACAAATTTAATATGTGAATTGAAGGACAAATCCTGATCAAAAATAACTCCAAGGTTCCTCACAGAGCTATTAAGAGAAAGAGTAACCGCATCCAAACTGAAAGTTTGATTTGGAAAGGAATTTCTAAGGTTTTTTTGGACCAACAAGAATGACTTCAGTCTTATCTGAATTTAATAGCAGGAAATTACAAGTCATCCAAGCTTTGATTTCCTTAAGACAGGCTTCTAACTTGGCTAATTGATTACTATCATCTGGCTTCATTGACAGGTATAATTGTGTGTCATCTGCATAACAATGAAAATGTATACAGTGCTTTCTAATAATGTTGCCTAACGGAAGCATATATAAACTAAAAAGAGTAGGGCCTAGCACAGATCCCTGTGGAACTCCATGACTAAGCTTTGAGTTGAAAGAAAACTCATTATTTACATGAACAAACTGGAACCTATCAGATAAATAAGATCTAAACCATTGCAACGAAGTTCCATTAAGTCCAACATAGTGTTCTAATCTATCAAGTAGAATATTATGATCGATAGTATCAAAAGCTGCACTAAGGTCTAAAAGGACAAGTACAGAAACTAGTCCATTATCAGATGCAATGAGGAGGTCGTTAGTGACCTTCGCTAAGGCTGTTTCAGTACTATGATGGATTCTAAACCCAGATTGAAACTCTTCAAGTAAACCATTTCCCTGCAGGTGGTCAAAAAATTGCGTAGCAACAACTCTTTCTAAGATTTTTGAAATGAAAGGGAGATTAGAGATTGGTCTATAGTTAGCTAAAGCTCCTGGATCTAGCGTTGGCTTTTTGAGTAAGGGTTTAATTACAGCCGTTTTAAAAGCCTGCGGTACATGGCCTAAAGTTAATGAAGAATTGATTATATGAAGAATAAAGCTACCAATAAGTGGGAAGACTTCTTTAAATAACCTGGTAGGAATAGGGTCTAAAAGACAAGTTGAAGGTTTGGATGAGGAAACTATTTTGTCTAACTCACTAAGGTCGATTGGAGTAAACTCATCAAGACAGACATCAATAGAAGGAGTTGTAGTAGTTACAGTATTTAAGTTAACTGTGGGAAGAATCTGATTGATTTTATCTCTGATGGATGAAATTTTATTATTGAAAAAGTTCATAAAGTCCTGACTAGTAAGCTCTAAGGGAATGCTAGGATTGACAGAGTCCTGACTCTTTGTCAACCTGGCTACAGTACTGAAAAGAAACCTGGGATTATTCTTGTTCTCTTCTATTAATGCAGAGTAATAACTCGTTCTAGCTTTTCTAAGAGATTTTTTATAAATTAAAAGATGATTTCTCCAAGCTAAATAGATTTCATCTAAATTAGTAGAGCGCCATTTTCTTTCTAATTGACGAGTCTTCTGTTTTAAGGTACGAGTTTCTGTGTTGAACCAAGGAGTTAGAAATCTCTGATTAGACTTTTTCTTTTTTAAGGGGGCCACCAAGTCTAGAGTCTGATGCAGAGAAGCTGAAACACTATCCACCATGTTATCAATTACAGAAGGAGCAAGCTGTCTATAGCTTATTTCCGTTGTGTTGACACATGGCATAGAGGAAACAATCTGCATAAATTTGGAAACAGCATCATCTGAGAGGCATCTACTGTAATAATATTTTTCTTTAGGAGCCAAATAGTCAGAAATAGTAAAATCAAAGGTTAACAGACAATGGTCTGACAGTACAGGGTTATGAGGAGACACTACAAGATTTTCTATTTCTATGCCATATGTCAAAACAAGGTCCAATGTATGGTGGAGGTAATGAGTAGAATTTCCTACTTTCTGAGAAAACCCAATCGAATCTAATGTTGAATTGAATGCCACATTAAGGCAGTCACTATCTACATCCACATGTATATTAAAGTCCCCTACTATAATTATTCTATCAGATTTCAGCACTAAATCAGCTAAGAAATCAGCAAATTCGGATAAAAATTCTGAGTAGGTTGATGGGGGACAATAAACCATGGCAAATAAAATTGGGTTTAACCTAAAATTGCTAAAGTGCCCAATACTGAGGACCAGGCCCTCAAAGGAATTATAACATGTTTTTTGCTTTACATTAACTAGTAATTTGGAATGGTAAATTGTTGCTACTCCTCCTCCACGACCAGAACTTCTGGGATTTTGACAGTTTAAATAACCAGAGGGAGTTGATTCATTTAAACCAACATAATCCTCTTGTCCTAACCAAGTCTCTGTAAGGGAAATTAAATCAATCTGATGATCAATTAACAAATCATGGACTAACAGAGACTTGGGAGTTAGAGACCTAATATTTAATAAACCACATTTAATTTTTAAATTATGAGGAGGAACAGAGGCCAAATCATTCAATTTAGAGGCTTTATGTTTAATTTGAGTTTTACCAATATTTTGCTTTATCACTTTGGGATGCTTATACATTATATTTTTATTCACTTTGGAGGGAGCAGACAATGATTCTCTGATGGGGAAGACAGGGGCTAAGCTGAGGGGTGGCAGATGAAGAGGAGCTGCAGAGAGGCGTGTAAGACTGCGACTCTGCTTCCTGGTCCCAACTCTGAGTAGTCATGGTTTTGGAAATTTGGATAAAAAAGATGCCAGATTGTTAGATAAATGAGAAGCACCATCCAAAGTGGGATGAATGCTGTCTCGTCTCATAAGACCAGGTTTTCCCCAAAAAGAGCTCCAATTGTCAATGTAGCCCACGTCATTTTTAGGACACCACACAGACAGCCAGCGGTTCAAGGATGACGAGCGGCTAAACATGTCATCACTGGTCAGATTGGGGAGGGGCCCAGAGAATACTACAGTGGCAGACATCGTTTTTGCAAAGTCACACACCGATTCTATATTAAGTTTCGTGACTTCCGACTGCCGGAGACGGATGTCATTAATGCCGGCGTGAATAACAATTGTGGAATATTTACAGTTACTTTTAGCCAGCATTTTCAAATTTGACTCGATGTCGCCTGCTCTGGCCCCAGGAATGCATTGGACTATGGCCGCTGGAGTATCTAGGTTCACGTTTCTGACTACAGAGTCGCCAATGATCAGAGTTTTTTCCTCAGCGGGTGTGTCGCTGAGCGGGGAAAAACGATTAGAAACATGAACAGATTGGTGGTGTACCGGGGCTTTGTGACTAGGCTTCCTTCTCACCGTCACCCACCCAGTCTCCTCGCTGCTGAGGAGAGCCGAGGGACCGCTGACAGTGGGACCTAAGCTAGCTAGCTCCGCTGCAGCTAATGGGCGTCCGTCAAGATTAACTGGCGCAGACGGTGTTTCAATGCAGCGGAGCCGGGATTCCAAATCAGACAACCTCGCCTCGAGCGCCTCAAAAAGACAACATTTATTACATTTACCGTTATCGCTAAAAGAGGCAGAGGTGTAGCTAAACATCTGACAGAGAGAGCATACCAGAGGAGGAGAGGAAAGAGAGCTAGTAGCCATAGCTAGTGGCTAGAGAGCAAACCACAAAGCAAACCACACAGGCAGACAGCAAAATAGGAAGTGACGATACGTTACCACAAGGAAGTTACCACAAGGAAGTTACCACAAGGAAATGGCGATCCAATGTTCCACTGGAGTTCCGCTGGGGAAGCTTCTAAGTCTTCTTTAGGCGCAGAACGCAACCCTAATAAAACCCACAGTAGCTTGTCTACCCAATTTGCATCCGTCAGTGACGCTCTGAGAGCTGCTTTCAATGACCTGTGAAAACGTTCGCATAACCCATTAGCCTGTGGATTGTACGCGGTTGTACGGTGAATTGTGACACCTAGGCTGCGGGCCATTGTTGACCAAAGTTCGGAAACAAATTGAGGGCCTCTGTTGGATGTAATGTCTGACGGGACTCCAAACCGCGCCACCCATGATGTTACAAACGCGCGCGCCACCTCCTCGGCTGTGGTTGACGCCAAAGGAACCACCTCCGGCCAGCGCGTGGTGCGGTCCACCATTGTCAGAAAGTGCGTGCACCCCTGTGATGGCGGGAGGGGACCCACGAGGTCCACGTGAACGTGGTCGAACCTCTTAGCCGGAATGAGAAATGGCTCCAAGGGAGCCCTCGTGTGTCTGTGTACCTTGGCTCGTTGGCACGCCATGCAGGCTGCCGCCCACTCTTTAACTTGTTTGCGGAGGCCCGGCCACACAAATTTTTCCGCTACCATTTTGACCGACGCGCACACCCCCGGGTGCACCAACGAATGAATCGAGTTGAAAACGCGGCGGCGCCACGCTGCCGGTACCACGGGACGCGGTCGCCCCGTGGAGACATCACAGATTAGAGGTGGCATACCGTCTTGCAGCACCCTGCTCTCCAGACTTAACCCTGTTGGTCCAGACTGGAGCACACGTACATCCGCGTCACTAACCTGCTCCGCGGCCATGGCTGTATAATCTATCCCCACGCGGACGGGGGCAGCCACGGCGTGCGAGAGGCAGTCTGCCACTACATTCAGTTTACCCGACACGTGCTGAATATCGGTAGTAAACTCTGAGATCGCGGCTAGCTGCCTCTGCTGCCGGCCCGACCACGGCTCTGAAACTTTGGCCATTGTGAATGTTAGTGGCTTGTGGTCAACGAACGCGGTGAAACTGCGCCCTTCTAGCCAAAACTAGAAGTGGCGAATGGCCAAATGGAGAGCCAGCAACTCCCTGTCAAATGCGCTGTATTTACGTTCACTGTCGCGCAAGGTCCTGCTGAAAAAGGCGAGCGGCTGCCAAGCCCCGGCTACATGCTGCTCCACGACCACCCCTATGGCCACATCAGACGTGTCAGTGGTGAGCGCTATGCAGGCCGTTGGGTCTGGATGTGCCAACAACGCAGCGTTTGCCAGGGCTGCTTTGACTTCCGAGAACGCTCGCTCCCGCTCCGGGGACCACTCGATCTTATTTGCGGGTTTCTGTTTTTTGAGCGCGGCATACAGCGGTTGCATGAGCTGCACTGCGCAGGGGAGGAAACGGTTATAAAAATTCACCATTCCCAAAAACTCCTGTAACGCCCTGACTGTCTGCGGCCGGGGGAAATCTGCTACCGCGCGCACTTTGTCAGGTAGCGGAACCGCTCCTTCGGGGGAGACGCGGTGTCCTAAAAAATCGATCTGCGTCACCCCAAACTGACACTTCGCTGGGTTGATTATTAACCCGTGCTCTCCCAACCTCCGGAAAACTGCCGCGAGGTGGTTTTCGTGTTCGTCTTCGGACGCGCTGGCTACCAAGATATCGTCCAAGTAGACAAACACGAAAGGGAGATTGCGCAGCACCACATCCATCATGCGTTGGAACGTCTGTGCGGCCCCTTTAAGCCCGAATGGCATGCGCAAAAACTCGAATAGGCCAAATGGAGTTATCACCGCTGTTTTGGGTACGTCCTCAGCGTGCACTGGGACTTGGTGGTAACCGCGGACCAAGTCTATTTTAGAAAAAACGCGCGCCCCTGCCAAATGAACGGAAAAATTTTGGATATGCAGGATTGGGTAGCGGTCATGCGCTGTGGCGTTGTTCAACCTGCGGAAATCCCCACAAGGTTGCCACGAGCCGTCAGCTTTCGGGACCATGTGTAGTGGGGAAGCCCATGGGCTGTTCGAACGCCTGATGATGCCCAACCTCTCCAGGTTGGCGAACTCCTCGCGCGCTATGGCCAGTTTAGCTGCGTCCAAGCGCCGAGGTTTTGCAAAAATGGGCGGCCCGGTGGTGGTAATAAAATGTTCCACCCCGTGTTTAGCGACGGCTGCCGAAAAAGTGGGGACCATGAGTGCTGGGAACTGAGTGAGCAGTGTGTGGAACTTACTGCTTGCAGCTGTGACGTTGGCTTGTGCTGTTGGCCGGGCCGCTCAAGCTGTACAGGGAATAGACTCAAAAGAAAGTGCATTAACCAGGCGCCTGTTAGCGACATCAACCAACAAACCATGTGAGCACAAAAAATCAGCCCCCAATATATTGAAATTCAATGCTGCTATGACAAAAGTCCACTCAAATGTACGGCCGTGTAGAGACAGAAGCAGAGTCCTCTCACCAAAGGTTTTAATCTCCGAGCCGTTCGCTGCTGCCATCTCGGGGCCTCTGGAACCTGCCAGCCGGTCAGCATAGGAAGGCGTGATGAAACTCAACTGGGCGCCTGTGTCCACGAGGAAGTGCCTCCCCGAGCGTGCGTCCGTCAAGTAGAGCAGCTTGTTCTCCTCCCCAAGGGTCGCAGCTGCTACCGACCCCCGGTCTTTGCGTTTTCCCGAGAGCTTGAACTGGCACAGTGGTATACATTTGCGTGCCTTCTCTGCAAAACGGCGGTGGTAGAAACAAAGGGTGTCTCATCCGCGTTCCTTGGCCCCCGCCGCTGCCGTCGTCGGTGGTTCTGCTACCGCTGTCCCTGGCTCCCCGCCATCTCCGGCCGTTGCGCCGAGCTCTGTCACTGCTGCCGTGGCCGCGCGCTCTCTGCTGGCATTGACAATCCGATGTGCCTCCTGGGCCAGCGCACGGTAGTCCCGCTGGGCCAACAACGGCAAACTGGCCAGGGCCGCTTTCATCGCTGACTGCAGGGTCCTGAGGAAGAGGTGGGTAAAGACGAAGTGGTCATCATCCGAGCCTTTCAACCTCAGCATCTTCTCCATCAGGTCAATGGGCGTGCAATCTCCCAACTCGGTCAGCGCCAGGAGTCTCTCTGCTCTCTCCTCAACCGAGAGAGTGTAGTCCTGGATGAGTGCAGCCTTCAATGCGTCGTATTTGTCGCTGGCTGGTGGCTGCTCCAGAAGGCTCTCCACATGCTGAGCCGTGTGGTTATCGAGCTTTGAGATCACATGGTAGAATTTTGTGTCGTCTACCGATATTCCCCGGAGGGCGAACTGTGCCTCCACCAGGTGGAACCAGGAGCGCGGGTTGTGCTGCCAAAAGTCCGGTAGCTGGACCGTAATGGCATACGCTTGGCTGGGGGCTCCCAACGAGGCTGGCCCCGGGGAATTCTCTTCTTGCTGCATGCTACGTCTTGGGTCACCAGTGTGGAGTGTGTAATTGACGAGGCATTGTTTGTCTCAAGGCAGTTTATTACACGTCTCCAACATGAGCAAAGTAGAAAGAGGACATCTCAGAAAAAACTCGTCCCTTATATACCTCAGGTCTCCCCACAGCTCACAAGTCACATTGCATTCCAATCAAAAGTAACAATGCATTTCCTCTTAAATCCCTTAGCATCCCCCTCACAGTCTTTGGCCCACAAAAGACCTCCAAGCCATCTCTTGGCACACAAAGGATCCTCCAAGCAGTCTCTTGCATACCAAAGATTACACTTTCACAGCTTCCTGTTATCTCCAAGGAAACTCTGCACTTTGTTCTTATCTAAGATGTGAGGCATTATGTAAGGCACATGTGTGGCTACATGAACACACTTGGTGAAATTCATTTAATATTTAGTAGAAAAGCCTTTGTTGGTAATAACAGCTTCCAGATGCCTCCTGTATGGAGTAAATAGGCACAGGCATTGCTCAGGAGTGATTTTAACATATTAGTCCACACAAACTGTGTCTTTAAATCTGGAAGGTTGCGTGGGTGTCTTCTATGAACTCTGATCTTCAGTTCATTCCATAGATTTTCAATTGGATTCAGGTCAGGTGACTGACTGGGCCATTCCAGCAGCTTTATTTTCCTTCTCTGGAGCCAGTTGAGAGTTTCCTTGGGTGTGCGTTTGGGATCACTGTCTTGCCGAAATGCCCACCCTTGTTTCATCTTCAGCATCTTGCCAGATGGCGAGAGGTTCTTGTCAAGGATGTCTCTGTACATTTGTCCATTCATCTTTCCTTCAATTATATGAAGTCCTATACCATATGCTGAAAAACACCCCCACAACATGAGGCTCCTACCTCCAAACTTCACTGCTGGTATGATGTTTTTGGACTGATGTGCAGTGCCATTTCTCCTCGAAACATGCTGTGGTGTTGTGGAATCCAGAAAGTTCAATTTTGGTCTCATCTGACCAGACTATATTCTCCCAGTATTTTACTGGCTTGTCCAAATGCTAGTGCAGCAAACTTTAAGGGAGCTTCAACATGGTTTTTCTTCAGCAATGGAGTCTTGCAAGGTGAGCAGGCATAGATTGTTGTGTTAGAATAAATGCAAGTATACAGCAGGTGACGTAACCTATGGGTGATGTCACCACGCCACTATATATTTGGGAAATCCGCCATTTCATGGCAGTTGGTGTTGGAGTTGCAGTTAGAGTTGGCAGTTGGATAGACAGCTATAACTAAGTGTTCATAAGTGCTTTGTACTACAGCCTGTTTGTGATAAAGTTCAGTCTGAGCACACCATCCTTGTCCATCTTCATTCCAGGTTTGTGGGCATAACATTTGCCAATGACAATTTCGAACCATGGAGGTGTGCGTGAGGCCACCACGACCATTTCTGGAAAAGCCTGGTGAGCCGTCAGTCCAATGGGCACGCTGGTTTGATGCTTTCACCACCTACCTATTAGTGTTTGGCTCGGACAAGATGAACAAGGTACAGAAGTCACCTCTACTGCATTACTATCTGGGCATGGAGGGAGCTCATTTTTATGGAACGATAAGACCACCAGTTTTGTGTGCTGAGGCGGTCGGGCTGCTAGCTTGCCACCGCACTTCCCCCCATGATGACTATGACATGTCTATTGGTCTGTTAGCCAAACACTTCGATGTCCCAGAGTATGTAATGGCTCGGAGGTCCGTGTTCTACCGGCGCCAACAGCGAGAGGATGACTCATTTATACTGTATGTGGACACTCTTCGCTGTTTGGCTAGCATGTGCAACTTCGGGCACATGGAGGACAGATTAATAATGTTGCAGTTGAAGTGGTTTATGACGAGTTCGGAGATGCGGGCCATACTGGAGGATGAGCCGGATGACGAGACGGTGGCAGACGTGGTGAGGGTCCTGCAGGAGAACCTGCCGCTGGCGGCATGCTTCTTGCCAATGTTGAAGGCACTGGAATTGGCGTTTCAGCTAGAGGTGACGACCCAGGTGGTGCCGGGACTGACGGGACAACAGAGCACCATAGAGCTAATCCATGTCAAGCTAGCCGAAAAGCATGGCACAGAGAGTGGATACAATACGGACAGTGAAAATGACATGGTGAGAGACCAGCGACTGGACTCGCCTCCGTTCGTCACCCAGCTGGAGCTGGAGCTGCAGGAGAGAGAGCCCGTGTCTACTGGGAACGACACCGATGGGAAAATTCAGGGCTACACCGACACCAAACCAACTACCCCGTGCACACAGGAGGAGAGCTGTCCAGGAAGGGGGCAGCAGACGGACTTGCCTCAGATCCTCATCCAGCCGGAGGCTGCTGTGAACTCGCAGGAGAGGGAGCCTGTGCACACAGAAAATCTCGAGGTGCAACAGCAACCGAGCACAGACAGTGTTTATGATGCAGCACAACAAAGCACATCAGACGGGAGAGAGGAGGAACCAGATTGCTTCTGTACCCACACTCGGCCCCAGTCTACGGGGGTTATGACCGAGCTGACAGGTGAAGAGTCCACAGCAACGAATGGCACAGGAGAAACGCTGGACACCTTCCGTACCCATGACCAGCTTTAAACTACAGATTCAGCGACGGTGAAGTCGAATGAAAGATCCACGACGAACACGGTAATGACAGAACTATTACGGCATGATGGAGGTCCCAAACCGGATGAGCATGCAGTGCCACAGCGATCACAGTGACACATGAGACTGAGCAAGGCACCACTCAAAATCATGGACTGGGTTCGAGTCTGCACCGGTGAGAGACCAGGACAGCAACTGACCAAGTCACAACCGATGAGACAACAGGCACCACTGAGGATCGTGGCGAAACTGAGATTGGAGTGCTTTCGACTGACAGATGGTTCGGTTTGGCACGCAAACCAACTACGACGTGTCCTGGTGGCTACTCCAGATGGCGAGGCTCTGTGGGAGTCAGCTGATGCAGTGTGCAACCTGGGCCCTAATGTGATGAAGATCGGTGTTATTCAACCAAGATGTGCCCTCTAATTAACATCGCAGGTGTCTACAAACTTGTAATCAGTCAGTTGGCCTATTTAAAAGGTGACAAGTAGTCACTGTGCTGTTTGGTGACATGGTGTGTATCACACTAAACATGGACCAGAGGAAGCAAAGGAGAGAGTTGTCTCAGGAGATTAGAAAGAAAATTATAGACAAGCATGTTAAAGGTAAAAGCTATAAGACCATCTCCAAGCAGCTTGATGTTCCTGTGACTACAGTTGCACATATTAATCAGAAATTTAAGATCCACGGGACTGTAGCCAACCTCCCTGGACGTGGCCGCAAGAGGAGACGGATAATATGAATGGTAACAAAAGAGCCCAGAACAACCTCTAAACACATTCAAGGTGAACTCCAAGGTCAAGGTACATCAGTGTCAGATCGCACCATCCATCGTTGTTTGAACCAAAGTAGACTTCATGGGAGACGACCAAGGAGGACACCACTGTTGAAAACAAATCATAAAAAAGCCAGACTGGAAATTGCCAAACTGCATGTTGACAAGCCACAAAGCTTCTGGGAGAATGTCCTATGGACAGACGAGACAAAACTGGAACTTTTTGGCAAGGCACATCAGCTCTATGTTCACAGATGCAAAAATGAAGCATACCAAGAAAAGAACACTGTCCCTACTGTGAAACATGGAGGAGGTTCTGTTATGTTCTGGGGCTGCTTTGCTGCATCTGGCACACGGTGTCTTGAATCTCCCAGGGTACAATGAAATCTCAAGACTATCAAGGTATTCTAGAGAGAAATGTGCTGCCCAGTGTCAGACAGCTTGGTCTCAAGTCGCAGGTCATGGGTCTTGCAACAGGATAATGACCCAAAACATACAGCTAAAAACACCCAGGAATGGCTAAGAGCGAAACATTGGACTATTCTAAAGTGGCCTTCTATGAGCCCTGATCTAAATCTGATTGAACATCTGTGGAAGGAGCTGAAACATGCCGTCTGGAGAAGGCACCCTTCAAACCTGAGACAAATGGAGCAGTTTGCTCATGAGGAGTGGGCCAAAATACCTGCTGAGAGGTGCAGAAGTCTCATTGACAGTTACAGAAATTGTTTGATTGCAATGACTGCCTCAAAAGGCAATCATTTGACTGGCGCCTAGCGGCTGCCCCGGCCTTGGATGCGCTCTGCAGAGCGTGCCCAAATGCCAAGTCACGTTTCGTTACCTTGTATTCATACATGTGTAATGACAATAAAGTTGAATCTCATCTCTCATCTCAAAAGGTTGTGCAACAAAATATTAAGTTAAGGGTCCCATCATTTTTGTCCAGGCCTGTTTCCTGAGTTTGTTTTTTAAAATAATTCTGTTGAACCACAATTCATAAGCATTGTCTGATTTTCAGTGGCTAATTTTCATAGAATTTTTATTTATTACCACTTTTGTCAGATTCAAGTTATTTCTGTGACCATTGTGGGTTTTTCTTTCATTAACAGAGGGGTACCAACAATTTTGTCCACATCTGTACATCTGGGATGTCCACCATCTCATGGCAGTTGGTGTTGGAGTTGCAGTTGGGAGTTGGCAATTGGTTAGGCAGCTAAGTGCTTTGTACTACAGCCTGTTTGTAACGAAGTTCGGTTCGAGCACAACATCCTCGTCCGTCTTTATTCCAGGTTTGTGGACATAACATAAAGCATCAGTTGAGTGCATTACTTATTGTTTTCTTTGAAACAGCAGTACCTGCTTACTCCAGGTCTTTCTGGAGCTCTCCACGAGTGGTCTTTGGCTCTTGGATACCTCTTTTGATAATTCTTTTGACTCCTCAGTCAGAAATCTTGCGACAAGCTCCTGGTCATGACCAGTTTATGGTAAAATGATGTTCTTTCCGCTTCCGAACAATGGCTCCAACAGTGCTCACTGGAACATTCAGCAATTTAGAAATGTGCCTGTAACCAATGCCATCTTTATGTTTTGCAACAATAAAGTTGTGACGGTCTAGAGAGAACTCTTTGCTTCTACCCATCATAAGTTCTTTGTGATGTGACAGTCTGATATTCACAGATCTTTTTAACCCTTGCACTCCGGTCAATTTCCCTAAAAATGCCAAAAAATAACGTGCCCAAAGTAAATCGAAAGCTGTTCTTCAACCCTTTGCAGCATCTTCATGGGGTTGGTCTCATTTAAAAGAAAACACTTTGAATTTTTTGGCAAAACTCATAATCTCTCTAAGTGCTCCGGCCACTGAGTTACAGTCATCTAAACATACTGAACTTGAAGAAAATAAATTTGGCCTGGGTGTTTTTTTGGATACAAATGCTTGCAAATAACACACAGCTTCAGATCCGGGCTGGAAAATGCAACAGAAATGTAGAACCAAGTGTTATCCAGCTGAGGTCAAAATTTTGTAACAATACCACAAAAAATGAATATATTACACAGCTTTTTCCTCAGGTAGTTCCCAGGCGTTTTTGAACTGTGCCAAATTGTGTCAAATGGCACAGTTTGGAAAAACGTCTGTAACTTTTGAATGATTCAATATAGAAGCTTGATCTTGGGCTCTAATGAAAGGTGACACTCAGGGCTGTGTGTGTGTGTGTGGGGGGGGGTTTGTTCCCCCCCACCTCGCTACAGAGGATGGACATCGGCCATCGCTACATGACGGAATAGTCATGTGGCGACCGCGGCGCAGTCACTGCGGCTTCCCCCCGCCCCTCGCTACAGAAGCATAGCGGGGGGGGGGGGCGTTCACGGTCCGGACGCGGCGCACGAACCGTGTACCGCTGTACATGGACTTCGGACTTCGTGCGCCGCACAGTTGTAATTTACCGATCGGTCAAAAGTCATTTTGGATTACAATTTTCAGGATAAAGAATAATTTAGCTTATAACACTTACCTCTTCACAGCAGCAGTGTCCTGGCAAACTTCTCTTCCTCACTGTCAGATGAACGCGACGCTGGTCCCTTGTTACAGACTTGTGGTTCTGGTCTCGCGACCCGGTCAAAATAATAATTCCATTATTGCGGTTTTGCGCTTCCATGATTGCGGTTTTGGCGAATGATTTACGACCTTCGTCGTCTGCCTCCGTCGGTCTATGATGACCATGGAAGAGAATCCTAAACGTCTATTCTGCTGGAATAAAAAAAAAAAAAGTACCGCCTGTGGCTGAATAGGCTGATGCGCGAATGGCAGTCCCTGTCACACATGTTGCACTTGTGGGTGGTCTCCGTGCTGCTGGGTCTGTGACGGTTCTTCCTGCGGGTCCTTTTTTCATCTGCAGCAGTCAGTCTGTCTTCACCCAGCCTTACAGAAAACAGCTTGCGAACTTGTGTGCTTCAATTGGCTCGCTGCATTCACAGCGTTGGTAGGCGGGTCCTTCTTGCTAGGTTTTCAGTCATTGGTTCTTCAAGGTTTCAGAAACCCAATTCAAGGCTCTTATTAGTCGAATGAGAGGTCAATCATACCCGATCTGTTCGCGGCTGTGTTTGTAGTGGAAGAACGGAAATGCAGCTTTTTTTTCCAGTGCGCTCTTAGGACGCAGCGCCCTTGTGCGTCCTAGAGCGCACGAGAGCACCCTCGTGCACTGTAGGACGCAGAGACCTGCCGGTCCGCGGTACACCAGAGTGCAAGAGGTTAAAGGTTATCAGTCAGGACTTAACCAACTAAAATTAATTTGCACTGATTGGGGATGGGATGGCTCCCTAAATTCTGATGGATTTCAGCTAGTTTCTTGGCTCTCTATAGACACATTACACTTTGCAATGATTTTGTGTAATTGCAATTAATTTGGGAATTTGTTAGTCAAAATAGGTAGCGTTCATCCTAATAGTCTGCAGAGGGAAAGTCAGCATATTACAAAAAAGCCCAGTTTTATGAAAGTATTTCAGTATGACCTAAGGCTACCTCATCTGATAGATTTGTCTTAATACAAATACAACTGGCCTGGGTAAAATGCAAAGAATATGAGTGAGGGGTCATTGACAGCATTTTCCCCACAGCTTGACAGCTCACACAGGTCTTAATGAAATGTTTGACATATTTTGGTCAAAATTTCTTAAATTTTTTCAGCATAATTCTGAATCAAAAACAGCTTATTTCAGTGGATGTCTCTTTAACTGCCAGAGAACTGCTATTAACTCCACCCTCTTACATCAATATTGCTAATCTTAGCTGGCAGCTCCAAGTTTGGATAGGGAACCTGAGCCAACTAATATAAATTTGTCTTAAAGAATGAATGAAATAATGTATCACTTGTGGACAGGGGTCTGTGGTTTCATTGGTTGATAGGATATAACCAGTCCCTGGAATATAATAAGCACATAAACATTTGCAAATGAGTGAATGGTGGCCCAAAGCAATAAGCAATAATCACGTCTGGCAAAAATAACATCTACAAGGCAAAAGAGCTCATCAGAGACAAAAACAATGTAAAGGCTGTGTGTGTTTATTTAGAGAAGCGGGTGTTTTGATATTTTTTTCAATAATCACTTGACCAATAGATGTATTTCAGAAGGTTAAAACCTACAAAAAGACACATTTTCAGTCAATCTCCCCTTTAAGGCTGCGTGTCCACCAAATGCGTTTTTTGTCACCCAACCGCCCTGAGCATTTTTTTTTTTTCAGCGTTTGTGCACGGCGCTCTAGAAAAAAAAGCCTGTGCCCTGTATCCCAGCAACAACTTGTCACTCTCAGCTCAGCACTTCCACTTTTCCTATTGTCAGACTTTCTACTGATTTTTAAATAGCAGTCTCTAAATAACAATGGACAGGAAACATGTTTTAGCAGCTCTGGATGTGAAATATGATGACACGGAAAGCACGAGTCTGAGTACAGACTAGTACCGGCGTCCTATGTCCCACCCAGACAGCAGTTCTGATTGGCTGCTTAGGTCTGACATTGATGAGCTCAGCTGTAGTCTCTGAAAAGTTGAACTTTTTTCAACTCTGAGCGCCCTGAGTGTCGTGACAAAAAAACGCTGAGAGCAGGAGTCTGAGTACAGACTAGTATCGGCGTCCTATGTCCTGCCCACGCAGCAGTTCTGATAGGCTGCTTAGGTCTGACATTGATGAGCTCAGCTGCAGTCTCTAAAAAGTTGAACTTTTTTCAACTCTGAGCTCCCTGAGCACCGCAACAAAAAAAAACGCTGAGAGCATTTCAGCGCCGAGGGCGCTCAGCGCTGTAAACGCTGGACTACATACAGAATGATGATAATATAATAATATGATAATATGATATGATAATATGATAATAATATGATAATAGAACAGGTACAAACCCTACATTTAATAATCCAAGAAAAAGACAAAAAAATTATGGACCTGGAGCAACACGGGCGTCTTTTGGAGCAACGCATCGAGGATCTTGAACAAGGTTCTCGTATTGATGACCTAGTTATAAGTGGACTAGACATCAGATATCAGTCATACGCCCATGCTGCAACAGGACTGAATGGTGAAGATGCACCCATGAGTGAGTCATTGTCCTTAGAAAATCAAGTGCTTCAGTTCCTTAATAATAAAGACATTAAGGTAGAAGCCAATGCAATCTCAGCCTGTTATGCTCTACCGAAGAAAGATAACAAAACAAAGAAATCAATTGTGATGCGCTTTGTGAACAGAAGGGTAAAGAATGACATACTGAGGCAGGCCAAAAAGCTAAAGGAAACTCAAGTTTACCTAAATGAACACCTGACAAAAAAAAAACGCTGAATTAGCACGACAGGCACGGATGCTAAAAAAACAAAATAAAGATACAAGCAACCTGGACAAGAAATTGTAGAATTTGGATTAAACTAAATGGATCACCTGAGCAAGCAAAGAGTATAATGATCAGAGATGCTACTGACTTAGATAAATACAGATGAACACTGATTAAGAAAATTATGAGCCAATGATAATCCATATTCATACACACGATAAGAATAGTTCTTTTGACACACCATGCCAAAGTACTTTAAAAAAAATAAGCAAAATAAACAAAAACTTATGACCGACTCGAGTAGACATCAATTTTCCCCAGTTGGAGGAAGTCATTTGACACAGAATGAGGAAACTCAAACTCTGAAAATATACCATTATGCTGAACATAAACCACAAGAGATGGAGAATGATATTGATCCTGATAACCACTTTTTCAATAATATTCATAACCACTGTGAATATTACACTGAAAAACAATTCAAAAGTCAAGTGCAATTAGATGGTAAACTGTCAATAATACACTTCAATAGCAGAAGTCTTAACAAAAACTTTCCACAGATTCAGGACTATTTAAAACAGCTAGACAGAAAATTCACAGCTATAGCAGTCTCTGAAACCTGGCTTAATGAAGAACTGGCTCCCCTGATGGCAATAGAGGGATATCAGATGTTTTATATTAACAGATCTCAAAAAAAGGGTGGTGGTGTTGCACTATATATTGATGACCTGTATAGGTGTAAGCTTGTAAATGAAATGTCCTCAGCACTACCAGGGATTTTGGAATGTGTTACTGTTGAGATTGACAAAGATAAAACAAAAAATCTAATTATAAGTTGTATATATAGAACGCTGGGAACTTGCATTGAGACATTCAGAGATAAATTAGTCGAGCTGTACAATAATACTACTAGTAAGAAAATGGTAGCAATTTGTGGAGATTTCAATATTGATTTACTGAATCCACATCAACAAAATGTAATTACAGAGTTCATGAACTCTATGTACAGCATGAGTCTATATCCCACAATAACACATCCTAGTAGAATCACAGTTCACTCTGCTACACTTATTGACAACCTGTTTGTCAATGTTTTCGATAAGAAAATAGAAAGTGGATTATTGATAAATGATATAAGTGACCACTTGCCAACCTTTGCACTTATCCATGGCCACACGAGGCCCAACGCAGAAATAATTTCAAAATCGTTCAGACACAAATCACCAAATGCAATCAGTTCTCTTAAAGAGGACTTGCTGAAGCAAGACTGGACAGAAGTCTATGTATCAGATGTAAATGAAGCCTATGACACATTTATAAACATTGTAACCACTCTTTATGAAAAAAACTGCCCATTAGTAAAAAAAAAGCTTAAACACAAATTTGCTGATAAGCCATGGTTAACCAAAGGACTACAAAAGGCGTGTAAAAAGAAAAATTTATTATATAAAGCTTTCCTAAAGAAAAGAACAAAAGAAGCAGAGCAGTGGTATAAAACATACAAAAATAAGTTAACATATATAATAAGATAAGATAAGATAAGATAAGCCTTTATTAGTCCCACAACGGGGAAATTCCAGGATTGCAACAGCACAGGGATAGCAACACTCAGAGCAACAATCAGAAGGCAAGAAAAAAAACAAGCAAGCAAGAGCAGCTAATATACATATGTACATATTACTATAAAATATATATATATACACACACACACACAGACACACAGCGCAGAACATTGTAGCTGGATGGAATAAATATATGAATATATGAACACACAGTGCAGAGCATTGTAGCTAGATGGAATAAATATGTAAATATATAAACACCCACAGTACGGAGCATTGCAGCTAGGTGGAATAAATATGCAAGTATATAAACACACACAGTGCGGAGCAATGTAGCTAGATGGAATAATATGTAGATATATAAAAACACAGTGCGGAGCATTGTAGCTAGATGGAATAAATATATAGATATATAAATATAAACACACCCAGTGCTGAGCATTGTAGCTAGATGGAATAAATATATAGATATATAAATATAAACACACCCAGTGCAGAGCATTGTAGCTAGATGGAATAAATATGTAAATATATAAACACACACAGTGCAGAGCATTGTTGCTAGGTGGGATGAAACAGCATAACCGTCTATTTAGTTATCCTACATGGTATGATTATGTGCCCATACATATTCTCACCCTCCATAGCGACCGGTATGTTCCTAGTTGTATGCCGGAGAGGACCATTGTGTAAGTCTATTGCATCTTTTGCATTCAAAAAACTATTAGTTTGTTACGTCTTTTTGATATCTCTGCGAGCAGCCCTGCTTAGGTTGTACAGTCTGACAGCCGTTGGTAGGAAGGACCTACGAAACCTCTCGGTTGTGCACCTGGGATGATGTAGTCTGCTGCTAAATGAGCTCCTCAGTGCATCCAGTATGTCCTGCATAGGGTGGAACTCGGACTCCAGCAGAGATGACAGTTTAGCCACCGTCCTTCTCTCTCCTATCTCCTCCATCGGATCAAGGCGTTGCCCCAGGACAGAGCTAGCTTTCTTAATCAGTTTGTTCAGTCTCTTCCTATCGGCTGCAGTAATGCCACTGCCCCAGCAGACCACTCCAAAAGTGATGGCTGATGCCACCACCGTGTCATAGAATAAGATGTAGTAAAAGAGACTATTACAGTAAAGAACTGGCGAAAAACAAAGACAATATTAAAAATACATGGACAATACTCAACAGTATCCTTGGAAATAAAAGCAGAAATACAAGCTACCCAACTAATATTCCAAAAAATAATAAAACGACTCAGAGTCTCAATATAGCTTCACCTGCAGATGAATTTAATAATTTTTTTGTTAACATTGGACCTAAACTGGCCCGAGAAATACCCACTACGGTGCCTACAGGTAATACAATATGCAATAGCACTGCTGTAAAAGACTCCATCTTCATAAAGAACACAGACGAAAGAGAGGTCATTGAAATTGTTAAATCGTTCAAAAGTAAAACATCTACTGACTGTGATGGTATTGACATGCTACTAGTCAAAACTGTTATCGAATGCATAGTAAAACCACTGACGTATATCTGTAACCTGTCTCTCCAATCAGGTATATTTCCCAATGCAATGAAAATAGCTAAAGTAATTCCGATATACAAGACGGGCGACAGAGGGGAACTCTCAAACTATAGACCAATTTCACTATTACCGCAATTTTCCAAGATACTTGAAAAAATATTCTATGAGAGAATTGACAACTTCATACTGAAGAATGATTTATTATGTGAGCAGCAATATGGGTTCAGACACAAGAGGACAACTGCATATGCCCTAATGGAATTTACAGAAAAAATATCAACAGCCATTGAAAATAAAGAGTATTCAGTTGGAGTATTCCTAGATCTTAAAAAAGCATTTGATACAGTAGATCATAATTTATTATTAAAGAAACTACAAAATTATGGTATTAGAGGGGTAGCACTATCCTGGTTAAGTAGTTACTTAAAGAAAAGATATCAGTATGTATGTGTTAGCAACAAAAACTCAGAGTTGCTGAAGGCCACCTGTGGAGTCCCACAGGGTTCAGTTTTGGGACCATTATTATTCAATATGTATATAAACGATATATGTAAAGTTTCAGAAAAAATGGACTTAATATTGTTTGCCGATGACACTAATCTGCTATGCAGTGGAAACAATTTGGAACAACTTCTGGATACACTCGGAAAGGAATTAGGAAAGCTTAAACTGTGGTTTGATTCAAACAAATTAACGCTCAATTTAAGTAAGACAAAATTTATAGTCTTTAACAACCATCACAACAACCCAGTACCCAAACTCAATGTAAATGGTGTAGAGATTGAAAGAGTATCTGAAACTAAATTCCTTGGAGTAATAATTGATAACAAACTGTGTTGGAAGTCACATATTAATTATATTAAAGGTAAAGTATCCAAATCAATTGCAATATTACACAGATTGAAATATTTGCTGAATCAACCCACACTATACACCTTGTATCATTCATTAATACTCCCATACATGGCATATTGTAATGAAGTATGGGGAAATACATATAAAACAAACATATATCCACTCTTTATGCTTCAAAAGAGAGCTATTAGAATAATAAACAAAGCAGCTTACAGGGAACCAACAAACCCACTTTTTCTCAAACAAAAAACTCTCAAGTTGAAAGATCTGGTTGACTTTAAAACCGCAATAATAATGTTCAAAGTGAAGAATTTATCACTGCCCGCAAATTTACAAAAGTTGTTCCAAACAAGGGAGAAACGATATCACTTCAGAGGAACATGTATATTTCAAAAGCCTACAGTGAGAACAACCACCAAACAACACTGTATTTCAGTGCAAGGAGTCAGATTATGGAACGATTTTGGACCTGAATTCAAATCATGTACAACGCTTGGACAATTTAAACAAAAACTAAAGGAAGAAATACTCCAAACATATTTACAAGACGACATGTAAACTCACATAAGGATTGACATATCCAGCCTGTATTGTGTTGTAGCTTAGTTGTTTTTTTGTTTTTTTGTTTTTTTTTTCTCTGTGACATTTTGTCTTAGATTTGTTTTGAATAGTAACCGCTTAACTTAGCTTAGTTTTCTTTTTTTTTTCTCTCAGTCACATTTTGTCTTAGCTTTGTTTTAAATTGTAATCGCTCTTGTCTTCTTTTCTCTTTTTTCTCTTTTGAATTCTTGGATGGAATATGGGTGGGCAATATAAGCTGCGGCTTCAGCCATCACCCATTTCGGATAACTCACGTGGAATTGTATAGAAGAAGGAGTCTTTGTCTAATTTGACCTTGTTGTTATACAGTTTCTTTTAACCTGTACTGTACTATCCGAAATAAATTCATTCATTCATTCATTCATTCATTCATTCATGAATGGAAAATAGTCGCCCAGAGTGGGAAAAATGCGTTTGGTGGACACGCAGCCTAATGTGGGCTTCTTTGTCGCTGACATCACACAATTGTTCAGCTTTGCAGTTCTTGTGCAGCTCTACATGTTTTCTTTGTCTAAAAAGAGAAAGAAAGTTCACTTAAGGCTCAGTACTGACAGCTATAATTAGAGAGATGCGGCTATAGATTCAAAAGCTATCACAGAGAGATCAAAGAGATTTCAAAGCCTCGGGCAAAGGAAAATTAGATAAGTGGCAGACAACCTTGCTGAATAATGGAGAACAAGTTTTGAAAATAAGTGACGTAATTTAATTTATTTCTTGCTTCTCAGGATTGGAAGCAAGAGCACTCTGAGGTGAGTACAATATCCCCCGCCTCCATTTTCTTTGACGATCTCAATACTTATTGACAGAGGGCAGTTTTCAACTTTTCTCTATGTGGCAATATGTGGCAGAATCAAATTATGATAAGTCCATCATCCATGAATATACAACAAAGTGTACAAGCCACAGTTGTAGGTCAGGATCCCAAGGTGAACCCATGTAGGAAGTATGGTGACCCTAGAGAGATTTACATGTTCTATAGTAAGAGATCATAGGGAGTGCCAACCTTAGCCTTTGACCTTTTGATCCCAAACCTGTAGTCTGAGGTTATGGTCTCAGAGTGAACCGGTATACCAGGTTTGGTGGCCCTAGCTTTCTTTGTTGTTGAGATATACTTTATAAAGCATTTTGATGTTGACTTTTGACCTTGCAATCCCAAAACCACAGTCACTCTTCAGGGTCACAGGGTGAGCCTGTGTACCAAGTTTAGCGACCCTAACTTTACTCGTTGTACAGTAATAAGGCATAGGGAATGTTAACCTTGACCTTTTGACCCCAAACAAATAGTCTGAGGTCAGGATCCCAAGGTGAACCTGTGTACCAGGTTTGGTGACCCTAACTTTACTTGTTGTACAGCAATAAGGCATAAGGAATGTTAACCTTGACCTTTGACTGTTTGACCCCAAAACCATAGTCAAAGGTCAGGATCCCAAGGTGAACCTGAGTAGCAAGTTTGGTGACCCTAGCGTTCTTTGTTGTTGAGATATAGTTTATAAGACATTTTGATGTTGACCTTTGACCTTGCAATCCCAAAACCATAGTCACACTTCAGGGTCACAGGGTGAACCTGTGTACCAAGTTTGGTGACCCCAACTTTATTTCTTGTACAGTAATAAGGCATAGGGAATGTCAACCTTGACCTTTGACCTTTAGACCCCAAACCCATAGTCAAAGGTCAGGATCCCAAGGTGAACCTGTGTACCAGGTTTGGTGGCCCTAGCTTCATGCATTGTACAGTAATAAGGTATAAGGAGTGGTGACCTAGTTGATAGAGCATCCGCCCCGCAATGGGACGTTGGGGCTTCAAGTCCCGGCCAGGTCATACCAAAGACCATATAAAAAAAATGGTACTTCCTGCCTTCTAGCTTGGTGTTCAGTGTAATAGAATGGGGGAAGGAGAAGTTGTTTGTGGCAGCACCTTGCATGGCGGCAACCCCTCTGATTCTACTTGTGATTAACATTGTAGATAGGAGTAATGTAATTTTGTTCTACTGTACATGATTGGCTGTATGGCCTGAATGACAATAGCGATGGCTTCTTCTTCTAACTTTGACCTTTTGACTTTTGACCTTTTGACCCCAAACCCATAGTTGGAGGTCAGGATTCTAAGGTAAACTTCCGTACCAGGTCTGGTGGCCCTAGCTTTACTCATTTTATAGTAGTAGTAAATGCAGCATTAACCATTTACCATAGTGCAGCTGCAATGTTAACTTTGAACTTTGACCCCTTGACCTCAAACCCATAGTTAGGTGAGGGTGTAAGTCATCCAAGATGTGTATTAGATACAACTCCTGTATTGATTTGAAAAGCCTACATATTTCTTTCAGTAGTTATTGTGTTTAGAAGATTTAGGGAAAAATCTGACCTCTGACCTTTGACCTCAAGATCATCCAATGAGAGTGAAATTGCAATATGCGCATCATCAGAGTATCTCAGTCCATGGTACCAAGTTTCAAAACAATCAGAACAAAACTGTAGGAGGAGCTGATTTCACAAGACAGTTACCGTCTCTGAAGTGAGATGAAACAGGAGGTCATAGATCGGGGCTACAATTCCTGCAAAAATGATCTGATCAGAATCAAATTACAATATGTGCATCCTCAGTATATATCAAAGCGTGGCACCAAGTTTCAAAACAATCGGACCAAAACTGTAGGAGGAGTTGATTTCACAAAAGTGGGACGGACGGACTGATCCATAGCATAATCCCCCTTTGGGCTTCGACTGGCAGGGGATTAAAAAAAAAAAAAATCAGTCTCCATGAATAGAACTAGGAAAAGGACAGTGTGGATAAAAAAAAAGTGACATCTCACCCATGCCAAACCAAAAACCACCCCTAATGATGGTCTACTCCAGGGGTGTCCAACCAGGTGCCATGGAGAGCCAAGACCCTGCAGGTTTTCTCTTCTACCCAGTCTCTTCAGCAGGTGTTTTCACTTATCAGCAATCAGTGGGAAGAAGTTCACAGAAATCTGCTGTTGAAGACACTGGTTGGAGGTAAAACCTGCAGGGTCTTGGCTCTCCATGGCACATGGTTGGACACCCCTGGTCTACTCTATCCAAATTGGATCTTGTATGTACACTATGCTGCTAATTGGACTTACACAGTACACTTTATTGATGGCTTTGCAGCTGACACGAGTATTCAGGAGGGAAGTGTGCTTGGATGAAAAAGAATTTATTAATTACATCTGACAGACGTTTCAGTAACAGAACAACATCAAAAACTAATACAACAACAGAGATGTTCAGGGTGAAGAAGTAAATTGCCTTTGTTCTTAGCTGATCTGTTACAGTATGACTGAGGTTAATCACATGTTATGTAAAATTTGGGCACAATGAAATGGTCTTCCACCCCGGTTTTTCATCCAGTGGCATTGATATTTAGATTCAAGGTTACCTTAGAAGCACAAATAAAAATGTGTAACTGTCTAAATACATTTAGCTTACGTTCCTTTCTTTCCTTAAATTAAAAAGAAAAGATAATAACTAATCCTTATTTACATTCCAGACTCTTACTGAATGGGCCTGACTCATCATATGACATGCTGAGTAGATTTTTGCGACCATGCAGGAGAGAAATTTGGCAAGGTGTTTTACAGCAATTAAACAAGCCACTATCCAGAATAAACACCCACTCATCGCAACGTAGGCGGCAATCCTTTCACTGTGAAACACCAAATTAGGACACTGTGGGGTGACACGGCCGCTACAAATCCACCATGTGACAGTGTAGCATAATCATTTTTTAACAACACAGCTTTTTAGAGAACACAACTGGGCAGAAACTACAGAATTACAGAAACATGGTGTATACACAGTCAATAGGACCTCACACTAACAATGTACTGTCACCTACAGTACATATGAAGCACAGTTAAAATGGAACACCACTAACAAATTCAGATACAAATTTTAAAAAGTGATTTCTAAGCCACACACTTAACACTGGCACAGTGTACTGTTCACGCTTTGTACAAGCCATGTCCAGCTACACAGTTATGCATCTGTGCATTCTGTACAAGAGAACAATATCATTTATGAATCCATTATTTTGGGTTGGTTAACAAGTGTGTCAAATTGTTACAGAGTTTTAAGTCCAACTGAAAGTCTGTGTGGTAACCTGATGAGGGCTGTGCACAAGAGATGACCTCACAATCTGACAGATATGGAGCTCTTTTGCAAAGAAAAGTGGGCAAATATTGCCAAGCCGAGATGTGTTATGCTGATAGACTCACACCCAAAAAGACAGAGTGTTGTAATTTAATCAAAAGGTACTGTAACAAAGATACAAAACACACTCGTTTTTAAAATGTATTTTCCCCTAACAGATACGTTTGTTTTTCACTTTAATTTTACAGGTTACAGCATTATAAGTGGGAAAAGTTTGCAAATTATTTATCATAGTCTCATTTCATTACATCACAAAAAAATCCTACATTTTAACCTTGGTGCAGATACGTACTTTTTATATCCACGCTATCATAAAAACAGGAACAGAATATCACTCATTAATATTTAGCAAAAGATCCAGTGACATAAAATACCACAATTCAGAATCCATAAATCACTTGACAAAACCGTTTAAGTCTACTGTTATTTTCAATCCGGGACCTAAAATCATCACATGCGGCACTGTTTGATGTCTTCTTCTTCTTTTAGATTTGATTGGCGGTTGGCAACCAGCTTACAGGTGCATCACTGCCGCGTACTTCACTCGATATCATCACTCTATATATCTTCTATCACACACTGTTTTTAGCTGGATTCATGCTATAAGGCGTTCTTATAAGGCGTTCTGAACAACTCCTTATGCGTGAAAAAATTATCTGTCCTTCAGAGGAGCCGGCACAGGTGCATTACCGCCACATACTTCACTTTATATCACTCTTCTTCTTCTTCTTCTTCTGGATCAGCCACACACTATATATGTCTATAAGGTGGATTTAGCACAGATGGGATACTTCAGTCATGTAACATGCCTAAAGTCAGCCTTAATTAATTAACAAATTTAAGGATTTGGAACTGGTGATATACTGTAGCTCAAAAAATGTATTGTGATACAATTTCGCAATATCACAGAAATATATTTAGTGCACCGAATGTCTTTTAAAATTTGGTTTTACTTACATTTTTATAGCATATATATATATATACATACATGCATACATACACACACACATATATATACACATACTCCTTCAGAGGAGTATGTATACTCTATATACTCTCTCTTTCTCTCTCTCTCTCTCTCTCTCTCTCTCTCTCTCTATATATATATATATATATATATATATATATATATATATATATATATATATATATATATATATATATATATAGTCATGTAGGTGTCTAAATGGGTTAGGGTGTACTGAGGTGGAATGCAGAAATGAGCACCTACATTTCCACTGAAATACCCCACTCATAGCACAGCATCTCTCCAATAGCCTCTCCTAACCAAATCCTACTGTCTGGCTTCTCATGCTGACCCTGTTTTCACTAAATGACAGAGGGTGTCAGTGAGTCTCTGGCACTATAACCAGGTTGCTCTGGGTAGGTGGGGCTCATCAGACTTGGGTGTCAGTCCATCTAGGAGAAGGACCACTCTGATTTCAAATCCGGGCAGGTGCTGCCCGTTGGCCTTGGCCGGCAAACTACCTAGGAGAAGGTAAACTCTAATTCCAAACCTCCGCTGCCTTGCGGCTATACCTGATTACAGGAAAGGCTTCGGGAGTAAACCTCGAGGATAAATCGAGGTTTGGGCATCCGCCAACCGCCTTGGAGCCCTAAGGCGGTTGGCAGATGCTCAGCACTACTTCCGGCAACTCCTGCAGTGGAACTGGTCCCAAACTGTATTGGATCATCCTTTCCTTTGGACTCAGCCAGTGACACCGAGAGGGGGACACTGACATATGGGCAGCCCAGTGTCTCCATACTACCCCGCCCAGGCTTTTTAGCGCAAACTGGAGAGGCCACTCCAGCAGCATCGCAAGATTCTGGCACAACATGGGACGAGGCAGTTACCGGTTATAAGCTCCAACCGATTGGCATTGGGAGGAGCGCCAGGAGTCTCATTCGACGGTGGGAGAAGCCTTCGCAGCTTCATTGGGCGGCTACCGCCCACCTCAAGCTGGGCAGCCCCCAGCCAGTAAGGTGCCACCTCGCCATGACTTGCCTGCTCTACTGGATGCGTAGAGCTTAGGGGTCTCTCCTGACAAGAAAGCATCAATCTGCACCAGGCAGTCAAAAGGAGAAACATACGAAGACTCCAGCTCTTCGATTTATAAGCTGGAACATTCGCGCCATGTGCCCGGGGATTACCGCTAATCTCCAACAAATGGATGACTCTCGCAAGACCGCCATCATCAATCAGGAACTGGCACGACTTAACATCGATGTTGCCTGCCTTCAGAAACCCACCTGGCCGACAGCGGCTCTCTTACAGAATCAGACTACACCTTTTATTGGCAGGGCCTGTCCCAGGATGAGTCCAGGCAGCATGGTGTAGGTTTTGCAGTGAGGAACTCGCTGAGCGCCACCACAGAAACCCCTACAGGAGGGTCTGAAAGAATCCTCACCCTCCGCATGAAGACATCGTCGGGCTTTGTGAACATCCTTTTGGTGTATGCCCCGACCCTCATGCCCACTCCAGGAGCCAAAGATCAGTTCTACGAGACTCTAGAGGAAGTGCTATCTAGAATCCCCCGCTGTGAAGGCTTATTTTTGCTAGGCGACTTCAACACTCGCGTCGGAGGAGACTGGTAAGTGTGGCCATCCTGTCTTGGCCACTTTGGCATAGGCAGGATGAACGAGAGCGGACAGAGGCTGTTGGAATTCTGTTGTCATCACAGCCTCTGCATTACAAACTCTTACTTCAAGTGTAAAGAGCTGCGGAAAGTGTCTTGGAGACACCCCCGGTCCTGTCACTGGCACTAGCTAGATCTTGTCATCACCAGAAGAGCGGACCTCAGCAGGGTTCTTCACACGAGAAGCTATCACAGCGCTGATTCTGATACAGATCATTCCCTTGTTGCCAGTACGGTCAGACTGAAGCCAAGGAAGATCCACCATGCCAAGACTAAGGATCGCCCCCGCATCAACACTTGCGGAATTTCCGATCTGATCAAGGCTCAGACCTTTGCTGACAGCTTTCAGAGTAAACTTGAAGCTCACCTCCAGTCCGATATCCCAGGCGACGTGGACGCCAAATGGAACCACCTTTGCAACGCCATCTATGTTTCAGCCATGACCACATTCGGAAAGAAAGAACACAAGAATGCTGACTGTTTTGAGGCTCACTGGGATGAAATGCAGCCAGTCACAGAGGCCAAAAGAGAAGCACTGCTGGTTCACGAGCAGAACCCTTGCCCTGGCACACGCGATGCCCTTCGAGCAGCAAGGAGCAAGGCTCAGCAGATTGCCCGCTGTTGCGCTAATGAGTACTGGCAGAACCTGTGCACAAACATCTAGGTAGCTGCCGATTGCGGATATGCCAAAGGAATGTATGAGGGCATCAAAACAGCTATCAGCCCCGCAAACATCAAAACAGCACCGCTCAAAGCTAAGACAGGTGACGCCATCACCGACAAGAGCAAGCAACTCCAGCATTGGGTGGAGCATTATCTTGAATTGTACATGACCCAGAACATCGTGACAGACATTGCCCTCGACGCCTTGCCTGGCCTACCAGTCATGGAAGAGCTTGACAAAATGCCCACGCTGGAAGAGCTCAGCAAAGCCATAGACTACGTCAAACAGGTTCATTTTGTCTTCTTTCAATTATTTATCCTTTTTTTTGTTCCTTTGAAAGACAAAAGTAAAATAGAAAGATGTCTTTACCTTCTTTACATGTTTCAACTGCACTGCAGCCTTCATCAGAAGAGTGACTCTTCTGATGAAGGCTGCAGTGCAGTTGAAACATGTAAAGAAGGTAAAGACATCTTTCTATTTTACTTTTGTCTTTCAAAGGAACAAAAAAAAGGATAAAGCCATAGACTGCCTCGCCTGTGGCAAGACTCCAGGGAAAGATGGTATCCCACCAGAAGCTCTGAAACACGGGAAAACAGCCATCTTACAACCACTATATGATCTCCTCTGCCTTTGCTGGGAGCAAGGTCAAATTCCCCAAGACATGAGAGATGCCAATATAGTCACGCTGTATAAGAACAAAAGCGACTGCAGTGACTGCAACAATTACCGTGGCATCTTTCTTCTGAGCATAGTTGGCAAAGTCTTTGCCCGGGTCACCCTGTTCCGCCTACAGAGCCTCACTTTGCTAGTCTATTCTGAGTCCCAGTGTGGCTTCAGAGCTGGAAGGTCTACAGTGGATATGATCTTCTCCCTCCATCAGCTGCAGGAGAAGTGTCGAGAGCAGCAGCAGCCATTGTTCCTTGCATTCGTGGACCTGACCAAAGCCTTTGACTTAGTTAATCGAAGCGGGCTGCTCTTCCAGATCCTGCGAATAACCAGTTGTCCCCCAAAGCTCCTTGCAATCATCTCCTCCTTCCACATGGACATGCATAGTACTGTTTGCTTTGATGGAGCCACCTTAGATGCCTTCCCAGTCAGCAGTGGAGTGAAGCAGGGTTGCGTTCTAGCACCGACTCTCTTTGGGATTTTTTTGTCAATGCTCCTCCACTACGCCTTCGCCGACTGTCTTGAAGGTGTCTACGTCCACATGAGATCAGATGGAAAACTCCTCAACATCGCAAGACTTCGTGCTAAAACCAAAGTCTACGAGGTCCTCATACGTGAGCTGCTGTTTGCAGATGACGGTGCTCTAGCATCACACAGCGAGGAGGGCCAGCAGCACCTGGTCGACAAACTGTCCCACACGAGCAAGGAGTTTGGGCTCATGATCAGCCTTACAAAATCCAACATCATGGTGCAAGATTCTGTCTCCTCTCCTGTCATTACCATTGACAACACACAGCTGGAGGTTGTGGACACCTTCACCTACCTAGGGTCGACTGTTTCAAATACGCTCTCGATGGGCACCGAGATCAGCTCCAGAATTGCCAAAGCATGTCATGGCCAAACTCAACAAGCATGTGTGGAACAACAATCTGCTGAGTTTGAAGACCAAGTTACTTGTATACCAAGCTTGCGTCCTGTCCACTCTCCTGTATGGCAGCAAGTCCTGGACAGCCTATGCCAGGCAGGAGAAGCGGTTAAACGAGTTCCACCTCCGCTGTCTTTGGCGCCTTATGCACATCAAGTGGCAGGACAGAGTCCCCAACACCAAGGTCCTTGAGCACGCTGACTTGCCAAGCATCCCTGCATTTCTCAGCCAGAGACGATTCCGGTGGCTCGGCCATGTGCACCGCATCGAGCCTGACTGTCTGCAGAGGGAAATCCTTTACGGAGAACTGTGGGCGGGCGTCCGACGTGTGGGCCAACCGCTGTTGCATTTTAAAGATGTCTGCAAACGCGACATGCGGTGTGCACAGATCAACGCCAATAACTTGGAGGTTTTTTTCCAAAGATCGAGCCACCTGACGCCACAGTGTCAAAGAGGGTGTTCTCAAGATGGAAGCGAACACAAGAGTCCAGATGCCGACGAAGCGTGCGGCGAGGAAAGAACGTGTAGCATCAGCATGTGCACCATCAATCTTCATCTGCGCCAACTGCTCCAAAGACTGCCACTCAAGGACTGGGCTGTATAGTCATTCCAGGTGCTGCTCCAACCCTTGATGCGCTACCCATCGCCTCTTTGAGACGATGATGCCAGAGATATACAGTCATGTGAAAAAAATTAGGACACCCTATATAAGCCTGTGCATTTTTTAACATATTTGGACATATGGATATTTAATATCAATGTTAAAAATACTGGGAGATTCACACAATACAACTAAACAATTAAAAATGAATTAAAGACATTTTTTTCAAATTTTTTGTAAAATGTAATTTTAAACAAATAGTGAGGAATAAATTAGGACACCCCCTGTCTTTTTTAGGACACCCACACATTCATTCCCACTTACAATGGCTAAAATAAATTTTAAAAAATGCAAATAAAAACAAAAACAAGGTTAGACATAGATATGTGAACATTTCTTAATAAAGAACTGAATAAAGGGGTGTCCAAATTTTTTCACGACTGTGTGTGTGTATAATATATATATACGTATATACTGTATATATGTATGTATGTATGTATGTATGTATGTGTGTATATATATATATATATATATATATATATATATATATATATATATATATATATATATATATTAGTGCTGTCCAGCGATTAAAATATTTAATCATAATTAATCACACGATCTCATAGTTAACTCATGATTAATCACATTTTAGTTGCGTATTTTTGTCTCATGAAAAACCATTGTAATTCTCTTAACAGCACAAAAAGTGAGTGGGCTTGCTTTGTACAAATGTTTTTTATTATTATTATCATTGCAAAGCATCCATATCTTCCGTATTAGACCGAGAAAACAAAACAGGACATATTACTCTGAAAATAAAAAATTGTTTTCTTTTTTTCCTTTTCATTAGTTTAGTAACCCTGCCACTGATATCTGCGATAAAAAAAGATACATACAAATAAAAAATATATAGGCACAAAAGCAGCCCCTTAAATACAAAATGAAAACAAGAGGAGAGTGTCCCCTGAGAGGAGTAGTACAGTCTAATGACTGTATAGTAGCCCAACTGCTGCAGTTTTAAACTTACCAACACAGCCTCTTGAACATGAACATAATGTAACTGCTAGCACGTAACAGGTGAGTCAACCTAAAGGCCTACTTTCTGTCTTTGAGCCAGTTGCTCAAACAGACAAGCCTATTGACATTTTCAGACAACAAGGAAGATCGTTTTTTCTGAACGACATGTCCAGACAGTGAAAACAATCGTTCACATGGTACTGACGTGGCAGGCGTTGCTAAGTATTTGCATGCAAGGGAGGCCATCTCACTGTGTGACGCTTTATGTGTGGACCACCATTCCTGTGGAGAGTCTTCAATGCCAATCATAGGTTCTGCCTTGTAGCGCTCAATGCAGCGTTCCACGGTGTCCTCCTCTTCATCTGAGGAAGATTCTTGTGCAAACATGAGAGCTGGCTTCTTCTTCTCTGGCTCAGGCATGCTTTGGTCATCCAGTGCTGCTGGTCTCCCCTTCTCCTGCTGCTGGAGTAAGGCACGGATGGAATCCCACACGACAACCCGGTCAGGTTTGCTCAGACACTTGAGGTCCTTAAACCTTGAAATGAAATAATAAAAAATATCAACGTTATTGCCATACAAGCAAAGGCACTAGTAAAACAAAACATTGACCTAATCTCTATTCCAGATTCAGAAGAAAAAAATGGATATTGAAGAGAACCAACCCACAAAACAAAGTGGTGCTTAAGACAAACAAAATACTGAGAAGAATGTAGAATGAATATCTTACCTTGGGTTGAGTGCTGTAGCAACCCTGAGCCATGCGATGTTCAACTTCTCTTTGCGACCTTCCATATCCGCTGAAAAGGTTTCCTTGAACTTGATCAAGTACGCTGGGTCGTCCTCAGTGACTTCCATTACTCGGGACAGGTGGCATAATGCTGGCATCACCACAGAGCAAGAAACAAACTTCTCTCCACCCAGAAGATCTGTCACATATCTTTAACAATATACAAAAGCTCTTTCACAAAACTCTGTCACACACATACGGACACCTGATAGATAACCTACAGTTACAGTGATGGGAGGGGATATGAGGAATCACATGTGTTCCTGCGCGCACACACACACACACATTACCCATTTACAGTGCTGTGCGGGACAAACACACACAGTTGAAGGGAGAGAGGTGATACCGACAGACAGACATTAGGGCCTGTGTCCACCAAATGCGTTTTTAGGGCGGAAAGTGCTGAAAACCTAGCCTCTTGGGCGCTTCCTGGCCTTCTCTGTTGTTAAGTTACACAGGGAATCATAGCTATTGAAACAGTCACTGATTATGTCAAAATACAGAAAAAATATACAGATAATCACGAGCTACACTTTGAGTAAAATGAAGCAAATAAACAGTCTACACATAGAGATGGCCCATCTAAAACATGCCACAGGGTGGTATTTTACGTTGGGTGAGACAGGTGCTAATGTTTCTGTCTTGACACAGATCTACTTTAATTGTTAAAGAATCAGATATAGGCTACAAGACATAATTAGGCCTACCTGCAATGCTCCAACGCAGCTTCGAGCTTCTTTGTTTTCTCCAGCTCCGTTGCTGTTGGCATGGTGACTTTGGTTGAGTGTAGGGCCAGGGCAGCTGTCAGAGGTTCAATATTCCGGTTGACACGCTTTATCATTTCAAGGGTACTATTCCATCTTGTTGCTACCTCCTGCGTGAGCGCTTCTTCTTTCTGGTTGTGTGCGATTTGCTGCCGCTCGAGTTCCAGGGCATTCGTTGGGCTGTGTTTAAAGTGTCCCACAAGTTTTCTGCATTTTGCCAATGCGCTGTCGAATGGGCTATTGTGCAGAGAAACCGTGACTGCTCGGTGCACGCTGTGTGCGATGCACGGCAGGTGTTCAAAGGGGAGCTCTCTGGCTGCAGCCATCATATTGCGTGCACTATCCGTGGTCAGTGAAACAACTTTCTTTTCGATGCCCCACTCTCTGGCTACATTCATGAAGTGCTCTGCAACATTATCAGCGAAGTGCCTCTCTTCTGTCTTCATAACAGTCAAAGCATGGGACTGAAGTTTCCACTGTGGGGTGAAATAATGTGCTGTGACCCCGAGGTAGTTGTCATTGCCAAGTGACGTCCAGTAATCTCCCGTTAGCGCGACTATTTCTGTCTGCCCCAATGCCTGTTGTAACTGGGACTTCTCCGTTTCAAACAACGTTTCTATCCGGAGTGTGATAGTAGCTCTGGAAGGAGTTTCGTAGGTCCAGTCGTTGGATGCGATGCGAATTACCTCGGCCAGACCTTCATCCTCCACAATACTAACGGGCCTGCATGCCGTAGCCACCCACTTAGCTATGGCAGCTGTTAGCTTCATTTTAGTAGCAGCATCCATGGGCCGCTGTCGGAAGCCATCCAAACTTGTTTGGTTCTGACGCGGAGGAGGCGAAGCTACATCACTGGTGTGTTTGGCCATCAAATGGTATTTTAAACTGGATGTGCTTCGATGGTAGCTAAGTTCACATCGACAATAAGTGCAAATAACTTTAGTTTTATCGATCGAACCATCCCTTCCTATTTTAAATGTAAACTTTCCGTTCAGAAGTGTCCCTGGTGCGTCCATTACTGTGGCTGACTAGTGCCGCCAGTGCCGCGCGCTTTAGTCGTTGGGTTCTTCTTTGTTTGATATTTGAAATCGTATCCTTCGTTCCACCACCATGTGTACGTGCGTGGTATTACAGCCAGTACACTGTGCTTATGAAAAACTACGGTCACAGCATTAATCTCGCGTTAAAAAAAATCTCGCCATTAAAAAGGCGCTTGAGTTAACGCGATAATAACGCGATATTTTGACAGCACTAATATATATATATATATATATAAGATAAGATAAGCCTTTATTAGTCCCACAATGGGGAAATTCCAGGATTGCAACAGCACAGGGATAGCAACACTCAGAGCAACAATCAGAAGGCAAGAGAAAAAAAAACAAGAGCAGCGAGTATACATATGTACATATAAATATAAATATATATATATATATATACGTGTATATATACTGTATATATATATATATATATACACACACAGTGCGGCACATTGTAGCTAGATGGAATAAATATATAAATATATAAACACAGTGCGGCGCATTGTAGCTAGATGGAATAAATATATGAGTATATAAACACACAGTGCGGAGTATTGTAGCTAGATGGAATAAATATGTAAATATATAAACACACACAGTGTGGAGCATTGTTGCTAGATGGAATAAATATATAAATATATAAACACACACAGTGCGGAGCATTGTAGCTAGATGGAATGAAACAGCATAACCGTCTACTTAGTTATCCTACATGGTGTAGAGGAGCTTGGAATAACGAGGCGATGTGATTTATAAACCAAAGTTTATTATCAGCTTCGCTCCTCTAACAAGTCTCATCTAGTGCAGAAGCAGAATAAGAGGTTGAACACATTCAGACCTTCATACTTATACTTACACACAACAAAAGACATTGCATATCAAAGCTGACATCCCGCATTAACTTAATCCCCCCCTCCTTTGTCTTCCGTCTCCTCCACCTGACCCAGAGAGGTCAGGGCGATCGATCTCCTCCACTGTCCTCTGTCTCCTCCACCTGACTCTGGGAAGTCAGGGAGATCGATCTGGTCTCCACCGCTGCGACTCCGTATGCTCTTTGATCTTCGCTGGCGGTCGAGACCTCTTGTCCTGTTCTGAGGCGTGAGGTCATTGCACATATGTAATCACTAAATATTCTAATATGCTTATACATATGTAGGTATGGGATATATGATTAATATAAACCACACATGGTATGATTATGTACCCATACATATTCTCACCCTCCATAGCAACCGGTATTTTCCTAGTTGTATACCGGAGGGGACCATTGTGTAAGTCTATTGCGTCTTTTGCATTCAATACTATTAGGTTGTCACGTCTTTTTGCTATCTCTGCGAGCAGCCCTGCTTAGGTTGTACAGTCTGACAGCCGTAGGTAGGAAGGACCTGCGAAACTTCTCAGTTGTGCACCTAGGATGATGTAGTCTGCTGCTAAATGAGCTCCTCAGTGCATTCAGTATGTCCTGCATAGGGTGGAACTCGGACTCCAGCAGAGATGACAGTTTAGCCACCATCCTTCTCTCTCCCATCTCCTCCACTGGGTCAAGGCGCTGCCCCAGGACAGAGCTAGCTTTCTTGATCAGTTTGTTCAGTCTCTTCCTATCGGCTGCTGTAATGCCACTGCCCCAGCAGACCACTCCAAAAGTGATGGCTGATGCCACCACCGTGTCATAGAATGACTTCAGCAGCACCCCTTGTACACCAAAAGACCTGAGTCTCCTCAATAGGAACAGCCTGTGCTGTCCCTTCTTGTAGAGTGCGTCAGTATTTTGTGACCAGTCTAGTTTATTGTTCAGATGAACACCCAGGTATTTGTAGGATGTCACCATCTCGATGTCTGTTCCCTGTATATTTACTGGTGCTGTGAGGGGTTGTCCTTGCCTGCGGCAGTCCACCACCAGCTCCTTAGTTTTCCTCACGTTGATGTGGAGGCAGTTCCGATGGCACCAGTCCACAAAGTCCTGGATAAGCCCTCTGTACTCAGCTTCATCTCCGTTGGAGATGAGGCCAACGATCGCAGAGTCGTCAGAGAACTTCTGTAGATGGCAGTGTGTTGTGTTGTGTGAGAAGTCCACAGTATAAAGGGTGAACAGGAAGGGAGCCAAAACTGTTCCCTGGGGGGCCCCCGTGCTACCAATGATCGTGTCGGACATACAGTCCCGGGTTTTCACAAACTGTGGCCGGTTAGTGAGATAGTCCAGGATCCATGATGACAGGTGCTGGTCCACCCCTGTGCACAGCAGCTTGTCCTTCAGGATCATCGGTTGGATGGTGTTGAAAGCACTGGAGAAGTCAAAGAACATGATCCTCACCGCATTCCCGGGCTTCTCCAGGTGGGACAGAGAACGGTGAAGGAGGAAGATCACCGCATCCTCCACCCCAATGGCATGCTGGTAGGCGAACTGGAGTGGATCCATCGCTGGTCCCACCAGGGGGCGGAGGTGAGCAAGGAGCAGTCTCTCCAGGGTCTTCATCATGTGGGACGTCAGGGCCACTGGTCTGTAGCTGTTCAGATCTTTGGGGTGGGAAGTCTTTGGTACAGGTACCACACAAGATGTTTTCCACAACTGTGGTACCCTCCCCAGCTTCAGGCTCAGGTTGAAGATGTGCTCCACAATCCCACACAGCTGGTCTGCACAGGACTTGAGGAGCTTTGCACTGATGCCGTCCGGTCCCGACACCTTCCTCGCCTTGATCTTCCTCAGCTCCGTCCTCACCTGGGTCTTAGTGAGGGTCAGGTTGGGGGGCTGTGTGTTGGGAGTGGGGGGGTGTTGGTGGAGTGGGGAGTGGGCAGCAGGACTTGATGTCTTCAGAGGCAGCAGTGGTTGTTGTGCAGTCGGGGGGGAGGGTGTTGGTCAAACCTATTGAAAAACAGATTCAGATTGTTCGCCCACTCCCTGCCCCCCATGGCCTGGGGGGAGGTATTCTGGAGCCCAGAGATGGTTTTAAGGTTTCTCCAGACCCTGCTGATGTCGCTCTGTTGCAGCTTGTCCTCCATCTTCTTCCTGAAGCTGTCCTTGCCTTCTCTGATCTTTCTCCTCAGCTCCCTCTGTACGGACTTCAGCATCTCCCTGTTCCCCGACCTGAAGATCCTCTTCTTCTCTCTCAGAAGTGTTTTTATCTCAGGGTTGATCCAGGGTTTGTTGTTTGAGCAACACCATATGGTCTTGGTGGGAACGGTGTTGTCCACACAGAAGCTGATGTAGTCCGTGATGGTGTGAGTGAGGCCATCGATGTCCTCACCATGTGGATCGCAGAGCTGCTCCCAGGCGGTGGTTTCAGAACAGTCCTTTAGAGCGTCCATTGCCTCCTCAGACCATAACTTCATATATATATATATATATACGTATATATATATATATATATATATATATATATATATATATATATATATATATATATATATACACACACACCAAACTCACATTATCAAATAATCAAGTTCCCCCACATATTTTCAGTTTATCACACCGCTAGAATGAATTACCTGCACAGTGCAGACTGCACCACAAACATGCTGTAGTAGTCGGTAATGTTGATCTTCATCTGCCTCTCTGATTTTGTGTGCTTAGAGATGGATCTGCTTTGTTCTGTGGGTCGAGCCATTTCTGTCTGCTCCTACCATTCTCCAGTCTCTTGGTTGGAACAGTCTGAGCAAGTCATTTTCCATGAGCAGCAGTTTGGGGTGTTGGGGTGGAGTGTGCAGAATAGTCTGACCATTGCCTTGCAAGTCAATGTCATAAAGCATTTATAATATTTAATACTTTAAAGTGTGAATGTCTGAAAGAAATTTTCCAAAGAATGAAGTCTGTTTCCCTTCTCTCCAGTTTTAAAAACGCGCATGTGCCCTGGAGGTTGTTATCAGCCGCAGTGAGAGGAGGAGACAGAGGAAGAGAGAGAAGTCCAAGTAGCATGCTGTTGGCTTACATTACCATGACAACTTAGATTCCATAGGTGCGATATAGGCATCTTATCTCACAGGGTCAAATATATCAATCCATCAAATATATTCCATACATCATCAACCCCTACTTGGAAACTGCTTGTTTAAAAGTGATAAAATACTTGACAGTGGCTTGATATTAACTGTCAGGGCATGGGGTGGGTCTCATGCCCTCATCCTAATTTATAGTTGTGTTATCTTGTCTGCAGGGCATGGACCTCAGCCCTCGCCCTCGCTTTAAGTTAATTTTGGGGATTTTCTGTATTTCACTCTTATTATTCTTATCCTGGTTTGTCATTATTATTATTCTGTTTGTATATGTATTTCTCTGTGGGTCAGGCTTTTAGTTTATCATTATTATTATTACTATTATTATTATTATTACCATCCTTATGTGCCACATTCTTGTTCTCCCCTCTGATTGTTCGTGTTTCATACATCCTCTGTGTATTATCATCTGTGTAGCCCTGCCCATCCTGTGTCTGTGATTAATCCCTGCCGTCTCCATTTGTCACTTATTGCGCTCTCCTGTTCTGTGTTATGTTTGATTGCTCCTGTCTCTATTTATGTCAAGCCCCAATCTGTGTTTCCTCTTGTGTGTCATAGTCATACAGCGTGAACAACACGCTTTGGTTTTGACCTGATTTTCTGCCTGATCCTGCTGTTTATCCTGCCTGATTCTGTGTAAGTTTTTTGTTACAATTTCCAAGCTGTCTGTCAGTTTTTCTGGATTTTTTTTTTTTTTTTAGCTGTACCCATCTGGCCAGCTCTTAATAAATCATCACTGCCAAACTTTTAATATTGCGTTTGGGTCCAGTTTTCCACCCACCATGATATTTATGACTTTATACTTGTGTCAGACTGCAGGGTTTAATGGATTTCTAAAAATGATTATATAGTTTCCTGTATTTTTAAGATTTTCCTCCAACACAGTACACCTGTATGTGTGTTTTGACATTAACATTAAGCAGCCTCTAGTGGTTGCAGAATTAATCACATGAAGAAACATGGTGGAGGGTTGCAGTTGTGTGTATATTTGATCTTCACCTTTTTCATAACCCTACCCATCATCCTAACTTTAATCACCTAAAAAATGTGTTTTGATGCCTAAAGTAAGTAAATTATCAATCTGGAAGTGTGTCTAAAGAGAGGAAATGAAAGTAAACGTAGACGGCAGTTACTGAAAGTCAAGATGTGGACACGAACTTGCCATTCAAAGGTGGGAGTGCAGCTGTCCAGCTCAGAAGATTGCTTCGCACAAAGCGTGTGCGTGTCCGGGTGTTGCGTTTGCTGGCCGCTCGTTTTTTTTAGCGTCGGTTCGCCAGCGTGGCCGTCCAAATCAGAAGGCTGCGTCGCACAAAGCGTGTGCGTCTTCTCGGGGTCACCAACGCAGCTGTGCGGCTGTCCAGCTCGGAAGGTTGCTTTCGCACAAAACGTGTGCATGTTCGAGGGGTCACCAGTAAGGGCAAAATGCATGAACACTTTAACTTCAAGGCTGTAAACTCAGCATGCAGCGGAACAAACCCCAGGAGTGCGAGCTGACTGTCTCTGTGTTCTGTTTGTGTGTTGTGGGGGGTTTAATCAAACCGCTACACTGCTCCCCCCCAAGAGGGAAACGGTAGGGGACCGTGACCTCGATGTTGCAGTCTGGGCAGCGAGCAGGGAAAAGCTCTGTGCAGGAGGAGGGGGGGCGGGTAGTCGCGCCAAAAGTGTTTGCTGCTCCGCGATGTCCCGTCTGAACATGCAGAGATCAGAAGAAGAAAAATTAGTCTCTGACTCCTCTCGTGGCCATGAAGAAAAGCAGGAGCGGCTGCAAGAGAAAAAAAAAAAAGTAAACAAAGCAGAGGGACTGTTGGCTTCAGGTGCCGAAGCAACCCCAAAACCCCCGGGAGCAGCTGACGGCTGAAATCCCTTTGTGCCGTGGCTAAGACCATTAAAAAATCCAGTGGCGAGCTGCGTGCTTGCTTCAGGTGAACGAGCAGCCCTGAAGGTTCTGTGAGCAGCGGCGGAGGACGATGGCGGTCTCTGGAGCCGTTACTTGTCCCGTGCGTGATGCGCCGTCCTCGTAACTCCCCGATACGTGCGCGGGGGTTCCGTGCGTGGGTGGGCCGCTGGAGAGGAGAACCAGGGTGCAGAAACTTGGTGGAGATCGGCGCAGACGGCGCCGATAAAATCCAGGTTGAGCTGTGGCTGTAGATTGGCCATGGTGCGTTGGAGCGGTGAGAGGAAATAGACGATCTTTTGTCCCTCAGGCCCGTGCAGATGCATTGGAGCGGCGGGAGGGAATAGACGATCTTGGGCACCGCTCGGCCGTGGTGCATTCAGGCCTGCGTGTTGCGTTCTCCGCCGGCCCTGGAGGACGCCGTCGTGAAGAAGGGACGAGGTGCCCGCGCTCTCGTGTGGAGGAGTTGCGAGCACGGCTGGTCCAGCGTGGATGAGCAGATCTCAGACGTGCAGATCTCATCCTTAAGAACGGGTCACCAGTTGCGGTCCGGACCAGAAGATTGCTTCGCACAAAGCGTGTGCGTGTCCGGGTGTTGCGTTTGCTGGCCGCTCGTTTTTTTTAGCGTCGGTTCGCCAGCGTGGCCGTCCAAATCAGAAGGCTGCGTCGCACAAAGCGTGTGCGTCTTCTCGGGGTCACCAACGCAGCTGTGCGGCTGTCCAGCTCGGAAGGTTGCTTTCGCACAAAACGTGTGCGTGTTCGAGGGGTCACCAGTAAGGGCAAAATGCATGAACACTTTAACTTCAAGGCTGTAAACTCAGCATGCAGCGGAACAAACCCCAGGAGTGCGAGCTGACTGTCTCTGTGTTCTGTTTGTGTGTTGTGGGGGGTTTAATCAAACCGCTACAGGAGCACATTTTTTGGTACTGTTCCAGTAAGTCCTTGGGACCTGCCCCCTTAGAAGGATTTACTGTACATGTTTTTGAAACAAGAGAACACTTAAAGCTGGTGATGTCACTGTCTTAAAGATAGTAAAAATCTGTGAATTCTGTAGTGGAGAACTTGAAATAATCTTCTATGTATTAGTTGTAGGACTTGTTTTTTTTTCCAGCAATGCGAAAACATTGTCAACCTATGAGGATACAGCAGACCAGCAAATGCTGAGAAAGAGAAGCCATCATCAAGAAGAGATCTAAAAAAAAGTATTACCTTTTGGATTCAATATTTCTGTGGTCATTGCAGGCAGCAACAAGAGAAGCAGCTCCTAGATCAACAACACTGCCATCCTCAGCATTCATTATCCAGGTCTGCACGGTCTGATTGGTTTGGATTGCTACAAAACATGCAATATACATACAACGTGTGACACGTAGGCAAGCTGTAACATTAACTCTAATGTTACAACTTTGAGTTTCTATGTGGCCCGACTTGTAGAAAGGACTGAATCTCAATGGACTAGTCTCACATCTTGTATTCAGTCATATATTTTTCAGTTTCCAAATTGCTACTTGATAGGTAGGAATTCTGCTTTTTGAAACAACAAATAAACATTTTAATGTACTTACTATAAATTAAAAGCTAAAACTCTGTTTTTACAGTCTTTACAACATCAAGATGTTGAATATCAGATGGCATATTTTACATGTAAGCCATCACCGTTAGACACAGTTCTCCTGGTAGAGCTGTCTGCCATCATTCGTGCTCAAAGAGTGATGTGTGGTGCGGAGGGAAGTCACACGTGTGCTGTAATGAATCGGGCTCTGCGAAGAATGCTTGAGGATCATGCGACAGCAGCAACACAGCTGCTGGTTGAACTGCTTCTTGAAGGTCTTGCTCAGCATGTAGAGGGCAAAGGGGTTGAGGCAGGAGTTTGTGAATGCCAGGATACGAGCTGCAACGCTGCACACAAAGTGAACCAAGGATGTGTCCACCTGGTAGATGAGACAGAAGATGTAAAGTTTTCTAAAGAATGGTGCACTGAGAGATACAGGGAAAAAATCATATGCATCCCAGCCAGCGTGCCCATGTGGGCCCCACCAATCTGGGCTGTCTTATGGATTCCATATTGTCCCCATCTGTGTTTCCCCACTTGGACTTTACCTGTATCATAGATTAGCAGGTAATCTGTTTATCCACTTTAAATCCAAGCAGGTTTCAGTAACACTGGCACCATAGGTAAAGTCCATGTGGGCAAACACAGATTGGGCCAACATGGAACCTGTAGACAAACCCACATGGGACCCATAAAACAGCCCATTCTTAACATATAGTGGGGCCTATTTGGGCATGCTGGCTGGGACATGATTTCTGACTTTATTCTAAAAACAAAAAAAACAAAAAACAATGTCAGTCTTGGTCAGTTTGGTGTCAAAAGGTTCCTTGGATAAAAGGTTCCTTGGATAAACTGGATTAATTTTAGATAAATCTGTGCCTTTTTCAGATATCAGTCAACTACAGTCGCTCTACAGTTGGCTATACTATGACAAATATGGAAGGTGGTAGAAAACAAAATACTTAAATAATACAGATGTACATTATATATAAATTCCTCTGATATAAACAGATAGAAATCCCATTAACAAACTCATGTTGTGTACCTGGGAGTAGTGATAGGAGCGATACAAGTAGATGACATGACTGGGCAACCAGCACACTGCAAACAGACCCACAAACACCAGCACTGTCTTGGCTAAACGCTTTCTTGATTCAACCTGTTAGTGACACAAAAATACTTTATGACATTTTTTATATAGAATATGTTTGGGTTTTTTTTTAAATATTTTAACCTAGGTCACTGAATGACTAAAATGTGTCAAATGTTACAGGCTGTACTGCTGTAACACTAGTTACTATGTGCTGCTGGGATCAGTCACTTGGTCAAAGAAAACCAACATTACGGTCATTTATTCCATACAGTAGAATGAAGTTACATTTTCTCCAAAGTCAGTCACATCTAGAACCAAACAATCAACATCCCTTCCCTCATTCTATCTATCATTCTATGCTGAACAAGCTAGATGGCAGGAAGTACCATTTTTATATGGTCTTTGGTATGACCTGGCTGGGGCTTGAACCCACAACCTCCCGGAAGATGATGTACCACTAATCCACCACTTCAGTTACTCATTACCATTAACAGTACAGAGTTTGGTGGAGCTTTTAGTAGTGTCAGTTCTACATGAGCTCATTTGTTTAATTCTAGAGGAAGTCTCATGTTTACCTTTATTTTGAATGATTGAAGGTACTGTCACATCTTGTGGTGGTAAAGTGAACTGTAGCCCATTCAAATGGTAAATGGCATTCACTTATATAGCACTTTTTACTCATCTTTAGATGACCAAAACACTTTACAGATCCTGCTATCTACTCATTCACACACACATATTCACACACTGATGGCGGTAGAGCTGCCAAGCACCGGCACTGGCCTGCCCCACCAGGAGCAATTGGGGGTTCAGTGTCTTACTCAAGGACACTTCGACATGCAGACTGCAGAGAGCAGTCTGCATGTCACTCCATTTATACTTCATAGCCACATTTGCTTTTGTAGGAATTCCACTTCTCTGGATGGAGCGAAGAGTTCATATACCCACCACAAGGTACAGCCTGCTACATGTGCGCTTGATTATGTGTACAAGCTATGTGATGAGCTGGCTATCTAGAAGGGGATAGCATGTTTTAATTAAAAGGTATTCACGAGTTTAAACTGGATTTTGCATGTCACAGATCTGAATTTTACAATTACTATCTACTATATCCACTACTACACTGCTAGTTTATGTGCTTAGTGTTTGGGCAATACATCACTGGGGCCAGTTACACATGCGTCTGCTTGTAGTGTTACGTGTAAGACCTGCTAGCTATCTTGAAAAGCTTGAAAAAGACTAAAAAATGCTGCAATTCTAGGTTAATCTAGCTTTGAAGCAACATTGCATGTTGTATCTGTATGAATGTTGTTCTACCTGTATGTTGTTGTTGTCTGTATGAATAGTAAATCTTTTCTTTCTTTTCTTCTCTCTCCCCTCACCCTCAATCAGTCATGGCAGATGACTGCTCTTCCTGAGCCTGGTTCTGTTGGAGGTTTCTTTCTATATGGGAGTGTTTCCTTCTCACCGTCACCTTGTGTTTGATCATAGGGGACAACTTGATTGTTGTGGTTTTCTCTGAATTACCTATGATCCGTTCCTTAAGAATCTAGTGCCTTGCGATGACTTTTGTTGTGATTAAGGACTATACAAATAAAGTTGAATTGAAAAGGTGTCTCTTAGTGTCCAGGCATGGGATGGGTCTCATGCTCTCATCCTAATTTATAATGGTATTATTGAGGATTTAGCGGCTGCCGCTCGGAGATGCTCTCCCTGACAACTCGAGAAGGATGTTTGGGAAGGAGTCATCAACCCACTGGTCGCCAGGCCACAAATGCACACTCACCCTCAGATGCTGGGACTCGCTCTCCGTCCCCTTGCTCTGCTTTTTGCTGTCTCCTCCTTGCCAGAGCCAGCATGCTGCCCATCAATCCTCTCTCCAGCGGAGTGGGGAGAGCTCCTCGGCAGTAAACTGGAAGTCAGGGGCTCTAGGAGGAAGGACAATCTGAGGAAACGCCGCTCCTCTCAACAATCTGCTCCCACACCTGCAGCCCCCAGCCAGACGATCCCCAGAGTCACCTAGAGAGAGTTGTCTGGACCTACTATGGCAGCAGAGCAGGAACACAGGCAAGTACCCATTAATTTTTTAACATCTATTAATGAAGGGATTTGCCTGGTTCCCGGTAGGGAGACTCAGCTGCCGCCATCTGCCACTGCTGAGCTCTCTCCACCTCACTCTGCTATCACCTCTGCTGTTACTTCTATCCACCCATACTCACCTGCATCTCCTGTGTCGCCATTTGTTTTTTCCTAGGGTTTGGCCATACTGGGGGGCAACCGGCTGGTCTGGGAGGAGCCTGCTAGGTCTGAGGACCCAGTGGTTTGTTGGGTTGGGGCTGCAGCAGTGGTACCCCTGTGTGGGGGTGACAAGGAGTGCCGGCTGGCTGTGCTCGCTCAAAAGGAGTTCATGCTGGACTGTAACCCGTGGCTCCTTCCAGAGCATATTTCCCAGCTGGGTTGGAACCAGCTGCCGTCAGATGACCCAGGTGCCCCAGCTTCCAAACCAGCACCACGTCACTCCCAAGCTCCAGAACCAGCATCACATTGCTCCCAAGTTCCAAAACCAGTACCACATTGCTCCCAAGTTCTAAAACGAGCACCACATTGCTCCCAAGTTCCAGAATCAGCACCACGTCACTCCCCAGCTCCAGTACCAACACCATGTCACACCATGTCACTCCTCAGCTCCAGTACCAACATCATGTCACTCCTCAGCTCCACTACCAGCTCCAGCTCTTCTTCAAATGACTCCAGCTGCTCATGAGGTGCACATCCCAGCTCCAGCCACCCCTGAGGTGCACACAAAAGCTCAAGACACCCTGAGGTGCACACAAAGGTGCCTGCCATCTCCGAGGTGCACACTATGGCTCCTGCTGTCCCCAAGGTGCATGCAATGGCTCCCGCTGTCCCTAAGGTGCACGACGCGGCTCCTGCTGGTCCCACAGTATGCACTTCTGTTCCTGTTCAGCCCGAGGTGATCGCACTGGTTTCTGTTCAGCTCGCGGTCCACGCTCCGACTCCTACGGCACATCCTGAGGAGGTCACCCCAGAGCAGAGGATCAAGAGTTCAGGCAAGTGCTTTTCTTTCCATTTATAACATCAATACTAGTTAAGACTTGCCTACCTCCTGGTGTTTTTGGTGACGCCTCATCCTGCCTTTCTTCTCTGTCCAAGGTGACTACAACAGGGGTGGTGTTCCAGGCATTGGAGCCAGACACTCCAGCACCAGCCATCCAAGAGGTCGAGCAGTCCGCTCCACCCATCATCCAAGAGGTTGAGCAGTCCGCTCCACATCTAGCCCAAGAGGCCAGCGTACCTCCAGCCATAGTCCAAAAGGCCAGCGTGCCTCCAGCCATAGCCCAAGAGGCCGGCGTGCCTCCAACCGTAGCCCAAGAGGCTGGAATGCCTCCAACCATGGCCTAAGAGACTGGTGTGCCTCCACCTTCTTTTCCAGAGGCCAGGGTCAGCGTGAAACAGTCATCGATCACAGAGCATAGGGTTCCTCTGTGTTTGTTTGGTGTGCTCTGTGCTTCTGCAGCTACTGCTCCACCTTGTTCTCCGGTTCAGTGGCCAATCGACATTGGTAGGCTGCCAGACCAGCCCTGTATACTGGTCTGGGGGTCCTTGAACTGGGGCAGGTCCCCTGACCCCAGTTGTTCTTCGGTCAAAGGGCCTATGGACTTTGATAGACCCCCTGACCTGTTGTTTGTTGCAGTCCAGTGGTCCATGGATTTGGGTAGACCACCTGACCCACTTGGTTTTTGGTCTTGGGGCCTTGGACTTTATTTAGCCCATGAACTGTGTTCGTTTTGGACATGGCTGTGGAGGGGCGGGGTGGGGGGGGGTGCAGTTTGTTTCAACCCACCTGCCCTTGTACCCCCACCACCCACCTTGTGAGGATTTTTTGGTTTATCCTTTTGTTGGTATTTCCTTGGGGTCATCTGTGAGAGGGAGTTACAGTTTGTTTTGGCCCACCTGGCCTTGTAGCCCCACCAACCATCCTGTGAGGGTCTTTTGTTTTTTTTTTGTTTATTTGTTTCTTTTGTTGGTGTTACCCTGGGGTCATCTGGAAGCCATCCCTTAAGAGGGGACTACTGTCAGGGCGTGGGATGGGTCTCCTGTCCTCATCCTAATTTATAATGTTATTATCTTGTCTTCAGGGCATGAGCCTAAGCCCTCGCCCTCGTTTTAAGTTCATTTTGGGGATTTTCTGTATTTCATCCTTATTATTCTTATCCTGGTTTGCCATGATTAATATTCTGTTTGTATACTTATTTCTCTGTGGGTCAGTTTCTTAGTTTATTATTATTATTATTATTACCATTATTATTCTGATTATACCATGTACTTTTTCCTTGTCATTATCTGTAGCCTTGAGTTTGAGTTGATGTGTGTGTTTATTTTCCTCCTTGGTCTGGTCCTTTCCTATGTTGTTGAGTTCTTGATTATTCACGGCTGTTTTGTGTTTCTGTTAATTAGTTCATCCTTATTTAAGGGGCGCAGCTCGTTTTACCAGTGCTGCACCCTCATCATTGTTCAGCATACTGTATTTACATGCTCCGGCCTGTGTACCTGATCCAAGCCTGTCAGTTCTCTGTGCCCTGCTAAATCATTTGTGTTTTGTTTCAGACCTCATGTTGGATTTATTTTCTGTTTAGTAATTACAGTAAATGTCAAATGCTCGCCAAGCACATGAGTCAGATTCTTCTTCCGGCTTTCAGAGAGAGCAGACGCTTTTCTCTCCTCTCCTCCTATCCTCCTCCCTGATACTGATTCCCTGCTTGCAATGTACTGTCTGTGTCTCGCTCTTCTTCTGCTGCATCGACCCAAATGGAAATTATGGAATTGGAGTTGTGGCTTAATGCTATTGACACCACTTTAATAGGAAATCGGGCCAGGGGGGAGCCCAAGAATTGGAACTCGCGTGATTCGACTGAAGATTGGCATGATCACAGGATTTTCTGTTTGGCCCTGGAGTTTTCCTGGTGTATCGAAATTATAGTTTGGATGAGCTAATCAAAATGCGGTCCCGGCGTAGCTCCCTCAAATTTGTCCAGCTGGGGGGAGCACTGATAGCGGCAAATGGGATTAACATGGAATTTACCATCTGGCATGCATTGAAGAGAGATGGACTCTCTTGGGAGAGAGATGGCTCTCTTGGACATGTTACCTATGTTTCGGTAGGTGGATAACATCTGGAGTCGCTGAGTGCTCTTCAGGGAATGATTAAAGCCTGTAAATTGTGATGCACAGAATCGCATGAGAGGTGAAATTTTTCTCTAAGTGAACTGTGCTTATTGACCTTGATTCGGCGCCCTGAAGACATCCATTCCTCCTGGGAAGATAAGGCTGGAAGGAGTTTGGCTTCTTTAACCCAAACAATTAACATCAATTGCTGTTGTTCAGCAGACTGGACTCTTCAAGGACAGCGCTATCATGTGTCAATATAGAACGAAGAGAGAGTGACTCTGGGACATGCTTATCTGTGTTTTGAAAACATGATCATAACAACTATCCGTTGCCAGGAGGCGCCCCCCTCTGTTGTATATCAACAAATGATACATTCAACACTGCACTCACACTGATTATATATGCTGACTACACACACACTGGTCTCTCATCGCTCTTTGTCAACGTGTGTATTGTTTGTCTGCTAAATGTGCATTGAGGTTTTTTTTTTCTTGTAATCATAATCTCGCTCACTGAGCGCTATTCTGATAACTATGTTTTTTTTCTGTCGCCTACTGTGTCATCCCCTACCCCTTCCCTCTTTACCCCCACTGTATGACTGGCGCCTCAAGGCTGCCGCGGCTTTGGGATGCGCTTATAGAGCGCGCCCAATGTCAAGTCAAATTTCAATTTTCCTGTATGTATTGCACGTATGGTAGTATTGACAATAAAACCTTTCAAGCACATGAGTCATATTTTCTGCCCCATTGGGGCACAAACCATGACACTTAGGGCTGAGCGCTTACCGGAATTAAAACCAAAACCAACCATTGGGACATAGAACCAACATAATCTTGCTCATTTCTGTTATTTCGGTTCTTCCCTTCTTGTATATGGCAACTTTCATGCTGTATTGTCTATCGAAATCTGTATTTTTCTGAAAAAAATTACTGAATATTCTCTCTTTCCGTGCCTAACTCCTTCCTGTCTGTCTATCTGCTGCGAGTCTTAACGCACACTGGAGTCATACCGGGAGGAAGGGCTCTCCTTGGGGGTTTGCTGGGGGTGGGCATTGGTCCATATCCAGACTGGAGATTCACAGCTTTAAAGTTCATTGACAAAATGTAGTAATGATATTACCTCTAAAGATGTATAAAATGTTACTACACTGGCTGTAGTGTTATATTTGGTTGTTTGTTTGTAGTTTTATGGTGTCTCTCCTCATGCACGCTCCCGTGACAGGGTGCTTTCAGGCAGGCAGACTTTTTTCAACATAAAGTCAGCACTTCGTACATGTATAGGGCGGAGATGTAAGAAGACATCCACTGGTGGCTCGGGGGAAACGGAGGAAGGGACGGCGTGGGAAAACTCATGGGTGAGTTATTTTTAAAATCCCCTTGTCTGTTTTTTGCTGATGTGTTCCATTAATACTCACTGTAAACGCAGAAGTAAGAGTGGTGCAGCAGCTAGGGATGTTAATGATTAAATGGCTTCCGATTAATTGTCGATAAGAATTTAGTCAACTAAATTAAATTAGTTGTCAATTAATTCAGTAGTTCTTTTCAATGGGAGCTTATTCTGTGAAATACAGTGGTGTCACTGTCCAGGCAGTAGCGCACACAGTCACCCACTGCTGCATTTCAACCGAAAAAGCAGAAGACCAAGCCCCCCAAGAGCACATGTGCTGTGTAGAGTGAAAAAACTCGCCTTTCCGGGTTACGTTGGAGAGCCACAAGTTCCAATGATTCGCAAGCTTGAAGAGCCACCCACTTGCTTCAAATCAATAAGGCAGAGAAACGGATCACAGCAAATTAAAAGAGTACACAAGCACAAAAACCTATTCCCACTGCCTTCAACCCAGCGCTAGATGGGAAAGCAGCCCGGACTCAAGTTACCACTGAGGTAACAAACAATAGAGGGAGCCCAGATCGTACTGGTTTGCCTGGATTGCTAGGGTACTGTAATAATATCATGCAAAAGATGAAGCAGCTCACAATTTATATTCCTGTTAAAACAGTCTAAGAGTGCATCTCAGTAAATTAGAACGTTAAAGTTATTTTTTTTTTCGTAATACAACTAAAAAAAATAATTTTTATGATATTGGTAATAATTTTTTAAATAAAATTAAAAATCATGACATTTGTAATTTACTGAGATGTACCAGCACATAGTGCACACTATACAGTACAAAATTTGTTAAACTACAGAAAATGCCATTGTATTGTCTGTAGTAAAAAAAAAATGCAAATGGTACACTAAATCATTGCGGAACAGGATGTTCATGTTTTATTCAGTATATCAAAACCAGTAATTAACTTTTTATGTGTTAAAGATAGAAAGAGGGGAATTCAGATTTTCAGGAAAATTGCCGCTTATCAATTAATTGTTAATCGATCGATAAGGTGAATCAACTAATGATTAATGAATTAATCGATAATTTTCATCCCTAGCAGTGATGCATTTGATTGGTTAGACTGAGTGTTTGAGCGCTACTCAGGGACAAATTTGATTGGCGAAATTGGCGGAAGTTGACAAGGATTGGCCAAAGTTGTGGGAAAGTTTTGGTGATTGGACAAAGTTGCAAGGTCGTGCAAAAGATGCGGGCAATTACCAATTTCGCGTGAATTAGTGTGATCGCAACATCACAAAATCCTGGAGGGACTAAGATGTAACCCCTTGGTTATTGTTATAAGTGCGCACATAACTTCTATATAACCCTCACATAATATTAAATACAGTGCACTGAAAATTTTTCACATATCTGCGAATGTATTGCCACATTGTAATATTGTTCACATATCTACAGATGTAATACTACATTAGTAATATTATTTTTCCTGTTCACAAATAGTGTAACATTCTTATTTTTTGTTTTTTAATATAGGCTTTACATATAGTGTTTAGTCTTTTTCTCGAATTTTCTACAGAAACTCATATTTACTAGTGCAAGCAAATGAGTCATTCTCTAACTGCCTCCTATTTGCTGCCTGCTGATCAGTCAAGGACAATATTTGTGTTTTATTTTTGTGATTGGTTTTTGCTGTTGGGGGCAGAGATTGTGTAGTGGTTTATAAGAATTAACATTTTTTTTTCTTCAGTATGTGGTTGGCCAGTGGCCGCTCCCGGAGTAGGCTGTGTCTATTGCTGCCCGTGGACGCCGACCGTTGGACCTGCTAACCTAGCTAACTGTGAGTTTTCTCTGAACTTAAAGGTTTTTTCCTTAGTGGTTGCCCAGCGGCCACTCCCAGGGTAAGCTGTGTCTATTGCTACCCGTGGACGCCGACCGTTGGACCTGCTAACCTAGCTAGCTGAGAGTTTTCCCTGGACTTAACCTTTTTCTTCAGTTGGCTAGCAGTCGCTCCTGGAGTAAGCTGTGACTCTTGCTGCCAGTGGATGCCGACCGTTGGACCTGCTAAGCTATCTAACGCTGTTTTGCCAGAGCTTTGGCTTACTGCAGAGACTATTTTGGCTTTTGGCTGCCATTTAGAGTGCCTTGTTAAGGAAGGCTGCTCTTCTGTGACCTTTGCTTTGTGAACTGTTCAGTGGGTGCCGTGTTCCCACCGAACCAACATCCCGCTGGAGTCGTGGCCGGGGTTTGGGTTTGGCCAAATTCCCCACAACGGAGGATCTCCACCAATGCTAAGGACAGCACTGGATTTTCCCTGACTACTCGGCCCGCTGAGGTCATCGCTGGATGTTTTTTTTTTTTCTTTTTTCTCCCTCTTTCTTTCTGTCATTGAAGACGTTGCTGGATTTGTCCCTGAGCCACCTTGTTGTTTTTGCGCCACATTCTTCATCCCCTGAGACTGCTCTCTGCTGTCCGCCATTACAGACGGTAACTCTTGGTATGGGTGAGTACCCCGCTTCACCCCACAAGGTTGTTAATGTGGCCATCATTTTGTATTAGCCGTTGGAGTGGCGTTTTAATATTAAAACAGGCCTGCAATGTCAGAGACCTCTTTATTATCACTCGGTACCAAGTAGGGGCCTATATAGACTTACAACTTAACAAAATATGCCGGCTTAGATTTCTTAGGAACTCTGTTTGTTTTGTGGATCCACCATTTGTGTGATTTATTGCTTTTTCTCACTTTTGAGAATTTGTTTTCTTTTTGTCTCTTCATGCATGTTTTTTACCCAACAGTTATTTAATGATTTTGTGTTATATGTTTTGAAACTATTAACGTTGCCTTTGGTTCCTTCTGCTGACCAGTAGTTAAGTAAATTCTGTCTTTTTGAAATATATCAAATTGTTTGCTTATTTTAAGGAGTGTTTGCACTATACACCCTACAGGTTTAAAGCTATCCTACACCATTTTCACACACAACCTGATCTTGATTAAAGTAGCCCTTCACACACTCTGCTTATTCTGTAGGCTAGATATTTGTATTTACACTGGTTTAGTTGGGTCTAGTCTACAAGTTAGAGTGTAAGTACACAAACTTGGGCGCTGTTCATAGTGGTAAAGCGGAACAGGCATTACAAATTTATGACTGAATCACCACAGTCATATATTCAGTGATGTCGCACTTTTGTGGCTTACTTAAGAGCCTTGTCAGTGAAGGGAGAATGAGCGAGAAAAAACCCCCCAAACAAACACAAAACCGACTTGAAAGCTTCAAATAACTGTGATTCTGATTTAAGGTCAAATTGCCCAGCCCTATTGCCATAAAAAACAAACTTTTCCAAAAGTTCCATACGTTAATTTTTAAAACATTTTAGATACTTTCCAGGTAGAAGGTTCAGTGTTGAAAATTCCTGTGTCATGAGTATTATCTAAACACAACTTGAGTTTGGCTAATTATCTTTTTGACACTGACCTGTCGTCTTGGTTGCACATTTCCCTCCACAGGCAATTTTGAGGTACTCCTCACAAGGCTCCTTGCAATGAACGTGTAATACAAAGATATGACAAACAAGGGAATTACATAGAAAATTAGAAAGGAAGCCATGGAGTGGATCTGAGGGTGTAGTTCCCCTGCATGGGGATAAGGAGCACAGGTGACGAAGCTCTCATTAGTGGAGGTCACATTGAAAGTATGAAGATCGGAGAACACAGCCTCGGGGATAGCCAGGATAAGCGAAAGGACCCAGATAAGCGCGGCCTGCAGGACAATGCTGGTAGTGGTGGTTGATGTTTGGATGTCCAGGGGTTTCACGATTGCTCTGTACCTGATAGACACAGAAAAAGAACACTTTAAGGAGTAAAAAAGAAAAATGTTGATCCAACAAAGCAGCATGTTTTCATTCATTTTCTTAGCAACTGATTCCTTTTCAAGAAATTACAGTAAATGGATTCTTCAGCATGAGGCACTAGACCCTCGACCAGTGGGCAGCTCATCACAGGGATAACCAGTGTTGTGAGTAACACGTTACAGAAGAAGATTTTGTACAGAAGAAGACTTTGTACAGTCTAGAGTCTAGACTTTAGACTAGACTTTAGTCTAGACTGTAGACTTTGTAACGCATTACTGTAACGCCACTACTTTTGCAGTAACGTGCTGTGTAACGAAATTACTGTTTAAAAATTCAGTAATGCATTACAGTTACTGAAATTTGATCAGATGCATTACTCGTTACTTGTTTTTTATTAATATGGATAGATATTTTTAGCACAAATAAATGAATATACAAACTGACCCTACCGTAGCTGATGCAGCCGTCAGTCAATGTGACCTGTTGCAACGAGCCTGAGTCCTCACTACTGAGTGGAGCAACAGATGAAGCTACTTTGCTTTTGTGGAAATAGATTATTTTTCCTTTATTGTGGTTAAGGACAAAAGCATATTGGTGGTTTGTAAGCTAAGTGCTGGTTGAGACCTACTGCAATCTTCAGAAGTGCTTGAAAACAGCAACAAAGCTCTAACGAATCTAGTGGTATGTATGCTAACAACACCGCATTAGTGGCTCTATGCTATCTGAACAGACATGGCTGGATTTCAAGCACAGGTAGGTATCTGGACAGTTTGTGACCCAGATCCTGGACTGTGATCCACTGATGTTAAAACACATTTACTTGCTACCTGGATGAAGATTATTCAAAAATGGATTTTGATCTCCAAAAGGAATTTGAGGGACTGGATTGTGTCTCTGTCACAGGAGACATTTGGACTGTGGATAATGGACATTTTCTTTGGAACACACACACTGCACGTCAGATTAAATCCACATCATAAAGGTAAGATAAACATGGACAGCTTTATGCAGTGTTGCCAACTCTCACTCTTTTGGAGTTATTCTCACTGCTTTTCCTTCTCCCTCCCTTCACAAACCCTATTTCTCACTCAAAAATGAGGAAGTTACTGGCAATATTGTGTTGATTTTCTTCATATTCTTCCCACAGTAAGAGCTCTCAAGGCAGGATAAAGCAGACTGAACATGTTCTAAAAGCTCTGTCTGAAACTGTCCGTTTTCAGCCTGACATTAATAAACCCGTAATGTAATCCATTAATTAAATTATCGTGCTATGTGTGCAAGATGATTTAGATATGCATTTAAAAATAATGTGAAAGTTACTTTTCTAAGTAATTAATTACTTTAATCATGCAGTAATTGGTAAAGTAACTCAAATACTTTTGAAAAGAAGTAACTACTAACTGTAATTAGTTACTATTTTTAGTAACTTGCCCAACACTGGGGACAACACAGAGTGACAGAAATCCCGACATTTTAACATTCACAGACAAGAAGACTCACCAGTTATCTTAAGAAGCACATCTCTGAACTGTTGAAGAGGGAGAACATGCAAACTCCACACAAAAAGGTTGTGTGGTGACTCAAACCCAGATTTTTCTATTGCTGAGACCACAGGAACACATTTCGAGTTTTTTGTGGATGGTGAGATTGTCATTCTTGAGAAGACCACTACCACATGAAGATATCTTAATTTTAAAAAGAAATAAATATGCAAACTGATGATTATGAGAGAGTAAGGGAAACTCAGTTATTGAAAGTATGTGGAAACTAGAAGAGCACTCAGAGAGCGCATACCTCTGCCAAGGCTCCTAACGTCCCTCATGGATCACCCCCAAAATGTAATGGGTTTGTGTGTAGGCCTAGAGCCACTTCTGGTGAAAATTGCGTCAAAGTTTATCCATTAGTTTTGGACTGTTGTTACGAACACACTAAGAGAAGATAAGAGCCTTGGCTGAGGTATGCATTCTCAGATCATCACCAAAATGTAATGGCTTCCTCTTTCTCCCAAGACCCACCTCTGGTGAAAATTTCATCCAAATCCATCTAGTAATTTTTGGAATATTGCTGCCAACACTCCGTGAGAAGATAAGAGCCTTGGCCTTGAGGAATGCATTCTTGGATCATCACCAAAATGTAATGGGTTCCTCTGTAGCCCAAGAACCAACTCTGGTGAAAATTTCATCCAAATCCATTCAGTAGCTTTTGTGTAATCCTGCTGCACAAATAAAAACAAAGCACTTGATGGAGGTATGCACGCTCAGATCTTCACCGAAATCCAATCATCTCTTCCCCATGCCATTACACACCTTTCTTGAAAATTTCATCAAAATCCGTTCATAACATTTTGAGTTATGTTGCTAATAGACAAACAAACTAGTGATGGGACGGCAGGCTCCGGAGCATCAAGGGTGCTCTGAGCTTGTCCAGGAAATATTTGGCAAAGCATGTTTTGAGGTGAATATTGCTGATGTCGTACCACGTGACTGGGTCAGGAAGCCCTTCATGATATTGCACACAAAATGAAATAAAGTGAGCAGCGATACACAATGGAAATCCCCGTCCCTCATGTTCTGTGTTGTTGATGTTTGAGTGCATAAGGGATTTGTCACAGCTAATTTTCAGATGGACCCAGCACCAAAAACATGGATTTCTTCCGTTTGGGAACAGTTTGTCATTTCTCCCATTGATACATTTTTTCACAAATAGTGGATATTTATTGTAACTGAAGTGATGGTCTAGTGGTAAAGCATCTGCCCCCCCACTTCCCCAACTGGGAAGCTGGGGTTCAAGTCCCAGCTAGGCCATTTTTATAATTTTATTTTTATTTGCAAGGTGAAGTGTCTGTTGTGTTTCAAAGAGCTTGGATCATTATGCTGAGGCACTATTGTGCCCTGCATGAGAATCAGGACAGAGGTGAAGATTCAAAGGCTTTATTATCATGTGCACAGTTAAGAAATGCAACATTTCCTGAGCAATGAATTTCTTACTCTGCTCTCCGAACGAATGCCAAGGTAATAGATACACATCAATACTAATAAGGTAATAACACACCTAATATTAATGAATTCTAATAACACACACTAATAACACACATTAGGCAATTAGGACACCTTAAACACACCTTAATACTAAGTATTAATACTAATGAATACTAATAACACACATTAGGCAATTAGGACAGTTAAAGCAGTTAAACTAGAGGAAACAAGAAGAATAAAAATTGAAAATTCACTGGATGACTATAATGGGCAATGGTATATTAATATCAGAGATGACATGAGCCTGACAGAGCATAAGCCTATGTACAGTGTGCAAATGAGCAATGTGCAAATGAGCAATGTACAAATCAGCACCCAGTGTGAGAATTTCTCTGTAATGATAATACTCACTAGACTTACAATGATAATTTAGCAGGAGAGATGATATGGACATGAGACGGGATGAGACTATGTACACTGTGCAAGTGAGCAAAGTGCAAATTTAGCAACTAGTGTGTGAATTTCTATTTGCAAAGCTGTGTCTGGAGTTTGTTATTTGTTCAGGAGTCTGATGGCAGTGGGAAAGGAGTTTTTTAGTCTGGATGTCCTGCATTTTACATTTCTGTACCTCTGGCCTGAAGGTACAAGTGTGAACATTCTGTGCTGGAGGTGGGTGGGGTCCTGGAGGATGGAGGCAGCTCTCCTTTGGACTTTGCAGTGGTAGATGCTCTGCAGAGAGGGGAGTAGAGTGCTGATGATCTTCTCCGCTGTCTTCACCACTCTCTGCAGGCGTTTGCAATCCAGGGCAGTAGTGCTGCCGTACCACGCAGTGATGCAGTTGGTCAAGATGCTCTCGATGATGCAGCTGGAGAAATTGTTGAGGATCTTGGGGGACATGCCAAATTTCTTCAGCCTCCTCAGAAAGTACAGACGCTGTTGAACTCTTTTAACCAGCTCTGTGGTGTTGAGTGCCCACGTAAGGTCCTCGCTGATGTGGATGCCCAGGTATTTAAAGCTGCTCACCCTCTCCACCTCAAGCTTCCGGGTGAACAGCAGCCGATGGGGTATCCTCCTCCCCTTCCTCATGTCCACTATCATCTCCTTCGTCTTGTCCGTGTTGAGGGTGAGGTTGTTGTCCTCACACCATGACACCAGGCTGGCCACCTCTCTCCTGTAGGATGCTTCATCGCCACCAGTGACGCGTCCTATCACTGCTGTGTCATCTGTGAACTTTAAGATGATATTGTTTTTTGGGAGGCAGCACAGTCATGGGTGAAGAGGCTGTAGGGGATGGGGCGGAGAACACAACCCTATGGGACACCTGTGTTTGTGATGATGCTGGCTGAGGTCCTGTTACCCATCCTGACAGACTGGGGCCTCCCAGTCAGAAAGTCCAGTAGCCAGTCACAGAGGGTGGGGTGCAGGCCAAGTGAAGACAGTCTGTCGATGAGTTTGTGGGGGATCACCGTGTTGAAGGTGCAGCTGTAGTCGACAAAGAGCATCCTGATGTAGGAGTTTTATCTTCCAGGTGGGAGAGAGAATAATGGAGTGCTGCAGCAATGGCATCTGAGGTGGACCTGTTGGGCCGGTAGGCGTACTGCAGGGGGTCCAGGGTATCCGGTATGTTGTCCTGAATGAGGGGCAGCACCACTCTCTTGAAGCACTTCATGATGATTGAAGTGAGTGCTACCAGCCTGTAATCATTCAGACAGATCAGCGGGCTCTTTTGGGGAGGGGGATGATGGTTGTGGTTTTGAAGCAGGAGGGGACTATGTTCTGGTTGAGGGAGAAGTTGAAGATGGATGTGAGAACGTCAGTCAGCTCGGCAGCGCATGCTCTGACAGCCCGCTCAGGGATGTTGTCTGGTCCTGCTACCTTGCAGGAGTTGATATTCCTCAGTGTTCTGTTTACCTGGCCTGATGAGATGTTTGGGGGGGGGGGGGGTGCATGTGTGCATGTCTCCTCTCTGTACTGTAGCTGGAGGTCTCAGAGTGGGTGTAAAAGATGTTTGCAGGCCTTGCCACATGCGCTCCGGGTCAGGATTGGAGTAGAGGCTGTCCAGCTTTTCCCTGTACTGCCTCTTGTCTGTCGTTATAGCCTTCCTCAGTCCATACTTTGAAGCTTTGTACTCAACCTCATTGCCTGATTTAAATGCAAGGGAGTGAGCATGCAGCATCTGATGTACCTGACTGTTGATCCAGGACTTCTGGTTGGGGAACTTCCTGACTTGTATGATGGGTACAATGGTATCAACACACACGCTGATGTACCCAGTCACATACTCAGCATAGTCCTGTATGTTTACAGAAGAGTCCTCCCGGGAGGCTGCAGCTTTAAACACATCCCAGCCTGTACAGGAAAAACAGTCTTGCAGGGTGCTCTCAGACTCTGGAGTCCAGTGTTTAATTTGTTTAATAACAGGGTTTGTTTCTTTCAGTTTTTGTCTGTAGGCTGGGTGATCTGACTGTCCGAAGTGGGGGCGGGGTGCCGCTCTTTATGCACCACGTATGTTTGTGTAAACATGATCCAGTGTGTTCTTATTGCGAGTGGGAATGTCCACATGCTGGTAATATTTGGGAAGTACAGTCCATAAATTGCACTGGTTAAAGTGAATGTACTGAGAGAGACAGAAACTTGTCTATCCTACACTGTACAAACTTGCAGTAGCCTTCCTTTGCACACCTGCATCCTCTGTGCTCTGAGAGAGTATTCTCCAAAGCTGGAGAAATGATCTAAAAAAAAAAAAAATGCCTTAGTCCAAAGACTGTTGAAAAGTTATTATTTCTTGATAAAAAAATGGATAAGTACCACAAGCACATTCACTGTAGTCACCTGAGTTTTATTATTTCTTTTTTCCTTTATGATCATTGATATTTCTTAAAAGACAGTGCATTTATTGAAATGGAAAAAAAATACACATTAAACCAATAATGCCCTTGTAAAAATCTGAGTGTTGTATATTTTTTGTTCACTAGATGGCCTGGTAGAGAAAATGAAGTTTCACATGAGGCCTCGTCTATATGAACCATTTTGATGAAAGGCTTCAAGTCCTCTAGAAAGCCTCATCGGGCCATCACTCCAACAAACCAACCAATACCATTAAAAACATTACTCCTTCCCTTGATGGAGGTAAAAAAAAAAAACAAAAAAAACAAAACAAAACAATTTCACCATTATGCTTCTATAAAATTGTACTGACCTGACAGTAGAATACATGGACCGTGTAACCAGTAGGGCCAGTAGAGGCTAGGACCTGACCTACTTTTTGGCAGTAAATGTAAAGAGAGAGACACAGACAGACTGTGGATCCTGGTGTGCATTTACTGGTTAATTCTGAGATCTGGATTTTCACATACGCTGCTGTTGCTCCCCTACCCTTTAACAAATTGAAATTAGATTACAAGTGGAAATGTAGTGTTTCAGGTTTGTGCACCTACTTCCACCACTGATCACTCTGATCAAATTCACCTGTTGTGATTATGCCACCTGTGGCTTGTTAAGGCAGAAGGCTCCTGTGGACTCATGTCAGATCATGTCAGACAATCATGTCAGACTCAATGTCAGACCTCCAGACTATGTTTCTGCTTAGGCATGCCACCTGTGCACACCTGAATACCCTCATTCCTTCCTCCAGACTGGGATTATCCGATGTGATAGGTAGATGAGGCGTCATGATGCGTTTCGACACATTGCCAAACTGTATTGATACTATTGTGGCTTATATTAATCATATATTCCATACCTACATATGTATAGACATATTAGAATGTTTAGTGATTACATATGTGGAATGACCTAACGCCTATGAACAGGACAAGAGGTTTCAACCGCCAGCGAGGATCAAAGAGCAGACGGAGTCGCAGCGGTGGAGACCGGATCGATCTCCCTGACCACCCAGGGTCAGGTGGAGGAGACGGAGGACAATGGAGGGGGGATTATGTTAATGCGGGATGTCAGCTTTGATATGCAATGTCTTTTGTTGAGTGTGGGTATAAGTATGAAGGTCTGACTGTGTTCGACCTCTTATTCTGCTTCTGCACTGAGATGAGACATGTTAGGGAGGTGAAGCTGATATTAAACTTTGATTTATAAAGCCACATTGCTTCTTCATTTCTAACTCCCTATACCGGTGACCAGACGTGAGGATGGAACAGAGACGTTCTCCCGCGATTAACTCATCAGAGGCGACCCAGGCAAGCGCCGGCGCCCATGCAGACAGGGGAACGGATGGAAGATGTTCCCCCACAGCAGAAGCTACAGAGAGGGCTCAACCAAGCACCATCCCCAGCCCCGCCGTGAGAGCAGAAGAAAGGCGCTCTCACCCGGCGGACACATCAAGGATGGCCCACACAAGCGCCGTCACCGTCAAGCTGCCAGAATTCTGGCAAGAAGACCCGAACTCGTGGTTCCAGCAAGCTGAGGCTCAGTTTGCACTGGCGGGTATAACGGTGGACGAGACGAAGTTTTATCACATCGTCGCCAAACTCGACGCTGCCACGTCAAGATGTGCATGGAGCATAATCCAACAGCCGCCCGCCCATGACAAATACAGAGAACTTAAGGCGACCATCGTCGAGAACTTCGTCCCCTCAGCCGAGGAGAGAGCAGAGAAGATCCTGGCGATCTACGGCCACAGAGGATGCAGACCCAAGGCCCTCGTTGTCCTCTTCCAACACATCTTCCTCAGCACTCTGCCGCCACACATGAGAGGGACGTTGGTCAACATGCGGTGCAGCACCCAGCAGGACTTCCGCGCGCTGGCCCGAGAAGCGCAGTGGCTCATCAACGCCTGCGGGGAACAGATGGCCACAGCAGCATCCGCAGATCTCAGAGCGGAAGCCCAGAGCAGCGGAGAACCACAGGCAACCGAGCAGAGCCCGCCCACCATGGCGGCAGCACGATCAAGGCGCAGCAAGCGGAATGACATCTGCTATTACCACCACCGTTTCGCCGAGAGGGCATACAAATGCGTGCCCCCCTGCAAATTCAAAAAGTTCGGGAAACGCCAAAGCTGAGAACCGTTAACAGCCGCGGCTCTCGGCGAAAAAAATAAGCTACTTTATGTGACTGACGGACACACCGGGAGACAGTTCCTGATCGACACCGGAGCTCAGCTGAGTTTTATCACCCCTTCCCACGCAGACCGGGCCATGGGTCCCCGGGGAAATGGAGCGATGGCAGCCAACGGCTCGATCATCGACACCTTCAGTGAAAGGAACCTGCCTCTTTGCATCCACGGCCGCAACTATAGATGGACATTTATTGTAGCGGCGGTGAGTTTTAACTTGTTGGGCGCTGACTTTTTGTGTGCACATGGGTTGTTAGTCGATCTAGTCATTTGCTTCTATCCCCTGCTCAGCTCGAGTTTCTCCACCACCCGTGCAGGCCAGCGTCACAACAGCAGGAGGTAAGTTTGACCAACTCCTCACCCAATTTCCAGCACTCACAGTTCCAAAATTTTCAGCGACAGTAGCGAAACACGGGGTTGAACACTTCATCCCCACAACAGGCCCACCCGTGTTCGCCAAAGCTCGGCGCTTAGACGCGACCAAGCTCACCATAGCACGGGACGAGTTTGCCACCCTGGAAAAATTAGGCATTATTAGACGCTCGAAAAGCCCCTGGGCATCGCCACTCCACATGGTCCCGAAAACCGACGGTTCTTGGAGACCTTGCGGCGATTACCGCAGACTAAACAATGCGACAGCGCATGACCGCTACCCAATTCCTCACATCCAAGATTTTTCACTACATCTGGCGGGTGCGCGCATTTTTCCTAAAATAGACCTGGTCCGCGGCTATCACCAAGTCCCCGTTCGAGCAGAAGACATTCCTAAAACGGCTGTAATAACCCCTTTCGGTCTTTTTGAATTTTTGCGGATGCCGTTCGGCCTCAAAGGCGCTGCTCAAACCTTTCAGCGTATGATGGATGCGGTATTACGCGACCTCCTCTTCGTGTTCGTCTACCTCGACGATATGCTGGTAGCCAGCCCGTCAGAGGAAGAACACGAACAACACCTCACTACAGTTTTTCAGAGGCTAGAAGAGCACGGGTTAATAATCAACCCAGCCAAATGCAAATTCGGCGTGTCACAAATTGATTTTTTGGGACACAGAGTTTCACCGAAGGGGGCAGTCCCATTGCCAGACAAAGTCCGCATGGTAAAAAATTTTCCACGACCACAAACGGTCAAATCGCTGCAAGAATTTTTGGGAATGGTGAATTTTTACAACCGTTTCCTCCCCCGCGCAGCTCAACTCATGCAGCCCCTGTATGCCGCGCTCAGAAAACAAAAGCCTTCCAACGCGGTCGAATGGACCCCGGAGCGCGAACACGCCTTCGCGGAAGTAAAAAGTGCCCTAGCGAATGCCACATTGTTGGTTCACCCCGATCCCTCGGCCCGCATAGCGTTAACCACAGACGCTTCAGATCTGGCCATAGGGGCAGTCGTGGAGCAACATGTTGGCGGAACCTGGCAACCTTTAGCATTTTTTAGCAAATCTTTAAACCAAACCGAGTGTAAATACAGCACTTTTGACAGGGAGCTGCTAGCGCTTCATTTATCCATCCGCCACTTCCAGTTCTGGTTAGAAGGGCGGCGCTTCACGGCTTTTGTAGACCACAAACCGCTCACTTTTGCGATGGTTAAAATTTCAGAACCATGGTCAGGCAGGCAGCAAAGACAGCTAGCTGCAATTTCAGAGTTCACCACAGACATTCGACATGTGGTAGGCAAACTTAACGTGGTAGCAGACTGCCTCTCTCGCGCTGTGACATCGCCAGAGCACGAGGAGACAGATTATACTACCTCAGCCGCAGAACTCTTCGCCAACGCGGACGCGGACGCGGCCCCAAAATCACGTAGGGATAGATTACGCAGCCATGGCAGAGGAACAAAGCAGCGACGGGGACGTGCGCGCGCTCCTGTCTGGACCAACAGGGTTAAGACTGGAGGAAAGGGGTTTACGTGACGGTGTACCCCCCCTAATCTGCGACGTTTCAACTGGCCGACCTCGCCCGGTAGTCCCAGCTGCATGGCGCCGCCGCATTTTCGACTCGGTTCACTCCCTGGGTGCGCGCCTCGGTTAAAATGGTCGCAGAAAAGTTTGTTTGGCCGGGCCTACGCAAAAATGTAAAGGAATGGGCAAAAACCTGCATGTCTTGTCAGCGCGCCAAAATACACAAACACACAAAAGCTCCTCTAGAGCCTTTTCGAATCCCAGCCAGGACTTTTGACCACGTTCATGTCGACCTCGTGGGACCACTGCCTTCGTCTCAGGGTTTCACACACCTGTTAACAATGACAGACCGTACTACACGCTGGCCTGAGGCGGTCCCTTTGGCGTCAACCACAGCTGAGGAAGTCGCTCGCGTTTTTTTTAACAAACTGGGTGGCACGTTTCGGCGTCCCATCGGACATCACGTCCGATAGGGGGCCTCAATTTGTCTCAGAGCTTTGGTCAGCCATGGCCAGCAGCTTAGGGGCGACAATTCACCGCACCACCGAATATCACCCTCAGGCTAATGGGTTATGCGAGCGTTTTCACAGATCTAAATCTTAAAGGCCGCCCTCAGGGCCTCACTAATGGATACAGATTGGGTGAATAAACTTCCCTGGGTTTTATTAGGGTTGCGTTCTGCGCCTAAAGAGGATCTAGACGCCTCCCCAGCAGAATTAGTTTTTGCACAACCTCTCAGACTCCCAGGTGAGTTTTTACCAGAGAACCCAGAACCCAGGCATCTTCCAGCCCTGAGGCCTTTAGGCAGCACCGGACCGGACACTCTCCCCGGACCGGCACATCACTCTTTTCCACGGGTTTTTGTCCCCCAAGCTTTAAAAAACGCTGAGTTCGTTTTTGTTAAGCACGAAGCTTTAAAATCAACCCTCCGTCCACCATACGACGGACCATTCAGAGTGCTGGAACCTGGTGATAAGCATTTTGTGCTTGATTTAGGGGACAGAAAAGAAACAGTCAGCAATGACAGACTTAAACCTGCCTTCTTGTTGAGAGACGAACCTGCACGGGTGGCGAGAGCACCTCGGCGGGGTAGACCCCCCAAGAAAAAAAACTCAGCCCCCCTGCAGGGAACAAATAACCACTCTCCTCCCCAAGCTGCAGATTCCTTACAGGAGGGTCCCACCACGACGCTAAAGCGGACCCACAGCAGATTCGGGAGAAGATTAAAACCCAGACGGCACAGGGACTGATACAAATTGACCAAGACTTGTTAAGTGTGTTATCAGATTGTGCCGTGACAGTTCTAAGGATGATTTGTGATATTACTATACTGTTGTTGTTACCACTGAATTCTCTACAGGAGCATGACTGCTGGAAAGATTTTTCCTCGTTTTCCCTGTCAAGAGGTTAACAGTATAATATGTCATAGAGATTATCTTAAACTGTAAACTTAATTTGATTGTCCTTTTCTTAGTCATTTGGGGGGGGCTGTGGCTTATATTAATCATATATTCCATACCTACATATGTATAGACATATTAGAATGTTTAGTGATTACATATGTGGAATGACCTAACGCCTATGAACAGGACAAGAGGTCTCAACCGCCAGCGAGGATGAAAGAGCAGACGGAGTCGCAGCGGTGGAGACCGGATCGATCTCCCTGACCACCCAGGGTCAGGTGGAGGAGACGGAGGACAATGGAGGGGGGATTATGTTAATGCGGGATGTCAGCTTTGATATGCAATGTCTTTTGTTGAGTGTGGGTATAAGTATGAAGGTCTGACTGCGTTCGACCTCTTATTCTGCTTCTGCACTGAGATGACACATGTTAGGAAGGTGAAGCTGATATTAAACTTTGATTTATAAAGCCACATCGCTTCTTCATTTCTAACTCCCTACACTATGTTGATACTGTGTCACTGAATACTGACACCTGCTGGACCTTAAAAATCTCTACAGGCAACCTAGTTGACAGACTCAACTGACACTGATTTGATGACACTGATTTGATGACCTAGTATATACAATAATATACTGCTCCAAAAAATAAAGGGAACACTGTCCCTCAAACTGTCCACTTAGGAAGCAACACTGATTAACAATCAATTTCACATGCTGTTGTGTGATTTTGTTGTCAGCACATCAACTATGTAAAGAACAAAGTATTTAATAAGAATATTTCATTCATTCAAATCTAGGATGTGTTATTTAGTGTTCCCTTTATTTTTTTGAGCAGTATATAATTTAAGTCCTTGTATTTTATATTGTATTATTTCATCTCTTCATTTTAATTTCAAATATCATTGATATTTTTAGATACAGTCAATAAATAATGTGAACGTGTATCATAATGTGAAAATTTAAGTGAACATGTTGTGAATGAGGATGCTTGTGGACTGGGATTTTTGTTTTTTACAAATTTTTATTAAAAAAAATTAGTTTTTCCAACGTTTTGAACTTCAATCTGTTACGCCTTTTGGACACAACTTCTCCAGCTGTCGAAAACACCTGCTCACACGGCACAGATGAGGCTGGAGTGCAGAGAAATTGTAATGCAAGCTGAAAGAGGTTGGGATAGATGGTCTTTTGGTTGTCCCAGTATCTCAGAGGATCCTGGGACCTGGCAATGTTGCCCTCTGCCAGGTATCTTTGCACCTCCTGGATGGCATCAGCTGTGGCACTTTTGGTCTGCCTGCCCACTTCTATGTCAAGAGGTTGCCAAAGGTTATCTAAAAAAACAACAAATTGGCATTTTAGTACATGATTTCCAAACAACAACAAATAATGTTGAATAACATTCCTGAAGCGGGTGCAGACAGCTGTTGTGAAGACGGTCCCGGCTGGGGCTCATTTGTGCGTCCGATTACAGATGCACATTCTGACCGCAGTCTACTGATGCATACCTGCCAACTTTTAAAACCTGAAAAGCCTAGTAGCTAGCCGGGGTCCAGGGGCCGCAGGCCCCTTTAGGTCCAGGACAAAGTCCTGGTGGGGGGTTCAGGGGGGCAAAGCCCCCCGACGCCAAGCAAATATTAGCATTAAGTCAAGTTAAAATGTGGCTAACAACCTCATGTTTCTTCAATAATCATGTTTCTATTTTTCTTACGAAGAACGTAGAAAGTTTGCCGCTGGTGTCACTGGCATTGGCATTCGACTTGTGTTTTTTCGTTCCCACGTGGTCTTTCACATCGCTGATTCCTCCATGTCCGATCGAAAAATCTTGTCTACACAAGGTGCAGTTGGCGTAATTTTCACCCTTTCTTGAGTGAATAATAATTCCTGGAAATGCTTTGGAGTATTCCTCACGAAGACTGTAATTTTTGTTTGGGTTTCACGCTCATTTGTGATTTTTCTCCAGCAGATCCATGATGAAAATGTATACAATGCTGACCTAATTCCTTCGCGATTCCAAATGGAAACAATGGCTCCAGGGATGTGATTTTGGGTTGGGGAAATTATCTGAAAATTTTAGCAGGCGGTCTGGGGGACGCAGTCCCCCAGCGCGGTCCGGGGTAGAGCCCAGGTGGTGGGGCAAGGGGGGCGAAGCCCCCCGAAGCTCCTGGGTTTTTATGATTTTTAAGTACCAGAACTGTGCTGAAATGACATAAAACAAACAGCAGAATGCCACTTATTACTGTATAATATTGACTTATGTTCCAAGAAGATAGCATTCCTAAAATATTACAACAAGCGTTATCCATCACATGCTTTAACACCTGATCAAATCAAAATCAGTTAATTTTATCTATTCCATAATTGAAATAAAATTCCAACATACCATTACTTTTTATAATTTCAGCATTCATTTCAGATCACCAGTTTCAATCTCCATTGAGTCTTGAGCAGTTCATTTTGCACAATCACTGATGTAGCCAAGTCTTAGAAATATTCAAAAGTTATGAGTCAATTTCAAACTGTTTGGAATCATAAAAGTAATCTAACTAAATTGTTTTGCTATTTTTTTCTCCTCAACATCAATGTCAGGGCGCTACAGGAGTTTTTGGGGATGGTTAACTTTTGTAACCGTTTCCTCCCCCGCTCAGCCCAGCTCATACAGCCGTTGTACGCCGCACTCAAGAAACGGAAACCGGCGGACAAAGTCGACTGGACTCCTGACCGGGAGCAGGCGTTCTCTGACGTTAAAACAGCTCTGGCGAATGCTGCACTGCTGGCGCAACAAGACCCGGCGGCTCGGATTGTGCTCACTACTGACGCTTCGGACATGGCCATGGGGCCGTCGTGGAGCAATGCGTTGCCAGTTCTTGGCAGCAGCTCACCTTTTTTAGCAGGTCTTTGCACGACAGTGAGCGTAAATACAGCGTGTTCGACAGAGAGTTAATGGCTCTCCACCTGGCCATACGCCACTTCCAGTTCTGGCTGAAAGGGCGCACCTTAGGCTCAGACCTCTCGCACATGCGCAATACACCTACAGGAAGCAGTGCCGATTGCCTTTGTTCTAAATTTAGATACGATTCCTAGCGATCTTGTGTTTGGAATTGCTTTCGTGTTTTTTTTTTACGATTTAAAATTTTTGACTGAATTTTTAGTGAAAAACCGTAATTTTGATTAATAAAGCCGTAACCCGGAATGGGGTCTTGAAAACCGGAACCATTACGGCAAAACCGGAGTAGTTGGCAGGTATGCTGATGGCCTCATTGCACTTGGAGGAACTGCGGAACCCGAGTGATTTAAATCTGGGGTCTAGAAGTGTTGCTAGGGTCAACACACTTAATGACTCCAGATTGGAAGCAGTGTCTGTGACTCGATGCTTCAGGTGTTCATGTAGGTGTATGGCTGCCTGTGTGTGCAAGGTTGAAGCATTACGCTCTAGTGTAAGATAGAGCATTTTCATCATCGGGATGACCTTTGACCCTGACACTTGCCTCTCTTCAGACAACTCCACTGTAGCTTGATGGAAAGGAGCAAGCACAAGAAGTGTTTCTCCTATGATGGTATACTCATCAGCTGTAAGTGGAGTCAAATCTGTTTTTAGAGAGGCCAGAGATACCCACACTGGTTCCTTCTCACCATGTAGCCTTGACAACATTTCATATGTGCTGTTCCAGCGTGTTGGCACCTCATTGATAAGTTTCAGGGTTGGTCGTCCCATCTGTTGCTGCACTTGAGCAAGCTTCTCCTTGGCTGTAGTGCTTGATCTGAAGTATGTGACAATGTGCCTAACTTTGTGTCTGATGGATGTAAGTGTGGGGATCTGATCACATGATTTACTAACTAATAAATTTAGACTATGTGCAATGCAAATTGAGTGCCGAATTTGGAGCTGTCGAGTGGATGCAATCATGTTTGGTGCTGCGTCGGTCACAAGACACTTTACTTTATTGGTTATGGCCCAGTCCTCCATCATGCCCCTTTTGACTTGGGCCAAATTGTCAGCAGTGTGACTTTGTGGAAAGTACTGCACACCCAACACGGACGTACACAACTGCAAATTCTCATTAATGTAGTGACAGGTAAGAGCCAAGTAAGCCTCCATGTTCACAGATGTCCACATGTCAGCTGTTATACTCACTGCCACAGCTTGCTGTACTTCCTTTTTCACTCGTTCCCGTTCCTCCTCGTACTTTTTGGCCACCATTTGTTTGATGGTCTGAAAATTACACCAAATCAAACCAAAAGCAAATCAATATATTTAAATTAAAGATTAAATAAATTGGATATATCAACTGCTACTTTAGATAATTTCCACACAAACCTTTCTGGTGGGCAAAACATATGAGGGCTGAAGGGCCTGAACCAGTTCCCTGAACCCTTCACTCTCCACAATGCTGAGGAGCTGGCAGTCCTTCAGGATGAAATTGAGCAGAGCCTCATCCAGCATCTGCTTCCTGGAAGCTTGATGGTTAAAAATGAAGTTAAGAATAAATTAATAGGAATTAATTATCAATAAAGCAACTGTGAGTAAGCTGTAGAATGGCTGTATACCTGAGTCTATCCTGGGTGTATCTGGGACTTCATTGTCATGCCTGGCCCTATAATGCCTCAGCACTGAGGAGGTGCTTTTGTTTAAATATGAAAGTTCTGTTGAACAAATGCAACATTTAACCTGCAGAAAATAATATGAATAGTAAACTAAGAGTCACTTTGAAATGAATTTGAATTCAGATAGATCAAGTGGAAACTCTGAGAGGAACAGGATGAAACAACAAGGAAATGAAAACAAATACCTTATTTTCCGATATGAGATCAAAATGGTTCCACACGGCGGAAACCTTTCTTTTAGCTTGAGGCTGCTCGTGCTCCATAATTCTTGAGGAATTTGCCGATGAACCGTCCACAACACATCAGAGATTCTTTGGGCAGATGCATCCCGTTGACAGATGCGCTTCCTTATAAACGCAGTTTGGTGTGTCAAGTGTCAGTTCGAAACAGTACCTGTATGGATCATGTGACTTTCTTAAAGCGATACGCACACCGACACGGGGTTTTGCTCTATGAGCTCGACGTATGCGCCAGCGCATCGGTGTTGCCAGACCCATCACTAATTGTAAGTAGTGATGGCCAGATGAGGCTTTCTTGAAGGCTTGAAGCTTTTCATCAAATTGGTTCATGTGGACAAAGCCTCATGTGAAACTTCAATTGCTCTACTAGGCCATCTACTGGACAAAAAGTATACAACATGCAGATTTTTACAAGGGCATTATTGGTTTTATGTGTATTTTTTCCATTTCAATAAATATACTGTCTTTAAAGAAATAGCTGGGACTTGAACCCGACCTCCCGGTTTTGGGGTGGATGCTCTACCTCTAGGCCACCACTCCAGTTACAAGAAATATCCACTATTTGTGAAAAATGCACCAACTTAATAACTGTAAATACCTTTTCGGGAGAAATGAGATCAAAATGTTCTTAAATGGAAGGTGTCTGTCTTTTTAGTGCTGGCTCCATCTGAAAATGAAGGTTGGCTGTGACAAATCCCATACACAGTCAAAGATCTGACAACACAAAACATGAGGGATGGGGTTATTTACCTTTCGTTCTTATTAAAGACAAAAATAGAAAGGAGATGTTTTTACCTTCTTTACATGTTTCAACTGTTCACTGCAGCCTTCGTAAGAAGTGTCAGCTGATTGCTGCCAGGTGTCATTTTATCAGCTGACTTTCGTAGGCAGGGCCAGCCCAGCAGACGTGTCAGATCTATCGAGCCGGCCCCTCTTTCCGCCATCCGATGGTCTCTGGAGAATGTGGTCCTAGGTGTGGGAAAGCATAAAGGCCCCCTCATCCCGGTTCATGCTATCTTTTGCCCGCTTCCTGATTTCTATGGCCTCCTTGATCCAGTGTTTGTGTCTGTTGCTCTCTGATCCAATAACTTTTGCATTGTCCCAGTCCATGATGTGATTATTTCTTCTGCAGTGATCTGATATTGCTGATTTTAATGTTTCTTGTTCTGCCTTTTCTTTTTGTGATCTTGTGAGTCATCCCTGTTTCCTTCTCACATTCCTTCTGGTGTTCTTTTTTCCTTGTGGTGAATGATCTTCCGGTTTCTCCAATGTAGGTTTTGTTGCATGATCTGCATGATATTTCATATATTACATTACATTTTTTGTCTTGTTCTATTTTGTCCTTGGGGTGTACTAATAACTGTCTTCATTTTTTGTGTGGTTTTACTGCTGTGTTTATTTTGCATTTTTTCATGATCCTTTGAATTGGTTCCGTTATCCCTCGGATGTATGGTATAGTTATGGTGTCCTTGTTTTTGATTTTGGCTTTTGATCTGTGTCTTGTTTCCTGTTTATTTTCTTTGTTTTTGACTTGCTGCTTCCCTTTGTTTACGGCCCAAACTGGATATTGGCAGCGTATGAGTGCATGTTTTATGTGGGTTTCCTCCTCCTGTCTGTCTTCTTGGTCTGTGATGATGGTGGTCCGTTCATATAACGTCCTGACAACTGATAGTTTGTGTGCTGTGGGGTGTTCTGATGTCCATAGTAGGTATTGATCTGTGTGGGCTAGTTTACTGTAGACTGTGATTTTTATTCTGCCGTCATCGTTGTGGTGGATTTTCATGTTCAGAAGGGTTATGGTGCCATTTTCTTCCTCTTTGTGTGTGAATTTTATATTCCCAGTGCTGTCCGTGCTATTCAGATGGTCAGTGAGTTCTTGCGTATGTCCTTTCCTTATTTTCTACAGAATGTCGTCCACGTATCTCTTCCAGAGGGTGGGTTTACATTGCGTAGGTGCTGTGTTGATGGCTTTGTTTTCCAGATCCTCTATGAAAAAGCTGCTCATGATGGCTGATAGTGGGTCTCCCATTGCAAATCCTTCTTTTTGTCTGTAGATTTTTTCTCTGTATTGAAAATAGGTGGCTTTTGCAACAAATTGTAATAGTTCAGATATGTCGTGAACTGTGAGATTGGTGCGTCTTTTTAGGGTTCTGTCATTTCTGAGGCGTTCTTGCACTATGTATGGTGTGACATCAACAGGGGTCTTTGTGAAGATAAGGGCCAATAATAGACAGTATAGGATCAGTTACATGCAACTTATCAAAAGCCCTGGTTGAAATCATCAAACCCCTCCTTGGACTATCAGAATACCACTGCAAAAACTCAAAAGAGCTGGCACAAGAACTCAAAAATATGAAAATAGAATCAGACGAGAGCCTCATTTCACATGATGTCATTTCATTATTCACAAAGATGAATCATTGGCAACTGATCATTGGCGACTCTGTAGTCAGAAACGTGAACCTAGAGACTCCAGCGGCCATAGTCAAATGCATTCCTGGGGCCAGAGCAGGCGACATTGAGTCAAATTTGAAAATGCTGGCTAAAAGTAACTGTAAATACTCCACAATAGTTATTCACGCTGGCATTAATGACATCCGTCTTCGGCAGTCAGAAGTCACGAAACTTAATGTAGAATCGGTGTGTGACTTTGCAAAAACGATGTCTGCCACTGTAGTATTCTCTGGGCCCCTCCCCAATCTGACCAGTGATGACATGTTTAGCCGCTCGTCATCCTTGAACCGCTGGCTGTCTGTGTGGTGTCCTGCAAATGACATGGGCTACATTGACAATTGGAGCTCTTTTTGGGGAAAACCTGGTCTTATGAGACGAGACAGCATTCATCCCACTTTGGATGGTGCTTCGCATTTATCTAACAATCTGGCATCTTTTTTATCCAAATTTCCAAAACCGTGACTACTCAGAGTTGGGACCAGGAAGCAGAGTCGCAGTCTTACACGCCTCTCTGCAGCTCCTCTTCATCCGCCACCCCTCGACTTAGCCCCTGTCTTCCCCATCAGAGAATCATTGTCTGCTCCCTCCAAAGTAAATAAAAATATAATATATAAGCATCCCAAAGTGATTAAGCAAAATATTGGTAAAACTCAAATTAAACATAAAGCCTCTAAACTGAATGATTTGGCCTCTGTTCCTCCTCATAATTTAAAAATTAAATGTGGTTTATTAAATATTAGGTCTCTAACTCCCAAGTCTCTGTTAGTCCATGATCTGTTAATTGATCATCAGATTGATTTAATTTCCCTTACAGAGACTTGATTAGGGCAAGAGGATTATGTTGGTTTAAATGAATCAACTCCCTCTGGTTATTTAAACTGTCAAAATCCCAGAAGTTCTGGTCATGGAGGAGGAGTAGCAACAATTTACCATTCCAAATTACTAGTTAATGTAAAGCAAAAAACATGTTATAATTCCTTTGAGGGCCTGGTCCTCAGTATTGGGCACTTTAGCAATTTTAGGTTAAACCCAATTTTATTTGCCATAGTTTATCGTCCCCCATCAACCTACTCAGAATTTTTATCCGAATTTGCTGATTTCTTAGCTGATTTAGTGCTGAAATCTGATAGAATAATTATAGTAGGGGACTTTAATATACATGTGGATGTAGATAGTGACTGCCTTAATGTGGCATTTAATTCAATATTAGACTCGATTGGGTTTTCTCAGAAAGTAGGAAATTCTACTCATTACCTCCACCATACATTGGACCTTGTTCTAACATACGGCATAGAAATAGAAAATCTTGTAGTGTCTCCTCATAACCCTGTACTGTCAGACCATTGTCTGTTAACCTTTGATTTTACTATTTCTGACTATTTGGCTCCTAAAGAAAAATATTATTACAGTAGATGCCTCTCAGATGATGCTGTTACCAAATTTATGCAGATTGTTTCCTCTGTGCCATGTGTCAACACAACGGAAATAAGCTATAGACAGCTTGCTCCTTCTGTAATTGATAACATGGTGGATAGTGTTACAGCTTCTCTGCATCAGACTCTAGACTTGGTGGCCCCCTTAAAAAAGAAAAAGTCTAATCAGAGATTTCTAATTCCTTGGTTCAACACAGAAACTCGTAGCTTAAAACAGAAGACTCGTCAATTAGAAAGAAAATGGCGCTCCACTAATTTAGATGAAATCTATTTAGCTTGGAGAAATCATCTTTTAATTTATAAAAAAATCTCTTAGAAAAGCTAGAACGAGTTATTACTCTGCATTAATAAAAGAGAACAAGAATAATCCCAGGTTTCTTTTCAGCACTGTAGCAGCCAGGTTGACAAAGAGTCAGGATTCTGTCAATCCTAGCATTCCCTTAGAGCTTACTAGTCAGGACTTTATGAACTTTTTCAATAATAAAATTTCATCCATCAGAGATAAAATCAATCAGATTCTTCCCACAGTTAACTTAAATACTGTAACTACTACAACTCCTTCTATTGATGTCTGTCTTGATGAGTTTACTCCAATTGACATTTGTGAGTTAGACAAAATAGTTTCCTCATCCAAACCTTCAACTTGTCTTTTAGACCCTATTCCTACCAGGTTATTTAAAGAAGTCTTCCCACTTATTGGTAGCTTTATTCTTCATATCATCAATTCTTCATTAACTTTAGGCCATGTACCGCAGGCTTTTAAAACGGCTGTAATTAAACCCTTACTCAAAAAGCCAACGCTAGATCCAGGAGCTTTAGCTAACTATAGACCAATCTCTAATCTCCCTTTCATTTCAAAAATCTTAGAAAGAGTTGTTGCTACGCAATTATTTGACCACCTGCAGGGAAATGGTTTACTTGAAGAGTTTCAATCTGGGTTTAGAATCCATCATTGTACTGAAACAGCCTTAGCGAAGGTCACTAACGACCTCCTCATCACATCTGATAATGGACTGGTTTCTGTACTTGTCCTTTTAGACCTTAGTGCAGCTTTTGATACTGTCAATCATCATATTCTACTTGATAGATTAGAACACTATGTTGGACCTAATGGAACTTCGTTGCAGTGGTTTAGATCTTATTTATCTGATAGGTTCCAGTTTGTTCATGTAAATAATGAGTTTTCTTTCAACTCAAAGCTTAGTCATGGAGTTCCACAGGGATCTGTGCTAGGCCCTACTCTTTTTAGTTTATATATGCTTCCGTTAGGCAACATTATTAGAAAGCACTGTATACATTTTCATTGTTATGCAGATGACACACAATTATACCTGTCAATGAAGCCAGATGATAGTAATCAATTAGCCAAGTTAGAAGCCTGTCTTAAGGAAATCAAAGCTTGGATGACTTGTAATTTCCTGCTATTAAATTCAGATAAGACTGAAGTCATTCTTGTTGGTCCAAAAAACCTTAGAAATTCCTTTCCAAATCAAACTTTCAGTTTGGATGCGGTTTGTAGAAGAGCTTGGAATAACGAGGCGATGTGACTTATAAACTAAAGTTTATTATCAGCTTCGCTCCTCTAACAAGTCTCATCTAGTGCAGCAGCAGAAGAAGTAAGAGAGTGAACACATTCGCCTCTACGTACTTATACTCACACATACAAAAGACATGCATATCAAAGCTGACATCCCTCATTATCTTAATCCCCCTCCTTTGTCTTGATACCCCTCCACCTGGCCCTGGGAGGTCAGGGCGACCTATCTGGTCTCCACCGCAGTGCCTCGGATGCTCTTTGATCTTCACTGGCGGTTGAGACCTTTTGTCCTGTTCTGAGGTGTGAAGTCGCTTTACATATGTAATCACCAAACATTCTCACATGCTTATACATATGTAGGTTATGGGATATATGATTAATATAGACCACAGCCCCCCCAAACGACTAAGAAAAGGACAATAGAAAAATTCACAGTTTAAGATAATCATTATGACATACTAACTGCTACACCTCTTGACAAGGAAGAAACTTTCCAGCAGCTATGCTCCTGTAGAGAATTCAGTGGTAAACATAACAGCATAGTAAATATCACAAGTCAGTCTTAAACTGTTACAGCACAATTAGTGAACAACTTTTGAGTAGTTTGCATCAGTCCCTGTGCCGTCTGGGTTTAAGTCTTCTCCCGAATCTGCTGTGGGTCCACTTGGGCGTCCTGGTGGGACCTTCCTGTAAGGAATCTGCAGCTTGGGGAGGAGAGTGATTATTCGTTCCCTGCAGGGGGGCTGAGTCTTTTCTCTTGGGGGGTCTACCCCGCCGAGGTGCTCTCGCCAACCGTGCAGGCTCGTCTCTCAACAAGAAGGCAGGTTTAAGTCTGTCATTGCTGACTGTTTCTTTTCTGTCCCCTAAATCAAGCACAAAATGCTTATCACCAGGTTCCAGCACTCTGAATGGTCCGTCGTATGGTGGATGGAGGGTTGGTTTTAAAGCTTCATGCCTAACAAAAATGAATTCGGCGTTTTTTAAAGCTTGGGGGACAAAAACCCGCGGAAAAGAATGATGTGCCGGCCCGGGGAGAGTGTTAGGGCCGTTGCCGCCTAAAAAACTCGGGGCTGGAAGATGCCCTGGCTCTGGGTTCTCTGGTAAAAATTCACTTGGGAGCCTGAGAGGTTGTGCAAAAACTAATTCTGCTGGGGAGGCGTCTAGATCCTCTTTAGGCACAGCACGCAACCCCAATAAAACCCAGGGAAGTTTATTTACCCAATTTGTATCCGTTAGCGAGGCTCTGAGAGCAGCCTTTAAAGATCTGTGAAAACACTCGCATAACCCATTAGCCTGAGGGTGATAAGCGGTGGTGCGGTGAATTGTTGCTCCTAAGCTGCTGGCCATGGCTGACCAAAGCTCCGAGACAAATTGAGGCCCCCTATCGGACATGATGTCCGATGGGACGCCGAAACGTGCCACCCAGTTTGTCAAAAAAACGCGAGCGACTTCCTCCGCTGTGGTTGACGCCAGAGGGACCGCCTCAGGCCAGCGCGTAGTACGATCTATCATTGTTAACAGATGTGTGAAACCTTGGGAGGAAGGTAGAGGTCCCACGAGGTCGACATGAACGTGGTCGAACCTTTTTAGCTGGGATTTGAAAAGGCTCTAGAGGGGCTTTTGTGTGTTTGTGTATTTTGGCGCGCTGACAAGAAATGCAAGTCTTTGCCCATTCTTTTACGTTTTTGCGCAGGCCCGGCCACACAAACTTTTCGGCGACCATTTTAACCGAAGCGCGCACACCCGGGTGCGCGAGGGAGTGAACTGAGTCGAAAACACGGCGGCACCATGCAGCTGGGACTACCGGGCGAGGTCGGCCGGTTGAGATGTCGCATATTAGGGGGGGCACACCGTCACGTAAACCCCTTTCCTCCAGCCTTAACCCTGTTGGTCCAGACAGGAGTGCACGCACGTCCGCGTCACTACTTTGCTCCTCTGCCATGGCTGTGTAATCTATCCCTACGTGGATTGGGGCTGCGTATGTGTCTGCGTTGGCGAAGAGTTCTGCGGCTGAGGTAGTATAATCTGTCTCCTCGTGCTCTGGCGATGTCACAGCGCGAGAGAGGCAGTCTGCTACCACGTAAAGTTTCCCACGGCCACAAACGGTCAAATCGCTGCAGGAATTTTTGGGAATGGTTAATTTTTACAATCGTTTCCTCCCCTGCGCAGCTCAGCTCATGCAGCCCCTATATGATGCGCTCAGAAAACAAAAACCTTCCAACGCGGTCGAATGGACCCCGGAGCGCGAACGTGCCTTCGCGGAAGTAAAAAGTGCCCTAGCTAACGCCACATTGTTGGTTCACCCTGATCCCTCGGCCCGCATTGCGCTAACCACAGACTCTTCGGACCTGGCCATAGGGGCGGTTGTAGAACAAAACGTCGGTGGAATCTGGCAACCTTTGGCATTTTTCAGCAAATCGCTAAACCAAAATGAGCGTAAATACAGCACTTTTGACAGGGAGCTGCTAGCGCTTCATTTATCCATCCGCCACTTCCAGCTCTGGTTGGAGGGGCGGCGTTTCACGGCTTTTGTAGACCACAGACCGCTCACCTTTGCAATGGCTAAAATTTCCGAACCGTGGTCAGGCAGGCAACAAAGACAACTAGCTGCGAGGATGGACCAGAGGCGTTCACCCGCGATCGACCCATCTGTGGCGACCCAGGCAGACGCCGGCGCCCATGCAGACAGGGGAACAGATGGACGACGTTCCCCCACGGCAGAAGTGACAGAGAGGGCTCAACCGAGCACCAGCGCCGCTGCGAGAGCCGAAGGAAGGCGCTCTCACCCTGCGGACACATCAGGGACAGCCCACACAAACGCCGACGAGGTCAAGCTGCCGGACTTCTGGCAGGAAGACCCGACCTCATGGTTTCAGCAAGCTGAAGCCCAGTTTGCACTTGCGGGCATAACGGCTGACGATACAAAGTTTTATCACAACGTCGCCAAACTCGACGCCGCCACTTCGAGATGTGCGCGGAGCATAATCCAGCGGCTGCCGGCCCAGGACAAATATAGAGAACTGAAAGCGACCATCGTGGCGAATTTCGTCCCCTCTGCCGAAGAGAGAGCCGAGAGGATCCTGGAGGTCTACGGCCACAGAGGATGCAGACCCAAGGCCCTCATGGAGGACTTGCTGCAGCTCAAAGAAGAGGACAATGACAACTTCCTCTTCCAATTTATATTCCTCAGTACGCTGCCGCCACACATGAGAGGGACGCTTGCCAACATGCGATGCAGCACCCAGCAAGACTTCCGCACACTGGCTCGCGAAGCGCAGCGACTCGTCAACGCCTGCAGGGAACAGACACCCACAGCAGCATCCGCAGACCTCAACGCCGATGTCCGGAGCCACGGGGAGCCACGAACCACTGAGCAGAATCCGCCCGCCATGGCAGCGACACGGCCAAGACGTAACACACGGAGCAACGTCTGTTATTACCACCGCCGCTTCTCCGAGAAGGCTTACAAATGCCTTCCCCCCTGCAAATTCACGATTTCGGGAAAACGCCAAAGCCAAGAACCGTTAACAGCGGCAGTTCTCGGCAAAAAAAGCAAGCTTCTATATGTGACGGACGGACACACCGGCAAGCAGTTCCTCATTGACACAGGAGCTCAACTGAGTTTTATCATGCCCTCCCAAGCAGACCGGGCCATGGGCCCCCGGGGCAATGGAGCGGTGGCAGCCAACGGCTCCATCATCGACACTTATGGCGAAAGGAACCTGCCCCTCTGCATCACGTCGGGGTCACCAGTGTAGAAGAGCTTGGAATAACGAGGCGATGTGACTTATAAACCAAAGTTTATTATCAGCTTCGCTCCTCTAACAAGTCTCATCTAGTGCAGCAGCAGAAGAAGTAAGAGAGTGAACACATTCGGCTCTACGTACTTATACTCACACATGCAAAAGACATGCATATCAAAGCTGACATCCCTTATTATCTTAATCCCCCTCCTTTGTCTTGATACCCCTCCACCTGGCCCTGGGAGGTCAGGGCGACCTATCTGGTTTCCACCGCAGTGCCTCGGATGCTCTTTGATCTTCACTGGCGGTTGAGACCTTTTGTCCTGTTCTGAGGTGTGAAGTCGCTTTACATATGTAATCACCAAACATTCTCGCATGCTTATACATATGTAGGTTATGGGATATATGATTAATATAGACCACACGGTTACTCTTTCTCTTAATAGCTCTGTGAGGAACCTTGGAATTATTTTTGATCAAGATCTGTCCTTCAATTCACATATTAAATTTGTTTCTAAGACTGCCTTCTATCATTTGCGTAATATTGCTAAGATTAGGAGCATCTTGTCTCAGAGTGATGCTGAGAAACTGATCCACGCTTTTGTTAGCTCGAGATTAGATTACTGTAATTCTTTATTATCAGGCTGTCCTAAAACATCTTTAAAAAGTCTTCAGCTGATCCAAAATGCTGCAGCAAGAGTTTTAACAGGTACTAGAAAGAGAGATCATATCTCTCCGGTTCTGGCCTCCCTTCATTGGCTTCCCATAGAGTTTAGAATTAAGTTTAAAATCCTTCTTCTTACTTACAAAGCTCTAAACAATCAGGCTCCTTTTTATTTAAAAGATCTGATACTACCGTATTATCCTAACAGAGCACTACGCTCAAATGCAGGATTACTTGTAATACCTAGAATCTCCAAAAGTACAATGGGAGGCAGAGCCTTCAGTTATCAAGCTCCTCTCCTGTGGAACCAGCTGCCAATCTGGATTCGGGAGTCAGACTCGATCTCTGTTTTTAAGAATAGGGCTAAAACCTACCTTTTTGATATAGCCTACAATTAGGGAGGGATCATGTGTTTCTGAACCCTCCCTTAGTTATGCTGCTAATAGGTTTAGTCAGCCGGGGGACCTCCAGTAATGCACTGGGCCTCACTCCTTTCCTCACTCTCAATGAAATATTTTTTTTGCTGGTCATTAACATTTGTTTGTTCTCTCCCATAGACTGAGTCCCCATCGTGCTGTTTGCTCTCTACATGTCTGTTCTTTTCATCTTCTCTATCCCCTCACCCCCCAGCCAGTCGCAGCAGATGACTGCCCCTCCCTGAGCCTGGTTCTGCTGGAGGTTTCTTCCTGTTAAAAGGGAGTTTTTCCTCTCCACCGTCGCCAAGTGCTTGCTCACAGGGGATCGCCTGATTGCTGGGGTCTTTCTGCAACTGTGGGGGTTCCCCCTACAGTTGATAGTGCTATGAGATGACTGTTGTTGTGAAATGGCGCTATATAAATAAAGTTGAATTGAATTGAACTGAATTGAAAGACTCCTGTTGATGACACACATGCCCATTTTTTCCTTCGTCGCCAAATGTTATGTCTGAAGTAAGTGGGACAAGAGCGTCTCTTTTTGCTGAACACTGAACTGAACTTTATTTATACGCACAACACAATATATACTCCAGTCGTAGTCCGCCTGACATCATCGCTCCAATCCCTCGGCTGAGCTACGGCAAGCCCCGAGACACAATTCTCATATGTAATAGTGCTCAAACACTCAGTCTTACCAATCAAATGCGTCGCTGCACCACGTTCACTTCTGTGTTTACAGTGAGTATTAACGGAACACTTCAGCAAAAACAGAGTATGTGATTTTAAAAAAAAACCACACACCCGTGAGGTTTCCAACACCATCCCTTCCTCCGTTTCCCCAAGCCTGCTGGTGGATGTCTCACCACGTCTCCATCCTGACCGTGTGTACGAAGCGCACAACAACCCACAAACAAACAAGTAAATCTAATACCACAGCCAGTGCTTGGTCATTTAATACATCTTTAGAGGTAAAATCATTACTACATCTTGTCAATGAGCTTTAATGCTGTGAATCTCCGGTCTGGACCTGGACAAACGCCCCTCCCGCCCCCAAATGAAAGATGAGTGTCTGATGAGACAGGTGTGTGTCAAGACACACAACAGACAACATCTTGTATTTTGTTTTTTGGTGTAGAAGAAGAAGAAGAAGCCACCTCTGTTGTCAGTCAGTCCATACAGCCAATCATGTACAGGAGAACAAAACTATGTTTCTCCAATGTTAATTACATGTAGAATCAGAGGAGTTGCTGCTATGCAAGGCACCGTCACAAACAGCTTCGCCTTCCCCCATTCTATTATGCTGAGCACCAAGCTAGAAGGCGGAAAGTACCATTTTTATATGGTCTTTGATATGACCCAGCTGGACTTGAACCCCCAACCTTCTGGTTGTGGGGCGGATGCTCTATCAAATAAGCCACCATTCCAGTGGTTAGTATTATTACTATTATTACTGTTATTATGATGTCTGTTATGTTCTGAGGTCAGTCTTTGGTTATCATTGTATGCGATGGTCGTGTCTCCTGATCCCCTGCATATGGTTGTCTCCCTCTGTGTGTGTGTGTGTGTGTGTGTGTGTGTGTGTGTGCCCGCGCGCGCGCGCGTGCGTGTGTGACCCCTGCCTCCTCCTGTCATTCCCTAAGCCTCTTGTGTCAGTTCTTGATTATTGATTTCCCCACCTGTCCCATGTTGTCTGATTGTGTTCTACATTATTTAAAGGACTCAGCCCCTCTGTTTGGCGCTGTATCATTTTGTGTCATCTTGGTGTTTCACACATGCTTCTGCCTGCCTTCCGAGCCCGTGAATTAAGCCTGTCTAGTTTTTGTGTTTCGCTTGGTACCGAGTGGATGGGGACTGTAGGGAGTTTTCAAATGAAGGTGCTGCCAATAATTTCCAAATTTATATTCTTTAACATGCATTCAGTGCAATTTTGCTGTTGTAATGTTATTGTGTTAAAGTCTATTTGCTGTTGCACAAGAATTTTTCTGTATAGCAGAAGTTTCTGCTTAATTTACAAATCACTGTTTAATAGGAAATTTTTGGCAATCCTGCGCTTTTCTTGTATTGTTATGCAGAATATCACTGCAGTACACTGGAAAAATCTGCTTTGAAATTTGTAATTCTTCCCACAACTTTAAGTTCAAAACAACTCTCAAAACATCGCAACCTTAGTCACAACTTTTTTTTTAAAAAAAAAGCTCCAGTGAATTCAAGCTTTTTGGGCTGCAACAATCATAAAAACATCCCGCAAAATCCTCAAGGGACTGTCTAATTTATTAGAATATCAGGAACTAAAGGTGTGTGATCACTGCTGAAAGTAGATGGATGACATTTTTTCAGATATATACAATTTATGAATATGCTGATAATTTAGAAAAAATATATACAAAAAATTGTCAGATATTCACATTATTATATTATTATCATCACATTATTTTTCAGCACAAAACAATTTGTATTATATATATATTTATGTATATAACACTTTTATTTCATGAATGAAGCTATATATAAAGCTTGACAGTTTTTTTCCCACTGTTGTATGAATTCATTAATGCCACACATGTCATGCGGTGGCCCTCGCGAGCCACCATAAGATGCTACACCATCACCAGAGAGTTGTGTTAAAGTCTTTATTACGGTGAAAATCACAATAATACAGGCCGCTGAGGCTATGACACCAACAAGTCTACACACAGGGAGGCGTAAGGCTAATAAGCTCACTCACGGGTCCACAGGATGAGACGGTCACACCACAGACAGGCAATGTAGTATTAATCCATAACGTACGATCGCTCAGACGATCAGCGACGGACACTGCTGCAAGGATGCAGCCGCTAGCGTTGGTTTAAGAAGCCGGCCGCTAACGACCGCAAATGCAGAACAGCTGTTCAGGTCTTGACAGCTGAGCGGAAGCCTCCCCGAGCGCTGTCACAATAAGAGCTCGGAGAGCCTGAATAACAACACTGCTGTCAAGACCAGACGGGACTAGCCCGAGCACAAATAACATTAGCACTCGGGTCATAACAACATAATATTCAGAATATATTTATATATTCAAAAAAACTTTATGAGTAACATAATTTTTATTTTAAAGGTCCAGTTGCTGTTGCGGCCTTCAGACAGTGTGGGAACACACATGGGACCTGTTGGACCGGTTTTGTGACTCACATTTTAGGCCAGAACAAAGGCAGGAATCTTAGCCTTGGTATGCAAGGCTGGAGACTGTGGGGGGTCAATTAAGGGATTAAGGAAAGGATGCATGGGAGACAGTGGAAGTGATATCATGGAGAGAGATGCATTGTGACTGTCTTTATTATGCAAGGTGTTGAAATGCATTGTGACTGTCTTTATTATGCAAGGTGGTCTGTGTGACGTGTGATATATGAGGTGTGAAGTCCCTGATATTTAAGGACGAGAGTTTACTGTTTCACTCTCTTTATTCTCTGCTTTGAAATGATGGAGATGTGAATAAAGCTGACTCTGAGAAAGAACTCTGCCTCATCATTTTCACATCTTCCACACTGGTGACCCGAGACGTATCATGGAAGAAGAAAATTCCCCCGGGCCAGCCGGGTCAGGAGCCCCCAGCCAAGCGAATGCCGCTACAGTCCAGCTACCGGACTTCTGGCAGAACAATCCGCGCTCCTGGTTCAACGCGGTTGAGGCACAGTTCAACCTCCAGGGGATATCGGTAGATGCCACGAAATTCTACCACGTAGTCGCAAAGCTGGACAACAACACGGCCCAGCATGTGGAGAGCCTGATCGACCAGCCGCCAGAGAGCGACAAATACGGCACGTTGAAGACTGCACTCATCCAGCAATTCACCCCCTCGGCGGAGGAGCGAGCAGAGAGGCTCCTGGCGCTGACGGAGGGGGAAAACGACATGCCCGCGAGCCTGATGGAGAAGTTGTTGAGGTTGAAAGACTCTGACGACGATCACTTCATTTTCACCCACCTCTTCCTCAGGACTCTACCGTCAGCAGCGAGAGCGGTGCTGGCCAGTTCGCCACTGTTGGCTCTACGGGACTACCGCGCGCTGGGCCGAGAGGTGCAGCAGATTGTCAACGCCACCAAGCGGCGCGCAGCCACGGCCGCTGCAGCGGAACTCGGCGCGACAACCAGAGACGACAGGAGGCCAGAGGCAGCGGTGCCAGACTCACCGACGACGGCGGCGGCAAGGGCCAGGGAGCGTGGACCGGACGTCTTTTGTTTCTACAATCGCCGCTTCGCAGAGAGGGCACGCAAGTGTGTACCGCCGTGCCAGTTCGAGCGTTCGGGAAACGCCAAGACAGGGGGTCGGTAGCAGCCGCGGCCCTCGGGGAAGAGAACAAGCTGCTCTACTTGTTGGACGCACGCTCCGGGAGGCAGTTCCTCGTCGACACAGGCTCCCAGTTGAGTTTCATCACACCTTCCTAAGCGGACAGACTGGCTGGTTCCGGAGGTCCCCTGGTGACAGCGGCGAACGGCTCGGAGATTAAGACCTTTGGTGAGAAGACTCTGCTTCTGTCTCTATACGGCCGTGCATATGAGTGGATTTTTGTTGTAGCAACAGTAAATTTCAATATGCTGGGGGCTGATTTTTTGTGCTCACATGGGTTGTTGGTTGATCTCGCTAACAGGCGCCTGGTTAATGCACTTTCTTTTGATTCTATCCCCTGTACAGCGCGAGTGGCCCCGCCAACAGCACAAGCCAACGTCACAGCAGCAGGCGGTAAGTTCCACACACTGCTCACTCAGTTCCCAGCACTCACTGTCCCCACCTTTTTGGCAACAGTCACTAAGCACGGGGTGGAGCATTTTATTACCACTACCGGACCACCCGTTTTTGCAAAAGCTCGGCGCTTGGACGCAGTTAAACTAGCCATAGCACGCGAAGAGTTCGCCAACCTGGAGAGGCTGGGCATTATCCGACGTTCAAACAGTCCGTGGGCTTCCCCCCTACATATGGTCCCGAAAGCTGATGGATCATGGCGCCCTTGCGGGGATTTCCGCAGGTTAAACAACGCTACAGCACATGACCGCTACCCAATCCCACATATCCAAGATTTTTCGGTTCATTTGGCAGGGGCGCGCATTTTTTCTAAAATAGACTTGGTCCACGGTTACCACCAAGTCCCAGTGCGCGCTGAGGACATACCCAAAACAGCGGTAATAACTCCGTTCGGTTTATTCGAGTTTTTACGCATGCCATTCGGACTTAAAGGGGCTGCTCAGACGTTCCAATGCATGATGGACGCGGTGCTTCGCAATCTCCCTTTCGTGTTCGTCTACCTGGACGATATTTTAGTAGCCAGCGCGTCCGAAGATGAACACGAAAAACACCTGGCCACAGTTTTCCGAAGGCTGGGAGATCACGGGTTAATAATCAACCCAGCGAAGAGTCAGTTTGGGGTGGCGCAGATCGATTTTTTAGGACACCGCGTCTCCCCTGAAGGAGCAGTTCCGCTGCCTGACAAAGTGCGCGCTGTGGCAGATTTTCCCCGGCCGCAGACAGTCAAGGCGTTGCAGGAGATTTTGGGAATGGTGAATTTTTATAACCGTTTTCTCCCCCGCGCGGCGCAGCTCATGCAGCCGCTGTATGCCGCGCTCAAAAAAAAGAAACCCGCGGATAAGGTCGAGTGGTCCCCGGAGCGGGACCAAGCGTTCTTGGAGGTGAAAGCAGCCTTGGCAAAGGTTGCGTTGTTGGCACACCCAGACCCAACGGCCCGCATAGCGCTCACCACTGACGTATCAGAGGTGGCCATAGGGGCAGTCGTGGAGCAACATGTGGCCGGGGTTTGGCAGCCCCTCGCATTTTTCAGCAGGACCTTGCGCGATAGCGAACGTAAATACAGCGCGTTCAACAGGGAGCTGCTCGCTCTCCATTTGGCCATCCGCCACTTTCAGTTCTGGCTGGAAGGACGTTGATCACAAACTGCTAACATTCGCGATGGCCAAGGTCTCTGAACCGTGGTCAGGCCGGCAGCAGAGACAGCTGGCCGCGATCTCAGAGTTTACCACTGATATTCAGCATGTGGCGGACAAACTCAATGTAGAGGCAGATTGCCTCTCGCGCGCCGTGGCGGCCCCAGTCAGCGTAGGGGTAGATTATGCAGCCATGGCCGCGGAGCAGGTTAATGACGCGGTCGTGCGCGTGCTCCAGTCTGGACCAACAGGGTTAAGGCTGGAGAGCAGGGTGCTGCAAGACTGTATGTCCCCCCCTAATCTGCGATGTCTCCACTGGACAGCCGCGTCCAGTAGTACTGGCCGCGTGGCGCCTCCGCGTTTTTGACTCGGTTCATTCTTTGGCGCACCCTGGAGTGCGCGCGTCGGTCAAAATGGTGGGAGAGAAATTTGTGTGGCCGAACCTCCGCAAACAGGTCAAAGAGTGGGCAGCAGCCTGCATGGCGTGTCAATGAGCCAAAGTACACAGGCACACGAGGGCTCCTTTGGAACAGTTTCACATTCCGGCCAAGAGGTTCGATCACGTTCATGTGGACCTCGTTGGACCCCTCCCGCTGTCACAGGGGTGCGCACATCTTCTGACAATGGCGGACCGCACCACGCGCTGGCCTGAAGTGGTCCCGCTGGCATCAACCATGGCCGAGGAAGTGGCACGCGCGTTTTTAACAGCTTGGGTGGCGCACTTCGGCGTTCCGTCGGACGATACGTCCGACAGAGGCCCTCAATTTGTTTCCGAGCTTTGGTCGACAATGGCCCGCAGCCTAGGTGTCACAATTCACCGCACAACCGCGTACAATCCGCAGGCTAACGGGTTATGCGAGCGTTTTCATAGGTCATTGAAAGCGGCTCTCAGGGCGTCACTGACGGATACAAATTGGGTTGACAAGTTACCATGGGTGTTATTGGGGTTGCGTTCTGCACCTAAAGAGGATCTAGAAGCCTCACCAGCGGAGCTCGTGTTTGCGCAGCCACTCCGGCTGCCTGGGGAGTTTCTCCCAGATAACCCTGCGCCAGACACCTCCCCGTCTCAGCTGTTGCGGAGTAACATAGAATCAAGCACGCTGCCCGGCCCCGCGCACCACAGTTTTCCGCGCGTTTTTGTGCCTATAACTTTGAAGAACGTAGAGTTTGTTTTTGTTAGTCACGATGCGCATCGAACCCCGTTGCGGCCGCCTTATGACGGACCATTCAGAGTGCTAGAAACAGGGGACAAGCAGTTTTTGCTAGATTTGGGGGGTAGGAAAGAGAAAATTGTCATAAACAGAATTAAACCCGCTTTTGTGGTGGCAGATGAGGAAGTGCTGTTGGCAAAGGCCCCGCGGCGAGGTAGACCACCACGGAGGGTTTCACACAGTAATGTTTCCCAAAGTAATGTTTCCCCAGAACACCCGTAGAGACTGACAAAGGGTTTCCGCCCCCAGACGGCAAACCCCCAGTGTGACAGCGCCGCAGAGACGGTGAACCCCAGCTATAGCAGATTCGGCAGGAGGCTGAAGCCTATCCAGCATGTGGACTGATGTATATTGAGGCTATCACGGCATGCATGTGGTTATCTTCTTGTTGTTCTGTTTTTCTAAAATGCTGGGGGGGCTTGTGTGGGAACACACATGGGACCTGTTGGACCGGTTTTGTGACTCACATTTTAGGCCAGAACAAAGGCAGGAATCTTAGCCTTGGTATGCAAGGCTGGAGACTGTGGGGGGTCAATTAAGGGATTAAGGAAAGGATACATGGGAGACAGTGGAAGTGATATCATGGAGAGAGATGCATTGTGACTGTCTTTGTTATGCAAGGTGTTGAAATGCATTGTGACTGTCTTTATTATGCAAGGTGGTCTGTGTGACATGTGATCTATGAGGTGTGAAGTCCCTGATATTTAAGGACGAGAGTTTACTGTTTCACTCTCTTTATTCTTTGCTTTGAAATGATGGAGATGTGAAAAAAGCTGACTCTGAGAAAGAACTCTGCCTCGTCATTTTCACATCTTCCACAACAGTTCTATTTTAGTCAAAGACAGGCAAAATGGCTGTTTAGTTGGCAAAGGTTGCAGACCCTGAGCTAGACAGTCTCCGCAAGAGATTACTGACACAACACATCAGGTGAAGGGTTACTGTGAATGAGACACCAAAGGACTACACACCATAACTATCTAAGTGTATGTTCTGTTCGGTAAGATTTTAAGCTTGTAATTAAGCTGTCCCATTATTTTAGCCCCCACTTTGTCATGAATCGCCCCTTCAGGGCAGAGAGAAAGACCCAAGCGCTGGACTGCAGTTTGTGGTATTTATTAAGACAACACAAATCCCAACAGTGCATGACCATAAACTTACGAAAAGATAACAATGGGGAGAGTACAGGATGATGTTAGAAACAGACGGGTTCTAACGGAGTAGGTAGTAACAATGGTGAAGATGATGATGAGGACTGAGACTCTGAAAAGGGGTGAATGAAGAAACCTCTCTTAAATAAGGCAGGAATACAACCATCCAAATGATACCAGGTGTGAATCACATGAGTGGGCAGGAGGTGACAGTAATTACAAACTGGGGTCAGCTGAGAGTAATGAGAAGGGAGAAGATGGGACTGACAGCTTGACAGGGGCACCGCCCCCTACAGAGCAAAACCAGGAAGTGCCACTGACAGCAGCAGCCCTGGAGAGAGAGAGAGAGAGAGAACACAAAAGCAGAAATATAAAGTGAGAACTAAAATGACAACAAATAAAGACTAAAGGATAAATACTGACAAATACCAAATAAATAAGTAACAAGACTATGATAAACATAAGCAGGAGAATGAGTAGGATGAAGAACCAATACAAGATATATGAACATCAACCAAGGACAAAATGACAGGAACCTAAGAACTCAAAATACAACAAATATACAAATAAGGAAAAAGACTATGAGACTGAGCACGGCGAAATCCCCTGTGCTCAGATCATGACAGAGCTCCCCTTTCAAGGGGTGGTTACCAGACACCAAGGGTAACATCCAAAAAAGAAAAAAGACCCCCCCCCCCCCCAAAAAAAAGGAGTAGAACGATAAACCACCCCGGGTGGGTCGTGAGGGGAACAAGCTAGGAGGGAATAACAAAGAAAACCACCCAATACCCTCTGGACCAGAAAGCTGGACAGTTCAGGTGGGTGGCCACAGCCCTAGGCCCAGTGAATGGCAAGCTGGAAGGAGTCGTGTGGTCTACCGGAGAATGTGGGTCACCCAGCCCAGCAGAACAGTCTGTCGGGCAGTCTACCAGAGTCTTTTAACCACCCGACCAGATGGGATAGGCCAGGGGGCGGCTGCCCCACGGGAAAAACTGGTGGTGAGAAAGGCAGAAGTGAAGGGAAATACAATTGGGGGGATGACCAACCAGCGGAAACCACAGGGGAAGTAACAGGGCCCCCAGTGGCCACAGGAAAAGAAGAGAAGCCCACAATGGCGTCAAGTGAACGAAAGAGAATGACGACAACAACAGGCTGAGGAGAGGGGGCCGCAACGACATCAGGCAGAGGAGAAGGAACCCTGAGGACCTCGGGCAGAGGAGAGGGGACCATGACGACACTAGACTGTCCTGTAGCACCCTCGGTGGCCCCGGACTAGGGCATGGCAGCACCCACAGTGACCCCGGGCTGGGGCATAGCAGCACCCGTGGTGGCTCAAGACAGAAGCGTAGCTGCACCCACGGTGGCTCCAGACGGGAGCATAGCTGCACCAGCAGTGGCCCCGGACTGGGACAGAGCTGCACCCACGGTGGTACCGGACTGGGACAGAGCTGCACCCACGGTGGACCCCGGGCTGGAGCGTGACACCCACGGTGGACCCCGGGCTGGAGCGTGACACCCACGGTGGACCCAAGCTGGGGCGCAGCACCCACGTAGGTCTGAGGCTGAGACACAGCACCCACAACGGCCCCCGACTGGGACACATCACCCACGGAGGCCCGGACTGAGGAGGAGCTGCACCCATGGAGGTCCCGGGCTACAAGGCTGGACTCACAGAGACCTCTGGTGAAGTTGGACACTCCTCAGTGACCCTGGGAAAAGACTCTGACAGGAGGGACAGAGAAAGGGGTTCAGGGTCACCGGCAGCAGTGAAGTGAATTTTGATGATTATGGCTTACAGCCCATGAAAACCCCAAATTCAGTTTCTCAAAAAATTAGAATATTACATAAAATTAATTTAAAAAATAGCTTTTTAATAGAAAGTATTCACAGCGCTTCACTTTTTCCACATTTTGTTGTGTTACAGCCTTATTCCAAAAGGGATTAAATTAATTTTTTTCCTCAAAATTCTACACACAATACCCCATAATGACAATGTGAAAAATGTTTTTTGGGGGATTTTTGCAAGTTTATTAAAAATAAAAAAAAAACCTAAGAAATCACGTGTACATAAGTATTCACAGCCTTTGCCATGAAGCTCAAAATTAAGTTCAGGTGCATCCTGTTTCAAATCAAAATCAAATCAAATCAACCTTTATCATGTTGCTGTACATACAACTGTAGTGCAGGCAAGATGAAATTGCGTTTCTCTCGTCATCCATATAAGTAAAAAGAACATAATTTAAGACACACTCACACACATCCTCACCCCCACCCCAACACAGCCATTCACACATCCCTGAGACATACTTGAAAACTAACTAGAACTATAATATACAAATAATATACATAATGTCCATTAGGTGCAGTAGTATGTATGAGAGATTCCGGATCAACTGTTCAGCATCCTAACAGCTTGTGGAAGGAAGCTGTTAATCAGTCTAGTGGTTCTGCCTCTGATGCTCCGGAATCGTTTGCCAGATGGCAGCAGTTCAAAGTGTTTATGCAGAGGGTGACAGTGATCCTTGACAATGTTCAGTGCCCTGCTCCTACAATGGTTCTGAAAAAGTTCTTGGACAGAGAGGAGGGAAACTCCAATTACCCTCTCAGCTCCCTTAACTATCCTCTGCAGGGCTTTTTTGTCTGACATACTGCAGCTGGAGTACCATGTTACAATGAAGTACGTCAGAACACTCTCCACCACACCTCTATAGAAGGTCCTGAGGATGCAGATGGGGAGAGAGGCCTGTTTGAGTTTCCTCAAGAAGTGCAGTCTCTGCAGGGCCCGCTTCCTGATCCCCAAGGAATTCTTGCTCCATGTCAGATCCTGCGAAATCTGCACTCCGAGGAACTTGATGTTTTCCACTTTCTCCACCAAACGGCCGCCGATGCTGAGAGGGACGTGTTCAGGCCATGACCGCCAGAAGTCGATAATCATCTCCTTCGTTTTGTCCGCGTTGAGCACCAGATTGTTCTCCCTGCACCAGCCCTCCAGGTCTCTAACTTCGTCCCTGTACATTGATTCCTCATCCCTCTGAATAAGTCCCACCACTGTGGTGTCATCTGCAAACTTAATAATCTGGTTCCCCTTGTGTCTGGATACACAGTCATGTGTTAGAAGTGTAAACAACAGTGGACTGAGTACGCAGTCTTGAGGGGATCTGGTGCTCAGCGTGATAGAGTTGGAGATGTTGTTTCCAACACGGACAGACTGAGGTCTCTCGGTCAGGAAGTCCAGGAACCAGAGACATGTGGCGGTGTTCAGACCGAGAAGGAGTAATTTCTCCATCAGTCTCTGGGGAATAATGGTGTTGAATGCTGAACTGAAATCAATGTACAGGAGAGTGGCGTAGGTGTCTTTCTGATCCAGGTGGGTGATGACAGAGTGCAGGGTGGTGACTGATATGCAAACTGGAGCGGGTCATGTGATGCAGGGAGGCAGGCTGTGATGTGTGGTTTGACAAGTCATTCAAAACACTTCATCACAAGTGGTGTCAGTGCAACAGGACGATAGTCATTCAGACAGGACACAACTGGTTTCTTTGCCACCGGTACTATGGTAGAGGTCTTAAAGCATCTGGGAACGATGGCCTGACTCAGGGAGATGCTATAAATGTCAGTCAGGACATCCGCCAACTTGCTCGCGCAGATTCGGAGCACACGTCCCGGGATGTTGTCCGAACCTGCAGCTTTACGTGGGTTGACCCTGATTAGAGTCCTCCTTGTGTCTGCTGCATTGATGATGATAGCTGGCCCAACAGATGGTGGAGATGGGCCAGCCCTCCCTCTGATTGTCGTGTTTGATGCTTCAAAATGTGCAAAGAAGTTGTTGAGCCTGTCTGGAAGCAAAGCGTCATCATCATCGACCCCCTGCCTAGACTTATAATCCGTCAGCGCCCAAACTCCCTGCCACATCCATTTGGTGTTCCTTGTGTCACAGAGGTGTCCCTGGATTTTCTCCGCACAGGCGCGCTTCGCCTTCTTAATTCCCTTTGAGAGCGCAGACCTGGCTGAGTGGAGGGCGATCCTGTCCTTCGCTCTGAAGGCTGCATCTCTGGCTGTGAGCAGCGAGTGCACCTCTGCCGTCATCCAGGGTTTATAGTTGCCCCGTGCAGTGATAGTCTTTACTATAGTGACATCCTCTGTGCACTTCGCGATGTAGCTGGTGACCGTTTCAGCATACTCCTCCACATTTGTCCTGTCTCCCTGGGAGGCTGCTATTTTGAAGACCTCCCAGTCTGTGTGCAGAAAGCAGCCCTGAAGTGCCGAGGCTGCACCCTCTGGCCAAATCCTGATTTGTTTCTCTACTGGCCTGCTGTGCTTCAGTAAAGGTTTGTAGGCAGGCAGCAACATCACAGATAGGTGGTCAGAATGGCAGAGGTGGGGGCGAGATGTTGCCTTATAAGCATCTGGTAAGTTTGTGTACACCAAGTCCAACATATTCTCTCCTCTGGTCTTAAAGTCCACACATTGTTTAACCCCTTGCACTCCGGTCAATTTCTCTAAAAACGCCAAAAAAATAATGTGCCCAAATTAAATCCAAAGCTGTTCTTCAACCCTTTGCAGCATCTTCATGGGGTTGGTCTCATTTAAAAGAAAACACTTTGAATGTTTTGGCAAAACAGTCGTAATCTCTCTAAGTGCTCCGGCCACTGAGTTACAGTCATCTAAACATACTGAACTTGAAGAAAATAAATTTGGCCTGGGTGTTTTTTTGGATACAAATGCTTGCAAATAACACACAGCTTCAGATCCGGGCTGGAAAATGCAACAGAAATGTAGAACCAAGTGTTATCCAGCTGAGGTCCAAATTTTGTAACAATACCACAAAAAATGAATATATTGCACAGCTTTTTCCTCAGGTAGTTCCCAGGCATTTTGGAACTGTGCCAAATTGTGCCAAATGGCAGAGTTTGGAAAAACGTCTGCAACTTTTGAATGATTCAATATAGAAGCTTCATCTTGGCCTCTAATGAAAGGTGACATTCAGGGCTGTGTGTGTGTGTTTGTGGGGGGGGGGGGGGGTTGTCCCCCCCCCTCGCTACAGAGGATGGAGATCGGCCATCGCTACATGATGGATTACACTCATGTGGCGATGTGGCGACCGCGTCGCAGTCACCGCGGCCCCCCCCCCCCCGTTACAGAATAGTAGCGGGGGGAGGGGGCGTTCACAGTCCGGCGAACAACCCGTGTACCGTGGCGCACGCACTTCGAACATCGTGCACCACACAGTTGTAATTTACCGATCGGTCAAAAGTCATTTTTGATTACAATTTTCAGGGATAAAGAATAATTTAGCTTATAACACCTTACCTCTTCACAGCAGTGTCCTGGCGAACTTCTCTTCCTCATTGTCAGACGAACGCGACGCTGGTCCGCTCGTGGTTCTGGTCTCGCGACCCAGTCAAAACATAATTCCATGATTGCAGTTTTGGCGAATGATTTACGACCTTCGTCGTCGGCCTCCGTCGGTCTATGATGACCATAAGAGAATCCTAAACACTCTGCTGGAATTAAAAAAAAAAAAAAGCACCGCCTGTGGCTGCTGTAGCAGTTTCTCTTCACCCAGCCTTTGTAGACAAAACAGCTCAGCGAACTTCTGTCCTTCAATTGGCTCGCTGCGTTGGTAGGCGGGTCCTTCTTGATAGGTTTTCAGTCATTGGTTCTTCAAGGTTTCAGAAACCCAATTCAAGGCTCTTATTAGTCGAATAAGAGGTCAATCAGATGAACTAATCTGTTCGCGGCTGTGTCTGCAGCTTTTATTTTCAGTGCGTGCTTGGACGCATCTCCATCATGCGTCCTAGAGCGCATGAGGGCGCTCTTGTGCGCCCTTGTGCGCTCTGGGACGCAGAGACTTGCCTGCCCGCAGTACAACGGAGTGCAAGAGGTTAAACTTGGGGAGCACAGTCTTTAAACGGGTGTGATTAAAATCCCCCGCAACCACCACAAAACTGTCCGGGTGTGAAGTTTGAAATTCACTGATGGCATCGTGCAGCTCTCTGAGTGCCTCGTCAGCATTAGCTTTAGCATTAGCGCTAGGAGCTATGTAAACAGCAGCTACAAACATGTTGGTGAATTCCCTCGGCAGATAGAATGGCCGATAATTCACGATAAGGAACTCCATCAATGGAGAGCAGTGTTTAGATACTAACGTGGCGTTAACGCACCAGTTCTTGTTAATATAGATACATAGGTCCCCTCTTGGCTCTTACTGGAGCTAGCAGCCTCTCTGTCCGCACGGAATGATGTCATCCCTTCCAGCTGAATGGCCGCGTCAGGGATGTTGTCGAGGAGCCATGTCTCCGTGAATGCAAACACACAGCAGTTCCTCCACTCTCTCCGGGTTTCTCTCAGCAGACGCAGCTCATCCAGCTTGTTGTCGAGGGAGCGGACATTGGAAAGAAGGAGCGATGGCACTGCTGGTCTGGAGGGGTTAGCCTTTAGCCTAGCATGAATCCCGGCTCTTTTTCCTCGCCTCTGTTTGCGTTCACGCCGCTTATGCTTCCTCTTCTCCAGCGAAACCTTTGACAGTATTCCATGCTGGCGTAGAATGTCCAAGTCACATCCGAGCGCTGCAATTCCTGCAGTGTGCAATACCTTGATGTTTAATAAGGTCTCATGGTTGTAAGTTTTACAGAATGTACATCTGGGATGATCAAAACACTCAAAACTCTCACACTCACTGATGCCTAGAGGGGCCGCAGTGTCCATGCGCGCCGCCATCTTCTGTTTCCACTGATCAGTGGAAGGCTCCTTCCGTTTCTCGTGGATCACCTCCAAAATGTAATGGGTTTGTGTGTGGGCCTATAGCCACTTCTGGTGAAAACTGCATCAAAGTCTGTCCATCAGTTTTGGAGTATTGTTGCTAACACACTGTGAGAAGATAAGAGCCTTGGCTGTGGTATGCATTCTCAGATCATCACCAAAATATAATGGGTTCCTCTCTAGCCCAAGAACCACCTCTGGTGAAAATTTCATCCAAATCCATCCCGTAGTTTTTGTGTAATCCTGCTGCACAAATACAAACAAAGCCCTTGGTGGAGGTATGCACTCTCAGATCATCACCAAAATCTAATCATCTGTTCCCCGTGCCATTACACACCTTGCCTGAAAATTTCACCAAAATCCGTTCATAACTTTTTGAGTTATGTTGGTAACAGTCAGCCCCCTCATGGATCGTCACCTTATCCCCCTCATGGATCGTCACCTTATCGTGGTGGGGGGGTTTGCGTGCCCCAGTGATCCCAGGAGCTATGTTGTCCGGGGCAATTTGCCTCTGATAGGGTCTCCCAAGACAAACTGGTCCTGGGTGAAGGGCCAGACGAAGAACGATCCAACAGACTCTCATGATAAATTGTATATCAAGGATTCAGTGTACCCCGCCCGGTATGGGGTTACCGGGGCCCCACCCTGGAGCCAGGCCTGGGGGAGGGGCTCGAAGGCTAGCGTCTGGTGGCCGGGTTTCCACCCATGGGACCCGGCCGGGCTCAGCCCGAAGGAGTTACATGGGTCCGCCCTCCAGTAGGTTCACCACCTGCAGGAGGGATCATGGAAGTCCGGTGCTATGTGGATTAGGTGGCAGTCAAAGGCGGAGACCTTGGCGGACTGATCCCAAGCTTTCTAAACTGGCTTTTGGTACGTGGAATGTCACCTCTCTGGTGGGGAAGGAGCCTGAGCTGGTGTACGAGATTGAGCGATACCGGCTAGATATAGTCGGCCTCACCTCAACACACAGCTCCGGTTCCGGAACCAGTCTCCTGGAGAGGGGCTGGAGCTTGGCCTTTTCTGGAGTTGCCCCGGGCGAGAGGCGACGAGCAGGGGTAGGTATTCTTGTATCGCCCCACCTTGCTGCCTCTATATTGGAGTTTTCCCCGGTGGACGAAAGGGTTGCTTCCCTGCGCCTTCGGGTTGGGAAACGGGTCCTGACCATCATTTGTGCCTATGCACCAAATGATGTTTCAGAGTACCCACCCTTTTTGGAGTCTGTGACTGGGGTGCTGGAGGGTGCTCCTCCTGGAGACTCCATTGTCCTACTGGGGGACTTCAATGCGCACGTGGGCAACGACAGTGAAACCTGGAGGGGGGTGATTGGGAGGAACGGCCTGCCCGATCTGAACCCGAGTGGTGTTCAGTTATTGGACTTCTGTGCTAACCACAGTCTGTCTATAACGAACACCATGTTCAAGCATAAGGGTGTCCATATGTGCACCTGGCACCAGGACACCCTAGGCCGCAGGTCGATGATCGATTTTGTTATCGTATCATCAGACCTGCGACCGTATGTCTTGGACACCCGAGTAAAGAGAGGTGCAGAGCTGTCAACTGATCACCACCTGGTGGTGAGTTGGATCCGATGGCAGGGGAGGAAGCCATTCAGACCTGGTAGACCCAAACGTATAGTGAGGGTGTGCTGGGAGCGTCTGGCTGAGGCCCCTGTCCGGGAGGTCTTCAACTCCCACCTCCGGAAGAACTTCAACCACATTCCGAGGGAGTCTGGAGACATGGAGTCTGAATGGGCCATGTTCTCCACCTCTGTTGTTGAAGCGGCAGCCCAGAGCTGCGGCCGCAAGGTGGTCGGTGCATCTCGTGGTGGCAACCCCCGAACCAAGTGGTGGACACCAGTGGTGAGGGGGGCCATTAAGCTGAAGAAGGAGTCCTATCAAGCTTGGTTGGCTTGTGGGACTCCCGAAGCAGCTGAGGTGTACCGGCAGGCCAAGCGGAGTGCAGCTCGGGTGGTTGCTGAAGCAAAAACCCGGGTATGGGAGGAGTTCGGTGAGGCCATGGAACAAGACTTTCGGTCGGCTTCAAAGAGATTCTGGCAAACTGTTCGGCGGCTCAGGAGGGGAAAGCAGCTCCCCGTCCACACTGTGTATGGTGCGGATGGGACACTGTTGACTTCAACTGGGGATATCGTCGGGCGGTGGAAGGAATACTTCGAGGATCTCCTCAATCCCACTGATACGCCTTCCACAGAGGAAGCAGGGTTTGGGGACGAGGGGGATGACTCGCCTATCACAGGGGCTGAGGTCGCCAAGGTGGTTAAAAATCTCCTTGGTGGCCGGGCCCCGGGGGTGGACGAGATTCGCCCCGAGTACCTCAAGGCCCTGGATGTTGTTGGGTTGTCATGGTTGACACGCCTCTGCAACATTGCGTGGAGGTCGGGGGCAGTGCCTTTGGCATGGCAAACCGGGGTGGTGGTTCCTCTCTTCAAAAAAGGGGACCGGAGGGTGTGCTCCAACTTTAGAGGGATCACACTCCTCAGCCTCCCTGGGAAGGTCTATGCCAAGGTACTGGAGAGGAGAGTCCGGCCGTTGGTCGAACCTCGGATTCAGGAGGAGCAATGTGGTTTTCGTCCTGGCCGTGGCACATCGGATCAGCTCTTTACCCTCTCGAGAATTCTTGAGGGTTCGTGGGAGTTTGCCCAACCAGTTTACATGTGTTTTGTGGACTTGGAGAAGGCATTTGACCGCGTCCCTCGTGGATTTTTGTGGGGGGTGCTTCGGGAGTATGGGGTATCGGGCTTGTTGTTACGAGCTATTCGGTCTCTGTACGACCGTTGTGAGAGTTTAGTTCGCATTGCCAACACTCGGTCGGAGTCATTCCCAGTGAGAGTTGGACTCCGCCAGGGCTGCCCTTTGTCACCGGTCCTGTTCATAATTTTTATGGACAGGATTTCTAGGCGCAGCCAGGGAATGGAGGGTGTCATGCTTGGTGACCACAGGATCTCATCTCTGTTGTTTGCAGATGATGTTGTCCTGTTGGCTTCATCCAGCAATGACCTACAGCTCTTGCTGGGACGGTTTGCCGCTGAGTGTGAAGCGGCTGGGATGAGAATCAGCACCTCCAAGTCCGAGTCCATGGTCCTCAGCCGGAAAAAGGTGGATTGTCCTCTCCGGGTTGGGGACAGGCTCCTGCCCCAAGTGGAGGAGTTTAAGTATCTTGGGGTCTTGTTCACGAGTGAGGGGAAAATGGAGCGAGAGATCGACAGACGGATTGGAGCAGCATCTGCAGTGATGCGGACGTTGTACCGGTCTGTTGTGGTGAAGAGGGAGCTTAGTTCTAAGGCAAAGCTGTCGATTTACCAGTCAATCTACGTTCCTACTCTCACCTATGGTCACGAGCTTTGGGTAATGACCGAAAGAACGAGATCGCGGATACAAGCGGCTGAAATGAGCTTTCTCCGTAGGATTGCTGGACTCACCCTCAGAGATAGGGTGAGGAGCTCAGTCATCCGGGAGAGGCTCAGAGTAGAACCGCTGCTCCTCCACATTGAAAGGAGTCAGTTGAGGTGGTATGGGCATCTGATTAGGATGCCTCCTGGACGCCTCCCACTTGAGGTGTTTCAGGCACGTCCCACTGGGAGGAGACCCCGGGGCAGACCCAGGACTCGGTGGAGAGACTATGTCTCCCAGCTAGTCTGGGAACGCCTTGGTATCCCCTCTGAAGAGCTGGAGCAGGTGGCTGGGGAGAGGGAAGTCTGGGCTTCTCTGCTTGAACTGCTGCCTCCGCGACCCGGACCTCCGGAAAAGCGGTAGAAGATGGATGGATGGATGGATGGATGGTAACAGTCAGACAAACAAACAGACAAACAAACAAACCCCGGTAAAAACATTACCTCCTTGGCGGAGGAAATAAATAATTTTTGGAAATGGACTGGTGGGGCTGCAGTGCATGAGGGGGCGGGCTGCATGCGGCCTGTGGGCCACCAGTTGCCCATCCCTGAGCTATGTTGTCGGGGGCAACTTGCCCCTGGTAGGGTCTCCCAAAGCAAACTGGTCTTGGGTGAAGGGCCAGACTAAGAGTGGTCCAGTGGATCTCCATGAAAAACGTTAAGCATTAAGGACCCAGTGTACCCAAAGGAGGCACATGGGACCGCCCTGCAGTGGGTTCACCACCTGCAAGAGGGATCATGGGAATCATGTTGCTATGTGAACCGGGCGGAAGTCTGCTCTGCTCTGCCTGTCTTCCTGGACTAATGCCCCCCCCCACCCACCCACCCACCCAGATCCACGGATAAGTGGTAGAGGATGGATGGATGGATGGATGGATGGGAGGGAAGTAACCAATACATTGAGGATAATTTTTCAGACCACCTCTGAACACCGGCAAACACTGACTTTCTCTAACAATATTCACACATGATGATGGGGGTGGGGTAAAGAGCACAAAACATTTTAACACCATTCAACTCGTTTATTAAAAAGTTCGTGACACGGCTTTAAATTAAGTCAGTGGTGTTCTTGGTGCCAGACTGTGAGCCTAAATAGTGAAATGCTGATCTGGATTGTTCTGAGATAAAAGACAATTTATCTTTTTTGAGAAGCTGTAAGTCAATCAAGTTTCTGCGTTCTTATTTTGTATCACAAAAGACCCTTTAAAACACATTTTCTGCATTTTATTTCTGTAACCTGTAATGTCAAATATCGACAAATGTGTTTTGAAAAGCCGATAAAGGAAGCCAAAGTTGGGAAATTCTCTGCTGTTGTTGGGCTCATCTTTAATCACTTTTATTGTTTTATTGAAGAAGGGATCGTCACTTCCTTGTGGTAACGTATCGTCACTTCCTGTTTTGCTGTCTGCCTGTGTGGTTTGCTCTCCAGCTCTCTAGCCACTAGCTATGGCTACTAGCTCTCTTTCCTCTCCTCCTCTGGTGTGCTCTCTCTGTCAGATGTTTAGCTACACCTCTGCCTCTTTTAGCGATAACGGTAAATGTAATAAATGTTGTCTTTTTGAGGCGCTCGAGGCGAGGTTGTCTGATTTGGAATCCCGGCTCCGCTGCATTGAAACACCGTCTGCGCCAGTTAATCTCGACGGACGCCCATTAGCTGCAGCGGAGCTAGCTAGCTTAGGCCCCCCTATCAGTGGTTCCCCGGCTCTCCTCAGCAGCGAGGAGACTGGGTGGGTGACGGTGAGAAGGAAGCCTAGTCGCAAAGCCCCGGTTCACCACCAACCTGTTCACGTTTCTAATCGTTTTTCCCCGCTCAGCGACACACCCGCTGAGGAAAAAACTCTGATCATTGGCGACTCTGTAGTCAGAAACGTGAACCTAGAGACTCCAGCGGCCATAGTCCAATGCATTCCTGGGGCCAGAGCAGGCGACATTGAGTCAAATTTGAAAATGCTGGCTAAAAGTAACTGTAAATATTCCACAATTGTTATTCACGCCGGCATTAATGACATCCGTCTCCGGCAGTCGGAAGTCACGAAACTTAATATAGAATCGGTGTGTGAGTTTGCAAAAACGATGTCTGCCACTGTAGTATTCTCTGGGCCCCTCCCCAATCTGACCAGTGATGACATGTTTAGTCGCTCGTCATCCTTGAACCGCTGGCTGTCTGTGTGGTGTCCTGAAAATGACGTGGGCTACATTGACAATTGGAGCTCTTTTTGGGGAAAACCTGGTCTTATGAGACGAGACAGCATTCATCCCACTTTGGATGGTGCTTCTCATTTATCTAACAATCTGGCATCTTTTTTATCCAAATTTCCAAAACCGTGACTACTCAGAGTTGGGACCAGGAAGCAGAGTCGCAGTCTTACACGCCTCTCTGCAGCTCCTCTTCATCAGCCACCCCTCAGCTTAGCCCCTGTCTTCCCCATCAGAGAATCGTTGTCTGCTCCCTCCAAAGTGAATAAAAATATAATGTATAAGCATCCCAAAGTGATAAAGCAAAATATTGGTAAAACTCAAATTAAACATAAAGCCTCTAAATTGAATGATTTGGCCTCTGTTCCTCCTCATAATTTAAAAATTAAATGTGGTTTGTTAAATATTAGGTCTCTAACTCCCAAGTCTCTGTTAGTCCATGATCTGTTAATTGATCATCAGATTGATTTAATTTCCCTTACAGAGACTTGGTTAGGACAAGAGGATTATGTTGGTTTAAATGAATCAACCCCCTCTGGTTATTTAAACTGTCAAAATCCCAGAAGTTCTGGTCGTGGAGGAGGAGTAGCAACAATTTACCATTCCAAATTACTAGTTAATGTAAAGCAAAAAACATGTTATAATTCCTTTGAGGGCCTGGTCCTCAGTATTGGGCACTTTAGCAATTTCAGGTTAAACCCAATTTTATTTGCCATTGTTTATCGTCCCCCATCAACCTATTCAGAATTTTTATCCGAATTTGCTGATTTCTTAGCTGATTTAGTGTTGAAATCTGATAGAATAATTATAGTAGGGGACTTTAATATACATGTGGATGTAGATAGTGACTGCCTTAATGTGGCTTTTAATTCAATATTAGACTCGATTGGGTTTTCTCAGAAAGTAGGAAATTCTACTCATTACCTCCACCATACATTGGACCTTGTTCTGACATATGGCATAGAAATAGAAAATCTTGTAGTGTCTCCTCATAACCCTGTACTGTCAGACCATTGTCTGTTAACCTTTGATTTTACTATTTCTGACTATTTGGCTCCTAAAGAAAAATATTATCACAGTAGATGCCTCTCAGATGATGCTGTTTCCAAATTTATGCAGATTGTTTCCTCTATGCCATGTGTCAACACAACGGAAATAAGCTATAGACAGCTTGCTCCTTCTGTAATTGATAACATGGTGGATAGTGTTTCAGCTTCTCTGCATCAGGCTCTAGACTTGGTGGCCCCCTTAAAAAAGAAAAAGTCTAATCAGAGATTTTTAACTCCTTGGTTCAACACAGAAACTCGTAGCTTAAAACAGAAGACTCGTCAATTAGAAAGAAAATGGCGCTCTACTAATTTAGATGAAATCTATTTAGCTTGGAGAAATCATCTTTTAATTTATAAAAAATCTCTTAGAAAAGCTAGAACGAGTTATTACTCTGCATTAATAGAAGAGAACAAGAATAATCCCAGGTTTCTTTTCAGTACTGTAGCCAGGTTGACAAAGAGTCAGGACTCTGTCAATCCTAGCATCCCCTTAGAGCTTACTAGTCAGGACTTTATGAACTTTTTCAATAATAAAATTTCATCCATCAGAGATAAAATCAATCAGATTCTTCCCACAGTTAACTTAAATACTGTAACTACTACAACTCCTTCTATTGATGTCTGTCTTGATGAGTTTACTCCAATCGACCTTTGTGAGTTAGACAAAGTAGTTTCCTCATCCAAACCTTCAACTTGTCTTTTAGATCCTATTCCTACCAGGTTATTTAAAGAAGTCTTCCCATTTATTGGAAGCTTTATTCTTCATATAATCAATTCTTCATTAACTTTAGGCCATGTACCGCAGGCTTTTAAAACGGCTGTAATTAAACCCTTACTCAAAAAGCCAACGCTAGATCCAGGAGCTTTAGCTAACTATAGACCAATCTCTAATCTCCCTTTCATTTCAAAAATCTTAGAAAGAGTTGTTGCTACGCAATTATTTGACCACCTGCAGGGAAATGGTTTACTTGAAGAGTTTCAATCTGGGTTTAGAATCCATCATAGTACTGAAACAGCCTTAGCGAAGGTCACTAATGACCTCCTCATTGCATCTGATAATGGACTAGTTTCTGTACTTGTCCTTTTAGATCTTAGTGCAGCTTTTGATACTATTGATCATAATATTCTACTTGATAGATTAGAACACTATGTTGGACTTAATGGAACTTCGTTGCAGTGGTTTAGATCTTATTTATCTGATAGGTTCCAGTTTGTTCATGTAAATGATGAGTTTTCTTTCAGCTCAAAGCTTAGTCATGGAGTTCCACAGGGATCTGTGCTAGGCCCTACTCTTTTTAGTTTATATATGCTTCCGTTAGGCAACATTATTAGAAAGCACTGTATACATTTTCATTGTTATGCAGATGACACACAATTATACCTGTCAATGAAGCCAGATGATACTAATCAATTAGCCAAGTTAGAAGCCTGTCTTAAGGAAATCAAAGCTTGGATGACTTGTAATTTCCTGCTATTAAATTCAGATAAGACTGAAGTCATTCTTGTTGGTCCAAAAAACCTTAGAAATTCCTTTCCAAATCAAACTTTCAGTTTGGACGCAGTTACTCTTTCTCTTAATAGCTCTGTGAGGAACCTTGGAGTTATTTTTGATCAGGATTTGTCCTTCAATTCACATATTAAATTTGTTTCTAAGACTGCCTTCTATCATTTGCGTAATATTGCCAAGATTAGGAGCATCTTGTCTCAGAGTGATGCTGAGAAGCTGATCCACGCTTTTGTTAGCTCGAGATTAGATTATTGTAATTCTTTATTATCAGGCTGTCCTAAAACATCTTTAAAAAGTCTTCAGCTGATCCAAAATGCTGCAGCAAGAGTTTTAACAGGTACTAGAAAGAGAGATCATATCTCTCCGGTTCTGGCCTCCCTTCATTGGCTTCCCATAGAGTTTAGAATTAAGTTTAAAATCCTTCTTCTCACTTACAAAGCTCTAAACAATCAGGCTCCTTTTTATTTAAAAGATCTGATACTACCGTATTATCCTAACAGAGCACTACGCTCTCAAAATGCAGGATTACTTGTAATACCTAGAATCTCCAAAAGTACAATGGGAGGCAGAGCCTTCAGTTATCAAGCTCCTCTCCTGTGGAATCAGCTGCCAATCTGGATTCGGGAGTCAGACTCGATCTCTGTTTTTAAGAATAGGGCTAAAACCTACCTTTTTGATCTAGCCTACAATTAGGGAGGGATCATGTGTTTCTGAACCCTCCCTTAGTTATGCTGCTAATAGGTTTAGTCAGCCGGGGGACCTCCAGTAATGCACTGGGCCTCACTCCTTTCCTCACTCTCTATGAAATATTTTTTTTTTGCTGGTCATTAACATTTGTTTGTTCTCTCCCATCGTGCTGTTTGCTCTCTACATGTCTGTTCTTTTCATCTTCTCTATCCCCTCACCCCCCAGCCAGTCGCAGCAGATGACTGCCCCTCCCTGAGCCTGGTTCTGCTGGAGGTTTCTTCCTGTTAAAAGGGAGTTTTTCCTCTCCACCGTCGCCAAGTGCTTGCTCACAGGGGATCGCCTGATTGCTGGGGTCTTTCTGCAACTGTGGGGGTCCCCCCTACAGTTGATAGTGCTATGAGATGACTGTTGTTGTGAAATGGCGCTATATAAATAAAGTTGAATTGAATTGAATTGAATTGAATTTTACCCGTGGCAACAGCCTGAACAGAAGCTGCTATGTGGTGAGTAGTATTTAACAAATCAATGCACGGTTAAATATTTGCCCAGGAATCATGTAATGGCCAATCTTCGTGAAGGTTAAAATTCTGTTCCAAATTATTTCAGTAAGAATAATACCAAAGCCTTACCTGTCCGCAGAGAGGGCCGTGAGAGTGAACACGGACACTCCGACGGATGTGAGCTGAATAAAGGGGATGAGCTTACAGCCAGCTCTCCCGAACAGCCACTCCTCTGACAGGTAGCGGCTGGCGTCCACCGGCGCGCAGGTGAGCAGCAGTAAAACATCCCCGAGCGCAAGACTCGACATAAAGATATTCGGCACATTTCGGATGGAATTGGTCGAGCAAAGCGTCCTGATCAGCGTGATGTTGCCGATTAGTCCCAGCACAATAATTACTCCGTAAACTGAAGCGATGGCCACGCCGGTGTACGACCACATCATGCGCGCCGAGCTTTGGAGCGGAGTGAGGCTGCCGGAGGAGTGTGGGTGCTGATCATGAGCCATCTCTTTTCTCTCCTCCGACTGCTTGAGGGTTTTTATCTTTCTTCTTCTTCTTTGCAATCAAGCTGTTCACTCGGAGATGCACAGGCGGGTTCCATGGGGGAAAGGGGGGGGGGCAGAAAAACAAAATAACTGGTGAAAGCTCAACTCTCCAACTTTCGAGTGCGCATCTGCCTCCCAGTGTCTGAGGGTTGGTGTGCTCAAAGGTGCGACAGCATGGGGATGCTGAAACGCAATGTAAGAAGAGCAAGCAACACATTCACCTAGCCTATATTCCTGACCATTTTAATTGTGTTACACCTACTCAGATATCACATTTCATCCATTATTAAGTGTGTGCGCGCGCGTTTCATTAGTTGTGGCTAAACTGCTGAAGCATAATGTCACATAAAACGTGTGGAAATCCTTAAATGTGTTGGGAGTAGCCTACCTATTTCCATCCATCCATCCATCCATCCATCTTCTACCGCTTTTCCGGAGGTCCGGGTCGCGGAGGCAGCAGTTCAAGCAGAGAAGCCCAGACTTCCCTCTCCCCAGCCACCTGCTCCAGCTCTCCAGAGAGGATACCAAGGCGTTCCCAGACCAGCTGGGAGACATAGTCTCTCCACCGAGTCCTGGGTCTGCCCCGGGGTCTCCTCCCAGTGGGACGTGCCCGAAACACCTCAAGTGGGAGGCGTCCAGGAGGCATCCTGATCAGATGCCCATACCACCTCAACTGACTCCTTTCAATGTGGAGGAGCAGCGGTTCTACTCTGAGCCTCTCCCGGATGACTGAGCTCCTCACCCTATCTCTGAGGGTGAGTCCAGCAATCCTACGGAGAAAGCTCATTTCAGCCGCTTGTATCCGCGATCTTGTTCTTTCGGTCATTTCGGCCTACCTATTTTCTGATGTTAATCATCAGAACTCTGCTGAGTTGTATTATTACAAATGTAAGGATAGAAAAAATGAATCTTTTTAACTTTGGAAAAAAAATCATAAGATTTGACTTTTTTTTGCTATAATTCCAATTATTTGTGCAATGTTCACAATTTCTATCTAGCACTAATGAATGCTGAGCAAAACGCTGGGACTAATGGGAATGTTGTGGAGAGTGTAAATAACGAGACTGATTCATGTAGCAGATGACTTTATTCACTCTCTCATCAGTCATACACAGAAAAAGCATGTCTCAATACACCATGGGTTCTCCTTTAATACCAACCACTCATCTCACATCTGCATGACATCTCACATCACAATACATTCATCCTTTCTCCCCCAGACTCCTTCTTCCTGCTATCTCACCATGATCTCCCTAGCTATTGTTCTTCTCTGTTTACCCTCTGCATCCAGTCTGAGGTGATTAACCCAGTCTCTACACCTCTCTACACGCCCCCCCCCCCCGAATCTCAGACAGAGTTTCAGTCCTCACGTCCTTTTGGCTTCAGTCTCCTCCCATATCTGCTGTAACGGGGGTTTACCGCCTCCCCGGCGCTGCTGTGCCAGCGGGGGGCTCCTGGGGGTGTGTCTGTCTGCGGGTGGGCCATAGCAAGGGGGGGGGGGGGACTTCGATTTGCCCGTGTGGCTGCTCTAATGAATCATTTACCTGGGGAGTTCTCAGTGGGGGTCTTCCATGCCAAGAGGCCTGAGCCAACTGCACTTGCTCGTCCGCCACCACAAAGGCGGGCTTAAGTCTTTCTATGCATATTTTCTCCCGACGACCCCCCAAGTCTAACAAAAAATGTTTGTCCCCTGTTTCCACCACTCTGAACAGGCCACCGTAGGGTGGGCACAATGGAGGGCGGTGGGCATCGTGCCTGACAAACACGAACGCTGCGTTATTCAAAGTTTTTGGCACAAAAGCGCATGGAAAACAGTGGTGGGCCGGGCCCGGCAGCATGCCTGTGTCTGCACTATGCTGCAAACGCTGAGACGGGCAGTTGTCCGGCGCAGGATTATCTGGCAAAAATTCCCCGGGCAGCCGCAGTGGCTGAGAAAAAACAAGCTCTGCCGGGGAAGCCTCCAAATCCTCTTTTGGTGCGGAACGCAACCCCAATAAAACCCACGGCAACCGGTCTACCCAATTTGCATCTGTCAGCGAAGCTCTAAGCGCTGCTTTCAGTGACCTATGAAAATGCTCGCATAACCCATTGGCCTGTGAGTTGTACTCGGTTGTGCAATGAATTGCGACACCCAGGTTACGGGCCATCGCGGACCAGAGGTCGGAAACAAACTGAGGGCCCCTATCAGACGTGATGTCCGACGGGATTCCAAAACGCGCCACCCAAGTCGTCAAAAAAGTGTGTGCCACGTCCGCGGACGTGGTTGCCGCCAGCGGGACTGCTTCTGGCCAGCGTGTGGTGCGGTCCACCACTGTCAGAAGGTGCATGCACCCCTGCGATGGCGGGAGGGGGCCCACGAAGTCCACGTGAACATGGTCGAACCTCTTAGCCGGTATACGAAACGGCTCCAAAGGAGCCTTCGTGTGTCTGTGTACTTTGGCTCGTTGGCACGCTACGCAGGCTGCAGCCCACTCTTTCACTTGTTTGCACAGGCCTGGCCACACGAACTTCGCTCCCACCATTTTGACTGACGCGCGCACTCCTGGGTGCGCCAGAGCGTGAACTGACTCAAACACGCGGCGGTGTCACGTGACTGGGACCACCGGGCACGGGTGTTCCATGGAGACGTCGCAGATTAGGGGGGGCTTGCCGTCTTGCAGTACTCTGCTCTCCAGCCTTAACCCTGTTGGTCCAGACTGGAGCACGCACACGTCCGTATCGCTAATCTGCTCTGCGGCCATGGCTGTATAATCTATCCCCATGCAGACCGGGGCCACTACTGCGCGCGAGAGGCAGTCCGCCACCACATTCAGTTTACCCGACACATGCTGAATATCGGTCGTAAACTCCAATATCGCGGCCAGCTGTCTCTGCTGCCGGCCCGACCATGGTTCCGAAACCTTGGCCATCGCGAACGTTAGCGGCTTGTGGTCCACGAACGCGGTGAAGCTGTGCCCTTCCAGCCAGAACTGGAAGTGGCGTATGGCCAGGTGGAGAGCCAGTAACTCTCTGTCGAACGCGTTGTATTTACGCTCACTGTCGTTCAAAGCCCTGCTGAAAAAAGTGAACGGCTGCCAAGAACCGGTGACACGTTGCTCCATGACGGCCCCTATGGCCACGTCCAAGGTGTCGGTAGTGAGTGCTATCCGGGCCGCCAGGTCTGGGTGCGCCAACAGTGCAGCGTTTGCTAGGGCTGTTTTAATCTCAGAGAACGCCTGCCCTTGCTCCGGAATCCATTCGACTCTATCCGCAGGTTTCCGTTTCTTGAGTGCGGCGTACAATGACTGCATGAGTTGAGCTGCACAGGGGAGGAACTGGTTATAAAAGTTAACCATCCTCAAAAATTCTTGCAGCGCCCTGACCATCTGAGGCCGGGGAAAATTCGTCATGGCACGCACTTTGTCGGGCAAGGGTATCGCTCCCTCCGGTGAGACGTGGTGCCCCAAAAAATCAATCCCCATCACACCGAACTGGCATTTCACCGGGTTGATTATTAACCCATGCTCCTCCAACCTCCGGAAAACCGTCCTGAGGTGGGTTACGTGTTCGTCCTCGGACACACTGGCCACCAGGATATCATCCAGGTAGACGAACACAAACGGGAGATTGTGCAACACCGCATCCATCATGCGTTGGAATGTCTGTGCTGCTCCTTTTAATCCAAAGGGCATGCGTAAAAACGCAAACAAGCCAAACGGAGTTATTACCGCCATTTTGGGTATGTCCTTCGTGCCCACTGGGACCTGGTAGTAACCGCGGACCAGGTCTATTTTAGAAAAAATGCGTGCTCCGGCGAGGTGAACGGAAAAATCCTGAATATGGGGAATTGGGTAGCGGTCGTGCGCTGTGGCATTATTCAATCAGCGGAAATCACCGCACGGTCACCATGATCCCTCGGCCTTAGGGACCATGTGTAGCGGGGATGCCCACGGGTTGTTCGATCGCCTGATGATGCCCAACCTTTCCAGGTTGGCAAACTCCTCCCGCGCTATGGCCAGTTTAGCTGTGTACAAGCGCAGAGGCCGTGCGAAAACGGGCAGCCCGGTGGTGGTGATAAAGTGTTCCACCCCGTGTTTAGCGATGGCCGCCGAAAACGTCAGGACCGTGAGTGCTGGAAACTGAGTGAGCAGTGTGTGGAACTTACCGCCTGGAGCTGTGACACTGGCTTGCGTCACTGGCCCGGCCCTTCGAGCTGTACAGGGGAGAGAATCAAAAGACAGTGCATTAACCAGGCGCCTGTTAGCAACATCGACTAGTAACCCATGTGCACACAGAAAATCAGCTCCCAGGATTGGGAAACTCAATGCCGCTATGACAAAAGTCCACTCGTACATACGGCCATGTAGGGATAAAGTCAGTGTTCTCTCACCAAAAGTCTTAATGCCCGAGCCGTTTACTGCTACCAGCCCGGGGCCGCTAGGTCCTGCTAGCCAGTCGGCATAGGATGGCAGGATGATGCTCTTCTGGGCTCCGGTATCTACGAGGAAGCGTCTCCCCGAGCGCGAGTCCATCACGTAGAGCAGCTTGTTCTCTTCACCAGCGGTCGCAGCTGCTACCGACTGCCGGCCTTGGCGTTTCCCGAGTGTTGGAATTGGCACGGTGGCGCACATCTGCATGCGTTCTCTCTGAAGTGGCGGTGGTAGAAGCAGAGCGTGTCTCTCTGGCGTTTCCTGGCCCCCGCTGCCGCTACCGTCAGTGGCTCCTTGCCTCCGCTGGTCGTCTCGCTGGGTTCCGCCGCCGCGTTCACTGTGAGGGCTCTGGTGGTGAGGATGATCCAGTCTGCCTCCTGGGCTAGCGCACGGTAGTTACGCGCGGCTAGCAACAGCGAATTGGCAAGAACCGCTCTCGCCTCTGTTGGGAGGTTCCGGAGGAAAAGGTGGGCAAACAGAAAATGCCCGTTGTCCGTGCCCATTAACGCCAGCATCTTCTCCGTCAGTTTGACCGCTGAACCATCTCCTAACTTGAAGCGCCTCAGGAGCCTCTCTGCTCTCTCACAGTCCAAGAGCGTGTAGCGCCGGGTCAGCGCGGCCTTGAGAGCCCCATATTTGTCGTGGGCTGGAGGCTGTTCGAGCAGGCTCGCTACCTGCTGAGATGTGCGAGCGTCCAGCGCTGCAACCACATAGTAATACTTGGTGTCATCTGCCGTTATTCCTCAGAGGGCGAACTGAGCCTCGGTGTGGTGGAACCAAGAGCACGGGTTGTGCAGCCAAAAGTCTGGTAGTTTCACCGAAATAACGCACGCGTTGCTGGGGGTTCCCGTCTGGGCCGACTCCAGGGTTCTTGCCTTGTGTTCTATAATTCGTCAAAGGGTCACCAGTGTGGAGAGTGTAAATAACGAGACTGATTCATGTAGCAGACAACTTTATTCACTCTCTCATCAGTCATACACAGAAAAAGCATGTCTCAATACACCATGGGTTCTCCTTTTATACTAACCACTCATCTCACATCTGCATGACATCTCACATCACAATACATTCATCCTTTCTCTCCCCGACTCCTTCTTCCTGCTATCTCACCATGATCTCCCTAGCTATTGTTCTTCTCTGTTTACCCTCTGCATCCAGTCTGAGGTGATTAACCCAGTCTCTACACCTCTCTACAATGTAACATCTATTTATTACCTCCTGCCAAGGAGGTAATGTTTTCATCCGTATTGGTTTGTCTGTCAGCAGGATTACACAAAAACTACTGCAATTTCGGATGAAATTTTTACCAAAGGTGGCCCTTGAGCTAGAGAGGAACCCATTACATTTTGGTGATGATCCGAGAATGCATACCTCCGTCAAGGCTCTTCTCACAGTGTGTTAGCAACAGTGTTGGGAGTAACGCGTTACTCCCAGCACAAAGTAACACGCTACTGTAACGCCACTACTTTTGCAGTAACGTGCTCGGTGAAATTACTGTTTAAAAATTCAGTAATGCATTACAGTTACTGAAATTTGTTCAGATGCATTACTCACGTTACTCGTTTTATTAATACTAGTGCATACCTGTGCATGCCCGTAGAAACCAAGCATAAGCAAGTATTTCTGCATGCCCGTAGAAAGCAGGTGTAAGCAAGCACGTCACCACTCATTCAGTGATGCCTGCCTTTGATCTTTGATGGTGTCATAGCGAGTCCTATGATCTTTGATGATGTCATAGCGAGTCCTATGCTCGTGAGTGATGACTGCCTTTGATCTTTGATGATGTCATAGCGAGTCATATGATCTTTGATGATGTCATAGCAAATCCTATGATCATAATGCCTGCCTTTGATCTTTGATGTCATAGCTGCTATGACATCAAAGATCAAAGGCAGGATCAAAAGCATGTCCTGTGATCTTTGATGATGTCATAGCGAGTCCTATGATCATGAGTGATGACTGCCTTTGATCTTTGATGATGGCATAGTGAGTCCTATGATCCCTGCATTTGATCTTTGATGATGTCATAGCAAGTCCTATGATCGTGAGTGATGCCTATATAGACATCATCTAGAGATCATAGGAACATCATAGGCGATCATGTAGAGATCATAGGAACATCACAGGTGGTCCTATGATCTTTTAGCGAGTCCTATGATTGTGACAGACACACAGATTTCTTGAATTTATAGAGTGAAGTGATTGCCTTGGTCTTGTCTCCCCATGGCATTGTGACAGAGATTTCTTGAATTATGTATACAGTACTAGTGCATACCTGTGCATGCCTGTAGAAACCCGTGCATGCCCGTAGAGGGGATGCATTGGAACAGAATTCTTGCCAGTTACAGGACTGTTGGTATAGCAACACAGCACTAAGTGGCAATCACATGTGACGGCTTTTGTATGCAGCAAAACATAAAAATCACACAAAATATGCCCTGCCATCTGGGGCTGTTTGCCCCTGCTTGTTACTTCTTCTCCTGCCTGTCACTGTTCTGTGTTATGTTGCTTACCTGTGTCTATATACACTACCGTTCAAAAGTTTGGGGTCACTTAGAAATTTCCTTATTTTTCAAAGAAAAGCACTTTTTTTCATTGAAGATAACTTTAAACTAATCAGAAATACACTCTATACATTGCTAATGTGGTAAATGACTATTCTAGCTGCAAATGTCTGGTTTTTGGTGCAATATCTACATAGGTGTATAGAGGCCCATTTCCAGCAACTATCACTCCAGTGTTCTAATGGTACAGTGTGTTTGCTCATTGCGTCAGAAGGTTAATGGATGATTAGAAAACCCTTGTGCAATCATGTTAGGTCTGCAATGCTGTAATTGCTGCAAATGTAGGATTCTTTGACGAAAGCAAAGTTTGAAGGAAAAAATTATTATTTCAAATACAAATCATTATTTCTAACCTTGTCAATGTCTTGACTATATTTTCTATTCATTTTACAACTCATGGTGGTAAATAAGTGTGACTTTTCATGGAAAACACAAAATAATTGTCTGGGTGACCCCAAACTTTTGAACGGTAGTGTATATGTCTTTTAGGGAGTCATGTGCTCTGTCTATGTGCCGTCATATAGACATCATCTGGTGGGTCTTCTTCTTCTTTGTTCAGACCACTGAAGGATCTCCTCCTGTCTCAGACAGCTGTGTTGTTCACGGTCATGCCTGCGGCGTACTGGTGGAACCTGAAGTGTTTCATGTTCATGGCGTCCTTTCTGACGTGCATGCAGCAGTTCTCCTCATTCTGTTGCTCTCCATCTGGTGGGTCTTCTTCTTTGTTCAGACCACTGGTTGAGGGATAGGTGCATCGTAATTCCAGTTCATGGGTGCGATCCTGAAAAAGTGGCTTTCGACCTTGTTCAGGAATGCCCGTGCATGCCTGTAGAAACCAAGAAACCGGCGCATCCGGAGAAAATCAACGCTTTGCTTGGCATTTTACACATTTGTAGTGTAGACTGGCATTCATCAAGGTTACACATTTGCTGTCATGTAGGCATGGCGAGTCGTCCTATGATGTTACACATTTGCCGTCATGTAGGCGTGGCGAGTCGTCCTATAACGCCTGAGTTCATAGGATGCGCTATGATGATGAGGCAGAGAGCATAGGCCATCCTATGATGTCCTAGAAAAGTGCTTTAAAGTCTGTTGTACCCTATGCTGGTGAAGGGTGTCTTCCTGTCTCAGACGGGTGCGATGTACTGCTGGAACCTCAGGTGTTTCATCTTCATGGCATCTTTTCTGACGTGCAGCAGTTGTCATCAGTCTATTGCTCTCTATCTGGTAGGTCTTCTTCTTCTTCTTCTTCTTCTTCTTCTTCTTCTTCTCCTTCTTCTTCTTCTTCTTCTTCTTCTTCTTCTTCTTCTTCTTCTTCTTCTTCTTCAAGACCACTGGTTGAGGGATAGGTGCGTCATAATTCCAGTTCATGGACAGGATCATGAAAATCATAAAGACACATGGTCTATATGACATCATAAAGGCACATTTGTCTATGTGTCCTATGATGCCTGAGTTCAAAGACCATGTGTCTATAGACCATGTGTCATTTGTCTCTGTGTCATAGGACGTCCTATGATCTCTGTGGTCTATGTGACATGATAAAGACACATTTGTCTATGTGTCCTATGCACATAGACACATAGACAAATCTATGTGTGACATCATAAAGACAAATCATCCTGTGATCTCTGTGGCCTATGTGACATCATAAAGACACATTTGTCATCCTATGATGCCTGAGATCATAGGACATCCTATGATGTTCAGGCAGAGATCATAGGCCATCCTATGATGTCCTATGAAGCGTGACAGGCACACACAGCATTGAGGGCCCAGCGGCGGGCCTGGAGCCTGTCGTGTTGTCAAAATCCTTGGGTGCTGCTGAAGAGAGAGAGAGAGAGAGAGAGAGAGAGAGAGTGTCTATGTGTGACATCATAAAGACAAATCTTCCTATGATCTCTGTGGTCTATGTGACATCATAAAGACACATTTGTCGTCCTATGATGCCTGAGATCATCGGACATCCTATGATGTTCAGGCAGAGATCATAGGCTGTCCTATGATGCCTGAGATCATCGGACATCCTATGATGTTCAGGCAGAGATCATAGGCCGTCCTGTGATGTCCTATGAAGTGTGACACACAGACACACACACACACAGAGATTTCTTGCTTTTATAGAGTAAAGATTGATATTCCTTGTCTCCAGGACATGGGTCCCAGCCCATGTTATTATCGTCATCATCATTATCATTATTTCCTTGGTCTTGTCTGCCCTCTGGTCCCCTGTGTGTAATTATCTGTGCAGCCCCGGCCATGCCATTTTCTGTAACCATGCCCTGCCGTCTCTGTTTGCTGCTGCTTGTTACTTCTTCTCCTGCTTGTTACTGTTCTGTGTTCTGTTGCTTACCTGTGTCTATGTGTATGTCTTTTAGCGAGTCCTGCGCTCTGTATGACGTCATATAGACATCCTTCTGAGATCATAGCAATAGCAGCCTTACGGTTTCTCTGACATCATAGTTTGGTTTATGTGACGTCATATAGACATCAAGTAAACGGTCCTATGAATACCGACATCATAGGAACATCATTGGACATCAGGCAGACATCATAGGCCATCCTATGATGTCCTATGATCGTGACAGACAGACAGACAGACAGACAGACAGACAGACACACACACACACACACACACACACACACACACACACACACACACACACACAGATTTCTTGAATTTATAGAGTAAAGTGATGGAGGATAGATATTTTAGTGCAAACAGACGATCATACAACTTGCAGTTGCTAGACACCATCCTCATCAGCTGCCAACTGGGGATGAATACACAGTTTCGGTGGCTATTGGCGGGACAACTGTCATCCCCAGCGCCACCGGCGGCCTCAAGCCACTGGAGGTTGTCATACCAAAGGCAAAGGCATTTGTGTCCGTGAGCGAGGCTCTGAGCGCTGCTTTAAGCGACCTATGAAAACGCTTGCATAACCCGTTAGCCTGGGGGTTGTACGCGGTAATGCAGTGAATTTTGACCCCCAGACTCTGGGCCTTCGCGGACCAGAGCTCTGAAAGGAACTGTGGGCCTCTGTCGGTTGTGATGTCCAATGGAGTTCCCAAACGTGCCACCCAAGCTGACAAAAAAGCACGCACCACTTCCGCGGACGTGGTAGAAGCCAGTGGGACCACTTCGGGCCAGCGCGTGGTGTGGTCCGTGACCGTCAAAAGGTGCATGAAACCTTGTGACGGCGGGAGGGGTCCCACCAGATCCACGTGGACGTGGTCGAACCTCCTGGCTGGGATTCGGAATGGCTTGGGAGGGGCTCTGGTGTGGTTATGCACTTTGGCCCGTTGGCACACGACGCAACTTCCAGCCCACTCTTTCACCTCTTTACGCCAACGCAGCCAGACGAATTCCACCCCCACTAGTTTCACTGAAGCACGCACTTCCGGGTGCGAAAGGGAGTGGACCGACTCAAAAACGCGACGACGCCAAGAGCTCAGAACCACCAGGTGCAGGCAGCCGGTGGAGACATCGCAGAGTAAGGGAGGGCACCCTTCTTGCACCACCCTGCTCTCCAGTCTTAACCCTGTTGGCGAAGACTGGAGCGCGCAAATGTCTGCATCCCCGGCTTGCTCCGCGGCCATGGCGGGGAAATCTATTCCCACGTAGACCGGGGCTATCAATGTGCACGACAGACAATCAACCACCATGTTGAGTTTACCAACAACGTGTTGAATGTCAGTGGTAAACGCTGAGATTGTGGCCAACTGTCTTTGCTGCCGGGCCGACCACGGTTTGGAGACCTTGGCCATGGCGTATGTCAGCGGCTTGTGGTCTACAAATGTGGTGAACTCGCGCCCCTCCAGCCAGAACTGGTAATGGCGCATCGCCAGGTGGAGAGCCAGCAATTCTCTATCGAATGTGCTGTATTTGCGTTCGCTGTTGTGCAAAGTCCGGCTGAAAAATGTGAGCGTCTGCAACAAACCTGAGATGCACTGCTCCACTACTGCCCCTATGGCCACATCAGACGCATCTGTAGTGAGCGCTATCCGTGCAGACCAATCTGGGTGGGTTAGCAACGCGGCACCTGCCAGCGCTGTTTTGGCATTTGAAAAAGCCTGGCTCCGTTCAGGAGTCCAGTCGATGCTTCCACAGACTTTTTTTTTTAAGCACGGCATACAACGGCTGCATCAGCTGGGCTGCCTGGGGAAGGAAACAGTTGCAAAAATTAACCATTCCCACCGCTGCCAATGGTGCACATACCTTGTCATGGTGCAGTGGCTTGCGTGCCTCAGCAACCCCCGGAGCTATGTCGACGGGAGCCTAGTGCTCCCAGAAGGTTCAACCATGTCGAACAGGTCCGCGTGGGGTAGAGGCCAAACTAAAGAGTGCACCCTGTTCCTCCAGGTTGGGGGTTGTGTAGCATGTAACAAATCACTCACGTAAAACCCAAGTTTTTGTTACAGCAACAAATGTCCCAACGGCGGAACAGGCGGAGAGGAGAGCGAACTCCCAACGGCTGTGAAGGCGGAGGAGGACAGACAGTTGCACGGGAAGAAGGGTCTCGGAAAGCCTTGGCAGGCAACCTTTCTACAGGGTGGACCAACCTCTCGACAGCCCAGCCATGGAAGGCAGTTGGTCTAGGGGAGGGACCCCCAATAAACGTCCATGGCTGAAGACGGAGAAGCAGGACCCCTGTGGTGCCACAAACCTCTGCATCACGCATATTCGCTTCATGATGGGTCACACTGATATTGCACGTGATGGTGTTCGTCCTCTGGGGATCCGCCGGGGAGGAAGAGTGCCGGGCCCTCAGCCTCAAAGGGGCCCACCCTCAGCTACCGGAGGTCACCTCACCTCGTCCTGCACGACCAGGGGATGGGGAACGAGGAATGCTACTGGCCAAAAAGAGACACCAAAGGAGAAGAACGTCAACCTCCAGTGGAACGCAGAAGGAGTCTATAACAAAAAAATATCCCTTGCCGAAAGACTCCACTCAGAAGACATTGATGTAGCCTGCCTACAGGAGACACACCTGAAGGAAAGCCAACACTTCAGTGTTAGGGGATACCAGGTCTTCAGGAAAGACAGAAAAGGAAGAACAAAAGGAGGAGTCGCGATTCTTGTCAAAAACGCCATACCAGCACAAGAGTTTGACGTCAGTACCAACAACCAGGCAGAAATCCATGGAGTTCGAATCATGGTTCACAATGAAAGCGTCACGATCTTCAATGTGTACTGCCCCCCAGAGCGAGAGCTCTCACTTGAACAAATGGAACTCCCAGACCACCGATGCTTAGTCATCGGTGACTTCAACAGTCACTCAGAGGCATGGGGATACAGTGAAGCAGATAGAAGAGGAGAGGAGGTGGAAGATTGGCAAGTCGAAAACAGTCTTCTGCTAATGAATGATCCTGATGATCCACCAACGTTCTTCTCCAGGGTATGGCTGAGTAACACCATGCCCGATCTTGCGTTTGCCACCAACGACATGGCCAGGCTGGCAACAAGAACGGTACTTGGCCAGCTCAGGGGAAGTGACCATAAACCTGTGAAGATCGGACTGGACATCAGCTACAAACCACAAGAAGCTAAGACTTTCCCCAGGTGGAATTACAAGAAGGCCAACTGGGTGCGCTTCTCAACACTGGTGGACCGATACTCTGCGGAGATCTGTCACAAGCAGCAGAACCTCAACAAGAAAGTCAGGGTGCTGAACCATGCTATTCTGAAGGCTGCAAATGAATCTATACCTCGGGGAGCCAGAAAGAACTATAGGCCTTACTGGACAGAAGAGCTCCAGCAGCTTGAAGACAGTGTGGCAGAGGCAAGAAAAAAAGTAGAAGCAGATTCTACAGTAGAAAACAACATTGCCCTGAAGGCAGCCACTGCAAAACACAGGCAGACATTTATACAGGAAGCTCGAAAGAGATGGCAAGAAAAGAGAGCAGCTCAACTTGGACAAGGACGGCAACAAGCTTTGGAAACTGGCTCAAGCCCTCAACGACGAGAACAGCAAAAGCTCACCGATCACAGTACAGGCAGATCAAGAACTGCTGACTGGCAAGAAAGCAGCAGACCATTTCATCAACCAGTATGCGAAGACAAGCCATCTTCATATTCCACCAGAGAGAAGAAAGGTTGTCAGAGGAGCCCAGCGAATTCATCAGAATGCACAGATTGAACCAGTGATGAACTCGCCATTCATTCTCAAGGAGCTGGAGGATGCAATGACAACACTGAAGCTGAAAAAAGCCCCTGGGTCTGACAAGATCACTGTCAGAAAAATGTACACATATGTTATCATTTTCTATGTCTAAGCCTTATACAAGTGTAGAAGCATGGAAAAGTACCGGAGGAGCGTGTTCCTCTGGATTAACACTCAGACTGAATGCAGGAAGCCAGTTCTGGCGGAAAGGTACAGGAAGCCCCCTGTGGAGGAAGAGGACACAAAGAGCCCCCTGCGGAGCGAGTTCTACTGGAAGAATACTGAGGTTGCAGGGAGCCAGTCCTGGCGGAAATATACTGATACTGACATACCCCCTGCATGGCGAGAGAAGGAACAGGTTGCTTCGTCCTTTCAAGCTGTTAATGATGTGCCAAACCTGTTACACTCTTTTGTCTGTGATGTATTCAGCTGAAACCGCTTTGTCCTGCTTCCGTTTGTATGTTGCAACTGCTTCTTGTATATAAGCTTGCTCACTGAAGGCAGTCTTCAGTACTGACCTCCTGCAACCTGAGGTTCGTGCTCCTTGTATACAATATATACAAGTAAAAACTCTTAATAGAATATTCTTGTGTCTCGAATCTTTATTGAGGTAACGAACTAATATACGATCATATTCTGAGTGTTTTCAGAGATTCCTGACAATCACAAATGAAATGTTGCTGAACCTTGGCCCCAAAACCAAGAAGAAACTTCTGCAGCTTTTCAACGACAGTTGGAGATCAGGAACTGTGCCTCAGATCTGGAGAGAAGCCACGATGATTCCAGTGCACAAAAAAGGCAAAGATAAGTTGAAGGCTAAAAGCTATCGCCCATAAGCCTTACAAGCTGCATAGGAAAGCTGCTAGAGCGTCTCATCAACACCAGACTCATGTGGCACTTGGAAGGAAAACAACACATCGGCCCAGAGCAAGCAGCCTTCAAGCAGAACCGGTCTACAGAGGACCAAATAACATACATCTCTCAAGCCATAGAAGATGCCTTCCAAGAAAAAAAGCACACCCTCACTGTGTGGATTGACCTAGAAAAGGCGTTTGACAGGGTATGGAAAGACGGCCTCAAGCTGAAACTGCTCCAGTGTGGTATCGCTGGGCATATGTACAAGTGGATTGCCCAATACCTGCACAACAGAAGAGCCAGAGTCCAGGTCAGACAGTACTCCAGCAAGAAGAAGGTGTTGAGGGGAGGAGTCCCACAAGGAGGAGTGCTCTCCCCAACACTCTTCCTTGTATTCATTAAGGACATCATCCAGAGTTTGCCAAGGAACGTACAAGGTGCCATCTATGCCGATGACCTAGCCCTCTGGTGCAGTGAGGAAAGCATTGTGACTGCAAACTACAGACTGCAGCAAGTTCTCCGGCTGATAGAGGCATGGACCAAGTCATGGCTTGTAAGCTTAAATGAAAGGAAGACTACATACACCATCTTCACCCTGTCCACCCAACCCCAGAAGGTGAAACTGCAGATCAACTCCCATGAGCTCCAGGCTGAATATGCACCCACACACCTCGGGATTACCATGGATCGCAGACTGACTTGGAAGAACCAGATGCACAAGAACCAGGCAAGAGCAAAGATCAGGATGGCCCTAATGAAGAAACTGTCAGGAACAGACTGGGGTGCAGACCACGGTGTCCTGAAGAAGCTCTATGTGGGGAGGATTCGGCCTGTTCTAGAGTATGGCATGGCAGCAACCTCAACAGCTGCCAAAAGCAACACTGAGAAGCTGGACAGACTCCAAAACCAAGCCATGCGAATGATGACAGGAGCCATGCGCAGTACCCCTATCAAAGCACTGGAGACAACAACAGGCCTTGCACCACTGGAAGACAGAAGAAACGTCAAGGTACTGACCCAGGCCGCCAAATTCAAAAGACTGGAAAACCATCCCATGAAGGACAGACTGAACAAGCCAACAAAAGGGAGACTTAAGAGATCGAGCTTCATCCACCAGAGCAGGACACTTGAAAGGAGAGACCCAGAACTGATGGACCACATACCCACACCAATACCACCCATAGCATCTGTTCCCTCCTGGAACCGACAGAACTTCCCAGCCATACGCACAGAGATATCGGGCATTGGGAAGAAAGGAACACAGTCAGACCAAGAGAGGAAGTCGCTGGCCCTGGAGTTCATTCAGTCTGCCTACCCTAAAGAGCAGTGGACTCACGTCTACACAGACAGCTCTGCCATGGAAGCAACCAGGAATGGAGGAGGCGGCGTGTACATCAGGTACGCTGACGAGGAGACCCACATTCCCATTGCGACTGGAAAGTACTCCACCAATTTCAGGGCTGAGGCAGAGGCCCTGAGAACAGCAGCGGCCCATGTCAGGGAACATCAAGACAAGGCACACAAGCGGGTCGTCATCTTCACTGATGCCCTCTCTGTCTTGGATGCACTTCAGGACCCCCGACGCAAAGAACTAAATGAACTCGCCCTCACTCTGTCTCAACTAGCAACACGGGCGAACATATCACTCCAGTGGATTCCTGCCCACTGTGGAATCTATGGAAATGAGACGGCTGACAGACTTGCTAAGGAGGGTGGGCAGCAAGACCAGGAAGACAGGCAGGTCTCTTGCAGTAAGGAGAAAACCATTATTAAGGCCCTGTCTCACAAGAAGTGGCAGCAGCAACACCCAAACTTCTGCAAGGATGACAACTACTACAGTCTGAGCAGGGCTGACCAAGTCGTTCTGTTCAGACTCCGAACTGGACATAACAGAATGCATGCTCACATGCACCAGAAACTTAAAGTTGGACAATCGGACAGATGCCCATGTGGTACTGCCCAAATGACCAGCAAACACCTCCTCCAAGACTGCCCAGACCACGCTGCACTCAGACGAGCTATGTGGCCTGACCCCACATCGCTGAACCAAAAGCTGCACGGGGACCTCGGGGACCTCCGCAGGACGGCAGCATTCGTCAGGGCAGCTGGTGTGACCATCTAGCGATCGACGAAGAAGAAGAAGAACCATTCCCAAAAACTCCTGTAGTGCCCTCACGGTTAGCTGACGTGGAAAGTCCAGCACCGCTTGCAATTTGTCTGGTAACGAGATCGTGCCCACCGGCGAAATGCAGTGGCCCAAAAAAAATCAATCACTGGCACACTGAACTGGCGCTTCGCCGGGTTGATTATCAAACCGCGCGCTTCCAACCTCTGGAAAATCATCTTAAGATGGGCGATGTGCTCCTTCTCAGATGTGCTGGCTACCAGAATGTCATCTAGGTAGACGAAAACGAAAGACAAATCATGCAGCACTGCATCAATCACCCTTTGGAAGGTCTGCGCCATGCCTTTTAATCCGAACGGCATACGTAAAAATTCAAAAAGGCAGAATGGAGTTATTACTGCTGTTTTTGGGTCGTCTTCTGCATGCACCGGGACCTGGTGGTAGCCGTGGACCAGATCCACTTTGGAAAAAATGCGTGCCCCGGCTAGGTGCATGGAAAAATCATGGATGTGGGAAATAGGGTAGCGATCGTGTTCCGTAGCATTGTTCAAGCACCTGAAATTGCCGCATGGTCGCCACAACCCGTCGACTTTAGGCACCGTGTGAAGCGGGGATGCCCATGGGCTGTTGCAGCGCTTGACGATGCCCAACCTCTCCAAGTTGGCGAACACCTTGCGTGCGCTGGCCAGTTTAGCTGCGTCCAGGCGCCAAGGTCATGCGAATACGGGTGGTCCTTTAGTAGTGATGAAATGCTCGACCCCATGTTTAGTTACCGCCACTGAAGACGTCGGAACCGTGAGTGCCGGGAACTGGGCGAGTAACTGTTGGTACTTACCCCCTGGAGCTATAACGTTAGCCAGTGTTGTCGATCTGGCTCCCCGAGCTGTACAGGGCAAAGAAGCAAAAGAGACAGCATCCACTAGTCTTCTATTAGCAACATCAACTAATAAACCATGAGCACATAAGGAAATCTGCACCCAAAATGGGGGAAGAACATGCAGCTATCACAAAATTCCACTGAAAATTGCACCCATGCAAGTATATTGTCAGTGTTCTGTTCTAGTAAATTTCTGACTTTCTTCTTCTTTTTTTTAGATTTGATTGGCGGTTGGCAACCAGCTTACAGTTGCATTACCGCCGCGTACTTCACTTCTTCTTCTTCTTCTTTTAGATTTTCTACTGATTATAATAGTTTGTGTAAATCTGAGACATTTCTCTCTGTAAGATGAGACTTTTTTTTCTCATCAGTTTTCCTTTTCTTCTTTTTTCTGACAAGGAGCCCTTGATCTTGCTGTGTGTAAGATGATTTAAGTATGCATTTAAAAGTAATGTGAAAAAGTTGCTTTTCCAAGTAACTAGTTACTTTAATCATGCAGCAACTCAAAAGTAACTCAGTTACTTTTGAAAAGAAGTAATTAGTAACTGTAACTAGTTACTATTTTTTAGTAACTTGCCTAACACTGGTTAGCAAGAATACTCCAAAACTGGACAGACCTTTGATGGAATTTTCACCAGAAGTGGCTCTTCACATGAACCCATTACATTTTGGAGGTGATGCATGAGGGACGGAAGGAGCCTTGACAGAGGTATGTGCTCTCTGAGTTCTTTTCTAGTTTATCTATTTACAGCATCAGTTAATTGTCTGCACTTAAAAACGGCCATTTGCAGCATTCGTTTATTTTAACTGCATAACAAATTGCCCTGAATTTTCTCATAAAACTTAGTGAAGTTAACATGCTGTCCATTTGTCCCTCAAACAAAATAAATTGCATAAAAATAGCAATCTCATTAATAAAACTCATCATCATCATCATAGCAGTCTGTCGTGGATGACAATGTCTGTTTCATTTAGGTCTGATCAGAGTCCTCCACACAGCTCTGTCCTTAGCCTTCCGCTGCCAGGAACTCCTGTCTATATATATATAGTCTATATACTGTATATATATATATATATATATATATATATATATATATATATATATATATATATATACACACTACCGTTCAAAAGTTTGGGGTCACCCAGACAATTATTTTGTGTTTTCCATGAAAAGTCACACTTATTTACCACCATGAGTTGTAAAATGAATAGAAAATATAGTCAAGACATTGACAAGGTTAGAAATAATGATTTGTATTTGAAATAATAATTTTTTCCTTCAAACTTTGCTTTCGTCAAAGAATCCTACATTTGCAGCAATTACATCATTGCAGACATGGTTGCACAAGGGTTTTCTAATCATCCATTAGCCTTCTGACGCAATGAGCAAACACATTGTACCATTAGAAGTGACTAGTGATAGACTAGTGATAGTTACTGAAAATGGGCCTCTATACACCTATGTAGATATTGCACCAAAAACCAGACATTTGCAGCTAGAATAGTCATTTACCACATTAGCAATGTATAGAGTGTATTTCTGATTAGTTTAAAATTATCTTCTTTGAAAAAAAGTGCTTTTCTTTCAAAAATAAGGAAATTTCTAAGTGACCCCAAACTTTTGAACGGTAGTGTATATATATACAGTGGATAGAAAAAGTCTACACACACCTGTTCAAATGCCAGGTTTTTGTGATGTGGAAAAATTTAAAAAAAAACCTACAATAACCTGGTTTCATAAATATGCACACCTAAACTAATACTTTGCTGCAGCACCTTTGGCTTTTATTGTCACAACTCGCTTCCGCCTGTCATCCGCTCCAGCCATGCGCACACTTGTGTGCGCACAGCTGGATTATCTCTGGCAACCATCGTGAGGACCTTTGTTTCTTTGTCCTTCCCACCTCGGCGGCGCCCATCATTCTAGGCTACTCATGGCTACGCCTCCACAACCCGGTGTTGATTGGCAGACCGGGTGCATCTTATCGTGGAGCACCTTCTGTTTGGGTGCTCCACTTCTGTGTGCGTGTTTCCTGGGCCAGAAATCATGTCATTTATTAAAGCACTCAGTCTTTTTGGGTAGGAGTTTATCAGCATGGCACATCTTGATGTGTCAATATTTGCCCACTCTTCTTTGCAAAAATGCTCCAAATCTGTCAGATTGTGAGGGCATCTCCTGTGCACAGCCCTCTTCAGATCACCCCACAGATGTTCGATCGGATTCAGGTCTGGACTGTGGCTTGGCCATTCCAAAACCTTAATTTTCTTCTGGTAAAGCCATTCTTTTGATGATTTGGATATGTGCTTTGCTTCATTGTCATGCTGAAAAATGAAGTTCCTCTTCATCTTCAGCTTTCTAGCAGAATTTGCCACTAGGTGATGCATGAACACGCAGCAGCCTCCCTTCTCCCTTCATATTTTGTGCCATTTAGTGTTGTTTAAATTATGCTGAAGTGTATATCCATGTGTTTAATGTACATACATATATGATGCTGCGCACAAGCTACAGTCGTCACAGCCTTCTGGAGATAAGGAATATGTCCAAATATTACGTCCTGGATCACAGCGTAACAGAGGATCTCCGTGGCCTAGGTCTTGTCCACCAGACCTCCATACCCCCAGACTCGACTGCTGTGTCTCATTCCAAATGGAGACGCCATAGACGGTGTGAGCGGCAACAAAAGAGAGGTAAAAGCGGAGGTATCCGAACAAAGCTAACCACTAGCCCACACAGACTCACGATCGCTTCCCTCATTCTGGCCAATGTACGCTCACTAGACAACAAAATAGACCACATACAGCTCCTGAGAACTATGCAACATGATGCGTGGAACTGCTGTGTTTTTATCTTGATGGAAAAGTGGTTAAATGACAATATACCGGACTCTGCCATTCAGTTAGCAAGGTTAACATGCTAGCGTGCTGATAGGCTGCTCATGGAAGGAGAAAAGATCCACAGGGGAGGCGTGTGTGTTTACATCAGTGATGCTTGGTGCCAAGATGCAACTGTTGTGCATAAACACTGTTCTCCATTGGTGGAGTTTATGATCATGAAGTGCCGACCCTTTTACATTCTGAATTTTCCTCCATCCTACTAGTTGCCATGTATGCCCCGCCCACTGCCATCAGCAAGAGGAGTAAAGCACTAAATGAACTCTACCAGGCCATCAGTGAGACACAAACAGCGCATCAAGACGGATTCCTCATCACAGCAGGAGACTTCAACCATGCAGATTTAAAGGCCCTCCTACCAAATCTACACCAACATGTAGACTTTCCAACAAGAGGAGACAATTTGCTGGACCTGGTGTACACAACTCACAAGAAAGCATACAGAGCCTCACCCCTTCCCTGCCTGGGTCTCTGTGATCACATCACCATCTTGTTAAGGCCGGCATACAAACAGAGTGAAAACAATCAGACCAACAAAAAAGCAGGTACGTGTGTGGCCAGAGGGAGCCTCTGATGTTCTGAAAGCCTGCTTCAGCACTACAAACTGGAACACTTTCAAGCACGCAGCCACTCACAATGGACACACAAACGTAGAGGAGTACACTGAGGTTGTTGTAGCATACATATCTAAATGCACTGCTGATGTCACTCACTGCAAAACCATCACTGTTCATGCCAAACAAAAGCCATGGATGACAGCAGAGGTCCACGGGCTTCTGAGGTCTCGGGACGCAGCCTTCAGGGCTGGTGACACTGCAGGACTAACAACAGCTCTGGCTAATCTGTTCTGTGGCATCAAGGAGGCAAAACGACAGTACAGCAAGAAAATATCCGGCCACTTCAGCAACACCAGAGATGCACGTTGCCTCTGGCATGGCATACAGACCCTCATCAGCTACAAACCTCCACCTCAGACCTGTGCGAGTGACATCACTCTTCTTAACAACCTAAATGACTTCTTTGGCCGCTTTCAAGCACAAAACAGCACAACAGCACAGAAGACCACTCCTCCTCCAGACGAGCAGGCCATAAGTCTGGATCTACCTAGTGTGAAGAGGACATTCTCTAGGACCAACCCATGCAAGGCAGCTGGTCCAGACAACATACCGAGTCATGTTCTGAAGGACTGTGTAGAGGAGCTCAAGTCTGTCCTGGCCAACATCTTCAACATCTCCCTGAGTCAAGCTGTTGTTCCCACATGTTTCAAAAATGCTACAATACCAGTCCCAAAGAAGCCCGTCCCATCCCGCTACAACGATTACCAGCCCGTAGCACTGACCCCCATCATAATGAAGTGTTTCAAGCAGCTGGTCATGCAGAACATCAAGTCCACCCCCCACCCCCCACCCCCCCCCCCACGACCCATCTCAGTTTGCATACAAGTCAAACAGATCCACAGAAGATGCCATCGCTGCTGCTCTCCATCCAGCCCTCACCCACCTGGATTCAAAGAACGAATGCTGTTCTTGTGCGAATCGTGCAAATGCTGTTCTTGGACTTCAGTTCAGCATTCAACACAATCATCCCCCAGCACCTAATACAAAAACTCATACACCTGGGACTCAAAACCTCTCTGTAACTGGGTGTTGGACTTCCTCACAGGGAGGCCACAGAACATGCGGGTTGGCAGCAACACCTCCAAGACCATCACACTGAGCACAGGGGCCCCACAAAGGTGTGCGCTCAGTCCACTGCTCTTCACCCTGCTGACCCATGACTGTGTACCAGCCTACAGCACCAACCACATCATCAAGTTTGCGGATAACACGACGGTGGTGGGCCTCATCACCAACAACGAGGAGGCCATCTACAGAAATGAGCTGCGCCAATTGGTCCTGTGGTGTAAAGACAATAATCTCTTCCTGAACGTGGGAAAAACCAAGGAGATTGTGGTCAACTTCAAGAGGGAACACACACAGCATCCCCCTCTGATCATGAATGGTGCAGCTGTGAAGAGGGTGAGCAGCACCAAGTTCCTAGGGGTGTACACCTCTGAGGACCTCTACTGGTCCAACAACACCACATCATTGGCCAAGAAGGCTCAAACTTGCGTCCATTTCCTTCACAAACTGAGGAGAGCATGAGTCCCACCCCCCATCATGTGCTCATTCTACTGGGGCACCGTTGAGAGCATCCTCACCAGCTGTATCACGGTGTGGTATGGAAGCTGCACCGCCTCCTGCCGGAAGATACTACAACACACAGTGAAGGCAGCCAGCAAGATCATCGGTGCTCCTCTGGCCCCCCTCTCAGTCATCTACCTCACCCGCAGAGCCATCAACATTGCAGGCGACACCGGAGGTATCGCCTGCAAGGTACCGGAGCCTCTGAGCCCACTTCACAAGACTACTAAACAGCTTTGTTCATCAGGCCATCAGGACACTGAACTCTGTCCACCCCCCAACCCCGGACCATAAAGCACTCACCCGAACAATAACTACCTCAGCTGTTGGCACAGAAAGACTGGCACACTAACAGTAATATATCTGCTGTTGTGTGTCTCTACACTTTACTGCAACAATTTGCACAAATGCCATATCTGCTGCTGTCTGTTATTGCAATACTGATCATGTGCAGTCCTATCTGTCACTGTCTGCATCTACACTACCGCATTGAACTTGCAACTATGAGTATTACTGCTCTACTTTTCTGTAGAAAGGTTGACAAAGAGTCAGGACTCTGTCAAGCCTAGCATTCCCTTAGAGCTTACTAGTCAGGACTTCATGAACTTTTTCAATAATAAAATTTCATCCATCAGAGATAAAATCAATCAGATTCTTCCCACCGTTAACTTAAATACAGTAACTACTACAATTCCTTCAATTGATAACTGTCTTGATGAGTTTACTCCAATTGACCTTTTAGAGTTAGACATAATAGTTTCCTCATCCAAGCCTTCAACTTGTCTTTTAGACCCTATTCCTACTAGGTTATTTAAAGAAGTCTTCCCACTTATTGGTAGCTTTATTCTTCATATTGTGGAAATGTGAAAATGACGAGGCAGAGTTTATCTCACGAGTCAGGTTTATTCACATCTTCCAACATCAGCAAAGCAGAAACAGCATGAACACAGAAGCATTAGTCCTTTTTATACCAGGACTCTCCCAGTTCACAGTTACATTGCATTTCAATCACAAGTAACAATGCATCTACTCTTTGATCCTATAACCTCCTTTTCATAGTCTTCGGCCTCCCAGAAATCCCCCAAGGCTGTCTCTTGCATATCAAAGGCTAAACTTTCACATCCTCCTGTTATCTCCAAGGAGACTCAGTTCTTTGTTCTAATGTGAGATGTGAGGCCTAAAGTGATACATATGTGTCCCACATGACCCCCCCCAAACATCTAAGATGGAACAACAGAATAACAGTCTGCATGTCATGATAAAATCATTACACATCAACCCACGTGCTGCTTGGGCCTCAGCCTCCTCCCGTATCTGCTGTAAGTGGGCTTCACCTCTTCTGCGGCGCTATCATGCTGAGGGGCTGCCGTCTGGGGGTGAAAACTGTTTGTCAGTCTCTGTGGGTGTTCTGGGGAATTTCCCCGAGGGGGTCTGCCGCGCCGAGGAGCCCTGGCCAACAGCACATCCTCGTCCGCCACAACGAAGGTGGGTTTGAGCCTGTTAATGCCAATCTTTTCCTTCCTGCCCCCCAAATCTAGCAAAAAATGCTTGTCCCCTGTTTCCAGCACTCTAAATGGTCCATCATAAGGTGGCCGCAGCGGTGGGCGATGAGCATCGTGTCTGACAAAAACAAACTCCGCGTTTTTCAAAGTCTTAGGTACAAAAACGCGTGGAAAACTGTGGTGAACGGGGCCAGGCAGCGTGCCCGATTCCGTGCCACGCTGCAACAGCTGAGACGGGGAGCTATCTGGCGCAGGATTATCTGGGAGAAACTCCCCGGGCAGCCGAAGTGGCTGCGCAAAAACTAGCTCAGCCGGGGAGGCTTCTAAGTCCTCTTTAGGTGCAGAATGCAACTCCAATAAAACCCATGGTAGCTTGTCTATCCAATTTGCATCCGTCAGTGACGCCCTGAGGGCCGCTTTCAATGACCTATGAAAACACTTGCATAACCCATTAGCCTGCGGGTTGTACGCGGTTGTGCGGTGAATTGTGACACCCAGGCTGCGGGCCATTGTTGACCAAAGTTCGGAAACAAATTGAGGGCCTCTGTCAGACGTAATGTCCGATGGGACTCCAAAACGCGCCACCCACGCAGTTAAAAACGCGCGCGCCACCTCCTCAGCTGTGGTTGACGCCAGTGGAACCACTACCGGCCAGCGCGTGGTGCGGTCCACCATTGACAGAAGGTGTGTGCACCCTTGTGATGGCGGGAGGGGTCCTACGAGGTCCACGTGAACATGATTGAACCTCTTAGCCGGGATGTGAAACGGCTCCAAGGGAGCTCTCGTGTGTTTGTGTACCTTGGCTCGTTGACACGCCATGCAGGCTGCTGCCCACTCCTTAACTTGTTTGAGCAGCCTCGGCCATACAAATTTCTCTCCTACCATTTTGACCGACGCCCGCACTCCTGGGTGAGCCAGAGAATGAATCGAGTCAAAAACGCGGCGGCGCCACGCGGCCGGTACCACAGGATGCGGTTGTCCAGTGGAGATGTCGCAGATTAGGGGGGGCATACCGTCTTGCAGCGCCCTGTTCTCCAGCCTTAACCCTGTTGGTCCAGACTGGAGTGCGCGCACTTCCACGTCGCAAACCTGATCCGCGGCCATGGCTGCATAATCTATCCCTACGCGGACTGGGGCCGCCACGGCGCGCGAGAGGCAGTCTGCCACTACATTAAGTTTACCCGCCACATGCTGAATATCGGTAGTAAACTCTGAGATCACGGCCAGCTGTCTCTGCTGCCGGCCTGACCACGGTTCTGAAACCTTGGCCATCGCGAAAGTCAGCGGCTTATTGTCAACGAACGCGGTGAAACGGCGTCCTTCCAGCCAGAACTGGAAGTGGCGAATGGCCAAATGGAGAGCTAACAACTCCCTGTCAAACGCGCTGTATTTACACTCACTATCGCGCAAAATCCTGCTGAAAAAGGCGAGCGGCTGCCAAGCCTCGGCTACATGCTGCTCCACGACCGCCCCTATAGCCACATCTGACGCGTCAGTAGTGAGCGCTATGCGGGCCGTCGGGTCCGGATGCGCCAACAACGCAGCATTGGCCAGGGCTGCCTTGACTTCTGAGAACGCTCGCTCTCGCTCCGGGGCCATTCGATTTTATTCGCAGGTTTTTGTTTTTTGAGCGCGGCGTACAGTGGTTGCATGAGCTGCGCTGCGTGGGGGAGGAAACAATTATAAAAATTCACCATTCCCAAAAACTCCTGTAATGCCCTGACCGTTTGTGGCTGGGGAAAATTTGTTACCGCGCGCACTTTGTCAGGTAGCGGAACCGCTCCTTCTGGAGAGACGCGATGCCCCAAAAAATCAATCTGCGCCACCCCGAACTGACACTTCGCTGGGTTGATTATTAAACCGTGCTCTCCCAACCTCTGGAAAACTGCCGTGAGGTGGTTTTCGTGTTCGTCTTCGGACGCGCTGGCTACTAAGATGTCGTCCAGGTAGACAAATACGAAAGGGAGATTGCGCAACACCGCGTCCATCATGCGTTGGAACGTCTGCGCCACGCCTTTAAGCCCAAATGGCATGCACAAAAACTCGAATAGACCAAACGGAGTTATTACCGCCGTTTTGGGTATGTCCTCAGCTCGCACTGGGACTTGGTGGTAACTGCGGACCAAGTCTATCTTAGAAAAAACGCGCGCCCCCGCCAAGTGAACTGAAAAATCTTGGATATGGGGGATTGGGTAGCGGTCGTGCGCTGTGGCATTGTTCAACCTGCGGAAATCTCCGCAAGGTCGCCACGAGCCGTCAGCTTTCGGGACCATGTGAAGCGGGGAAGCCCATGGGCTGTTAGAACGCCTGATGATGCCCAACCTTTCCAGATTGGCGAACTCCTCGCGCGCTATGGTCAGTTTAGCTGCATCCAAGCGCCGAGCTTTTGCAAAAACGGGCGGGCCAGTGGTAGTAATAAAATGTTCCACCCCGTGTTTAGCGATGGCTGCTGAAAATGTGGGGACAGTGAGTGCTGGAAACTGAGTGAGCAGTTTGTGGAACTTCCCGCCTGCTGCTGTGACATTGGCTTGTGCTGTTGGCGGGGCCACTCGGGCTGTACAGGGAATAGAATCAAAAGAAAGTGCATTAACCAGGCACCTGTTAGCGAGATCAACCAACAAACCATGTGAGCACAGAAAATCAGCCCCCAACATATTGAAATTCACTGCCACTATGACAAAAGTCCACTCAAATGTACGGCCGTGTAGAGACAGAAGCAGCGTCCTCTCACCAAAGGTCTTAATCTCCGAGCCGTTCGCTGCTGCCACCCCGGGACCACTTGAAACTGCCAGCCGGTCAGCGGAGGAAGGTGTGATGAAACTCAACTGGGAGCCTGTGTCCATGAGGAAATGCCTCCCCGAGTGTGCATCCTTCAAGTAGAGCAGCTTGTTCTCCTCCCCGAGGGTCGCAGCTGCTACCGACCCCCGGTCTTGGCGTTTCCCGAGCGCTTGAATTGGCACGGTGGTATACACTTGCGTGCCTTCTCTGCGAAGCGGCGATGGTAGAAACAGAGGGTGTCTCCTCCGCGATCCTTGGCCCCCGCCGCCGCCGTCGTCGGTGATTCTGCTACCGCCGTCTCTGGCCCCCCGCCATCTCCAGCCGCTGCGCCGAACTCCGTCACTGCTGCGGTGGCCGCGCGCTGTCTGCTGGCGTTGAGAATCCGATGCGCCTCCTGGGCCAGCGCGCGGAAGTCCCGCTGGGCCAACAACGGCGAACTGGCCAGGGCCGCTCTCGTGGCCGACGGTAGGGTCCTGAGGAAAATGTGGGTGAAGATGAAGTCGTCGCCGTCTGAGCCCCTCAACCTCAGCATGTTCTCCATCAGGTCAATGGGCGTGCCATCTCCCAAGTCGTTCAAAGCCAGGAGCCTCTCCGCTCTCTCCTCGACTGAGAGAGTGAAACGCTGGATAAGCGCAGCCTTCAACCCGCCGTATTTGTCGTTGGCAGGTGGCCGCTCCAATAGGCTCTGCACATACATGCCAAGCCGTGTGGTTGTCGAGCTTTGCAATCACATGGTAGAACTTTGTGTCATCTACCGTTATCCCCCGGAGGGCGAACTGTGCTTCGACCAAGCGGAACCAGGAGCGCGGGTCGTCTTGCCAAAAGTCCGGTAGCTGGACGGTAGCGGCATACACTTGGCTGGGGGCTCCTGACTCGGCTGGCCCGGGGGAATTTCTTTCATCCATGATACGTCTTAGGGTCACCAGTGTGGAAATGTGAAAATGACGAGGCAGAGTTTATCTCACGAGACAGGTTTATTCACATCTTCCAACATCAGCAAAGCAGAAAGAGCATGAACACAGAAGCATTCGTCCTTTTTATACCAGGACTCTCCCAGTTTACAGTCACATTGCATTTCAATCACAAGTAACAATGCATCTACTCTTTGATCCTATGACCTCCTTTTCATAGTCTTCGGCCACCCAGAAATCCCCCAAGGCCGTCTCTTGCATATCAAAGGCTAAACTTTCACATCCTCCTGTTATCTCCAAGGAGACTCAGCTCTTTGTTCTAATCTGAGATGTGAGGCCTAAAGCGATACATATGTGTCCCACAATATAATCAATTCTTCATTAACTTTAGGCCATGCACCACAGGCTTTTAAAACGGCTGTAATTAAACCCTTACTCAAAAAGCCAACGCTGGATCCAGGAGCTTTAGCTAACTATAGACCAATCTCTAATCGCCCTTTCATTTCAAAAATCTTGGAAAGAGTTGTTGCTACGCAATTATTTGACCACCTGCAGGGAAATGGTTTATTTGAAGAGTTTCAATCTGGGTTTAGAATCCATCATAGTACTGAAACAGCCTTAGTGACCTTCACTAAGGCTGTGTCATTGGGAAGCGCTTATCAAGGGCGCCAATGTCAAGTCAAATTCCTCGTATGTTTTTAACATGCTTGGCAATAAAGCTTTTCTGATTCTGATTCTGATTCACTAACGACCTCCTCTTCGCATCTGATAATGGACTTGTTTCTGTACTTGTCCTTTTAGACCTTAGTGCAGCTTTTGATACTATCGATCATAATATTCTACTTGATAGATTAGAACACTATGTTGGACTTAATGGAACTTCGTTGCAGTGGTTTAGATCTTATTTATCTGATAGGTTCCAGTTTGTTCATGTCAAAAATGAGTTTTCTTTCAACTCAAAGCTCAGTCATGGAGTTCCACAGGGATCTGTGCTAGGCCCTACTCTTTTTAGTTTATATATGCTTCTGTTAGGTAACATTATTAGAAAGCACTGTATACATTTTCATTGTTATGCAGATGACACACAATTATACCTGTCAATGAAGCCAGATGATAGTAATCAGTTAGCCAAGTTGGAAGCCTGTCTTAAGGAAATCAAAGCTTGGATGACTTGTAATTTCCTGCTATTAAATTCAGATAAGACTGAAGTCATTCTTGTTGGTCCAAAAAACCTTAGAAATACCTTTCAAAATCAAATTTTCAGTTTGGATGCAGTTACTCTTTCTCTTAATAGCTCTGTGAGGAACCTTGGAATTATTTTTGATCAAGATCTGTCTTCCAATTCACATATTAAATTTGTTTCTAAGACTGCCTTCTATCATTTGTGTAATATTGCTAAGATTAGGAGCATCTTGTCTCAGCGTGATGCTGAGAAACTGATTCACGCTTTTGTTAGCTCTAGATTAGATTATTGTAATTCTTTATTATCAGGTTGTCCTAAAACATCTTTAAAAAGTCTTCAGCTGATCCAAAATGCTGCAGCAAGAGTTTTAACAGGTACTAGAAAGAGAGATCATATCTGTCCGGTTCTGGCCTCCCTTCATTGGCTTCCCATAGAGTTTAGAATTAAGTTTAAAATCCTTCTTCTTACTTACATAGCTCTAAACAATCAAGACCCTTTTTATTTAAAAGATCTGATACTACCGTATTATCCTAACAGAGCACTACGCTCCCAAAATGCAGGATTACTTGTAATACCTAGAATCTCCAAATGTACAATGGGAGGCAGAGCCTTCAGCTATCAAGCTCCTCAACTGTGGAACCAGCTGCCAATCTGGATTCGGGAGTCAGACTTGATCTCTATTTTTAAGAATAGGGCTAAAACCTTCCTTTTTGATATAGCCTACAATTAGGGAGGGATCATGTGTTTCTGAACCCTCCCTTAGTTATGCTGCTAATAGATTTAGTCAGCCGGGGGACCTCCAATAATGCACTGGGCCTCACTCCTTTCTTCACTCTCAATGAATTTTTTTTTTTTTTTTTTTTGCTGGTCATTAACATCTGTTTGTTCTCTCCCATAGATTGAGTCCCCGTGCTGTTTGCTCTCTACATGTCTGTTCTTTTCATCTTCTCTATCCCCTCACCCCCCCAGCCAGTCGCAGCAGATGACTGCCCCTCCCTGAGCCTGGTTCTGCTGGAGGTTTCTTCCTGTTAAAAGGGAGTTTTTCCTCTCCACCGTCGCCAAGTGCTTGTTCACGGGGGATCGCCTGATTGCTGGGGTCTTTCTGCAACTGTGGGGGTTCCCCCTACAGTTGAAAGTGCTATGAGATGACTGTTCTTGTGAAATGGCACTATATAAATAAAGTTGAACTGAATTGAATTATATAGAGGTTGCACCATCACATGGGTCACGTGTCTTTTGTTTACTGCACCATTTTGAACAGCAACAAACAGTCAAATCACCAACAGCAAGCGTGAGTGAGTGTAATCAATGAGATAAATGGCTACACACAAATCAACACCATGGTCCACCGACGAGGTGCAGACTTGTCTGTACTTGGTAGCTGATTAAAGAAATCCAGAGGGAACTGGATGGGGCAACCTGAAAAGAATTCACAGCCACAACGGAGGCAGATGGGAGGCATAGTGGTGTAGACTCGACATGGCATCATCATTGTTGAAAACAATGATCGAGGATGGTGAGTGATGTGATATTATGCATCTTTGGCATTATTTATCCCAGTGGTGGAAAGCTCACTTTGAACAAACAATACCGTTGTCTCCTGTATGCAGACAATGAGCTAACTAACACACACAGCATGCATATTTTAGTAACTAATAGCGATAACTTGCGGTGATTACAATGTAGTACAGGGGACTTACTAGTGCTAACTATTATTAGCAATCATTGGCTTACCTTCATATGTGATCTAGTTTGTATCCTCATGTCTTCCACTGCTCCATGGCTTCCTGAACTCTCCAGTACTTTTCCAGTGTTTCGTCTCGCCACCTGTAGCCTTCTCTGGCTCTCCTTTTTTGTCTTTACTCTGACAAAAAGCCAGCAAGCAGCAGGCTTGCCTTGATATCCATCTTGTGTTTTTCTTATCACATACAAATGATGTCATGGGAGTGTCGGGCCACCTTGCTGTAAAGGTCTCACTCACTTAAGGTGGTATTCAGTCGTAATGGAAAACAAACAACACCATGGCAAGTCGGACTGAGTAGGTGCTAGTGGAATTATTATTCTCAACACAGGGTCCACACTATTTGCCGTCCAAAATGGTAGAAAAACAATGTGGCACGTGACCACTGACGTCATGTGCAACCCCTCTATAAGATTGCTGGGTTTCATCGTTTATCTTTATTTGCACTATGGAATGTCTGGATCTGTCTTTTGTCGCCACTTCCACTACGGGTAGCATTACTGTAGATAGACTGCTGTAGTTCTTTTTTCAGCCTTATTCCTTTTTCTTTTTTGTATTGTGCACACCACTGAAGAGAGAGGGAAATGCCATTTCAATTCCTGTACGTATAGTAGTATTGGCAAATAAAATCTTTGAAGCTTGAAGGTTTTGTGCCACCACTGACTGGTTCTTCTGTTGATTTGAATGTGTGCTTTGGATCATTGTCATGCTGAAAGATGAAGTTCCTCTTCATCTTCAGCTTTCCAGCAGAAGCTTGAAGGTTTTGTGCCAACGCTGACTAGTATTTGGAACTGTTCATAATTCCCTCTACCTAATCCCCACCACTAAGGCCCCAGTTCCAGCTGAAGAAAAACCGCTCCAAAGCATGATGCTGCCACCACCATGCTTCACTGTAGGTATGGTGCTCTTTTGGTGATGCGCAATCTTGTGTTTGTGCCAAATATACCTTTTGGAATTATGGCCAAAAAGTTCAACCTTGGTTTAATCGGACCATAGTACATTTTCCCACATGTTTGGGAGATTTCAGATGCATTTTTGCAAATTTTAGCTGGGCTTGGATGTTTTTCTTTATAATAAGGTTTCCGTCTCACCACCCTAGATGGGAGATTGTTGTCACATGTACTAAACAGCCAGTACTTATCAGAAATTCGTGCAGCTCCTTCAATGCTGCTGTCGGCCTCTTGTCAGCCTCCCTGACCAGTTTTTTTCTCATCTTTTCATCAATTTTGGAGGGACGTCCAGTTCTTGGTAATGTCACTGTTGTGCCATATTTTCTCCACTTGATGATGACTGTCTTTATTGTATTCCATGGTATATGTAATGCCTTGGAAATTCTTTTGTACCCTTTTCCTGACTGATATCTTTGGACAATGAAATCCTTCTGATGCTTTGGAAGCTCTCTGTGGACCATGGCTTGTACTGTAAGATGTGACTACAAAAATGTCATGAAAACCCAACTGGAACAGCTGAACTTGATTTGGGGTTAATCAGAGGCACTTTAAATTGTGGCAGGTGTGCGCTGACTCCCATGAGTCATGTTAAATGGGAGTCAGCACACACAATCTGATTGGTTAATTCTGAATACAGTCACATCCCCAGTTATAACAGGGTGTGTATATTTATGCAACCAGGTTATTGTAAGTTTTTTAGTTTTTATTTTTTCCCTTAAAAGATTTCAATTTGTTTTTCGATTGGGTTGTACAGGTTATAGGTCACATTAATGGTGGAAAAAGTTTTGAAATGATTAATCTTGGTCTCATTTTTTACATCACAATAATCTGGCATTTGAACAGGGGTGTGTAGACTTTTTATATCCCCTGTATATATACTGCCCCAGATTATAGCAAGGGCTTACCGGGGCAGTAGCCCAGGGGCCCTGGCTTGTGTGGGGGCCCAGAAAGAAATTCTGTGACCATAATAACCCAGGTACTGATGACAGATGACACACAGCTGACCGACCGTTGATGGGCAGAAACCCCTCCGAGCACTTTCACAATAAGAGCCCGGAGAGGCCAAAATACCACCCGCAGCTGTCAAGGCCGGCAGCGAGACATAACTTTAACCCGAGCGCGATCAGAACCGACGCTCGGGTCATGACAGTACCCTCCCTCCACGGGCGGACTCCGGACGCCCCAAGGGACCACCCTGCCCCCCCCCCCAGGGTGGGAGGTAGGGGGACAGGTACGGAGGGAGAGAAACCAACCAACAAAAACAAGACAAGACCAAACAAAAAAAAACACAGGAAATACATGACTCTGGGGAAAAACAAGACTAAACAAGGCTATGACAAGACTAAGACTCAATACAGGAAATGAAAACAAGACAAAAAAAATGCTCTAACTTGACTATGGCAAGGACTCACAAGGTAACAAGAGGCAAACACAAATTGCTCAGCCAAGACAAAGACTTACAAGGTAACAAAAAATGCTCGAACTTGACTAAGACAAAGATTTACAAGAAAACAAGAGGTAATCAAAAAATAACTCGGACTTAACTAAGACTATGACATACAAAGAAACAAGGAATAAACAAAAATTGCTCGGACTTAACCGTGATCAAGACTGTGACTTTGGCTACAACAAAAAACAAGAGGCAATCTAAAATTGCTCAGACCTGACTAAGACTTTGAAAACAAGAGGCAATCTAACATTGCTCAGACCAGACTAAGACTATGACTTGGAAACAAGAAAAAAAAACAAGAGGCAATCTAACATTGCTCAAACCAGACTAAGACTATGACTTGGAAACACGAGACAATTTTTAAAAAATTGCTCGAACTTGACCTGACTAAGACTATGACTTTGAAAACAAGAAAAAAACAAGAGGCAATCTAAAATTGCTCAGACCAGAGTAGGACTATGACTAGGAAACACGAGACAATTTTAAAAAAAATTCCTCGAACTTGACCTGACTAAGACTATGACTTGGAAACAAGAAAAAACAAGAGGCAATCTAAAATTGCTCAGACCAGACTAAGACTATGACTTGGAAACACGAGACAATTTAAAAAAATTGCTCGAACTTGACCTGACTAAGACTATGACTTGGAAACAACAAAAATTTCTAGATGTACAAGACAAGATTTGGCACCAAATGGGCCCACAGAAAATCCCACAGTACATGAAACAGTCAGGTGGCCTGCCCCAGTCCCATGCCCCCAGGAATACGTCCTCTGGTGGCCGAACCAGGTCACCCCGTAACCCACACAGTATATTGGGTGGCCAACCCAAGATGCCAAACGCTCCAAGCAGTTCCTCGGGTGGCCGACCCGCATACCACAACCAGCAGGACCGTGGAGGGATTGCGTACAGCCGCTCTCCTGAAAACAAAACAGGAGAGCGCCGATCTGTCAAACAAAATCCACCAATGGCCCCCAGCTGGTGGCTCCTGAGAGGGGGACAACCAAAACCCTGGGCCCCCTCGAATCCTGATTGGGTCGCAGCCGCACCTGCGCTGGACCCCCACTGAACCTCGTCGGACCCCGATTGGGTCAGGACGGACCCAGATTGGGTCACCGCTGCACCCACGTTGGACCCCGACTGGGTCACCTCGGCCCATACGTCGGACCCTGACTGGGTCAGGACGAGCCCCGATTGGGTCACCGCTGCACCCACGTTGGACCCCGACTGGGTCACCTTGGCCCATACGTCGGACCCCGACTGGGTCAGGACGGGCCCAGATTGGGTCACCGCTGCACCCACGTTGGACCCCGACTGGGTCACCTCGGCCCATACGTCGGACCCCGACTGGGTCAGGACGAGCCCAGATTGGGTCACCGCTGCACCCACGTTGGACCCCGACTGGGTCTCCTCGGACCACGCGTCGGACCCCGACCGGGTCACCTTGGCCCAAACGACGGACCCCGACCGGGTCTCCTCGGCACACACGTCGGACCCCGACTGGGTCAGGACTGCTCCAGCGACGACCTCCATCTCCGAACCTGGAACCCCCGGTCCCATGACCTTGACTGGCTCCGGACCGGCAACGCTGTGGAGGTGCTCAGAACACAAGGAAGAACCGGGATCAGTTCCACCGGCAGCGCCAGAGCCCAGCGAGACGAGCTCGGGTGCAGCGGCCGGCTGCCCCTCACTCGCCTCCCCATGAGGCAGGCAAAAATGCTCTAACACACCATACAGGAAAACAAGAAAGAGCACTTGCCTGCACTCGGGCTCTGGAGCCGTCCAGGACTTCACCGATCCAGGTTCATGAAGATGCTCGTCGTCGGGCTCCCACTCGGCTGTGTCGGGTTCCACAACCGGCCTGATGGTCTCTGCAGCTGGATCCTCATGCGAAGACGTCCATGCCAATAACCCGTATGGCGTGGAGGAAGAGGACCCTGAACCTGCTGACTCGGGCTGCATCCCTGAAGAACCTTGGGGACGCTCTCTCATTGGCTCTGGCTCTTCACTGCAGTCCGTTCTCCACCTCTGTCCAAAACAGGGCTGCAAGACCGGAATGTCTCCCAGAGCTGCAGGCCTCCCCCTCGTTCGCCGGCGTGGGACTGACGCCGAGGACCGCTCCGCAGGAGGAGACACAGAGGCAGCAGGTTTAATATAAATAGCTACAGCTGGGGAAGGAAACTCAGGGAGCTGCGGACCCTGAGCTTCACCCCCAGGAGTCAGACAAGACAGATCACTATTACTACAAGGAAAGTGAACTTGGACTTGCCTGTCTCCCGGGGGGAGGATGTTATCAGCTGTAGCGAACGTTGCTCCTTCCCTCGCTCGCTGAATGCTGAAAGACCCAAGAACGGAGCCCACCGGCGCAAGACTCGGCTCACACTCAGCAGCTGGCTGGTTGAGGGGGTCATCCCGGCGGCCCGGAACTGGATCTGGAGCTGGAGCTTGCCGAAGATGCGCCCGGCCGTGACGCCGATGCCTTCGCCGGCCCCCAGATGGTGCGAACTCCCGAAAAGGATCCCTAGGCGAAAAACAGGTGTGCCTCTTCACCTGCTCCAAGCCGCGTTCCTCCTCCATTATCAGGAACAGTTCGCGTTGGGCAGCGATGTCCTCCCTCGTAACCTCGACTTCCGGGTGGTTGGCGAAGCAGGGAGAGAGGTTACAGAGCACATCTTCGGCGGCGTCCAGGTACCAATGTATGCCGGGGCCGTAGTCCAACATGGAAGCGGAGATAAGTAACTCATCTACCGCTTCCAAGACACACGTCAGCACGTGACTCCTCGGTGACGGCATTCCTCGCATACAAAAGGTCCCAGACAGGGAAAACAACGTCCAAAACTCAACTCACTGGTGAAAAAGCGTCTCAAAATGGCGTCACCGTAAAACGCTGTTTGGGCAGCAGTGTACTGTCATGGTAGCCCTCGCGGGCTACCAATAAGACGCACACAAGTCCACCAGTGAGTTTTAGTGAGTTTTATTACGGTGAAAGGGTGTTTACACAAGCTGCTGAGCAGATGACAGAGTCCTTGCAGAACAGGAAGCATAGGCAATACAACACACTACGGGTCCAGGGCAGGAAACAGTCACACACAGACAAGCTAGGTAGTAATTGCACCTGGACTGCTAAAGCAGGGACTTACAGCACCAATTACATCAGAGGAAATAAGGCTATACAGCTCACTTACTATGCCGGTGAAACGACGGTCAAGTCCTTAGGCAGCCGAGGTGAAGATAGTCCAGGCATCCGTGACGATGGGTGAACAGAATAACGATCAGTAATGTGACCATTAGCGATCAGACACTGCTACGTCTACATGACGCTAGCACACAACTTAAATAACCCAGGTACTGATGACAGATGACACACAGCTGACCGACCGTTGACAGGCGGAAACCCCTCCGAGCACTTTCACAATAAGAGCCCGGAGAGGCCAAAATACCGCCCGCAGCTGTCAAGGCCGGCAGCGAGACATAACTTTAACCCGAGCGCGATCAGAACCGACGCTCGGGTCATGACATTGTGTTGTTGCAGCTTAATTATGAGATAAAATTAATTGTGAGATAAAACCACAGAGTGAGCAAGGCAATAATCCTTGGATCCTCCATTTTTTGTCCCGTGTAAATAAGGACTCAGTCGGGTGCGTAACGTCACGGGAGTGTGGCCCCGCCTCGCTGGGAATCTGGCGCCGCCTCGCTTCTAAAACCTCCTAACACAAACCATCACAGCACAAGCACAACACCGTGCTAATGGAGACAGAAGCATTCCGAGCCGTACTGAAATGAATCGAGCTGTACCGAGGTGTGCTGGGCTAGTGGAAAACAGGCTATAGTTTTTCAAAGTTACAACTGTCCAACATATTGCGATCAGGTAAACATGAACATGTGGCCATGGTGACACTTACATTTTAGGTATATGTTGCAGACACCACAGAACTACAGAAGAGAGTCACCTTGACTTACAGTATGTTCCATATTTGGTGACCTTTGGACTTTCACAACCCTCCAAAGTATAAAACATATTGGATGGCAAGGAGTAGGCTTCCATGGCAACTGTGATTATCACAGTATAAAAGTGACTTCCACTGAGAGTTGTCCAATGCACTCTGAAAAACCACTGAAAATATGTCATTCTGACTACTGGTCTTTGCGCAAAATCTGATAGAATTTTGTACAGTACCTCATGTCAGCAGTAGGTGGTGGTGGGACAGTTTTGTGAATATTGATATACAGATGTGTTCAGAGTGGGATTACTATGATTTGTGCAAAGTTTGGTCCAAATCAGACGAGGATTGTCTGAGCTGTAACTGTCATGTTTTTGCATGGTGAGGAAGCCATTGAAGCACACCAGTCACCAGGAAACAGGTCTAATCTACGGTGGGGTAAAAAAGTATTTAGTCAGCCACCAATTGTGCAAGTTCTCCCACTTAAAAGGTGAGAGAGGTCTCCAATTTTCATCATAGGTATACCTCAACTATGAGAGACAAAATAAGGAAAAAAAAATCCAGAAAATCACACTGAAGAATTTTTAATGAATTAATTGGTAAATTCCTCGGTAAAATAAGTATTTGGTCAATAACAAAAGTTCATCTCAATACTTTGTTATATACCCTTTGCTGGCAATGACAGAGGTCAAACCTTTTCTGTAAGTTTTCACAAGGTTTTCACACACTGTTGCTGGTATTTTGGCCCATTCCTCCATGCAGATCTCCTCTAGAGCAGTGATGTTTTGGGGCTGTCGCTGGGCAACACAGACTTTCAACTCCCTCCAAAGATTTTCTACGGGGTTGAGATCTGGAGACTGGCTAGGCCACTCCAGGACCTTGAAATGCTTCTTACGAAGCCACTCCTTCGTTGCCTGGGCGGTATGTTTGGGATCATTGTCATGCTGAAAGACCCAGCCACGTTTCATCTTCAATGCCCTTGCTGGTGGAAGGAGGTTTTCACTCAAAATCTCATGATACATTCTTTTCTTTACACGAATCAGTCGTCCTGGTCCCTTTGCAGAAAAACAGCCCCAAAGTATGATGTTTCCACCCCCATGCTTCACAGTAGGTATGGTGTTCTTTCTCCTCCAAACACGACAAGTTGAGTTTTTACCAAAAAGTTCTATTTTGGTTTCATCTGACCATATGACATTCTCCCAATCCTCTTCTGGATCATCCAAATGCTCTCTAGCAAACTTCAGATGGGCCTGGACATGTACTGGCTTAAGCAGGGGGACACGTCTGGCACTGCAGGATTTGAGTCCCTGGCGGCGTAGTGTGTTTCTGATGTAGCCTTTGTTACTTTGGTCCCAGCTCTCTGCAGGTCATTCTCTAGGTCCCCCCATGTGGTTCTGAGATTTTTGCTCACCGTTCTAGTGATAATTTTGACCCCATGGGGTGAGATCTTGCGTGGAGCCCCAGATCGAGGGAGATTATCAGTGGTCTTGTATGTCTTCCATTTTCTAATAATTGCTCCCACAGTTGATTTCTTCACACCAAGCTGCTTACCTATTGCAGATTCAGTCTTCCCAGCCTGGTGCAGGTCTGCAATTTTGTTTCTGGTGTCCTTTGACAGCTCTTTGGTCTTGGCCATAGTGGAGTTTGGAGTCTGACTGTTTGAGGTTGTGGACAGGTGTCTTTTATACTGGTAACGAGTTCAAACAGGTGTCATTAATACAGATAACGAGTGGAGGGCAGAGGAGCCTCTTAAAGAAGAAGTTACAGGTCTGTGAGAGCCAGAAATCTTGCTTGTTTGTAGGTGACCAAATACTTATTTTACTGAGGAATTTACCAATTAATTCATTAAAAATCCTTCAATGTGATTTTCTGTTTTTTTTTCTTATTTTGTCTCTCATAGTTGAAGTATACCTATGATGAAAATTGGAGACCTCTCAAATCTTTTAAGTGGGAGAACTTGCACAATTGGTGGCTGACTAAATACTTTTTTGCCCCACTGTATGTACATGTACTGTCAATAAGCCCTAGTCATTCCTTCATGTCATTTCTTTAGCTACTGAGACAAAAAAAAAAAAAAAAAACAGTTTTCAGCAATTCTTCCTTTAATCATTAGGGGCACTATAACTTTTGTTTATTATTTTTATATAGACGGGTTCGGGGTGGGACTAATATTGATTGTAGAAAATTTGGTGAAAATCTTAAGTGACCGATGTTGTAACCACTCGGCAGCACTCTAACTTTTGTCAGTTATTTTTATATAGGACTGTTCAGGGTGGGACTAATATTCATTATAGAAAATTTGGCGAAAATCTGACAAAGTTTGTCCACGATACAAACTTTCTGATATTTCATGGCGAGGTGTCAATCTTCGCCATGTCACCATGGCAACACTTCCCTGTCAGTTATATGTTGTCCACCCACATAGGACTATATATATGACAGTCACCTCAACCTATGTTCCAGATTTCATGACTCCAGGTCATTCCCAACCATCCCAGCAAAATCACGGATTAAATGGTGAGGAGGGCGTGTCCATGGTAACAGCAGTGATGCCATACTAAAGGGGATGTGCAGTTGTGATCAAACAGTTGGTCTGTTCAACCTCAGAAAATTTCACGTCATTCTGGCAAGCAGCGCGTGAGTAAGAAATAAAAGTTTTCAGCAATTCTTCCTTTAACCACTCAGGGGCGCTATAACTTTTGTTTATTATTTTTATATACACGCGTTCACAGTGGGACTAATATCGATTGTGGAAAATTTGGTGAAAATCATACAAAGTTTGTCCAATTTACAATTGTCTGTTGTTCTAACCACAAGGTGGCGCTATAACTTTTGTTTATTATTTTTATATAGATGCATTCGGGGTGGGACTCATATTCATTGTAGAAAATTTGGTAAAAATCGGATAAAGTTTGTCCAAGTTGCAACTTTTTGATGTTCCATGGCGAAGAGTCAGTGTACACCATGTCACCATGGTAACACTTACCTATCAGTTATGTGTTGCTGACCCATATTGTACTACAGAAGACAGTTATCTCTACCTATGTTCCGAATTCATGAGTCCAGGACATTCTTAACCCTCCCCACAAGCTCATGGATTGAATGGCGAAGAGGGCGTGTCCATGGTAACACATGTGACATTATGCTAAAGTTGATGTGCAGTTATGATCATACCTGTGGTCTGATGCATCTCAGAAAATTTCACGTCATTCTGGCAAGTGGCGGGTGAGTAATAAATAAAAGAGTTTTAAGCAATTCTTCATTTAACCACTAGGTGGTGCTATATCTTTTGTCTGCTATTTTGATGTAGACACATTTGGGGCGGGACTATTTTCCATCATGGAAACTTTGTTGGACATCGAACAAGTTTTGCCCGAGTTATAGCTGGTTGATGTTGTAAGGGGAGGAGTCAAACTTCGCCATGGTGTCTGGAGAATGAACATAATTTAAAGCCCATTTACAAGAGGTAATAATTTTTACTTCTAAAAATGTACAACTTGTTACGAGCCTGGCTGTCGGGTTATACAGTATTTTAGAGTTTGTGGTATTACAGCGTCTCTCCCTTAGATGTGCATTGTGGCACACAGTCGCGTACGTTCCCGGGCGTTCTAGCACACAGTCCCGCGTATTCCCAAGTATCCACAATGACGGGATGCAGTTCTCGGCAAGGGAGTAGTTCTCAGCATAACAGCCTTTCCTGACTCCCCAGGCCTTCGGGATCCACAACGTCCTCCTTTCATCCTCTTTGCTGGCTGATGGGAATTCTAGAAACGTCTGTTTCTGGCAGTCCTTTTCCTCTTTCATCAGATGCTGATGTCTGCATGAGTCTATGCTGCAACTTTGGGCATTTTCCCCATTTTAAAGTGACATTTAGCAGCTAGTCTTCAGGCTTGTTGGAAAATGGCTGCGCTCTGCTGCTGCCATCACCATTTCCAGCTGTGACCGACAAAATAAAAGGAAAGCAACGCAAAACGGAATCAGATCCATTATGTGATTTTTGCTCAGTTTTGGTTTTATTTTGACAAGGCGAGAATGCTATAACAGCTATTTTCGGTGGTTCTGTTTTCGCTTCCCAAACTAAGCCTTAAAAGAAGGAAGAGTTCATGGATTCTGCAGACTCCAGTTTAATGTGAAGGTCAAATGCTTGCTTTAAGTAGTCTGGTGGCTTTGAAAAGTTCAAATCTTTATTATTTCCACTCAAACTCCTGGCAACTGTGAACATGGAAGTGTAACATTAATATACCTGCAAAGAATAAGAAGCAACTCTCAGTGTTTTGCTTCTACAGCAGCAATGGAATGACATTTCATCTTTCATACACCCGATATATTCCACCTGACATCAGCAGATACTCGGACTGATTCACTCATGCCCATGAAGATCATCTTGCACGGACAAAGTCATCGGACAACGCAGATGATCTATTGATCAGACGGCCTGAGGCCAGCATGTATTTACACATTTCTAGATTACACTTGAGAAACTGTCCACTGACAGTCTCCAGATCCACTGGCAAAATAAACAGGAGAGAGGGGTAGGCCCGAAAAGGATAAAGCGGAAGAAGATGGATGGATGGATGAAGCTGGCAGCAGGAACACTGTGGCTTCTTCTGGCATCTCTGGCCAGTGTGTCTGGTGTGCAGACTGTGCCTTCATTCTAACCAGCAGGGGATGCTTTGGTTTTTAGCAAGGGGGAACTGGGCAGGCGGGGGGAAGGGGGGGTCACAAAATTAGCAGGTGGTACAAATATATAAATGTAAATTAGGTACAAATTTGCAAGAATAAAAGGTGCCAAAATATGATTAATTTGCCAACTAAAAAAAGATGCCAATTACAATTTAATTACATAGAGTACAAAAGTCCCCCTCATGGATCGTCACCTTATCGTGGTGGGGGGGTTTGCGTGCCCCAGTGATCCCAGGAGCTATGTTGTCCGGGGCAATTTGCCTCTGATAGGGTCTCCCAAGACAAACTGGTCCTGGGTGAAGGGCCAGACGAAGAACGATCCAACAGACTCTCATGATAAATTGTATATCAAGGATTCAGTGTACCCCGCCCGGTATGGGGTTACCGGGGCCCCACCCTGGAGCCAGGCCTGGGGGAGGGGCTCGAAGGCTAGCGTCTGGTGGCCGGGTTTCCACCCATGGGACCCGGCCGGGCTCAGCCCGAAGGAGTTACATGGGTCCGCCCTCCAGTAGGTTCACCACCTGCAGGAGGGATCATGGAAGTCCGGTGCTATGTGGATTAGGTGGCAGTCAAAGGCGGAGACCTTGGCGGACTGATCCCAAGCTTTCTAAACTGGCTTTTGGTACGTGGAATGTCACCTCTCTGGTGGGGAAGGAGCCTGAGCTGGTGTACGAGATTGAGCGATACCGGCTAGATATAGTCGGCCTCACCTCAACACACAGCTCCGGTTCCGGAACCAGTCTCCTGGAGAGGGGCTGGAGCTTGGCCTTTTCTGGAGTTGCCCCGGGCGAGAGGCGACGAGCAGGGGTAGGTATTCTTGTATCGCCCCACCTTGCTGCCTCTATATTGGAGTTTTCCCCGGTGGACGAAAGGGTTGCTTCCCTGCGCCTTCGGGTTGGGAAACGGGTCCTGACCATCATTTGTGCCTATGCACCAAATGATGTTTCAGAGTACCCACCCTTTTTGGAGTCTGTGACTGGGGTGCTGGAGGGTGCTCCTCCTGGAGACTCCATTGTCCTACTGGGGGACTTCAATGCGCACGTGGGCAACGACAGTGAAACCTGGAGGGGGGTGATTGGGAGGAACGGCCTGCCCGATCTGAACCCGAGTGGTGTTCAGTTATTGGACTTCTGTGCTAACCACAGTCTGTCTATAACGAACACCATGTTCAAGCATAAGGGTGTCCATATGTGCACCTGGCACCAGGACACCCTAGGCCGCAGGTCGATGATCGATTTTGTTATCGTATCATCAGACCTGCGACCGTATGTCTTGGACACCCGAGTAAAGAGAGGTGCAGAGCTGTCAACTGATCACCACCTGGTGGTGAGTTGGATCCGATGGCAGGGGAGGAAGCCATTCAGACCTGGTAGACCCAAACGTATAGTGAGGGTGTACTGGGAGCGTCTGGCTGAGGCCCCTGTCCGGGAGGTCTTCAACTCCCACCTCCGGAAGAACTTCAACCACATTCCGAGGGAGTCTGGAGACATGGAGTCTGAATGGGCCATGTTCTCCACCTCTGTTGTTGAAGCGGCAGCCCAGAGCTGCGGCCGCAAGGTGGTCGGTGCATCTCGTGGTGGCAACCCCCGAACCAAGTGGTGGACACCAGTGGTGAGGGGGGCCATTAAGCTGAAGAAGGAGTCCTATCAAGCTTGGTTGGCTTGTGGGACTCCCGAAGCAGCTGAGGTGTACCGGCAGGCCAAGCGGAGTGCAGCTCGGGTGGTTGCTGAAGCAAAAACCCGGGTATGGGAGGAGTTCGGTGAGGCCATGGAACAAGACTTTCGGTCGGCTTCAAAGAGATTCTGGCAAACTGTTCGGCGGCTCAGGAGGGGAAAGCAGCTCCCCGTCCACACTGTGTATGGTGCGGATGGGACACTGTTGACTTCAACTGGGGATATCGTCGGGCGGTGGAAGGAATACTTCGAGGATCTCCTCAATCCCACTGATACGCCTTCCACAGAGGAAGCAGGGTTTGGGGACGAGGGGGATGACTCGCCTATCACAGGGGCTGAGGTCGCCAAGGTGGTTAAAAATCTCCTTGGTGGCCGGGCCCCGGGGGTGGACGAGATTCGCCCCGAGTACCTCAAGGCCCTGGATGTTGTTGGGTTGTCATGGTTGACACGCCTCTGCAACATTGCGTGGAGGTCGGGGGCAGTGCCTTTGGCATGGCAAACCGGGGTGGTGGTTCCTCTCTTCAAAAAAGGGGACCGGAGGGTGTGCTCCAACTTTAGAGGGATCACACTCCTCAGCCTCCCTGGGAAGGTCTATGCCAAGGTACTGGAGAGGAGAGTCCGGCCGTTGGTCGAACCTCGGATTCAGGAGGAGCAATGTGGTTTTCGTCCTGGCCGTGGCACATCGGACCAGCTCTTTACCCTCTCGAGAATTCTTGAGGGTTCGTGGGAGTTTGCCCAACCAGTTTACATGTGTTTTGTGGACTTGGAGAAGGCATTTGACCGCGTCCCTCGTGGATTTTTGTGGGGGGTGCTTCGGGAGTATGGGGTATCGGGCTTGTTGTTACGAGCTATTCGGTCTCTGTACGACCGTTGTGAGAGTTTAGTTCGCATTGCCAACACTCGGTCGGAGTCATTCCCAGTGAGAGTTGGACTCCGCCAGGGCTGCCCTTTGTCACCGGTCCTGTTCATAATTTTTATGGACAGGATTTCTAGGCGCAGCCAGGGAATGGAGGGTGTCATGCTTGGTGACCACAGGATCTCATCTCTGTTGTTTGCAGATGATGTTGTCCTGTTGGCTTCATCCAGCAATGACCTACAGCTCTTGCTGGGACGGTTTGCCGCTGAGTGTGAAGCGGCTGGGATGAGAATCAGCACCTCCAAGTCCGAGTCCATGGTCCTCAGCCGGAAAAAGGTGGATTGTCCTCTCCGGGTTGGGGACAGGCTCCTGCCCCAAGTGGAGGAGTTTAAGTATCTTGGGGTCTTGTTCACGAGTGAGGGGAAAATGGAGCGAGAGATCGACAGACGGATTGGAGCAGCATCTGCAGTGATGCGGACGTTGTACCGGTCTGTTGTGGTGAAGAGGGAGCTTAGTTCTAAGGCAAAGCTGTCGATTTACCAGTCAATCTACGTTCCTACTCTCACCTATGGTCACGAGCTTTGGGTAATGACCGAAAGAACGAGATCGCGGATACAAGCGGCTGAAATGAGCTTTCTCCGTAGGATTGCTGGACTCACCCTCAGAGATAGGGTGAGGAGCTCAGTCATCCGGGAGAGGCTCAGAGTAGAACCGCTGCTCCTCCACATTGAAAGGAGTCAGTTGAGGTGGTATGGGCATCTGATTAGGATGCCTCCTGGACGCCTCCCACTTGAGGTGTTTCAGGCACGTCCCACTGGGAGGAGACCCCGGGGCAGACCCAGGACTCGGTGGAGAGACTATGTCTCCCAGCTAGTCTGGGAACGCCTTGGTATCCCCTCTGAAGAGCTGGAGCAGGTGGCTGGGGAGAGGGAAGTCTGGGCTTCTCTGCTTGAACTGCTGCCTCCGCGACCCGGACCTCCGGAAAAGCGGTAGAAGATGGATGGATGGATGGATGGATGGAGTACAAAAGTTGGAAATTCACAGGAAAAAAGCTGCAAATTTATGAGAAAAAAAGTAGTTTTGCAAAAATGTGATAAAAGTTGCCAAATTAAAAATTTTAAAAGATGCAAATTACAATTTAATTACATACGAGGGGGGCTGAAAAGTTCATAGTGGTCACATTTGACCAAATGTGGTTTATTTTTAACAGTCTCCCTTTCGGTCCACACACATCTATCAGTCTTGCAGCACTTTGATCCCTGCGGGGAAAAAAAAAAAAAAAGCACATCTGGTCAAATCAAATTTGACCACTATGAACTTTTCAGCCCCCCCCCCCCCCGGCTGAATAAAAATAATGCAACAAGCATGCAGATGAATATAGCAAACTTACATGAAAAAAGCTGGAAATTTGTGAGAAAAAGTTGTATATTTCTGAGTTTCAATTTGGAAAAACGTAGTCACAAATTTACAAAAAAGTCAAATCTATGAGAAGAAGTCACAGATTTATCTGAAAAAGTCAAAGTTATCAGAAAAAAGTTGAGAATTTACAAGAAAAAGTTGCAGTTTTGCAAAAAGAATTACAAGAAAAAAGTTGCAAATTTCTGAGAAAAAGTCGCAAATTTAATCAGGAAAAACTGCAAATTTACAAGTAGCAATTTTGAACAAAAATTACATTTACAACAAAAAAGTTGCAAATTTCTGAGAAAAAAGCTGGAATTTTACAAAAGAAAAAGCACAAATTTGTAAGAAACAAAAGCAAAACAACAAAAAAAGCTGGATTCTTTGGAAAAAAAAGTTGCAGTTGTAAAAAATAAATAAATAAATCACAAATCCATGAGGAAAAAATTGCAGCTTTATGATTTTTTTTTTTTGCCTTTCTGCATAGAATTGATGCTTCAAAGTCATGTTCTTCAGTTGCGTAACATGCTGTAGAACTGTTCATTAGACGTAGGACAGAGTTCTCCATTTTTTCCACGTTTCAGGGAAATGTCTCTCCCTTGATTCACACCCACAATATGAATGGAGATGGATGGCGCCAGTGGGTGCATCGTGATATGCACTACACAAAGAGCAGAGATAAACAAACCTATCATCTGGTCAGTCACTGCAACAGATACTGGAGTCAGTTTGTCTTGGCCTGTCCTTGCCACTGATAATACCTCTATCTGCCAAGAATGTGCCACTAGTCTGTCAAAAGCTAGCGGTACTCAAATACTTTGCAAGCAGTTTCATGAAATGGTCAGTCAGAAAGCAACTCATACCGGTTCGGACGTTGCCTGGGTTAACAAGGTCAGGAGTGATGGTGGCAGGTTCACAAGGGGGATGAACTCTGGTCATTTTGCTAAGGATGGGTGGCATCCCCCCCTCAAATCACCCACTGATTATAACCTCAAAGAATATGAAACGGTTAAAGAAGAAGAATTCATTCATGACGACTCTTCCCCACAACCAAAGACACAAGAACCCTGAACACTGAACACACCTGGAAAAACTGGTCCTGCCATCATGGACTGTTGCAGTAGACAACTAAAAAGGCAGTAAAACTGCCCAAGTTTCTAATAGCAGTTTGATTTGTAGGGGGTCTAAAACTTTCTCATTCATAGAGCCCTTCTTAAAAACTCTTTCACATACTGACAGAATATTAAGTCCTTTCAAATGAAGGTTTAAGGACTGATTATTAATTTTTAAGGATAATTGAGGCCTGAAACTTTAGACAAAAAAGCAAGACTTTTTAGGTACCTTTTTTACCTTTTTTAGGTACATTGGTCTCACTGATTGAACACAAAAAAAAAGCCATTTAAGGTCATGGTGAACCACACAATATTCTAGAATGCATTTGCTTCTCCTTCAGAAGAGCAGTCAGGGTTTTTTTTTAATCCACCTCAATGTCACATTCCAGCTGAGCTCTCAAAGCAAAACAACGCTGAAGCCTGGCCACAGCCCACACCCCAGCCTGGACCACCACCTCTGGGACAGCGGTCAGCAACCTGCACTTCACAAAGAGCCACTTTGACTGACTCTTGTCAGCCACACAAATATAGGAGCCTGAGAACTGAGGGAAAACAGCAGAATTACAGCTGGTCGAACAACATCCGCATTAAGAGCTTTTGTCAAACATTTGTAGCTTTTTTAAATGGTAAATTTGTTGTCTTTTTCCTCACAAAACTGCAACTTTTTTTCCCAGTAAAATTTTCATTCATTTACAATTTTGACTTTTTTCCTTGCATACATTTGTGTGCATGTTTACCTCATTCATGTTTTGAAAAAATGTGTTTGTTCTTGGCATAAATGTCTTGCTTTTTTCATCAATTTAACCTGCTTTTCTTGGCAAATTTGAAATGTTTGTTGACCAAAATTAAAGGCTTCACATAAATTTGACATTTTCACCTTTTTTTCAAAAATTTTGATATTTTTGCATAATCTGCTTTATTCATAAATTTGGCTTCTTTTCTGCAAATGTCTCACTTTTTTCCAAGTAAAATTGTGGCCTTTTTCCACAAAAATTTGTGGCAGTTTTCTCATGAAATTGCAGCTTTTTGTGTTTTTTTTTGTTTGTTTTTTTTTTTGAGCAGAGCTTGTGACTTTTTCCTTGCAAATTTGTCAGGATTGTTTCCCTTGTAAAACTGCAACTTTCTCCCAAATTTTTAAACATTTTTGGCATAAATTCTAAGCTATTCTCATAAAGATTATTGTATTTTTCTTTTTAATTTATTACCTTTCGTAGGTATAGCTGCAGCATTTTTACAACATAATTTTTTTTTTTTACATTTTTCCTCACAAAACTACAACTTTCCAGTATATTGTTTCCAGAAGTTTTTGTGACTTTAGTTGCAAATTCATTATTATGTTTTCCTCAGAAAAATCCCCGTTTTTCTCTAAATTTGTCCGATTTTTTTGCATGCATTTTCAGGTTTCCTCATTTTCAGCTTTTTGTGTTTTTTACTCCTGAATCTGCAACCTTTTTTTTCTAGAAAATTAATTGTTTCTTTTCTTCAAAATTTGTGAAGTTTATTTTTTTCTCTCCCAAGGTCTCAGGGAACCGCTGGCTATGGTGAAAAGAGCCACAGGTTGCAGACCCCTGTCTCAGACCTTCCCTCTGTTAGCAGAATCCATGCTAACAGCTAACCACAATTCTGGCAGCGGCCTACAGATGATGGGCCGGCTCCCTGTGTTTGTCCATCGCTTTCCACCAATCAAGGGTGTCCCATCCCAGCCGGCCGATCTCCTCTGGTTCCTTTGCAGCCTCCAAGGAGTGGAACAGAACAGGCGTGACAGAAACAGGCCAAATGTACCAACATCAGCAGCCACAGTCTGCTGTGAACATAAATTAATAAACCGTATCACTACTGGATGCAAGCAATAAGTTCCAGAGATTTTTTTTATTTTTTATCATAAATTTGTTAAAAGAAAAAAGCGACAAATTTACAAAATAGAAGTTTATGAAAAAATGTGAAAATTTAGGAGGAATAAAGCTGCAAATTTACAAGAAAAATTGTAAAATTTCCTGAAAAGCTACAAGAAAAAATGTATTTACTTTATTAAAAAAAGTCACAAATTTGAGGTTAAGATGGAGAGGAGTTGCAATTTAACAAAACAAATTTGAAAAAAAATAGCAAATTTTACAATAAGTGCAAAGAAAAAACCTACAAATTCACAAAATGTGAATACAAGGCTTTCACTCTACAACCGAAAAACAGCCATCATGTTTATCATGTCTGTGGTATATTTAGGACATCTGAATGGCAGATTTAAGGATTAAACAGTCATTTGTAAGGATAACTAAGGCCTTTAATTTAATAATTTAAACCAATAGGAAATGACAGTGACCAGAGAGTACAGAGACTGACCCCCAGTGACGAGGCATGGCTCCATGAGAAAAGTTACACGCCATAAACTATCACCAGGCGTGCCTTCACTAACGTCGGGAAATCAGCCAATAATCGCCTCCAATTCTCCTTTCCCACCTGGTTCTTAAAGTCGTGAAGGAACTGAAATTTTAAAAAGAACACACAAGTTCAGAACGCTGCCTTTAAAAACAGATCTGATCTGAGTTAAGTGTAAAAGCCATCATGACTGATGTTGGTCACCAGGGACAGACGTACAAAGAGGGAATGAAGAAATAGACAATTAAGTATCAATTACACATTTTATTTGAAAATTATTTATAATTTTCACTTGTTTTCACAGACAGTCCCTTATTTGTCACACCAGCTCTGGCAACACTCAGCGGTAATATTTTCATCAAGTCCTCCTACTAAAATGTAAACATATGTTGTGTGTTCCCAACCTCCCAATCGGCCAATATGTACTGTTTTCAGTGATGTCACATTCACCGCGTTGCATGATATTTCACTGAAAGTCTTCATAAGGAGGTGGACAAGGGATGCAGGACAGCACTAAAAACTTGTCTCATGCTGGGGACTTGTGTTCACATCAGCGTCTTGCCTTTTTGTCAGTGCCATCTGTTTATGTTCACGTCTGCTTGAGTGAGTCACTTTTTTCTTTTCAGATATAGCCAGTACAAAGAGCACCAAAACACAAAAAGACATCATTTAATCTCTAATGAAAGAATTGGTGACACTTTCCTGAACTGCTAAACGTGAGGGGAACTACAGGCCGCCACCAAAAATCCTAAAGTTGAGCTAAGCTAATTTAATAGCCTTATGCTATTTAGCTAGCATGTGATATTCCAGTTATGATTTATGTCAGGTCAGGCACTGGTTTGCTTGCTACCGGATAACCATGAAAACCTGTACTACCTGTCTCATGGGTTGGGCCGTCGGCTAGTGATGTGCGGATCGATCCTGAAATATCGATACCTCCGATACCGGGATCTTTATGCTCTAAATCGATACTCAAATCAAAATATCGATACTTTTGATACTTAAGTCATTTGAGGTAAGGTATAAGATAAGATAAGATAAGATAAGCCTTTATTAGTCCCACAATGGGGAAATTCCAGGATTGCAACAGCACAGGGATAGCAACACTCAGAGCAACAATCAGAAGGCAAGAGAAAAACAAGAGCAGCGAGTATACATATATACTGTATATCCTTAACAAAAACACGGTGAAAAGTAACTAAACTATTGAGATGTTGTCTAAGTGACACGCAGTTGGTAGGACTACTTTTTCTTCCGCCTGGGTAAGTGCGTCATGCGTTTTTTTTAGATTTAAAAGACATATTAGGTGTAGTCACAAAAATATCGGTATCGGTATCGGTATCGCCGATACCAGCCTGAATTTTACTCAGTATCGGATCGGAAAGGAAATCAGTGGTATCGAACATCACTACTGTCGGCAACTCAACCTGCAACCCCGCCCTTCCAAGGGCGTGGAGGGTGAAACTGGGCATCCTGGCAGAACTAAAAACAATATCTGTCACAGGTTTGTGGTGGACGACTCCCAGTTAGACGGGGTAAGACTGGACATCCTGGCAGATAAGCACATCTGTCCCAAGGTCTGTGGTGGACTTTTGCCAGTCGGTGCATCGTGACATGCACTACACAAAGAGCAGAGATAAACAAATCTATCATCTGGTCAGTCACTGCAACAGACACTGGAGTCAGTTTGTCTTGGCCTGTCCTTGCCACTGATAATACTTCTATCTGCCAAGAATGTGCCGCTAGTCCAGCAAAAGCTAGCGGGACTCAAATACTTTGCAAGCAGTTTCATGAAATGGTCAGTCAGAAAGCAACTCATACCGGCTCGGATGTCGCCCGGGTTAATAAGGTCAGGAGTTCCTGGCAACGGAGGGCGAAGGACAGAGCTGCGTGGAGGAATCTGATCAGAACTAAATGAAACAGTCATTGTCGCCCCCGACAGACTGCTATGATGATGATGATGATGATGATGATGACACATTCACCAAAAAAGCCTTTAAGTTTAGGAGAAGAGCCTCATAAATTCACCCTACAATGAAACACCCTGAGTGAACTTGCTCACATACATCTGCATATTAGTGATAAAACATAAAACGGACGGGGAAAAAAGTCCCATTCAAGTCAATCCCATCAGAAATGTAGAAGCTTAGAGTGGTGACATGTTGTCCAACAAATGGATCGTATACCAGACTGAAATATAGAAAAAAAATAGCACATTGACAAGAAAAGTCATGAATTTGGTTGAAAAATAATTACAAGGAAAAATTCGCATTCGAGGAGGGGAAAAAGACACAAATTAACGAGAAAAAAAGTTGCAAATTAGGAGGAGGGAAAAAAGTCAGATTTACAAGGAGGGAACAAGTCGAAATTTTCAAGGAAAGAAAAAAGTCAAATACACGAAGAGGGGAAAAAGTCGTAAATTTATGAGGGCAGAAGTTGCAAATTAATGAAAAAAGTTGCAACTTGATGAGCAAGGAAAAAGCCAAAAATTACAAGATAAAGTAAAAAAAAAAATTAGAAAACTCACAAAATTGAGGAAAAATGTCACAAATTTACGTGGACAAAAGAAATTTATCAAAAAAGTGGCAAATTTACAAGAAAATTGAGATACAAATTTATGAATTTACTTTTCTTGTAAATTCAACATTTTTTTCTCATTAATTTACAACTTTACAAGAAAAAAAAAATCCTGAATTTACAAGAAAAAAGTATTAAATTTACAAAATAGGCTAATGGTAAATAAAGGTTGAAGGTATCTTTAACTCTGCTCGGAATTCTGAGCGAGAACTCATAGCTTGGGCCCCCTAGTGGCTGAGAGGCCCCATAGCATTTGCATACTCCACTTTACAGCCAGAAACTGGTGTGGCTAAACACGAAGTAACTCAGAGTCCAACCAAACATGCTTCAGTGAATGCCCAGGTTCCCTCTTCATCGGCATCTCACCTGACTGAACATGTGTCTGAGGTCGTCCGTCGGCTTTACCCTGGAGGCCACTGTGCAGCAGAACAAGATAAAATCCTGCACCGGAGAAAACTGATGAGGCAGAGCTTGCATCTCAACAACTTTTACCAACACGGAGACAGATTTTCCCCGCCGAATCTCACCTGCTCTACTCTGCCTGGATTTACACTGATCACAGTGCAAATGCCTCTGAATGCAGAATCTTTCTCCTCGCTGTCTCTAATGTTTTGGAGACAGGTGCACCTGATAACAGGGAGGGTCAAATTTAGCCACTGGTAGAAGCTGCTACAAACTGTCACAGATTATCCTACATACAGTATTCTGAGATGCCAACGTGCATGTTTAGAATATTTCCTTAAGTAAACAAATACAATCAGTCGTCTCTCTTTATATTGGTTACCAGACATACAGAAAGAACATCCTGGTTTGACCTCCAGTTACGACCTGCAGGCCAAAGTTTGCAGCAAAAAAAGTGTGCAGTGTCCCAGTCAGGAGGACGTGGCACCAGTGAAGTCTGTCCAGAGATAAAACTTCAGAACAATGAGGTAAAATGTCTTAGAAATTAGATGGTCAACAGTTGGTGAGTTCCTATAGTTTCCAGTCCCGTCCACCACCAGCAGACATCACACCTCCTTTTCCAAAAAAAAAGCAACCCTGAAATTAAGATTGATGTCCTCAGAAAAGCTAGCTGCTAGCTCCAGTGTTAGTGCATGTAGAATGCCAGCATACACAGAGCCACTCTGAGGAGCATCTCTTCAAAAATTCAAAGAATTAAAGCGTTTTCTGTGTGTATTGTTCAGTCTACATAACATCTTGATCGCATTAGGTAGTCCTTGTGAAACATCAGTGGGGGGTTCTAAATGTTAACAAGGCCACACTATAATCTCAGATTAAACAAGGTTTGACTGAGCTCATAAGCAAAAACATTAAAGTTAACAGCCAGGATGTGAATTGCTTTGAGGTTCTGGAACACCATGCATGATCTTGCTGAGATCATGGACGTTGGATATTGCGGCTGAATTATGACAGAAACGTGGCTGCCAATCTGCGCCAACAGCTCTCCAACCACGACCAAACATTTATACACATTCAGGTCCAGTGTCATAGACACTTGGAGGCGGGGGGGTAAAGTGTCTTAGCCAGAGACACAATGGCAAGATGTCTGGGGAGAGCAGGAATCAAACCGCCAACCCTTTGGTTATTAGACGACCCGCTCTACTTCCTGAGCCACTGCCGCCCACAGATTTTATTCATTCTTTCTAACAATACCCAGTTATTCACAAGATTTGGATGATGGAGATTTATAATCTGCCCCAACGTTAAAGCAGAGGTCACTCTTCTGGGTCAGAAGACAGAAAGTCCACAATGATCCTCAACATAAAAGCTAATGTTTGTTCTCTGACCAGGTTTGAAGTCAATGGTGAAAATCACTTGTGAGGATCTTAAAATTCAATAGAATCTGAGTCATTTTAAAAGTCAGGTCCAGAGTCAGAAGTTTTTGATCACACCTCATACGTCCACTTGAATAGAAACATGTGTCTATAATAAATCTATAATTACAACACATGAAGCATGCACACACAAAGCAATTTTTACATTGAATTTCCACATTTTTCCCCATTAAATTCACTGCTGTCTATGAGTAGTGTGTTCAGCAAAAACTTCATCGAGAGCACCTTGAGAAGAACTTTGTTTTTTGTGAAAAAGAAAAAAAGATTGGCTCATGAAGGTCATTTTGGGAAAGGCATATGCAGCTGGGTAACGACTAAATGAGAAAGGAATTAATTTAAAAAAGGAAGGAAATTACGTCCTTTCTCTGTTGTTGAACCAGCAGACATGTGACAATTTCTGATCTCATGCATTTTTTTTTTTTTTTTTAATTTACGGGCTGTTAGCGACAGTTCCATGTACCAAAAGCCAGTTTAGGAAGCTTGGGATCAGTCCGCCAAGGTCTCCGCCTTTGACCGCCACCTGATCCACATAGCACCGGACCCCAATGATCCCTCCTGCAGGTGGTGAGCCCACTGGAGGGCGGACCCATGTAACTCCTTCGGGCTGAGCCCAGCCGGGTCCCATGGGCGGAAACCTGGCCACCAGACGCTAGCCATCAAGCCCCTTCCCCAGGCCTAGCTCCAGGGTGGGGCCCAGGTAACCCATTACTGGGCGGGTTACACTGAATCCTTGTTGTAGTATTTATCATGAGAATCTGTTGGATCGTTCTTAGTCTGGCCCTTCACCCAGGACCAGTTTGTCTTGGGTAACCCTACCAGAGGCAAATTGCCCCGGACAACATAGCTCCTGGGATCACTGGGGCACGCAAACCCCCCACCACGATAAGGTGACGATCCATGAGATCCAGCACCTCCAAGTCCGAGTCCATGGTCCTCAGCCGGAAAAAGGTGGATTGTCCTCTCTGGGTTGGGGACAGGCTCCTGCCCCAAGTGGAGGAGTTTAAGTATCTTGGGGTCTTATTCACGAGTGAGGGGAGAATGGAGCGAGAGATTGACAGACGGATTGGAACAGCATCTGCAGTGATGCAGACGTTGTACTGGTCTGTTGTGGTGAAGAGGGAGCTGAGCTCTAAGGCAAAGCTGTCAATTTTTTATTTATTTTTTTTTTTGATTTTGATTTACCAGTCAATCTACGTTCCTACTCTCACCTATGGTCACGAGCTTTGGGTAATGACCGAAAGAACGAGATCACGGATACAAGCAGCTGAAATGAGTTTTCTCCGTAGGATTGCTGGACTCACTCTTAGAGATAGGGTGAGGAGCTCAGTCATCCAGGAGAGGCTCAGAGTAGAACCGCTGCTCCTCCACATTGAAAGGAGCCAGTTGAGGTGGTATGGGCATCTGAATAGGATGCCCCCTGGACACCTCCCACTTGAGGTGTTTTGGGCACGTCCCACTGGGAGGAGACCCCGGGGCAGACCCAGGACTCGGTGGAGAGACTATGTCTCCCAGCTGGTCTGGGAACGCCTTGGTATCCTCTCCGAAGAGCTAGAGCAGGTAGCTGGGGAGAGGAAAGTCTGGGCTTCTCTGCTTGAACTGCTGCCTCCGCGACCTGGACCTCCGGAAAAGTGGTAGAAGATGGATGGATGGGCTGTTAGCGACAGTTTACAACGACAAACAAACTAAAAATTAAACAAATTAATGTAGAACACATGAAGGTGCTACTGAGGCAAAAACAAATCACAGGTAGGACCTAAAAGAGGACAGGGTTAGTCACATGGTTGGCAATGATTACAAACTGAGAAAAACTGAAAGGAGGAGAAGCTGAGGAGGAGGAAGAGGAGGAGAGCAGCAGGCAGAGCCGTTTCTGGCTACAAAGCAGAGTATGCAAACGTCAGCCACTAGGAGGCCCCCAAGATGCAAGTTCACCCTCAATGGCGAATTAAAAATTACCTTCAACTTTTTCTTGCAAACTTGCAACTTTTTCCTCATAAAGCTGCGTGTTTAATTCTTCATAAATTTACAAGCTTTAGTCCTCGTAAATTTGCATCTTTTTCTTCATAAATTTGCAGGTTTAATTCCTTGTAAGCTGATGACGTTTAGTCATAAAATTTGCTACACTGTCCATTTTTTCTTCAGCATTGGCAACATTTCTTGTGATTTTCAACTTTTCACATATTTCCCTTTTCTTGCAAATTTGCAACTTTTCACATAAACTTGCAGTTTTTTCTGACAAATTTGCTACCCTTTCTTTTAAATCACGGAATTTGCAACGTTTTTGTAAATTTGCTACAATTTCTCAAATTTTAATTGGTCATAAAACAGATTGTTTTCCCAAAAATTTATCCTCTTTAATAATATTGTAAATTTTTCCTCCTACATTTGTGACTTTTTCTTGTAAATTTGCAACACTTTCTCATAAATTTTCAATGTTTGTCATGAATTTGTGATTTTCTCAAATCTGCAACTTTCTCAAAAACCTGCATTTTTTTTCTCTTCTCCACCTTATTTCTAGGCCCCATGATGCCTTGCGTGAATTATGGGCACAACTTCCAGTACTAGTTTAGAACGTGTTGTCACTGAAACGGGACACTTTTCCTTGTTAAGAAACAATGACTTTGGCATCAAAAATGCAGGAACATGGCCTTTTGCACCTCAAAAACAGTAATATAATCATAGCACATCCCACGACTATGGAGGGGTGAGAAGATGACCTTAAAAAGTGGCCTGTAGCTCCGTGGACAGTAACAACGATCTTTAGTTTTCAGTGCATGATCTACTCATTGCTGTTGAAGTCACAGATTGAGCTGTGTTGATCTGTGAGGAGCCTCACACCACGAACAGCAGCAAGTACCAGAACTATGCAAAAACATTCAAAAATACAAAAGCTACAAGTGCTGAAATTAGCTGCCACTTGAGTGCAAAACACGTATGTGGACTATACATTAAAATCAATTTGAATAACTTTGAAAAACGCTATTTTAAATGCCCCTGCTACTCCACTCTTACTGACTGATTTAACACTAGGTCAGCTGAAACCGGAAGCTCCGCCCATAATTGTTCCTACAGCGCCACCCCCAGGAATAAAGTGGATAGTTTGCTATATTTTCTTGTAAATTAGCAACTTTTTTCTTTGTAAATGTACATAATTTTCTCAAATTTTCAACTTTTTTCATAAATTTGATTTGTTTCTTGTAATTTGTAACTTTGTTATGAAATGGCATTTTTTTCCTCATATGTTTGCTACAATTTTCTTTTAAATTAGCAGCCTTTTTCTTGTAATCTGCAATTATTTCAAACTTAAATTTTGTAAATTTGGTACATTTTGTCATAAGTCTTGTCAATTTATAACTTTCTTCCTTGCAAATTTTCAGCTTTTGTCATTATTTTTTGCTACATTTTTTATCATACATGTGCAACTTTTTTCCATATAAATTTGTTACTATTCTTGTAAATTTGGTACATATTCTGACAAGTTTGTAACATTTTTTCTTTTAAATTTGTAACCTCCCTTGCAAATTCTCAGCTTTTAGAATAGACTTTGTCATTGTACAGTTGTAAAGTACAACAAAATTTTGTCATAAATTAAATTTTTCTTTAATTTGCAACTTTTTGTATGAACTTACATTTTTCCCAGAAAAATTTGCTACCTTTTTATCCTACATTACAACTTTTTTCACGTACATTTGTGACTTTTTCACAGAAATTTGTGACTTTTTTCTTGTAAATTTTATACTTTTTTTCTTGTAAATTTCCATTATTCATATGGTTGCTTTTAAATCTGAATTCTATACAATAGTTGCATTTTTTCCTCTTCATCTTGACAAAGACCCAGGTTTATTTTTAAAAGTTTTTGTAGGGAGCAACCCCCCCCCCCCTCCATTTTAAAGGGTTTAAACTCTTCATTCATTCATTCATTCTTTCCACTTAATCCTTTTTGGGTTGCAGGGGGCTGGAGCCTATCCCAGCATCCTTGGGCGAGAGGCAGGGTACACCCTGGTCAGATCGCCAGTCCATTGCAGGGCCAACACAGAGAGACAGACAACCATTCACTCTCACAGTCATACCTAAGGACAATTTAGAATCCCCAGTTTGATGCCAATTAACCTAACTTGCATGTTTTTTGGCATGTGGGAGGAAACCAGAGAAATCCCGGAGTAAACCCACGCAGACACGGGGAGAACATGCAAACTCTGCACAGATCACTGTTGGTCGGGGGCTGGGAACGAACCCAGGATCCCCCGGCCAAGGGTGAGTTACTGTACTCTTCCCCATTACAAAAATATGCCCCCCCTCCCTCCAAAGGAAGCTAGAAACGGCCCTGGCAACAGGGAAGAGAAAGAGGAGGAGGAGGAACGGGTGACAGGAAGAGGAAGATCACAGGAAAGCAGAGGAGGAGATGAATTAAATAAAAGATTGAATAATACACACCAGGGTCGTATAAACCGCTGTAGCATGGGTGCCACCTCTTGAGGACAAACGTAACCAAGACGACCAATTGTTATTGCTACGGTAATGCAGTCATGGCTACACACCACCAAACGCCAACCAAGACATGAACGTGGGGGGGGGGGGAATAAAGAAAAAACAAACAACTCAGAGACATAAAAATCAACAGAATCTGTGTATGATAATAAGAAACAGAAGCTCTCACTAGCGTAGATTATTATCGCCCCCTTCAGGCAGGAGGAGGAATGTAAAATTATGGCACTCTAAAAAAAACCAGAACACGTTTAAAGTGCTGATGACACTTTTTTGACATTTTTTAGGATGTTATGTAAACCCAAAAGTCATTGTCGATGATCAATATAATATTTACAACCACACCTGCATAAACTAGCTATCATCAATAAACCGCAGCTGCTGACTAGACTGTGGTGCCGCCCACCGAATTAAAGGCGTCACCCCCATGACGTAAGCGACAAAACAGACTCCGGTGTTGTTGACTGGAATGACAGCAGCTTTGTAGCTCACAGTTTCTCTGGTTTCTTGTTTTGATTTTACGGCTGTGCTTTCGCCTTGTGTCGCAGGCTTAGATAAACAGCAGGCGTGAAAGACCACATCACACGCTTCAGCTCCAACTGTCATAAGCCTCCTCATGCGCACGAGGAGGGGAAGGATTAATGGATTTACATGCAGTTTTGACCTACTTTCTCTGATCGCATGTTGACTCTCGCTGGTCCAGCCACGTCCCCTCTGTCATTATCACCAGCTGATTCCCCTCCCGCTGATCATGTGTCCCAGTCCTTGCCCAGGTGCTTCTCATCACACCATCACCAGCAGTGCGTGTACTTTGTGGCCGTTTGCCAGTCATCTGTGTTGTTTGTCTGCCAGTATTTTCAGCACTTTCACGATGTGTTAGTCACTCTATGTTCACCGTGGTTCTCGTGCGTCCTTGAAGCGATGTCGGCTCTGGGGTGCATCTGTGGCTAACACATCTCCTCTCAATCGTTCTCTTGGCGATGCCGGCCCCCGAATGCCATCAGTAAGTGTGTTTGTGTTTTTTGTACCTCTTCACCTTTTTGAGAACTGTCTGTCGTTCTATATTAAATGTGCTGTGGTGAACCCTGCACGTAAATCATCATTATTTCATGCTTCCTCTCCATGCCCTACGTAAGAGCGCACGGAGAGGGAGGATTTACGCATAAATAACGAGGATTAACACGAGGATTTATGCGTCGGATTCACCACAGTACATGTATTGAACATAAAGACTGATCCCAAAAGGTGAAGACTTACAAAAATACACAGAAACACAAACAGTAGGCGTTCGAGCCAACATTGCCCAGCGAACATGGAGAAGAGACGTGTTAACCACGGTTGCGCCCCAGAGCCGGCATCCCTACAAGGGGCACAACAGAACCACGGCTGTGTGGAGTGGCTAACACGTCGTGATAGTGTTGACAATATTGGCTGGCTGACAACACGGCAGATGATGCACACAAAACATGAACAGTTGACTGTCACTGAGTCTGACTCGCTAGGCACAATGCCCGCTTGGCACGGCTCAAACCTATACAGTTTGATGCCCCCAGATTCTTCATTGTCATCCCATTCTTTGGAACTATAATCGTCTGAAGATTGGACAACACAAACCAATTCCAGACTGCATGTGCTGGAACCATCGTCAATGTTTTCTACCGCTTCCATCCTGTGTGTACAAAGGGCAGCTAAGTACTGTGTTCCGTCGATGATGTTACAAGATGGCCGGGGGGGATTTCCAGCCACTGAAGCAATGGGTGACGTGGCACTCATGAAAACGTTGGATATTCGCGTGAAAAAAAGCCTGTTTGACTTAGAACTGCACAGACGAACCTATTTCGTCATACTGTATTATGTGTTGAAAAATTAGAGGAAGTCAAAAACGTGTCATCAGCACTTTAAGGGAGAACACAAATCTGACAGGACATTCAGAGAAGAAGGCAAACAATGCCATCGGGTTTTTGGTTCTGCTCAATTTACACATTAAGGTTTCTTTTTTTGCAGCATTTTCTCCCTGAAACTCACAAATGTTAATTTTCACTAGAAATGCAAAGTTTGTTTTTTATTATTATTATTTTGACAGATTACTCCAAGCCAACTACATGGAGGGAGACTAGAGTCCAGCACAGCAGGTTCTTATGAGGCAGAGAGGAGGGAGGACCCAGGTTGAAGAAGACATAGAACTATGCAACATTCTCATTAACAAACAGGCATTTATGAACAGTCCAATGACACATGCAGAAAGCAGATGGTATGCTCATTAGAGTAAAAGTTCAGTGCAGGATCGGCCGTCCGAGCTGAGGATTTACAGCCACGTCCGACTGTGGCGTTGTCTGCTTTATGTTTAGTCCCCGCATGCATAATTTCAGTTGTTGTATTAGAAACATGCAGTCAGAAAATCTCCATTTCACACAAATGAGCGAAACTTTTTTTTTTTAAAGGGGACATATTTTGGTAATTTTCCACTTGATGGCACAGTTCCCAGAGGTCTGAAAGCATCACTATGTAAGATTTTACCTTAATACAGTGTTGACAAAAGACTACACTTGGCACCATTTAAGGCCCGAGTCCCAACAGTCAATCGTCTTGTTTCCACTGCCAGGAACTAATTCTGTAGGACGACACACAACCCCTGCCCCCCATGCAGAGTGGGCAACATTTACATGAATATACTATATCATTAATAAAAGATCAATCCGTGCGTTTGGGGATCGGTGCATCGGCGTTAGTGTCAAGTATCGCAATCCATCACTGAATTGATCTTTTGTCCCTCCCCTACCTTCAAGGTCCCGATTCAAATCAATATGCATTCAGTCAGGGATGCTGCCATTATAATAACCACGTCCCTGCATATGAACCCTAATGCTATATAAATCATACCAGAAACCCCCTAATTTGGTGAACTATATGAATACAGTGCATCTGGAAAGTATTCACAGCGCTTCACTTTTTCCACATTTTGTTATATTACAGCCTTATTCCAAAAGGGATTGAATTAATTTTTTCCCCTCAAAATTCTACACACAAAACTCCATAATGACAATGTAAAACAGTTTTTTTTTTTTAGATTTTTGCAAATTTATGAAAAATAAAAAACTAAGAAATCATATATACATAAGTATTCACAGCCTTTGCCACGAAGCTCAAAATTGAGCTCAGGTGCATCCTGTTTCCACTGATCATCCTTGAGATGTTTCTGCAGCTTAACTGGAGTCCACCTGTGGTAAATTCAGTTGATTGGACATGATTTGGAAAGGCACACACCTCTCTATATAAGGTCCCACAGTTGGCAGTGCATGTCAGAGCACAAACCAAGCATGAAGTCTAAGGAATTGTCTGTAGACCTCCGAGACAGGATTGTCTCAAGGCACAAATCTGAGGAAGGGTACAGAAAAATTTCTGCTGCTTTGAAGGTCCCAATGAGCACAGTGGCCTCCATCATTCGTAAATGGAAGAAGTTCAGAACCACCAGGACTCTTCCTAGAGCTGGCCGGCCTTCTAAACTGAGTGATCGGGGAGAAGGGCCTTAGTCAGGGAGGTGACCAAGAACCCGATGGTCACTCTGTCAGAGCTCCAGTGTTCCTCTGTGGAGAGATGAGAACCTTCCAAAAGGACAACCATTTCTGCAGCAATCCACCAATCAGGCCTGTATGGTAGAGTGGCCAGACAGGAGCCACTCCTCAGTAAAAGGCACAAGGCAGCCCACCTGGAGTTTGCCAAAAGGCACCTGAAGGACTCTCAGACCATGAGAAGCAAAATTGCCTGGTCTGATGAGACAAAGATTGAACTCTTTGGTGTGAATGCCAGGCGTCATGTTTGGAGGAAACCAGGCATCGTTCATAACCGTGCCAATGTTGGTGGCAGCATCATGCTGTGAGGATGTTTTTCAACAGCAGGAACTGGGAGACTAGTCAGGATAGAAGGAAAGATGAATGCAGCAATGTACAGAGACATCCTGGATGAAACCCTGTTCCAGAGCGTTCTTGACCTCAGACTGGGGTGACGGTTCATCTTCCAGCAGGACAACAACTCTAAGCACACAGCCGAGATATCAAATGAGTGGCTTCAGGACAACTCTGTGAATGTCCTTGAATGGCCCAGCCAGAGCCCAGACTTGAATCCAATTGAACATCTCTGGAGAGATCTGAAAATGGCTGTGCACCGACGCTTCCCATCCAACCTGATGGAGCTTGAGAGGTGCTGCAAAGAGGAATGGGCCAAACTGCCCAAAGATAGGTGTGCCAAGCTTGTGGCATCATATTCAAGAAGACCTGAGGCTGTAATTGCTGCCAAAGGCGCATCAACAAAGTATTGAGCAAAGGCTGTGAATACTTATGTACATGTGATTTCTTAGTTTTTTATTTTTAATAAATTTGCAAAAACTTCACAAAACTTTTTTTTCACATTGTCATTATGGGGTATTGTGTGTAGAACTTTGAGGGGAAAAATGAATTTAATCCTTTTTGGAATAAGGCTGTAACATAACAAAATGTGGAAAAAGTGAAGCGCTGTGAATACTTTCTGGATGGACTGTATATGAACACAAGTGTTCAACCGTGCAAGAGACCACTTCCAAACCTCTGAGCAATTATGTATTTTTTTTTTAAAAAAAAGGTCTCAAGATTTTGTGACTCCATATAAGAAAATCAATTCTTATCAATTTCAACCTACCCCTAGGGAACAGAATATACAGAAAATAGCTGTAAAAACCATGGTTGCTCCTCTAGGTTAACTCGGCTAACAGTCCAATTTACAGGACCATCTCACCCAAAACAAGCCATGACATGAGTATAATCAGCTATGGGGTGAGAAGAATATGTAGAGTAGCCATAAAAATAGTGGTTGCTCTGCTAAGCTAGCTTGTTACTATAGGTGTAGTAGGTGTGAGTTCCACCATTAAAATAGTTGGAGATGAAGCTGAACGGGCGGTATCAGTCCATTCAGCTCCTCCTGTTGTATCACAGCTCAACCTAATTGCCAGTGTTTTATTCTTCTAAGTTTTTGTACTGGTAGCTACTCCAGCCACCCAAATTCATACCCCAAAGCACTGAGGGGAAAAAAATATGTCCCCTTTAAAAATCTCATTGAGCCCAATTGGTATGGCACAGCTCCAAATGTTGTGCATCCTGCATCAAACATCAGGCATTCTTAAAAACATTCAACATCTATTGGCAGATATGCATCTACATTTAAAGAACAGTAAATAAAAGCAACAAATAAACCAACAGCAAAACAAACAGGTACACATCTACAGAGTCCCTAGTTTTTCCCTTACATTCACCCTTGCAAATTTTAATCCAAATGCCAAAATTTACTCTGCCAATTAGAATTACTAAGACATCATAATAAAACGTCTGCCTGTGCATCGCCGTTAATAGTACACTACTTCACCTTCACAGTGCATATTAGCTCACTGCAAGACTGAGCTCTTACAAGGTTCACTCAGTTTAAAAAAAATACACTATGGTTTCAGTTTTTTTCACATCAACTGACTGTGACGGGCTTCTTAGCATAAACTAGTTATCATCAAAAAACCGCAGCCGCTGACTGGACTGTGGTGCCGCCCACCGAATGAAGGGCGGCACCACCATGACGTAAGCGACAGAACGGATGCCGGTGTTGTTGACTGGAATGACAGCAGTTTTTTAGCTCACAGTTTCTCTGGTTTCTTGTTTTAGTTTTACAGCTATGCCTTTGCGTTGTGTGGCAGGCTTAGATAAACAGCAGGCCGTGAAAGACCGCATCACACGCTTCAGCTCCAGCTGTCATAAGCCTCCTTGTGAGCTTTTATGCAGGAGGCGTGCACGAGGAGGGGAAGGATTAATGGATTTATGCACAGCTTTGACCTATTTTATGTGATCCCATGCTGACATCTCACTGGTCCGGCCACGTCCCCACTATCATTATCATTAGCTGATTAAAAATCCCGCTGATCATCTTTCCCGGTCCTCGCCCAGGTGCTTCTCATCACACCATCACCAGCAGTGCATGTACTTAGCGGCCGTTTGCCAGTCACGCACTGCTGGTCCATGGTATTGTCATCTGTGCTGTTAGTCTGCCATTATTTTCAGCACTCTCACAACGTTAGTCACTCCATGTTCACAGTGGTTCTCGTGCGTCCTTGAAGCGATGTCAGGTCTGGGGTGCACCTGTGGCTAACACGTCTCCTCTCATTCGTTCTCTGGGCGATGCCGGCCCCTGACCACCATCAGTAAGTGTGTTTGTGTTTTTTGTATTTTTTGTACGTCTTCACCTTTTTGGGAATTGTCTGTCTTTCTGTATTAAATGTGCTGTGGTGAACCCTGCACGTAAATCCTTGTTATTTCATCCTCCCTCTCCGTGCCCTGCGTAAGAGCGCACGGAGGGTCATGATGAACAGATTTACACGCAGGATTCACCAGATAATACATAAATACATAAAGATAATACATAATAAACCTGATGCCTGAGCCACAGATAATACACTGCTATGATTTTATTGAAAAATCGGGTTTTAATAAATTATATTTATGAACAAATAATTTGTTGCAATATCTGTAACAAAGCATAACACTCGGTGTTCCCCTGCCATGTGTTTGTCGCTGCTGCTGAGGCGGGCATGTGTGTCTCTCCACTGTCACTCTCTGAGTCTGACTCGCTGACATAATGCACGGCTCAGGAGACACACACGCAGGCTCAGGGTAGATCTAATAGCTTTATTAACAACAAGTGTGTATGAATGTGTGTCTGCGAGATGTGAATGTGTTGGTGGTGGCGTCTGCGTCGGGCACGGAGGCAGGAGGCCGTACAGCCGGACAACCCTATGGGAGAAGCAAAGGGAGAAGGGTAACGGGCACCACACCAACACAGGAGATATGATAATGATGACTGGCTTACTTGGGAATGGCAGGTGGCTGGCACAGCAAGGGAGAAGCCCGGAAGACAGCGACCTGGAGCGCCCGGTGCAGCAGCGAGGGAATGGTGGCAGAGAGGAGTGGTCCGCCGCCGGGAAATCCACCTGTGCACAGGGGAGCAGACTAGGAGAAGAAGGAGGTAAGAGATTCTTACTTGGATGTTTGCTGAGAGGTTGAGATTCCTTACAGCAAGAGTAGCGAGTGAAGACTGACGGCTTCAGGCCGAAGCCCAGGGCGAGGCGGCTTAAATCCCTCGCCGCTGATGAGGTGCAGGTGTGCGTGCAGCTGGCGCCGCAGATGGGCGGCGAGGCGTGACACTCGCTTGGCATGATGCCCGCTTGGCACAGCTCAAACCTATACAGTCTGATGTCCCCAGATTCTTCATTGTCATCCCATTCTTTGGAACCATAATCGTCTGAAGTTTGGACAACTCAAACCAATTCCAGACTACATGTGCTGGAACCATCGTCAATGTTTTCAACTGCTTCCATCCTGTGTGTACAACGGGCAGCCAAGCGCTGTGTTCTGTCAATGACGTTACAACACGGCCAGGGGGGTTTCCAGCCACTGACACAATTGGTGATGTGGCATTCATGAAAACGTCGGATATTTGTGTGAAAAAAAGCCTGTTTGACTTAGAACTGCACAGACCAACCTATTTCATCATATTGTATTACAGTATGTGTTGAAAAATTAGATGAAGTCAAAAACGTGTCATCAGACCTTTAATGCCAACGCTGTGAATGTGAGGTCTGCTCCGGGAAAGCCCAAATGTATGGGTTGTGGGTCCACGAAGCACCGTTTCAAGGCCAGAGACTGTTTGGCAGGAGCGAAGTGCTGCGGCAAGTGTGGCCACTCTCTTCATTTCACCAGGGTATGCCACAGATCCGAGCAAGGAAGTCTGTGGCACAAAGAGGACTCTCACGCCCCTATGTTTGTCCACGCTGTGCCCCTGGGCATCAATGGACACACGTACTGTATGTATGGTGGAGTTGGACGGGGTGGAGGTGCCTTTATGGATTGACATGGGAGCGGTGGGCTCCGGGCTGGATTGGACGACTATGAGATGTTTTTCCCTGCACTTCAGGGTTGGGGGTTACCCGGCGCCACTTTGTGGTTGTGGAGGAGGACGGCTGGCCACGGTGGAAATGTTGAGACTGATGGCTCGATGCAAATTGGCCAAGATGTGGGACCGTCCGATCCCGAGAGTGGTAGACGGCGCAGTGTGGAATGAGGAACTGTCTGGCACTGTGGAGAGTGAGTGAGACCAATATCACTCAGGATCATCACAGGAAGGTCCCTGTGCCAGAACTCAAGTCGCCCTGGACGAGGGTACTGGGGGGCACAGTGGGATGCTTATGACGACGGGCGACATCGAGAGGCTGGTTCCACCCATTCCCGGATCTCAGCTGAAATGGGCCAGTGAACAGGGGGCCACAACAGCAATGACGGCAGCGAAGTTAAAAGAGGTTGGGGCTGGACCGTCAGGCATGGTAGAGCAACGTGCCAAGCAGAGACCCTGCAAGCTAAGCGGGACCCCTCTGGGGGTCAAGGACTGGATTCGGGACGAGAGGTGATCACGGCAGGTACGGGCCGGTTGGCGGTTGGAGGAGCACCAGGGACAGTCACGCGTCATGGCCAGATGGGAGGACGCTCATCTCCAGCTGCGAGACAGTTCGTGGGGGCACCCAAACAAGCTGCAGCGTGCCCGGGAGGGAACTGAGGGACGTGGGCCTGGACGAGCGGCGCGGCCGGTAGTGATGAAGAGGAGGTGCACCGGTGCTGAAGCAACCTGCTGCGGCCCAGGAGGCTGGTTGCCTCCAGGGGCGGACTGATGGCAGGGCGGTCCGGAGGGGGCCCACGGGCTTGTTTTCTCCAGCCATATGTATATAGGGTGATTACTGTGTGTGTAGTTGGAGTGTTTTATTGTGTGTATATTATAGGTTAATTGTTATGCTGGTGTTCTGATTGTTTTGTTGTTTCTATATATACAATTTTGGGGATTAATTTATGTGTTTTATTTTAGTTTAGGAGACATGGCAGTGTTTTAGTTTTACATAGACTCATTCAGTTTAAGCAGCAGAATAACCCGCTTCGCCATGTGGGGGAGGTGGCAGTCTACCCATCTCCCCTAGTTTTAGTTATTTTGGAGTGACTGTGTTAGGTCATTTGTGTTGGATTGTTTGATTAATTTTAATGTGTGACTTGGGTCCTAAATTGGGGTGGGTCTGAATTGTGTGTGTGTTTTTTTGGGGAAAAATGTTGTATAGTTATTATATTGGAGTTCAGGCTTTTATTTGTGAAGCACGGGTGGCGGCTCCACTTTCCAGTTCTGCCACCACCCGTGGCTATAAGAGGGCAGCGGGCAGGAAGGGTGGTCTCTTTGCCACCTCTTCTGCCTGACGGCTGCATGTGTGCTGTGTGATGCCCCTATAATAAACGTGTATTCGGTTCAACACCTGGCCTTGTCCTTGGCTCCATATACAGACATAACACTAGTCAGTCAAATAACATGACCCATGTGGTCCAAAAGTGGCTGAGATCATAGTGAGTCATGCTGCACTCCTGTCATGGATGAATTTACCTGATCTCCTGCCTCTTCCACATCTCACAACCCAGCAGGATCCCACAGAAAGCATGGTCTCTGCAGACCCTCTGCTGCCATCACATAATGCAGCTCTATAGCTATTAGAGATGGAAGCAACAGGTGCAGGCACTCAAGCAGAGAAATGATCCATGCAAGAGTCTGAACAGGTAATGGGCTGGGGAGGAGGTCAACACAGATGCACAGAAACAAAAACAGCGAACATCCCAGCTGAGGCTAGTACATTGTCACGAAGAAAGACTATCTGTAATCCATTTATTCTTCTGCAGCTTGTGAAAAACTGCGGGGTAATTTAAAATGCTTAAATTGTATACAAGGTGTGGAGTCATTATGTGTGGGTGGGATAAGAAAGCCAGAGCAACAAGAGATGAAATTGATCATCCAGAGAATTGCGCATTCAGGGAAGGAGATAAGAGGATGAAATACACAAAATGAAACCTGTTGATGAAAGAGGCTTTGGATGGATTTTCAACGGAAGTGTTAACAATTCAATAACAAAACTGCAAAACAGTGAAAGGCAAGTAAAAGACAGTTAGTTCTGAGTAATCCAGAATGGAAACTATACGAATGTGACTCTAAATTTGTATGGGCCGAGTTGATGGAAGCAGATGAACATAATGGAGGGTGTCACAGCTCTGATGTGTGGCCTTGCAACCACAGCCAAAGATCAAGCATGCTGCAGAAAATGAACATGGACAACAGAGCAGGTCCCATTCTTAGAGAAATCCTGCCTGTTAAAAACTACCGCTGATCCTAAAAAGAGAGTGAAGTTAATCTAGCTTAAAGATGCACTCCGGCGGCTCTAAAACAACCTCAAAAACAAATGTATATTGCCCCAAATAGTATATTGTGGCTTTATTTTTTTATTAAAAAAAAAAAGCTTTCATTGTCTTAGAATGGCTTGGAAAGAGCTTTTACATCTTAGAAGGAATCTTTATTGTCATTCAGATCCATACAGCCAATCATGTACAGTTCACATATATGCGCAGATCTACGAATATTCTAATTAGTTCCACCCACCCACCCACCGGTAGCTGGAAGAAGATGAGGACTCTGAGAAGGCGATCCAACTTGAGGAAGTACGGTTTCCATATGTGAACCTGCGAAAGGATCATTCTTGGTGGAGCAGCGAGTCGCTACCCAGCCCCGCGTGGAGGCTGGAGGACTCCATGCCGGACTCCAATTACCCACTCACTGTGGATCGACTCGCTGGGGGCTGGCGAGCAGTTCGCCTCGGTCCGGTGCGTCTGCCAACCGGCCTGCGTCTTTCGGAGCGCTTTCCCCGGCTCACTCCAAAGGAAGGCCAGGGAGACCTCACTTCAACCTGCTCCAAGGCAAACAGCTCACCAGCCCTCAGTGAAGAGATCCGCAGTGAGTGGGTAACCAGAGACCGCTCCTTCGGGGGAAGAGGAAGGAGCTGAGGAGCGCTCACTCACTCTCCCCGGCTATCCCCAGCCTCCTTCGGAGTGAGCCAGCTGGCGGAGCACACCAGTGGGTGCTCCCAGCGAGGCAAGGGGAGCCCTCCAACCAGTCAGCAACTCTCCACTCCACTGAGAATGATCCTTCCGCAGGTTCACCTACGACGATACTCCCCCCAGCTGTTCTGCCACGCACACTAATGCCGTCTCCCCTGGCATGCAAGGTAATGCGGGCTGCAAAACTGTGTCCTCTCCGATATTTTAGCAGGGACACTGAGGTTTTGCCAAATAAAATTAATCATTGCTGTCATATTTTCATGTCTGTGGGTAAAACATGTAATTTAAAAGAATAGGATTTCTTGCTCACACAGCCAAAAATCTGAACATGTACAGTATAATCTGCTATCTTTCCCAATTTGTAAAAACTCCAGATGCTCCTGACCTCTTTTTTTTTTTTTTTTTTTTGGTCCTCGGCTCCCCCCGCTTCCCCTGAGGCAGTGAACTAAGGTCTGTAGCCATGCCCAATGCTTAGCCTGATTGGTTAATGTTATAACCAATCAGGCTAAGCAGGGATGCTTACATAGCTAGAAACACTGTCCAAAGTCGCTGGTTTGGTGAAGGGCGGGGGGGGGCTTAAAGGGGAAAATTACTGATTTTTAATAAGGCCGAATTTGGTATGTTTACACAGGAAATGATATAATTTCCTCAAATATCACCATTTTTTGGAATAAATTGTGATCCGGAGAGAGAAAAAAAAGTCAGCGAAAGTGACTGTTTCAGATGACTAAAATTTGCTTGGAATGTCGGCCTAAAATATGTGACGTCAGGAACTGAACAATGAATTAATTACTAGTCTTGTTATAATATGAAAATGATGAGATGGCATTCATATTTGTATATATATATATATATACGTACTGTATATATATATATATATGCACTGTGGCGTTGTTTAATCTGCGGAAATCTCCGCAAGGTCGCCACAATCCCTCGGCTTTAGGAACCATGTGTAGTGGGGATGCCCATGGGCTGTTTGAGCGTCTGATGATGCCCAACTTTTCCAAGTTGGCAAACTCTATGGCCAGTTTAGCTGCGTCCAGGCACCGAGGTCGTGCGAAAACGGGTGGCCCTGTGGTGGTAATGAAGTGCTCCACCCCGTGTTTAGTGACGGTCGCCAAAAACGTCGGGACCGTGAGTGCTGGGAACTGGGTGAGTAGTGTGTGGAACTTACCCCCTGGAGCTGTGACGTTGGCTAGTGTTGTGGACCCAGCTCCTCCAGCTGTACAGGGGAGAGAATAAAAAGACATTGCATTAATCAGGCGTCTGTTAGCCACATCGACTAGTAGTCCGTGTGCACACAAAAAATCAGCACCCAAAATGGGGAAGCTGCATGCCGCTATGACAAATATCCATTGGTATGTACGGCCGTGCAAGGATACAGTCAGTGTCCTCTCTCCAAAAGTCTTAATGTCTGAGCCATTTGCGGCTGTCAGCTCGGGGCCGCTAGTTCCCGCCAGCCGGTCAGCGTAGGACGGCAGGATGAGGCTCTTTTGGGAGCCAGAGTCCATGAGGAACCGTCTCCCTGATCTTGAGTCTGTCACATAGAGCAGCTTGCTTGCTTCACCGGCGGTCGCAGCTGCTACTGACTGCCGGTCCTGGCATTTCCCGAGCGCTTGAATTGGCACAGTGCCATGCATCGGCATGCGTCCTCTCCAAAATGGCGGTGGTAGAAGCAGAGCGTGTCTCTCCGGTGCTTCTTGGCCTCCGCTGCAGCCACAGTTGTTGGCCCCTCGCCTCCGCTGGCCGTCTCGCTGGGTTCCGACACCGCTGCGTTCATTGTGAGGGCTCTGGTGGTGAGGATAATCTGATCTGCCTCTTGTGCTAGCGCCCTGTAGTTGCACACGGCCAGCAGCGGCGAACTGGCAAGGACCACCCTGGCCACTGTCGGAAGGTTCCAGAGGAAAAGGTGAGCAAAGAGGAAATGCCCATCATCTGTGCCTATCAACGCCAACATCTTCTCCATTAATTCGACCGCCAACCCGTCTCCCAACTCAGAGCGCGTCAGGAGCCTTTCTGCTCTCTCGCAGTCCGAGACCGTGTAGCGCCGGGTCAGCGCAGTTTTGAGAGCATCGTATTTGTCGTGGGCTAGGGGCTGTTGGAGCAGGCTCGCCACCTGCTGAGTTGTGCATTCGTCCAGTGCTGCAACCACGTAGTAATATTTGGTGTCATCCGCCGTCATTCCCCAGAGCGCGAACTGGACCTCGGTGTGGAGGAACCAAGATTTTGGGTTGTGTAGCCAAAAGGCTGGGAGTTTGACCAAACAGAGCATGCGTTGCTGGCACCTCCCGTCCGGGTTGTCTCTGGGGTGTTCGCCTCGAGTTCCATTGTACGTCAAGGGTCACCAGTGTGGAGAGAGAAATAATTGGGCGAAGCAGTGCAGAGCAGAGCAGACTTTATTAATCTCTCCCTCACATTCACAAGAATCACAAGCATTAAAAAAGCAGGTCGCAGGCACCTCTCCTTTTATAGCATACCACTCTCTCTGCGACCTGGGGTGCTGCATTAACATAAATACATTTGCCATTTCCCTTTGTCACTGTTTGCATCAACACACAAATCCCCCCCATGACCATTCCCCTTCAGTCGAGTGGTAACATACTGAGTGGGTTCCCACAATTGTTGAAAAGGCATCTTCATATAGATGTCTCTGTATGGTCTAAATTTGGCTGCAAAATAAAGATGAAAAGCTGCTTTTTTTGGGTTGTGGGTTTTTTTTTTAAAAAAAACAAAACATACATCGTCACCAACATCCTGATCCTTTTTGAGTTGTGTGTGGAGGGGCACCTACCTACACCAGCATCTCTGGGCATGAGGCCGAGTACATCCTGGACAGATCACAAGTCCATCACAGCACCTGGTGCTAGACTAGCAGTCTTCCATCCAAGTACTAACCAAGGTAGACTCTGCTTAGCCTACAAGATCATACAACACCAGGGGTGTCTAGGGACACCCAGAGCCCAAGGTGTGAACAAAAGTCTGGACCATGTCCACATTTTGTTAGTTTTGGACTTCGTTATTATCATCATTATTCTTCTCTGTTACTTAGGTATGGGTTCGTGTATTGCTTATTTTTTTACCTTATCTTAGTTTCTGAGTTACTCTTATTTTGAAGTCTCTTACGTATATAATTTGCCACAGCTGTGTTTCATTTTTTCATCATTAGTATCACTATTTATTTTTGCTGCTTTCCATTCCTCCCTGCGGTTTCCTCACGTCTTTACCCTCTTTTCACCTCGACATTAGTCATTTCTTCACAGACAGTAAGTTTATTGGCTGTTTAGGCTTACTCAGTTTTCAGCCCTGGAGCTGTTTGTATTTTTTTTCAATTAATCGTGGTTATGAATCGCCCTGCAAGTGATTTCATTTATATGCCCCGGAGGGGCAAACGTGACAGCAACATAGAGAGAAATTTGTAGAACATACTTATATTCAAATAATCTTTTTTAAGTGTACAGCACAATAGCACTAGCATTGGTTTCAGGTTGTTCCAGATATTATGTAACAAGCATTTTGCCAAATGTCGAACTTAAAACAAAGTTGTTAAAAATATGCATTTTTATAAAGTGCTTTTAACAAAGACTCCCAGTGGTTGTAAAAGTCAAGACAGATCCCCACCCCACCACCATCACCAAATGCCCAAAACTATATTGCTCAAAAAAATAAAGGGAACACTTTTTAATCTGAGTAAGCTGGACTAGCCTGCCACAATTTCTTCACTTTAAGTTTTGGAATGTTTTTGTTTCCATCAAAAGACGTGGCATCTTTTCATTCTTAACACATTATCCAGTCCATATCAGTGTAGATATCCAGCTTATTTTTTCCCATTAAAATCTGATGTGTTTTCAAAGTGTTCCTTTTATTTTTTTGAACAGTATATTTTGAGGATAAATTTTGGGCAAATCCTGTGGACTAAACAGCACAATTATTGGACTATTTTTGTCAAATTTTCAACAACCATTTTTCTGATTAAATGTGGTCTGTGGTAGATGGACTTAACATAGCCCAATTTTCAACGTCTATTTTTGGGTTAAATGTGGTCAATATTGTACGGACTAAACACAACACAATTTTCATTCTTTCCTCATGGTGCCATCTATTTTGTGAAGTGCACCAGCCCCCCCCTGCAGCAAAATATGCCCACAACATGATTCTGCCATCCCCGTATGTCACAGTTGGGATGGTATTCTCAGGCTTGCAAATTTCCCCCTTCTTCCTCCAAATGTAACAATGGTCATTATGGTCAAACAGTTCAATTTTAGTTTCATGAGACCACAGGACATGTCTCCAAAAATTACAGTCTTTGTGCCTGTGTGCATTTGCAAAGTGTAATCTGGCTTATTTATTTTACTTTTGGAGTAATGGCTTCTACTTCGCTAAGTGGCCTTTCAGCTCATGTCAATACAAGACATTTCACTGTGGATAATGACACTCTTTTAGCAGCTTCAGCAGCATCTTCACAGGGTCTTTTACTTTTGTTTTGGGGTTGATATGCACATTTTGCACCAAAACACATTCATCTCTGGGACACAGAACCGGTCTCCTTCCTGAGCGATGTGATGGCTGGACATTCCCATGATGTTTATATTTGTGTATAATATTTTTGAACAGATGAACACGGCACCTTCAGGTATCTGGAAATTGTACCCAAGGATGAACCGGACCTGTGGAAATTCACAATCCACAGGTGTGCCTCCAATTAACTCAGATGTGTCAATTAACCTATCAAAAGCTTCCAAAGCCATGACATCATCATCTGGGCTTTCCCAAATTGTTTAAAAGCATAGTAATCTTAGAGTATGTAAACTTCTAACTTTGAAGAAAGTAATAAAAAATTCTCTAAAAAATTATTTGTCAAATAAAAAAAAATGTTAGCAAATAGAAATAATTTTGGTAATCCTAACTGACCTAAAACAAGAAAAGTTTAGTCTGATTTAATGTCAGACAGTGAGAAAAAAATGTTATTGTGGTGTATGGAATGTGTGTGTATGTGATGCCGTGCCCACCCACTGGGAGACGTCAGGTGGGCACGGCCCACTGTGTATATAATCCCAACTTCACTGTAATAAAGGTTCAGTTGGCTGCATGAGCAACACTCCTGTCCACTCCTTATTTACAGACATAACAATGGCGACGAGGAGAACAACAGGAGCGTGCTGGTTGCCTCCGCCACTACTGCCATTTCTGGAACGAGCAGGAGAGCCGGTGATCCTGTGGCCACAGTGGAGGGCCGAGTTTGAGGATTATATTAGGGCGCTGGGCCTGCATAGGCTAGACGGGAGATGACGGCGGGCACTCCGGGCCCACAACCTCGGTGCGGAGGGCCGGAGGATTCTCGATACACTGGATGGAGCAGAAAGCTACGAGGATGCTGTTGAGCGCCTGGGCGAGTATTTTAGTGAGCAGACAAAGTCCATATGACTGCGAGTGTTGGAGCTCTGGGTGCCAGACATGGCTGAGCTAGTTCGCTCCAGGATGCTAATGGCGCATTCTATGGCTATGGACAGGCTAGCTGACGAGCTAACTACCTGCCAAAATTGGGCTATGGGTGCCAAGCTGGACACCGAGGAGGGGCCGGGACAAAGTGTGACAAAGTCCCCGGTCACCAAAGACAGCAAGCCAGCCATGGAGCTCAGCATGGCACAGGACCACAGCGCTGACGGGTCGGATGGAGCCGTGTGTGAGGACGGCGGAGAGGAGAAGCAGCAGGAGTCAACCCCGCAGCTGGAGGCTGAGGACCCCGGGGAAGAACAGCCGCAGCCGGGTACAGTGACGACGCAGCAGGGCACCTGGTACGAGAGTGCTGGATGCAGCGGCGGGGTGCCTGGGTTGGAGAACGACGCTGATGAGAGCGATGCTGTGGATCCTGGGAGTGAGCAGCAGCAGCCGTGCGCCATGGAGGTCGGGCAGTGTTTCAATGCCGGAGCTCCACGCGCCTTGGACGAGGGCACTGGGCAGTACAGCGAGGCACCCGAGACAGCGGACGACGCAAGCAAACAGGCTTTGGTTCTCCCCGACATGCAGCCACTGGGGGCCGGAGGATCTGGAGCCATGACGGCGGTGTGTAAGGCGGGCGGAAACGGTCCAGCGGGCATGGAGAGATGGCGCACTGGACAACAGCACTGCAGGCCCAGAGGGAAGAAGCACCTAATGGCAGGAAGGGACATTTTCGCCAGGGAGGAGGGGTTCGACCCTGAGGGCAGACAGCGGCCAGGGGCACAGATGCCATGGGGCTGCCCGGGTCCTCCGTGGCAATGTGGTAAATGGTGGGTGCCCAGGGACATTGGTGTTACCTAAAAAATTTTTGTGTAAATATCTGTATATATATATCAGAATCAGAATCAGAATCAGAATGAACTTTATTGCCAAGCATGCTTTTACACACACAAGGAATTTTACTTATCATTAAGGTGCGCTCATGATAAGCACTCCCTAATGATGCGGCAGCCACAGGCGCCTCATACAGTGGGGGTAAAGAGGGGGAGGGGGAGGGGGTGACACATTGGGCAGAGAGAAAAAAGCATAGTTATCAAAATAGAGCTCAAGTGAGCAAGATTGTGATCACATAGAAAAAAAACCTTTAATTGCACACTTAGCAGACAAAATACAGTTCCACACATTAACAAAGCAAACTGAGAGAGACCAGTGTGTGTATGTCAGTCATGTGATATTCATGGATGCAGTGTGAATGCAGTGTGAAGTATCAGTACTGGTGAACAACAAAATTCATCTCCTAGGCAACGACTAGATGTTATGTCCATGGTATCCTAAACATAGATAACATGTCCACAGAGTTCATCTCTCTTCAGTGCATGTCAGATGGTAAAATTCCATGCTAGTCACATGATGACGCTGTCCATAGAGAGTTCAGATTGCTGCACATCAGAATGTTTGTGTTAGAGAAAAGCCAAAACTCCCTTCTGCCTTATCTTTTCTCCTGGAGGAATGAGTTCTCCCAAGGACGCCGAATCAAGGCCTGGTAAGCACAGTTCACTTAGAGCATAGAATTTTCATTTCTCATGCGATTCTGTGCATCACAATTTACATTAACATTCACAGGCTTTAAAATCATTCCCTGAAGAGCACCCAGCGACTCCAAGATGTTTCCCACCTTCCGATTCAGTTCGCCATTAGCCGCTATCAGTGCCCTCCCCATCAGGTCGAATTGTTGAAGGAGCTTTGCCGGGTCTGCATTTTGACTAGCTCTTTCCAACTTCTTTAGTTTCCGATACACCAGGAAAACTCCAAAGCTAAACAGCAGAAATCCTGTGATCATGAAGCCAAACAGGTAGATATCTTCCACATCTTCAATCGAAAGATCACACAGACACATGAGTTTCCAATTGTCCCATGAGTCTCTCACACACTTGGGCTCCCCCGGGCCCGATTTTCTGTTTGAAAAAGTGGTGTCAATTGCATTTAAAGCCCAGCTCACCAATTCCATAATTTTCCGTTTGGATCGAGATGCAGCGAGAAGAAGAGCGAGACACAGACAGGACACAGCAAGCTAGGATCAGTGAAGGGAGGAGAGGAGGAGGAGAGGAGAAGAAATGCATCTGCTCTCTCTGAAAGCCGGAAGAAGAAATATATATATTTGATGCTGGTGTGCATGTGAGTGAGAGTGTGAGTAATATGGGATTATTTTATGCATTTTAAGAGACAAGGTCCAATTTTAGTTGTTCTTTGTGTGAATGTAATTTGATGTTTTTTTACAGTATATTATTCCCCATGTTCTTAGTGCGTAATTCAGGTTCTAAATTTGGGAGGTTTTCAATGATGTGTGTGGTTCTGCATTTTTCTAAAGGGGGGTGAAATGTGGTGTATGGAATGTGTGTGTATGTGATGCCGTGCCCACCCACTGGGTGACGTCAGGCAGGCACGGCCCACTGTGTATATAATCCCAAGTTTGCTGTAATAAAGATTTGGTTGGCTGCGTGAACAAGACTCCTGTCTGCCCCTTATTTACAGACATAACAGTTATGTGTCTTTTTTTTTACAGTGTATGTAAACTTGTTATGGTTGCGCCCCTCCGTGGGTGCAAAATTAGAGAGGCAGGACCCAAATGCAGAACTGTAGTTGCGATGTTTTATTGAAGGCAAATACAAAACACAGTGGCAGGTAACTCGAAAATAAGATTATCTAGACGTGACAAAACCTGGGCGAGGCAAAGCATGGCATGAGACATAGTAAGTCACAATGGCAAACGTGCATGGCAAAGAACACAGAGGTACACAGTAGATCACTGTGCTGAGAACAGTGTATGGCATGTATGTATAGTGCAGCAAATCAATGACACCCATTTTGACCCGAGATCTGCCCAAAAAAGATCAAAGGCTTTCTCTCTGGTGAACGTCCTCTTTGCCATCTTCTCTCTCCATTGGCTCTCACCCAAATGAAAAAGCCCCCACTTCAGATCGGATTTTATACGGAACTTTGCATTGGGCCATACCCAGTTTTTGTGCTAGGCGGAAAGCTATACAGCTCTGCCATCTTGTAGTGTTAAAAGGTCCGTACACCTCGCACTCTATTTCATGGTACCGGGCCTGTTTTGATGGGTGCAGATTGGCGACCATAGCGAGTAAATAGTTAATGGACTTTGCATTATTTTAGCAGGTGGCAGAATGATCCACCATGCCATGTGGGTAGGACGGTAGTGTTGTGTTCATAATTATAGGAATAACGAGGAAGTATTGACTCGGTTAACAGGGCTTTATTTTAGGATACAAAACTATATACAGAAGGCTTATGGCACTCACCTGCATGCCAGGTGGCTCCCACGATGAAAGAGGCAGAGCCTCTTCCGCCCAATTCCTTTATACCCCGAGTGGTGTCACCACCGGAAACCGGTAGTTAGCCACCCCGGTCTAACCCACGTCTAACCTGGCCGTCATCCTACTATTACCAGCCTTTTTCATATGTAACATCCCTCCCCCCCCATTTTAAAAAATGTCAAGCACACAAACAACCCACCCCAATTTGTCACCCGACTCACGCACTAAAAGGGAAGAACATATGCACAAAAATAAATAAACTCCTATCCATTCACACAACTAAGGCTGGGGGGGGGGGGGGGCGGGTAAACTGCCAGCGCCCCCTATACGGCTGAGTGGAGTAATTCTCCCACTAAAGAAGAACAGTTCAACCAAACAAAAGAAAGCCGTGTTACTAACTCAAAATAATCCCATGAACAATAATACATAAACACCACACATAAAATTACAATATACACACTATTGGCGGCCCCCACCCCAACTCCCACCCCACAATGGGCATTCATAACAAAATTACGTTGGGCATTCAATTAAAATAACTCAATCAAACACGGTGGGCTCAAACTTACCATAACCATAATTAATTACCGAGCCACTATCCCTCTGGCTGCAAAACTCATCACCAAAATACCAATTAAACACTAGCACACTACATCACAGTACAGAATCAGGCACACCACCATCCTAGCTAATAAAATGTATCATGTAAACACACCACTTAGGTTCACAACTAAATAACTTAACATGCCTTCCGTACTTTCGCTCTCTTTTTTAAAGTAAATTTACCGGAGCACCAAACAGCAAAACAACATATACAGAACTAGGGTAAACACAATAGACACACAAAACAAAACCCTCAGTCCTTGGATGGATCCCTCTCCAGGCATCTCTGTCTCTTCACCTCAGGGCTCCTGCACCATCTCCTCTCCGCCACTGGCAACCGCAGATCCCTCGGATTTCTCCAGGCGTAAATGGACCTATGCCAGTGTGCCTCCATCCAGTTGGGCTCCAGCTGGAACCGCTTCTGGTCATCCCGCTGCTCGCTTGGACTGTGATCCTGTCATACTCGAGCATCAACCTTAGTCACCAAGGGAGCCCTCTTCCCTTCATCAGGATCACCAGTCCTGCGACAGGCCTCCGTCACCGATCGCTCCAGCTCGTAGGCTCTTTTCGGTCTCCTCTTGGCAGGCCACCACTGGGAGCGCTTTATGATCACCACGCTCCGCGGTCTAGCCCCTTTTTCTCCTGCCGTAGGTGCCTCGTTCTCACAAGCCTCATCGGGGATCCCGGCCTGCCTTCCGGCACCGTCATCCAGGGCTGCCTGCATGACGGCATCAGGTCCAGCCCGAGACAGCCCCGCGTGGCACAGCATGTGCTCTTCCTCTGAAACTTTGTCCAGCCAGTCCGAATCCTACACCTCAGAACCCTCCACAACTGGAACAGGTTGGCACCAAAGTCCACATCCAGACCATTCTCCACCTGACACGTTAGAAATGGAGAACCCAAGACTGTAAAATAGGTTACACCCCATAATGTTAACCCCAGATGCTGAAACGTTGATGCGAACTCTGGGTACCACACTCTCCTTATACCGGGCCTTCATTTCCACATAGCTTAAAATGGCCAACCTGTTCCGTCCATAACCATAATACTCTCCATATTGCCTCTTAATCTGCCGGTGGGGAAACAGTCTCTCCATGGTCATCAGGGTCAGGACGGAAATAACCACTCCAGTATCCACCAAAAGTGGAACCTCAATGCCATCTAGCGTGGCAGTGCAGCCGATCCTCCCTGTCGTCTCTGGGGAGATGGTATGCACAACTGTCGGAGTCTTCTGCGCAGCACCTGGTTCACCCCTACGGTTCCTGCGTACAAAGTTGTCACACACCCTGGCAAAATGGTTCAAAACACCGCACTTGCCACAACGCTTTCCTTTCGCAGGACACACCCTGGACTTATAGTGGTGCTCAGTGGACCCACATAACATTTTGGCGTACCTGGGGCATACCTTATCTTGACCACGGAGGCAAAATCATCCTCTCCGCATTCGCCATCACAAGGGTCCAGGATCAGTGCCTCGGTGCGAGACTCATTCTTGTCCAGAGAAGCCCCTTCAGTAAGACCTCTCGCGATGGTCTCTGCCGCCTCAAACTGTTGGGCAAGCTCGACAGCTTCAGCTAACGTCAGCTCCCCTGGGTGTGTCAACAACTTGGAGTGGGCCGCCGGGCAGCGGATGTGCTCTGCCAGCTGGTCCCGAATCATCTCGTCCTCCAGGGCCCCAAACCTGCATTCCCTTGCCAGCTTACGGAGGTCCGCCAGAAATCTTCTCACCGGCTCTCCCGACCACTGGCGGCACTGTTGAAACTGAATGCGCTTCACGGTGACGTTTTCCGGTGCCCTAAAGTACCGCGCTATTAGCTTCACAACCTCGCTGAAACTGTCAGCACCTCCAAGGTTCTCAAGAATCCTCTGCCCTTCCATTTACAAATTATGGACCAACACAGCACTCACTCGGAGCTTCTCCATCTCGCCCAGGTTTAAGACAACAAGATAGTTGGTGAAGGCAGGAAACCAACGAGGCCACGGCACGGGCGGCTCGCCCGGGGCCTCCAAAATGGCCGAAAGCTGGCAATGGAACGCTCCATTACCGCTTTTACCTTGTCACCAAATGTTGTGTCCATAATTATAGGAATAGCGAGGAAGTATTGACTCGGTTAACAGGGCTTTATTTCAGGATACAAAACCATATAGAGAAGGCTTACGGCACGCACCTGCATACCAGGTGGCTCCCACGACGAAAGAAGCAGAGCCTCTTCCACCCACTTCCTTTATACCCCAAGTGGCATCACCACCGGAAACCGGTAGTTAGCCACCCCGGTCTAACCCACATCCAACCCAGCCACCATCTTATTATTACCAGCCTTTTTCACATGTAACAGGTAGTCCACCCGTCCGCTCTATTTTAGGTTTTGTTGTGTGTATGTGTTAGGCCATTTAGAGACATTATTTTTTGTTTTGTTAGTGTGTGATTCAGGTCCCAAATTGGGGAGGGTCTTAATTGAGTGAGTGGTTTTGTACTTTCTAAGGGGGGGAGGAAATGAGGGTGCGGTGTAGTGGTGGTCACTTCCTGTTCCGCCACTGCACCGTCCTATAAATAGCAGAGGGCATCCATTTTACCTTCTCTTCGACCGGTGCCCTCTGCCTGGTGTCTGCTGTGTGTCCGTGTGTCTACATTAGTTCAATAAAGCCGAGTTTGTCCATTCACCTGGTGTCATCCTTTATAAAGGTATTTTACCATACATACAGTAACTGACAGTGCATAAGAAACATACAAATACTGTAGTGTCTTTTCACGTGACTAATACTGGATATTGACACCTTCTAATAACCTCCAAGAAGAAGAAGAATGATAAGCCATTATTAACAGCTCTTTGAAAAGAATGGAGCCAAAAGCTCCATCGCTGGAGCCATTATCCACATCATTACAGTTTAACTGCAAGGACTCCCTGATGGTTGAAAGGATTTCTAGATATTTATCATTATGAAGAGAAAAGGGCTGTTATTGCCATCTTGTAATGTATTTTTTTTTAAAGTATTTAATGTGTTGCAGGTCCATGCTATTTTCTTTGGGATTCGGCCAGGTTCATTTTAAATACAAGTAACACCATAACTGAGATACTGGTTGCACTGTAAAATGTTAGCTCATAAGCAACAATTATGGAAGAAGACATGGATTTGTGATCTTTGTGAAAGTTAAAAAAAAAATGAATTAAGTTATATACGCTGACAAAAGTGTGGAATGCATTTTTTTATGTGTGATAAGTGGTGGCTCAGTTGGTAGAGCATCTGCCCCCCCCTCCCCCCCCACACACACACACCTGGGAGGCAGGGGTTCAAATCCCAGCCTGGTCATGCTGAAGACCGTATAAAAGCAGAACTTCCTGCCGTCCAGCTTGGTGCTCAGCAATAATGGAATGGAGGAGGGAAATTTGTGGTGGTGCCTTGCAGGGCAGCGACCCCTCTGACTGTAGACAGGAGAAACATAATTTTGTTCTACTGTACATGATTGGCTGTATGGATTGAATGACAATAAAGTTGGCTTTACCTTTTAATCTGTAAAACTATATTTCAGAGTATATCACTGATTCTATTGCTTAGATTTATAAAATCTGTGAAAGTGGATTTATTTCCATGTTAAGCATATGGTGGGTGTAACAAAAACTTTGCTATGGTCTCTAAAGTCCTGCTTAAACTGGTATTTTATAGCATTTTACTGACATTCATCCAAGAGATTACCACCCTTACAATATGAGTAATTGGCATTACCTTCCCTCTTAGTAGAGCACATACTATATATGGCTCACTAATATTTTTAGGACCTAATCCAAGACCTTTTCATCTGTTTTTATTTTACTGCATGCAGACTTTGATGACATTTAAATTAAAGTTTTGTGGGTTAACATATAGTATTACTAACTAAATCAGTAGGCCTACTAGCTTTTTTTTTTCCCCTTTCAGTACTCTTTGTTTGCCTGGATGTGTGTGCGCCTCCAGATGACAAACCCTCGTCAAACCGGTCTGACAGGAGCTGGAACACTTCTGACATCTTGAATCGGTTTTGCTCCACCCCCCCCCCCCCCCCATCCATTTGTATTTGTTTAGTTGTCGTTTCCTCTCCCACAACACGGCAGTGAGTGTCAAAAACGAATAAATTGCCTTATAAAAGGGAAAACCAAAGGAAAAAAGCAATCTATGTCTTCTGTAATAACTGCAATATCGCCTCTATAATGTCTCAAGCGTCTAGCTCAAGGTGAAACTGTCTCATTCAGGCACTTGTGGTCGCAAACTAAGTCAATAAGTCGGCCACAAGCTTCGAAGTGTATCCTTGAAAATCCTGGGACACGCCGAAACCCGTCAGGTGGGTGGAGCAGAAATGCTCCCCCCCCCCCCCCCCGAACAGCAGTAGGCGCTGTGATAGGCGGAGAAAGCTGTCAATCATCCGGGGCGGCAGGCGCACCGAGCAGGCTCGTTACCGCTCAGGTTTGATGCAAATGGTCAAGGAAGCGCTGCGGGTTTGTTTCTTAACAGAGAAAAAAAAAAGAAGAAGCAGCAAACAAACATTGCTAATCAGTTAAAATAAGTTTTTGCCATGGAGGGGAGACTGTGTGCCGTGGCTCTGCTGTGTGTGGGTGAGTGTTGATCTGCTTCCACTTTGTTCTGCGCCTCTCAGACGTGCCACACCTGGTTGCGCTGATTCTCATTAAAACCAGGCCACACAGGCCTGCGTTACGCACGTAACCAGTCCTGTTGATTTCTCTTTAAATGTCCTTTAGAAGTGATGTGAGCAACGTGTAAGAAGCTGGGAGTCTTCAAATATCTTACAATTTTATTGCCCCCTTTGAAACAGGAATATAATGTAAGACCTTAATCTTATTTTGTTGTGGACGTAATTAATTATGGACACGAAGCCAGGGTCCATTTCCCTGAGTAGTGCCACACTTTTGGTTTGTCAGCTGGTCAGTGCTGCCCACTCACCTGTTTCTTCTTCTGAACCAAAATACAAACATTCAGTATAATCGAAAATAATAAAGAATAGTATTATGCTACATGTTTTACATACACATAAATCCCTCTGTTCTGCGGCGCTGTATGTGTTTGCTGAGGTGTATAGTGGATGGGTGGGGCAGGGTTGGCAATCTGCGCTACACACTGTGATTTTTGTTTAAAAAAAAAATATCTGAATAGAGCCACAAAAATATCTGAGCCTGAACACTACGGTTAAACGGCAGAATTACAGCTCCAATCTGGTTTGACATCATCAGGATTAACAGGGGTTTTTTTCTTATAAATTTGCAGCTTTTTTTAATTGCAAATTTTCTACCTTTTTCCACACAAAATTACTACGCTTTCTGGTAATTTTTTGATCAATTTTCAAAAAATTTCTTTTTTGCAAAATTGTGTGGGTGTTTTCCTCGTTAAACTTTTTTTTAAATGTGCTATTTTTTGGCATAGATGTCTCTTGCTTTTTTCCTGTTAAATTTGACCTATTTTCTTTGCAAAATCAATACCTTTATCAAGTAAAATAGACTTTTTCCATGTAAATTTACGACATGATTCCCTATAAAGTTATAAGCTTTTTTGATAAATGTTATTTATATGATTGTTACCCCCTTTCAGGTAAAAATGCAGCCTTTTTCATATAAATTTGCAACCATTTTCCAATAAAGTTGTAGCTGTTTTGAGTAAATTTGTGACTTTCTTTCCAATTTGTTTTTTATCATAAAATTGCAATATTTTTCTTAAATTTCAAAAATGTTTTTCATAAATTTTCAGCTATTCTTATAAATTTATATTTTTCTTTGTAAATTTATTAGCTTTCATGCTCAAAATTGCATTATTTCTTGCATAAATTTATTACATTTTTGTCTTAAAACTCCCAACTTTTCCAGTAATTTTTTCTTACAAAATGTTTTTTTTTTTTTTTTGCATGTTTTCAGATTTTCTCATTATCTGTTTTTTAGGATATTTTTTCTAATTTATTGCTTCTTTTCTTGGAAATGTATGACTCCCCCCCGCCCCGCCCCCCCCCCCCCCCAAGGCGTCAGAAAGCCACTATCTATGGACAAAAGAGTCACAGGTTGCAGACCCCTGGGGTGGGGGTGATGAGCCATTTCTACAAATCAAAGGTTCAGCTTGAGTACTGTTCCTAGTAAAAAGTTGTGAAACTCAAAAAAACTTCTGTCTAAACAGAAGATGCTGTGATACACTACCAGTCAAAAGTCTGGACACATCTACTCATTCAAAATGAATGAGCAGATGTGTCCAAACTTTTAGTGTGTACAAAATGTGATATTTGAAAGACCATTGCAAACCAGTGATAATTCTGTGCAATTGTGTTTAAACCCACAAGCGTTGTCAGGTGTTGGTGCCCTTGAGGTTACAATCCCTCAGCCTTTCTTCGAGTTTGCCAGGGGAGACAACATCTCACTGCCCTGCAGCTTTAAACCAAAAAATCCTATAAGCAGCGCACCCACAGTCATCGTGACATGGTCTATTGAGGGTACAGGAGCTGATGACAAAGAGGTTGGTATCTGTGTGTCCGTCCATCCATCTTGTTCAGTCTTTTAGCAAATATTATAAGAAAGAAATGTATTTTATGAGTTTGTCCATGTGGTTGTTTTGCTTTGCTTATTATAAATACAAGAAAGCATCAGCAATACAGATAAGAATGAAACAACATCAAAGCATATTTTTTTTTCTTTTATTAACTCTCTCATGCTCTCAACAGAAACAAATCCTCTCCTACTATTACCCTAGAAAAATTCTTGACATTAAAGAGAAGTACGAGGGTCGGGCTACCCTTGACCATGATATCCCCAATGGGAAGGCTAACCTTAAGCTTTCCTCCATCACACTGGATGACAACAAGAACTTCGAGTGTAAAGTCCAGATTCCACGTGACGATGAGGGCAACCTACTTGCCACTACACGATTGGTGGTTCTAGGTAATACATTATTTGCTTTTTTAAAAAAATATTGCTTTTCTATAAGTGTGTGGACATTGTTTTGAGTGCATTTTATTGAACATATTGTGTAAATATTATCGTGTAACATCAAAACAATAAGAAAGCCTTTGTCGTGTTTAATATAGTGTTGTGAAAGATAAATGTAGGGAAAATCACATCTTTTTTTTTTTTTTAATTTCTCCTATACCAGTGGCTCCATCTACACCAATCTGTGGCATCCAGGGAAAGACAGACTACGGCCAGAACATCAACTTGACCTGCAAGTCTGACGAAGGCTCTCCCCCTCCCACTTATGCATGGACGAGTAGCTTTGTACGGAACACGCCTTACAGTACAAACCCCAGAAATACTGACAGTAAGTACTAGGGACACGTTGATCCTGGAAGCAAAACTTTTAACTTCACGAGATAAAAGGTTCAATTTTAGGGCACCATTCTGGAAAACCAGAAGGACACATTTTAGCTACTGCAAATGTAAGAAAAAAAAAAGATTAAAACAAAAATGTCAGTAATTCAGTAAAAACATTCACACATAAATTCATTCATTCATTCATTCATCTTCTACCGCTTAATCCTTTTCGGGTTGCGAGGGGGCTGGAGCCTATCCCAGCATCTTTGGGCGAGAGGCAGGGTACACCCTGGACAGATCGCCAGTCCATCGCAGGGCCAACACAGAGAGACAGACAACCATTCACTCTCACATCCACACCTATGGACAATTTAGAATCCCCAGTTTTGATGCCAATTAACCTTGCTTGCATGTTTTTGTCATGTGGGAGGAAACCGGAGAAATCCCGGAGTAAACCCACGCAGACACGGGGAGAACATGCAAACTCCACACAGATCACTGTTGGTTGGGGGCTGGGATCGAACCCAGGATCCCCCGGCCAAGGGTGAGTTGCTGTGCTGCCGCAGTGCTAACCACTCCGCCACCGCGCTGCCAGACACATAAATTGTGCCCACCAAATCACACATTATTTTTAAAATGTTTTAACAATAGTGAAAAGAGTGATGAAATGTTCTCTGCACTTTCTTTGCAGCTTTGGTTTTGGGTCAGTTCTTTGAATTTGTTAAAACAACATGACCATGCTCCTTACTCTTTTTTTTATTATTATTATTTATTTTGGCATTTTAGTTTTATTGGACAGATACAGCTGTGAGAGAGACAGGAAATTGGGTGAAGAGCAGGGGAGAGACATGCAGGAAGGATTGCCCCCCCGGCCAGGAACAGAACTGGGGATCACTGCAAACTGACATAACCTTAGGGTGCTTTCACACCTACGGGCTTTAGTTCATTTCAGTCAAACGCAAGTTTGTTTTCTCTGTTAGTGCAATTTGTTTTGTGTGCACCAAGATAACCCAAAAGTAGTGATCTCGATCTGAATCATCTGGCAAACTCTTGTGCGGCCCTCTAGGTGAGAAAGCACACCGAACTAGAAAAGCTAGAAAACACATAAATTGAGGATGTTATATTATAAGCAGATTTTTATTTCTTTCTTTCAAACACCTAAAACACATGGCAGGATGAATTTCACACAAACCTTGAGTTGTGAGGAGAAGCAGACTAGTTGGATATTCACATAAATGCTTCTCTATTCGAAACACACAAAAAATAGAGAAAAGCACTCAGCAAATGGTCCATTGAAAGGAGAATTCAGAAACGGCTGCTCAGTGCTGCAACAACTCAAAAGCTCTGTGACAAGGACAATAAAGTGCAAAATGTGCTGCATAAAATGGAGCACTTTAGTGTTGCACAGAAATCTGTGACCCCGCACAGTCTGCTACCCTATTACTACTTCTACTTAATAAATAATACACACATTATGATGACACGATTTTGACATTTTTTAGCATGTTGTGTAAACCCCAAAGTCATTGTCGATGGTCAATATAATATTTACAACCACACCTGCATAGCATAGTTATCATCAAAAAACTGCAGCTGCTGACTGGACTGTGGCACTGCCCACCGAATGAAGAAGGAGTCGGGAATGACGTAAGCGACAGAACGGACGCCAGTGTTGTTGACTGGAATGCCAGCAGCTTTGTAGCTCACAGTTTCTCTGGTTTCTTGTTTTAATTTTGCGGCTATGACTTCGCGTTGTGCCGCAGGCTTAGATAAACAGCAGGCCGTGAAAGACCACATCACACGCTTCAGCTCCGTCATAAGCCGCCTCGTGCGCTTTTACGCATTGCACGGAAGAGGGGAAGGATGAATGGATTTACGCGCAGGATTCACCACAGCACATGTATTGAACATAAGACTGATGACAGCAGTTCCCAAAAAGGCGAAGACTTACAAAAATAAACAGAAACACTTAGAGTTGGTGTTCAGGGCCGACATCGCCCAGCGAACATGGAGAGGAGACATGTTAACCACGGTTGCGCCCCAGGGCCGACATCGCTCCAAGGAGCACAACAGAGCCACAGCTCTGTGGAGTGGCTAACACATTGTGATAGTGTTGGCAATACTGGCTGGCTGACAACACGGCAGATGATGCACACAAACATGAACAGCTGACTGTCAAAGAGAGAGGGCACGTGGTCGGACTGGCGAATGTTGGACAGCGCCCACCTGAAAGTAGGTCAAAATGGCTGCCCAACAACCTCCGGCCAGAGCGGCGGCTACAGGCATGGAAAAGAAAAGGAACACAGACATAAAAACAACAAGAACTCAAAAGATAATACATAATAAACCCGATGCTTGAGCCACAGAGAACAGTCAGAACCGAGCCTACAGGATAACACGGGCCCGGTTTGTGACACCAACTGACTATATTGTATTCATTGCTACTAATTTGGACTTTTTCCTGTTATTACCTCCGCCAGGCCGAAGGCCAGGAGGAGGTTATGTTTTTGCCAGCGTTTGTCTGTTTGTTTGTCTGTCTGTTGGTTAGCAAGATAACTCAAAAAGTTTTGGACGGATTTCGATGAAACTTTCAGGCCTTGTTGGAAATGGTACAAGGAAGAATTGATTAAATTTTGAGGATGATCCGGATCACCGTCTGGATACAGGAATTTTTTAAAGGATTCTTTAACATTGTGAGATACGGCCATTTTCAACATGTGTGCAGGGGCAATAGAGAGCGCTGGTCGTCGTGTCTGATGAACGCAAACTCCGCCTGCTTCAAAGTTTTAGGCACAAAAGCACGCTGAAAACAGTGGTGGGCAGGGCCCGCCAGAGTGCCTGTGTTTGCGCTACGCTGCAAAAGCTGAGACGGGCAGCTGTCCGGCGCCGGATTATTTGGCAGAAATTCCCCGGGCAGCCATGGGGGCTGCGCAAAAACGAGCTCTCTGCCGGGGAGGCTTCCAAATCCTCTTTTTTCCGCGGAGCGCAAACCCAATAAAACCCACGGCAACCCTTATCGTACCTTCTTTTGTCCTGCGGCTCCGGAACAGAGAGGAATCCCGGCGGCAGTAATGCTGCGCCTGATATGTGTGACTCTAATGCTAAAAGTGACTGCATCAGGGATTTTCGACCTGAAGTCGCACTTTGCTACACAGGGCCACAAAAACTGTGTAGCCAAATTCGATCGATGGATGGACATTTTCAGCCAGTGAGAGAACCGATGTCTTCCAAATCCAATGCATCACTAGCAGAAGTGATGTTTTGTCATTTTGTGGCGGAGCACAATCTACCCCCATTGGTGGCAGATCACTTCAGTGATTTGGTGCCAACATCGTTTCCTGACAGCAAGAGCACTCAATTTTTTTGTGCTACTTGGCTTATTATTTTCACATTACCAAAAAGTTATGGCTCAAGATTGTGTCCATATAAGTGTACATTTGAATAAATATGTTTGAAATAGTTCATGTTGCAGTTGCTGTTTGCTTAGTTTTTGTTTGTTTGTTTTTGCATCGGTTTTCTTTCATCTGCCGATAAATACAGTTTTTAAGTACTCAGTACAGGTGTGAAAGCCCCCCCCCCCCCCCAATAAGGGAGGCATGAGGTATGCCTTGACAGGTCGCAGCCTGGCACTTTGCAGATGGAAGAGATGGACACAACAGCAACACTTCAGTTTATTACCTCCGCCAAGGAAGTAATGCTTTTACTACTGAACCACTAATCCTATCATTGTGAATCCAATTGCTAGTCATATGTTTTCATGGTCAAGGAATCTGAAAACGTACACACAAACACTGTATGGGGGGGAACTGTGGCGCTTGGCGGAGGTCTGCGCTCTCCGAGTGCTTTTCTAGTAATGATTAATATTTTGATAGTTATACTACATGTGTGCTATACCAGTTATGAGTATTGTTTTTCTTGTGACCAAACTCTTGAAAAAATGAGGACTATCAGTTGCTTCTATTTTCTTATTATTGTTGAAAATCACATGCCAGTTGATACCAGACAAAAGCAGTTAATAAACAATGATAAACAAAATTGCATTTTTAATTAGACATAAATAATAGGGAATACATCATTTTTAAGGATATTGCCATCGGTAACACAGAATAATTTTAATTTCTAAAGGGGTTTTACAGATAATTGAACTTTAAAATGGTAAGTTATGGCCACGAGTATGCTCTAGCTACTAAAAAAAAAAAAAAAATTATATTTGCGGAGGGCATGCGTGCCTCACCACCGTCTCTCTGAGTCTGACTCACTAGGCACGATGTCCGCTTGGCACGGCTTAAACCTATACGGTCTGATGCCCCCAGAGTCTTCATTGTCATCCCATTCTTCGGAATTATAATCATCTGAAGATTGGACAACACAAAACAATTCCAGACTACATGTGCTGGAACCATCGTCAATGTTTTCTACCGCTTCTATCCTGCATGTACAACGGGCAGCCAAGCGGTGTGTTCTGTCGCTGACGTCACAACATGACCGGGGGGGTTTCCAGCCACTGACGCAATTTGTGATGTGGCGCTCCTGAAAACGTCAGATATTAGCGTGAAAAAAGCCTGTTTGACTTAGAACTGCACAGACCAACCTATTTCGTCATATTGAAATTATGTGTTGCAAAATTAGATGAAGTCAAAATCGTGTCATCAGCACTTTAACATAACATTTTTCCAGAGCTCTCTTTACCATTCACATTAATCTAGACACTTCTGTTCTGATTTCTAACCACACATATGCAGACAATGTACGACATCACTATATGCAGACATTCTGATGGGTCACAGATTTCCATATAACTGTGGTAAGGAAAATGACTTCCTGTATTTACTCTGATTGTTCCCATGGCAAAAACATCTGACCAATCAGAGGGGAGAACCTTCTCACATGATTCTCGCTTGCTTTGATGTGATGCATTTTGGTCTGTTTGAATTGAATTTTTCCCATGTGAAAGGGAACCAAATCAAGGAGGAAAATAGGTTCAGGTTACTTTATTTGTACCCGTAGGTAGATTTGTTTTGCAGTCAGGTGACATCCTTTGAGACACATATTTACAAACCACAATTACATTTAACATGAACACAAACACAGGCACACATGAAGCTGACTATAACACTATAAAAGTACTCAAGGCTCCACCAATCAGGGCATAAGACAAAGAGATGAGAGGAAAAAAAGAGATAAGAGAGAAAGGTCATATTAAAAAAAGTTAAAAAAAAACTAAGTCAAAGAGATTAAAAACTCAACTAGAAAAGCACTCGGAGAGCGCAGACCTCCACCAAGCGCCACAGTTCCCCCCATACAGTGTTTGTGTGTACGTTTTCAGATTCCTTGACGACGAAAACATATGACTAGCAACTGGATTGACAATGATAGGATTAGTGGTTCAGTGGTTATTCACGAAAATGGCATTTTCCGTAATGGCGGCCACAGTTCCCCCCATACAGTGTTTGTGTGTACGTTTTCAGATTCCTTGACCATGAAAACATATGACTAGCAATAGCACGGTGATTTTCCGCATAGTCTGTGTTATCTCCCTGCCTTTTTTTCTTTCTCATGCACTCTGCACTCTGTTGCCTTCTGTGTTTCACACTTTTAGACTTTGAACGAGGCATGACTGGCAATATCGAGCAGATTGTCTTTTAAAAAAAAAAAAAAAAAAAGATAACCTCCTGGCGGAGGTAATAAGAAAAAAAATCAATAAAAAAAAAAATAAAACTAAGCTCGACGAGTTTCAATAGCGCCTGAGTCGCTGCATTTCTTCTCTCACTGCAGCATGGTGATTCTCCGCATCCTCTGTGCTGAAAATGGCCTTATCTCACAATGTTAAAGAATCCTTTAAAAAAATTCCTGGATCCAGACGGTGATCCGGATCATCCCCAAAATTTAATCAGTTCTTCCTTGTACCATTTCCAACAACGCCTGAAAGTTTCATCGAAATCCGTCCAAAACTTATTGAGTTATCTTGCTAACCAACAGACAGACAAACAGACAGACAAACGCTGGCAAAAACATAACCTCCTGCGGCCTGCGGCCTGGCGGAGGTAATAAAAATCTGAAGTCTAAAACCCAAATAAAAAAACCTACAAAAATAAACAAATATAACATAAAAATTAATAAATAGATAACTAAATTATGTGCAATATATTGTTACATCTTGTTCAACTCTTTAACAGCAGCAGGAACAAAGCTGCTTTTGTAGCGCTGGGTTTTACTTTTTGGGACAGCAAACCTCCGTCTGGAGGGAAGAAGCTGAAAGTGGCAGCGCAAAGGGTGGGAGTCATCATTTAAAATGGAGGTAGCAATCCTCTGTACCTGTCTGGTGTACAGGGATGTCAGGCTCAGCTGTGACTCACCAAGCAAACGACTGGACCATCTAACTACCTGGTCTAAGGATTTCCTCTCTTTCAGTTTTATCTGACCAAACCATGACACTAAAGAAAAGGATAAAACAGATTCAATAAAAGCCCGATAAAACATTGTCATTATGGTTTGGTCAATTTGGAAGTGTGCAAGTTAACTTAAACAATGCAAATGTTGCTGTTCTCTTCAAAGTTTAAATTACTATCAATAATCGTCCCAAGATATTTGTAAGATTGCACACATTCAATGGTCTGGCCTTTTAGTACAGTGACTTCGTGCCTGGGAGTTTTCCTCCTAAAGTCAATAATCATATCTTTAGTTTTTGTCGTATTCAGCTGCAGGTAGGAATCCTCACACCAGTGAACAAAATCATCAACTACTGGGCCATGGCCACTCTCACCATCCGGGAGGAGACTGACAATAACTGAATCATCAGAATACTTTATAATGTGTTTGTTGTCATGTCTGCTCTGACACATGATTGTGAACAGGATGAAGAGTAATGGTGACGGCACACACCCCTGAGGAGAGCCAGTAGAAGAACACTTTTGGTCAGACAATGTACCATTGACCTTTACTCTCTGTGTCCTCTTGGTTAAAAAAAATCCAGAATCCAACCCACCAGATTATTACTCAAATCAAATTGTTGCAGGAGCCTTTCAACTAAAATATGAGGTTGGATTGTATTAAAAGCAGAAGAAAAGTCCACAAATAGAAGCCTGGCGTGTGTCCCATTAAAATCCAGATGTTTAAAAAGCATGTTAAACAGAGTGACAGTGGCATCCTTCACTCCTCTGTGAGGCCTAAAGGCAAACTGCAAAGGATCCAATGCATGCTCAGTCTGCTTTAGGACCTCGAATCTGACCAGTTTTTCAAAAATTTTCATTAAAATTGAAGTCAAGGCAACTGGTCTAAAATCATTTACCGTTTTAGGACAGCTGGATTTTGGAACAGGGACAACCACAGCATCTTTCCAGACCTTAGGCACATGTTGTGTCTGTAAGGACTTATTGAAAATGTAGTGAAACACAGGACTCAATTCATGTGCACAGGACTTTACCAAGCGCCCACATATATTATCAGGGCCCTGACTTTTGTTCACTTTTACAGCACAGAATGCCCTTTTAACATCCTGCACCTCAATGTTAAAGTGCTGATTGTCTTTGAGTTTCTGTTTCAAATCTTAGTTTTCTGTGCTAAAATCAAAGGAATCAAAATGACCATAAAACAATTAAGAGCATTAGCCCGCTCTGTCTGAATTAAAACCATCTAAAAACACACGATTACTGCACTCTGTGCTCTAAAGGCCTGCAATAGTTTTCATACTAGCCCAGGCTGAACCGAGCTTCTTTGCTGCCATCTTGCTTTCCAGTTCCATCCATCCATCCATCTTCTACCGCTTTTCCAGAGGTCCAGGTCACGGAGGCAGCAGTTCAAGCAGAGAAGCCCAGACTTCCCTCTCCCCAGCCACCTGCTCCAGCTCTTCAGAGAGGACACCAAGGCGTTCCCAGACCAGCTGGGAGACATAGTGTCTCCACCGAGTCCTGGGTCTGCCCCGGGGTCTCCTCCCAATGGGACATGCCCGAAACACCTCAAGTGGGAGGCGTCCAGGAGGCATCCTAATCAGATGCCCATACCACCTCAACTGACTCCTTTCAATGTGGAGGAGCAGCGGTTCTACTGAGCCTCTCCCGGATGACTGAGCTCCTCACCCTATCTCTGAGGGTGAGTCCAGCAATCCTACGGAGAAAGCTCATTTCAGCCGCTTGTATTCGCAATCTCGTTCTTTCGGTCATTACCCAAAGCTCATGACCATAGGTGAGAGTAGGAACGTAGACTGACAGGTAAATCGACAGCTTTGTCTTAGAACTAAGCTCCCTCTTCACCACAACAGACTAGTACAACGTCCGCATCACTGCAGATGCTGCTCCAATCCGTCTGTCAATCTCTCGCTCCATTTTCCCCTCACTCGTGAATAAGACCCCAAGATACTTAAACTCCTCCACTTGGGGCAGGAGCCTGTCCTCAACCCAGAGAGGACAATCCACCTTTTTCCTGCTGAGGACCATGGACTCGGACTTGGAGGTGCTGATTCTCATCCCAGCAAGAGCTGTAGGTCATTGCTGGATGAAGCCAACAGGACAACATCATCTGCAAACAACAGAGATGAGATCCTGTGGTCACCAAACATGACACCCTCCATTTCCTGGCTGTGCCTAGAAATCCTGTCCATAAAAATTATGAACAGGATCGGTGACAAAGGGCAGCCCTGGCGGAGTCCAGCTGTCACTGGGAATGACTCCGACCGAGTGTTGGCAATACGAACCAAACTCTCACAACGGTCGTACAGAGACCGAATAGCTCGTAACAACAAGCCCGATACCCCATACTCCCAAAGCACCCCCCACAAAAAACCACGAGGGATGCCATTGATTGCCTTCTCCAAGTCTACAAAACACATGTAAACTGGTTGGGCAAACTCCCACGAACCCTCGAGAATTCTCGAGAGGGTAAAGAGCTGATCCGATGTGCCACGGCCAGGATGAAAACCACATTGCTCCTCCTGAATCCGAGGTTCAACCAACGGCCGGACTCTCCTCTCCAGTACCTTTACATAGACCTTCCCAGGGAGGCTAAGGAGTGTGATCCCTCTAAAGTTGGAGCACACCCTCCGGTCCCTTTTTTTTGAAGAGAGGAACCACCACCCCGGTTTGCCATGCCAAAGGCACTGCCCCCGACCTCCACGCAATGTTGCAGAGGCGTGTCAACCATGACAGCCCAACAACATCCAGGGCCTTGAGGTACTCAGGGCGAATTTCGTCCACTCCCGGGGCCCGGCCACCAAGGAGATTTTTAACCACCTTGGCGACCTCAGCCCCTGTGATAGGCGAGTCATCCCCCTCGTCCACAAACCCTGCTTCCTCTGTGGAAGGCATATCAGTGGGATTGAGGAGATCCTCAAAGTATTCCTTCCACTGCCCGACAATATCCCCAGTCGAAGTCAACAGCGCACCATTCGCACCATACACAGTGTGGACAGGGAGCTGCTTTCCCCTCCTGAGTCGCCGGACAGTTTGCCAGAATTTCTTCGAGGCCGACTGAAAGTCTTGTTCCATGGCCTCACCGAACTCCTCCCATACCCGGGTTTTTGCTTCAGCAACCACCCGAGCTGCACTCCGCTTGGCCTGCCAGTACACCTCAGCTGCTTCGGGAGTCCCACAAGCCAACCATGCTTGATAGGACTCCTCCTTCAGCTTAATGGCCCCCCTCACCACTGGTGTCCACCACTTGGTTCGGGGGTTGCCACCACGAGATGCACCGACCACCTTGCGGCTGCGGCTCTGGGCCGCCGCTTCAACAACAGAGGTGGAGAACATGGCCCATTCAGACTCTGTGTCTCCAGACTCCCTCAGAATGTGGTTGAAGTTCTTCCGGAGGTGGGAGTTGAAGACCTCCCGGAGAGGGGCCGCAGCCAGACGTTCCCAGCACACCCTCACTATACGTTTGGGTCTACCAGGTCTGAATGGCTTCCTCCCCTGCCATCGGATCCAACTCACCACCAGGTGGTGATCAGTTGACAGCTCTGCACCTCTCTTTACCCAAGTGTCCAAGACATACGGTCGCAGGTCTGATGACACGATAACAAAATCTATCATCGACCTGCGACCTAGGGTGTCCTGGTGCCAGGTGCACATATGGACACCCTTATGCTTGAACATGGTGTTCATTATGGACAAACTGTGGTTAGCACAGAAGTCCAATAACTGAACACCACTCAGGTTCAGATCGGACAGGCCGTTCCTCCCAGTCACCCTCCTCCAGGTTTCACTGTCATTGCCCACGTGCGCATTGAAGTCCCTCAGTAGGACAATGGAGTCTCCAAGAGGAGCACCCTCCAGCAACCCAGTCACAGACTCCAAAAAGGGTGGGTACTCTGAAACATCATTTGGTGCATAGGCACAAATGATGGTCAGGACCCGTTTCCCAACCCAAACGCATAGGGAAGCAACCCTTTCATCCACCGGGGAAAACTCCCAATATAGAGGCAACAAGGTGGGGGGATACAAGAATACCCACTCCTGCTCATCGCCTCTCACCCGGGGCAACTCCAGAAAAGGCCAAGTTCCAGCCCCTCTCCAGGAGACTGGTTCCGGAACCGGAGCTGTGTGTTGAGGTGAGGCCGACTATATCTAGCTGGTATCTCTCAACCTCATACACCAGCTCAGGCTCCTTTCCCACCAGAGAGGTGACATTCCACGTACCAAAAGCCAGTTTAGAAAGCTTGGGATCAGTCTGCCAAGGTCTCCGCCTTTGACCGCCACCTAATCCACATAGCACCGGACCCCCATGATCCCTCCTGCAGGTGCTTTCCAGTTCTGATTTATATTTCTGTTTTGCTCTTAAAATTTCGGCCTTCAGCTCTTTTGTGGCAACCTGCAGCTCAGAAACAATCCCCTGTTTAAAGCCAAGTGCTTTCCTCTGTAAGCAGGATTTAACAGATTTAGTAACCCGTGGCTTATTGTTGGGATATATTTTGACACGTTTACGTGGAACGATAATATCCCTGCAAAAAGCCATGTAAGAGCATGTCACATCCACCAAAAAGTCCAAATCATCTCCGCAGGACTGTGTGAACACCTCCCAGTCCGTACAGTTAAAACATTCCTGGAGGCAGAGCACTGAATCATCTGTCCAGACCTTCATGTCCCTGGTCTTCGTCTTTTCTCTTCTGAGAGCAGTTTTATATGTGGGCAGCAAATGTACACAGTTGTGATCTGAGGATCCTAAAGGAGGAAGGGGAAGGGATTTAAAGGCCTCTTCTATAGATCCATAGTATAGGTCCAATGTCTTTTCTCACCTGGTTGGGCAGGAGACGTACTGATAAGTTTTTAAGTGTCTTCTTTAGAGACACATGGTTAAAATTCCCAAGGATAAAATTTGGAGCCTCTGGCTCCAAATTTTCCAAATGCAAAAAATACAAAGTCACAAACTTATCAAGTGATTCAGACCAAAGTAAATGAATTTAGGGGCCCTATTTTGACGGTCATCCGTACACTTCTTTACAGACTTTCCGTCGTGCACCAGTGTTTTTGTTATTCTGTCAGTGCATTGTCTGCCATCAAATTACCAGTAGACAGTGCGCCTGCCATTTTACAAGACCTATTTTACAAGTGCATAATGACAAAATCTGTATTCAGATCAGATCTTTGTAAACTACACTTTCAGCAAATTATTTTCTGCCAGTGCGGATGTTTGGTGATTGATACCATTTCTACACCAGAGCAATCTTCAGCATTCCCATGGCCAAAACAGGAAGACAATATCAACTGAACAGAAGCTATTTGAGTGCAGAAACGGAGGAAGCATGAGCTTCTCTTGTGACCATAATAGCCAGTTTAGTATTCAGTTTTGTATGTGCCTGATACGCATTTCACATTGTTGCAAGGTAACAAGGAAAACAAAATTCAAGCGCTTCAGTGCTGCTTAACATGGTAGGGTTGCTAGACCAGAACATCTCCCTTGAGTGCAGTTAACAACATATCAGTTAAGGTATTGCATGTTGACTTGCAAAGCCCAGGGTACCGCTCTTGATTTCTTCTTCTTCTTCCATTTCTTCTGGCTGTTCCTTTTAAGGGTTGCCACAGTGGATCATCTGCTTCCATCTCATCCTATCCCTTGCATCTGCCTCTGTAACACCAACCCTCTCTATGTCCTCCTTCATTACATCCATGAATCTTCTCTGTGGTCTTCCAGTTTTCCTCCTGCCTGGCAGCTCCATCTTCATCATCCAATATATCCACTATCCCTCCTCTCCACATGTCCAATCCATCTCAGCCTTGCCTCTCTTACTTTGTCTCAAAACTCCTCAACCTGAGCTGTCCCTCTGATATACTCATTTCTAATCCTGTCCCTCTTAGTCACTCTAAATGAGACTCTTACCATCTTCAACTCTGCCACCTCCAGCTCCGCCTCCTTCCTTTTTGTCAGTGCCACTGTCTCCAAACCATACATCATAGCAGGTCTCACAACTCTTGTAAATCACCCCAGTCACTCTAGCTGCTATCCTTATAATAATAATAATAATAATAATAATAGATTGCATTTATATAGTGCCTTTCATGACACCCATAGAGACTTTACAATGAGTCCATTATTCATTCACTCCACAGACAATGGTAGTGGTAAGCTACTTCTGTAACCACAACTGTCCCAGGGCAGGCTGTAAGAAATGTAGCTGCTAATCTTTGCCAACGGCCTCTCCAACCACCACCGAACATTTATTCACATTCATACACCAGCGTCATGAACACACTGGAGGCAAGGTGGGTAATGGGTAAAGTGTCATGCTCAAGGACACAATGGCAGGGTGGGGGGAGTGGAATTCGAACCGCCAACCTCTCCAGTGGATGACTTGCTCTACCTCTTAGTCACTACCGCACCTTCTGTCGCAAATCACCTCTGACACTCGTTTCCACCCACTTTACCCTGCCTGCACTCTTTTTCACCTCTCTTGTCCATTTTCCATTGCTTTGGATGGTTGACCCCAGGTATCTAAACTCGTCTACCTTCACAACCACTACTCCTTGCATCTTTACCATTACACCTGCCTCCCTCTCATTCACACACAGGTTCTGTCTTGCTTCTACTGATTTTCATTCCTTTTCACCCCAGAACATAACCTCCACCTTTCCAGGTTCTCTTCCACCTGCTCCCTACTCTCACTACAGACCACAGTGTCATCTGCAAACATCATGGTCCACGGAGAATCCTGCCTGACCTCATCTGTCAGCCTGTCCATCACCATGGCAAACAAGAAGGGGCTCAGAGCCGATCCCTGATGTAACCCCACCCCCAACTTGAATCCATCTGTCACTCCTACAGCACACTTCACCACCATCTTGCTATCCTCATCAGGGATGCCTGATGCCATGATGTTTGCAGACAACATTGTGATCTGTAGTGAGGGTAGGTAGCAGGTGGAAGAGAACCTGGAGAGGTGGATGTATCCTCTGTGGAGAAGTGGAATGAAAATCATTAGAAGCAAGACAGAATACATGAATGTGAATGACAGGGAGGCAGGTGCAATGGTGAATATGGAAGAAATGGAGGTAGTGAAAGTAGATGAGTTTAAATACCAACATAACAATTCAAAGCACTGGAAATTGCACAAGAGAGGTGAAGAAGAGAGTGCAGGCAGGGTGGAGTGGGCGAAGACGAGTGTCAGGGGTGATTCGTGACAGAAAGGTAACAGCAAGAGTGAAAGGGAAGATTTACAAGACGGTAGTGAGACCTGCTATATGATGTATGGGTTGGAGACGGTGGCGCTGACAAAAAGACAGGAGGCAGAGCTGGAGGTGGCAGAGTTGAAAATGCTAAGATTTCCATTGGGAGTGACTAGGAGGGACAAAATTAAAAATGAGTATATCAGAGGGACAGCGCAGGTTGAGCAGTTTGGAGACAAAGTAAGAGAGGCAAGGCTGAGATGGTTTGGACATGTGCAGAGGAGGGCTAATGGATATACTAGACAAAGGATGTTGAAGATGGAGCTGCCAGGCAGGAGGAAAAGAGGAAGACCACAGAAGATTCATGGATGTAGTGAAGGAGGACATGGAGAGGGTTGGTGTTACAGAGGAAGATTGAAGGGATAGGGTGAGATGGAGACAGATGAGCCGCTGTGGCGACTCCTAAAGGGAACAGCCGAAAGAAATTGCTGTTAACCTGGGCCTCCGGTATGGAAGTCTCATTCGTCATGATCTGCATGTTTGATTTGGCAGAAGTTGTACAGTAGATGCCCTTCCTGATGCAACCCTTCCCATTTAACCAGGATTGGGACCCGCACTAGGAGTATAGTGGCTTGTGTACCCCCTGTGGTTGAGTTACCTCTCTTGATCACACAAACACAGTATAGTCTGCATGACACTTTACAACACTCGAAGTGCCCCTATTACGCTTTTTGGGTTTTCCTCTTTATTTTATTGCATTATGTAGGATTTTCGTGACATTATTTGGTTTGCAAAGTCAAACTGTCCAAAGTCCAGCTGCACAGGAGTTCTCCTCTCCTACAGGCACTGGGACTACAGAGCTGCTTGGATTTGCTATTCTCTTCCATGAATTAAGCACTTAATAATTGTAAAGACCTGCCTCTTTGTTAGTCTGGCACACTGCTATTGTTTAAACTCAAACAGGAGAAGAGGGGTTGACAACATTTCACAGTGAGCGTTGGAACACTGCTGCTGGTGAATTAGCACAGCAGCCCAACAGGGTTTTTTTTTAGAGCCCTTCTCTGTAAACTCTCGTCACTCCACTATATGCATTCATGTATCTTAATTAATCTACAGCTGATAATTATCTCGCATCATTTTGTTCTTTTTTTCTGCTGGAATGACTCCAAGGTAATTTTACCGTTAACATGTTATATTAGCATGTTAACGACACAAATCAGGGTGACCAGGGTTTTTGTGGGTCTCTCCTGTAAATTGTCATCACTGTACTAGACCAGCTAGATCATTAGTTCATGCATTCATTTCCGTATCTCATGCCATCCATCCATCCATCACCGCTTATCCTAGGGGCCAGGTCACGTGAGCAGCAGTCAAAGCAGAGAAGCCCAGACTGCTGCCCAGGTTCACACAGCACCATGATCCCTGTGATGAGTGGTGAGCCTGTAGTAACTTTTTTCATTGGGATCCACTGCACCACTTTTGTTCTGCTCTTTCACCCAGGACCACTTTGCCTTGGGAGACCCTACAAGGGGCAAGTTGCCTGCAACAACATAGCTCTTGGGATTAGGAAATAAGCTACAATAATTGTGTAACAACACAATAAAGATGATAAAAGTATCAAATCGATAAAACAAAGATAATAGAGAGGCAAGGACGGATAATTTTTTCACACATGAGGAGTTGTTCAGAACTCCTTATAAGAGCTCCTTATACAAAGATATAGAGTGATGATGATCAAGTCAGTGGCGGTAATGCACCTGTAAGCTGGTTGCCAACCACCAATCAAATCGAAAAGAAGAAGAAAAAAAATGATAAAAACATCCAGCAACTAGAAAAGCACTCAGAGAGCACATACCTCTGCCAAGGGTCCTTCCGTCTGTCATGGATCACCTCCAAAATGTAATGGGTTTGTGTGTAGGCCTAGAGCCACTTCTGGTGAAAACTGCATCAAAGTCTGTCCATTAGTTTTGGAGTATTGTTGCTAACACCCTGTGAGAAGATAAGAGCCTTGGTGGAGGTATGCATTCTTGGATCCTCACCAAAATGGAATGGATTCCTCTCTAGCCCAAGAACCACCTTTGGTGAAAATTTCATCCAAATCCATCCAGTACTTTTTGTGTACCCTGCTGCACAAATTCAAACAAAGCCCTTGGTGGAGGTATGCACTCTCAGGTCATCACCAAAATCTAATCATCTGTTCCTCATACCATTACACCCCTTTCCTGAAAATTTCATCAAAATCCAGTTATAACTTTTGAGTAATGTTGGTAACAGACAAACCAGTGCCACCAAAAACATTACCTCCTCCTTTGGCAGAGGTAAGAAATTAAAAAAAATATAGAGAGAAAATAATAAGACTCATTTAAAACAAGAGCAACTGTAAGTAAAATTTGTCAAATATTTAAACTGAACCAAAGATACAGCTGAAGAAAGTTTCAGGGTATTCTGCAAGTTATTCCATGTTACAGGTGCACCATCAGAAAAACTGGGTTTTCTAACATCACTAAAAACAGATGGCGCCTGTAGTGTGACCCAATCAGCTGAACGAGTATGAGAGCTGCCCACATTAATAAGAAATATTCTGTCACCCGTCTCCATAGCCGGACCATCTACCAACACCTGTCTATATGTTTCGTTCATAAGCGATATTTTAGCTTGTTTTCATATACAGCTCTGGAAAAGACCACTTCAAAATCTGTCTTCAGGTAGCAACTCTACATGTATGGCAGCCAGTCAGTTTGAATATCTGTTGAATTCCAACACAAGGCCACCTCAGTCTACTTAACACTAGAAGACCCAGACATTAGCCCTCTTGTGGCCACTTGATGGTCCCCCTATGGGTTTTCTAGCCAAAAAGGCCAAATGGCCCCTCTCTGGGACTTCTAGTGTTTAAGGAGGTATTGATGAGGTGGACATCTAAATATGTTAAGAGCCATCAAAGCTGTGAATAAAAATCAGTTATTCCACAAATATAGATTTGAGCTCTGGGTTGTAGTGTTTAAGAATGATCACAAATTTGTTTTCTTTGCATTACTTGATCTAAAAGCACATCTAAAAGCAACATTTTTTGTTGTTGTTTTGGCCAGTTGTCATTTTCTGTAAATAAATGCCAAAAATGACTATATTTTGACTTGGAGTATGGGTGAGTTATTTTCAGTAGGTTAAAGAATAAAACTGTTCCATTTTACTCAAACACGTGTATTAACAGTAAAACTAGCTAAGGTGCTAATTTTGTAGTGGTCTCTTTGGCCTCTTAATTATTTCCAGAGTAGTAGTGCTATATTCACCTGAAGCTGCCATTAGCTGAGCTGACTATTCAGTCATTCAGGGTTATTCAGTCCCTCCAGGATTTTGCGGGATGTTTTTATGATTGTTGCAGGCCAAAAAGCCTGAATTTGCAGGAGCTTTTTTAAAAAGTTGCCGTAAAAGTTGCAATGTTTTTAGAGTGTTTATTGCACTAAAAGTTGTGGGATGAATTCCAAATTTTAAAGCAGATGCTTTTTTCCAGATTACTGCAGTGATATTCTATATAACAATACAAGAAAAGCACAGGATTGTCAAAAATTTCCTATTATCATCATCATCATCACCATAGCAGTCTGTCGGGGGCGACAATGACTGTTTCATTTAGGTCTGATCAGATTCCTCCACGCAGCTCTGTCTTTAGCCTTCCGCTGCCAGGAACTTCTGACTTTGTTAACCCGGGCGACGTCCAAGCTGGTATGAGTTGCTCTCTGACCATTTCATGAAACTGCTTGCAAAGTATTTGAGTACTACTAGCTTTTGCTGGACTAGTGGCACATTCTTGGCAGATAGAGGTATTATCAGTGGCAAGGACAGGCCAAGACAAACTGACTCCAGTATCTGTTGCAGTGACTGACCAGATGATAGGTTTGTTTATCTCTGCTCTTTGTGTAGTGCATGTCACGATGCACTGAGTGGCAAAAGTCCACCACAGACCTTGCGACAGATGTGCTTATCTGCCAGGATGTCCAGTCTCACCCTGTGTAACTAGGAGCGGTCCACCACAGACCTGTGACAGATATTGTTTTTAGTTCTGCCAGGATGCCCAGTTTCACCCTCCATGCCCTCAGAAGGGCGGGGTTGCTTGTTGAGTCGCCAACAGCCCGACCCATGAGACAGGTAGTACCGGTTTTCATGGTTATCTGGTAGCAAGCAGACCAATACCTGATCTGACACTTGACATAACCACCATAGCAGGAGGCAAATGGCACAAATGCATGCTTAAGAATGACATACAAGGGCCTTTAAAGGCTTAAAGGGGCCAAGACAAAGTCAAGACCAAGACAGGCAGAGGCCAAATTGAGACCACTTTACCCCTTAAAGTCTTGGTGTTATCTGGTCTTGTCTCACTACACTCTGGTCTCAGTCTGCTATGGTTTGATGTGGTGTCTTGTGTCTTCACTTCCGCCCTCCCAAGAGAGTAGACGCTTTTTTCTTCTCTCCTGCTGACTTTTCCTCCCCTCCTACTACTGGATCCCAGCTTGCTGTTGTCTGTCTGCGTCTAACTGCAACCGCCGAAAAGAAATTATGGAGTTAATAAGCTGGGCTTTGAACACAATTGACACTATTTTTTCAACAAGGAAAAGTGCTCCGGGGGAAGCTGTCTGCCCCGCTGGAACGGCTCCAGTGGGCTATTTATGTGACACAGGTAATTGGAAAATGCTGTGTCTCTCTAATCTCTCTATCGAAGATATTGAAGATTTGTTTATCTTCGTAATCTTGGTGATTGGGATAATTCTGATTGGGACGGGAATTGTCTTGGTTTACCGCAAATTGCTGAAGATGGATTCAACCTATCAAAATGCTGGCCAGGCGAGGTGCATCCAACAAATTGAAAAACTGGAGAAGACCCTGATAGCGACTACTGGAGAACTGTCTCGTAAGGTGGATTACATCATGGGTTCGCTCAGGTCTTTCCACGACGAATTCAAAGCTGCGCAATGAAGGATTAATGTACTGAATCTACAGAAGAAATACAAGTCTTCTCTGTGATCAGTCCTATTTGGCATTATTATTCCCCATGAAAATTCCTCCTGGCTGTCTGCAGACTGTGTTTTTTCAAAATCATGAGCACAAGGCCTTGGACAGCCAGCTGCAGCGCCAGATAAGACTGGGCGCCAGACAGACAAAACATCTTCTGCCAAGGGTCCTTGGGTCTCTCTTATTATCATCAACACTGCTCAACACCGCACACACATTGATTCATGAACTGAATAAAGATATACTGTACACTGCTCTCTTGTGTCTTGTGAAATTCTGAGTGTAGCAAATGTATGTGCATTGAGAGCTTTTTTTTCCCTTGAACTCTTAATATTGATTAAGTATGTAACCAGTATTTTGAATCAATGTTTTTTTTGCTCCTTCCCATTGTATTATCTTTATGCTTCCTGTATCCTCCTGCTGATAGGCGCGTTTCAGATGCGCCGCGGCACGGAAATGCAGGTCATTACTGTGTCAAGTCAAATTCTCTCGTATGTTATCAGTGTTCTGTTAATGTACTTGGCAATAAATCCTTTTCTGATTCCGATTCTGATTCTGATTCTGAGTTGTAAATTAAGCAGAAACTTCTGCTATACAGAAAAACTCTTGTGCAACAGCAAATACAAACATTAACACAATATCCATTACAACAGCTAAATTGCATTGAATGCATGTTAAAGAGTAGAGATTTGGAAATTATTGGCGGCACCTTCATTTGAAAACTCCCTACAGTTCCCAACCACTCAGTACCGAGCAGAGAGGAAAAAATAAATTATTCTGTTGCACTGTATTGGCTATTGGAGTCTGTGTTTTATTTTGTTTTTTTGAAGGAAAAAAAAATACAGAGAATATTCTGTCTTTCCATGCCTGTCTGCTGCATGTCGGGCTTCACACACACGCACACACACACACACACCTTTCATTTACAATGGGACTGCGAGGGGGAGGGGAGGATGGATGGATGGGTGCATTTGTCCGTCCACAATGGAGATTGAGTTTTAAAGCTCATTGACCAGATGTAGTAATGATTTTACCTCTAAAGATGTTCAAACACTCACTGTAATGTAGTGTACTCTCCTCACGCGCGCCCCCACGACCCGGTGCTTTTGGGCCATGTCTCCGTCCTGACCCAGCGCTTTGCACACGCGGTCAGGATGGAGACATGGTGAGGCGTCCATGGACAGGCTGCAGGAGACACAGGAAGGAACCATGTTAAAAACCTCACGGGTGAGTGTTTTTTTTGTTTTTTTTAAATCACACACTCTGTTTGCAGATGTGTTCTTTTACTCACTGTAAACTATAAATTCAATACTCACTGTAAACACGGAAGTGAACGCGATGCAACGATGCATTTGATTGGTTAGACTGAGCGTTTCAGCGCCAGTTAGACAAATTTGATTGGTGAAATTGGCGGAAGTTGATGAGGATTGGCCAAAATTCCGGGAAAGTTGCGGTGATTGGACAAAGTTGCAAGGTCGTGCAATAGTTGCACTAATTGGCTGATTTTGTGTGAATTGGTGCGATCGCAACATTGCGAAATCCTGGAGGGACTGGTTATTTCTGTACTTATTGTACCCCAGGGATAAGTCATATACTATAGGGGTGGGAATCTTTAGGCACCTCATGATTCGAGCCCATTACAATGCATTTTTTGGCCCTAACACGCACAGTGCATTGGGAAAGTATTCACAATGCTTCACTTTATCCACATTTTATGTTACAGGCTTATTCTAAAATGGATTAAATTAATTTTTTTTCCTCAAAATTCTACACACAACACCCCATAATGACAACATGAAAAAAGTTTGAGATTTTTGCAGTTTTATTAAAAATTAAAAAAAAAAAAAAAATAAGATCTTGTAATCGTGTGTACATAAGTATTCACAGCCTTTGCCATGAAGCTCAAAATTAAGCTCAGGTGCATCCTGTTTCCACTGATCATCCTTAAGATGTTTCTACAGCTTAATTGGAATCCACCTGTGGTAAATTCAGTTGATTGGACATGATTTGGAAAGGCACACACCTGTCTATATAAGGTCCCACAGTTGACAGTGCATGTCAGAGCACAAACCAAGCATGAAGTCAAAGGAATTGTCTGTAGACCTCCAAGACAGGATTGTCTCGAGGCACAAATCTGGGGAAGGGTACAGAAAAAATTCTGCTGCTTTGAAGGTCCCAATGAGCAGAGTGGCTTCCATCATCCATAAATGGAAGAAGTTCAGAACCACCAGGACTCTTCCTAGCACTGGCCGGCCATCTAAACTGAGCAATCGGGGGAGAGAGGCCTTAGTCAGGGAGGTGACCAAGAACCCAATGGTCACTCTGTCAGAGCTCCAGCGTTCCTCTGTGGAGAGAGGAGAACTTTCTAGTAGGACAACCATTTCTGCAGCAATCCACCAATCAGGCCTGTATGGTCGAGTGGCCAGACGGAAGCCACTCCTTAGGAAAATGCACATGGCAGCCCGCCTGGAGTTTGCCAAAAGGCACCTGAAGGACTCTCAGACCATGAGAAACAAAATTGTCTGGTCTGATGAGACAAAGATTGAACTCTTTGGTGTGACTGCTAGGCGTCATGTTTGGAGGAAACCAGGTATCGCACATCATCACACCAGCGTCAGGAACTGAGACTAGTCAGGATAAAGGGAACAATGAATGCAGCAATGTACAGAGACATCCTGGATGAAAACTTGCTCCAGAGTGCTCTTGACCCCAGACTGGGGTGACGGCTCATCTTTCAGCAGAACAATGACCCTAAGCACACAGGCATGATATCAAAGGAGTGGCTTCAGGACAACTCTGTGAATGTCCTTAAGTGGCCCAGCCAGAGGCCAGACTTGAATGCAATTGAACATCTCTGGAGAGATCTGAAAATGGCTGTGCACCGACGCTTCCCATCCAACCTGATGGAGTTTGAGAGGTGCTGCAAAGAGGAATGGGTGAAACTGCCCAAAGATAGGTGTGCCAAGCTTGTGGCATCATATTTAAAAAGACTTGAGGCTGTAATTGCTGCCAAAGGTGCATCAACAAAGTATTGAGCAAAGGCTGTGAATACTTATGTACATATGATTTCTTAGTTTTTTATTTTTAATAAATTTGAAAAAATCTCCAATTTTTTCACATTGTCATTATGGGGTATTGTGTGTAGAATTTTGAGGAAAAAAATGAATTTAATCCATTTTGGAATAAGGCTGTAACAACAAAATGTGGAAAAAGTGAAGTGCTGTGAATACTTTCCAGATGCACTGTAACTATTAGAAAAAGGAGTTTCTGCACTTGATCCCAAAGAAACTGTAGCTGTTGCAGGTGTTTTTCAGCATAGGGACATCACAATCACAGAGGAAAAGAGTCTGGAGCACACTGTCAGATTCACAGCCTTTATTGGTGTTTAAGACTAACACACATACATCCTCTTCATTAATTTTTCGGGACATTGCATATTAAAGTAGAACTGAACCCACCTTTTGGCGCAAAAAGTAGAATAGCAGATTAATTCCTTATTACCTATACCTATTGTATTTTTCAACACATAAAAGAAATTTTTAGGCCGTGCGATGGCCAAGCTATAAGCCGATAAACTTTTGCCTCTGGCTGGCAGTGCCAAACAAACCGGAAGTAGTGCAGACGACGCTGCATGACGTCACGAGTGTGATCCCTAAACAAAACAACAATGGTAGATGATAGCAGTTCCAGCAGTTCCAGCAGTCAAGAAAACCAGAGTTTTCAGAGTGAAGAGGCATTCAGGATCGGTGACGAGACAGAGGAGGATGCAGGAGTGTGGCAGGTGGCAGGCGTGCACAAGGGTGAGCCCGGGAGACAGAGACCTAATGCACCTGTGACAGCAGCTGGCAGACGGCGATGCAGAGGCGAGGTCCGCCGCCGGGGAATACAGTGATCCCTCACTTATCGCGTTTAATGGGGACCAGAACCGACCGCGAAAAGTGAAAAACCGCGAAGTAGCGTCACCCCCCCCCCCCAAGGGCGTCACAAGCACTATTTTGCACAAAAAGGCACAAGAGAACAGCGAAAAGTGCCACTAAGCAACACGAGCGATAAAGAACAATGAATGCGGTCTTCCTTCGATGGGTATGTGCGCTCTGCAGGGAGAGAAGCTGGGTAAAACGTCTCGGCCAATCAGCTTGCGAGGTAAAACGTCTCGGCCAATCAGCTTGCGAGATTCCCGAGCGGTGAAGAGGTGGGCGGAGAGGAGTGGAGCGGTGGTCAGAGAGGTGGATTTTGAGTTGTGCGGGCTCTCCGTGTTGATACCTGATGTTCTAGAACATCAGGTATCAACACGGAGACAACACATGTTCTAGAACATCAGGTATCAACACGGAGAGCCCGCACAACTCAAAATCCACCTCTCTGACCACCGCTCCACTCCTCTCCGCCCACCTCTTCACCACTCGGGAATCTCGCAAGCTGATTGGCCGAGACGTTTTACCCAGCTTCTCTCCCTGCAGAGCGCCCATACCCAGCGAAGGAAGACCGCATTCATTGTTCTTTATCGCTCGTGTTGCTTAGTGGCACTTTTCGCTCTTCTCTTGTGCCTTTTTGTGCAAAATAGTGCTTGTGACGCCCTTGGGGGGGGGGGGGGTGACGCTACTTCGCGGTTTTTCACTTTTCGCAGTCGGTTCTGGTCCCCATTAAACGCGATAAGTGAGGGATCACTGTAATATCTATATCTAGAAACGCATCGCTTCCCGGTCGCTTTTCCTCCCCCTTTCTTTTCTTTCGTCGCCATGACAGCTTTCCTTGGCCACTGAACAGATCTTCCCAGGTGTTGGAAGTGTTTTGTAGTCGACTATCACGACAAAATGCACCAAAAACAACCAGTGTTGATGTGCTCGCAATTGTAAACATGGAGGACTGTGTCACACTCGTGACGTCACGCGGAACTCCGGCTGCACTTCCGGTTAATCGGCGGATTTGTCTGATTTTTCAGGGCAGGAAATTCAAAATCGTGATTTTTCTCCAAGATTTCGGGATTTGTGGAGGGGGTGCCAATGATAAATTATCTTTATAATTGTATGTACTATCACCCAGTGCCGTTCAATGCCGTTCAGTTCTACTTTAATGAACACTTGTAAATATGTCTGATTCTTGCCAGAACTTGTCTATATCTTTAACTGTTCAAATTCACATGTGGAAGGTGCCAATACATTTATCAAGGGCATAATATATAATATTAATGTTTCAAACATTTGAATTTAACAGTGTGAACTGACACTCTTCCTCTGCAAAAGAAATATTATATACACTTCTCATGAAAAACGAAAGCATTTCCTGCTGGTTTCAGTTTTTCCGTGTTTTGGTCTAGATGTGGCTGTGCAGGTCTTGTGACCTGCTCGCCACAGCCGGGTTTCACAAATGTGCATTGAATGCAATCTGTGGTCCATTAGTCCATATAGGATGACAGCGATGCGCCAACAAACTGATCTGAACACCCATAATTAAATAAAATGATTTTTTTCCCCGTGACAAATACTGTCTGGGCACCAACTTCCGTGTTTGAGTCTGCTTTTATTGTTTAATCAAAATGAATTATGTTTTTAATCTACAGTCCATATATACAGACAGCATAAAAGTGATGCCCTAGCAACCTGACCCAAATAAATTGAGGAATCTCTCTGCAGTGTTGTCACACGAAAGATCATCTGGGCGGGTTCCAACTTCTGCATTTAGGGTTCTGCTTTTTTTCGTTATGGCAACATAAAATTGTTATAAATACATATTTAAGAATCAGACTTTTGCCATTTCTGCATCGATTCAGAATCGTTCACATTTGCATCGAGATGAATCAGAAAAAATGATTTTCTCCCACTCCTAAATATCCTATCAGCCAACCAAACCACACACCCCAGTCTCTCATAATGCTTTATTTAAGCTTTTACATTCTCGACTTTAACCAGTATTACGTTAGTCCAATAACTAGGAACTAACGAGCAGCATTAGTCTCACAGATCTCAGAAATAACAAAAGAGAAAGGGTGGAGTGAGCTTGGGCTCATTAGTATTTAAAGCAAAATGTCTTAAAACAGGTTGTTCTGAGGAAAGCCCTTTCAGCTGTGTAGAAAATGGTACTGCAGTCGTTAAACTCCAAGGTGTTTTGACCAAAGCATGTCAGACATTTCATTAACACCTCTGGCATACTCATGTTTCCTAGGCTGGAATAGGGCTGTGCGATATGACCAGATTTTCATGTCATGATACAAGTTATCTTATTTGACGATAACGATACATATTACGATATACATTTTCTGTAAATTCTATAGTTTATACAGGTACATCTCAAAAAATTAGAATATCATGAAAAAGTTCAATATTTTTTTGTCACTCATTTCAGAAAGTGAAACCCATATATAGATTCATTACACAGAGAGTGATACATTCCACGTGTTTATTTCAGTTTTGATGGTTATGGCTTACAGCCCATGAAAACCCCAAATTCAGTTTCTCAAAGAATTAGAATATTACATAAAATTAATTTTAAAAAATATTTTTTTCATAGAATTGTTGGCCAACTGAAAAGTATGTCCATGTCCACACTCAATACTTGGTCGGGGCTTCTTTTGGATTAATTACTGTATCAGTGTGGTGTAGCATGGAGGTGCTCAACCTGTGGCACTACTGAGGTGTTATGAAGGTCCAGGTTGCTTTGATAGTGACCTTCAGCTCATCTGCATTGTTGGGTCTTGTTTCTCTCATCTTCCTCTTGACAATACTCCATAGATTCTCTATGGGGTTTAGGTCAGGAGAGTTTGCTGGCCAATCAAACATAGTGATGCCATGGTCATTAAAACCAGTTTTTGATACTTTTGGCAGTGTGTGTGTGTGTGTGGGGGGGGGGGGGGGTCAAGTCCTGCTGGAAAATGAAATCAGCTTCTCCATAAAGCTTGTCAGCAGAGGGAAGCATGAAGTGCTCTAAAATTTCCTGGTAGACGACTGCGGTGACTTTGGTCTTGTTAAAACACAGTGGACAAACACCAGCAGATGACATGGTTCATCAAATTGTCACTGACTGTGGAAACTTCACACTAAACTTCAATCAACTTAGATTCTGTGCCTCTCCACTCTTTCTCTAGACTCTGGGACTTTAATTTCCAAATGAAATGCAAAATTTACTTTTATCTGAACAGAGGTCATCTGCTGGTGTTGGTCTACTGTGTTTTACCAAGACCAAAGTCAGTACAGTCGTCTACCAGGACATTTAAGAGCACTTCATGCTTCCCTCTGCTGACAAGCTTTATGGAGAAGCTGATTTCATTTTCCAGCAGGACTTGGCACCCCCCACACACTGCCAAAAGTATCAAAACCTGGTTTAATGACCATGGCGTCACTGTGTTTGATTGGCCAGTAAACTCTCCTGATCTAAACCCCATAGAGAATCTATAGAGTATTGTCAAGAGGAAGATGAGACACCAGACCCAACAATGCAGACGAGTTGAAGGTCACTATCAAAGCAACCTGGACCTTCATAACACCACAGCAGTGCCACAGGCTGATCACCTCCATGCCACGCCACATTGATACAGTAATTAATCCAAAAGGAGCCCCGACCAAGTATTGAGTGTGTACATGGACATACTTTTCCGTCGGCCAACAATTCTATGAAAAAACTATTTTTTAAAATTAATTTTATGTAATATTCTAATTTTTTGAGAAACTGAATTTGGGGTTTTCATGGGCTGTAAGCCATAATCATCGAAATTGAAATAAACACTTGAAATATATCACTCTCTGTGTAATGAATCTATATATGGGTTTCACTTTATGAAATGAGTGACAAAAAATATTGAACTTTTTCATGATATTCTAATTTTTTGAGATGTACCTGTATATGATGACCAATAAAAAGGACAATCTCTTTTTCTACATTTTAAATTACATACTAGAAAAATCATTTGTACAAATTCATCCGTCATTAATTTTATGCACTTTTTCTCTTTTAATTTTGCAGTGTTATAAAATTGTTTTCAATGTGCATTTGAGGTTACTTCAACTTTATTCTTTATACCTACTGGACTAATTAAAAATTATTAGAAATCAAGTTACAGTAAGAGCCAGTTTGTTCCTCTAATACATTTTAATTTATTTATTATTTATTTAGTGTGTATGCAGCCACTGTCACACACTTTTGCAGCTTTAGTAATATATTTTCAGACAAAATTCAGAAACTCGGCAGTGATTTAAACCAGAACAGTGGGCTAATACACTATAATGTTTCCCATTAGCGACAAGTTAGCAGCGTCATTTAGCATTTGCCTTCTTATTCCATCTAGCTACAATGCTCAGCACTGGGTGTGTTTATATTTATATATCTATATATTTATTCCATCTAGCTACAATGCTCCGCACTGTGTTTTTATATATCTACATATTATTCCATCTAGCTACATTGCTCCGCACTGTGTGTGTTTATATACTTGCATATTTATTCCACCTAGCTGCAATGCTCCGTACTGTGGGTGTTTATATATTTACATATTTATTCCATCTAGCTACAATGCTCTGCACTGTGTGTTCATATATTCATATATTTATTCCATCTAGCTACAATGCTCTGCACTGTGTGTCTGTGTGTGTGTGTGTATATATATATTTTATAGTAATATGTACATATGTATATTAGCTGCTCTTGCTTGCTTGTTTTTTTTTTTCTTGCCTTCTGATTGTTGCTCTGAGTGTTGCTATCCCTGTGCTGTTGCAATCCTGGAATTTCCCCGTTGTGGGACTAATAAAGGCTTATCTTATCTTATCTTATAATTGGAGAGAGATGGTGTTGACGTTACTTGCCTCCAGTTAAAACAAGGTTGGAGGACAGTCCTCTCTGACACAGCACGGTGGGGAAAAAGTCCAACATCACTGGCATGATGCTAAACCAGGGTAAACATGCTAAACCAGGGTGAAGTTGGCCCCCCACCCAATGCAAGAGTCCACAAAAATATTCTCAGTCGTTAGTGCATCATTTGTGCTCATTTGTGCCATTAAAATTTCCGTTTGTGCCATTATGGATTTTGAGATATTAAAGATTATTTCAAAGGTCATTCATAGGTCACTCAGCCCCCCACTTGCTCCAAATTGACCCAGAGTTGTCTTATTTTTTAGCCCTGCATTAGTTCTGGTTTGTGCTGTTAAAATTTTTGCTTCTGCTGCTGTGCCTTTTTAGATATTACAAGTTTTATTTTCACCATACTGTAGGCATTTTTCTAACAGCTGTTTCAAGCACATATGTAACTGTGTCTTCCAGTTAAAACATAATACTCCCTTTACAGGGAAATAAATGTCTACATGTCTAATAGATGTCTAAAATGGTCATTGCTGGAGCAAGTTTGGCATAAAGTTGGAGATAAGAGCATCTGTGGCCCTATAAGCTGAACACAGAGGTGTGCATGGGATCACGCATGTATGCTCATCACGGAGTGACCCCAGGAGCAGTGTGTGCCTGCAGGTGTTTCATCAGCCACATCCTTTACCTGGGCAGAGTTTTTCTGGATTTCAGCATATTTTTCCTAACTTTCCCTGTGCCCATGACTACTTAAAGAGTGAATTTATGCTTCTTTTGCATTATAGTGACTAATAACTGGTTTATTGTGGTTACTGATATTTTACGGTCCTTAACTGCCAAACTCTTGATGGAGTTAATTGGTATTGTTACCTCCGCCAGGCCGAAAAGGCCAGGAGGAGGTTATGTTTTTGCCAGGGTTTGTGTGTTTGTCTGTCTGTCTGTCTGTCTGTTTGTCTGTTGGTTAGCAAGATAACTCAAAAAGTCTTGGACGGATTTCCATGAAACTTTCAGGCGTTGTTGGAAATGGTACAAGGAAGAACTGATTAAATTTTGGGGATGATCCGCATCACCGTCTGCATACAGGAATTTTTTAAAGCATTTTTCCACACTGTGACATATGGCCATTTTCAACATGTGCGCAGGCGCAATGGACGGTGCTGGGCGTCGTGTCTGACCAACACAAACTCCGCCTTCTTCAACGTTTTAGCCACAAAAGCATGCGGAAAACACTGGTGGCCTGGGCCCGCCAGCCATAGGCGCTGCACACATTGCGCTGGTCGTCGTGTCTGACCAACACAAACTCCGCGTTCTTCAACGTTTTAGGCACAAAAGCACGCAGAAAACACTGCTGGCCTGGGCCCGCCAGCGTTTTTGCGCCACGCTGCAAAACCTGACACGGCCACCTGTCCGCCGCCCGATTATTTGCCACAAATTCCCCGCCCAGCTATAGGCGCTGCGTAAAAACGACCTCTCTGCCGGGCAAAATTCTAAATTCTGTTTTGCCGCGGAGCGCAACCCCAATATAATATAAAACCCACGGCAACCTGTCTAACCAATCTGCATCCGTCAGTGGAGGAGATGCACACACCAATACTTCAGTTTATTACCTCCGCCAAGGAGGCAATGCTTTTACAACCGTAAAACGGGGCTATAAGGGACGGCGGGGTAATATGGGACACTTTTCTAAATGTAATTCTGCTTTTTTAATTTTGCTTCCGCCTAGATTTGATGAAGGATTCATGGATATTTGACAATAACAACACAACTCAGCGTCCTGCTCAAAATAAAAAAAAGCAGAATTACATTTAAAACATTTCCCAGAAAAGTGTCCCTTATTAACCCGCCGTCCCTTATAGCCCCGTTTTACACTACTGAACCACTAATCCTATCACATTGATTGTCATTCATTAATTGTCTGTTTATTGCACTGTCCCTGTCAAATAAACTAACTAACTAACTAACCTGCACTTATATAGCGCTTTTCTTGTCACAAAGACCACTCAAAGCGCTTTCATTAATACTAACCCTCTATTCTAAGGGCCTATAGGAAACAGATATCTAGGGACAATTTAGAACAGCCAATTAACCTAACATGCATGTTTTTGGCATGTGGGAGGAAACCGGAGAAATCCCGGAGTAAACCCACGCAACACGGGGAGAACAACACAGGGAGAACATGCAAACTCCACACAGATCACTGTTGGTCGGGGGCTGGGATCGAACCCACGATCCCACGATCCCCACAAGGGTAAACTGTGCTGCCGCAGTGCTAACCACTGCGCCACCGTGCAGCCCAAATAAACAAATAATCATTGTGAATCCAATTGCTAGTCATATCTTTTCATGCTCAGGGAATCTGAAAACGTACACACAAACACTGTATGGGGGGAACTGTGCCGCTTGGCGGAGGTCTGCGCTCTCCGAGTGCTTTTCTAGTTATTCATGCATACATTGTCTGCTCATATTCATATTTAAGTTGCATTTTACTTATTTGGCCATAGAAGTATGCCTGAGTCTGTTTATGTGTCTTAAATGCCCACTTTTCTACCTTTTCTTTTTAAAATCCATTTTATACCATGTATTTGCTAATTGAGAAGTTCTCCTCGGAGGAGATTGATTTGTGCATGCTGCAGAGTGGCTCAGCTGCGTGGCGGCAGTACTTTGATGTGTGTAAATGGATGCTTTGCTAGCACTGCATTACATTTTATGTATGAATTTGTTTTGAGATCTGTTGTGGGTTGTCATTGAGATTACCATACTGGTAATAAATTAATCTGGACTGGACAAGGCAACAAACAATTTTTGAAAGTTCAACATGCTAAACTCAGAAGTTTTGAATCTTAAAAATATTCCTGTGCCTTTGTCCCATGTTTTGCATTGCTGTCTTTGATTTTTGTCGCTGTAGTCGGTTTACTTTTACTTCCAGTTCAACATTAACTTGCAATATCCAGTATAAATACATGTTTTAAGGAAGTTAATGTAATTGTTAGGATTAGGAAAGGGTGAGTTTCTATTTCACATAATTAACAACTGTAACCCTTTGTCATCTCTTTTTTTTTTAACCCACTACCAGTAGTCACTTAATGTAAATGACTTACAGCGCCACACGAGTCGGCAGCCCTTTGCAGCAGTGGCTCAATTCTGAGTTTCTTTCTCGTTTTTTATTTACTATCCATTTTTACCTCCGCCAAGGAGGTAATGTTTTTACCGGGGTTTGTTTGTCTGTCTGTCTGTTACCAACATAACTCAAAAAGTTATGAACGGATTTTGACGAAATTTTCAGGAAAGGTGTGTAATGGCACGGGGAACAGATGATTAGATTTTGGTGATGATCTGAGAGTGCATACCTCCACCAAGGGCTTTGTTTGTATTTGTGCAGCAGGATTACACAAAAACTACTTGATGGATTTGGATGAAATTTTAACCAGAGGTGGTTCTTGGGCTACAGAGGAACCCATTATATTTTGGTGATGATCTGAGAATGCATACCTCAGCCAAGGCTCTTATCTTCTCACAGTGTATTAGCAACAATACTCCAAAACTGATACAGACTTTGATGCCATTTTCACCACAAGTGGCTATAGGCCTACACACAAACCCATTACATTTTGGAGGTGATCCATGAGAAACGGAAGGAGCCTTGGCGGAACTATGCGCTCTATGAGTGCTTTTCTAGTTTTTAATTTGCCACAACTTTCTGATCCTGTTACCCCGTATCCATCACAGATGCCAAGGACACATATATCGTTGCACTGGCATTGATATTAGCCATCTTTCTGCTCATATGGCCAATGACTACTGACACGGTGAGTGGAGGAACTATTGTTTACAGTAGGAGTCAATTATTTGCATTGGGCTGCTCCACGGTGCTAACGTAGAGATCCGATATCCCACGAGATATCAGGTGAAAATGACAGGGATGTTGTGCTGGAGTGAAGCAACGCAAAAGGAGAATAAGGTACAGACCCGTCCTACCATCCATTGTTATGGGAAATGTGAGATTGCTGCTTAACAAGATGGACGAACTGACGGCTGTGTCCCGGTATGAGAGCATCTTCAGAGAGATTAGCATCATGTTGTTTACTGCAGGGATGGCAATTTTCTGCCGATCCGCGGATTTCCGCCGATTTATTTTCAAATTGATCATTTCTGTGAATTGTCTAAATCCGTTGAGAAAATTTTAGGGGGGGTAAGGTACCTTATTGTTACCAATTTTAGCGAAAATCAACACGATTACATAAGCGCTCGGCGCTTCCCCGAGTCAAGTCTCCCGCGATAACCCGGATGTGTTGTGTTCAAGCTACTGCTGTATTGTAAACAGCCCTGCGATTGGATAGTTGCAAACGATTAGACCAATCAAATGGCTCGTTGTATGCTTTGTCAAAAATTCATGGCGGCGTGTTCTTAGGGATGTGATTTTCTGCTAATTCGCTGAATTCCGCTTTATTTTATCTTCCAGGAAGATAAAGTACGTTAAGTAGGTTAGCGGCTTGTGGTCCACGAACACAGTGAAGGTGCGCCCTTTCAGGCAGAACTGGAAGTGGCGTATGGCCAGGTGGAGAGCCATTAACTCTGTCGAACACGCTGTATTTACGCTGACTGTCGTGCAAAGACCTGCTAAAAAAAGGTGAGCGGCTGCCAAGAACCGGCAACGCATTGCTCCACGACGGCCGCTATGGCCATGTCCGAGGCGTCGGTAGTGAGCGCTATCCGAGCCACCGGGTCTGGGTGCGCCAGTACTGCAGTGTTTGCCAGAGCTGTTTTAACGTCAGAACGCCTGCTCCTGCTTAGGAGTCCAGTCGACTCTGTCCGCTGGTTTCCGTTTCTTGACTGCGGCGTACAACGGCTGTATGAGCTGGGCTGAGCGGGGGAGGAAACGGTAATAAAAGTTAACCATCCCCCAAAACTCCTGCAGCGCCCTGACGTTGATGTTGAGGAGAAAAAAATAGCAAAACAATTTAGTTAGATTACTTTTATGATTCCAAACAGTTTGAAATTGACAGTGCACAGTGGACATTGACTCATAACTTTTGAATATTTCTAAGACTTGGCTACATCAGTGATTGTGCAAAATGAACTGCTCAAGACTCAATGGAGATTGAAACTGGTGATCTGAAATGAATGCTGAAATTATAAAAAGTAATGGTATGATGGAATTTTATTTCTGTTATGGAATAGATAAAATTAACTGATTTTGATTTGATCAAGTGTTAAAGCATGTGATGGATAATGCTTGTTGGAATATTTTAGGAATGCTATCTTCTTGGAACATAAGTCAATATTATACAGTGATAAATGGCATTCAGCTGTTTGTTTTGTCATTTAAGCACAGTTCTGGTACTTAAAAATCATAAAAGCCCAGGAGCTTCTGCGTCCCCCAGACCCCCTACTGAATTTTCAGATAATTTCCCCAACCCCAAATCACATCCCTGGTTCGTGTTTGAATTCTGAGCTTTCGGTATTGTTTTCAGCGGAATTATGAGATTTTTATCGAAGGATCAGGAGTCATCAGTGCTAGAAATAGACAAAAGTGTCAAAAATAAGTTCCGATGGAATTGGCTTGAGAGAAAAGTGACAGTAAAGGTGAAAATTGGCTCAAAGTTCGACGAGGTAACAGAAACACTCAGTTTCTGAAGAAACCAGAAAAGGAGATGAAGTTCAAAGTTCAGAGACTGACACAGCTTGCTGCCAAAAGGAAGCAAGTTTCACATTAGAAGTGACTTGGTGACCAGTGTAAATAGTGTAATAAACTCTTGTAGAACTGTTAAATATGTTGGACTAAAGAGATTGAGAGATTGAGATTCAACTTTGTCATTACACATGTATAAGGTAACGAAACGTGACTTGGCATTTGGGCACGCTCTGCAGAGCGCATCCAAGGCCGGGGCAGCCGCTAGGCGCCAGTCATAGACAGTGAGACAACATTGAAGAAAAAGTAAGTTAACTTTTCATTAAATTTAATGATTTATCTAAGTCTGGTATTTCATTTTTTTATCATTTTTTTCAGTCTAAATTACTTCTGTTTTACCGAAAACCTCCCAGCTTCAGGGGGGCTGCGCCCCCCCGGCCCCCCCATAAGTCAATCGACCAAATTAGATTTCAGCTGAAATCAGAATTTCCTGTTGCCATCCCTGTTAATGAAACGTGGCTAACAGAACTAGCAGCAGATGCTAACATTGGACTGGAGGGTTTCCACTTAATATGGGCAGATCAGACACCAGATGGCGGAAAGAGCAGAGGCAGGGTGCTGATAATGTGTGTGAATAACAGATTGTGTAATCCTGGGCACATCACAATTAAAGAACAACACTGCAGCAAGGATATTGAATTGCTAGCCATTAGTATGCGACTGGCATATCTTCCGAGAGAGTTGTTCGTGATTGTTATTTATGTACCCCCCCCCCCCCCCCCCTGCGAGCACTGAGGCAGTGTGTGACGTTATCCATTCAGTCACCAGCAGGCTGCAGACACAGCAACCAAATATTCTCCAGCTCATCTCTGGTGATTTTAACCATAATTCCTTGTCCTCCATTCTGCCCACTTTCACCCAGTATGTCACGTACCACACCAGGGACAATAAAATATTGGATTTATTTTATGCAAACACCAATGAGGCTTACACCTCATCCCCCCCCGCCCCCCCCCCCCCCCCCCGAAGATCCAACCACAACTTGGTTCACCTCCTGCTTGTGTACAAACCCCTGGTACACAGACAACCTCCTGTTACCCACACAGTGAAAATATGGTCTGAAGAGGCGGAGGACGCCCTGAAGGACTGTTTTGAATCCACTGTGTGGGAGCAGCTTTGTGATCCACATGGTGAGGACATGTCCAGTTTATGTGAAAAGGCAAAGAATTCAATGCCTTTTTAAAACCGTTACTACTAATCACCCACATAACTACTATTTAAAAGTACATACACCTAACTGACGCAAATAACTTACTTCGTCAAGTTACATGTGCTTGAAACAACTGTTGCAAACATGCCTACAGTAAGGTGAAAATAAAACTTGTAGTATATAAAAAGACATAGCAACACAAATGAAAATTTTAACAGCACAAACCAGCACTAACAAAGGACTGACAAATGAAACCATTTGGGGCAATCTGGAGCAAGTGGGTGGCTGACTTGTGAATGACCCTTTACAATAATCTTTAATATCTAAAAAAACATAATGGCATAAACGCAAATTTCAACAGCACAAACCAGCACTAACAAAGGGCTAAAAAATGAGACCATTTGGGGCAATCTGGAGCAAGTGGGGGGGCTGAGTGACCTTTGAAATAATCTTTAATATCTCAAAATCCAGAGTTTATAAAATTCCGTTTCTCAGTGCTGACTGTGTTTACAGTCAATTCACTGCAAACAAAAATAAATCTATATATCGATAGGTTATCAAGCAGCCTCTTTTTTCACAATGTGGTAGGTTGCCTGTTGGGCTTTGTGTGGGCTTGTTTCCATAGAGCTGGTTGCTTGTTTCTCTCGTGAAACCTGGCAACACTGAGAGGTGGGGCGGTGATGAGTAGAAATGGGTATATGTCTTAAATCCTGATAGAAACGATACTTTTATATGAAACAGTAGACGTTTTTTATTGTGTCACCGATGTACAGTATATCGTCATATCGCACAGCCCTAGGCTGGATAAGCTGGTTAATTTTAAATGCGGACATTGAATGTACAAAGCACACATGAATTTTTCTTTGTCTTTCAGAGAACGGCATCCTGTCTCTTTATAATATCACTAAAGACACATCGGGAATTTACAACTGCACTGCAAAAAACAAAATCCGCTCTGCTCAGTGCAGCATCACCCTTAAAGTTATGCCACGTAAGCACTTTTCTATATAGACGTATTTGTAGCACCCTGTTGAGATGTAATCCCTTCTGTTGCTCATTGTCTCAACTTGTCTTCCTAAAATTCTGCAGCATCCATGATGAACGCCGCTTCCACTGCAGCAATTGTTGCAGGAGTCATTGCCGCCTTTATCATACTCGTCGTCGTCATCTATTGCTGTTGCTGCCGAAAGAAGAAGGAGGAGGAAGAAGGATATGTCATGGGGTAATGTTTTTCAAAACAAACTCTTACTGGCTGAAGATGACAATATAAACAGTTCATTTTCACATTATTGCATAAAATGTAAATATGCTGTATAAGGTTGAATTGCAAGGTACTTGCAAGAGTCGAGTGACAAGTATAAAAATGCTTTGTCCACTTTCCAGAGTTACTGACGACTACAAGGAGGAAGATAGAAACGGCGACGGTCGCCGCCCTGATGGGCGAGAGAGCACAAAGAGTTATGAAGACTCCACAGCAAAAAGCCCTGATGATCTTCGTGACCGTTATGAAGAAAGGAGTGAGGCCGACTACAAGAATGGCAGGGATTACGATGATCGGCGCAGGGATTACGATGATCGGCGCAGAGATTACGATGATCGGCGCAGGGATTACGATGATCGGCGCAGTGATTACGATGATCGGCACAGAGATTATGATGAACGGCGCAGTGATTACGATGATCGGCACAGTGATTACGATGATCGGCGCAGTGATTACAATGATCGGCGCAGTGATTATACTGATGGACGCCGTGATTATACTGATGGGCGCCGTGATTACAGTGACCGCAATGAGCGCTATGATGATGACGATCGCCGCTATGATGATGACCGACGCTACAGAGACCGGCGCGATGATGATGAGCGTTAATGACCGTGATAGGAGAAACAATGAGTAACACATCTAACCTGTATCGTACAACCTTATTCATCTCTTGTCTGTTCAGCATCAGTTACAGCACGCTGTGTGACCTAAATATGGCAGAATTTAGTCATGTGACCTTATTACATAATTGCCAGCTACTTAAGGTAAAAGAAGATGGAGCATAATTTTCTGTATTGCGGCAATTGTTTTGTGGATTGAGTTTTTCTTGCATCTCATTACAGTAAGTAAATAAGAAAATGAAGACAAGCAGGATCAGTTTGAGGAGTGCAGGGACCACAGAATGGTGCCTGGTAAGCCTATGTGATCTTTGGATCTGTGGGAAGGCACGTAGGGTCAGCTGTGGGAATATATGTTAAAGTTTAGCTCCGGGAAAGATTTTTACAGGTATGCAAAACACTCTTTATGCAAATGCAAGGAACTAGACAAACATTTCCCAGATCCCTCTGGTTTTTAAAAAATAAATTATAGGGTTACAATATAAGGTGCCATATTTGCCTCTATGACAATCATGAACAAATTTATTCCTATAAATATTTTGTGCTTACACTAATGTGAATGTTAGAGTTGAATTTTAAAGAGAACAAGTTTTTGTTTTAATTATCCTGTCTGTTAAGCAGTAAATGTATTGCTACCATTATCATTTCGCAGTTACATACAGTGCCAGCTGTTTTTATGTATATATGGGTCATGTTTGTTTTGCTTTGGTGTAGTATGGTTCAGCCACATTCTGATTCATTGATTTGGGGAAGCAAAACTAAAACCAGTTTTTAAACTGAAATACTTTAGCCTATTCCATTTTCTGCGTTTTCTGAATTGAAGAATTTTTTTGCTGTTTGGATGTATTTGGTGATGGTTTTCTGTAGTTGTTTAACAAACATTTTTTTATATGCGGTGGTCTACAATATTTTCTTCTGTGGGGAGAACTTTAATGCATATGCTAATAGTTTTCAGTTTTGTTTATCTGAAATACAACTCCCACTAATTGTTGTGCTTCATGTTACTCTACATTAAAACAGAAAGACGGGGAGAAAAGGACGTTTAAGTCAAAACAAAAGTTACCTCCTTTTGTAGTTACCTTAAAAATGTTCTACTGTACATATGCTATTATTTTATTATTACTTTGAATGCTGATCATGTTTTGATTTATTTGACAGGAAATTATCTAAATGTTGTCAATACAATACAAATTATGTCGTGTACTGTGCTGTAAAATAAAGGTGACAAAATGAGCAAAGTAACATCTCTTTAACTGGAACACTAGATGGCAACACTTTACTTTCCAAATAACTCATTTGACTACAATAGTGTGCTACCATCATTGCTGGTGTCATTTAATTTTTTTCCCCATCCATTCTCTCCATATGAAACTACACCCTCCTGATTACATTCATATCTGTGCTTGTTTGTTGCCTTAGGGAGATTTGATTGGTCTTGGCACTAAGACCTTAAATAAAATTACAACATCTTCAGAGTGTTATGTCTTTGAACTATTGTCAGTAAGTATTGAGTTTTTACTCCACCCTCAAATGAAACTGAACTACAGGTTGATAAATTTTAAATGTGGAAAAAAAAAATATGAGAGAATGGACTATTCGGCTTATCCTGCTACAGTATTTTCTAAACCGAAGAAATCATTCAAGCACACTGAATAACCATATGCCGATTAGCCTACCTTTAGAAAATCAGCCACTGCAAAAGCTGTTATAGGTTTATCATTTAGTATGTATACAATATGACTTTTACATAAAAAGATTCAAAGGCTTTATTATCATGTGCACAGTTAAGAAATGCTACATTTCCTGAGCGATGAAATTCTTACTTTGCTGTCCAAACGAATGCCAAGTTAAAAGGTACAGAAACGATTCTAATAGGTCATGACACACTAACACAGTAACTCAGTCCTAATACTAATGGATGCTAAAACGCACACATACCAACACACAATTAGGCAGTAGAGGATTGAAATTGAAAATTCACTGGATGACTAAAGTGATAGTGGTATCTTGATATCAGAGATGATGTGAACCTGGGGTGGCATGAACCTATGTACAGTGTGCAAATGAGCATTGTGCAACAAGCAGTGTAAAATTACAAATTATTTGATAAGTAGCAGCAGAGATGATATGGACATCAGACAGGTGATACTATATCTACTGTACAGGTGAGCAGTGTGCAAATTTAGCAGCCGATGTGAGTTCCTATATGCGAAGCTGTGTTACAGAGTTTTGGGAGTTATCTGTTCATGTGTCTGATGGCAGTGGGAAAGGAGTTTTTCAGTCTGGTTGTCCTGCATTTCACACTTCTATACCTCCGGCCTGAGGGTACAAGTGTGAACAGTCTGTGCTGGGGGTGGGTGGGGTCCTGGAGGATGGCATCAGCTCTCTTTTGGACTCTGCGGTGGTAGATGCTCTGCAGAGAGGGGAGGGGAGTCATGATGATCTTCTCTGCTGTCTTCCCCACTCTCTGCAGGCGTTTGCGCTCCAGAGTAGCGGTGCTGCCGTACCACGCAGTGATGCAGTTGGTCAGGATGCTCTCGATGATGCAGCTGTAGAAATTGTTGAGGATCCTGGAAGACATGCCGAACTTCTTCAGCCTCCTCAGAAAGTACAGTCACTGTTGAGCTCTCTTAACCAGCTCTGTGGTATTGTGTGTCCACTTAAGGTCCTCACTGATGTGGATGCCCAGGTATTTAAAGCTGCTCACCCTCTCCACCTCAAGCTTCTGGATAAACAGTGGCCGATGGGGTTTCCTCCTCCCTTTCCTCATGTCCACTCTCATCTCCTTTGTCTTGCCCGTGTTGAGGGTGAGGTTGTTGTCCTCGTACCATGACACCAGGTTGGCCACCTCCCTCCTGTAGGATGCTTTATCATCACCAGTGGTGCGTCCTATCGCTGCTGTGTCATCCCCAAACTTTAGGATGATATTGTCCTTGTGGGAGGCAACACAGTCATGGGTGAAGAGGTTGTAGAGGATGGGGCTGAGAACACAACCCTGTGGGACACCTGTGTTTGTGATGATGCTAGCTGAGGTCCTGTTATCCATCCTGACAGACTAGGGCCTGCCAGTTAGAAAGTCCAGTAGCCAGTCACAGAGGGTGGGGTGCAGGCCAATTGAAGACAGTTTGTCAGTGAGTTGTGGGGGATGACCATGTTGAAGGCAGAGCTGTAGTTGACAAAGAGCATCCTAATGTAGAAGTCTTTATCTTCCAGGTGGGAGAGAGAATAATGGAGTGCTGCAGCAATAGCATCTGAGGTGGACCTGTTGGGCCGGTGGGTGTACTCCAGGGGGCCCGGTATGCTGTCCTGAATGACGGGCAGCACCACTCTCTTGAAGCACTTCATGATGATTGGAGTGAGTGCGACCGGTCTGTAATCATTCAGACAGGTTGGCGGGCTCCTTTTGGGGAGGGGGATGATGGTTGTCATTTCGAAACAGGAGGGAACTGTGTTCTGGTTGAGGGAGAGGTTGAAGATTGCTGTGAGAACGTCAGTCAGCTCTGCAGCACATGCTCTGAGGGCCCGCCCAGGTGTGTTGTCTGGCCCTGCTGCCTTGCGGGGGTTGAGATTTTAGATTTAGTATACTTTATTGATCCCCAGAGGGGAAATTGAGGGTCATCCACCACCTGGATGGATGAAGCAGCCACGATACGGCGCTATCCCTTAACCATTCACACACACATTCACACCTAGGGCCACTTTAGAGTCTCCAATTAACCTAACCTGCATGATATTCCTCAGTACTTTGTTTACCTGGCCTGGTGAGACTCTTATGGCCCTTTTCCACTAGCCCCAGTTGGCCTTACTCGACTCGACTCGCCATTACTCGTTTCGGCCTCGGTTGTGTTTCCATTGCAGCTGGGTACAGCTGGGGTGGGTGGGATTTTTTTTGCAGCAAGGCGGCGCCACACTCCCGTGACATAAAACACGCGACCCAAGCAAAACATAACATGGCGGCTGTATAAGGTGACTCCTCGGTCTGAAGCTTTTTGTCACAGTAAATACCAAAAAGGACCGCCAGACAAGGGTACAGGCAGCGAGACGAAACACTCTGGAATAGTACTGCAGCTTCTGGGAGAGCCGAAGACATGAGGATACAAACTCGATCATATATGACGGTAAGCTAATGGTTGCTAATGCTAGTTTGCTATAAGTACGTCGTACTACACTGTAATGTCTGCAAGTTATTGCTGTTTGGTACTAAAATACGTATGGTGTGTGTGTGCGTTTCAGATGGTTCTGTTGTGGGAAAATTACCGCTTCAAACCGTGGGTCTGGCGTTCAACACAGCCTCTCACTGATGTCACCCCAGCTTCACAAACGATCAGTGGTTATAGAGCTTAAGCATGTCTGTAGAAACGTTTATTTCCTGTGCAACAAATTGCTCTGATCTGAGTGAAAATCATGGAGAGACTGTTGAGACATCAGGGATGTAGCTGCTCCAGCTGCACTGAATCTGAGGTGGTGTCGAGGCAAAAAATGATCAGCTGACACAACTTGATCACTGGGTTATATTAGCCACAAAATATATATTCAAAAAGTAAACAGTACTGAGTTAGGTATAATAAGATATATTTGACAATTATTATGCATTTTAGGCCAAAACAAACTTGATCTAGGATTGAAAGCAATTAAAATAATGCAGTCACAAGGTTACATGGAAAATACTTGATTTACTAGATACATGTACTGTAGAAATATATATTCTCTGCATCAACGATGTACTATACATGCATTCATGTAGTATTGCACTGGGAATTGCACTGACAATAAACCTCTGAAGTTTTTGAAGATGTCTCTTTTTTTATATGTAAAGGTTACCACCAAGTGACATAAATCAATACTGAAAGATTGGAAAAGCTGTCTAAGAACAATCGAGCAGTTTGAGAAATCACTTTTGGTTTGGTGTAAGTCTGTCAACAGAATTATGAACCATAAAGCAGTTTGTGTTAAAATGATAAATCCCATTAAACCGTAACCCAGGGGTGTCCAATCATGTACCATGGAGGGCCAAGACCCTGCAGGTTCTCTCTTCTACCCAGTCTCTTCAGCAGGTGTTGTCACTTATCAGCAGTCAGTGGAAAGAAATTCAGTGGAATCTGCTGTTGAAGACACTGGTTGGAGGTAAAGCCTGCAGAGTCTTGGCCCTCCATGGCACATGATTGGACACCCCTGCCCAAACCCATTATGATAAAGGACAGATGCTAATATGGCCCAGAATTCCTCCATATACTGGTACTGTCACTTAAGTGTGCGGGGTCTTCTGCAGTGGCACATTCAACAATACAGCCTTCAGTTAATAAAATAATTGTTTTGGTTACTTTTTCTAAAGAATGAGACATTATTTTCAAAGTCACCGATAAATGGTTTGTACTGGTGACTCTTTTCCCACCAGTGTCTTAACAGACAAAATAGAAAATTATGATTCAAACACATAAGTCACTAAATTGTTTATTACAATCAGCAGCAAATTCCAGATTATTCAGAATGCACAAAATTCAAACTGTAAAAAATAAAAAACTTAGAATGGGTCACACATGCCAGCCACGCTGCCTCACTGAGAAGCTGGTCCCGGTTCAGCAGACCTTTAGGCCTGCATCTCTGTAAATAGTGAGGCAAGGTCCAGTTTGGGTGGATCGTTTCCCTCTTGCCTAGACAAAAGACAGAAATGGGGATAGGCTCCAGCCCCCCCCCCCGCAACCCAAAAAGGATTAAGCGGAAGAAGATGAATGAATGAATGAATGAATGAATCAATAGGCTCAGGGATCATACCATTTGCGGGGGGGGGGGGTCATTTCCATTTTTAAAAAGTTTAAACGACATACTACTGAATATGTTTTGGATGCTATTTCAGCTTGTCAAAGACGAACTACATTTTTATAATCACAACTTTTCTCACTCCATTTTTTAGGGGGTGCTGAGTTTAAATTTAAGGGTGCTACAGCACCCCTAAAAAGGCCTGAAGCCGCCCATGCGCTATATGATATGATTTAGATTATGTTACACGGTAGCTATATGGATAGTTCATATTTACGTTTCCTCAAACTAAAGATATTTAAGTGAAAATCCACCCAAACAGAGTTAAGTAAATTTGCAAGAAAAAAGTTCCAAAATGACATATAAAATTGAAAATTCATAACAATAATGTTAACATTTTATGAGTAAGCACAAATAAGTTGATCATATAGAATAAAAAATGTGATATATAATATAATATATATATTATATATATATAATATAATATCTAAAGCAATATAATATCTAAAGTACTGGAAAAAATCATGTTTGAAAAATTAAATGTATTCATCAAATCTACTGATCATCAATTTGGATTCAAACCCCATCATGGAACAGATCTGTGCATATATGCTTTAAAAGAAATTATAAATAAGTACAGAAATCAAAATTCTTCAGTTTTTCTGTGTTTTATTGACGCCTCCAAGGCGTTTGATCGTGTTAATCACAGGATATTGTTTAAGAAAATGATTGACAGGGGGGTTCCCAAGTACTTAGTACGTATACTGATTTACTGGTACGCACATCAGAAGATGCTGGTGAAATGGGGGAAGAGTCATTCATCCCCATTTGGTGTGAGCAGTGGTGTCAGACAGGGCAGTATATTGTCCCCTATTCTATTTAATCTTTACATGGATGAGTTGTCAAAGCAACTGACTGCCTGTAAAACTGGGTGTTTAATAGGGAATAAGTTAGTGAATCATTTTATGTATGCTGATGATCTAGTTATTCTCAGTCCAAGTAGTGCTGGTCTTCAGGAGTTACTAAGAGTGTGTACTGCTTATGGAGAGGAAAATGACATAAAATATAATACAAATAAGAGTTGTGTGCTGATTTGCCGCACTAAAGAAGATTTGTTAATGAAATTCCCTGTCTTTGAATTGGCAGGCAGGGAATTAATTGTCAGGGATAAAATTAAATATCTGGGACATTTTATTAATGATAGAATGACTGATGATGATGATATTTTCAGACAACGCTGCAAAATCTACATGCAAGCAAATATTCTTGCACGCAGATTTGGTTTTTGCTCAGATGAGGTGAAACTGGTTCTTTTTAAAACCTATTGTACACCTTTATACACTGCTCATTTATGGATAAATTATAGGAAACAAAGTATGCAGAAATTACAGGTTGCCTACAATGATGCCTTAAGAATTTTACTTAAAAAGCCTCGATGGTGCAGTGCTTCCGAGTTATTTGTCTCATCACGTGTAAATACACTGCATGCAGTAATAAGGAATCTTATGTATAAATTCATCTGTCGGCTTGATGTATCTAGAAATGAAATCATTCAAGTCATGTCTAGCATTAAGCTCAGTTCTATTCGCTGTCAGTCACAGTTTAGAAGGCACTGGTACAGTTGTCTTTTTAAGTCTTTTTAAAGTCTGTACTGTCTTTGTACTTCTCTTAGCAGTTGTGTCTTAGTGTTTTTTGTAACTTTTTGATTGTTTCAACTGTCTTGTTTTTACTTTTTTACTTTTTTTGATGGACCTTGAGTCTGGAATAAAGTCTTTGATTGATTGATTGATTGATTGATAACAATGTCATATGAGATTCAAATAGTTTCTTTTCTGGTAATAAAAGTGGTTTGGCAGTACCAAATGCAGCATGCGCTACTGCTACTATAAGACAAACGAAATAAAATGAAAACATAGTCCTTATTCGCGATTACTTCCATCTATAAAACCTCTGAAATCTCCAAGTTTCTCTTTTTTTTTTGCGCACAACGTTAAAGCTTTTATTTTGGAAACCAGAAGCTGTTTTATTTTGACATGCTTGACAAAGCTGCCGCGATGTTGTGGTCAAGGCTGGCCGAAACGCCGTTCACACTCCCGAGATGAAGCAAAAGAGAAAAGAAGGTGACTTTGTTCGGAAAGCTGTGAGGAAACCCCCCCGCGGGGCTTGGAAAATGTTTTGGAGCCCCTCATGGTGGATTTTTCTGGTTTCGCTGGCAGGTAAGAGGAGAGAAACGGAGTGGAAGTGGCGCGACAGGTTGATAAAGTGGAGTTAGAGATGGAGTAACGGTCGGTGTGGGAGCCGATGGGATGCTACAGTTGGCGGTTGGACCTGAAGGTGCCCTCTCAGATTAATGGTTCAGGTGTCAGTTGACATGTAAGTCGTTTTCTGAGGCCGGTCGCTGCCGTTGCTGGGGTCCAGTCTGCTGTGTGTTGGTCATGTGTGAATAATCAGCGGAGACTGTTGTGGATTAGTTAGGTCTGTACACCACTTTAACTAGGTCACTCAGGGAAATTAGTTCACATATTCTGGGGGGGAAATATGCAGTTAACTGAGAAATGGCTGCAAAATGAGAAATAAATCAAGCAAGGCAGTATTTGTGCTTGTGCAGCAGCTTCTAAAAAGTAGAAATTTAAATCCATGTAGTTACTGAAATTCAACTGATTGCATTTTGGGGAGAATAATGACGCTAATTCCACCTTTTCCACTCTGAGCCCATATAAAACACTGGTACCAGCACTTGGTAACATTTCTGTCAGGCATGCAAAAACATTTAAATTACATTTAAAGATTTAAAACTTCAGGATTTCTAGGCGCAGCCAGGGAATGGAGGGTGTCGTGCTTGGTGACCACAGGAGCTCATCTCTGTTGTTTGCAGATGATGTTGTCCTGTTGGCTTCATCCAGCAGTGACCTACAGTTCTTGCTGGGACGGTTTGCCGCTGAGTGTGAAGCGGCTGGGATGAGAATCAGCACCTTCAACCATGGTCCTCAGCCGGAAAAAGGTGGATTGTCCTCTCTGGGTTGGGGACAGGCTCCTGCCCCAAGTGGAGGAGTTTAAGTATCTTGGGGTCTTGTTCACGAGTGAGGGGAGAATGGAGCGAGAGATTGACAGACGGATTGGAGCAGCATCTGCAGTGATGCGGACGTTGTACCGGTCTATTGTGGTGAAGAGGGAGCTTAGTTCTAAGGCAAAGCTGTCGATTTACCAGTCAATCTACATTCCTACTCTCACCTATGGTCACAGGCTTTGGGTAATGACCGAAAGAACAAGATCGCAGATACAAGCAGCTGAAATGAGCTTTCTCCGTAGGATTGCTGGACTCACCCTCAGAGATAGGGTGAGGAGCTCAGTCATCCGGGAGAGGCTCAGAGTAGAACCGCTGCTCCTTCACATTGAAAGGAGTCAGTTGAGGTGGTATGGGCATCTGATTAGAATGCCTCCTGGACGCCTCCCACTTGAGGTGTTTCGGGCACGTCCCACTGGGAGGAGACCCCGGGGCAGACCCAGGACTCGGTGGAGAGACTATGTCTCCCAGCTGGCCTGGGAACGCCTTGGTATCCTCTCTGAAGAGCTAGAGCAGGTAGCTGGGGAGAGGGAAGTTTGGGCTTCTCTGCTTGAACTGCTGCCTCCGCGACCCGGACCTCCGGAAAAGCGGTAGAAGATCGATGGATGGATGGATTTAAAATTAACATTTGGATTTACAGTGGCAAAATAAAAGTTACATGAACCTTTTGGAGTTTAATAGTCTTATGCATTAATTTGTTGTAAAATGTGATCTGGACTTCATCTAAGTCAAGGGTATTGACAGATGGGCTTAAAATAGTAACACAAAATGTGATCTTTAATGTCTTTGTGGAGAACAACCTTAAAAACCTCAGAGTGCTCGTGGAAAAAGTTTGTGAACCCTTGAATGAATAACTGCTTGACCCCCTTTGAACCAGGAGGCACTTCTGTAGCCGTGGATCAGACCTGTGCATCGTTCAGGAGGATTTTTTTTAGCCCATTCTTCCTGGCAGAACATAGAACAACATCTACAGTGTTCCAGCTGATGTACAGACGTTCTCACATTATCCTGAAGAATTTTTTTGCTACACTTGGGAATTCATCTTCCCCTTAATGATTGCAAGGTGGCCCAGCCCTGATGCAGCAAAGCAGGCCCAAATCATGCTTCAGCCACTACACTTTACGTTTGGGATGTTTTCATGATGATATGCAGTGCCCTTTTTATGCCAGATGTAGAGCTGCGTGTTCCGCTGTGGAGTGTCAATGTGCTCTTTCACAAACTTCAGGGCAGGCATGCAGCAATGTTCTTTTCAGTAAGCAGTGGCTTCCTTTGGCGTGTCCTGCCATAGACACCCTGCTTGTTCAGTGTTTTTACGTACTGTAGACTCAGTAAACACAGACGTTAGCCAGTTCCATTGACACGTTCAAATCTTTGGTTGTCACTCAGGGTTGTTTCTTTACCTCAGTGATGAGTCTTTGTTGTGCTCGTGGGTTCAATTTGACTGGGCACTGTTGTGTCGGAGGTTGGAGCCAAAAGATGAGACCAGGTGCTGAACTGAACACACGTTTATTTAAGGACAGTGCAACCTAACCACACCTCACTGTTTTGCAGAGGAGACGGCCAAGAGGCCGCCCCTCCTGCATGCAGCCCTTTTATAGTCACGGGTGGTGGCGTGACCGGAAGGCGGCGCCACCACTCCATGCCCATACAAACAAGAACATAGAAATAACTATATAACATTCCCCCCCACAAAAAAAAGTCCAAAACACACACATGCAATTGAGCCCCCCCACACACACACACACACAATTTAGAACCCAAATCATGCGCTAAGAAAACTAAACTCAAGTCACTAAAAGGGGCCTATCACAGTGACACAAAACAACTAAAACCAGGGGAGGACAGGTGGACTGCGTCCTACTCCCACACGGCAACACAGATTATTCTGCCATCTGTACAAACAAAAAAAGTCCATTCATAAACAAAAAAATAACTGCCATGTTTCTAAACCAAAATAAGGCACAAAATAATCCCAAACTATATATACAATAATACACCAAAACAATGAAACTACAGTATATACACATGGCGAGGGGGAGAAACCCCGTGGGCCCCATGGACCGTCCCTTCATCAGACCATCCCTGGAGGTGGCTTGTCTCCCAGGTCGCAGCAGGTTGCCTCGACCCCGACGTGCCTCTTCTTCCTCACTGCTGGATGCTCCACTCGTCCAGGCCCACGTCCCTCGAACCTCTCCTAGGCACGCCGCAGGTCGTTCGGGTGCCTCCACGAGCCATCCAACAGCTGGAGATAGGTGTCACCCCGACTAGCCATAACACACAGCCGGCACTGGTGCTTTTTCACCTGCTGTTTGGCCCGTACCCGCCGTGATCTTGCCTCCACTCGAGCCCAAACCCAGTCCACGACTCCCAGCGGGGCTCTGCTCGGCTTGCAGGGTCTCTGCCTGGCACTTGATCTTTTAGTGTCAGTTGGTCTTGCCCCGACCTCTTCTAAGACCGCTTGGTCTCGCCGATGTGGCCCCATGTCCACCGACCCACTTCAGCCGAGCTCCGGGAACACCTGGGACCATCCCCTCTGCATCACTCATTAGTGCAGGCACTCCTCTGTGCCACCCAGTACCCTCGTCCAGGGCGACTTGGGCTCTGGCAATGGGGCCTTCCTACGATGACCCTGAGCGCGACAAGGCCTGTCCACACTCCGGGGTGCTGGGCAACTTTTCATCCCACACTATGTCATCCTGTAATCTCGGAACTGGTCGGTTCCACAGTCTGCGGCCCGACCACTCTTCTCCAGTGCCACTCTTAATGGCGAAGCCGAGGCCATAGAAGAGGTTAGAGCCCATGATGTTCGCGCCACGGGCTGTCACGAGGAACTCCACACCAGCCATCTCCACCAACTTGTACCGAGCCGTCAGTCTGATTGTTCCCACCATGGCCAGCTGTCCTCCTCCATAGCCACACAGCGGTGCTGAGTCATCTCCAATCCTGTAGTGTGGAAAAAAAATGCCTCACAGTATCCCAGTTCAGCAGGGAACTCTCCGCCGCCGTGTTGATCAGCACCTCCACTCCGTCCAACTCTACCGTGCAGTACGTGTGCCTACTGGTGCTCGGGGACACAGTATAGATGACTGTTGGGGCGGGAGGGGTTGAACTCTTCTGCAGGCTCCCTTGCTCGACCAAATGGCATACCCTTGCGTAGTGATGCAAATGGCCACACCTGCCGCGGCGCTTCCCTCTTGCCGGACAATCTCTGCTTTTGTAGTGATGCTTCATGGACCCGCAGCCCATACACTTGGGCTTTCCCAGGGCAGACCTCAACATCACAGCGTTGGCACCTCCTGCGTCATCCTCGACCCTCCCATCGCTGTCCAGGTCCCCTACTTGTGTAGCCATGGGGGATCCTAACTGTCGCGGTGACAGATGCTCACTCAGCTCCCGAGTTAACTTATCTGCTGCCTCCAGCTGGAGCGCCAACTCAACGGCCCTGGACAGTGTCAATTCACCTGGAAATGTGAGCAGCTTCGACCAGACTGCACCACAGTTGGTATGTTCTGCCAACTGGTCGTGGACCATTTCTTCCTCCCAACGGTCCGAACCGACACTCGGTGGCCAGCTGCCTCAAGTCCGACACAAACTGTTGGATGGACTCGCCCACCCGTTGCCCATACAAACAATAACATAGAAATAACTATATAACAGGCACCCACTTCTTGTTAGAGTAGCCACAGTCCCAAAGTGTCTCCATTTGTAGATTGTTTGCCTAATTGTAGACTGGTGAATTTCTGATGCCTTTGAAATCACTTTGTAATCCTTTCCTGCTTTGTGTAAATCAACATTTTTTTTTTCTTATCAAGTCTGATATCAGACGAAGAACGATCCAACAGACTCTCATGATAAATTGTATATCAAGGATTCAGTGTACCCCGCCCGGTATGGGGTTACCGGGGCCCCACCCTGGAGCCAGGCCTGGGGGAGGGGCTCGAAGGCTAGCGTCTGGTGGCCGGGTTTCCACCCATGGGACCCGGCCGGGCTCAGCCCGAAGGAGTTACATGGGTCCGCCCTCCAGTAGGTTCACCACCTGCAGGAGGGATCATGGAAGTCCGGTGCTATGTGGATTAGGTGGCAGTCAAAGGCGGAGACCTTGGCGGACTGATCCCAAGCTTTCTAAACTGGCTTTTGGTACGTGGAATGTCACCTCTCTGGTGGGGAAGGAGCCTGAGCTGGTGTACGAGATTGAGCGATACCGGCTAGATATAGTCGGCCTCACCTCAACACACAGCTCCGGTTCCGGAACCAGTCTCCTGGAGAGGGGCTGGAGCTTGGCCTTTTCTGGAGTTGCCCCGGGCGAGAGGCGACGAGCAGGGGTAGGTATTCTTGTATCGCCCCACCTTGCTGCCTCTATATTGGAGTTTTCCCCGGTGGACGAAAGGGTTGCTTCCCTGCGCCTTCGGGTTGGGAAACGGGTCCTGACCATCATTTGTGCCTATGCACCAAATGATGTTTCAGAGTACCCACCCTTTTTGGAGTCTGTGACTGGGGTGCTGGAGGGTGCTCCTCCTGGAGACTCCATTGTCCTACTGGGGGACTTCAATGCGCACGTGGGCAACGACAGTGAAACCTGGAGGGGGGTGATTGGGAGGAACGGCCTGCCCGATCTGAACCCGAGTGGTGTTCAGTTATTGGACTTCTGTGCTAACCACAGTCTGTCTATAACGAACACCATGTTCAAGCATAAGGGTGTCCATATGTGCACCTGGCACCAGGACACCCTAGGCCGCAGGTCGATGATCGATTTTGTTATCGTATCATCAGACCTGCGACCGTATGTCTTGGACACCCGAGTAAAGAGAGGTGCAGAGCTGTCAACTGATCACCACCTGGTGGTGAGTTGGATCCGATGGCAGGGGAGGAAGCCATTCAGACCTGGTAGACCCAAACGTATAGTGAGGGTGTGCTGGGAGCGTCTGGCTGAGGCCCCTGTCCGGGAGGTCTTCAACTCCCACCTCCGGAAGAACTTCAACCACATTCCGAGGGAGTCTGGAGACATGGAGTCTGAATGGGCCATGTTCTCCACCTCTGTTGTTGAAGCGGCAGCCCAGAGCTGCGGCCGCAAGGTGGTCGGTGCATCTCGTGGTGGCAACCCCCGAACCAAGTGGTGGACACCAGTGGTGAGGGGGGCCATTAAGCTGAAGAAGGAGTCCTATCAAGCTTGGTTGGCTTGTGGGACTCCCGAAGCAGCTGAGGTGTACCGGCAGGCCAAGCGGAGTGCAGCTCGGGTGGTTGCTGAAGCAAAAACCCGGGTATGGGAGGAGTTCGGTGAGGCCATGGAACAAGACTTTCGGTCGGCTTCAAAGAGATTCTGGCAAACTGTTCGGCGGCTCAGGAGGGGAAAGCAGCTCCCCGTCCACACTGTGTATGGTGCGGATGGGACACTGTTGACTTCAACTGGGGATATCGTCGGGCGGTGGAAGGAATACTTCGAGGATCTCCTCAATCCCACTGATACGCCTTCCACAGAGGAAGCAGGGTTTGGGGACGAGGGGGATGACTCGCCTATCACAGGGGCTGAGGTCGCCAAGGTGGTTAAAAATCTCCTTGGTGGCCGGGCCCCGGGGGTGGACGAGATTCGCCCCGAGTACCTCAAGGCCCTGGATGTTGTTGGGTTGTCATGGTTGACACGCCTCTGCAACATTGCGTGGAGGTCGGGGGCAGTGCCTTTGGCATGGCAAACCGGGGTGGTGGTTCCTCTCTTCAAAAAAGGGGACCGGAGGGTGTGCTCCAACTTTAGAGGGATCACACTCCTCAGCCTCCCTGGGAAGGTCTATGCCAAGGTACTGGAGAGGAGAGTCCGGCCGTTGGTCGAACCTCGGATTCAGGAGGAGCAATGTGGTTTTCGTCCTGGCCGTGGCACATCGGATCAGCTCTTTACCCTCTCGAGAATTCTTGAGGGTTCGTGGGAGTTTGCCCAACCAGTTTACATGTGTTTTGTGGACTTGGAGAAGGCATTTGACCGCGTCCCTCGTGGATTTTTGTGGGGGGTGCTTCGGGAGTATGGGGTATCGGGCTTGTTGTTACGAGCTATTCGGTCTCTGTACGACCGTTGTGAGAGTTTAGTTCGCATTGCCAACACTCGGTCGGAGTCATTCCCAGTGAGAGTTGGACTCCGCCAGGGCTGCCCTTTGTCACCGGTCCTGTTCATAATTTTTATGGACAGGATTTCTAGGCGCAGCCAGGGAATGGAGGGTGTCATGCTTGGTGACCACAGGATCTCATCTCTGTTGTTTGCAGATGATGTTGTCCTGTTGGCTTCATCCAGCAATGACCTACAGCTCTTGCTGGGACGGTTTGCCGCGGAGTGTGAAGCGGCTGGGATGAGAATCAGCACCTCCAAGTCCGAGTCCATGGTCCTCAGCCGGAAAAAGGTGGATTGTCCTCTCCGGGTTGGGGACAGGCTCCTGCCCCAAGTGGAGGAGTTTAAGTATCTTGGGGTCTTGTTCACGAGTGAGGGGAAAATGGAGCGAGAGATCGACAGACGGATTGGAGCAGCATCTGCAGTGATGCGGACGTTGTACCGGTCTGTTGTGGTGAAGAGGGAGCTTAGTTCTAAGGCAAAGCTGTCGATTTACCAGTCAATCTACGTTCCTACTCTCACCTATGGTCACGAGCTTTGGGTAATGACCGAAAGAACGAGATCGCGGATACAAGCGGCTGAAATGAGCTTTCTCCGTAGGATTGCTGGACTCACCCTCAGAGATAGGGTGAGGAGCTCAGTCATCCGGGAGAGGCTCAGAGTAGAACCGCTGCTCCTCCACATTGAAAGGAGTCAGTTGAGGTGGTATGGGCATCTGATTAGGATGCCTCCTGGACGCCTCCCACTTGAGGTGTTTCAGGCACGTCCCACTGGGAGGAGACCCCGGGGCAGACCCAGGACTCGGTGGAGAGACTATGTCTCCCAGCTAGTCTGGGAACGCCTTGGTATCCCCTCTGAAGAGCTGGAGCAGGTGGCTGGGGAGAGGGAAGTCTGGGCTTCTCTGCTTGAACTGCTGCCTCCGCGACCCGGACCTCCGGAAAAGCGGTAGAAGATGGATGGATGGATGGATGGATGGATGGAAGTCTGATATCATTGTTTTTTATTCTAGCTCTGGAAAGATTTAAATGATCTCTGTTTCATGACATGATTTGGAGAAGGGACATGTGGCTAATTTTATGACATCTTCTTCAGGCTAACATATCTAGGAGAGAAACCTCCTGAACTGGTGAGAGTTAAATTGTAAATTCAAGAGCAAATCATTGCAAATTAGAAAATAAGAAAAAGTCACAAAATTGCAAAGAAAGTTGTAATCTTTCTGCAAAAAGGATCACAGATTTATTCTGTGTTCTTTCTGATATTTTTCAAAGAAAATTGGTGGCTTTTCTTTTTTTTTAACATAATAAGCTTATTAGCTTATTCCTACAAACTCTTAGATATGTGGAGATGATCAAACATAAATTTGCCGCATATGCCCTTTAATATAATCCAAATCATATAGGAAAAAAAAATGTTAGATAATATTAAAGCAAATATTTGCTGAGCCAGAACAGAAAAATGATTATATCAAATCAGATGAGGCAAAACTGTGTCGGGCATTCAGTTCACATCAGTTAAATCAAAACTAATAAAGAATATCACTGAGTAAAAGTACAGGTTTTTCTTCAAAACTGTATCTGAGTAAAAAGTGTCCCGTAATAAAACTACACACAAAGACACTGTAAAAGACACACACTAGGAGTATTTCTTTATGCAGATTCTGTTAGTGCTATTCTTTCACAATTAAAGCAAACATATTAATTCAAACCAAGACACACAAACATCCTGAACACTGACTATCCTTGCAACCTCCTCCCACTTTCATTTTCTTCTCTGGAGCACAAACTCTGAAAACTAATAAATCCAGGATCGTCCCACAGCCTGTGATCCCAGCAAGACCAGCCCAGTGGATTGTTTTGGCTCCACTTCTTAGAAATTCAACCACTGCTCCACATGAGGAATTTGTCTGAATTCCTGATTTGAAATGATGCTCATTTTTTTCCTAAAATTCCCCCTGAAATAATAATGATAATAGTAATTTAATTTAATAATTAAATTACATGTTAAGAGTAATGTAATTCTGTTAAAGAACTGTCTTTGATAATTATCTACTTTTTAACTGTAAGCAGAACTAAAGCTCTCTGTACATTTAGTCGTGAAAACTGCACTGATTAAATGTGAGGATAAGATTGAAATGAACACTTTTTTTAGTTACATCACACATTTATCCAACAATTCTTTTGAAAAATAGAGTTAGCAGCAAATAATGCACAAATAACAGTTATCTTTCAGTGTGACTTTGAGAAAATTTGAACCATTTGTGTAATGTATGACTTAATGTTTTTGATCTGTAACAGTGGTTTTCAACTTGGGGTCCCTGGAATGTTCAGGTTTTTGTGTGAAATTTTATAATTTCATTTCTTAATTGGTAAAAAAAAATGCAAATAATTTGCTATTGTTGTGCATGGGTCTGTCAGAACCAGTAACTGAGGCTCCGTGGAGAGCATCTTCGTACCTCTCCTGAATGTCTGTGGTGAAAAAAACAAACAAAAACACGCTCCATACAGTATTCATTCATTCATTCCCATAAATAAATAAATGCCTAATCTATGAGCTACACATGTGGACAAAATTGTTGGTACCCCTCTGTTAATGAAAGTAAAACCCACAATGTTCACAGAAATAACTTGAATCTGACAAAAGTGGTAATAAATAAAAATTCTATGAAAATTAACCAATGAAAATCAGACAATGCTTTTGAATTGTGGTTCAACAGAATTATTTTAAAAAAGAAACTCATGAAACAGGCCTGGACAAAAATGATGGTACCCTTAACTTAAAAAAGTGGTACAAGAGCTGCGTAAATCAAAAGCATCTTATTACAGTAAATTGATAGAACATGCAAAGGGTAACAACAGTTCCCTATGGAGGCATTTAAATAACTTAACCAACAAAAAAAATGATCAGAAGGGGGTAAAGGAACTTAGAATTAATGGCAAAACCATCAGTGATAATGCTACATTGGCAAATAAATTTAATTCATATTTTGTGGAGTCAGTGGAAGAATTAACAAAAAACTTTGTGCTGCCAAATGTGCTCAACAATACTAAACCAATACTCTCAACAGTTTCTTTTCACATTAATGAGGTAAATGAAGATTTAAATGCTGGCATTGTTAAAACACTGTCAAACTCAAAAACTAATGATATCTACAATATGAGCACTTCCTTTCTCAAAACGCACAGCAAAATATTAATCAAACCACTGACTCATCTCATTAATCTTTCCATTAAGTCCTGTACATTTCCATCTGGCTGGAAAAAAGCTGTCGTCATACCAGTTTTTAAATCGGGTAGTAAAGATGATATATGTAATTACCGCCCAATCTCCATTTTACCAGTCCTGTCTAAGGTTCTTGAAAAAGTTGTAGCTACACAGCTGATAGACTATCTACAAGACGGTCAACTTCTTCATCCACACCAATTTGGTTTTAGACCAGGATACTCAACAGAAACAGCAAACTGCTGCCTTATTGAAAATGTCAAACAGTCCTTGGACAGGGGTAATGTGGTGGGAGCTGTTTTTTCTGGATCTCAAAAAGGCTTTTGACACTGTAAACCACAGCTTGCTTTTATCCAAAATGGTATCTCTTAACTTTTCTTCCAATACAATAAAATGGTTTGCATCTTATCTTCAGAACAGAGAACAGTGTGTAAAAGTTCACCAGGATAAATCCTTCCTTTTAAATAATTGTATGGGTATCCCACAAGGGGCCATTCTTGGTCCTTTACTTTTCAGCATTTTTATTAATGACCTGCCATTACACTGCTCAGCTGCAACATGTCAACTTTATGCAGATGATGCAGTTATTTACACAGCTGCTGAGACTCCAGCTCAGGCTGCAGACGTCCTGTCTTCAAGCATGGTTGATGTCCAAGAGTGGCTCATTCAGAACCATCTACTGCTGAACCTTCAGAAAACAGTTTCAATGTGCTTTTCAATCAAAAAATGTAACTTGCAACATTTTAAAGTTAATATACATGATCAAGATATCAGTTCAGTTACAGAATTCAAATACCTTGGCATTGTACTAGATCCTCAACTCAAATTTAATCTTCACATGAAGATTTCTAAAACAGTAAAAAAAAAAATTTGAATTGCTTTAAATTAATTAGACATTACATATAGGGGTGGGTTCAAAAGATCAATATATCGATATGGATCGATACATGTTTGACTGAGCCGATATCGATCCACAAAATCCGCGGATCGATCTTTTAATATTAATATGTTTTAATATAATATTTTTACGTTTGTGAACGTCTGCTGAGTATAATCGGGTCGAAACCGGGTCAGTGAGCCAGGAACAATGGCCGAGAACCATAAACAACCGACGCGCTAACGGAGCTAGCAAGCTAACGGATATGCTAGTTCTTCTTCTGTGGTGTTAAAACGGTTCTCATCCGGCAAGAGCTTCCTGCCGTGCGTGCTCTTTCGTGTTTACACGAGCGGAGATAATAACGTGCGTCTCTTAATTTAGCAACAAAAGTCACCGTAAAGATTGTCCTCAACAGCTTCTGAATATTTTTCATAAATAAAACTTCTGTGTTCCCTGCGGCGCGTGCACACGTCTTTTGTGTTTACATGACGCGGAGTTAATAACGTGCGTCTCTTAATTTAGCAGCAAAAGTCACCGTATAGACTGTCCTCAACAGCTTCTTAATATTTTTCATAAAGCGGGGATAAACGGACTTTTACTCCATGCAGCGCTGTGTTGGAACATCAAATTGACGACTGATAAACGGAAAATGCGGAGACTGAAACCCGTGAAGCAGAGACTTGGAGCTGCTGAGACTGTAAGTATAATATTTGTTTCTTTTAACGTTTGTGTCGTCAATTAATAATTTATCTGGCATGATGATGGTTTCTTTTACAAACTATGGACACAGAGAGAACTGTTGGTTAAGCGCTGTGAATAAATGCAGAATTAAGGTATATTTTATGAGATTATGGACTTCTGCCACTTAAGCGATGTGAAGAGAATAAATCACAATAAAATTAATAAAGGCTGCAGTACAACAAGCTATTTTTACTCAGTAGAACTAAATTGAAATGAACAAACCTTCTCAGGAAATGAACTGAAACCCTTTTCCAACATTGAAAGTTAATTTGTAGTTAAAATATAAAAAAAAAAACCTAAATTATTAAACCCTACTGTGGTGTGGGGATCTAAAAATATGAATGTTAATTTTACTGTGAAATCTCTTCTTTTTATCTGCCTTCAGATGTGTGAAGACTGGAAGCTTCATCCTCACGGAGACCTTCTGAAGGTCAGAGGTTGTCAGTGGAGGAGCATCCTTGCTTCATGTGGATTTCAGCACAGAAGAAGACCTTCAAATTCAAGATTCAAGGAGGTGCTGCCATCATTTTCTCCACACTAACATGCATTCAATGCAATTTAGTTGTTCCATCCATCCATCCATCTTCTACCGCTTTTCCGGAGGTCCGGGTCGCGGAGGCAGCAGTTCAAGCAGAGAAGCCCAGACTTCCCTCTCCCCAGCCACCTGCTCCAGCTCTTCAGAGGGGATACCAAGGCGTTCCCAGACTAGCTGGGAGACATAGTCTCTCCACCGAGTCCTGGGTCTGCCCCGGGGTCTCCTCCCAGTGGGACGTGCCTGAAACACCTCAAGTGGGAGGCGTCCAGGAGGCATCCTAATCAGATGCCCATACCACCTCAACTGACTCCTTTCAATGTGGAGGAGCAGCGGTTCTACTCTGAGCCTCTCCCGGATGACTGAGCTCCTCACCCTATCTCTGAGGGTGAGTCCAGCAATCCTACGGAGAAAGCTCATTTCAGCCGCTTGTATCCGCGATCTCGTTCTTTCGGTCATTACCCAAAGCTCGTGACCATAGGTGAGAGTAGGAACGTAGATTGACTGGTAAATCGACAGCTTTGCCTTAGAACTAAGCTCCCTCTTCACCACAACAGACCGGTACAACGTCTGCATCACTGCAGATGCTGCTCCAATCCGTCTGTCGATCTCTCGCTCCATTTTCCCCTCACTCGTGAACAAGACCCCAAGATACTTAAACTCCTCCACTTGGGGCAGGAGCCTGTCCCCAACCCGGAGAGGACAATCCACCTTTTTCCGGCTGAGGACCATGGACTCGGACTTGGAGGTGCTGATTCTCATCCCAGCCGCTTCACACTCAGCGGCAAACCGTCCCAGCAAGAGCTGTAGGTCATTGCTGGATGAAGCCAACAGGACAACATCATCTGCAAACAACAGAGATGAGATCCTGTGGTCACCAAGCATGACACCCTCCATTCCCTGGCTGCGCCTAGAAATCCTGTCCATAAAAATTATGAACAGGACCGGTGACAAAGGGCAGCCCTGGCGGAGTCCAACTCTCACTGGGAATGACTCCGACCGAGTGTTGGCAATGCGAACTAAACTCTCACAACGGTCGTACAGAGACCGAATAGCTCGTAACAACAAGCCCGATACCCCATACTCCCGAAGCACCCCCCACAAAAATCCACGAGGGACGCGGTCAAATGCCTTCTCCAAGTCCACAAAACACATGTAAACTGGTTGGGCAAACTCCCACGAACCCTCAAGAATTGAGGGTTCGTGGGAGTTCCCCCTCATGGGAGATCCCCCTCATGGATCGTCACCTTATCGTGGTGGGGGGGTTTGCGTGCCCCAGTGATCCCAGGAGCTATGTTGTCCGGGGCAATTTGCCTCTGATAGGGTCTCCCAAGACAAACTGGTCCTGGGTGAAGGGCCAGACGAAGAACGATCCAACAGACTCTCATGATAAATTGTATATCAAGGATTCAGTGTACCCCGCCCGGTATGGGGTTACCGGGGCCCCACCCTGGAGCCAGGCCTGGGGGAGGGGCTCGAAGGCTAGCGTCTGGTGGCCGGGTTTCCACCCATGGGACCCGGCCGGGCTCAGCCCGAAGGAGTTACATGGGTCCGCCCTCCAGTAGGTTCACCACCTGCAGGAGGGATCATGGAAGTCCGGTGCTATGTGGATTAGGTGGCAGTCAAAGGCGGAGACCTTGGCGGACTGATCCCAAGCTTTCTTTCTAATTTAGTTGTTGTTATGACAAATTCTTGTATTTCTTTTTTAAAGTTCTCAGCAAGAACACAATATTGGTCTTTTTTTTTTTTTTACAATTTTACTGAGCATTTAATTCTAAATAAATCACTGTTTAACAAGAAATTTTTGGCAATCCTGTGCTTTTCTTGTGGTGTTACATAGAATAGCATCACTGTAAACTATGGCAAAAGCAGCTGCTTTAACCACTTGCGCTCCGTTGTTCCGCGGGCGGGCAAGTCTCTGCGTCCTATGACGCACGAGAGCGCGCTCGTGCGCCCTCGTGCGCATGACGCATGATAAGGATATTGATGGTGGTGGTGTAGGTGGTGTGGCCTCCAAGCGCCACTGAAAAAAAAATCTGCAAACACAGCCGCGAACAGATTAGTTCATCTGATTGACCTCTCATTTGACTAATAAGAGCCTTGAATTGGGTTTCTGAAACCTTGAAGAACCAATGAATGAAAATCTAGGAAGGAGGACCCGCCTCCCAACGCTTTGAATGCAGTGAGCCAATTGAAGCAGAGAAGTTCGTGAGCTGTTTTTTTTTTAAGGCTGGGTGAAGACTGGCTGCTGCAGCGGATCAAAAAAGGACACAGGAAGAGCTCTACAGACCCAGCAGCATGGAGACCATCCACAAATGCAACCTGTGTGACAGGGAGTGCCATTCGTGGATCGGCATGTAAGGCCACAGGCGGTGCTTATTTTGTATTGGTTCCAGCAGAGTAGACGTTATGAGTTCTTCCATGGTGATCATAGACCAACGGAGGCTGACGACGAAGGCTGAGTGACACACACGCCTTCGCCAGTCTTTTTTTAATTACTACTGTTATTTGTTTTGAAAAATCGTTCGCCAAAAACCGCAATCATGGAAGCACAAAACCGCAATAATGGAATTATGTTTTGATCGAGTCGCGAGACCAGAACCAGAGCGGACCAGCGTCACGTTCGTCTCACAATGAGGAAGAGAAGTTCGCCCAGACTCCGCTGTGAAGAGGTAAGGTGTTATAAGCTAAATTATTCTCTATCCCTGAAAATTGTAATCCAAAATGACTTTTGACCGATCAGTAAATTACAGCTGTGCGGTTCACGAAGTCTGAAGTTCGTGCGCCGCGGTACAAGGGGTTGCTTGCAGTGTACAGGCTGTGAACGCCCCCCCCACCCCCGCTATTCTTCTGCAGCGAGGGGGGGGGAGCCGCGGTGATTGCACTGCTGTCCTACATCACCACATAAGGCTAATCCGTTGTGTAGCGATGGCTAAAGTCTATCCTCTGTAGCGAGCGGGGGGGGGACAACCCCCCCCCCACACACACACACACAGTAGCGAGGGGGGGGGAGCCGCTGTGACAGTGTTGCTGTAGAAACATGCAACGAGTGTAATCTCATGTAGCGAGGGCCGAACTCTGTCCTTGGTAGCGGGGGGGGGGACGACCCCCCCCCCCCACACACACACACACACAGCCCTGAGTGTAACCTTTCCTTTGAGCCTAAAATGAAGCTTCTACATTGAATCATTCAAAAGTTACAGACGTTTTTCCAAACTGTGCCATTTGGCACAATTTGGCACAGTTCCAAAACGCCTGGGAACAGCCTGAGAACAAAGCTGTGTAAAATATTCATTTTTTGTGGTATTGTTACCAAATTTGGATCTCAGCTGGATAACACTTGGTTCTACATTTCTGTTGCATTTTCCAGCCGGATCGGACAGCTATGTGTTATTTACAAGCATTTGTATCCAAAAAAACACCGTGTCCAAATTTTTTTTCTTCAAGTTCAGTATGTTTAGATGACTGTAACTCAGTGGCCGGAGCACGTAGAGAGATTGTTTTTTTTTTTGCCAAAAAATTCAAAGTGTTTTCTTTTAAATGAGACCAACCCCATGAAGATGCTGCAAAGGGTTGAATAACAGCTTTCGATTTACTTTGGGCACGTTTTTTTTTTTGGCATTTTTAGGAAAATTGCCCGGAGTGCAAGTGGTTAAAATTTGTGCTTCCGCACACAACTTTGAGTGCAAAAAAACTCTAAAAGTGCCATAACTTTTTGGAAAAGCTCCCACAAATCCAAGCTTTTTGGGCCACAACAATCACAAAAACAGCTGACAAAATCCTGGAGGGACTGAAATACAGTGAGATTATGTATGCATGGTTCATGCATTGAATTGGTTTACTTACTCTGGGGGGTGAACTTGACACGACACACCCTTTGCACTAAAGAAAGCACCTGTGAGCACTTCATGAAATGATAAGTTAAATAATAAAAAGTGCATTATTGTAACTGATTTTGGGTCAGTTCTATATGTGATAATTTATGTATTAAAGTTAGAAGATTCTTGGTACAATTTGCAGCATTAGGTCTCGAAGATTTTTGTTTCATGGGAAGTAAAATGGCTATTAAAATGGTAATTCCCCAGATCGAATCGGGATTGAATCGGAATCGAATCGAATCGATTCAGAATCTCAAGAATCGGAATCGAATCGATTCTGGAAATTAGGGATCGTTCCCAGCCCTAATTACATACCACACCAAGTAGCCGTACTGTATATGCATTCTATGGTTTTTTTGCATATATCATACTGTCTGACAGTTTGGGCTCAAGCAGCTCCTTCTACAATAAAACGTATAGGTTCATTATATAATCAAACTCTAAAAATTCTGGATAAAAAGCCCATTAGGTGGCATCATTGTTATATTCTAAAAAAATATAATCTACTGAGTTTTGAGAGTTTCATTGACCTTTGTTTTCTGAAATTAATTTTTAAATGTTTTCATAAATCAGCGCCAGAGCCACTTGTTGGATTCATCCAAAGACAGGACAGCAGCAGAGCCACCAGGAGTTCTGTTAACAATAACTGTAAAATATCCCACCGCAGAACCACATTTGGACAAACAGCTTTTTCTATAAAGGGCAGTCATATCTGGAACACAATGCCAAATGAAATCAAAATAATAACGGATTTTAAAACATTTACTACAAAGGTTAAAAACTGGCTGAAAAGTAAACAAGAATGTACCCATGTATGAAATGATTGTCTGCAGGGTATGAGTGAAGAAGGGAAGGCAAATGTAAAACAGGCATTTTACTGTAACAGGCAAATGTGAATCAGGTTTTTATATTGTGTATTTATAATTTTGTTTGCATTGATGTATGTGGATAATGTTTATACTCTTTTCATTTTGTTTTTTCTTCATCTTTTTCTCTTTTTATCTGTTTCTTTTCTCTAAAGCCCATCCAGGGACAAGAGTTGCAAACTAGCTTAATGCTATACACTCTCTGTGCAACACATCAGATTTTTTTTTTTGTCTATGTTTATTGCATTGTCCCTGACGAATAAACAAATAAAATTTAAAAAAAAAATATTTTGTTGCACAACCTTTTGAGGCAATCACTGCAATCAGACGATTTCTGTAACTGTCAATGAGACTTCTGCACCTCTCAGCAGGTATTTTGGCCCACTCCTCATGAGCAAACTGCTCCAGTTGTCTCAGGTTTGAAGGGTGCCTTCTCCAGACGGCATGTTTCAGCTCCTTCCACAGATGTTCAATAGGATTTAGATCAGGGCTCATAGAAGGCCACTTTAGAATAGTCCAATGTTTCGCTCTTAGCCATTCTTGGGTGTTTTTAGCTGTGTGTTTTGGGTCATTATCCTGTTGCAAGACTCATGACCTGCGACTGAGACCAAGCTGTCTGACACTGGGCAGCACATTTCTCTCTTGAATACCTTGATAGTCTTGAGGTTTCATTGTACCCTGCACAGATTCAAGACACCCTGTGCCAGATGCAGCAAAGCAGTCCCAGAACATAACAGAACCTCCTCCATGTTTCACAGTAGGGACAGTGTTCTTTTCTTGGTATGCTTCATTTTTGCGTCTGTGAATATAGAGCTGATGTGCCTTGTCAAAAAGTTCCAGTTTTGTCTCGTCTGTCCATAGGACATTCTCCCAGAAGCTTTGTGGCTTGTCAACATGCAGTTTGGCAAATTCCAGTCTGGCTTTTTTATTTGTTTTCAACAGTGGTGTCCTCCTTGGTCGTCTCCCATTAAGTCCACTTTGGCTCAAACAACGACAGATGGTGCGATTTAACACTGATGTACCTTGACCTTGGAGTTCACCATGAATGTGTTTAGAGGTTGTTCTGGGCTCTTTTGTTACCATTCGTATTATCCGTCTCCTCCTGCGGCCACGTCCAGGGAGGTTGGCTACAGTCCCGTGGATCTTAAATTTCCGAATAATATGTGCAACTGTAGTCACAGGAACATCAGGCTGCTTGGAGATGGTCTTATAGCCTTTACCTTTAACATGCTTGTATATAATTTTCTTTCTAATCTCCTGTGACAACTCTCTCCTTTGCTTCCTCTGGTCCATGTTTAGTGTGGTACACACCATGTCACCAAACAGCACAGTGACTACTTGTCACCCTTTAAATAGGCCGACTGACTGATTACAAGTTTGTAGACACCTGTGATGTTAATTAGAGGACATATCTTTGTTGAATATGTCCCTATGGTCACATTATTTTCAATCTTTTCTAGGGGTACCATCATTTTTGTCCAGGCCTGTTTCATGAGTTTGTTTTTTAAAGTAATTCTGTTGAACCACAATTCAAAAGCATTGTCTGATTTTCATTGGTTAATTTTCATAGATTTTTTATTTATTACCACTTTTGTCAGATTCAAGTTATTTCTGTGACCATTGTGAGTTTTTCTTTCATTAACAGAGGGGTACCAACAATTTTGTCCATGGCTGTTACTTCCTGTCAGTTTTTGAGGAAAATGTGGATGGAATAAATAAGTGTCAGTGTCTCATGTTATAATTAAACTGATGGGTAACAGTACTTTGATTAGATTATAACTGTTACAACTCTGTCTAGTAAAGTAATGGAAAATCCCAGTGGATGAATGTTTCTGCATTGTCATGATTATAAAATGCACAGCTAAAATAGCATTAACAATGCTGTTCTGATGATAGACCTGCTTTTTGGAGCTCAAAAGCACATTATCATGTAACGCACCATCTACTGGGCTGCACGGTGGCGCAGTGGTTTAGCACTGTGGCATCACAGTTTACCCTCAGCCAGGGGATCGCGGGGATCATGAGACCGTGGGCTCGATCCCAGCCCCCGACCAACAGTGAGCTGTGTGGAGTTTGCATGTTCTCCCCGTGTTGTGTGGGTTTACTCCGGGATTTCTCTGGTTTCCTCCCGCATACCAAAAACATGTAGGTTTAGGGCGCTCGCGCACGCAGCGACCGGCAGCCGGTGGCTTGTCACCAGACTGCAAACCAAATCTACCTACGGGTACAAATAAGTAACAAAAAAAAAAAAATCTACTGGTAATTAGATGGCGTGACGCAAAGCGTGAAAAGGAATTTTTGTTTTAATTCTTGATCTGAAACAGTGCTAATTTTTCCCTAAACTTTCCCAATAAATAATAATGAAAACTGACATGTTTTCTTACAAATAGACACAGATGCAGACATGGTGAGGAGACATAAAGCAGTTTCAGTGAGTTTATTTTACAATATTTACAATGTGCATGAAATATTGCAAGGCGAAAATCTGGCAACCCTGCAGGGAGAGAGAAGAGGGAAACGGTAAGTATTTTAGGTTAGACGGTTTGATGGATTTAATGGCTTTAATTTCTCTTACAAGTGAAGGTGCTTCTGGAAACAGAATATTTACAGGTGGTTGCCAATTCCTGCCATGTGAGTCTTCTGCTGCTGTTGTCCCCATAGGTATTTTCCCACTTTTGCTCAGATAGCTGAAGGTGGAGATGGTGGAGCCTCAGGCTTGAGGTTAAAGACAGTTTAAGGGTGCTTTCATACCTAAATTTGTTTAATTAGGGCCAAATCAGTCGACAAGTTTGTTACTTTGTATCAATTTCTCCTTTGTTCAGTTCCCTTTCAGACAGGTAAAAATTCAACTGGACCAAACTGCATCACATTAAACCCTGCGAGACTTACGTCAGAATGTTCTTTGTTGTTATTGGTCAGATTTTTTTGCAGTGAGAACAGGAAAGGTAAATACAGGAAGTAAAATGACTACTGTGTATTTATGCACTTCTGGGGAGAAAATAATACAAATCATGGCGTAATCTGTGGGGCGTTTTCATCGCCCTGGTTATTGTTTATTATATACGTGCGTATACCACTTTCAGCAAATTGTACAGTTTTAAAATGAAGCGCAACTTCAGGTGGAAAATAACATGTTAACATTCATTAATCCTCCAGAACCGTTACATGCTCAGCCACAGATATTTTGAAAGATCCATCAGGTATGTACAGTGGCATAAAATGTTTTACAGTTTGCCGCTGGTCCTGTTTTAGTACGGTCCTTTTCTCACCTGCTGGACCGCACCAGAGTTCGCCAGTTGATTCGAATCGAAACTACCTCCTTCAGGAGATCTTGGTACGGTTCCTTTGGTGCGCACCTGAGTGCAATTACCATGTTCTCACCAGACAAAATGAACCGCACTAACGGAGAAAACAAACTTGAGTTTGATTGAAATGAACTAAAGCCTATAGGTGTAAAAGCACCCTGTTATTACAGATGATGAACTGATGAGACTTCCGGCCGGAGAGATTTTTGACAGATGCTGGATCTAATCCACAAGGAAATCCCGCGGTATTTAATAACGGTTTGTTCATTAAAAATGATTTAAGGATCATCCGTTATTTTCTGAGGTCTACTCCTCCACGACTGTGTCAAGGTTTTTAACTTTGACATTACATACAAATACTTTATAGAATTCAAATTAACGGGCTACTTATGTATTATTTAGAGCACAAAAATCCAGATGGAGCACCGCTACATCGCATTTCCTTGTTATCACGTGATCGCAATCGGTTCACTCAGTTACTCTTGGGTCTTTCTCGAGATCTCGCGTTATTTTGTATAATTCTTGAGTGATCTTGTATTTCAAACTCTGTTCTGATTATGCCATGGCAGAACTCAAACGGAGCTGGTAGGGACAGACGCAAGGGTCCAGCCGTACTACATCTGCAACGGACTGCATCTGGAGTCAGTGTAAATCCTGGGTAAGGGTGTGTATGGACAATGGTGAAATCGTTGATGAATGCTTACAAAGTCCCACGTAGGAGGAGGAAGTTGAGAGCACAAAGAAATTCTAGTTGCACACATACTGGAGGAGCACTCCTGACTGCTGTCTGGGAAGTCTGACATCTCCCTGCTGATGTGAGGTTGACTGCCTCCTTTTGTAGGCAGGCTGTAATCACTGCAGTTGAGACTAATTACGCAGCTGCAAGAGATGGAATATTCAGCTGGAGGAGAAAAAACAGTGTACAGACCCAGAATATAACAGAAAAATAGTAATTTAATTCAACAAAATCAATGTTAATAGTAGCGCTAATTAATAATTATTACTAATTACTAATTATTAATTATTATTAATTATTACTAATTAATAATTATCAAACACCCATGTGTTTTATAAATATTTTTTACTTTTTACGGGGGGGGGGTGTTCATAGGCTGACCATGATGCAGTGGTCAAATGTGACCAAATGTAGTTCATTTTTTTCAACATATTTTTCAACATTTCAGCATCGGTGTTGCAGCAGCTTGGATCCCTGCGGTATAGAAGCTCTCTTCTTGATCCTCAAAGACATAACGCCTTCTTAGTCAACCTATGAACTTTTCAGCCCCCCCAGTAATTGTCAGAGCAGAGCTAAAGATATCCATGCAGTGGCACTGACTGAAGTGTGAGATGAGATTGAAATAAGCACTTACCATCAGTTTTTTGAGTTACTTCGCACATTTATTCAACAGTTCTTATAAAAAATAGAGTTGGCATATGCACAAATAACAATTATCTTTCATTCTGACTTTGAGAAAATTTGACTCATTTGTGTAATGTATAACTTAATGTCTGTGATCTCTAACATGAATAATTATTTCAGTCCTTTGCAACACTGGTTTGTCAGAAGTTTTTCTTTTAAATAGAATAATAATGTTTGTGTTTCATGTAAGTCATTATAAGAGCCCATAAGCATCCAGAGAGCAGTACGATCCTTGCTATAGCGTGTTGATATTTTAGATGAAAGAAATCAGTCTTCTTCATTCAAGTGTGGGTGTTTAGTTACCTTCAGTGCCGCCATCAGTGTGTGAATGTGTGTGTGAATGGGCGGATAGCAGGATCTGTAAAGCGCTTTGGTCATCTAGAGATGAGAATAAAAGCACTATATACAGTAAGTGAATGCCATTTACCATTTTCAGTGTCAATAAGGGAAAGAAAACAAAAGGTCTACCAAAGGCCTGCTTTGGATTAAATGACGCATTCCCTTTTCCTCCCATCCTCCCCCCGTTCAGTGGTCCAGTTAATCCTCCCACTGCTTGTTCTAACCGATCTCACCCCCCCCCACACACACACACACACACACAGCAGCAGCAGCGCAGATGTTTCTGGGTGTGGACATGCTTTCTATCCACATGATCACCTCTGTAGTTAACATGTTACTTTTGAACTGCCGAGCCCAGTCTCTTGGTCATCACGTGACTCACTTGCACAGCTTCAGCAGCTCCAAAACACCATCAGCTCAACTCACTTCACAGATTTCACTGCAAAGAAGTAACTTCATCAGCTTCTTACTAGTATTGTTTATCCCAGAATTAATTTCAATCCAGCTGAAAAGGAAACTAAATATGTACAAATTAAAGTATCCAACACAGTATTGCAATTCTCACTGAGAGTTGACAGTTAATTACCATTAGTAAGTAATGGTTACATGAACACCTTTGAAGCGGAGTGATACATATCCAGTGAAACACTGGAGCGTAATTATCGTGGAATATATTAACTCCTGGAATCCCTATTGTCCAATCAAATTGCTTGGTTGGAACTAACTGTTGTCTTATAAAACTTTATAGTCAAAATTAAGATAAGATAAGCCTTTATTAGTCCCACAACGGGGAAATTCCAGGATTGCAACAGCACAGGGATAGCAACACTCAGAGCAACAATCAGAAGGCAAGAAAAAAAAAAACAAGCAAGCAAGAGCAGCTAATATACATATGTACATATTACTATAAAATATATATATATATACACACACACAGACACACAGTGCAGAGCATTGTAGCTGGATGGAATAAATATATGAATATGTAAACACAGTGCGGAGCATTGTAGCTAGATGGAATAAATATGTAAATATATAAACACACACAGTGCAGAGCATTGTTGCTAGATGGGATGAAACAGCACAACCGTCTACTTAGTTATCCTACATGGTATGATTATGTGCCCATACATATTCTCACTCTCCATAGCGACCGGTATTTTCCTAGTTGTATGCCGGAGGGGGACTATTTAAGTCTGTTCAACTTAAATAGTTGTTCACTTGTTTGACTGTGTCCACTAATTAGTAGAATATACTTAATACTTTATTGTAAAGTATCAAACCTAATTAATTTAAGATACAAAATTGGGGCTAACATTGTACCATGACCTTGAAAGGAGTCAGCTGTGGTGCTTTGAGAATCAGATTAGAATGCCTCCTAATAGAGGAGTTTTGGGCATGTCCACCTATACCCTGAGGTAAACCCAGGACATGTTGGAGGAGTTATGTTCTTTAGGGGGCTTTCACACCTAACCTGTTGGTTTGAACTTTCGGACTTTTCAGTTTGATCTGGACCAAAATTTTAGGTGTGAAACCTGACTCGAACCACAGTCGAGATCAAACAGTGGAAAAGGTGGTGTCGGTCCGGATCAAACTGAAGCTTGGTCCAGTTTGTTTAGAGCAGCAGTTTCCAATCTGAGGTTCTTGAAACGATCTGCTGTTGTTGTGCATAGGTTCCATAGGCACCCATGCACAAAAATGGAAAATTATTTACAATTTTTTGAACCAATAAAGAAGTAAAATTACAAAATTTACCACAAAAACCTGAACATTACAGGGACCCCAGGTAGGGAACCACTGGTTTAGAGTGTGAAAGCAAATTTCATTAAGTTTCAGCCTTTCGAACCGAATACAGGACATTAAGGCAACCAATAAAAGGGAAGAATTAGCCGTGGTATTACTTAGAGAAATGAAGAGACCCAGATTTTAATTGAAACATGGTCAGTTAGTGGCATAAATAGTCATTTAAAATAAAATCATTAAAATGCAGAAACTTACCAGGCATTTTTGGAGGGGATGTGACAGAGAGTATGTGAAAGATTGGAGGAGCAATGCTAGCTGAAAGGAAAGGCAAATGTCCTTTTTAATGAAGACCTGGATAATATTATAGCCTCACTAAATGAGCTTGACTCATACGATGGAGTCTGAACCAATTTCCACTTAAACCGTGGTTACCGATGTGTCCAGAGCAGCAGAAAAACACTTCTGAGGGTGAGTAGCACACTTGCTAACTGTAGCGTCTGTGCTAACTACATAAACGTCATGACAACAGGACATCAGTGTGCTACATAAAGTTGTTTGGTCTGCTTGTATAAAGAGTAGTGTGAAACCAAACGTAACCAGACCAAATGTATACAATGTAACAAAATGAAAACTTTAGTCCGGACTTTGGTGCAGACCTTCAGGTTTGAAAATGCCCTAAGCTTGCCTTCTCAGAAGAGCTGGACACGGTTGAGGAGAGGTTGGTTTCAGTTTTGACTGCTACCATTGCAACTAAGTGGATACATGACAGAAGATGAAAGAATTCAGTCTTCATTCCACCTCAATCGGCCACTGTTGGTTCAGTTAAAATGAGCTTAAATAACTGATAAGTCTTTCACTTTGCATTATGTTAAACCTTGTTTGTCTTCTCCCACAGGTGTTCTTCCATCTTGCTCAGGCATGCATGTGTTGGTGAGAGATGAGAAGAGGTATGCTGTGCTGTTCCAGCCGGTCGTTTTGCCGTGTCAGTACACAAGCATGTCCACCCAGACTGCTGTGGTGCAGTGGGTCTACAAATCATACTGTCGTGACCGCACAAGGGATTCGTTCAGCTTTCCCGAGAGCCTAGGTGGAGGCGGGTTGACAAATGCAAATGGATTACATGGAAGCTACGAAACGGGGAGACCGGCGAGCTACCTCAACTGCGCTGACAACAGTCGAACTGTCCGGACTGTGGCTTCCATCTCTGGTTCCTCCGTCACCCTGTCAGAATATTACAAGAACAGAGACATCTCCATCATCAACAGTGAGTTATCTCAGTGTAGAATTTTGGTTTTGCTGCCTGCAATAAAAGATTATGCTTTTAAATTTGAAAAAAACTTTAGACATGGGATATGTCTTTGCATCTCAAGTTTGTTCAGTATCTCAAGAGTGGTTTTACAGAGTAAGGACATTTTTTAAAAAGTAGGAAGTGCATTAATATTTTCACTATATAAGTTTAGAGTTTATAGGGATTTTTAAAAAATACATTTAGCTTGCATGTTAGGAAAAAATCAACATTGGCAGACCCCACAGATTTCTAATTAAACGTCAAATGTAAAGTCAGAATAAGATTATGGACAGCTGTCAGTACTGTATTAGCACATTGCAAAAACCCACTTGAAAATGCATCTTGCATTGCACCATTCAGAGACCATAAAAGAGAGATTTCTGCCCTGTACATACTATACATACAGTCATGTGAAAAAAATTAGGACACCTCATTAAATATTAAGATAAGCCTTTATTAGTCCCACAATAGAATGGAAATTACATATACGGTTCTTTATTAACAAATGTTCACATATTGATGTCTGATCTTGTTTTATCTCTGGAAAAGAAGGTGATTTAATTGCAGGTAAATAACAAAAATTAACCTTGTTTTACTCATTAAACAAAACATATCAACAAAAATTCATATTCTGAGGAAAATGTTAGGACACCCTACTGCCTAATAGTTAGTGTTAAAGGTCTGATGACACGATTTTGACACTTTTTTAGCATGTTGTGTAAACCTAAAAGTCATTGTCAATGATCAATATAATATTTACAGCCGTGCCTGCATAACATAGTTATCATGTTGCATCATGAGCATGCCACCATCAGTGTGTGAATGTGTGTGTGAATGGGTGGATTGCAGGATCTGTAAAGCGCTTTGGTCATCAAGAGATGAGAATAAAAGCGCTATATAAGTGAATGCCATTTACCATTTACCATTTACCATCATCAAAAAACCGCAGCCGCTGACTGGACTGTGGTGCCGCCCACCGAATGAAGGGTGGCACCACCACGACATAAGTGACAGAACGGACGCCGGTGTTGTTGTCTGGAATGCCAGCAGCTTTGTAGCTCACAGTTTCTCTAGTTTCTTGTTTTAATTTTACGGCTATGCCTTTGCGTTGTGTCGCACGCAGACTTAGATAAACAGCAGGCCATGAAAGACCACATCACACGCTTCAGCTCCAACTGTCATAAGCCTCCTTGTGTGCTCCTTGTGCGCTTTTACGCAGGAGGAGTGTCAGGAGCCGAGCCGGCTTGGTTTCCCCCGGCTCGGTCCAGACCTCTCTGTGGGTTTAGGTGTCGCTGTTTATGTATGTATAGTATGTATTTCAGTGTGCTTTCCTCTTCTTAGCCACTGTCTGGCCGGCAGGTGTTAGATGGCCGCTTTGGCCTACTTTCTGTGAGCACATGCTGACAGCTCGCTGGTCTCCCCTCTCTCATTATCACCAGCTGATTTCCACTCCCGCTGATCATCTTTCCCGGTCCTCGCCCAGGTGCCTCTCATCACACCATCACCAGCAGTGCATGTACTTAGCAGCCATTTGCCTGTCACGCACTGCTGGTCCATAGTATTGTCATCTGTGCTGTTAGTCTGCCAGTATTTTCAGCGCTCTCACGACGTGTTAGTCACTCCATGTTCGCCGTGGTTCTCGTGTGTCCTTGAAGCGATGTCAACTCTGGGGCGCACCTGTGGCTAACACGTCTCCTCTCATTCATTTGCTGGGCAATGCCAGCCCCCGAACGCCATCAGTAAGTGTGTTTGTGTTTTTTGTACATCTTCACCTTTTTGGGAATTGTCTGTTTTTCTGTATTAAATGTGCTGTGGTGAACCCTGCACGTAAATCCTTGTTATTTCATCCTCCCTCTCCATGCGCTGCATAAGAGTGCACGGAGGGTCATGACAAGGAGCGCACGAGGAGGGGAAGGATGAAAGGATTTATGTACAGGATTCACCACAGCACATGTATTGAACATAAGACTGATGACAACAGTTTCCAAAAAGGTGAAGACTTACAAAAGTAAACAGAAAACTTATAGTTGGCGTTCAGGGCTGACATCACCCAGCGAACGCATGGAGAGGAGAAGTGTTAACCACGGTTGCGCCCCAGGGCCGACATCGCTTCAAGGGGCGCAACAGAACCACGGCTGTGTGGAGTGGCTAACACGTCGTGATAGTGTTGGCAATATTGGCTGGCTGACAAGATGGCAGATGATGCACACAAAATATGAACAGCTGAAAGTCAAAGAGAGAGGGGGCGTGGTTGAACCGGCGAATCTTGGACAGTGCCCACCTGAAAGTGGGTCAAAACGGCACATAAACCACATGTACAAAACATAAAAATAACAAGAACTCAAAAAGATAATACATAATAAACCCGATGCCTGAGCCACAGAGAATACACTGCTATGATTTTATTGAAAAATCGGGTGTAAATAAAATATATTTATGAGCAAATAATTTGTTGCAATATCTGTACTGACAGGCCTAAAAAAGGTGGTGGTGTAGCCGCCTATGTTAAATCAAGATTTGATGCTTCAATTGTCTTGTCTAAGTCCATTTCTAAGCAGATGGAGTTTCTGGCCTTGAATATGGAAATAGCCAAATCCCTTTCCATAACTGTTGTTGGTTGTTATAGACCTCCATCTGCCACCAAGGAGGCATTATAATCCTTAAAGCGTCTTTTGTCCAAATTGAACTACAATGAGCTTTTAATGGCAGGAGACTTCAATTGGGATTGGTTAAACGTAGCTTCTGAAGAATTTAAATCTTTCTGTGACTCTGTAAATTTTATCCAGTTGATTAACTATCCAACTAGGCCAAATATTAAAAGTCCTGAAAAGTCCACTTTGACTTAATTTTAACAAATGCTCCACATAAATTTTCATCTGTGGGTGTTTTCTGCAATGATTTGAGTGATCATTGTGTTGTTGCAGTGTGCAGAGATACAAAAATCCCCAAATGTAAACCGCACATTATTTTCAAGCGGAATTTAAAGAAATTTAATGAACAAGCTTATCATCATGATTTGTCCTTGGTTAATTGGGAACATATAGGCCTGTTGCCAGACATTGAGTTCTTTAAAGAAAACTTTGAGAAAATTGTAAATAAACATGCTCCTAGAGGGAAATTCAGAGTAAAGGGGCGTGAAAACCCCTGGTTCTCTCCAGAACTGTCTGATGCCATTTATCAGCGTAATGTGGCTTGGGCCAAAGCCAGGAAAAGTGATACTGCCAGTGATTGGTCTATTTTTAGACAACTGAGAAATAAATGCACTTTTTTTATTAAAAAGGCTAAATCTGAATATTATTTATCTGTCATAACTGAGAGTCTTTATAATCCACAGAAATTTTGGAAAGTGATCAAAGGTTTATCTGTGAACAAAAGCTCTCAGGTTCTTCCTACTTTTGTTTTAAATGGCTCAGTCCCAGTTTATGATAGAACTGAGGTTTTAAATTGCTTCAGTAAGCATTTTGTATCATCTGGTTTTCTGTTTAACTCTACAGGAGCTACATCTGTGCCTCACTGTACTAATTCCCAAATGTTTTTTGGAGAACCTTTTAGACTTGTACCTTTTACTGTACAGCAAGTTCATAAGGCTCTCAAAACTTTGAATCACAGAAAACCTCCTGGACCAGACTTGATAGAGCCTTACTTTTTGAAAATGGCTGCCGATTTTATTGCACAGCCTCTTACAGTACTTTTTAATTTATCAATTGAAAACAAAGAGATTCCTGTAGTATGGAAGTCAGCTTTTGTGGTTCCTCTCTTAAAAGGAGGTGACCCAGCAGTTTTAACTAACTACAGACCAATATCAAATTTGTGTGTCTTGTCCAAGATTCTTGAATCTCTCGTGTGTGATCAACTTAAAGAGTTTTTATACTCAAACGAACTTCTTTCAAAACTGCATTCGGGCTTTAGAAAAAAGCACAGCACTATTACTGCTGCTACAAAAGTGGTCAATGATATACTTGTTGCTCTTGATAAAAAGCAGTACTGTGCTGCACTTTTCATTGATCTGTCAAAGGCTTTTGACACTGTGGACCACACAGTTTTAAAGCAAAGACTCATCAGTTTTGGTCTGTCGGAACATGTCGTCTCCTGGTTCGCAAATTATTTGAGTGATAGGACCCAATGTATTAAATATGATGGTTTGTGTTCTGAAACTGTCAGTGTCCACAAGGGGGTGCCACAGGGTTCTGTATTAGGACCCCTCCTATTCATTATGTACATTAATGATCTAGGACAAAGTGTGTCTGATGCTAGTTTGCATTTTTATGCTGATGACACAATTATTTACTGCTTTGGCTCTTCCCCTGCTAATGCTGTTGCTTCTCTGCAGAAAGCTTTTAATGTGGTGCAGCACACACTTCTGCAGCTAAAACTAGTCCTTAATGCTGACAAAACTAAACTGATGTGGTTTTCAAATTTTAGGAAGAGTCCACAAATTTTTCCCACAGTGTCCACTTTTGAGGGAAATGAAATTGAGGTGGTTCACTCGTACAAGTATCTTGGTATCTTGCTTGATGACGCTCTGACTTTTAAGCCCCATGTTGAAAATCTTGTGAAGAAACTTAAACTGAAACTGGGTTTTTTATTTCGAAATAAATGTTGTTTTTCTTTTGAGGTTAAAAAGCGTCTTGTTACTGCAACTTTATCTATTTTAGATTATGGAGACCTCTTGTATATGAACGCTTCAGCTCAATGTCTGAGTAAGATTGACTCTGTATATCATGCTGTTTTGAGGTTTGTTACAAACTAGAGCCTTGACCCATCACTGTGAACTGTATTCTAGAGTGGGATGGCCCTCTTTGTCCACCAGGAGGTTGACTCACTGGTACTTTTTTATTTACAAGGCCATGCTTGGACTATTGCCCCCTTACATTTGTAATATGATCACACTGAGAAGTGTTGATTCTTATGGTTTGCGTTCTAATGATCATTTGTTGCTTTCTGTTCCATTTGCCCGTACTGAGCTGGGAAAAAGAGCTTTTATGTTCTCAGCCCCCCTCTACATGGAACATGTTGCAAAAAGACTGGAAACTAACGGAACTTATTTCATTGAACGACTTTAAAACCAGATTGAGAACACTTGAGACGGCCTCACTAATTTGTAACTGTTTTATATGATTTGTATGTCATTATAAGTGTATTTGTGATTTTTTTTGCTCCCTCTTGGCCAGGACTTCCTTGAAAAAGAGGTTTTTAATCTCAACGTTTTTTTTTTTCCTGGTTAAATAAAGGTAAAATAAAAATAAAATAAAAGCATACCACTCGGTGTTCCCCTGCCGTGTGTTTGTCGCTGCTGCTGAGGCGGGCGTGTGTGCCTCTCCACCGTCACTCTCTGAGTCTGACTTGCTAGGCATGATGCCCGCTTGGCATGGCTCAAACCTATAAAGTCTGATGCCCCCAGGTTCTTCATTATCATCCTATTCTTCTGAACTATAATCGTCTGAAGATTGGACAACACAAACCAATTCCAGACTACATGTGCTGGAACCATCGCTGATGTTTTCTACTGCTTCCATCCTGCTGTGTACAATGGGAAGCCAAGTGCTGTGTTCTGTCGCTGATGTCACAACATGGCCGGGGGGTTTTCCAGCCACTGATACAATTTGTGATGTGGCGCTCATGAAAACGTCGGATATTCGCGTGAAAAAAAGCCTGTTTGACTTAGAACTGCACAGACCAACCTATTTCGTCATATTGAAATTACGTGTTGCAAAATTAGATGAAGTCAAAATCGTGTCATCAGACCTGTAAACCCCTTTGGCTGAAATAACTTCAGTGAGATGCTTGTTGTAGCCATCTACCAGTCTCTGACATCGGTCTGAGGAATGTTTGCCCCACTCCTCAACGCAGAATTCTTTCAGCTGGGAGATGTTTGAGGGGTTTCTTGCATGTACAGCCCATTTCAAGTTACCCCACAGCATCTCAATGGGATTAAGATCTGGGCTTTGACTCGACCATTCCAGGACTCTCCATTTCTTAGTTTTTAGCCAGTCCTTGGTGGATTTACTGGTATGTTTTGGGTCATTGTCATGTTGCAGGGTCCAGTTCCGCTTCAGCTTTAATTTTTTTTACAGATGGTCTCACATGGTCCCCAAGCATCCTCTGATACACGGTAGAATTCATGGTGGATTCTATGATGGTGAGCTGGCTAGGTCCTGCTGCAGCAAAGCATCCCCAAACTATGACACTTCCATCTCCATGCTTCACAGTTGGTATGAGGTTCTTTTCCTGGAATGCTGTATTTGGTCTACGCCAAACACATCCTCTTTTCTGGTGTCCAAATAATTCAATTTTAGACTCAGCTGTCTAAAGAACATTATTCCACAAGTCCTGGTCTTTGTCTACATTCTCTCTAGCAAACTTCAGTCTGGCCTTCATGTTTCTCTTAGAAAGCAAAGGTTTCCTCCTTGCATGCCTCCCATGCAAGTTAAACTTGTGCAGTCTCTTTCTGATTGTAGAGGCATGCACTTTCACATCAACAGTAGCAAGAGCCTGCTGTAGGGCCCAAGATGACATTTTAGGGTTTTTGGAGACTTCTTTTAGCATCTTGTGGTTTACTCTTGAGGTGAACTTGCTTGGACAGCCAGACATGGGCATGTTGGCAGTTGTTTTGAATATCCTCCACTTGTAGACTGTTTTCTGGATAGTGGAATGGATGATTTCAAATTCTTTTGAGATCTTTTTAAATCCCTTACCAGACTCATAAGCTGCTACAATCATCTTTCTGAAGGCCTCAGACAGCTCTTTCGATCTCACCATGGTGTTCACTTTCACTTCAACAGTCAGGAGCATACCTTTAAATAGGACAAGCCTCCTTCAAAATGCTGAGCAACGATGTTCTAATCATGTGCGCCTGATGTGATACACCTGGGTGTGATTTTAGCCATTTTAAGTGGGAATAAATGTGGGAGTGTCCTAATTGACATGTATTCCTTACCAGAAATTGTGTGTTTTTAGAATTACATTTTACAAAAATTTTGAAAAGTCCTTTCTTCAGTTTTAATTGTTTAGCTATATTACTTAAATCTCCCATTATTGTTAAAATTGATATTAAATATTTGTATGTCCAAATATGTTAAATAGGCTTTCATAGGGTGCGCTATTTTTTTCACATGACTGTACGTGTATTTGTGCTTGTTGAATACAGAGAAGTCTTGTGTGCTGGCCTCCGATTTATGGAGCTGGTTGAAGAATCCACCTTCTCTTCTCCAACCAGGACTGATGACAAAAGAACTGTTTTTCACCCTGTTCTCTCATTCATCTTGACCTCTCCCTCCTTCCCTCTGATGTACTTCAGTGTCTGCTTTTATTTTTTTTTTCTCTCTCTCTTTTTTTCCCGGTTGCTTTTTTTCTGTCCCACTCCAATCTCCTGTTGTGGAACACGGCGTTATTTTGTAACAGACAAGAAAGTTAAAGCTTTGACCTTGTTGCCTTTGGAGACACGCAGTCATCCATTTCTATTTAATCCTATCCAGCTTCTCAGGGAGGTTGGAGTCTGTCCCAGCATGCACTGGGCAGGGGGTGTTCTGCTAATGCACACACACACACACACACACACACGCACGCACACACACGTCAAAAGGATACAGTAATATACTTTAAGCCTGGGACAAGGAAAATCCAAAAGAAGATGTAGCTCCATGGGGCAGCTTTAAATGAAGGTGTCCCAGACCGGTCACCACATGTCTCTCCTCCCCCTTCCTTGGTTAACAGGAAAAAGGAAGTGAATTATGCACCATATTTCCTGTCTGCTGTGTTTTTATGTCTGACCCTCTTACAATAGAGTCACTGACCTAGTATTGTGTGTTTGACCCTTAAGCCAATCATAGTTGAAGTTTTTTATCTTCATTCATGGCACGTTTTTAGAATGTTGCATTCACAGTTACAAGATCATGACAAATAACTGAATGTAATTACTATTGATTAAGCATGATTGTGTAGTCTACAGCATTTTCGTGTACTGTCTGGTAGGAAATGTACACATGTAAAACTTCATTAGCAAATAAAGAGACAAACTTGAGGAATCCCATTTGATGTAGGTGGTAGAGCTGGGCATTTTGGCCTTAAATCAACGTCATGGTTAATTGAACCTTTTATGTCTGTTTTTTCTTTTTTTTTCTCTTCTCCTTTCTTCTCCCTTATAGTTCACTGACGAGGCTTATAATTGAGCAATATTATACAAGGCTGTGGTATCACTGAATATATCACTGCAGTGATTCTGTACTAAATGAGCATAACATAATAATTTCACACACATCTAACCAAATATCCAGTGTAGAAGTCAGTGTTTAAATACATACCTCTTGAGGATTTTGGGTCACGTGACTTGCAGCGACAGCTAATTAGCCTGTTAGCTGCATTGGGGGAGTCCTTTACAGCCATAATTATGTTATCACCACGTCAGGATTATGAGACCAGGTTCTTAAATCCAACCTCAGCTTGTCCATTTTGTCATCAATTTCAGCTTTAAAACGGTTGGGCTGACGCGGATAGCTGTTAGCAGCTAACAGTGATGTAGCGTCAGGCCATTTACATGTTGGTATAAGTGCACTTCGCTCACTTTTTTCTTGGCACCTTCAGATGAAATAAAGTGTCAGTCATCACATACTATGTGGACAGACACATCATTTATTTCCAATACAAGCTGTTTTAATTTTTCACCTGTGTTCTGCTGCTTCCAAACAGCACTGACTGCACAGTTTCTGGGGTGCAGAGTCACGTGACTGCTCACGCAGGACATGTTTTAAAGGGACATTACATGAAAGCTTTCATATCCACAGGCACACAACAGAGAGAGGGGAAAAACTGAAAAGACCAACATGACCAAGATTACGTTGGTTCTATGACTCTAACATAGGTTTTGGTTTTATTTTGGTTAATCACCCATCCCTAGAAGGTGGGGCTTCCACACTGTTATTTGTGAACAAACGTTGTGATGAGCTGGCCTACACAGATCCATGAAATCAACCCTGTCAAACAACTTTAGGATTTAGAAGCCAGACTTGAGCGACCCCTTTGTGCTCAGGTAGAGATGGAAACACATCTCTGCTGCCAGGTTCCAAAACTCTGCTTATGGTTCCTGAAAGGATGAGGGTTGACCGGAGTCACTTTCTTGGTTCTAGCAAAAGTGGAGCTTTTTATTGATTTTTTTCTTTATTCTCTATTTTATGTTTTATTTTTTCTCATGCAGAAGCAGACCTGAGAATAGGAGAGGTCCAATGGGGAGACAGTGGTGTTTATATCTGCAAAGTGATTATATCTGATGATATAGAAGGTCAGAACGAAGCATTTGTGGAGCTCCTAGTTCTTGGTAAGCACCATTAACATACTGTAAAGTACTCTGTTCTTAAATGAGGAAATGAAATCACAGTCACGGCATTGTTTATGAACAACTTTTCTGCTTCTCATTGTTATCCAGTTAATGTCATATATGTCATAATGTTTTAACTGACTGCAAATTTATCTCGTAGACTGACTGAAAAGTTGTGTTGTTGAACCATTGATTGGAAAGGTGTTTTGTGTGTTATTAGAGTTAAATAATTAAATAGACTAACTTTCATAGGTTTACACTGAGTACAAACTCAGTAGAAGACTTTCTCTGTTTCTGATACACTTGACTATTAAAAGAATGTTTTTCATGTAACTTTTCTACAACTTCATATAACAGAAAACTTTTAAAATCAGTCTTGTTCATTAGCAACAAGAAAACACAATCTTGGTAATGAGTTCATTTATCACGAGTAATCTGGACCCATAACTTGTACTCATTATGCATATTTATGCAAAAATCATTTGAAACTTTTTTGTTAAACTGTTTTGAGTCTTTTGCATTCACAGTAATGTAACCCTTGTGTTCTAGTATGTGTGTTCTTGCATGTGTATGTGTGTCCCATGTAAATATGTGTGTAGTGTGCTGCGTTAGTGTCATTCTACTTGTCTTTGTCCTGTTACACTTGTTGCTATAGTAACTGCTGAGAGGCTGTGTGGCTCCTGGTGCCCTAAAACACTGTGAAGTTGAACTTTTGTTGGCGTGGCACTTTGTGCATACACATAAGTCTCTAAGGACAGACTTTCACACAGGTACTGAACAGCAAGCTTTTACAGTTTGCTGTAGATTGAGCTCTACTGCAAACTGTTGTTTCTGCATCGCTGTGTTAAAGACATCATCATTCTCCTGCATTAATTGTATTTTAGTAATTTACAAAATGCTGTATTGTCTGTTCTTGGCGTGGCTAATACGGCATGTGAAGCACTTGTGTTTCCATAACAACAGTAGGGGCCCGAGTGAACAGTGAGGGGCTCTTTTGTCTTTTTAGTAAACGGCTTCACAGAAAAGGAGACAGGGAAGATTTAATGATGTGAAGGAGGGACAGCAGAGTGCCGTGGTAGAATAGATGGGGGGTGATTCTGTGTGAGACACTCTACTGATGTGAGCTATTGAGAGCTCGGGGGTTGATAACAAGAGAAAATCTTGAGTATTCCTATACAGTAAAATGTACATGATGCAACGTGTAGAGGTATCTTTAGAGTTTTTAAAAAAATCAGCATTAATTGGTAAACATTGTAACATACACATAATTGTTTATTTGTATGTTATTATTGATTATTTTTTGGATATGATCATATTATTTGCCTTTAATGACCCATGTTCCATACTTGCCTTAATGTGACACAGATCCATTTTTTTCCAGGGCTGTTTGATCTCACAAATCTTTTTTCTTCTTCTTCTTTTTTTTTTTTTTTAAATTGGATCTGTGGCACTTGCATATGTGGTCCTAGGTTAGATTTAAGTTCAGTATGTGGTCATGTGACTTGAATGAAGATGATCAGATTAGCATTTATTCCTTCTTCTGGGCCTTGTCACATACAGCTGTCTGACTGCTCGCCATCCTCCAGAGCAAAATCTCAAGTTTTTCTATTAAAAACATATGCATTTTATCTTTTTAAAGTGAAAGAGTCAACACATACAGATGTAACATCTTTTGTTGTTGTTAACCCAGATGATACATTATGCTCATAATGCTGTTTTAGAGCAAAGATGCATTCAGTGTAGAGTCACTTAAAAGTCACTTGTCATGATGAACATGAACTGTCATGACAGGCAAATCTGATTTTAAAAGAATTGAATTGAACAATGTGGCTTGTAATGTGAGGGGTAGCCTTATATATTTAATTGTGGCCTTGTTTGATTTTTGGATTCATGAATGAAAATGAAAATCTGTAGATTTTTGTGTGCATTAAGTAGAAATACAGTGGGGAAAATAGGTGTTGAATACATCAACATTTTTCTCATTAAACATATTTCTGATGGAGCCATTGACCTGAGAATTTCACCAGATATCAGTAATAACCCAAGTAATCCATACATAGAAAGAAACCAAGGCAACTGTGTTCACAAAACAAGTTAGATTTCATAAAGTGGAATCACACAGGGAGTAAGTATTGAACACTCTTGGTGAAATTCATTTAAAATTTAGTAGAAAAGCCTTTGTTGACTTCCGGTTATGGCTGCCACGTAAGACGGACGTGTTTCACTCTGCTCTGCTCCTGGAGAAAAAAATCGGCAAATAACTCTCTCATTTGGGACAGAACGTATCCCAGCGTTTGGGCGAGGATATGTCGGCGAAGCCTAAGGCTGGAAAACCAGGTAAAGGAAAAAGCGAGCCGCCGAAACAGTCCAAATTAACGGACTTTCAGGTCTGTGACGCAGCAAACAAAACTCCATATATGGCGGAGGAGGCTGGCAACGGTGCGATATCTGCGGGGAGCGGCGCAGATGCGCTGATGGCTGCCATGAGTTCAATGAGAGCGGACTTTTCCTCTAGATTTGATGGGATTATGACAGCGTTGGAAGGAATAAGAAAGGAATTGGGTGACTGTGTAGAACGAACGGCGCAGATGGAGCTCCGTCTCGCTAGTGCTGAAGATGACGTCACCCGTCTTCAATTAAAGGTGCGCACTTTGGAAAAAAAAAATAAATGTCTAGAAGATAATATTTTGGATTTGGAATCTCGGTCGAGACAGAATAACTTGAGGCTGGTGGGTCTTCCAGAGGAATCAGAAGGTCGGGACGTATATTCCTTTCTGGAAAAGTGGATTCCGGAGGTGCTGGGCAGCGAGGAGTTGCAATCAGCAGTGGTTCTGGAAAAAGCACATCGTATTGGCCCACGGAGAGATAAGGGACCGCCGAGGACCTTAATTATGAAGTTTCTTAGCAACAGAGACAGGATGAAGATCTTCAACGCTGCACGAGCTAAAGGAGAGATTAAACACCAGGATCAGCAGGTGCGGTTCTACCCAGATTTGGCCACAGGAATCCAACAATTGAGGAAGCAGTTTGATCCCATACGTAAGGAGCTGCGCAACCTTGGGATTCGTCATGGTGTAATCTACCCTGCGAGACTGTTGACCACGTATGAGGGCAGAACCCACATCTTCAAGACCCCAGAGGAGGCGCAGGAGTTCATCAAGAAGATCAAAGAAGAAGAAGAGACTGGTGGGAGCTAAGCATGAACAAAATATAAGGTAGAATAATTAAGCATTTGCACAGGCATCTGACTGACTTGAAGTAAACAGCAAGTTTACAAAATATAGATTGTATTATATATTAAAAAAAACAAAAACAAAACAAACAAAAAAAAAAACTGATGTACAAAGTTGTTAAAAATTTTGGAGTTAAGTTGGAAAACTACAGAGGAGAGTTAATGTTACGTCATTAAAAGCAGTAGAGTTAGGGTGATTGGGAGGATGAAGAAGGAGTGGCTTAGGCTGTTCCCCGTGGATGTGGAACGGTCGATGGCTATATCGGGAGACGGAATTTTTCTTTTGATTTTGGGGGGTTCGCCACAAGTGTGGGAAGGGGGAATTTGTTTGTGTGTAGTTTGTAGGATGAATGTTCAACCACTCATGTTTTTGCTTCTCTGTATGAGCATGTTTACACTGCAAGGTAATCCCAAACTCTCTATTGATCATAAACCAAAGTGTTAATCTTAATTTAACTTCATGGAATTGCAGAGGTCTACAAAATTTAAAAAAACTTAAACAAGTTATGAATAAAATAAAAGACATGGGTTCAAAAATTGTGTTTTTACAAGAAACTCATCTAATAGAGGAGGATATAAAAAGAATTAGGAGTAGATGGCAAGGAAGTGTATTCACCTCATCATTTTCATCCCGGGCCAGGGGAGTTATGACTCTCATACATAAATCAGTCCCTTTTCAAGTGAAAAATGTAATTGGAGACAAACTTGGAAGATATGTAATCATTCAAGGTTCTTTGCTATTAGAAAATATAAATCTTGTGAACTTATATGGTCCCAATATAGATGATCAAAAGTTCTTTGCTAATTTATTTCTTATTTTATCATCACTTACAGGGCAACATATAATAGCAGGGGATTTTAATTGTACATTGAATCCAGGTATAGATAGATCAACAGGACTGGATTGTACGCACAATGGATGTAGGATGACTATTAATCATTTTATGAAAGAATTGAGATTGTTAGATATATGGAGAGAAATGAAACCACAAGTTAAAGCCTATTCTTGTTATTCCAGTACCTACAAGACATTCTCACGTATTGATTATTTTTTGATTTCCACAGAATTAAGATCCAAGATTCAAAACTGCTTTTATGATAACATCGTGATCTCTGATCATGCACCCTGTTGTCTAATATATGTAGATAAAAAATTGACAAAGGAATCAGGTAGATGGCAATTTCAGCATAAATGGCTTCAGGATGAGGAATTTGTCAAGTATATAAAAAAACAGATAGACGAGTACTTTGACATCAATACTACACAAACATCAGCATGTGTAAAGTGGGAAGCTTTCAAAGCTTTTATTAGGGGACATATTATTAGTTATACAGGATCAAAATCTAAGAAGACTCGAGAGGAGAGAGCTAAATTGGAACATAAAATGAAAAGTCTTCAGGAAAAAGTGTATGCAGGAAGTGATCCAAGGTTGGAGAATGAATTACTGATTTTGAGAGCTGAATACGACAAAAAATCAGCGAATAGAGCTGCCTCGAGTCTTCTAAGATTGAAACAATCTTTTTATGAACAAGGTGAAAAATCAGGAAAATTATTGGCATGGCAGATTAAACAATTAGAAATTAAAACACCAATTACTAGTATTATAAGTAATGGACAGGTAGTTATAGATCCTTTAGAAATTAACAGAGCCTTTAGAGATTACTATGAAAAATTATATGATACTAAAAATGAATTTGATTTAACAAAACTAAATGGGTTTTTGAACGAACTATCTATACCGTGTATTCCAAATGAAAACAGGGAGATATTGGAGTCTAAAATTAGTCAAGAAGAAGTTGGGCTAGCCATTGATAATATGAAATCAGGAAAAAGTGCAGGACCAGATGGTCTTCCAGTTGACCTTTATAAGAAATTTAAGAATAAATTAATAAAACCTTTTTTGGAAATGGTTTTAGAAGCATTTCAAAATAATAATTTACCATCATACACAAATAATGCCTTAATTATACTGCTGCCAAAACCAGGTAAGCCCTCTAATAAATGTGAAAATATGAGACCAATAAGCCTATTAAACGCCGACCTTAAGATAATCTGTAAAATTTTAGCAAGACGAATACAAGAAATTTTACCAAATATTATTAATCGAGATCAGAATGGCTTTATAAAGGGAAGACAAGGCTTCCATAATGTAAGAAGACTATTTAATATTATTTATTTTAATAAAGAAGCACCGGATACAGCTCTCCTATCACTGGACGCCGAAAAGGCCTTTGATAGAGTTGAATGGCCCTTTCTTTTTGAAGTCCTACAAAGGTTTGGACTTGGAAATAATTTCATAAAATGGGTTCAAATAATATACAATAATGCTACAGCAGAAATCCTAACAAATAACAATATTTCAAAACCAATAAAAATCAATAGAGGATGTCGACAAGGCTGTCCACTTTCACCTTTACTGTTTACTATGGCAATTGAACCTTTAGCGATAGCGATACGTTTACATTCACAAATATATGGAATTAAAGTTGGACCAACAGAACATAAAATCTCCCTGTACGCCGATGACATAATTTTGTTTATGTCGAATCTAAAAAAATCAATTCCAACCTTGTTGAATTTAATAAAGAATTTTGGGGAAATATCAGGATATAAAATAAATAAAACTAAATCTTCAATATTAATGCTAAATGAGACCCAGAGAAATTACCCAGCCCCTGAGGTAAATCAATTCAATGTTGTAAATCAGTTTAAATATTTAGGAATCCAAATTGTGCCTAAGCTAGAATCAGTCGCCAGTGTCAACTATGAAGCCTTAATGACAGATATCAATGAGTTAACTCAGAGATGGATGTCACTACCAATGTCGATGATCGGGAGAATCAATATACTTAAAAGTAATATTTTACCTAAAATACTTTATTTATTTCAATACATTCCCTTATCACCACCTTTAGATTTATTCTCAAGAATAAAAAAAAAGTTAGTGGAATTTATATGGAACAACAGGAGGGCTAGATTACGTCTGTCTTTATTATATTTACCATTTGATCGTGGAGGTCTGAAATGTCCAAATTTTATGTTGTATTATTGGTCGGCACAACTGAGGTCTATGACATATTATTTTTCATCAAATGATCTCCCTCACTGGACTGAAATGGAATCATACAATTTACCTTTACCTCTTCCCATATTCATATACTCAGATTCGGCAAAAAAATTACAAAAACAAGTTAAAAATCCATTTGTAAAGCATATGATCAAAATATGGTGTGAAGCTAAAAACTATTTAAAAGAACCACAGTTACTGTCACAATTTAGTCCAATATGGGGTAATCAATATTTTAAACCAGGGAGAGCGGACGCTGTATTTAAAGTATGGAATTTAAAAGGGATACAAAAGATTCAGGATTTATATTTGCCATGTGCAGATAACATAATGTCTTTTGAAGAGCTGAGGATCAAATTTAATCTCAATAGAACACATTTTTTTAAATATCTTCAACTTAGAAACTTTATTCGATCAAATCAAAATAAAGCTCTCACTCGACCTATTTATTCATCCTTGGAAAAAATGATGATGAAAGATAGTAAAAGAAAGGGTATTATTTCAGAGTTTTATAACTCATTGACACTATCTTCAAGTGAAAATTCACTGAAAAGATTAAACTACTGGAAAGAAGATCTGCAAACTGAAATTTCAGAGGAACAATGGGAATTGGCTTGTACAGAAGCTCAAACCAAATCAATAAATGTACGCCTTAAATTGATACATTTCAAATGGTTAATGCGGATGTATGTTACACCGGAGGAGTTAAATAAATATAACAAAAATATACCAGATACATGCACAAAATGCATGGAAAGTAAAGGAACTCTATTTCATTGTGTATGGGAATGTAAATTAATAAGAATGTTTTGGGAAGAGGTGAGGGTAACAATTGAAAAAATAATCTCAAAACAAATCATATTGAATCCTAAATTGTTTTTGTTGGGTCTGTACCCAGAAAAGCATAATTTTAATAAAAGTGAAAGAGCATTCATAGACCTCAGTTTGCTTAATGCCAAAAAATGTATTGCACTATTATGGAAAAAGACTCATAGACCAGATGTGACTCAGTGGTTAAGACAGATGTTAACAAACCTTCCATTAGAAAGAATAACATATATACTGAAATCAAAGGAAATTGTGTTTGAGAATATATGGAGACCTTTTATTGATTATGTAAAAAATTTAAACATAACTTTTGAAGAAGAAGGTGAATGATGTGTGTGGACCTTGTAAATTCCAAACTGGTGAACATAATATGTATACTTATGTATTGGATTGTCTAGACTAAACAGAGGAGCATTGTTGAAGATTTGATTTTGCTGGTGGTTGTTGGTGTTTTTAGTGCATCCTTTTTTTTTTTTTTTTTTTTTTTTGTAGTACTTTAGTGTTAGTGTTTGATTGTTTGTATCATGTTTGTTAAAAAAAAAAAAAAAAAGGTTCAATAAAGATATTGTGGAAAAAAAAAAAAAAAGAAAAGCCTTTGTTGTTGTTGGGGGCCTGGCTGGAGGCCTGGGGCCTGTCATGTTGTCAAAATCTCTGGATGCTGCCGAATGAATAGCTGCGAGCAAGAGAATGAGAGAGTGATTGAACAAGAGAGTAAGTGAGAGTGAGGGAGTGATAAGTGGAGATGATGATGGTGGGTCGGTTTTGTGTGGCGCTTTGCATGTCAGGTGGCACCTCGGAGTGCTTACAGTGGTCCGCTGATCAGTCGCTCGGGTGGGTGTTAGGGGTGGTGGTCTGCTTCTGTGGCCGCGGCCGCCCTGGGACAGGTCGGCAGGGGTGTGGCTGCTGGCCTGCACCGGCGGTCTCCCCGGGCGCATTCATGCTCACTGCATCTTCACCACGGCTGCCCTAAGTAATAAGGGTGAATGACTGTGACTGAGTGTGATGGGGAGAGCACAAATGGATGTGAGTAGGTCGGAGCGCGTGAGAGTGTGTGTAAGGGTGAACGTGAGTGAGTGTGGGTGATTCTGAGGGCAAGTGGGAGCAAGATTGACCGTATACAGGAGAGGGAGAGAGTGGGTAGGTCCGGAAGTGCAAGTGTGGGATTGTATGGGGGGGAGGGCGAGTGAGAGTGAGTGCGTGTGGGTGCAAGTGGGTGCGTATGAGACCATGAGGGTGTGAGTGCGTGGGAATGGGTGTGTGTGCTGGTCGGGAGGTGCTGGATTGAGGGGATAGCACCTTTTGGCTGCGTGGGCTTTCTTGGGGGAGGTGCTTCCCCCGTGGAGCCCCTGTGCTTTGCTGCTGCCTTCTTTGGGCATGGAAGTCCCCAGGGTATGTGGCGGTGGCGGTGGTGCTGGGGTGGGGGCGGGCCCACCGTGGGGGTGCCTGGGGGGGCTCACGCCAGGGGCGCGGCCCAGTCTCTGGCCCAGGGGATGGGGATTCTGGCCTCCCGGTGCCTGGGGCCCAGAGGCTGGCATTGTCCCCGCTACGGGGGGGGATTGGCCGGTCCAGGGGCGTGGGCCCACCGTGCCGGCCGCTTGGGGACCTGGCCTCCTTCGGCCGTCCCCCCTGGGGCAGATGCCTGGCTATCCTGGGACTTGTTGGTCACGGGACATTTGTGCTCTGTGGGGGTTGGTGGCGTTGTCCTGCTTGCTCGGGGTTTCCGAGGGGGGGAGGTTGCTGTGACCGGCCACCCTCTTCATATGCTTTCTGACAAACCACTCACATGCACGCACTTATTTTGCACGCGTTTTCATACACATGCACATGTACAGTGGGGAAAAAAAGTATTTAGTCAGCCACCAATTGTGCAGGTTCTTCCACTTAAAAGATGAGAGAGGTCTCCAATTTTCATCATAGGTATACCTCAACTATGAGAGACAAAATGAGGGAAAAAAAAAAATCCAGAAAATCACATTGAAGGATTTTTAATGAATTAATTGGTAAATTCCTCAGTAAAATAAGTATTTGGTCAATAACAAAAGTTCATCTCAATACTTTGTTATATACCCTTTGTTGGCAATGACAGAGGTCAAACGTTTTCTGTAAGTCTTCACAAGGTTTTCACACACTGTTGCTGGTATTTTGGCCCATTCCTCCATGCAGATCTCCTCTAGAGCAGTGATGTTTTGGGACTGTCGCTGGGCGACACGGACTTTCAACTCCCTCCAAAGATTTTCTATGAGGTTGAGATCTGGAGACTGGCTAGGCCACTCTAGGACCTTGAAATGCTTCTTACGAAGCCACTCCTTCATTGCCCGGGCAGTGTGTTTGGGATCATTGTCATGCTGAAAGACCCAGCCATGTTTCATCTTCAATGCCCTTGCTGATGGAAGTAGGTTTTCACTCAAAATCTCACGATACATGGCCCCATTCATTCTTTCCTTTACACGGATCAGTCGTCCTGGTCCCTTTGCAGAAAACAGCCCCAAAGTATGATGTTTTCACACCCATGCTTCACAGTAGGTATGGTGTTCTTTCTCTTCCAAACACGACAAGTTGAGTTTTTACCAAAAAGTTCTATTTTGGTTTTATCTGACCATATGACATTCTTCCAATCCTCTTCTGGATCATCCAAATGCTCTCTAGCAAACTTCAGACGGGCCTGGACATGTACTGGCTTAAGCAGGGGGACACGTCTGGCACTGCAGGATTTGAGTCCCTGGCGGTGTAGTGTGTTACTGATGGTAGCCTTTGTTACTTTGGTCCCAGCTCTCTGCAGGTTATTCACTAGGTCCCCCCATGTGGTTTTGGTATTCTTGTTCACCGTTCTCGTGATCATTTTGACCTCACGGGGTGAGATCTTGCGTGGAGCCCCAGATCAAGGGAGATTATCAGTGGTCTCGTATGTCTTCCATTTTTTAATAATTGCTCCCACAGTTGATTTCTTCACACCAAGCTGCTTACCTATTGCAAATTCAGTCTTCCCAGCCTGGTGCAGGTGTACAATTTTGTTTCTGGTGTCCTTTGACAGCTCTTTGGTCTTGGCCATAGTGGAGTTTGGAGTCGGACTGTTTGAGGTTGTGGACAGGTGTCTTTTATACTGATAATGAGTTCAAACAGGTGCCATTAATACAGGTAATGAGTGGAGGACAGAGGAGCCGCTTAAAGAAGAAGTTACAGGTCTGTGAGAGCCAGAAATCTTGCTTGTTTGTAGGTGACCAAATACTTATTTTACCGAGGAATTTACCAATTAATTCATTAAAAATCCTTCAATGTGATTTTCTGGATTTTTTTTTCTCATTTTGTCTCTCATAGTTGAGGTATACCTATGATGAAAACTGGAGACCTCTCTCATCTTTTAAGAGGGAGAACTTGCACAATTGGTGGCTGACTAAATACTTTTTTGCCCCACTGTATGCACACACACATAGGTCTCTCCTTTAACAGGTGCAGATACCAGACTCGCTTTGAGACCTCTTCGGTGGAAGAAATAGTCTGTCGTCTGTTTGTTTTAGTTGTTTGTTTAAGTCTTCTTTGTCTGTTCCTCTCCCTTTTCTTTCCCCCTCCCCAACCCTCCTTTCCCCATTCTCCCCCTGTCGGGTCCTTCGTGGGTGGAACAATTTTATTAGAAAAGTATTAAAAAAAAAGAAAAGCCTTTGTTGGTAGTAACAGCTTCCAGACGCCTCCTGTATGGAGAAACTAGGCGCAGGCATTGCTCAGGAGTGACACACAAACTGTCACATCTTGAAGGTTCCGTGGGTGTCTTCTATGAAGTCTGATCTTCAGTTTGTTCCATATATTTTCAATTGGATTCAGGTCAGGTGACTGACTGGGCCATTCTAGCAGCTTTATTTTCCTTCTCTGGAGCTAGTTGAGAGTTTCCTTGGCTGTGTGTTTGGGATCATTGTCTTGCTGAAATGTCCACCCTCTTTTCATCTTCAGCATCTTGGCAGATGGCAACAAGTTCTTATCAAGGATGTCTCTGTACATTTGTCCATTCATCTTTCCTTCAATTATATTAAGTCTGCTTGTTCCATGGGCTGAAAAACACCCCCTCACCATGATGGGATGTGCAGTGCCATTTCTCCTCCAAACATGCTGTTTTGTGCCATCCAGAAAGTTCAATTTTGGTCTCATCTGACCAGACTGTATTCTCCCAGTATTTTACTGGTTTGCCCAAATGCTGTGCAGTGTACTTTAAACGAGCTTCAACATGCTTTTTCTTCAGCAATGGATTCTTGAGGTGAGTGGGCATAGAGCCCATGTCAGTTGAGTGCATTACTTATTGTTTTCTTTGAAACAGCAGTACCTGCTAACTCCAGGTCTTTCTGGAGCTCTCCACGAGTGGGCTTTGACTGTTGGATAACTCTTCTGATAATTCTTTTGACTCTTCTGTCAGAAATCTTGTGAGGAGCTCCTGGTCTTGGGCAGTTTATGGTAAAATGATGTTCTTTCCACTTCCGAATGATGGCTCCAACAGTGCTCACTGGAACATTCAGCAGTTTAGAAATGCACTTGCAACCAATGCCAGCATTATGTTTTGCTACAATAAGGTTGCCAAGGTCTAAAGAGAGCTCTTTGCTTATGTAACAGAGTCAATAAAAAGCCTGTCCACTTTGCTACACTTCTACCCATCATGAGTTCATTGTGGTGTGACATTCTGATATTCACAGACCTTTGTAAAGGCTATCAGTCAGGACTTAACCAGCTGAAATTAATTTACACTGATGGGGGATGGTGTTCTAAATTCTGATGGATTTCAGCTGGTTTCTTGGCTTTCTGTGCCTTTTTGCACCTCTTTTCGTCATGTGTTCAATAATTCCCTGTGTCATTCCACTTTATTAAACATAACTTTTGTGAACACAGTTGCCTTGATTTCTTTGTATGTATGGATTACTTGGGTTGTGACTGATATCTGGTGAAAATCTCAGGTCAGTGGCCCCATCAGAAATATGTTTAATGAGAAAAATGTTGATGTGTTCAATACTTATTTTCTGTGCTGTATAAGTTGTACATGAGTCACGGGCTTTAGAAAACCTCTTGACCTCTTGGGTGAGCAGTGAGGGGGTTTTCTAATCATATTTTAATGAGCTGTAAAGGAAGTTAACTAGTGATCCCGTTTCCATGACACAGATTCCAAAATCTGTGTAACAAACGGGACAACATACACTACTCACAAAAAGTTAGGGATATTTGGCTTTTGGGTGAAATTTCAGGATGCACCTAAAATGTACTATAACCTTTACAGGTGAACTTAATTTGCACTTCTCTAACCATTTGAATGCACATGTCCAACTATTCAATGTTTCAATACTTTTTGCATAACTTGCTGTTCTCTAACAAGGTGCTTAACAGCAAATTTCACAATAGATGTTTGATCCATGAATTGGCCAATAAATTTTCTGGTTCAATTAGAATTGGTATTTAAATAGTCCTCTTCATCATGCTGTTCAGATTTTGACATTATGAGACCAAGATAGCATCTCACAATTGATCAGCAGTGCCTTGCCATTACGAGGCTTCAAACACGATGTTCTCAGAGGGAAGTGGCCACTGAGCTTAGTAGGGGTGGGAATCGTGAGGGATCTCGTGATTCAATTCGGATTACGATTCTTGAGTCACGATTCAATCCTATCACGAGTCAACGATAATCATGATATTGTGATAATGGAGTATCATGAGCCCATATAGCTCCAGTTCTTTCACCTTATTCAACCTCAAATCATGTCCCAAAGTAAAACTGTTGGCACCTCTTTCATATAATAAAGTATTCTCGGGGCTTCATTTTCTGCAGAGACACGTCCTTGCACACAGGGAGGGTGGTTCATGGTGCTGTTTGGAATTGACTCCCACTTCAGATACATTTAGCTGACTCTGTGGATTCTTTTAAAAAGCAGCTGAAAACTTTTTTGTTTAAGGAGGATTTCCGTTTAGTTTCATCTGCTTTTTAATGGTAAGTCTGATGTTTTTAAATTATTTTAATCTTGTATTTTAACTTGTTTTTGTATTTTTAAAATTATTTTTACCTATCAACTTCCTTTTCCATTTTATTGTGCAGTGCTTTGTGACTGATGTCTCTGAAAATGGCTTCATAAATAAACTTTACTTACTTGACTCTTGGAGAAAAAGCTCCATGCCGGTGTCTCTTTAGCTTAGCCATTGCTAATGCTGCTCCAAGACATGTGCTGGCCTACTGTGTTCTAAGTGTTTTTTTTTCTTTTTTTTGTGCAGCGCTTCTTGAGGGTTGAGTGTCATGTCAAGGTCTTTCCTTCCATCTTTATTATAAAATCCAAAAAAAGGCCTGATATTTGAGCTAACTGCTCCATAACTTTCAAAGCTAGCTGAGACAAGCCATGACTTCACTTGACTGGGTGTTTGCTTTGTGCCATCTAGTGGACTGAAAACGGCATTGATTAACTGATAACCCAAACGTATATGTGTGCGCATCTATCTATAAATGTAAAGAAGCTCTGTGTGTGTGTCTGTCTGTTCCTCGCATATCTCTCAAACCATTCATCAGACTGACCTCATATTTTATGTGTTTTGCTGTGGTTACGAGGGTGTGCATCCCCGAGTATGGAGTTGTTTAGTCAAAATATGTAATTTTTATCAGTGAAAGTTTAGCCGCTGCCATGTCTCATGCTCTGGCTTCTAGAAGTGGAACACGTCTAAAGCAGCAGCCAAGACTCCCATTAACCAGGCAGGCTGAGCTTGGCTCCCTGCTAAGGACTGCAGTCCACCAGTTTAGCTGCTGCTTTTTCAACACTGGTGTCCAACCAGGCAGACCATGATCCTTCACAGGGAGGCATGCCCAGCCTGCCCGGTCAGTGACAGACGGGAGTCTCGACTGCTGCTTCACCCGTATGGTACCACTGTCCTTTGCAGGACCGCGAGTCCCCTCTCCCGTGCGAGTATCTAAAAATTAAAAACTTAATACCGCCATGATAGTGGACCGGAATGGCCAGATCAATTGCATATCATATGTGAACATATATGCACGCTTTGACTAAATGACAACCATGACCAAACAAGACACAAAAATGCCCAAATAACAAAATAAATCTTTTTTTAATTTACTGACAAATGGGCAACACTGATGCAACAATTGCAGCCAACTGCTGTATTTAATAATGTTTGGTGTTTTGTACTTATAATATTGCTAAAATATAAAATGATACACTACAATGGGTCTCAAATATTTGTAGACATGTCCTGTTATAGTATTGCATGAGTTTATAGACTATAAACTACACATTTACACATTTACAACAATTATAATGATGACTGAACATCTCCCATTCCCCAAAGTGCAAGATACACCATTATGAATATAAGTCATAAAAGATCATACAAATAAGTAATCTGACAAACAAATAAACAAGTGGTTCTTAAACAGTCGCTAATATTGGATGTCTCATTCATTTTCAATAATTCTGTAATTAATATTCACACACTGGGAGGAGACCCTGGGGCAGACCCAGGACTTGCTGGAGAGACTACGTCTCCCAGCTGGTCTGGGAAGACCTTGGTATCCTCTCTGAAGAGCTGGAGCAGGTGGCTGGGGAGAGGGAAGTCTGGGCTTCTCTGCTTGAACTGCTGCCTCCGCGACCTGGACCTCCGGAAAAGCGGTGGAAGATGGATGGATGGAATATTCACACAATCAAATAAATTACAGTTCAGTCCCTTTCATATTTGTCAAAGTCTAACTTGTGTGTTTGCCTACATATAGGCTACACCTCTTTACATTCCACTTTCAAACACAGCCTGCATTCGGGCCTGTAAAGCCTAATTGGGCTACCGGTTTTCACACAAGAATACTTGCTTTCTACAGGCATGCACTGTTTTTTTTTTTTTTTCACAAAAGATTGACCTGTGCGTTTATGGATCAATACATTGTCGCCAGTGCCAAGAATTGCGATCCATCACTGAATCTATCTTTTTTTCCACCCGTAGAGCTTAGAATGTCACAGAGTGTCATCAGCAGGTTGCAACAGAGATACAGAGAGACTGGAAAAGTCATAGAAAGGCGTAGAAGTGGATGTCCTTTGGCCACATCCCACTCATGCCACTCAATTCCATGCACATTTAAGGGAGGTGAGAGGCACCAAAGTGTCACGTCAGACCATTGAAAACCGTTTACATCAGTGTGGGCTGCGTGCTAGATGACCTGCAAGTGTACCTGACCCCACATCACCAGGCACAGGCGTCATCGTCTTGTATGGGCCAGGGAACATTTACACTGGACAAGTGACCAGTAGACCTCAGTTCTGTTCTCTGATAAAAGTTGATTCACGTTGAGCAGAAATGATGGCCGCCAATGATATTTGAGACGTCAAGGAGAGCACTATGCATCAGCCACTGTTGTCACAAGATGAGCCTTTGGTGGTGGTGGTGTTAGTCTGGGCAGGTGTGTCTAGTCAATACAGAACTGTCCTACGCCTTGTGAATGATACAGTGACAAGCTGATACTATCTGAATAACATCATTAATCCAATCATTGTGCCCCTGCATGAACAGCACAGGCCTAATTTCATCTTCATGGATGACAATGCTCCAGCTCATTGAGGTTGCATCATCAGGGAACTGCTGCTGGAGGCTGGGGTACCTCAAATGGAGTGGCCTGCACTTTCTCCAGACCTGAATCCCAGAGAAAATCTATGGGATCAGCTGAGTCACCGTGTAGAGGCTCGCAACCCTGCATTCCACAACTTCAGTGACTTGAGGACCGTCCTTCAAGAAGAGTGGAATGCCATGCCTCAGCAGACAACAAGACTACGGTCACACTGCAGGTCTTGATGCTCAATTCCGATTTTTTGCCGTTATCAGATTTTTTTTGTGTGGGCGTTCACATTATAATTTAAATACGACCCCCATCAGACTCCAGTGTGAACGATCTATAGCTATGGAGTGACCTGCATGCGCAGAAGAAAACGTAATGTCAGACACAGCGTTGTGTTTATGGAAGTAAATATGAGCCCCGAATGATTGAGGGGGACAGAACTTCTTCACCTTGATGCAGCACGCAAAATAAAATGTTAAAATCATTCAGAAATGATTGTGCACAAAATACATAAATATGAGATTAGCTTCATTCCTCTATACACCAGATGACTGCTGTAATCAGCTCTGCTTTAACAGAACTGATCGATTGAACAGCTCTCTTGAAAATGAGACTCTGTGTCTCAATGGGATTACCTGTATAAATAAGGTTAATAATAAATAAACAGCGCAGCTAGTACCAGCGACATAACACCGGTCCCCCACAGGAAGGAGACGCCACCACAGACTCCCCTCTCCTGGACTGTGGGTCCTCGTATCCCCGTATCTGGCCATTCTGCATACATTTTAGATATTGCAGCAGCCAGGACTCACGATGTGCTGTGTACAGGGAAAAACGAATTTGCAGCATCCAGTAAATGTGCCGTTACTGTGTGCCTGTAATGTCTGAGGGTTTCAGCCCCCCCCCCCCCCAAAAAAAAAAAATTGAAGTTGTGCAGTCGGAGCCAACAAAATTACGATCCAGTGATAAAAGAAAGAAGAAGATTGGTTAAAAGCGAGCACAAATCAGCTGTGTCTGCCAAGCTTGCTGCATCCTTCACCGCAGAATTGTCACGTCTGTATCACTTCAGTGAGGAAAAAGTCAGATGAAATGTGGCATGACCGTTCAGACTGAGGTCGCTTTGGAAAATATCAGATAATATCCGAATTAGGACCACATATGAAATTGGCCTGGGTCTGGTGTGAAACAAAAATTGGGTCACGTGTGCAAAAAAATCAGAATTGAGCATTAAGACCTGCAGTGTGACCATAGCCGAAGTCGACTTGTGAACAGCATGAGATGTCATAGTCAAGCCGTCATTGATGCTCAAGGGCACATGACAAGTTACTGAGACACTGACATTTTAGTTGTGGTATACCCACCACTGTTGTTGGCTTTTGTTTCAATTAATTGCTTGAGATGAGGAAATCACCATTGCATGCTTCTACTTAAATGCTCTACTTTCATGATATATCACTGTAGTGTGAACTTTTTACATTTTCCATAAATTTCACCTTGAAAGCCAAATATCCCTAACTTTTTGTGAGTCGTGTATGTAGCCAAAACATAAATTTAATTTAAAAAGCTATTGTAATATGTGCCTTTGTGTATGCCGTGTTCAAACACTGTTAGAATTCAGACTGAATCTACAGCTCATTTTTATAGAGGGAGTATGTGGGAGTGTACAAACTCCACAGGTCTGGATGCCAACATATCTGAAAGTAAAGCCTGGTGAATCACTGGCCTGCAGGCAAATCCAAGAGTCTGTCGAAATTCCTCAAGTGATCTTCCTTATACTGCTTGACCAGGAGATAGTGAAGGTAAAGTAACACTTAATGACATGTCTCATATGTGCACAAGCAAATATAAGTATAAGAATGTCGAATTTACATGGTGATTGAAATGCTTTTCAAAAAACTTAATCATCTTCTTTCTTTTTCTACCCAGGACAGAACATACAGTGGCCTGAAAAAGTGTTTGCCCCCTTCCTGATTTCTCATTTTTTTGTGTTTGTCACACTTAAATGTTTCAGATCATCAAACAAATTTAAATATTAGACAAAGATAACACAAGCAAACACAAAATACAGTTTTTAATTGAAGGTGTTTATTATTAAGGGTAAAAAAATAAATCCAAACCTACATGGCCCTGTGTAAAAAAAAAAAAAAAAAAAAAAAAAAAAAAAAAAAAAAAGTGATTGCCCCCCTGTTAAAACATAAATTAACTGTGGTTTATCACATCTTTGGAAAGCTGAGTTCAATTTTCTAGCCATTTTTAAAGCTTTGGGACTTTTTTTTTTGTTACTTATTTGTACCCGTAGGTTGATTTGTTTTGCAGTCTGGTGACAAGCCACCAGCTGCCGGTCGCTGCGTGCGCAAGCGCCCCATTTCCCTAACCTGCATGTTTTTGGCATGTGGGAGGAAACCGAAGAAATCCCGGAGTAAACCCACGCAACACGGGGAGAACATGCAAACTCCACACTTCAGCGAAACACAGTGAGAGCCATTATCCACAAATGGCAAAAACATGGAACAGTGGTGAACCTTCCCAGGAGTGGCCAGACAACCAAAATTACCCCAAGAGCACAGCAACGACTCATCCAAGAGGTCACAAAAGACCCCTCAACAACATCCAAAGAACTGCAGGCCTCACTTGCCTCAGTTAAGGTCAGTGTTCATGACTCCACCATAAGATAGACACTGGGCAAAAAGGGCCTGCATGGCAGAGTTCCAAGACGAAAACCACTGATGAGCAAAAAAACATAAAGGCTTGTCTCAGTTTTGCCAGAAAACATTTTGATGATCCCCAAGATTTTGGTGAAAATACTCTGTGGACTGATGAGTCAAAAGTTGAACTTTTTGGAAGGTGTGTGTCCCATTACATCCGGCGTAAATGTTACACAGCATTTCAGAAAAGGAGCATCATACCAGCAGTAAAATATGGTGGTGGTAGTGTAATGGTCTGGGGCTGTTTTGCTGCTTCAGGACCTGGAAGACTTGCTGTGGTAAATGGAACCATGAATTGTGCTATCAAAAAATCCTGAAGGAGAATGTCCGGCCATCTGTTCGTGACCTCAAGCTGAAGCGCACTTGGGTTCTGCAGCAGGACAATGATCAGAAACAAACCAGCAAGTCCACCTCTGAATGGCTTAAGAAAAACAAAATGAAAACTTTGGAGTGGCCTAGTCACAGTCCTGACCTGAATCTGATTGAAATGCTGTGGTATGACCTTTAAAAGGTGGTTCATGCTCAAACTCTCCAGTGTGGCTGAATTACAACAATTCTGCAAAGATGAGTGGGCCAAAATTCCGCCACAGCACTGTAAAAGACTCATTGCCAGTTATCGCAAAGGCTTGATTGTAGTTATTGCTGCTAACGGTGGCCCAACCAGTTATTAGGTTAAGGGGCAATCACTTTTTACACAGGGCCATGTAGGTTTGGATGTTTTTTTGCCTTAATAATAAACACCTTCATTTAAAAAACTGGATTTTGTGTTTACTTGTGTTATCTTTGTCTAATATCTAAATTTGTTTGACAATCTGAAACATTTAAGTGTGACAAACACACACAAAAAAATGAGAAATCAGGATGGGGCAAACACTTTTTCACACCACTGTGTGTATAGTGTATATAGCCTTGGAGACTGATAACACTGGTCAACACCAAATTTATTTAGCTGATTTAGGACAGTTTTGATGTGCTGAATCCAAAAATCACATTGGTTTTGCTCAATCAGGTCAACTTTTTGAATTATGGCCACATGTTGTTTTATACGTTTCGCTCTATGTGATGCAAAATTCTTTTTTATGTCTTGAAATTCTCTGAATTTTGAACAATGATGATGTAACATTCAATTTACATGTACTTACCTTTATATAAAGGTAAGTACAGTCACAGTACTAATTAAGTACTAAGTAAGTACAGGTTTTTACTTAGCTCCTGATTGAGAGAAACGGATGTCATTTTCGGATTCAGCGGTGCAAAATTGTCTTAAATCAGTTGAAAAAACACAGACAACTTACATAAAAATTATTTTTGTAACCCTGTGTAATGAGTAAGGTATGAGCACTGTCAGCCAGAGTCAGGCGAAGAAAGTTCAGCCTGTGCTTTTTTCTACAATCCTCCTTTTTTTTTTTTCACACATTCCTCCCCTTTTTTCCACAATAAATACACAGTCAACAGCAGAAAAAAAGTTTCTCTTCACATCACGCTTGGATACACACTTATATATTCTCAGATAGTTTCAGTTTGCTCACATGGCTGTATGCACCCAAACAATGTCCGTACACATCTCTACTCTTATCTTGTAAGTCTCATTAGCACAGCTGTTGAACTACTTGATATTGTGCTAGAAAAAAGTTTGTCAGAATAAAAGAATTAATGCTAACCAGAAGGTTGGACTATATTTTTATGATTGTTTTGTTTGTATGTTTAAAATTAAGTTTAAAAGTAAGCAGGCTAACTTACTCCAACATTGCCAGAGCTTACATTGGCCTTCAGTTTGAACATCAGGGTACTGTGTACCATAAACATGAAAGAAAATATATCACTTTATATTTTGATCTTTTTAAAGGCTTCCAATTTATTTGAGAAAAAATATTAAATTATGTATGGCCGTGTTTTTAAAGCACACAGACCCTCAATCGAGCTGCTATTTTGTCTGAATAAGCATGATTAATACAGCTGGCTAGGGGATAATACTGACTGATGACTGCAGTTTAAAAGTAAAAACTTAATATCACGTACAGTATACAGCATACTGTATATACTGTACATCAGGGGTCATCAACTACATTTGTCCAAGGACCAGAATTTTTCTCAGCAGACACTGAGGACCAGATGCTCTCATTAAAGAAAATAAAATTATTATTGTATCTTAAATAATATATTATTATTTAATATATTAATTTTCCTTCCAAATTTATGTTGTTATTTTATTATGAGTATGAGTAAGAGCAAAAAAGTACTTCATGTACTTGTTCATGAACATGTACTTAAAAACTTGAGATGTGAGTTTATCCTTTATAGTTTAAAGCCTGCCCCCTACACTGGACCCTCATCACTTCGCCTACCGGAGCAACAGGAGTACAGAGGATGCGGTTTCTACAGCGCTGCACTATGTACTCTCACACCTGGATGACAAGAACACCTACGCAAGAATGCTGTTTATTGACTTCAGCTCAGCATTCAACACAGTTATCCCCTCCAAGTTGCTCACCAAACTTGGGGACCTGGGAATCAGTACCTCCACCTGCAACTGGATCATGGATTTTCTGACCAACAGACCCCAGCATGTTAGGTCAGGCCCCAACCGTTCTTCCGTCATCACACTCAACACTGGTGTACCACAGGGCTGTGTGCTCAGCCCATTCCTCTACTCCCTCTACACCCATGACTGCAGGCCTATGTATGGATCCAATTCCATCATAAAGTTCGCAGATGACACCACGGTGATTGGACTCATCAGGGACAACGACGAGTCAGATTACAGGGCAGAGGTTGAGCACTTGGCTACTTGGTGCGCTGACAATAACCTGCTCCTTAACACCAGCAAAACCAAGGAGCTCATAGTGGACTACAGGAAGGAGAGGGAAGAGACACATGACCCCATCCATATCAATGGCATAGCTGTTGAACGTGTCCCCAGCTTCAAATTCCTAGGGACCCACATCTCGGAGGACCTGTCCTGGTCAGTTAACACCACCAGCCTGATCAAGAAGGCCCATCAGCGCCTCTTCTTCTTGAGGACATTGAAGAAGAACCATCTGTCAACTGACATCCTGGGCAACTTCTACCGCTGTGTGATAGAGAGCACCCTGACCAACTGTATCACACTCTGGTATGGGAGCTGCTCTGTAGCTGACCGCAAGGCGCTGCAGCGGGTGGTGAAAACCGCCCAACGCATCACAGGGACTCCACTTCCAGCTATAGAGGACGTCTACAGGAAAAGATGTCTGCGCCGGGCACGCAGCATTCTTAGGGACTCCAACCATCCTGCTCATGGACTGTTCCAGCTTCTCCCCTCCAGAAGACGTTTCAGAAGCCTTCGGACTAGAACCAGCAGGTTTAGGAACAGTTTCTTTCCAACAGCTGTCACGTTATTGAACTTAGTTCCCCGCTGACTCTCTTACAATCATCTTTTACCATCCTCACCTGTACATAACTACATAACTACATCTAACTTATTGCACATTATTTGCACATAACAGTACTTTTAACTTTCTGCACTGCTGCATATATTTGCATATATTTGCTTAAATTGCACATACTGTTAATTACCGTATATACTGCACTGCTGTCCTTTGCACTTCTGATTGGATGCTAAACTGTGTTTCGTTACCTTGTATTCATACATGTGTAATGACAATAAAGTTGAATCTAATCTAATCTAAAGTCCTCGGACGGTGACATTTTTTTATTGAACCAATAAACTGATTGTATGAAAATATTCCATTCTGGCCATTCCCGTGATTTAATATGTGTCACCAGCCTCCATAAATGACTTTATTTGGTAATAGCCCATCTTTCACTTAGTGATGCTGCAGTACCGCCATCTGTCGATAGGGGCGGGCAGCAGTGACGTCAGCACAGGAAGAAGTGAGGGTGATATTGCCTGCCTGTGCTGTGAGCCTCATCAGAGAAACATTCCCATCGGATCACTACAAGGGATTTTGCCTACCAAGATTAGATTTGTGAAAAATGATAGTTAAATAAAGTTTTGTAAAATCATATATTGAGTTTATTAATGTTCATGTCAATTTTATAATTCTAATATTTCAGCATTCATCAAAGTTGCATGTCATATACATTTGAATAATTTTTCTACCATTTTATGGTAGAAAATTCGGGTTCCATTTTTAAAAGCACATTTCTCTTAAAATCTTAGGCTTATATTTGTTTGTCTTGGCAAAATATGTTGCTTCCCTAACAATTGAAAGCTGAACTTTCATTGCTAATTGGAAATTTCTTCTACTTTTACATGTTTGATTTTGAAAATCTAGATACATGTTGCTCATCAGCTTTGATGGGACGCTGAAATTTGGCACTCAATGTGGCGGGAACTCTGGCTTGTACAGAGTGCCACTGCTCCCATAAGTGGGTTGGATCAACCAAGGTTTTGTTGAACAGAGTATTCATCAGATCATCCACATATTCTGAAAAAAAATATATTCAATAAAAATTAGACATCCATTTGACTACAGTATGAAATACAAATTTGACCCAAATTAACATAATTTGATAAAAGCTATGAAATGTGAAAGTTGAATGAAGACCAACCCTCCACCCACTGTAAATATCATATACAAGCCTAGAAAATGATACTAATATTTCTTATACTCACCGAAAGTTGGATTAACTTTCTTTGCTTGCAGTTTATATCCGCCTTTTTTGAATTTTGGGTACCTGATGATGAAGACCGGCTCACCATCACGATTCTGTGCCTGCTTGCGGCCTGCATTTTCATTAAAGTGCATTGCAGCTAAACAAAGTCTGTAATTAGAATATTATCACAATGATTTATTTTTGGACATATAAGTGATCTATCAGCAGAAACTCTTATGTAATTGGCACTGTTATTATAATTGCATTTCATATTTTTGGTCACATATTGCATCTCCTCACCTTGTCAACATTCCAAGGAATGAGAAGTGTACACTCTTTGGTGCAAAATGAATAATCAGACTGTGGAAAGCCTCCACATTTGAAGTTTGCTGCCCTGGACTCAGCTTTCGCGCATCCCTGAGGACCCGTGTTTTGTTGATCATATCAACAACTTTTTCACAGCCCTTTGTGCCTGAAATAAATAAATTGTAGGTGTGAGATATGTCACCAAAAATGATGAAAATCAATGGGATAATAATTTTTATATAGATATTGTGACGTAAGCAGCGTTCACACAAAGAAAATGGAGCAAGATGGTTGTGATCAACGGGATTTATTTTTCACACTCTGAGCACAGGCAGGAGGGGAGGTCATTCTCCCAGACCTCCGTTTAAATCACGGTTACACACACATAATAAATCTTGCCTATGAAATACTGTTGGGTAATTATAACGCAGTTATAATTACACAGCAGTAGAATAGCTCAGTAATAACATTTACTACACACACACAGTAACGTTTCAATTGTCCAAGCATGCTGGGAAACCCCTGCCCCCCTTAACATGGCCCCGACGTTACACTGCCCCCCCCCCCCGGACTGGTTTCTGTCCCCAGAAAAATTAAAGTCCAATTTAAAAGTCCAATACAAACTCATCCAGGTGTCGGGGCGGTCTTCGGCGCCGGCAGCCAACACGTACAGGCCCCCTAGTGTCCATCTGGGTCTCGGTCGGGGTATTGGGCCGGGATGGAAGCTCCGGTTCGTCCACCAGCGGTGCAGATGGCCGATACAGGGCGAGACGGTCACGATGAAGGACCACAACCCGGTCCCTTTTTCTAAGCCTCACCCTGTACACCACGTCTGACAGTCTCTCCAGGACCACACATGGCCCCGACCACTGGCTCGCCAGCTTCGGTGATCGTCCTCTCTTCCTCTCAGGGCAGAAAACCCAGACTCGATCTCCCGGTGCAAAGTCCCTCCCCTGGCAGCGGGAGTCATACGCTCGCTTCTGCCGGCCCCCCGCCGCTGCCAGGGCCTCTCGAGCCAGCTCGTGCACCGTGTGGAGACGTTCTTTCAAACAAAAAAAATAATCCAATCCAGGTTTTCCCTCCACCTCCGGCTCAGGGGGGCAACCGAATACCAAATCCACCGGTGTGCGCAGCTCACGTCCAAACATGAGCGCCGCAGGGGTGCACCGGGTAGATTCCTGAGCTGCCGTCCGGTACGCCCACAAAACAAAAGGCAGGTGCAGGTCCCAGTCTCGCTGTCGCTGGTCCACTAGGATAGCGAGCTGGGTGGTGAGGGTCCGGTTGAATCGTTCGACCAGGCCGTCGCTCTGTGGATGCAGCGGGGTGGTCCGGGTCTTCCAGATGCCCAGCCGTTTGCAGACCTCTCCGAAGACCTCCGCCTCGAAGTTCCGACCCTGATCGCTGTGCAGCTCCTCCGGTGCGCCGAACCGACAGAACATTTCATCCACCAGCTTTGACGCCGTCGTTGTGGCGCTTTGGTCCGGGACCGCGTACGCCTCTGGCCACTTAGTGAAATAATCCATCGCGACCAGCACGTAGCGGTTCCCCTGGTCCGTGGTCGGGAAAGGGCCCAGGATGTCCACTCCCACTCACTCCATCGGCGCTCCCACCCGGTACTGCTGCAGGGGAGCGTGGGATCGCTGAGTTGGTCCCTTCTGAGCTGTGCACGTGTCGCAGCGATGAACGTGGAGCTCCACGTCCTGATGACAACCGGGCCAGTAGAACCGGGCCTGAAGGCGCTGCAGCGTCTTTGTCACTCCGAAGTGGCCCGCTCCTACCGCCCCATGAACCAGCTGGAGTACTTTGGGCCGGAGTCGACGAGGAACCAGCAGCTGCCAGACATGCCGCTGCCCAGCTGGAGTCTGCCACTGTCGATACCCCACGCCCTCATGGCAGCGGAGGTTGGCCCACTGGGAGTGTAGGGCCTTAGTCTCTGGGTCCAGCGGTGACACAACCTCCCAGGCGGGCCGCTGTCCTGCGTCCAGCCACTGCCGAACCCGCGAAATGACCGGGTCTCTGTCCTGCTCGCTCTGCAGCTGCTGCGTGCCAAGAACCTCTGTGACGTCATCGCTGGGGAGAACTGCCTGATCATCTGAGGGGCTGTGCGTCGCTGCGTTATTCCTGCTCGCAGCGGCTCGGAGAGCGGCAGCCCGTGGGACGATTTGGTCCCGATCTTCAGCCCGTTGGCAGTGACGACACTCCTCTGTCGCACAGGGGCGCCGAGACAGCGCGTCAGCGTTGGCATGGAGGCGACCTGCCCGATGCACAATCTGGAAATTATAATCCTGCAGTGCCTCCAGCCATCTCGCCAACTGTCCATCCGGTTCTTTGAAGTTTAACAACCAGGTCAGGGAAGCGTGATCCGTCCTGAGCTGGAACCTCCCCCCGTACACATACGGGCAGAAATGACGCAGTCCTTGGATGACAGCCAGCAGCTCTCTGCGAGTCACACAGTAATTTCTCTCGGCTCTGCTGAGAGTGCGGCTGAAGAAAGCGACTGCCTGCTCTCCCTGTTCTCCCTCCTGGGATAGCACCGCCCCGATGCCCTGGTTGCTGGCGTCCGTGTCTACGATGAAAGGGCGGTTCAGGTCAGGATACCGCAGGACGGGGGCTCCGATGAGCGCTGCGCGAAGCTGGGAGAAAGCAGCAGCACAGCTGTCACTCCACTGGAACGTGCGTCCTTTCTGCGTCAGCTGATGCAGCGGGCTGGCGATGGTGGCGAAGTCTTTCACAAACCTCCTATAATAGAAGGCCAATCCAAGAAAACTTCTCAGTTCTCCAACGTTCCGCGGCACTGGCCAGTCTCTCACTGTTGCCACTTTTTCCGGGTCGGTGGCGACCCCCGCTGCGCTGACGACGTGGCCCAAAAAGGTGGTCTCCCGCCGGAACAGGTGGCATTTCTTAGGGTGTAACCGTAGCCCCGCCTGCTGGATGGCTCCCAGCACCTCTCGGAGATTTGACAGGGCACTGTCAAAATCAGCTGCATGCACCAGTAGGTCATCCAGGTAAACAACGCAGCGACTCCGGGGCACGTGAGCCAGCACTCGCTCCATCAAGTGCTCAAAGGTGGCCGGAGCGTTGCAGAGTCCTGCCCGATGGAGAAGGCTGTTTTTTGGTGGGCCTCAGGTGACAGCTCTACCTGCCAATAGCCGCTGCGTAGATCCAGCGAGCTGAACCAGCTGGAGCCGGCAATGTGGTCCAGTGCGTCATCGATGCGGGGCAGGGGGTAGGAATCTTTCCTGGTGGCGTCGTTCAGGCGTCGGTAATCCACACAGAACCGCCACGACCCGTCCTTCTTCTTGACCAGCACCACAGGCGCCGCCCAGGGGCTCCTGGAGGGCTCAATAACATCTGCCTCCAGCATTTCTCGCACTTTTTGTTCCGCCGCTGCCCGCCTTGAAAAGGGCAGCCGGCGTGGGTGGAGTCAAATCGGTCTGGCCTCACCGGTGTCGATCTCGTGCTGCACCAACCCGGTCCGGCCGCATTCCTCATCCTTCGCGGCGAAAACACCCTCGTAATAGTCCAATAGCTCCTGCAGCTGGCGTCTCTGTTCCGGGTCCAGCCCGCTGCAGCTCCGCTGAAATAATTCCTCCACCGCCTGCTGCGTCTCTGCTGATACGTTGACCCCTCCCCTTGCTGTCCCTGTGTGTGCTCATGCTCCCTCTGTCCGCGCTAGTGACGTCATCGTGTCCAGTCCTCGCGGTGGCCTGCCTGGTCCGGTCTGTCTTGGTGATCCCTCGATTGCGCGGGCCCCCGTGTCCCTTCCCTGGGTTCTGCTATGGAGCGTGATGGTCCGGTTTCCCAGCTGGAGGGAAGGTCCGGTGGTGTCGATCTTGGCACGTCAGGCTGTGAGCAGGTCTAGTCCAATAATACAGGGGTCTTGGATGTCAGCCAGCCAGAACGGGTGTCTCGTGTTCTGGCTGGCCACCCCCACCACCAGCACTCTCCGCCCCTTCAGTCGGGCGCGCTCACCGGTAGCCGTGGTGATGCAGCGCTCGGTGGGTTCCCACCCCCGCGGAGCCGTCTTGCTTGTGCCCGGCAGCACACCGGGTCGAACCAAGGAGATTGTAGAGCCGGTGTCAATCAGGGCCCGGATCGACGTCTTCCCCAAGCTGCACTGTAGATAGATCCCTGGAGAGTGTCCAACTCGGCCCACGCGCGGTGCCGGCTCCTCGGGGGAAACATCTGCTGGAGGTGGCCTGTCCCCGTTCACGCCACCTCGCTCGTTTAACGCCGGCGAGGGGCCAGTTTGTCGTGGGGTGGGTGCGGGGCAGTATCGTGCGATGTGTCCCATCTCTCCGCAGCGGAAGCACCCTTCCTTGCGCCGCCGAGGCCATCTTTTCCGTGGACGCGCCGCCATGGTCTGCCGTAATTCCTCCTCCTCCCCCTCGCTCTCCATCGTGGCCTGGTAGGTTCTTCGGCTGTGCATTGGTGCTTCAGTGGTGCGATTTATTAGCGGCTCTGCCCGCTCTGCTTCTGCCACTGCAGTCCTCCAGTCGCTCGCGGCGTGGAGCCGTACGTGGTTCTGGAGCTGGGCCGGGCGGAGACCTTGGATGAAACTCCGGAGGGCGAGCTTCTCTACTGCCTCCGGTGCGAAATCTGGGTAGCTGCGCCGGGTTAACAGCCATATGTCTGCAGCATAGGCTCCTAGTTTTTCCTGGTGGTTCCGGCGGCGGCGGGTCAGTTGTTCTTGGGCATGCTCAGCGTCTGCTATTCTCCCAAATCGTCTCTGGAGCACCCCTTGTAGTGCTGGCCAGCTGTGGTGCTCCTCGGGCTGGAGATCAGAGAGCGTGCAGAGGGCTTTCCCTTCCAAGGCCAGCGCGACCTGTACGGCAGTTTCCTCTGGCGACCAGCCGTTCAGCGCCGCGGTCAGCTCGACCTGTGTCAGGTAGTCATCCAATGTGCCTTCACCGTTGAAACGGGGAATCTTGGCCCGCTGTTGAACAGGTGGGGTGGTCGTTTCTTGATCAATCGCCACCCTTGATCGCCGTGGGGTCGCCAGCCCGTCCTGTCCTGAGAAGGGTGGAATGTTTGCTCTGCTCTGTCTTGAAAAAGACAGGAGGCGGGGTGTGCTGGCCCCGTCAGGTCCGCCGCTTCGTTCGTCCGGGCTCCGGGCTCCCGGTGGTGGTGCCACGGTCCCATCGTCCATCATCAGCTGAGCAATGGCCTGCTCCAGCTGCTGGATCTCCATTCTGATCCTAACTTCCATTTGCTCCATCCCACTTCTGACACCAGTGTGACGTAAGCAGGGTTCACACAAAGAAAATGGAGCAAGATGGTTGTGATCAACGGGATTTATTTTTCACACACTCTGAGCACAGGCAGGAGGGGAGGTCATTCTCCCAGACCTCCGTTTAAATCATGGTTACACACACATAATAAATCTTGCCTATGAAATACTGTTGGGTAATTATAACGCAGTTATAATTACACAGCAGTAGAATAGCTCAGTAATAACATTTACTACACACACACAGTAACGTTTCAATTGTCCAAGCATGCTGGGAAACCCCTGCCCCCCTTAACATGGCCCCGACGTTACAATATAATACATGCACTGTTGTTTTATTGTGTGAAACTGTTTTTTGTGTTAGGTTGCAGTCTCTCAAGAGCTGGGGGATCGTATGTAGTGCTCGCATCTTTGTACTTGGGTTGATGCGCAGGCAGCAGAGCAGCGCGCCGTTCAGCCGGAAAAAAGCAGAGGACAAGGGTAACGGGCACCACACCGAGACAGGGATAATCAGTGATAAAGTTGCTTACTTGCAGGGACAGGCGGCTGGCGTCGGCAGGTGATGAGCCCGGGAGACAGCGTCCTGCAGGTGGGCTAAATAGCCCGCTGCTGACGAGGCGCAGGTGTGCGCGCAGCTGAAGCCGCTGATGAGCAGCGAGTCGTGACACAAATTGCATCTTATTCTCGAAATCGCTGTAAACGAAATGTCTACTGCACATGTTGGGTGATTTACCGACATCATTCCAATTTTTTCGCGTTTTCTGAACGAATTTCACCCATACCGTTCTGATTTTCCCAGGGACGGGAAATTCAAAGACACTCACCGCATGCTCCTCTGGTATACCGTCGCACCCGTAGACAACACAACGCCAAACCATAATTAATTCGATTACTGAAATCCTCATCTTAATAAATAATCTATTTGTAATCCACAAGTACTCCGAGAAATATCCGTAATCGCCGATTTTAAAACGTAAACAACAAGCAATATCCGCCGAGCGTGTGCGTGTCTCTTCTTGAAATGATGTCACACAGTCAGTGGCCATCTTAGCCGCTGATCGCCTGGCTGAGTCAGACAGCTCTCAAGGACAGCATACTTCAAGAGCGCATTGTCACCTTATGCGACATTTGTTGACACCAAAACATGTGCGGTTCAAATTAGCTCGTCTCACACAAAAATTTAAGATATGATTTAGCGATATTGAATTTTCGTCCGGCCGATGCCTTTAAGGGGTTTTCTCATGAGTTTATTTTTGATTTGATTTTGTATACTTTATTGATCCCCAGAGGGGAAATTGAGGGCATCCACCTGGATGGATGAAGCAGCCACGATACGGCGCTATCCCTTTACCATTCACACACACACTTTCACACCTAGGGCCACTTTAGAGTCTCCAATTAACCTAACCTATGATTTGTTTATGACAGTTTTCTTGTAAATTAAGGACTTTTTGTTGTAAATTTGAAAGCTTTTTGTCACTTAAATTGTGAACTTTTTTCCTCATTATTTATGATAATTCATTCTCATAAATTTGTACGGAGTTTTCTCATAAATTTTTGACATTTTTCTTATAAATGAATGACTTTTTCACGCATCAATCTGTGGATTTTTCACAAAATTTATATGTACTGTATTTTTAAATTAATTTACTGTTTTTCCTAAAGAATTTGAAACGCTTGTGGTAAAATTGTCTTTTTCCACATATCTTAAACTTAATTTGCAGCACCAGAATAGAATGATTTCAACTCTGATTCTCAAAAAAAATAAAAATAAATTCTTAAAATTAATTAAAATGACCAAAGATACAGTCTTTTCTATTATAATAGTCTATTAGTATATAAGATTTTATGCCAAACTTCCCACACCCCAGTGAAAACCTCCCATCTTTTAAAAACCTAAATATTGGCAGGTATGCATTCTCTGCCGTTACTGAATCATTTCAGAAAGACCCAAAAGTATTCAGCATTTTGTGCAATAATGTTATCATAATGTGAATTCTAAGTGTAGTTTACCTGCAGACGATGCAGCAGCAGGCCTGTCTCCTCTCCCAATGTCCGGGAAGGAAGAGGCATGTAATGTGACGCTGCATTCACTTGCAGTCAGAAATTTGACAATCTGAACTTTTCATAAATTTAGATTAATTAGTAAAACAATGTTTGAACTAAACTATTCTCAAATTCAGTAATATTCCGGGGGTTAGATGGAAAGCTCTGGCGGGCTGGATGTGGCCTGCAGATTGCCAGTTGACATTCACTGCTGTACATGATATCATCAAGGGTTGTTTTATTTTAAAAAAGTCATGGTTGAGGTCTCATCCATGATTTAGTACTCTAATTAATGACCATGCAGAGACGAAGGAAAGTAAATGGTTTTAGATGGGGATGCATAATAGAATTTTTGCCAATAGGGCTGTGGGATATGACCCAAATTTCATACCATGATATAAGTAATCTTATTTGACGATAACGATATATTTCACGAAATACGTTTTCTGTAAATTCTATAGTTTATATATAACCAATAAAAAGGATCATCTTTTTCTACATTTTAAATTGCATACTGAAAAAAAATAAATTGTACAAATTTATCTGTCATTAATTTTATGCACCTTTTTCCCCTCTTAATTTTGCAGTGTTGTTATAAAATTGTTTTTAATGTGGATTTGAGATTATTTCAACATTATTCTTTATCACTGCTGGACTAATTAAAAATTAAAAAGCCAGTTTGTTCCTCTGACGCATTTTAATTTATTTATTATTTATTTAGTGTGTATGCGGTCGCTGTCACACACTTTTGCAGCTTTAATAATGTTTTTTCAGACATAATTAAGAAACTTGGCAGTGATTTAAACCAGAACTAAACCAAAACTGAGCTAAGGAGGAAGATCAGAGAAGGCAAGGACAGCTTCAGGAAGAAGATGGAGGACAAGCTGCAACAGAGCGACGTCGGCAGGGTCTGGAGAAGCCTCAAAACCATCTTTGGGCTCCAGAATACCTCCTCCCAGGCCACGGGGGGGAGGGAGTGGGTGAACAACCTGAACCTGTTTTTTAACAGGTTTGACCAACTGCCCTCCCCTCCGCCTGCACACCAACCACTGCTGTCTCTACCGTCATCTAGTCCTGCTGTCCACCCCCTTCTACCAACACCCCCCCCCCACTCCCAGCACACAGCCCCCCAGCCCCCCAGCCCCAACCTGACCCTCACTAAGACCCAGGTGAGGGCGGAGCTGAGGAAGATCAAGGCGAGGAAGGCCTCGGGTCCGGACTGCATCAGCGCGAAGCTCCTCAAGTCCTGAGCATACCAGCTGTGTGGGATTGTGGAGCACATCTTCAACCTGAGCCTGAAGCTGGGGAGGGTACCACAGCTGTGGAAAACATCTTGTGTGGTACCCGTACCAAAGACTTCCCACCACAGAGACTTGAACAGCTACAGACCAGTGGCCCTCACTTGAGGATCATGTTCTTTGACTTCTCCAGTGCTTTCAACACCATCCAGCCGGTGATCCAGAAGGACAAGCTGCTGTGTGCAGGGGTGGACCAGCACCTGTCATCGTGGATCTTGGACTACCTCACAAACCGGTCACAGTTTGTGAGAACCCAGGATTGTGTGTCCAACACGATCATCTGCAGTACGGGGGCCCCCCAGGGAACAGTTCTGGCTCCCTTCGTGTTCACCCTTTATACTGCGGACTTCTCACACAACACAACACACTGCCATCTACAGAAGTTCTCTGACGACTCTGTGATTGTTGGACTCATCTACGATGGAGATGAAGCTGAGTACAGAGGACTTATCCAGGACTTCGTGGACTGGTGCCATCGGAACTGCCTCCAGATCAACGCGAGGAAAACTAAGGAACTGGTGGTGGACTGCCGCAGGCAAGGACAACCCCTCACAGCACCAGTAAACATCCAGGGAAAAGACATTGAGATGGCAACATCCTACAAGTACCTGTTTATTTGAACAATAAACTAGACTGGTCACACAATACCGATGCACTCTACAAGAAGGGACAGTGCAGGCTGTTCCTACTGAAGAGGCTCAGGTCTTTTGGTGTACAAGGGGTGCTCTTGAAAACCTTCTGCAATTTGGTGGTGACATCACCCTACAACATTTACAGAGTGTAACGTCACCCATCACATTTGGAGTGGTCTGCTGGGGCAACGGCATCATGGCAGCCGACAGGAAGAGACTGAATAGACTGATCAAGAAAGCTAGCTCTGTCCTGGGGCAGCGCCTCGACCCAGTGGAGGAGATAGGAGAGAGGAGGATGGTGGCTAAGCTGTCATCTCTGCTGGAGTCCGAGTCCCACCTCGTGCTGGACACGCTGAACGCACTGAGGAGCTCATTTAGCGGTAGGCTGCATCATCCTAGGTGTGCAGCCAGGAAGTTTTGCAGGGCCTTCCTACCTACGGCTGTCAGACTTCATAACCTAAGCAGGGCTGCTCGTAGAAGTCATAAACAAAACTTTATGACCTAATAAATATTGAATGCAAAAGACGCAACAAACTTGCAGAATAATGGTCCCCTCCACTATACAACTAGGATAATATCAATCGCTACAGAGGGTGACAACTAGGCTGATTCAAATACAAAATATGCTGTATGGGTACACATTCATACTAGGTGGGGTAACTGAATAGACCGTTATGCTGTTCCATCTAGCTACAATGCTCTGCGCTGTGTATATTTATGTGTACATATGTATATTCACTGCTCTTATTATCTTATCTTCTAAATTATTGCTCTGAGTTTTGCTATCCCTGTGCTGTTACAATCCTGGAATTTCTCCATTGTGGGACTAATAAAGGCTTATCTTATCTTATCTTAACAATGGTCTGATACACTATAATGTTTCCTATTAGCGACAAGTTAGCATTGTCATTTAGCATTTGCCGTCTTATAATTAGAGAGAGATGGTGTTAATGCGACTTACCTCCAATTAAAATGAAGTTAGAGGACTATCCTCTGTGACACAGCACGGTGGGAAAGGTCCAACATCCTTGGCTGGCACAGAAGTAGTGGAAAAACATTAGCTTGCAGTTAGCTGCTGTGGCACATCTGGCGCCCTGCGAGGGAGAGGCAGGGTGGTGACAAGTAGAAATGGGTATGTCTCTTAAATCCCAACATAAACGATACAGTTTTATATGAAACGGTAGACTTTTTTTATTGCGTCACCGATATATATCATCATATTGCACAGCCCTAATAGCCGATATGCTCATAGTTTAAAACTAGCTTTTGCCGATTGCCAATGCAGATACTGGTACATGCACATATTTTCCCCACCTATTTACAACTCCTTTGTCTTACAGTGATGATTAACTTGCATATAAAGACACATTCCCCAAGGAGAATAAGACAGATACCTCCACTTAATATGAAAATAAATACGCGTTATGTATTTTCAGACAAATGTGTGAGGGGAGGGAGGCTCTGCATCCCTTTATAATAAGATAAGATAAGATAAGCCTTTATTAGTCCCACAACGGGGAAATTCCAGGATTGCAACAGCACAGGGATAGCAACACTCAGAGCAACAATCAGAAGGCAAGAAAAAAAAAAAAAAACAAGCAAGCAAGAGCAGCTAATATACATATGTACATATTACTATAAAATATACACACACACACACACACACACACACACACACAGACACACAGTGCAGAGCATTGTAGCTGGATGGAATAAATATATGAATATATGAACACACAGTGCAGAGCATTGTAGCTAGATGGAATAAATATGTAAATATATAAACACCCACAGTACGGAGCATTGCAGCTAGGTGGAATAAATATGCAAGTATATAAACACACCCAGTGCGGAGCAATGTAGCTAGATGGAATAATATGTAGATATATAAAAACACAGTGCGGAGCATTGTAGCTAGATGGAATAAATATATAGATATATAAATATAAACACACCCAGTGCAGAGCATTGTAGCTAGATGGAATAAATATGTAAATATACACTCACCGGCCACTTTATTAGGTACACCTGTCCAACTGCTCGTTAACACTTAATTTCTAATCAGCCAATCACATGGCGGCAACTCAGTGCATTTAGGCATGTAGACATGGTCAAGACAATCTCCTGCAGTTCAAACCGAGCATCAGTATGGGGAAGAAAGGTGATTTGAGTGACTTTGAACGTGGCATGGTTGTTGGTGCCAGAAGGGCTGGTCTGAGTATTTCAGAAACTGCTGATCTACTGGGATTTTCACGCACAACCATCTCTAGGGTTTACAGAGAATGGTCCGAAAAAGAAAAAATATCCAGTGAGCGGCAGTTCTGTGGGCGGAAATGCCTTGTTGATGCCAGAGGTCAGAGGAGAATGGCCAGACTGGTTCGAGCTGATAGAAAGGCAACAGTGACTCAAATAACCACCCGTTACAACCAAGGTAGGCAGAAGAGCATCTCTGAACGCACAGTACGTCGAACTTTGAGGCAGATGGGCTACAGCAGCAGAAGACCACGCCGGGTGCCACTCCTTTCAGCTAAGAACAGGAAACTGAGGCTACAATTTGCACAAGCTCATCGAAATTGGACAATAGAAGATTGGAAAAACGTTGCCTGGTCTGATGAGTCTCGATTTCTGCTGCGACATTCGGATGGTAGGGTCAGAATTTGGCGTCAACAACATGAAAGCATGGATCCATCCTGCCTTGTATCAATGGTTCAGGCTGGTGGTGGTGGTGTAATGGTGTGGGGAATATTTTCTTGGCACTCTTTGGGCCCCTTGGTACCAATTGAGCATCGTTGCAACGCTACAGCCTACCTGAGTATTGTTGCTGACCATGTCCATCCCTTTATGACCACAATGTACCCAACTTCTGATGGCTACTTTCAGCAGGATAATGCGCCATGTCATAAAGCTGGAATCATCTCAGACTGGTTTCTTGAACATGACAATGAGTTCACTGTACTCAAATGGCCTCCACAGTCACCAGATGTCAATCCAATAGAGCATCTTTGGGATGTGGTGGAACGGGAGATTCGCATCATGGATGTGCAGCCGACAAATCTGCGCCAACTGTGTGATGCCATCATGTCAATATGGACCAAACTGTCTGAGGAATGCTTCCAGCACCTTGTTGAATCTATGCCACAAAGAATTGAGGCAGTTCTGAAGGCAAAAGGGGGTCCAACCCGTTACTAGCATGGTGTACCTAATAAAGTGGCCGGTGAGTGTATAAACACACACAGTGCAGAGCATTGTTGCTAGGTGGGATGAAACAGCATAACCGTCTACTTAGTTATCCTACATGGTATGATTATGTGCCCATACATATTCTCACCCTCCATAGCGACCGGTATGTTCCTAGTTGTATGCCGGAGAGGACCATTGTGTAAGTCTATTGCATCTTTTGCATTCAAAAAAAACTATTAGTTTGTTACGTCTTTTTGCTATCTCTGCGAGCAGCCCTGCTTAGGTTGTACAGTCTGACAGCCGTTGGTAGGAAGGACCTACGAAACCTCTCGGTTGTGCACCTGGGATGATGTAGTCTGCTGCTAAATGAGCTCCTCAGTGCATCCAGTATGTCCTGCATAGGGTGGAACTCGGACTCCAGCAGAGATGACAGTTTAGCCACCGTCCTTCTCTCTCCTATCTCCTCCATCGGATCAAGGCGTTGACCCAGGACAGAGCTAGCTTTCTTAATCAGTTTGTTCAGTCTCTTCCTATCGGCTGCAGTAATGCCACTGCCCCAGCAGACCACTCCAAAAGTGATGGCTGATGCCACCACCGTGTCATAGAATGACTTCAGCAGCGCCCCTTGTACACCAAAAGACCTGAGTCTCCTCAGCAGGAACAGCCTGCGCTGTCCCTTCTTGTAGAGTGCATCAGTATTGTGTGACCAGTCTAGTTTATTGTTCAGATGAATACCCAGGTACTTGTAGGATGTCACCATCTCGATGTCTGTTCCCTGTATATTTACTGGTGCTGTGAGGGGCTGCCCATGCCTGCGGCAGTCCACCACCAGCTCCTTAGTTTTCCTCGCGTTGATCTGGAGGCAGTTCCGATGGCACCAGTCCACAAAGTCCTGGATAAGCCCTCTGTACTCATTCATCTCCGCTGGAGATGAGACCAACGATCGCAGAGTCATCAGAGAACTTCTGTAGATGGCAATGTGTTGTGTTGTGTGAGAAGTCCGCAGTATAAAGAGTGAACAGGAAGGGAGCCAGCACCGTTCCCTGGGGGGCCCCCGTGCTACTGATGATCGTGTCGGAAACACAGTCCCGGGTTCTCACAAACTGAGGCCGGTTCGTGAGGTAGTCCAGGATCCATGATGACAGGTGCTGGTCCACCCCTGCGCGCAGCAGCTTGTCCTTCAGGATCATCGGTTGGATGGTGTTGAAAGCACTGGAGAAGTCAAAGAACATGATCCTCACCATATTCCCGGGCTTCTCCAGGTGGGACAGAGAACGGTGAAGGAGGAAGATCACCGCATCCTCCACCCCAATGCCATGCTGGTAGGCGAACTGGAGTGGATCCATCGCTGGTTCCACCAGGGGGCGGAGATGAGCAAGGAGCAGTCTCTCCAGGGTCTTCATCAAGTGGGACGTCAAGGCCACCGGTCTGAAGCTGTTCAGGTCTTTGGGGTGGGAAGTTTTTGGTACAGGTACCACACAAGATGTTTTCCACAGCTGTGGTACCCTCCCCAGTTTCAGGCTCATGTTGAAGATATACGTCACAATCCCACACAGCTGGTCTGCACAGGACTTGAGGAGCTTTGCGCTGATGCCGTCCGGTCCCGACGCCTTCCTCGCCTAATATTAGAATATACACAGTCCATTGTGTTATCTCCTAATATTGTTACACTTTTTTTTTGTTTTTGTGACCATTTATTTTTTAATTACAGCTCCTTGTTCAGCACGGGGCTGCCGTTGCTGACTAGAACTCATCATTTCTGTCAAGGGAGCTTTATTGTGACTAGTATTGTGATTATTATGATTTTTGGTGAGAACCATTAGTAGTGCCAGGTGAAACATACAGTGTACAGTGCTAGGTGGACAAAGTGTTAGGACAACTACAACAACATACAAACAAAGCATGTGCAGTGTGTGTGTGTGTGTGTGTGTGTGTGTGTGTGTTCATGTGAGCGTGTGGGGAGAATGGATTTACAAATATACAGACACAAAAATTTAGATACAAATGTAAATGAGTACATGCCTATACCTATACAAAATATATAATAATTCTCTACCCACGTACATTAACTCCAGCCTCCTCTTATTTTTTTTTTCCAAGTATTTCTTAACAAGTATCTGAGAAGTTTTAACAACAACATATCAAACAACTAAAAGGTAACCCCTTGGCCCGGGTTGTGCACTTAATATGTTGGTCAAAACCGGGTCTGCTGTTTGTCAATGGCTGCTAGCACATAGCCGAGTGGTAAATTAGCATTAGCGTCTGAACTGCTGTTACCATGGCAACAGAAAACTCCCGTGGCAGAGAGAAAGGTCGATATTAACTGTCAGCAGCTCCAGGTCTGGTGAGCAGTACTTATCGATGACCACAGAGTTTGTAAACAAGCCCTTATTCACACATATACAAATTCCACTTCCACAGCTCTTACCAGATTCCTCTGTCCTTTCCCTTCAGTGCAGTTGGCAGCACGTTAGCTCAGCCGCGGCATCCATGATCTTGGGGAGTAGCCAGCTTTGAATGACGGTCGTCACAGAACTGTCTCCTATGTTTGGTTGGGTTATATATTCAGTTTTAGTTTGTCAGTCTTGTTTCCAAGGGACCGAGCATTTGTGACAAAAAGGCTAGGCAGCGTTGGTCTGTTTGGAGCCCTTTTAGCTGAGCCAAGTAGCCAGACTGGCTACCGTGCTTCAGTTTATGTTCTCGCCTGCGTCTCCTGAGAGCATAAACGCTGGTGCTGTTATGGGAACTTGGCATGTCCTCCCGATGTGCAGTAATTCCTCTCTGCTGTAGAAGATGCTTGGTATACTTCGGTGATTAACCACAAAAAGTAATACAAAAAATAGTGTCCACACGCAGCGTTATTTGAGGAAGGACAGCGCTGCAGCATGGGTATGTGGGGGCAGCCATGTTTGTTGTGATACACTTGCCTGATGTAATAATGTCAGTCCCTCGTATTGAGAGAAAAGCGTAACATCGCCAGTAGAGTGTCACGCCTGACTGTCCACTGTAATATTTTGTCGGCTGTAAATATAAATTTTTGGCCATGCAGATTAATAATTTTAAATGCTTTATCAGCCGATGTATATTGCGCATCCCTAGTTTTAGAAATGGAATTCTTTTCAGCAGCCTCTTCAATGCATCTGAACCTAAGAGACCTACAACATTTACAGCGCGTAACATTACTCACAACTCCTGCCTATTTGCCATGTTTTCGCCATGAGAATGATTCATTTTCCAGAAATCAGATGGAGTCAGTCTGCTTATATCTGCTGCTGTGATATGTGACCTTCTGGAATGAGACCAGAATGTCCTCTCGTGCATGCTATTTATCCTTCTCATTCTTTCTCTGCATTTTGCTGTGTTTTGTCTCAATCCTGTCTGTGCATGATGCTGCAGCAAAAACTTTCTTTGAATCAGTCACTCCAGATTTTATCAGCTCCACTGCCTCTCCTCTCCTCTTGTCACCTGTGCTCCCTCTCTGTCTCCCTCTCTAGGTTTCTCAGGTGTGCCTGAAGACCTCCTGCCAGACTTTGATTTGAAGATTATGCCAGGTAGGGGCATAATGTGTTCTCACCTGCTTTCTCTTCATTCATACTAACCCTACTGACTACAGACTGTGGCTCTAGCAACTATTCAGCACAGATATTTGAATGCAACATAATTGGTTTGAATTAAAAGAAGATCAGTGTTCACTATGTTTAATGGCTTCTCTGCAGGTGCCCGTGTCCATATTAGTCTTGTCAGGTTAGCAGATATTATAGAAAAGTGTGTGTTGGCTTTATGGAGGCTTTAACAGATTTGAGTTCAGAGCTGTTTTTAACTCTATGGACTAAACCGCACCCATCCAATAATGAGCTGGTCGCTGCTCCCGCCATGATGAGCTGTTCTGGAAAACAGCTATTACGGTCATTATAGTTATTTGTGGTTACAGTCATCATGTCACCCAGCATCATTTGGTTGGCTAACATGCTGTGGAGTGAGAGAGTGAGTTTTATGTTATCTAAGATTCATTTATCTCCTCTTATCATGTTTTTACAGAGCTGATAAATGCATGTATGAGTTTTGTGGAAGCTACTCCTAACACGGCAATGACTGATTCATTCAGTCTCCAAGTTTGTCTGTGGTGTTAGTGTTGCATTAGTAAGTGCCGCTGGTCACACTGACTCTCCCATTTTGTGTTTGTGTGCATTCGGGAGTCGTTATCTTTGCAAAGGAGAATACATTACAAGATACTTGGTTGTAACAGGCAAATCTTTTAACAGAGCAGTATAAACTGTCCTTTTCCTTCCTGGAGAAAAACAGGTTTCCTGTGTGTGTGGGTTTGGTGTCTCTGTGTGAAGGAGAACGAATGTTGTCCTTGGGTTTTCATTGTTCAAGATTTCCTTATCTGCCCTCTCCTTCCCTTTCCTATGCCGTGTCCCCATGGACAGATGCAGCACATGCAGCTGATCTGTTCTACTCCATCAGTCACTGCAGCACTTAAGTAGCATTCTAGCAGAGTGTGAAACATTCTCAATTTTTATTCTGACTCAGGCTTTTGCACACAGCACAGCACGTTTCACCGGTGCAGCCCTTCGTCCTTGGTTTTGTTTTGCTTCTGTATATGAAGAAATGTTTTGTCCCAAACCGTCACTTTGCCTCAACAGGACCCACAAGGAAAAAGTCCACAAGTGAATTACCTTAAAAGAACAATAGTAAAAGTGTGTATAAGGGGTAAAAATAAAAATGTTTTATCAATAAAATCATATATAAAAATATGAACATATTTTTCCACAAGCTAATAGAAAGAATCTTACATAATAAACATAGTAAACCTGATGCATCACAGATCATGCTGAGGATATCTGGAGATCATGGGTCAATTATGAGAAGATTAAAGGTTGATCAAAAATATGCTGCTTATATGATCAAAGCTCTTTCAGAATCAAATTTTCCTTTAATAAATGATTATTGTACGTTTTTTGAGACTTGGAATGTCTTCAAATTATATTTATTATACAATAATAATTTAATGTCTACTTTAATGCTAATTTTGTAGGTATTAATTGGTTCTTTATTTCCTTTTCATCAGGAATTTTGGGTCCTTTCAGATCATTAACAGTGTACCATAAAGAATACATGATATTCTGCCTGGCTACACAGTGATCAAATCAACCTTTTCCTATTCTTTATTTCTGTCATGTGAGATTAATGTAGAGGACCTGGTGCTCTGTGTGCTTCCAGAGTGGGTGTTTGTGGTGGCAGTGGCACTCGGCAGTTTATTATTCCTGCTCTTGGTTGGCGTTTGTTGGTGTCAGTGTTGTCCTCACTCCTGCTGCTGCTACGTCAGCTGCTGGTGCTGCCCCGACACATGCTGCTGCCCCAGACATTGTGAGTTGGAATAAAAAAATGCACACACATACAGAAGTCAAAATGCTTGTGTAAATTTTGAATGACCTTGTGTGTTACCTTTTAGTGTATGAGGCTGGTAAGGGTATAAAGACAGGTACTTCTACTCCTCAAACACCTGGCTACCCTCCATACTTTGTCTCTGGTGTCCCAACTATGGTCCCAATTGCACCCCCATCCCTGGTGGACAAGATGTCTTCCGTCCCCACCTCAGATGGCAGTTTACTTACAGCAGGTGAGGTGTTGTAATCCCTTAAAAAAGGCACTGTATGCATATTGTTTCTAGGAGATTTATTATTTTCTTTTACTGCATGTGAATGAAAATGTGTATGTTTTTCAAAGTAAAACAGTTCAGTACTCCTGAATGTTTCCTTGGAATGCCACTATTGTGAATTTTATGAAATAGAAGACAGACTAAGACATGAGTGTGGTCTCAAACAAATGCAAATCTGAGTTCTCCACACTGATGAGTTAAGTGTATATCCCCAGTACCGATGCATGCTGTAGGGGTTCCCTACCGTGTGCCTTCACCTCAGGATCAGGACTCTCTCAGGGTGCTTCACTATGTAGAGAAACAGCTGGCTCACTTCAATCCTGCCAAATCCATCAGCCACCAGTGTAAGCTTCATAAACCCACTCTGTGGCTCCACACTCCTCCTAAAGCATGCCGATGCCATCTATAGGTTTTGGCTTATTCTTTTCAGCTTGTCTTTCTGTGCCTCTCTGTGTTCAAGCTTTCTGACTTTTGGATTTTCTATAGTTCAGATGTAACTTAGGAGCATGCATACATGTCTGCGTAGACATCTCAACTTTTACTCCAGCCCTTTTTTAATTTCCTGCAGACTTTCGCTTTCTTCATCTGCAGGGTCTTGCTTTGGAAGAGATTTATTGCAATGATTTTTTTTTAACCTTCATTGATTAACAGTTTTCTTTTTACATTTTAGCCTGTAATCTGTCTGAGCTCAGCTCTCTACATGAGGGAGAAACTGGCTTTCGGCAAACATTTCGAAGCATCCAGAAGAAGGCTCTGCCAGCCATCCCTGATTGCGAAACTCAGCCTGAACCACAACGCCAGCGTGAGAACCTCAGCCCAGAACCTCAGTGTGTCCGCAATAACCCCCCATCACCCCATCGTTGTTACGATGATCCCGACTCAGGGCCCCACCACTGCCAGGACGGGCCTCTTCCTCCCCGGCGATACAGCGATGATCCTCCGTCCTCATCCAAGCCCCACAGGCTTATCCGAAATCAACGTCAGCAGAACCGCAGTGAGGAGGACAACCACAGCAGGTGCAAACATTTTGTAGCGCACAAACAGACACCATATACATGTGCAAACACTGACTGTAACTCCAGTATATTTGGCTTGGTTTTGCAGGTGGAACCCTCGTTCAGAACATCTGCAGAGAAAGACATACCACACTACTGGAAGAACAGGCTCACTGGATGAGCTTGAGGAATTTGCTGCTTCTTACAAGCAGAGAGGAAACAGAGGAGCAGAGAGGAGAGAAGACGAGGGGAGAGACTATGAGATGGAGCTTCAAGAGTACAGCAGATATCCGTCCTACCGCAGTGGTCCACCTCAGCATTACCATAGTGATGAAAATGAGCTTGACGACTACAGTGACTATGAAGATCACCCCAGACGTAAAAAGAATAAAGCACATGACATAAGCCCGCTTCCTTCACCCAAAAAGAGGAGGGGCTCCTGGGACAGGGACCATGCTGTCCCACCCCCTCCCAAACTGGGCCCACCATCACTGTCTTCTCAAGAAAAGGACTATGATGCCACATTCCTCAACAGCTTGTTGGATCGCAAATCCAAGTTGAGAGGGGTCGGCCCGGGAAAGAGTGGGTCCCGAGGGGAAGAGGATTCAGACACCCCCTCAAAGGGCAGCTCGAAAAAGAGCAGCGGGGAACCTGGTCGGCACTTTAGCCGCTCGCCTAGTAACAGGCCTGAGGCAGATTTGTTACCTCTTTACTCAGAGCCAGAGAGAACAAGAACTGACAGACCGTCCCCACAGACACTTCCAGCAAAAACTCACTTCCCTCAACCACCTGAACACTTTCACGGCCGCAGAGAGGATCCCAGAAATAAATCTCGCAAAGTGGTGAGTAGAATTTAAAAGTTTTACTGCTGACATGATTGAGTGCTTGACGGTAGAGCTTGTTGTGCATAATTCTGAGTTGGTGAACAGTAGTTACTGGTGTGCACAGGTGCATCTAAAAATATGTCTTGAAAATTTTCATTATTTTCATATTTAATTCACAAACTAAATGTTTTTTTATATTTGTTATAAGTAAAAGGAAATATTTCAAGCTTTACTGTTTTAAATTTCACGATTTCCTCCTTCTCCTTCTTCGTGGATCTCCACCTTATCGTGGAGGAGGGGTTTGAGTACCTTTATGATTCCAGGAGCTATGTTGTCAGGGATAACCTGCCTCTGGTAGGGTCACTCAAGACGAATTGGTCCTGGGTGAAGGGCCAGACCAAGAGTGGCCCAGTGGATCACCATGAAGAAGTTACAATAAGGATTCAGTGTACTCCACCTGGCATGAGGTTACGAGAAGCCCACCCTGGAGCCAGGTTCAGTGGCAAGATCCTGGTAACCCATTCTTACCAGATGAGCCACAAGGGTCTGCCCTTCAGTGGGCTCACCAACTGCAGGAGGGATCATGGTGATCATGGTGAACCCGATGGCAGTCTGGGCTTCTCTGCTTGGACTAGTGCCCCCCCCCCCCCGACCCAGACCCCTGGATAAGTTGTAGAGGATGGATGGATGGTAAATCATAATTATTAAAATTAAATCAAAAACCCCAAAGCCAACTATGGGTTTGGGGTCCAAAGGTCATGCCGTATTGCTATAGAACAAGTAAAGCTAGGATCACTAAATACTCTAACTATGGTTTTGTGATTGCAAGGTCAAAAATCAAAGATCAAAATACCATTTACAGTGGTATGAAAAAGTGTTTGCCCCCTTCCTGATTTCTCATTTTTTTGTATGTTTGTCACACTTAAATGTTTCAGATCATCAAACAAATTTACAGTATCTCACAAAAGTGAGTACACCCCTCACATTTTTGTAAATATGTTATTATATCTTTTCATGGGACAACACTGAAGATATGACACTTTGATACAACGTAAAGTAGTCAGTGTACAGCTTGTATAACACTGTAAATTTGCTGTGCCCTCAAAATAACTAAACACACAGCCATTAATGTCTATACCGCTGGCTACAAAAGTTCAGGTTCAGGTTCCTTTATTTGTACCCGTAGGTAGATTTGTTTTGCAGTTGGTGACATCCATATTTACAAGCCACTAATTACATTCAACATAGACACAAACACAGGCACACATCTTACAAAATAGGTAAATATAGAGTAAAATAAAAATATAAAGTGAGTACACTCCAAAGTGAAAAATGTCCAAATTGTTCCCAAAGTGTCAATATTTTGTGTGGCCACCATTATTTTCCAGCACTGCCTTAACGCTCTTGGGTATGGAGTTCACTAGAGCTTCACAGGTTGCTACTGGAATCCTCTTCCACTCCTCCATGATGACATCACGGAGCTGGTGAATGTTAGACCTTGCGCTCCTCCACCTTCCGTTTGAGGATGTCCCACAGATACTCAGTAGGGTTTAGGTCTGGAGACATGCTTAGCCAGTCCATCATCTTTACCCTCAGTTCCTTTAGCAAGGCAGTGGTCATCTTGGAGGTGTGTTTGGGGTTGTTATCTTGTTGGAATACTGCCCTGCAGCTCAGTTTCTGAAAGGGGGGGATCATGCTCTGCTTCAGTATGTCATAGTACATGTTGGCATTCATGGTTCCCTCAATGAACTGTAGCTCCCCAGTGCCGGCAGCAGTCATGCAGCCCCAAACCATAACACTCCCACCACCATGCTTGACCTAGGCAAGACGCACTTATCTTTGTACTCCTCACCTTTGTTGCCACCATCTGAACTAAATAAGTTTATCTTGGTCTCATCAGACCATAGGACATCGTTCCAGTAATCTATGTCCTTAGTCTGCTTGTCTTCAGCAAACTGTTTGTGGGCTTTCTTGTGCATCATCTTTAAAAGGGGCTTCCTTCTGGGACTGCAGCCATGCAGACCAATTTGATGCAACTTGAGGTCACAAACAGATGGCCAGACATTCTCCTTCAGGATTTTTTGGTAGACAGCAGAATTCATGATTCCATTTACCACAGCAAGTCGTCCAGGTCCTGAAGCAGCAAAACAGCCCCAGATCATCACACTACCACCACCATATTTTACTGTTGGTATGATGTTCCTTTTCTGAAATGCCGTGTTACGTTTACGCCAGATGTGATGGGACACACACCTTCCAAAAAGTTCAGCTTTTGTCTTGTCAGTCCACAGAGTACTTTCCTATAAGCCTTAGGGATCATCAAGATGTGTTCTGGCAAAACTGAGACGAGCCTTTATGTTCTTTTTGCTCATCAGTGGTTTTCGTCTTGGAACTCTGCCTGCATGCCATTTTTGCCCAGTGTCTTTCTTATGGTGAAGTCATGAACACTGACCTTAACTGAAGCAAGTGAGGCCTGCAGTTCTTTGGATGTTGCTGTGGGGTCTTTTGTGACCTCTTGTATGAGTTGTCACTGCGCTCTTGGGGTAAGTTTGGTCAGCCGGCCACTCCTGGGAAGGTTTCCCACTATTCCATGTTTTTGCCATTTGTGGATAATGGCTGTCACTGTGGTTTGCTGGAGTCCCAAAGCTTTGGAAATGGCTTTATAACCTTTTCCAGACTGAAAGATCTCAGTTACTTTGTTTCTCATTTGTTCCTGAATTTCTTTGGATTGCATCATGTTGTCTAGCTTTTGAAGATCTTTTGGTCTACTTCACTTTGTCAGGCAGGTCCTATTTAAGTGATTTCTTGATTGAGAACAGGTGGAGCAGTATTCAGGCCTGGTTGTGGCTAGAGAAATTGAACTCAGCTTTCCAAAGATGTGATAAACCACAGTTAATTTATGTTTTAACGGGGGTGGGGGCAATCACTTTTTCACACAGGGCCATGTAGGTTTGAATTTTTTTTTTGCCCTTAATAATAAACACCTTCATTTAAAAACTGCATTTTGTGTTTACTTGTGTTATCTTTGCCTAATATTGAATTTTTTATGATCTGAAACATTTAAGTGTGACAAACACAAAAAATTAGGAATCAGGAAGGGGACAAACACTTTTTCACACCACTGTAACTACATCTCAACAACAAATAGAGGCTGAGGGGTACCACTGGCAGCTGTCAGTATTTTTCTTTCTATTTTCAAGAGGATCTGGGTGCCATTAATAAATCATATAGAAAATAAATTTTTATACCAGGTATAAAAATGAATTTCAAAATTTTATGAAAATAATAGTAGAAGAGGTGGACATACGTTTTTAGGCCTACAGTAAGTTTTGTTTTTGTACCTTTGACAGGTCAGGTTCAGATGCTACCAGAATGAAAACTAGGTAGAATACTCTGTTCCATTTCCAAATACTTTCTCTAACAATCATAACTGGTTGTCCCCTCACTGACGAACCTGGGTCAAAATGGTATTTAACTTGAGAAGAAATGAAAATAAGCTGAATAACTACAGCCATCATCTGCAAATAATATGAAATGTAGCTGAAAAGCTGTTTGTCCCATGTTACATTTCACCACAATAACCTTGTTTGCCTTTGTACTGTCTGAGGATTATGTCCACACAGACAGCAGTTCATGGAGCTCAGCATCCTCAGCCCAAATACACCATCAGCACAGATCATTTATCCCACTGGACATCTCTATAGGCCAGTTAAAATCTAGTTGGAGCTGACTCACTCCTTCAATTCTGCAAAAAAAATGTTGAAGGAGAAACTGATACTCATCACTTCGATGTCAGTTTGTATGATAAACAGTAAAAGGGCAACAAAGCAACTTATAGAGCTGGGGAAAAAAAATTCCTGGAAATGAACTGCTGTCTGGGGACAAAACTTGAACAACATATGAGTTGTGTCCAAAGTCATTCGCTTATTCCCTAACCCCTACTCACTATATAGGGAATTCAAATGTTGGTGCCTATGTAGTGACCTTATTAGAATATGGAAAATTTTCACTGTTGGGCATTCTATATTTTTTCTGTACCGTCATTATGGTGAGACAGTAAAATATAACAGATTATTATTGACTCAAAAATAAATGCTGACATACATTTTGTAGTAAAAATACAATATATCAAGTCTATTTTATCATATTGATAAATATACATACTTTTACACCATCTTCTTGCTCATTTGCTGCATTGCACTGTGGGATGCATTGACTAATCTAGTGGCCATCAGGTGGACACTACTTTTCAAGATACACTGTAGAATATTCTGCACTATTTAGGGATTCATTTATAATCACAAAGCATTTGGACACCACTAGAAATGGCACACACACTGTATAGCTGAGTAGAAAGTGATTTTGGGCACAGCTGTGATTTTATATTTCTGTGTAAACTTGCTTCTTCTGCTTTTCTGACTTGTATATATTTATCCTCAGCAGAGCACCCTCCTGAGCCGAGATTCTCTCATCGTCTGACTAAAAGCCACAGAGGATGAGTGGCATCGAGCGGACTGAGTGTGCACCCCTCATCTTGTAAAGAAACTGCATGTGAGGGGAATGAAAGATGGCAGGATTCACTTGGACTAGAACCACAGAAACTGACTGGAAGCAATACAAGGAGAGCAGAAAACTCCAGATCAGTTCCGAAGAGGACAACAGACACACTTTTCTTATCAAGACTTTTACTCTGAATGTGATGTCTCTGGGAGGTGACGTCACCGACTGTGTCATTCATCTCTGCTGGCCTAACAGTGAGCTAATGTGAGCAGGCCGTATGACCTGGACTGTACCTCGCTGCAGGATGCTGTAAGGCCCCACTTGTCCCTTCAGAAAAGGCTCTGAAGCAGAGACCCTTGCTTTACGCTATAAGCACAATGCAAGCATTCATTTGCATTTACCAAGATACATGGATAAAAAAGAAATGTGTAATAAGTGATATATGACACAACTGCTATTTTGAAGTCCATGCAGAAGTTATAACAATTTACAGACAGATCCACTACTTACAGTTTCATGGAATAAATGCCTAAATTTGGAGGATTTTGAACTCAGTTTGTTAACAGGAGCTGAAAACAACCTACATTATACAGCAGGGAAAGTAAGTATTGAACACATCAACATTTTTCTCATTAAACGTATTTCTAATGGAGCCATTGACCTGAGATTTTCACCAGATATCATTAACAACCCAATAGTCCATCATCATCATCATCATAGCAGTCTGTTGGGGGCGACAATGACTGTTTCATTTAGGTCTGATCAGATTCCTCCACGCAGCCCTGTCCTTCGCCCTCCACTGCCAGGAGCTCCTGATCTTGTTAACCCAGGCGACGTCCGAGCCGGTATGAGTTGCTTTCTGACTGAACATTTCATGAAACTGCTTGCAAAGTATTTGAGTACCGCTAGCTTTTGTTGGACTAGCAGCACATTCTTGGCAGATAGAGGTACTATCAGTGGCAAGGACAGGCCAAGACCCCATACATGCAAAGATGTCAAGGCAACTATGTTCACAAAACAAGTTACAGTATATTTAATAAAGTGGAATGACACAGGGAATAAGTATTGAACACACTTGGTGAAATTCATTTAATATTTAGTAGAAAAGCCTTTGTTGGTAATAACTTCCAGATGCCTCGTGTATGGAGAAACTAGGTTCAGGCATTGCTCAAGAGTGACTTAAGCTCATTCTTCCACGCAAACTGTCTTCAAATCTTGAAGGTTCTGTGGGTGTCTTCTATGAACTCTCATCTTCAGTTTGTTCCATAGATTTTCAGTTGGATTCAGATCAGGTGACTGACTGGGCCATTCTAGTAGTTTTATTTTCCTTCTCTGAAGCCAGTTGAGGGTTTCCTTGGCTGTGCATTTGGGATCATTGTCATGCTGAAATGTCGACCATTGTTACATCTTCAGCATCTTGCAGATGGCATTGATTCTTATCAAGGATGTCTCTGTACATTTGTCCATTCATCTTTCCTTCAGTTATATGGTCTGCCTTTACCATGTGCTGAAAAACATGATCACACCATGATGCTTCCACCTCCAAGCTTCACTGTTGGTATGGTGTTTTGGGGCTGATGTGCAGTGCCATTTCTCCTCCAAATGTGCTGTGTGTTGTGGCATCCAAAAAGTTCAATCTTGGGCTCATCTTACCAGACTATATTCTCCCAGTATTTTACTGGCTTGCCCAAATGTTGTGCAGCAAATTTTAAATGAGCTTCAACATGCTTTTTCTTGAGCAATGGAGTCTTGTGAGGTGAGCAGGCATATGTCCATGTTGGTTGAGCATATTACTTGTTGTTTTCTTTGAAACAGCAGTATCTGCTAACTCCAGGTCTTTCTGGAGCTCTCCACGAGTGGTCTTTGGCTCTTGGATAACTCTTCTGATATTTCTTTTGACTCCTCTGTCAGAAATCTTGCGAGGAACTCCTGGTCGTGGCCGGTTTATGGTAAAATGATGTTCTTTCCACTTCTGAATGATGGCTCCAACGGTGCTCACTGCAACACTCAGCAGTTTAGAAATGTGCCTGTAACCAATGCCATCATTAAGTTTTGCAACAATAAGGTTGCAAAGGTCTAGAAAGAGCCCTTTGCGTCTATCCATCATGGATTCTTTGTGGTGTGACACTCTGATATTCACAGACCATTTTAAAGGCTATCAGTCAGGACTTAACCAGCTGAAATTAATTTGCACTGATGGGGGATAGGATGGCTTCCTAATTTCTGATGGATTTCAGCTGGTTTCTTGGCTTTGCATGCCTTTTTGCACCTCTTTTTCTTCATGTGTTCAATGCTTATTCCCTGTGTCATTCCACTTTATTAAATATAAGTTGTTTTGTGAACACAGTTGCCTCAATTTCTTTGTATGTATGGATTACTTGGGTTGTTACTGATATCTGGTGAAAATCTCAGGTCAGTGGCTCCATCTGAAATATGTTTCATGAGAAAAATGTTGAAGTGTTCAATACTTACTTTCTCTGCTGTATATGACAAAGTAAAGATTAATCAATGCTGAGATTATCTTCATCTACCAAATGAACCAGAGATGATCAGCAGCTTGCCCATAGCATACCCATTTTTAGAATGTAATTACAAGAAAGAAGGGGATGCATTTTTCACATATAAAAAAATCGAAAATGTACATGTAGCAATTATAAATTAAGAAAATTTATATAATATAAACAAAGCATTGTCCAAGACAAAAAAGGAAGAAAAAAAAACACCACAAATTTGCTGATCTGTGTCTTTGCATTTGGACGCCTCCTCTTGATCAACTGCATGCCCCCTGTGTCACCCCACTGGAGAACATGGCCTTAGTGTCCACTCCTATGTTGACAAAACATAGCTCTGTCTCACCACTAAACCATAATATTAAGAGACCATCTAACTCTGTGTTTTCCCTCAGCTAAAGCCTTTTTACATCTTTCAGCTCTCTGTTTTATGTTTGGCCCATTTATCACTGCTTCCTATCCACACAGTTAGTACAAAAACTCTTTAAATCAAATTCATCTTGTGGAGACCAAGGCTGTGCTTGAATTGTCCACTTATTATCACTATAGAGTGAAATCAAATGCAGTAGTAGTGCATTCAATAAAAACATGAAAAATTTCACTTTTAGACACTGCTTATTACGTTCACTAAGGAGGTAAAGTAATCAGGGTGGTTTGTCTGTCTATCTGTCTGTTAGCAGGATTATGCAAAACTACTGGACAGATTTTGATGAACTGTTCATCAGAGGCAATCCTTGGGCCAAGGATGAAACCATTACATTTTGGTGATCTGAGACTGCATACCTCCACCAAGGACCTTGAATCAGCCTTGGCGGAGGTATGCACTGTCTTAAGTGCTTTTCTAGTTTTCCCTCTGACATTGCATCATTATGGTGATCCAGTAAAACTAGTAACTGATATCTTTAAAAACTGAATCTTCTTCTGTCAGTTGCTCCCTTTAGCAGTCACCACAGTGGATCATCTGCCTCTGTCTCACTTTATCCCTTGCATCCTCTTCTCTCACACAAACCCTCTCCATGTCCTCCATGAATCTTCTCTATGGTCTTCCTCTTTTCCTCCTGCCTGGCAGCTCCATCTTTAACATCCTTCATCCAGTATATCCACTATCACTGCTCTTCACATTGTTTCTCTTTCTTGTCTCAAAACTGCTCAACCTGACCTGGCGCTCTGATATACTCGTTTCTAATCCTGTCCCTCCTAGTCACTCCCAATGAGAATCTTAGCATCTTCAACTCTGCCAAATCCAGCTCATTCTCCTGTCTTTTTGTCAGGGCCACATGTATTCCGTCTTGCTTTTTCTGACTATGATTCCCCTTCGCTCCAGTGCAAACCTCTACCTCTCCAAGTTGTACTTGCTCCCTACTCTCACTACAGATCACATTGTCATATGCAAACATCATAGTCCATGGAGAATCCTGCCTGCCAACAGCACATCTCACTACTACCTTGCTGTCCTTATACAAGTCCTGCACCACCCTCACATACTTCTCTGCCACTCCAAAGTCACACACTTCCTCTCTTGTCATTATCATATGCTCTCTCTAGATCCGCAAAGACAAAGTGCACCTCCTGACATTCTCTATACTTTTCTATAACATTGGAATCTGTATTACTCTTTCTTGGTATGAAACCGTACTGTTGCTCGCTGACCATCACCTCTTATCCAGATCTGGTTTCAACAGCTTTTTCCCATATGTTCATAGTGTAGCTGATCAACTTTATCACTCTGTAGTTACTACAGTTCTGAGCATCACCCTTGTGTTTGAGAAGCTTTACCACTACATTTCTTCTCCACTCCTCAGGCATCCTCTCACTCTTCAAGATTGCATTAAACAATTTGGTTTAAAAAAAATCGACTACCGTCTCTCCTAAACATCTCCATACAACCACAGGTATGTCATCTGGACCAACCGCCTTTCCATTTTTTATCTTCTTCATACCTGCTATTACTTTCACCTTGCTAATTGGCTGAACTTCCTGGTTCACTATCTTTCCACCACCCGTCCTCCTTTCTCATTTTCTTCATTCATCAGCTCCTCAATGTACACCTTCCATCTTCTCAACACACTCTCTTCACTTGTTAGTATATTATCATCTCCGTCCCTAACCAACCTAACCTGCCGTACATCCTTTCCAGCTCGATCTCTTTGCCTAGCCAGTTGATACAAGTCCTTTTCTTCTTCCTTAGTGTCCAGACTCTCATACAACTCACTATATTTCTTTGCCTTTGCCACCTCTCTCTTTGCTGTGTGCCTAGATTCCAAACACTCCTGTCTACTTTCTTCATCTCCCTGACTATCCACTTTTTCTTTGCCAACCTCTTCCTTTGACTACTTTCCTGTACTTCCTCTTTCCACCACCAAGTCTTCTTGTTTTCTTTCCTCTGTCCAGAAGATGCACCACATACCTTATTGGCAGTTTCCTTCACTACTTCAGCTGTACTTTCCCAGTCATGTCATACTGTAATTCTTCTCTACTACCCAGAGTGTGCTTCAGCTCCTTCTCAACTCTAAGCAGCATTCAACTTCCATCATACAATCTTTGACTCTTGTCTTCACTTGCTTACTCCTGCTTTCCAAAGTCATCATACAGAGTACCATCCAATGCTGCATAGCTGCCTTCCATCTCTATCAAATCACTCCTTCTGCATAAAAAAATAGTCCACCCGTGTGCATCTTCCTCCGCTCTTGTACATCACTCTGTATGCTCATTAAAGACTGCTCCAATCACCACTGTCTCCCCTCTAGGAACACTCTCTCATCTTTCTCTTCAACCTCACATCCAACTTGTGGGGCATATACACAAACAACATTTCAACATCACACCTTCAATTTCTAGCTTCAAACTCATGATCCTGTCTGACTCCCTCTTCACCTCCTGAACACTCTTCACACTTACTTAAAGATTACCCCATACTCCATTCCTCTTCCTATCTACACCATGGTAGAACAGTTTGAATCCACCTGCAATGCACTTTTCCTTGCTTCCTTTCCATCTGGTTTCTTGTACACATAGTATATCTACCTTTCTTCTCTCATCATATCAGCCACGTCACTTTACCAGTCATAGTCCCTACATTTAAAGTCCCTATGCTTACCTGTAGACTCTTGCCTTTCCTTTTTTTGTGATGACAGACCTAGTGTAGAAGTTTTCTTCATGACTCTGCAAAGCTTTTACGCCAGATGCTCTTCTTGACACAGCACTCCCCGTTTAATCAGGTTTCAGACCTGCACTAGGAAAACACTGACTTGTTTTGACATACGATTTCCAACAACACTACAAAATAGCAGGCTCACTGTATAGGACGCTATATTGTGAATGAGTGGACAGTGTGACACAGCCCAAGTAGGAACTGAGCTGTAAATGGATTTTGCATTCTGAATTAAATTCCTTATAGTTTCTGAATTATTTTGATACTTAAGGTTTTTTTCCATTTCAGAATAAGCCTTTGAGGGATCACAGCACATATTGGTGTTTCTTTATATGACATAAACTTTGGATTTTTTTAATCCAACATATTCTTGGTTTTGTTACAGTTAGCCAAACTGGTGAGACAACATAATTTCATTCAAATGGTTCTTATGTTATCGACTATGAGTCAAGCCTTTTGTGATGCCAAAACTCCTCTCTACAGGTAAAACTTGGACCTAAGACCTCACCATCTTGTTGGTGATAGTGCAGGTCAGGAAACACGGTAAATGTTATGAATGTCAGAGGAATGGTTTTGAAATTCTGTTGTAACAGGTGGTTTACTGACTTCAAAGTTGACGATATTATTAATGAGCAAATACAACACTTTGTGTTTCTGTTGAGCTTTTTATTGTTTTATTGTGGAAAATATTTGCATTCTCCAAGGGACTAAAACTTTATATATAGCTGTTCAGGCTGTTAAATTGAAAACTTACCTCTAACAAACTTTTCTACTGCAGTGTGATGCATTTTTTATATGAACTTCAACTATTTAAGTGTGTGGTATGATTGCCATATGATTGTTTGTTTAAGCATGAGTATAAATATGCATTAAGTCTGTTTTGATGACAGTAATTCAGATTTTTAACACTGCTAAGTCAGAAGCAACTGCATGTTATCAAAAGTGCTACACACAAACAATATGCTAGCCTACTGTTTTTTTTAATCAGTCATATAACTTATTTTACACACTATTTCATTGCTCCTTTGATTTTAGTGGCCCATCTTTAAATAAGAATAATATTTTCCCTCCATTCTGTTTTCTACTGATTGGTACTGGCAACTATTAGTGCATGTGTGTTTGAGAGAGATGACTCTTTAGTTTTCTGTTTGGGAGACAATGTGTGATTGAGTGTGACTCATGTCTTTGTTCATTGTTGTAATCACAGACTGTCTGTCTTAGCTGCACAGCTGTGTCAAAGCTCACATATTGGTTCTGCCAGCTCAGCTGCAGATAGCTGCCCCATTTTTCACTGTCAAGATGATTCAGGGAGCCAAACGATTTTCATATCTTCTCTGCAATTAAACTGATATACAGTATATATACAGTATATAAGCCCTTTGTTTAATTTGAGCACATTTGTGTTCAAGGTGTCTGTTTAAACTACATAACTGGTGTTTTTATTTCTTTTTGGATTATTACTCTATCACATTATACAAGGCTGTATTGATCCCACTACACTTAGTTGAAAACTGTTATTACCCACTCAAAGATGATTTCACACACAAAGCTGAGGCAAGAAAAGAGTGAGAAAGTTGAGGAGTGCTCAGAAAACACCTTTCTGAAGTATTCCACAGGTGAACAGGTTAATTGGAAACAGGTGAGTGTCATGATTGGGTGTAAAAGCAGCTTACTCAAGGCTCAGTCATTCTCAGGCAAGGTTCACCACTTTGTGAACAACTGCATGGGCAAATAGTCCCGACAGTTTAAGAACAGTGTTTCTCAACATACAATTGAGAGGAATTTAGGGATTTCATCTTCTGTAGTCCATAATATCAAAAGATTCAGAGAATCTGGAGAAATTTCTGCATGTAAGCGGCAAGGCCACAAACCAGCACTGAATGCCTGTGACTTTTAATCCCTCGGGTGGCACTGCATTAAAAACTGACAACATTCTGTGAGGGATATTACCACGTGGGGTCAGGAACACTTTGGAAAACAAGTGTCAGTTAACACAGTTTGTTACTACATCTACAAGTCAAAACTACCATGCAAAGTGAAAGCCATATATTTATTTAACCTTTATTTATACAGGGTAGTCCCATTGAGAGGCAACCTCACTTTTTCAAGGATGCCCTGTTCACATTCACACCAGGAAGCTGCCCAGTACAACCACAGACTGGCCTGTGGCCACTGAGCAGCTCCACTGAAGCAGTTGAGGTTAAGGGCCTTGCTCAAGGGCACCACAGTGGGGTTAAGGAGGGTGGGGCAAACACTGATGTTATCTGTCCTACCCAGATCTAATCCTGCTGATCCAGGGATCGGACCTGTGACCCTCCACTCACCAGTCCACATCCCTAACCATTAGGCCACCACTGCCCATATATACATCAGCAACACCCAGAAACATTGCTGGTTGCTCAAGGCTCAAGCTCATCTGTGATGGGCTGACGCAAAGTGGAAAAGTGTGCTGTGGTCTGACGAATCCACATTTCAAATTGTTCTTGAAAATCATGGATGCTGTGTCCTCTGGGCTAAAGAGAAAAGGACCATCCAGATTATCGGTGTCAGGCCTGTATATACTACAAGAATAGAGAAATTTGTTCTTTTTCTTAGCCCTGGGAGAAAGAACAAATTTCTCTGTTCTTGCAGAGTATGTAAAGGTCTTTAAGTTCAAAAGCCAGCATCTCAAAAAAGCCACCTAATTATCTAGGCAGTTCTGCTTTCCCTGCATAATTCCTTTTTTATTATGCTGTGTGTTTGTCGTTTCGGTCGTCTACTGTGTCATGCTGCTGTTACACTGTAATTTCCCAGTTTGGGATCAATAAAGTACATCTATGTATGGAGGTGTGTTAGTGTCCATGGCATGGGTAACTTGCACATCTGTGAACGTCTTTTCAGGGATGTCCCTGCTTATTTTAGCAAGACAATGCCAAGCCACATTCTGCACGTTACAACAGCGTGGCTTCATGGTAAAAGAGTGCTAGCGTAGCGAACTTGAAACTGTTTTCTGCGTCTGTGTTGTGTAGGGAAATAACTCCAACAGTGGGTTCACAGCTGGCACTTTATTCTACGAAAGATCAGTGGGGCACACACAGCAGCGCCACGCTCTCGTCCCAACTGAGCAGGGCCCACGCAGTTTTTTGCCGGGAAAACGCCTGCATGCACAATGAGCCCGTTTCCTGTGTCCCACCAATTAATGACTGACTAACAACAAGGAAAATCGTAACCTCTAAATTATAAATTTGTTCCACTGACTCAAAATGAACTATTAATATTGTCACTTTAGTTTTGAAGAAGTTCATTTAATAAAAATAAGCATAATGAACATAATGCCTCAGCTACACTAAAACTAGACTGGCCTGCCTGCAGTCCAGAGTTGTCTCTCATTGAAGATGTGTGGGGCATTATAAAGTGCAAAATGTGCCAGTGGTGACCCCGGGCTGTTGAGCAGCTTTAGTTGTACATCAGGCAAGAATGGGAAAGAATTCCACCTACAAAGCTTCAACAATTAGTGTCCTGAGTTCCTAAAAGCTTTCCGAGTGTTGTTAAAAGGAAAGGTGATGTAACACAGTGGTAAACATGCCCCTGTCCCAGCTTTTTCTGGAATGTGTTGCAGGCATCAAATTTAAAATGAGTGAATATTAGCAAATAATAATAATTTATCAGTTTGAACATTAAATATCTTGCCTTTGTAGTGCATTCATTTGAATATAGGTTGAAAATGATTTGCAAATTATTGTATTGTTTTATTCACGTTTTACACAATTTCCCAACTTCACTGGAATTGGGTTGTATCCATGGCAAATAATTTGTGTATGATGTAAAATATAAACTACTGAACCTGATCTAGGCAACAGCAATGAGTAGAAGACGCTAACTGCCTTTTTAGTGTCCTCATGAACAAAAGTTTGGGTGTCTGAAGGACTTGGGCAGAAATTAAACTGATCACACGAAGGAAGGGGAAAGATTTAGGCTGACATCTAGTGGTGTGTTACAGAGTTTTGAAATAAAACTTCCTCTTCCTAAATATGCGCCATAAATTGAGCCATTTACATGACGGCAAACACAAATTACTTAATGCACTTTTGTAGAGCTTTTGCAGAATGGACTAACCCAACAATATCAGGGATTTAACATGTATTCACACTTTTGAAAACATTTCTTGGGCAACAGTGTTTCGATTGTATTGTAGTGTATTTGACTGAATTTTACTGATTTCTGGAGTTACAGTAAGTAGTTCTGCCTTTTCTGTTTTTATTGTTATGAGTTTATGATTGTTTTGATGTTGAATTTCTTTTGGCCTAGGATGATATTTTCAGTTGAGTACCCCGGGAAGACTGGAAAGTGCTTACTTAATTATGTCATTATAATAATTATTATTGGTGTTATTATTATTAGCTATTTTATGATTTTTAAAATAATCTGAGCGTATTTCTAAATGTGTTTTGAAATTACATTACTAAGAAAGCTGTGTCTGCAAAATTATTTCATATCTTTTGTATTCTTAAAAAAATGGACAGACGTGGCCCCCTCTTTCGGTGTGGGGTTGCCATGGAAACGACGCAGTGGAAGTCTCCTGTCCACCCACAAGATTGAAAGTGTCCTCACAGAAAAGGGAGAGGTGGACACGCGGCCGTAAGCGTGGAAGATCGTGTTTGCTGAGGCCTCTGAAGCCCCTGAACCGACAGAGGTCATGTTTGGGAGGCTCCGCCGCGAGGAGCCGCCTCCACGGTGAGTTTCTGAGCACACATTCTCTCGGACTGAGGAGTAAATCCCGGTCAGAGTCAAACCAGGCTGTTAGTAACGTTCTCCTTGCTCCGTGTGTGTGAGCAGGACGTGTCTTCCAGAGGAACGGGACGGCGGCTCTGTCCGCTCAGAGATACAGAAGTTACAACATGAGGAGGCAGCGCTCAAAGCTGAGTACGAAGAGCGCAAACAGGTGCGCGATTGACTAACATTTCTCGCGATATTTCTGCTAAGCCCGCCTGACTCATTGGCTGTGTCTCGGTTCGGGCGTTGCAGCCTGGTAGACCGCGACCCCGGAGCCCAGAGCGCGCAAAGGTCGGGTAGGCTGCATCTAAAGGCTGATATATGGCCGTTAAATGAGACGGTCTTGTCTTTGGAGGACGTATGTTTGCGTGACCACGCACTACCCCGTTGCCTAGCAACCATTGACAGCGTCAGTTGAGGTTTTTTTTTTTTTTTGGCTGACATTTTTGACCATGACCAGATAAAATGAGACTTTAAGTCATGTTAAAGTCAGCAGGTAAAATTAAGGTAAATTAAAACCACAAAATAGATAAATTATTATTTTAAATATGTAAATCAGTTCTAAAATACTGTATATTCTTAATTACACGTGCAGTGGAAAATATGACAGTTAACATTATTGTCGATAAATAATTAGATGTTCTGCCTTGTATCAGCGCTGACATGTAGTTTTTAATGTTCTATAGCAGACCACAGTGTAATATATGGAAAACGGCACTTTATAGTGAGGTGCTGTGTGGTGACGTGGACCCCCATCATGTCACAGCTCTGCCCTAGATAGTGGGCGGGCCACCATCTTAAGGTCTCTTTGACCGGTGCCCACGCCAGGTGCCTGCCGTGTAACCGCTACTTCCAGTTCCAACAATAAAGCTGTGTTCGCCAACTTCATCTCGCCTCATTCATCACCCAGGTATTTCCATACATAACACACAGTCCTGTACTGTGGGATGATGACCCTCAATGATTTTCAGCAGCAGAACAGATTCCATCTTCAGCTTCATCTCAGTTGTACCAGTGCATCTCAGGAAATTAGAAAATCATGATTTGTCATTAAATTAAAAAAAACTATAATCATTATCATAAATATTAAATTGGGTTTAAAATGTTTCACTCTGTGTGTAATAAAAATATGAAAGTCTCTTTTGGAAATATCTTGCAAAAAATAATCTTTTTCAAAAACTACATTGAAATGCAGTTTTTCTATTAACAGTAAACATGCAATATTTTTATTTAGCTTGTTTCAGTTTGCAAAATAAACTGCTAAAAAATCACAATGGATAACACAGGTCATTAACTCTTTTTTTATTGTGGTTATTTCAATGCAATACATACTGCAAATTAGCAGTTTTGCTAAATCCGGCATACTTACATTTGTATTAATGTGTATTAGTGTGTACTGTCCCTTTCAAATAAACATTAAACTAACTAAACTAACTAAATATCAGTTTTATAAATCTTGAGTCCAGCCCGTTCTCTCCACAACTGACCCTCGGTTCCTGCAGGTTCTCCATCGTGTACCTCAGAAATAAACCAGAAATACGGGGGGGGGGGGGCGGGGGGGATCAGAGAAATCTGATTATCACTTCAGATGTGATGGGACATTTTTAAAATCAGCATAATGAAATTATTACAGATGTCTTGTCCTCCTCAGCTTCATTAACTGCTCTGTTTTCTCTAAAAATAACCTTAGTGTGTGTTGTTTTTTACAGCACCACATAAGCAAATAAATAACATCATCTTCCCGATGTCTATACGGGTCTTTAAAAGTTATCTTAAAGCAAGTTATTTCACCCACATCATACTGTATTTTTATATTACTGACATTAGTTAGTACACTGACATTAATGGGAAAAAAAAGGTTTGACTTCAGAAAAACTAACAGTTCAACACGTTTAATTAATACATGAAGCAAAGCATACAGCACATCAGAAAAAAATAATGTCACGTATCATGAGCTTAAATAATCAGATGTTGCTGTTTTCTGGATTATTGGTGTTTTTAAATTCAAATTGCTGCATGATTCAAGCAAAAACTTACTCTGAACTGTTTCTGACGTCATTCTGCTTCTGCCTCAGCCGGAAAAAAAAAAAAAAAAAAAAGCCAGGCTGAGCCACGTGCTGAATGCTAGGATATGTTAAGGCCACAAGGATACTCTTCACGTATCCTTCATTTTCGGGGTTTTGAAGGCTGCATTTGTCGGCTGCATTTGAAGGAGCCCATGGAATGGGACAGCCTTCAATGCAGTGCAGTGACATATCTGGCCTAGAAATGCACACTTGAAGCACGTACAACCTGAATTGAGACACAGCAATTGTGTTACCAGCTGTATTATTTGATGAAGATTCTTAGTCATCCAGACATCCAGTCATTGTAAGAAAGCTCAGTCAAGTCAAATGGAAAGTTGTTTTTTTTTTACTTCTGAAACATTTCGCCATTCATCCAAATGGTTTCATCAGTCATATGAATGCACAGAAGGATGCAAGCAGAGATAGGCCTATACTAACAGTAACTGTCATATGGTGACGACAAGCAGCCAAATTCTATGAAAAAAACCCCCAAACAATCTAACTGTTCTGTATTTCCCATACTAATGATAGGCAGCACAGATGTAATGTCGGACACACAGGTGATGTCAGCACACCATGCCTATTTAAGGGGACTGCTGGCGGGAGCCGTCCTCTTTGGTGCGCCGCCTCAGTAACAGGCTGTTGCGGTTCCGACTTCTACTTCCAGTGCCACACGAGTAGGCTGCCTTTTTGCAACAGCGGATCAATTTCTTCCTATTCTATCTACTATCTGGCTTCTCTTGCTAATCTTTCTTATCCGGCGACACCTTATACATCGGACGGACACACGGATTGCCCAAATGTCTCCTGAGCCGGCAGACGGAGCCACTGTTTTTAGCAGGATATGTTACAGCAGAGACCAGCTGTTAGCACTTAACCGGACCAAGATGCTAGCGCAAGACCTCGACATACCAGGTGAAATAAGACAGAAACAACGTGGATGCTGTGCTGGAGCAAGACCGTAGGGGAGAAATATAAGGTACAGACCCGTCTTTCCATCCGTTATTATGGGGAATGTACGATCGCTACTCAATAAGACTGACAAGCTAGTGGCTATCTCCTGCTACAAGAGCGTCTTCAGAGAGATTAGCTTGATGTTGTTTACTGAGATGTGGCTAACAGAGCTAGCAACAGATGCTAACATCGAACTGGAGGGCTTCCACGCAATACGGGCAGACCGGACACCAGACAGTGGGAAGGCGAGGGGCGGAGGAGTGATAATGTATGTCAATAATAGCTGGTGCAGACCGGGGCATATCATGGTTAAACAACATCACTGCAGCAAAGACATTGAGTTGCTAGCTGTTAGCATGTGGCCTACCTATCTCCCGAGGGAATACTCACACGTGATCTGCATTGTTATTTATGCAAATCTGACAGCGAACGCTGGGACAGCGCGTGACGCCATCCATTCAGTAACTGGAAGGCTGCTGACAGAACACCCAGATGCTCTTCTCCTCATCTCAGGTGATTTCAACCATATTTCACTGTCCCCCATTCTGTCCACGTTCATCCAGTATGTCACATGCCACACTAGAGACAATAAAACACTGGACTTATTCTATGTTAACACTAAGGAGGCATACACCTCATCACCACTCCCCCCACTCGGGAGATCGGATCACAACTTGGTTCATCTCCTGCCGGTGTACAAACCCCTAGTACACAGACAACCTCCGGTCATGCGCACAGTGAAGATATGGTCTGAGGAGGCAATGGATGCTTTAAAGGACTGTTTTGAAACCACTGCCTGGGAGCAGCTCTGCGATCCACATGGTGAGGACATCAATGGCCTCACTCACACCATCACGGACTACATCAACATCTGTGTGGACAACACCGTACCCTCCAAGACCATACGGTGTTGCTTGAACAACAAACCCTGGATCAACCCTGAGATAAAAAACACTTCTGAGAGAGAAGAAGAGGATCTTCAGGTCGGGGAACAGGGAGATGCTGAAGTCCGTACAGAGGGAGCTAAGGAGGAAGATCAGAGAAGGCAAGGACAGCTTCAGGAAGAAGATGGAGGACAAGCTGCAACAGAGCAACATCAGCGGGGTCTGGAGAAACCTTAAAACCATCTCTGGGCTCCAGAATACCTCCTCCCAGGCCACAGGGGGCAGGGAGTGGGCGAACAATTTGAACCTGTTTTTTAATAGGTTTGACCAACCGCCCTCCGCCCCAACTGCACACCAACCACTGCTGCCTCTACAGTCATCGAGACCTGCTGTCCACACCCCATTCCACCAACACCCCCCCACTCCCAGCACACTGCCCTCCAACCTGACCCTCACTAAGACCCAGATGAGGACGCAGCTGAAGAAGATCAAGGCGAGGAAGGCCTCGGGACCGGACGGCATCAGTGCAAAGCTCCTCAAGTTCTGCGCAGACCAGCTGTGTGGGATTGTGGAGCACATCTTCAACCTGAGCCTGAAGCTGGGGAGGGTACCACAGTTGTGGAAAACATCTTGTGTGGTACCTGTACCAAAGACTTCCCACCCCAAAGACCTGAACAGCTACAGGCCAGTGGCCCTGACGTCTCACATGATGAAGACCCTGGAGAGACTGCTCCTTGCTCACCTCCGCCCCCTGGTGGGACCAGCGATGGATCCACTGCAGTTTTCCTACCAGCATGACATTGGGGTGGAGGATGCAGTGATCTTCCTCCTTCACCATTCCCTGTCCCACCTGGAGAAGCCCGGGAATGCAGTGAGGATCGTGTTCTTTGACTTCTCCAGTGCTTTCAACACCATCCAACCAATGATCCTGAAGGACAAGCTGCTGTGCACTGGGGTGGACCAGCACCTGTCATCATGGATCCTGGACTACCTTACTAACCGGCCACAGTTTGTGAGAACCTGGGATTGTGTGTCTGACACAATCATCAGCACGGGGGCCCCCCAGGGAACTGTTTTGGCTCCCTTCCTGTTCACCCTTTATACTGCAGACTTCTCACACAACACAACACACTGCCATCTACAGAAGTTCTCTGACGACTCTGTGATCGTTGGCCTCATCTCCAATGGAGATGAAGCTGAGTACAGAGGACTTATCCAGGACTTCGTGGACTGGTGCCATCGGAACTGCCTCCTGATCAACGCGAGGAAAACTAAGGAGCTGGTGGTGGACTGCCGCAGGCAAGGACAACCCCTCATAGCACCAGTAAACATCCAGGGAACAGACATTGAGATGGTGACATCCTACAAGTACCTGGGTGTTCATCTGAACAATAAACTAGACTGGTCACACAATACCGATGCACTCTACAAGAAGGGACAGTGCAGGCTGTTCCTACTGAGGAGGCTCAGGTCTTTTGGTGTACAAGGGGTGCTCTTGAAGACATTCTACGACATGGTGATGGCATCAGCCATCACTTTTGGAGTAGTCTGCTGGGGCAACGGCATTACAGCAGCTGATAGGAAGAGACTGAACAAACTAATCAAGAAAGCTAGCTCTGTCCTGGGGCAACACCTTGACCCAGCGGAGGAGATAGGAGAGAGAAGAATGGTGGCTAAACTGTCATCTCTGCTGGAGTCTGAGTCCCACCCTATGCAGGACATACTGAACGCACTGAGGAGCTCATTTAGCGGTAGACTACATCATCCTAGATGTGTGACCGAGAGATCTCGCAGGTCCTCCCTACCTACAGCTGTCAGACTGTATAACCTAAGCAGGGCTGCTCGCAGAGATAGCAAAAAAAAAAAACCAAAACGTGACGACCTAATAGTATTGAATGCAAAAGACGCAACAGACTTACACAAATGGTCCTCTCTAGTATACAACTAGGACAATATCAGTCGCTATGGAGGGTGACAATATGTATGGGTACATATTCATACAATGTAGGGTAACTAAATAGACGGTTATGCTGTTTATTCCATCTAGCAACAATGCTCCGCACTGTGTATATATATTTATATATTTATGTGTACATATGTATATTCACTGCTCTTATTTTCTTGTCTTCTAAATTATTGCTCTGAGTGTTGCTATCCCTGTGCTGTTGCAATCCTGGAATTTCCCCATTGTGGGACTAATAAAGGCTTATCTTATCTTATAGCCATAGGGTTAGCTTGTTTGTCAGCTACACTGTGACACGTGTACCATTATTGTCTTTATAATAAAGTTCAGGTTCAGTACAACTCCTGCCTCCGCTGCCCTGCTTTCCAGACATAACAAATGGCGACAAGGAGAAAAATTGGCCCTCCGAAGGAAAACTTGATGCTTTCCCTGAAGAGAGGTGCATGTCGGGCACCCCGACCGGAGAGTTTGGCAGCTAGATGAGCCAGGTTTGGCCAGTGCCGACAGTGAGTGGGTGAGTCAGTCCAGCAGTTTGTCGCCAACCTCTACTGTTTGGCTAGTGTATGTGAGTTTGGACACTTAGAGGAGGAGACTGTGTGAGACAAGTTGGCGGAGAACACTACAAATAGCAAGTTGCAGGTGAAATTGTTCACGGCACCGGATGGCCTGACGCTAGCTGAAGCACTGGAGATACCATCTCAGCTAGAGCGAGAGGAGGCTGCTCAGTTAGCATCGCAGTTAGCGGGCCCTGGCCCGGGCCCCCCACAATCATCTCCGCTGGTGCAGACGGTTGTCCCAGTTGCTGAGCCCGTCGACCCCATGCCTGACATGGATGGCATCAACATTGTGGGCCCCGAGAACTGGTCAGGATTGCAGGGTGTAGTGAAGCTGGATTGCATCAGCATATCAATGATGATGACTACCACTGCCTCAAGGCCCCGGGTAAACAAGGCCATGGTTAGAAGGCTTACTCCCCGGTGACCTGAAGCGGTGGAACTGTCAGAACTGCTCCGAGACCAGCAGAAACATCGCCTTTGCAGTGCAATACGGTAACAGAAAAATCCCAGCATTCCGGTTCCAGGTGACATGCCAGGGTGACAGCGTTACGGAGTGAGATTTTTTTCTGTGAACTGGGCCTCTCCATCACAGACCCCGTGCTGACCGACAATGGTCTGGGTCCATTGCACTCAGATGTGGACACAACCAACCCCTGCCTCGCACCGCACGCCCAACAGAACCCAGCAGAACTGGAGCAGCCACAAGAGCCCCAGTCCGCAGCCATGCGAGACCCAGAGCCGGTCCTTGTGCAGCATGAGTGTTCGCAAGCCGCAGCCTCATCATAGGAGGGAGAGTATGATTTCACGGATGTGGGTACAGCCGAAGACCAGCGCATGGAGAGAGAACACAGCACAGAGAGAGAGCACAGACCAGACTCGCCTCCGATCCTCGCCCAACACGAGCTTCAAGCAGCCGCCGTGGAGTCGCAGGAGGGGGAGTTTGTGGAGAAAGGAGAGCTTGGTGAATGATGACAACCCGGCGCACGGCCCATTGTCTATGACAGCAACACATCAACTCGACCACAACCAACACCAGGAGAGAGAGAGCAGAAGCCAAACTCATCCCGCATCCTCGCAGAGTATCAGTCTCATGAAGCCACCACAGCATAGCAAGATGGAGAGTTCGTGGCCCAGCAGGACCCAGCGGAGCATTGCCAGCCGAGGGTGTGTCCTGCTGCTGGCGTGGGTGGCGTGCTGCCACAGCAGCGGCCAGCATCAGAGACGAGACAGCAGCAGTGCCGAGTGCAGCCAAACTGATCACTGTGCACACTACTTGATTGGGTTCAGGTCCAACAATCCGACCCCCTGGACCCACAGACGGTCCCGTCATTGCGGATGAGAAACACCACAGGAGGAGACCAGCAGTGACATGCAGTCAGGGAAGGCAGGTGAGGCTGAAAATCAGTCAGAGGCTGTGCAGTACTGTTGCCCCAACAGAAGGGGGTGTGCTTGAGCGCCATAAGCACAGGTTTTTTTTGTTAAATAAAAGAAGATAAGGACATTTTTTTAAACAAAATCACAGCGATTTTTGTCCAGAAGGATAGGCAAATTTACTTCATTTATAAGTAAAGGTACGACCATGCATGCATAGTAGTTGTAAATACTAATAATAATTTGTAATGAGTGTAAATTGTGGAGCTGCAACAGAGAGATGCAGCTCTCTGAGCCACAATAATTTACATAATTCCTTTCCCAAAAACAAAGTATAATGAATTTTGTGCCCAAAAAACTTGTTTGTAAAATAACTTAATACATTATTCTTTTGTAACCGAGGGTGTTTGAACATTGTCTGTACTCAAGGAGTTATGAAATGAAAACATGGACTTTTATTACAGCTTTTTCTGTGTATTCCATTAAGAGGTAATTTAATAAAATACCTTATACTTGTTTTGTTAAAAGTATTTATAAAATCCGATTTGTAAATCAGACCCTAAAAGCATCACAGCCTCATCGGAAAGGAAGCTCATTGCACTTCACTGGTGTAGAAACCCTTGCTTTGAATAACTAGCCCAGCACACCTCGGTACGGCTCGATTCACTTCAGTACGGCTCGGAATGCTTCTGTCTCCATTAGCACGGTGTTGTGCTTGTGCTGTGATGGTTTGTGTTAGGAGGTTTTAGAAGCGGGGCAGCGGCAGATTCTCAGCGAGGCGGGGCCACACTCCCGTGACGTTACGCACCCGACCGAGTCCTTATTTACACAGACAAAAACGGATCCAAGGATTATTGCCTTGCTCGCTCTGTGGTTTTATCTCACAATTAATTTTATCTCATAATTAAGCTGCAACAACACAAGTCACTTTTGTTTTGAATTAACTGCCAAATGACCTAGAAATAATGAGCTGAAACTTGTTTCTATTCGTATTAAATAATGAGACGGTGGCACACTGTCCAACACCAAATTGTATTATTTTTTACATCCTAGGGCATTTTGGATGTACTGAATTAAAAAAATTCATGTTTTTCACCTTCAGGTCAATGTTTGGAACAACAGTATTATTATTTTCCGTTTAGATGATGCTACACTCCTTCTAAAGTATTGTAAATCTCTGAATTTGGAATGCCGATAGAACATTCAATTTACATATACTTGTACCTACTTTGACTTGGTGCTAATTTTTTATGATATTTCAATAAAAAGAACAGAAAGCTTACAAAAAGATTTCTTTTTTGGTCTAGTTAAAAATGACATTACCTTTACAATGGTTGACCCCTGACAGGAAGATCAGCATCATTTTGATCAGACTAGGCAATGGAATTTCTATGTAATTATACTGTTTTATAATTCAGTGTTATAACAGACAAACCACACTTTCCAAAACAATTCCATTTTATTATATACAAAATATTAAAAGAAAAAAAACCTTTGCAACACAACATGAAGGTTAATCGACATTTTATACACGCCGACCACTGAGTGTCTACACCAGCTTCCCAAACTGGGTCACGAAGACTCGGATGAATGAATCCGTCTCTGACAGCTGTGGGTCAGGAAGGCTCGGTTGAATAATCCGTGCGGGCTGTCGTGGCGGACGCGTGGGATGATTCTACAAGGAAAATGCACACAATAAAATACAGCACGTAAGTGCAAGATATACAGAAAAGACAATAGTTTTTAACAAGAATACATAAGCTTATTTCAGCGTATTGTTCACATGAATAATTAAAATAAAAGCTTTAGTCCGCAGTGTGCTGCAATAAAGCAGCGATCATCCACAAATGAACAGCTTTTTTATTGCATAAATAAACTGAGCGTCTTACCGAATATATTTGCGAAAAAACGCACAATAAAAAAAATTAAAACTCACCGTTAAAGGACTCCGATGTCGAGACCTCCCGGTATAATTTTTCATTCCGGGCGGCTCCGTCTAACTCGCGCTGAATACGTTCGTCTGACAATGCAGTGAGCAGACACTGCAGCTCCTTATTGGTCCATGGAACACCCTTATTACGCGAAGCCATTTTTGATAGAGAATAAATGAAAATAGCACAGCAATACACTGAAAAGAAACCGCCAACAGTGGTTGCGTGCTGAGTAAAGGCGGTCGTGAAGATTCTTTTTTTTTTTCAAAAATTTTATTGAGAAGGTCGTGAAGATTTGGTAGATGAGGAGGAGGAGAGGGGCGGTTACAACCTGACCAATCAGCGCCGGTTACGACCTGACCAATCAGCGGCGACCAGTCTGTTAACGTCACAACACGGCACAGCTCAGCACTGCTGTACCCTGCCCTGGAGCGGGGCTGAGAATCGCGGCTGTTAAACCGTGTTGGGGCTTGTGGAAAAGCGTACAAAGCGTGCTGAGCCGTCCCGTGTCGCGCTAAGGCGTGCTAGTGGAAAAGGCCCTTAAGTGTATCCGAGCTGTCTTGTGTCTGTATGTTTAGTTTTGTGTTAATAAACGTGTGTGTGGTGTAACCCAGCGTTTAAATCCATTTGTCCTTTTTCTCCCCTCGCTGTGCACCATGGAGAGGCGCACGGGGAGCTTATGACATACAGTGCATACGGAAAGTATTCACAGCACTTCACTTTTTCCACATTTTGTTATGTTACAGTCTTATTCCAAAAGGGATTAAATATTTTTTCCTCAAAAATCTACACACAATACCACATAATGACAACGTGAATAAAGTTGTTCTGAATTTTTTGCAAATTTATTAAAAATAAATCTCACTGGAAGACCCCCACCCCCATGTGCGAATCGTGATGGGTGAGTGTTAGTTGTGTAGTGTGATTGTGTGCAGGTGTGTGAACTACCAAAGTGCATTTAAAATTGGGGGGATAGTGTGTTAGGGCACCACTAGCCACTGTTATGGGCAGCGGGGCTCCAATCCCCCCAAGCCCTCAGTGTCTACAGTGCAATTAAAATTGAGGTGAGGGTGGCCCCACTGCGCAGTAGACTCAGGGATCCTTTTCACCAACACCGTATGGCACATCCCCACCCCAAAACCCTAAGTGTATCCAATAAGATGCACCTCAGTGCTCACCAGCACCACAGGCATGTACTAAATTTCTAAATACTAACAGACTGGTGAATCCCAGAAGTTCACATAAACTGACTGTATGTCACATTTACGAACAAATCTGTTAGTACTAACAGTTCTTGCAAAAGGCCCAATGTCTGGTTTGATGAATCCTGATTTCTGCTGAGGCTTCTAACAGTCTACAGTGCTGCAGATGGTTGTGTCACAGTCAAATCTGTTTATTCCTTCATGACCACACTCTTATCAGTCTATTGGTAAATCATGCCACAGAGTAAACCCGGAGTAAACATGACTAACATTTTTAATTCTTCACTTGGATCAATGTCTGTTACTTCCACAGCAGCAGCTATTCTTTCTGGGATCTACATGATGGTGATTTGAGTGGAGTTCTGTTATTGCCACTAAACAGGCGTAACGTTGATTGTCTTAACTATGCAGATTTATGCAACAGTGAACAGAAATTATGTGATTGTTTATGTCATCAGTGTTCAAAACTCTCTTTTTTGAAACAAAAGCCCAAACAACAAAAAAAGGTGGATGACATGAAACCACCAAGCCACTTCCATTTTTTAACTTTGCATACTTATTGTTCTGAAAGTCCGTGCATCCTTAACGTTCCTCAGTAAACTAACTTTTCCACATTGTGTGATTTGTGTAGGTCTTGGAGCATTTACAAAAACAGGAAGAGAAGCTGTATGAAAACATGAAGGAATCCCAGGAGCTGCAATCAAGCGTTGATATGTTTCTCAAGGTGCAAAAGAATAAATCTCCATATATGAGTCTATACGTGATTGCACATGTTGCATTGCAATTTCATAGCACAACACATCATTTCCCTCTAGAGTAAAGAAGCAGATCAAATGTTTGAGAAAGCAGAGAGAGAAAGGAAAGTGGTGCTTCAAAAAGAGACAGAGATAGAAAAGCTAAAGGACGAGCATGCTGAACTAATAAAGAGAAAACAGAAGCTACACAACCAGATGCTGCGGTGCTCTGTGTACAAGGACTTCATGGAGCAGGTGCTTGAAATAACTAAGGTAATACATTTTTAATGTATTTTTAATAAGCTGACAGCAGACTGTATTGCTTGAGTTTCTATATAACAATTATTTAATTGTGGTAGGAAAAGTGGTCATGTTATGGTTTTGGTCAGTCAGCATTATAGATAAAAGTAATGGGACACATGCTGTTTGATTTTTTTTTTAAAATGAAGTGCCCCAAATAAGTTGTCTTGACCTATTGCTGTCTATCATTTTTACAAATAAAACCAAATATGCCATTTGCCTAGAATCAATCAATCATAACTTTATTTATATAGCACTTTTCATACAAAAACTTGTAGCACAAAGTGCTTTACAAATTAAAAATATCACACAATTACACCCACCTCTTCACGCACCCAGCCCCACACAGACAGACAGACACACACACTCATCAAGGTGAGACATGGCTGAGTGCCAAGGATCCAGGTGTAGAAGCACTATCCCAGGGAGCCACCAGCACGAGGGAAGCACCAAGTCTGCAGCTACAGGAACACCACCTCTGCGACTGCCCAAGACCAGTCATTGGGTGGGTTAGGGCAGTCACAGACCATCGCCCTGCGACTAGAACCAGGCAACCCCTTATGGGAGAGCCCCCTATGAGGAAATACTCGAGTTAGGTCAGGATAATAAGATGAATAAAACTATAAATAATAAATAATATCTTTGGGCGAGAGGCAGGGTACACCCTGGACTGTCCCGCGACCCGAAAAGGATTAAGCGGAAGAAGATGAATGAATGAATGAATAATAATATACATAATTGTCAGTAAAAAGATAATCATAATTAAACTCAAACAGTTTAAAATGTAATAGTATGACAAAGTGAACTAGAGGGCACTCAGACAGCACATACCTCCGCTAAGGCTCCGTCCCTCCCTCCCTTTTTCCATCCATATCGCCATCCATTTGTATGCTGCGAGATAGGGCCTTGGCAGAGGTATGCACTCACGGATCACCTCCACCATATAATGAGTTCATCTTTGGGCCAAAGGCCACCTCATGTGAAAATTTCATCCAAATCCACCCAGTAGTTTTGGAGTATGGTTGCTAACACTCTGTGAAAAGATAAGAGCCTTGACAGAGGTATGCATTTTGAGATCATCACAATTTAAGATTCAAAGGATTTATTATCATGTGCACAGTTAAGAAATGCAACATTTCCTGAGCAATGAAATAGTTACTCTGCTCTCCGAATGAATGCCAAGGTAATAGGTACACAACAATACTAATGAGGTATTAACACAGAACCAAACCGCAGAATAACTAGAGGAAACAAGAAGAATGAAATTTGAAATTCCCTGGGTGACTATAGTGGACAGTGATATATTAATATCAGAGATGATATGAACCTGAGATGGCATAAGCCTATGTACAGTGTGCAAATGAGCAGTGTGCAAATGAGCAGTACCCAGTGAGCGAATTTCTCTGTAATGATAACACCAGTAGACTGTACATGATAATTACCAGCAGAGTTGATATGGACATCAGACGGGGTGAGACTATGTACACTGTACAAATGAACAATGTGCAAATTTAGCAGCCGGTGTGTGAGTTCCTATTTGCAAAGCTGTGTTGCAGAGTTTTGGGAGTTTATTTGTTCAGGAGTCTGATGGCAGTGGGAAAGAAGGAGTTTTTCAGTCTGGTTGTCCTGCATTTCACACTTCGGTACCTCTGGGCTGAGGGTAGAAATGTGAACATTCTGTGCTGGTGGTGGGTGGGGTCCCGGAGGATGGCGTCAGCTCTCCTTTGGACTCTGCGGTGGTAGATGCTCTGCAGAGAGGGGAGTGGAGTCCTGATGATTGTCAAAATCTAATCATGGATTCAGTGTGCCATTACACACCTATCCTGAAAATTTGAATGAAAGGCACTATATAAATGCAATCCATTATTATTATTATTATCATTATTATTACTAGTACATACCCGTGCATACCCGTCCATGCCCGTAGAAACCAAGTATAAGCAAGTATTTCTGCATGCCCGTTGCTGAAGGGTCTCCTCCTGTGTGAGATGACTGTGTTGTTCACAGTCATGCCACAGGCATCACTGACAGAGATTTCTTGAATTTATAGAGTGCCTTCTGCCTTACTGAGTGAGATTTCCCAATGTCCTGCTTTGATTGGGTGTGGTTTAAAGTAGTGTGTCGTATTCGGTCTCAGCTTCTCTGTGCCTTGCCTGGCATGCAGCGTTGGCGGTCAGCTGACTATTCCGCATCTCCTGGGTCTCAGCTTGTCTGTGCTGGGTCTCCTTCTGTGTGACATGGCTGTGCTGTTCAGTCATGCCGCAGGCATCACCGACAGAGATTTCTTGAATTTATAGAATGCCTTCTGCCTTAGTGAGATTTTCCGATGTCCTGGTTCGAATGGGTGTGGTTTAAAGTAGTCTGTCATATTCGGTCTCAGCTTCTCTGTGCCTTGCCTGGCGTGCAGCGTTGCTCGCTTTGTGGGCATTTCAGGCTCCAAGTGACTCAGCACGTGCATGGCGCACTGCCACACGTTTCCTGTCTGTCTGTGCACCCCTTGTCTGTTGTACCCTATGCTGGTGAAGGGTCTCCTCCTGTGGCAGGCATCATAGGACACTACATCATAGGTAGGCAGGCATCGTGAGTGATGACCTATATCACATCATAAAGACATCCAGGCTGGCATCATAGGACACTACATCACAGGTAGCCTGATGGTCTATATGACATCATAAAGACAGCCAGGCTGGCATCATAGGACACTACATCACAGGTAGCCTGTCCTATTGCCTATATGACGGCATCGCCTATATGACATCATCACGAGTGCTAGCTATCCTGAGATCATAGGATCATCATAGGGCATCCTGCAGACATCATAGGCTGTCTTGTGATGTCCTATGATCATGACAGACACACAGACATTTCTTGAATTTAGAGTGTTGTTGTTATTATTATTATTATTATTATTAACAGACAGAAAAACAACAGCAAAAACAATATGACTACATAATAATAATAATAATAATAATAATAATAACAAGACTATTATAATTGTATTGACCATTCATTGGTGCTGGGCAATTCCACCTTAAATCAACATCATGGTTTACTGAATCTTTCAGGTCAGTTTTCTTTTTTTTTTTCCTCCTCTCTTCTCCATTACAGTATACTGACAAGGTTCATAATTATTAAGCAATATTACACAACAGTGTGGTATCATACCATTTTTTTTGCAGGTTTCAATTACAAATTCACATTGGTGGATGCAGCAAAGTTCAGCCTTTCCACTGTCCATCACCTACCATTCTCATCTTCCTGTACTAGCATCCTATGTCCTGCCCTTCCTTAATTCTGATTGGCTGCTTAGAAAGGTCTGACATTGACGAGTGCAGCTGTACAGTAGTCTGACAAGTTGAACTTTTTTCAGCCCTGAGCACCACAACAAAACGTGGCCACCACTCAAAGCGTTTAAGCGCTGAGCAATGCTGGACTACATAGAGAATGACTAGAAAATAGTCGCCCACAGCAGGAAAAACGAGTTTAGTGGACATGCCCCTTAATACTTTTCCTGCAGTGTTTAGCTTCCAGGTTACTGAGGCACATGGCCCTATGGCATGACCACGCATGTAACTGAGTGGGCACGTCTTAAAGGGGCAGTACAAAAAGCGCCAGATTAATGTCTTCTTCTTGTTCTTCTTTCAGCTGCTCCCTTTAGGGGTTGCCACCGTGGATCATCTGTCTCCATCTCACCCTATCCCTTCATCTTCCTCTGTCACACCAACCCTCTCCATGTCCTCCTTCGCAACATCCATGAATCTTCTCTGTGGTCTTCCTCTTTTCCTCCTGCCTGGCAGCTCCATCTTCAACATCCTTTGTCCAGTAGACTTCCAGTTGTGGCATGTATGGTGAGGACACACAGGTAAAGGCTCCCGGTTTGTTCTTGCTTTAAAACTCAGTTTAGAGCTGGCGTTTTGAGCTGTTGCTTTGTAACTACCGCTGGAGAGTGAACCTGCTCGTGCGAAAAAAAGAGAAATTGCCAGTCTCATAACTTAATATTGTAGTGGCTGGTGAAGAAATCAGTCCCCTCACACTCTGGGAGAACAAAGGGATTTCTCCCACGTGTTTTTTTGTTTTGTTTTGTTTTTTTTCCTACGATCACAATCAACGTACATCGGCCGGGATCATGGGTCCCAAGAAAGCTCATCAGACTGAGGAGGTGGACGACATCAAAAAAGCGCTGGACTTCTTGGCTGAAGAGATTTCTGCTGTTAAGCTGCAGCAAAAAAACATCCTGGACCTGGTCGAGGAGGTGAAAGCGCTGCGGATCCAGAACGCCGAGAAGGACAAGAGGCTGGTGTATCTGGAGAGCAGAGTGTCGGAACTGGAGCAGAACACTCGGGTGAACAACGTGATGATCACGGGGCTCCACATTAAACCCTGATTGTACGCGCGAGCGGTGGCCGCGGACAGTGGAGGGAGGCTCGGTGAGCTGGAAGATGAATCCATGGAGCAACAAGTGGCGGCCTTCGTGCAGTCCAAAGGAATCCAGCTGGACTGTAACACCGTAGAGACCTGCCACCCTCTGCCCAGGAAAAACGCGACAAACCGGCTGTGATCATGAGGTTTGTCAACAGAAAACACAAGACTGCGCTGTTGAAACAAGGTAGGAAACTGAAAGGAACGAACATTTACATAAACGAGCACCTTACAAAAGAAAACGCAGAAATAGCCAGAAAAGCAAGATACCTGAGAAAGTAGAAAAAGATTCAAAACACCTGGACATCAAACTGTAAAATATACATCAAATTAAACGGATCACCTGAAGAAGCCAAGGTCATTAACATCCGTAATATTATGGAACTGGACAAATATCAATGAATATTATGAACTGGAGTCGACAGCAACAAGAGACAATTGTAGGACACTGAAAGGATATACTCATCTGCTACAAGACATTTAACAACATGAAACAAAAGATCAACAAACAGGAACAACAGGAACTGAAAGTTTTTGAATATACAGATCACAACCCACAGGACGTAGAATATAACATAGACCCTGATAATAATTTATTTAGCTCCATCAATAATGACTGTAGTTACTACACAGATGAACAGTTTAACACAATGGTCACATCTGATTTCTGATTCTCATGTGATATCACATTCTCATGTGATATCTCATTTCTGATGTGATATCAGCACCTCCAAGTCCGAGTCCATGGTCCTCAGCCGGAAAAAGGTGGATTGTCCTCTCCGGGTTGGGGACAGGCTCCTGCCCCAAGTGGAGGAGTTTAAGTATCTTGGGGTCTTGTTCACGAGTGAGGGGAAAATGGAGCGAGAGATCGACAGACGGATTGGAGCAGCATCTGCAGTGATGCGGACGTTGTACCGGTCTGTTGTGGTGAAGAGGGAGCTTAGTTCTAAGGCAAAGCTGTCGATTTACCAGTCAATCTACGTTCCTACTCTCACCTATGGTCACGAGCTTTGGGTAATGACCGAAAGAACGAGATCGCGGATACAAGCGGCTGAAATGAGCTTTCTCCGTAGGATTGCTGGACTCACCCTCAGAGATAGGGTGAGGAGCTCAGTCATCCGGGAGAGGCTCAGAGTAGAACCGCTGCTCCTCCACATTGAAAGGAGTCAGTTGAGGTGGTATGGGCATCTGATTAGGATGCCTCCTGGATGCCTCCCACTTGAGGTGTTTCAGGCACGTCCCACTGGGAGGAGACCCCGGGGCAGACCCAGGACTCGGTGGAGAGACTATGTCTCCCAGCTAGTCTGGGAACGCCTTGGTATCCCCTCTGAAGAGCTGGAGCAGGTGGCTGGGGAGAGGGAAGTCTGGGCTTCTCTGCTTGAACTGCTGCCTCCGCGACCCGGACCTCCGGAAAAGCGGTAGAAGATGGATGGATGGATGGATGGATGGTCACATCTGATTTCAATATTTCTATGATCCACTTCAACAGCAGAAGTCTCTATGCCAACTTTAATAACATTAAAGATTATTTACATCAGTTTAAATAGCCATTCAATATTGTGGCACTATCAGAGACGTGGCTCAGTGAAGAGAAAGGAGTGGATTTTACCATGGATGGCTATGAATTAAATTATATAAATAGAAAAGTGAAAAAAGGGGGAGGAGTTGCAATTTATGTTGACAAGAGCTTGAAATACAAGGTTGTTGAAAATCTGTCAGTAACTGTGGATGATTTATTTGAATGTATTACAATAGAAATCTGTCTGGACAATGTGAAGAATATAGTAGTGAGCTGTGTATATAGAACACCTGGATCAAACATTGACTTATTTAAGGACTGGATGGAAAAAATGTATGCAAAACTAACTCATAAAGTTATGTTCATCTGTGGGGATTTCAATATAGATCTGATGAATTCAAAACAACATAGTTTGACAGAAGAATTTATCAACACAATGTACAGTATGGGCTTACATCCAGCAATTACCGGACCTAGCAGAATCACGTCACACAGTGCCACACTAATAGATAACATATTCACAAACATTATGGAAAATAATATCAGGAGTGGGCTTTTATTGAATGATATCAGTGACCACCTGCCGATTTTTGTTGTCTATCAATGTGATTATAGGAAGAAAAAATATACCAAAAATATTAAATATAAAAGAATAAGAACCGAAGAATCTATGTATTTATTGACAAAAGAATTTTTAATACAAGATTGGAAGATAGTTTATGATGAAAATGATATAAAGCATATGATAAATTTTTACAAATATTTCAATCATTGTACAATAAAAACTGTCCTATAAAACAATACAGTGACAGACAACAAAAGAAAAATATTCCTTGGGTCACCAAGGGGTTAATAAATGCATGTAAAAAGAAGAATACATTATATAAACAATTCATTAAGTGCAGAACAGTGGAGGCTGAGATCAAATATAAAAGATATAAAAATAAGCTTACTAATATAATGAGGACCTGTAAGAAAGAATATTACAACAGAATATTAGAGGATAACAAAAATAACTTAAGAGGAATATGGCAAGTACTCAGTGGGATTATTAGTAATCGACCTAAGAATGCTAATTATCCAGAATATTTTATTGAAAATGGCAATTTGATAAATGATATGGAGGATGTGGTCAGTGGTTTCAATAAATTTTTTGTAAACGTTGGTCCTGAATTAGCAAAATCAATAGTGACACCAGAAACAAACAACAGTGGCTCTGTAAATGAAATAGAAGATAGAAATCCAAACACAATCTTTTTGGGTGCAGTTACTGAAAAGGAAATAATCAAGACTGTGAGTAAATTTAAGAACAAAAAATCAGCGGACTGGAATGAAATTGACATGACAATAGTGAAAAAAGTAATTGAAGGAATTGTTAAGCTGTGGAGGATGTGCGGAAGGATGAGACTGAGTTTATTCCTCAGGTTCAGCTTTATTCACAAACACATACTCCAACAATTTCAAAGCAGAAAAAGAGGATGAATTATCTCACGTCTGTCTTTTATACCCCGGACATCAAAACTGCAGTCACACGGTGTTTAATCAAACATACAGTCACATGGTACTTAATCCCAGTCACAATGTAACCCCTCTGATCTTCACACCATCGTCCCTTAGTCTCCGGTGGTCCGGAAATCTCTCCAGGTCATCTCCTTGAAACAAAGGCCAGACCTCGCACTCTCCCGTTACCTCTCGGAGGCTCAGTCCCTTTGTTCCTTGAGACGTGCAGCACACAATACAATAAACACACAGCAATATATTTGTGGAGCATATGTAACCAACATATGTTGCCCACATGACCCCCCCCCCCCAAACGTCTAAAATGGAACAATCATAACTAGAGATGCATGACATAATAACATTACTACATATCAATCCACCCGTTGCCTAGGTCTAAGTCTTCTGCCGTATTTGCTGTAAGCCGGCTTTACTGCCTCTGCAGTCTGCTGTGGGACTGTTGCCTGTGGATTAGAACTGTTAGTCAATCTCTGTGGGTGTCCTGGAGAATGCCTTCTAGGGGGTCTGCCGCGACGGGGGGCCCTCACCAACTGCACAGCTTCATCCGCCAAGACAAAAGCGGGTTTGAGTCTGTTAATACCAATTACCTCCTTTCTGTCTCCCAAATCTAGCAAAAAATGCTTCTCTCCTGTTTCCAGCACCCTAAACGGCCCATCGTACGGCGGCCGCAAGTTTGGGCGATGGGCATCATGTCTGACAAAAACAAACTCCACACTTTTTAAGGCTTTCGGCACAAAAACGCGTGGGAAGCTGTGATGAACCGGGCCAGCAAGCGTGTTTGATCCTGTGTCGCTCTGCAACCGCTGAGCGGGGGGGGGGGGGGCAATTTGGCGCAGGATTATCCGGGAGAAATTCCCCGGGCAGCCGGAGAGGCTGTGCAAAAACTAACTCAGCTGGGGAGGCTTGCAAGTTCTCCTTAGGTGCAGAACGCAACCCCAATAAGACCCATGGTAGCCTGTCTACCCAATTTGTATCCGTAAGCGACGCTCTGAGGGCTACTTTCAATGACCTATGGAAACGCTCGCATAAACCGTTAGCCTGGGGGTTGTACGCGGTAGTGCGGTGGATCGTTACCCCCAGGCTGCGGGCCATCGCTGACCAGAGCTCGGACACAAACTGAGGACCTCTGTCAGACGTTATGTCCGACGGAACTCCAAAACGCGCTACCCACACTGTTAAAAACGCGCGCGCCACCTCCTCGGCTGTGGTTGATGCCAGTGGGACCACTTCCGGCCAACGCGTGGTGCGGTCCACCATTGTCAGAAGGTGTGTGCACCCCTGTGACGACGGGAGGGGGCCTACCAGGTTGACATGCACATGATCAAAGCGCTTAGCCGGGATGTGAAAAGGCTCCAAAGGAGCTCTAGTGTGTCTGTGTATTTTGGCTCGCTGACAAGCTACACAGGCTGTCGCCCATTCTTTGACCTGTCTGTGCAACCCCGGCCATACAAATTTCTCTCCTACCATTTTGACCGATGCGCGCACCCCCGGGTGCGCCAGAGAATGGATCAAGTCAAAAACGCAGCGGCACCACGCAGCTGGTACCACCGGACGCGGCCGTCCAGTGGAGATATCACAGATTAGGGGGGGCATACCATATTGCAGCACCCTGTACTCCAGCCTTAACCCTGTTGGTCCAGACTGGAGCGCGCGCACGTCCGCATCACTAACCTGCTCCGCGGCCATGGCTGCATAATCTAACCCTACGCAGACCGGGGCTGCGCGCGCTTCCGCGTCACCACCCTGGCCCACGGCCATGGCTGCAGAGTCTGCCCCCATGGGGCCTGGAGCCGCCACAGCACGTGAGAGGCAGTCTGCCACTACATTATATTTACCTGCCACATGCTGGATATCGGTGGTAAACTCCGATATCGCGGCCAGCTGTCTCTGCTGCTGGCCCGACCAAGGTTCCGAAATCTTGGCCATCGTGAAAGTCAGCGGTTTGTGGTCCATGAACGCGGTGAAACGGCGCCCTTCCAGCCAGAACTGGAAGTGGCAGATGGCCAAGTGCAGAGCCAACAACTCCCTGTTGAACGCGCTGTATTTTCGCTCGCTATCGCGCAAGGTTTTGCTGAAAAACGCGAGCGGTTGCCAGGCCCCAGCTACATACTGTTCAACAACCGCCCCCATGGCTAAATCGGACGCGTCAGTGGTGAGCGCCATGCGGGCCGTTGGAACTGGGTGTGCCAACAAAACAGCGTTTGTCAGGGCTGATTTGACTTGAGAGAATGCGCGCTCCCGTTCAGGAGACCATTTGACTTTATTCGTGGGTTTTTGTTTTTTTAGTGCAGCGTACAATGGTTGCATGAGCTTCGCTGCACTGGGGAGGAAACAGTTATAAAAATTAACCATTCCCAAAAACTCCTGTAACGCTTTGACCGTTTGAGGTTGGGGAAAATTTGTTATTGCGCGCACTTTATCGGGCAGAGAGACCGCTCCTTCTGGCGAAACGCGATGCCCCCCCCAAAAAATCAATCTGCGCCACCCCAAACTGACACTTCGCTGGGTTAATTATTAACCCATGCTCTGCCAACCTCCGGAAAACTGCTGTGAGGTGGCTTTCGTGTTCGTCCTCGGACGTGCTGGCTACCAAAATGACGTCCAAATAGACGAACACGAAAGGGAGGTCGCACAGGACCGCGTCCATCATGCGTTGGAAAGTCTGCGCCGTTCCCTTGAGTCCAAAAGGCATGCGCAAAAACTCAAAAAGCCCGAAAGGAGTTATTACCGCTGTTTTGGGTATGTCCTGAGCGTGCACTGGAACCTGATGGTAACCGCATACTAAATCTATTTTAGAAAAAATGCGCGCCCCCGCCAAATGCACCGAAAAATCTTGGATATGCGGAATTGGGTAGCGGTCGTGTGCTGTGGCGTTATTCAACCTGCGGAAATCACCGCAAGGTCGCCACGAGCCATCAGCCTTTGGGACCATGTGGAGTGGTGAAGCCCAGGGGCTTTTCGAACGCCTGATGATGCCCAGTTTTTCCAGGTTGGCAAACTCCTCGCGTGCTATGGTCAGTTTAGCTGAGTCCAGGCGCCGAGCTTTTGCAAAAACGGGCGGGCCGGTGGTAGTGATATAATGCTCCACCCCATGTTTAACCACTGTCGCCGAAAACGTTGGGACTGTGAGTGCTGGGAACTGAGTGAGGAGTGCGTGGAACTTACCACCCGCAGCTGTGACGTTGGCTTGTGCAGTTGGCGGCGCCACTCGAGCTGTGCAGGGAACAGAGTGAAAGGAGAGTGCATTAACCAGACGTCTGTTAGCAAGATCAACCAATAAACCATGTGAGCACAAAAAATCAGCCCCTAACATGTTGAAATTGACTGCCGCTACAACAAAAGTCCACTCAAATGCACGGCCCTGCAAAGACAGAACCAGAGTCCTCTCACCAAAGGTCTTAATCGCTGAGCCGTTCACTGCTGACACCCGGGGACCCTTAGACGGCGTCAGCCGGTCCGCGTAGGAAGGCGTGATGAAACTCAGCTGGGAGCCTGTGTCCACGAGGAAATGCCTCCCCAAGCGTGCATCCGTCAGGTAGAGCAGCTTGTTCTCCTCCCCGAGGGCCGCAGCCGCTACCGACCCCCGGTCTTGGCGTTTCCCGAACGCTTGAAGTGGCACGGTGGGAGGCACTTGTGTGCCCTCTCTGCAAAGCGGCGATGATAGAAGCAAAGGACGTCGTCCGCTCCGTGTCGCTTGGTCCTGACTGCTGCCGTCGCCGGTGAGTCTGGTGCTGCAACCACTGGCCCCATGCAGTCTCCGGACGTTGCTCCCAGCTCTGCTGCCGCGGCCGAAACCGCCCTCCGTTTGTGGGCGTCACCGAAGTGAGTCTGCCAGGGTAACTCTCACCGCTGGCGGCAGGGTCCGGAGGAAAAGGTGGGCGAAGATAAAATCGCAATCCTTGGAGTCTCTCAGCCTCAGCATTTTCACCATCAGGTCTACGGGTCTGTCGTTCTCCGACTCCATCAACGCTAGGAGCCCCTCTGCTCGCTGTTGCACCGAGGGGGTGAAATGGCTGATAAACGCAGCCTTCAATGCGCTGTATTTGTCGCTGTCCGGTGGGTGATTGACCAGATCCTCCACCCTCTGGACTGTGTGGCTGTCCAGCTTCGCCACCACATGGTAGAATTTCGTGTCGTCTCTCGAGATTCTCCGGAGGTTGAACTGCGCCTCGACCACGCTAAACCAGGAGCGCGGGCTATGCTGCCAGAAGTCGGGCAGCTGGAACGTGGCGGCAGTCATCAGGCTGGCTTCTGCCGAGCCCCGCTCGGGAGAATTATCTCTGCTCATGCTTCGTCGTAAGGTCGGAAGGATGAGATTGAGTTTATGGATGAGGATGAGTTTATTCCTCAGGTTCAGCTTTATTCACAAACACATATTCCAACAATTTCAAAGCAGAAAAAGAGGATGAATTATCTCACATCTGTCCTTTATACCCCGGACATCAAAACTGCAGTCACATGGTGTTTAATCAAACATACAGTCACATGGTACTTAATCCCAGTCAAAATGTAACCCCTCTGATCTTCACACCATCGTCCCTTAGTCTCCGGTGGTCCGGAAATCTCTCCAGGTCATCTCCTTGAAACAAAGGCCAGACCTCGCACTCTCCTGTTACCTCTCGGAGGCTCAGTCCCTTTGTTCCTTGAGACGTGCAGCACACAATACAATAAACACACAGCAATATATTTGTGGAGCATATGTAACCAACATATGTTGCCCACAAAGCCATTCACCCACATCTGTAACCTGTCATTTCAAACTGGTAAATTTCCAAACAAAATGAAAATAGCAAAAGTAATACCTCTATACAAAACAGGAGACAGTCATTGTTTCACAAATTACAGGCCAGTCTCTTTACTCTCACAATTCTCCAAAATACTTGAAAAAAATCTTCACTAAGAGACTGGATGATTTCATTGAAAAACACAACCTCCTTACAGACAGCCAGTATGGTTTTAGAGCAGATAAATCTACATCTTTGGCACTGATCGAACTTATAGAAGAAATTACTAGTTGTATAGATAAAAAAAGTTTGCTGTAGGAGTATTTATAGATTTAAAGAAAGCTTTTGACACCATTGACCACAGAATACTACTAAGGAAACTGGAAAGGTATGGGATAAGAGGGGTCGGACTGAGTTGGGTGGAAAGTTATTTAAGTAACAGACAACAATTTGTACAAATTGGTGAGCACAAATCACCCTTCATGGACATCACTTGTGGTGTGCCCCAGGGGTCAGTTTTGGGACCCAAACTCTTTATTTTGTATATAAATGACATATGCCAAGTATCAAAAATTCTGAAATTTATTTTGTTTGCGGATGACACAAATATCCTTTGCACTGTTGAGAATTTGCAGCTGGTTTTAGAGGTGGTCACAACTGAAATGAAAAAGTTAACGCAGTGGTTCAACAAAAATAAATTATCTCTAAATCTAAAAAAAACAAAGATTATGTTGTTTGGAAATTATAAAATAAATCATGAAATAATGGTAACGATAGATGATACCAGAATAGAAACAGTACAGGAAAATAAGTTTCTGGGGGTGACGCTAGACAATAAAATCTGCTGGAAACTTTCACATCAGTCACATCCGGGCCAAGTTGGCAAAATGTATAGGCATAATGGGGAAGACAAGACACATCTTGGACTATAAATCATTGGTCTTACTGTACAATTCACTATTTCTACCTTATCTTAACTGCTGTGTAGAAGTCTGGGGAAACACCTACAAGACCAACCTACAGTCAATATGCACATTACAAAAAAGAGCTATAAGGATAATAAATAATGTAGGATATAGAGACCATACCAGTTCGTTGTTTTTAAAGTTACATGTCATAAAGTTCATCGATTTAGTTAAATTTAAGACAGAACAAGTCATGTACAGGGCAATTAATAATCAACTCCCAACTAATATACAAAAAATATTTAAAAAAAGAGACAATGATCATAATTTGAGAGGAGACTTAAACTTTACAAAACCCAAGATACGAACAACCAAGAAAAGTATGTGCATATCTGTCTGTGGGGTGGATCTGTGGAACAGTCTGGAGCTGGAACTGAAACTATGTACAAACAGAAATCAATTCAAAAAGAGGTACAAACATTATTTGCTGAAAGGATATATGTTAGAAGGGTAGTATTTATATGTACAATTCACTATGCTCACTCTGGGACACTATGGGACACTATGGAATGGTGGGTGGGACAGCACTGTGTATATCTGTGTTGTTTGAGGCTGGTTTTGATGTATGGACATCAATGTATGCTAGGATGGATGGATGTTAATGTTGATAAGTACAAAATACAGTTAATTGCTTACTTGGGGTCTTAAATGTGGTAATTTGTATATAATTCACATGGGTGTATTTATGGAAAAGAGGAGATGGAATTAATAAGTGTTCACTTCTTCCTTCTCCCTTTCGAACACTGTATACTGTTACTTTATTGCATTTGTCATTTGTTTTGTTTTTGTTATACTTTTTTGTTCAAAATAAAGTATCTATCTATCTATCTATCTATCTATCTATCTATCTATCTATCTATCTATCTATCAGTATATCCACTATTCTTCCTCTGCACATGTCCAAACCATCTCAGCCTTGCCTCTCTTACTTTGTCTCCAAACCGCTCATCCTGAGCTGTCCCTCTGATATACTCATTTCTAATCCTGTCCCTCCTAGTCACTCCCAATGAAAATCACAGCATCTTCAACTCTACCACCTCCAGCTCCACCTCCTGTCCTTTTGTCAGCACCACCATCTCCAAACCATACATCATAGCAGGTCTCACTACTGTCTTATAAATCTTCCCTTTCACTCTTGCTGCTACCTTTCTGTCACATATCACCCCTGACACTTGTCTCCACTCCACCCTGCCTGCTCTCTCTTTTTACCTTTCTTGTGCATTTTCCATTGCTTTGGATGGTTGACCCCAGGTATTTAAACTCATCTACTTTCACTACCGCTACGCCTTCCATCTTCACCATTGCACCTGCCTCCCTCTCATTCACGCTCATGTATTCTGTCTTGCTTCTCCTGACTTTCATTCTTCTTCTCTCCAGAGCATACCTCCACCTCTCTGGGTTCTCTTCCACCTGCTCCCTACTCTCACTGCAGTTCACAATGTTGTCTGCAAACATCATGGTCCATGGAAACTCCTGCCTGACCTCGTCCGTCAGCATGTCCATCACCATGGCAAACAAGAAGAGGCTCAGTGCCGATCCCTGATGTAATGCTACCCCCACCTTGAATCCATCTGTCACTCTTACAGTGCACTTCACCACCACCTCGCTGTCCTCATACATGTCCTGTACCACCCTCACATACTTCTCTGCCACTCCTGACTTTCTCGTACAGTACAACACTTCCTGTCTTGGAACCCTATCATATGCTTTCTCTAGATCCACAAAGACACAGTGCAGCTCCTTCTGACCTTCTCTATACTTCTCCATCAGTACTCTTAAGGTGCCTTCACACCAAATGCAAACGAGCGAATTTTTCACGCAGCACAAATACATTATAACTCAATGTAAACACACGACATGATTCACCGTCTGAGTGAGATGCAGACAGGTGAAGTTGCCTTTATAACTTCTGCAGCTGTGTTTCAGCCTGCTGTGGAAATCCCCAAAATAACATCATGCTTAGGTTTACATTATCCAACAGGGGGCTCACCTGAAAAAGTTGTCCCTACCTCCAAAACTTCACAAGATGGGTGTTTACGTTGCTAGCTTGCTAGCCTTGTTAGCACGTCTGTGGCAGGAATCCTTGGTTAAATAGCTCCGATGTCCCGATTCAGCTGAAGAGCTCCTGGTACATCTGTCTCCAGGTGAGTCTCATTTTCAAACTAGTTTGCTCTCCAATGTTGATACTTTTACTCCAGTGATGGCAGTTCAAGTTTCAGAGTCCGGCACTATCCCTCGGACGTGAACGTGCAGATGCGCGATTTTACATGTGCTCGCCTCTTTCCATTGACTTTGTATGGATTTGAGCCGCCCATTCGCATTTGGTGTGAAGGCACGTTTAGAGCAAACGTTGCACCTGTAGTACTCTTTCTTGGCATGAAACAGTACTGCTGCTCACTGATTGTCATCTCTCCTCTTAACCTGGCTTCAACAACTCTTTCCCATATCTTCATAGTGTGGTTGATCAACTTTATTCCTCTGTAGGTACTACAGCTCTGAGCATCACCTTTGTTCATGAAAATTGGTACCAAAACACTTCTTCTCCACTCCTCGGGCATCCTCTCACTCTCCAAGATTGTGTTAAACAATCTGGTTAAAAAGTCCACTGCCATCTCTCCTAAACATCTCCATACCTCCACAGGCATGTCATCTGGACCAACCGCCTTTCCATTCTTCATCCTCTTCAAAGCTGCCCTCACTTCCACCTTGCTAATCCTTGGGACTTCCTTGTTCACCATCTTACCACCTTACCATGAACCAACAAATCCATCCATCCATCCATCCATCCATCCATCCATCTTCATTCAATTACGTACTCTTAAATTTGGAGATCTAGTAGATTATAATGTCATTCAAATCATGTACAAAGCAAATAATAACCAATTACCTGTTAATATTCAGAGGCTGTTTAAAAAAAGGGAAAGCAAATATGAGCTAAGAGGTAACTCTGTTTTTAATAAACCAAAGGTTAGAACAAATACAAAGTATCATTGCATGTCTGTCACTGGAGTTAAACTGTGGAACTGTTGCTCTGAAAATATTAAAACATGTTCAACTCTGAAGCAATTCACAAAATTGTACAAAGATGAGATAATCTCTCAGTATCTCATTGTAAATGCTAGGAGATAAATTTGTAATAACTTAAATGTTTTTGTTTTACTTTTTTTCTATTTGTTCTGTTTGATTTTCTTTGTTGATTTTGGGTATGACTTAAATTTTTGTTATTGATTTTAAAATTGTAACGGGGTAGGCACTATATAAGCACCTGCTTCAGCCTACACCCTTTTGGTTGTTCTTTTGTGTTCTACATATTTTATTGTTCTTATTGTATGTATGTTCATTACCAAATAAATTCATTCATTCATTCATCTTTCCTTTATCCATCCTCCTCTCTCTCTCATTTTCTTTATTCATCAGCTCTTCAAAGTACTCCTTTCACCTTCTCAACACATTCTCATCATTTGTTAGTACATTACCATTTCTGTCCTTAATCAACCTAACCTGCTCTACATCCTTTCCAGCTTGATCTCTCTGTCTAGCCAGTCAATACAACTCCTTTTCTCCTTCCTTGGTGTCCAGCCTCTTATACAGCTCACTATATGCCTTGTCCTTTGCCTTTGCCACCTCTCTTTTTGCCATGCGCCTAGATTCCAAATACTCCTATCTATTTTCTTCATCTCCCTGACTATCCCACTTTTTCTTTGCAAACCTCTTCCTTTGGATACGTTCCTGTACCTCCTCATTCCACCACCAAGTCTCCTTGTCTTCCTTCCTCTGTCCACTGGATACACCACATACCTTTCTACCTGTTTCCCTCAATACCTTTGCTGTACTTTCCCAGTCATCTGGTAATTCTTCCCTACCACCCAGAGCCTGTATCAACTCCTTCCTGAACTCTGTGTGACCTTCTTCCTTCTGTAATTTCCCCCACTTAATCTTTGGCTCTGCCTTCACTGTTTTCCTCTTCTTGCTTTGCAAAGTCATTCAACAGACTACCATCTGATGCTGTCTAGCTACATTCTCCCCTGCCATCACCTTGCAGTCTCCTATCTCTCTCAGATTTCTCCTTCTGCATAAGATGTAGTCCACCTGTTGCACCTTCCTCCACTCTTGTAAGTCACCCTATGTTCCTCTCTCTTCTTGAAATATGTGTATACCACAGACATTTCCATTCTTTTAGCAAAATCCACAACAATCTGTCCTTCCACATTTCTCTCCTTAAGACCATACCTACCGAAGACCTCCTCATCACCTCTGTTCCCTTCACCTACATGTACATTTAAGTCCGCTCCAATCACCACTCTCTCCCCCCTGGGAACACTCTCTACCACTTCATCCAACCTACTCCAGAATTCCTCTTTCTCTTCTACCTGACATCCACCTTGTGGGGCATATGCGCTGACAACATTCAACATCACCACTTTGACTAGCTTCAAACTCATGATTCTGTCTGACTCCCTCTTTACCTCCTAAACACTCTTCACATACTCTTCCTTCAAGATTACTCCTACTCCATTTCTTGTCCTATCTACACCATGGTAGAATAGTTTAAATCCCCCTCCAATGTTCCTAGCCTTGTTTCCTTTCCATCTGGTTTCTTGAACACACAGTATATCTAGTACCTTTCTTCTCTCCATCATATCAGCCAACTCTCTGCCTTTACCAGTCGTAGTCCCTACATTTAATGTCCCTACTCTCACCTCCACACTTCTACCCTCAATCTTCGACCAACAGTAGCCCAATTTCCACCCTGTCAGTTAACAGCACTGGTGGCGGTCATTGTTAACCCGGGCCTCGACCAATCCGGTATCAGTCTCATTCGTCATGATCCGCATGTTTGATTTGGCAAAGGTTTTACGTCGGATGCCTTACCTGACACAACCCTCCCCATTTACCCAGGCTTGGAACCGGCACTAGGAGTACACTGGCTTGTGCACCCCCTGTGGCTGGGTTAAAAGTGTCAGATTAATATATAAAATAATATTCAAAAAATTCCTGCATCTACATTGTGATCCAAATCACCACTAAAATCTAATCATCTATTCTCCTTGCTATTATACACCTTTTCTGAAAATTTCATCAAAATCCGTTCATAACGTCTTGAGTTATGTTGCTAATAGACAAACCAACCAAACATTACCTCCGTCCTCCCTTGGCGGAGGTAATAATTATAGCAAGAACAACATAAAATAAGTTTAAAATCAGAAATTAAGAAAATTAAAATAGGAAACTAATCAAAAGCTAAGTGAAAATAGAAGTATATAAGAAGGAAGTATAGATGTATTTAAGCCACTAGTCCACTAAGGGCCACTGTTATGTCTGAACAATGGGCGGACATGACCATGTGCTGAGGTTTGTCCTGCGGTGATCCTCGCGGATCACCATAAGACGGCAAGAGTCACCGGAGAGTTTTGCAATGATGTTTATTAGCAAGACAAGACAAGACGTGACACAAGACTATGAGCCGCTAAGGGCAAAACACACACTACGAGGTACAGGGGCTCATAGGGCTAACCCCAGCCACTACGAGCTAAACTATGACATAACAAGAAAGCACCAACCTGATATGAACATGACGAAGAAGGTCTGACGATTGTTTGACGATACTCCCGCAACTAGACTACCGTCAGCGCCCGCCTAATAAAGCCGAGCGCTACCGAGCAGTGATAACAAACAGCTGACCGTCTTTGACAGCCGGAAGCCCCATCGAACGCCTTCACAATAAGAGCCCAGTAAAGCCAGAATATAACCCACAGCTGTCAAAGCTGGCAGTGAGCTATACGTGGCCCGAGCGCGGACAAGACCGGCGCTCGGATCGTAACAGTACCCTCCCTCCGAGGGCGGGCTTCCAGGACGCCCATAGACCACCATGCCCCCCCCCCCTCCAGGGTGGGCGGCTGGGGGTAGGTCCGGAGGAAGAGAGAGACCAAACCCAGAATCAGTGCAATAAGAACAAAATCAAGACCAGGCAAGGGAAAAAAACTAAACCCCAGCACAATGACAAAAAAATACCAAATACTCAGATCAAATTAAATGCCCAACTAACGATTATAGAAAACCATACAGGACAGCAAGAGAAAATTAAATCCTTGTCCACATGTTTCACGAGAAAATGGTTTCTCACCTGAGTGAATTCCCGTGTGAATTTTCAAATGACCATGCTGATTAAATCTTTGTCCACATGTTTCACAAGAAAACGGCTTCTCACTGTTTTATTTATTTATATCTCACTTCATTACAAGTGCAATGGGCCCCAACCAGGGGTCTATGGTTACACTTTAAATCAAAAAGCTTTATATCCAAGGGCTCTCTTCAAGATAGAGACTGTTCCTCTTAATGCTGAGATCTGTATTTCACAGATGCTAGGGCAACCGGGTATCGCCTGTAGATATTTTTTTAGGTTTTTCTTCACCATCCCAGTTGCTTCCACCACCACAGGTATTATGTCTGCTTCCTGCAGATTCCAGGTGCTCCTTAGGTCATTTTTGAGGTCTTGATATTTTGTTATTTTTTCTCTTTCTGCTCTGTTGAGGCCGTAGTCGTTTGGTATGGTTACATCTATTATTTTGGCAGTTTTGTCCTTTTTGTTCAAGATAACTATGTCCGGTTTTATTGCTCCTCCTTCAATGTGTCTTCCAGTTGGGATTTCCTTGTCATAATAGATGGTAGTATCTCCGTTGGTGCTGACTGGCTCTGGATCGTGTTCCCATACTGGTCCTTTTACTTCTATTTTGAACTCTTTGCATATTTTCCAGTTTATGTAATGGCAAATCTTGTTGTGGCGAGCAGTGTAGTGTCCATCAGCCATGAGGACCTGGCAACCGGAGAGTAGGTGGCTTGCACTCTCCACCGCTACATGACAGAATCGACATTTGTCACTCTGTGACAATCCTGCCATTTTTTTAAAGCCATTGGTTAGAAGTCCCTGGTCTTGTGCTCCAACCACTAGTCTCTCCTCGTCGTACCCCAGATCTCCGTTCCTGATCCAGTGCAATGTCTCTTCCCTATCGATGTACCCCCTGTTGAGTTCCTCCTGGAAACGTCCTGCTCGCTTATGTTGTTTCCATCTTTCTTTTCTTTCCTCCTGTGTCCTTTTGCTGTATTTTTCCCTCGTCTTTCTAGCTATTTTTGTTGCTGGGTTTTGGTGACTGGCTTTCATGTTATCTAATAAATCTCCTGCAAAGGTCTCGGCTTGTTTAGTTATGGATGGTTATGACTGAGGGTTTCATGATGTTGGGTGACCCTTTCCACCGTCTCATCATTGGCGCTTTTTAGATATTGACCAATGCTTATTATTGTTGCCCTGTAGGCCTGGTTTATTTCAATTAGGCCCAGCCCTCCCTCTTTACGTGGCATATATATCCTATCTAGGCATTGGTTTCTGTATGTTACCTTATGAAGGGTTAGGGTCTTCCTGGTCCGAACATCCAATTTGTCCAGTTCCCCCTGTGGCCAGTCTATCACCCCAAATCCATATGTGGCAACTGGTACTGCCAACTGGTTTATTGCAGTGATTTTATTTTTAGGTGTTTAAATTTGATTTACAGATTTTCTTTAGGCAATGTTGGTATTCTTTTTTGACCATTTCCCTCATTTTTCTGTGTTCAATAGTTGTGTTTTCTTCTATGCCCAGATATTTATATGCTGATTCCCCTGCCAGGTCTTTGATGTGCTTATTGTCTTCTATTTGGATGTTCTCTGATGCTGTTTTCTTTCCTTTTTTTATTGTACATTTTGCGCACTTGTCAAGTCCAAATTCCATGCAGATGTCTTTTGAAAACATGTGAACGGTACTGACAAGTTGATTTAGTTTCTGTTCAGATTCTGCGTAGAGCTTGAGGTCGTCCATGTAGAGCAGATGATTCACTCTCTTGCTCCCTTTTCTTGTTCTGCCTTTGCTTAAATCATACCCGATGTCAAGGTCTGATAAGATTTTACTTAAGGGGTCAATACATAGACAGAAAAGCAGTGGCGAAAGGCTGTCCCCCTGGAATATTCCTTGCTGGATCCTGATATCTGGGATTGTTATTTGTCCTTCTTTGTGGTTAAGCGTAATTGTGGTTTTCCACTTAGCCATCTGGACCTCCAGAAAAGTTTTAATCTCTGGGCTGATGTTATACAGCTCCAGACAGTGTATTATCCAGGAGTGGGGGACGCTGTCGAATGCCTTTTTGTAGTCGATTCACGCCATGCTTAAATTTCTCTCACGCCTCTTGCAGTCTTCCAGGATGGTTTTATTAATGAGCAGTTGTTCTTTGGCTCCCAGCTTATTTCTTATACAGCCTTTTTGCTGTGGTTGCAAGTAGTTTTCTGCATCCAAATGTTCATAAATGGCCTCAGTAATGAGTCCTGTCAGCCATTTGTATGTGGTCGGGAGGCAACAGATGGGTCTGTATTTATTGACTTGTTGGGTTTCAAGACTCTTGGGCAGGAGTATGGTGTTTCCATATGTGAACCACTCTGGTGCTTCTTCCTCTCCTCTAACAAGTCGGTTAAATGCCTCTGCGTAGTGTTTGTGCAGTGCTGTTATCTTTTTGAGCCAGAAGTTCGGTATTTTATCTATTCCAGGGGATTTGAAGTCGAGATATTTCCTGATTTTTTTCTTGAGCTGTTTCTTCTGTGATTTTTTTAATGAGGGCATCTGTTGTTTTCCTTTATTTTTCTCAGCAATGGTTTGAATCCAATTATTATTTTTATGTTGCACTGGGTCCTCAAACAAATTTCTCCAGAACGTTTCCAGTTGGGTTTTTTCAGGAGGTGCCTCTACTTCAATGGCATCATCTATAAACCTCCTGTAGACTTGTTTTGGGTTCTCTGCAAATAATTTATTGATCAGTTTTGAGTTCTCTCTCCGTTGCCTGTTTCTGATTTGGGCTGCTAGGGCCTTGACTTGCGCCTGGTGCTCTGCTATTTTTCCTATTATTTGCTCTTTCCTAATGTTATATTTTTCTTGGATTCTGTTGATTACTCTCAGTAATTTAGTAGTGCAGTTTTGGTTCTGTATGTTCTCACCTGTGTGAATTCTCATGTGAATTTTCAAATAACCATATACAGAAAAACAGAGCAAAATAAGGCAACTGCAGGACATAAGCACACATACCCACAGATACCCAAATAATCTTTACAAAGAACACACAAGGTAGCAAGAAAAAAGAAAAAAACAGAACAATTACTGGATCAAACCTAGATACACACAAAACAAAATAAGGCAACCTGCAAGACAATCACAAATACCCACAGACACCCTAATGACCATTACACAGAGCACACAGGATAGCAAGGAAAAAAAAAAACAATTACTGGATCAACCCCCACCAAAAAGGTGACCTCTACCCCCCCAACAGTTCATGCCGAACGGCGGAGACCCAGTGCCCCAGGAACAGTTCGGGCGGTCTCCCCGCGTCCAACAGCTGGCGGGTGGTCATGGGAGGTGGAACATGACCGGGCGGCTTGTCAAAGTCCCAGGCCCGGAAAGTCCCCTCCCCCGGAGGCCGAACCAGGTCGCTCAGAAGAACACGTAACATGTCGGGTGGCCGACCCGAGGCGCCGTTCCTCAGGCGGCCGACCCGCGTCCCTCAGCCACCAGTACCGGGGGAAAACAGCCCGCAGCGGCCAAGACAAAACATGAGAGAGCCGGGGCGAGCGTAGCAGGACCCCCACAGCCCCCGGCGATAAAGAGCAGGGGTGATGACTCTGACAAGGGACTGGGAAGCCAGGATGAGCCCGTACTCCATCCAACAGCGAAGGATCTGCAGCTCCTCCACTGTCCGCGGACCACACCGGCGCTGCACCTCCGCTGGACCCCGATTGGGTCCCGGCTGCGCTCACGTCGGGCCCCGATTAGGCCAAAGCAGCTCCCGCGATGGACCCCGATTGGGCCTCGGGCGCACCCACGTCGGGCCCCTATTGGGCCAGAACTGCACCTGCAGTGGACCCCGATTGGACCTCTGGCGCACCCACGTCGGACCCCGATTGGGCCAAAGCAGTCCCCGCGATGGACCCCGATTGGGCCTCGGGCGCACCCACGTTGGGCCCTGATTGGGCCAGAACCGCACCTGCGGTGGGCCCCGATTATACCTCTGGCGCACCCACGTCGGACCCTGATTGGGCCAGTGCAGCTCCGCTGGCGACCTCCGCCCCTGAACCCGGAACCTCCAATTCAGTGGCTCCGACTGGCTTCATGCCGGCGACACTGCAAAGAAGCTCACAGGAGACAGAAAAACCAGGATCAGTATCACCGGTAGCAACAGAACCCAGCGAGACGAGCTCGGGCGCAGCAGGCGGCTGCTCCTCACTCGCCTCCCCGAGAGGCAGGCACAAATGCTCCAAAACGGGACAGAGACACAAGAGGGAGCACTTGCCTGCACTCGGGTTCTGTTGCCACCCAGGACTCCGATGATTCAGGTTCAGGGCGGCGACTTTCGTCAGCAGGCTCCAACTCAGCTGCGTTGGGCTCCGCAGCTGGCAAGATGACGTCTGCAGCCTGAGGTTCCTCCCACGCTGATGTCCACGCCGATGACCCGTATGGCGTGGGGGCAGGGGACACTCAACCCACTGGCTCGGACCGCTACGGCGAGGAGACCCGGGGACGCTTCATCGTCGGCTCAGGCTCCGGGCCGCAGTCTGCTTTTCTCCTCCATCCACGACGTGGCTGCAGGGCCGGATCCAGGCTTTCCAGCACTGTAGGCCCCCTCTTCATCCGACAACGTAGGCCTGGCGTCGCGGACCGCTCAACGGGGGGGACACAGAGGCAGCAGGTTTAGTTATTATCACTACAGCAGGTGGAGGGAGCTCGGGGGGCTGCGAACCCCGAACTCCGCCCCCAGGAGTCAGACAAGGCAGGTTACAATTATGGTGTAATAAATTAACTTGCACTTTCCTTTCTCCCGGAGGAGAGATGGTGCCTGCTGTAGGGGATGTTGTTCCTCCTTCTCCCCGCTGGATGGCGACAGAGGGCCCCCTGGAAGGACGAGGTGGAGCCACTTCTCAGAGGTTCGCTGACAGGCTTTGCCGGCAGCGGGCCCAGCCGGGGATTCTGCTGAGGATTGCCTGGTCTGCGGCGCCGACGTCGTCGACGGCCCCCAGATGGCGTGAACTCCTGGACCGGGTCAAGGACAGGAGCGGGATCCCAGCACGGGGAGCAAGGATGCCTCCTCCGCTGCTTCCTGCCATAGTCCTCCTCCACCATACGGAGTATCTCGCGCTGTGCGGCGATGTCATCCTTCCTCGCACCGACTTCAGGGTGGTCAGCGTAGCGGGTAGAAAGATGATTAAGCACATCCTCAGCACAGTCCAGGTACCAGCGTACATCGCTGTCGTAGTCGAGGAGGGAAGCAGAGATGAGTGTTTCATCCACGTATTCCAGGACGTCCGCCAGCTCGTGGCTCGGACTCCGAGCACGGCCCCTCCGCGACGGCATTCCTCCAGCACACCATACCCAGACAGGAAAAGAACAAACGTCCAAAAAAAATCAAAAACTCACAGTGAAAAAGGCGTCTCGGTGTGGCGTCTCCGTTTAGACGTCTGGCGGCAGTATACTGTCATGCGGTGATCCTCGCGGATCACCATAAGACACCAAGAGTCACCGGAGAGTTTTGCAATGATGTTTATTAACAAGACAAGACGTGACACAAGACTGAGCCGCTAAGGGCAAAACACACACTATGAGGTGCAGGGACTCGTAGGGCTAACCCCAGCCACTACGAGCTAAACTATGACATAACAAGAAAGCACCAACCTGACATGAACATGATGAAGAAGGTCTGACGATTGTTTGACAATACTCCCGCAACTAGACTACCGTCAGCGCCCGCATAATAAAGCCGAGTGCTAATCAGCAGTGATGACAAACAGCTGACCGTCTTTGACAGCCGGTAGCCCCACCGAGCGCCTTCACAATAAGAGCCCGGTGAAGCCAGAATAAAACCCACAGCTGTCAAAGCCGGCAGCGAGCTATACGTGGCCTGAGCGCAGACAAGACCGGCACTCGGATCGTAACAAGGTTAGCTTTATTGGGTTAAGTACAACAATATAATACAGAGCATCGTGTAGGTTGGAGCACAGGAACAGGCAAGAGAGCGACTGGCCCTGGGCAGTTGGCTAATATACCCCCCCCCCCCCGTCCTGTCATGCAGCTAGGTGAGCAGAACAGAAATCTGCTTCCCTTATTGTGCCAAACAGATTTACTTTGCCAAAAGGAGCTTTATACAGTACATATACGTATGTCCTGTATATTGTTATAAACTCCTCTTGTAATAACTTTTAATACTTTATTTAAATTGTTCCACCCATGAAGAACCTGACAGGGGGGAATGGGGAAAGGAGGGGTGGGGAGGGGGAAAGAAAAGAGAAAGAAACAGACAAAGAAGACAAACAAACTAACAACTGAAACAAACAAAAGACAGACTGTTTCTTCAACTGAAGAGGTCTCAACATGAGTCTGGTGTCTGCACCTGTTAAAGGAGAGACATATGTATGTGTGCATACGTGTGAGTGTGTATGAGAGCATGCGCAAAGTAAGTGTGTGCATGTGAGTGGTTTGTCAGGAAACATACGAAGAGGGTGGCCGGTCATAGCAACTTCCCCCTCCCCCCGGAAACCCCCACATAGCACAAATGTCCCGAGGCCAACAAGCCCCAGGACAGCCAGGCATTCGCCCCACGAAGGACGGCCAAGGGAGGCCGGGCTGGCAAACGGCTGGCATGGCCGACCCACACGTCTGGACCGGCCAACCCCCACCACCCCAGTGGGGCCAATGCCAGCCCCCGGGCCCTAGGCGCCAGAAGGCCAGCGCCCCTATCCCTCGGGCCGGAGACTGGCCTGCACCCCCAGCATGAAACCCCCCAGACACACCTACAGGGGGCTTGCCCCCACCCCAGTGCCACCCCCGCATACCCTGGGGACCTCCACGCCCAAACAAGGTGGCAGCAAGGCACAAGGGCCCCATGGGAGGCTGCCTCCCCGTCCAGGGGAGCACACGCAGCCAAGAGGCGCTACCCCCTCAATCCAGCACCTCCAACCAGCACACGCACCCATTCCCACGCACTCACACCCTCATGCTCTCATACGCACCCACAAGCACGCACTCACTCTCGCTCATCCTGTCCCCCACACAGTCCCATACTCGCACTCCCGGACCCACCCACTGTCTCCCACTCCTGTACCTGCTTAATCTTGCTCCCACTCGCCCTCAAAGTCAGTCCTCTGGTAGCTCTGTGCGTTAACTTTCCCCATTCTATTATGCTGAGCACCAAGCTAGAAGGTGGAAAGTACCATTTTTATATGGTCTTTGGTATGGCCCGGCTGGAATTTGAACCCATGACCTCCCGGTTGTGGGGCGGATGCTCTACCAACTAGGCCACCACTCAGGTATAAATTAAGATTTTGGTGACACATGGGGAGTGCATAATTGTATAGCATCTTATACAAGAACAAAGAGCAGAGTTTCCCTGGGAGATAACAGGGAGGTGTGAAGGATGAATGCAGTGTGATATTTTGTGTGTTAGAAACTTCTGGAAGGATGTTAAAGGATTAAGGAAGTGAATGCAATGTGACCTTTTGTGTGTGAGAAGCTTCTAGAAGAATGCCATGCTTTTTAAGAGGAGAGTCTCTGCTGAGTATTCATTCTGACTATGCTTCTGTGTGAGATGTGTAATAAACTGTCTGAGTCAAATCAGCCTCGGTATTTACACGCTCCACACTGGTGACCCAAGACGAATCATGGAACATGGCGAAAGATCCCCGGAGCCAGCCTCGTTGGGAGCCCCCAGCCAAGCATATGCTGTTGCAATCAAGCTACCGGATTTTTGGCAGCACAATCCGCGCTCCTGGTTCCACCTAGTTGAGGCGCAGTTCGCCCTCCGGGGGATATCGGCGGATGACACGAAGTTCCACTATGTGATCGCAACGCTCGACGCCCGCACGGCTCAGCACATGGAGAGCCTGCTCGATCAGCCACCAATCAACGACAAGTACGGTGCGCTGAAGGCTGCACTCATCCAGCACTACACACTCTCGGATGGTGAGAGAGCAGAGAGACTCCTGACGCGGACTGGGTTAGGAGATGGGTCGGCCATTGGTCTGATGGAGAAGATGCTGAGATTAGAGGGCACGGACGACGACCATTTCATTTTTACCCACCTCTTCCTCCGGAACCTTCCGTCAGCGACGAGAGCGACCCTGGCCAATTCGCCGTTGCTGGCCAAGCGGGACTATCGTGCGCTGGCCCGAGAAGCAAACCGGATCATCATCACCAGCAGAGAGTTCACGACCATGGCGGCAGCAACGGAGCTCGGCGCGACGGCTAGAGGAGGCGAGGAGCCATCGACAGCAGCAGCAGAGCCACCAACGACAGCAGCAGCGGGGGCCAAAGAACGCGGGGGAGACACCCTTTGTTTCTACCACCGCCACTTCGCAGAGAGGGCATGCAAATGTATACCACTGTGCCAGTTCAAGCACTCGGGAAACGCCAAGACCGGGGGTCGGTAGCAGCCGCGACCCTCGGGGAGGAGAACAAGCTGCTCTACTTGACGGACGCACGCTCGGGGAGGCATTTCCTCGTGGACACCGGTGCCCAGATGAGTTTCATCCTGCCGACCTACGCCGACCGGCTGGCAGGATCTAGCGGCCCCGAGATGGCAGCAGCAAACAGCTCGGAGATTAAGACCTTTGGTGAGAGGACTCTACTCCTGTCTCTAAACGGCCGTACATTTGAGTGGACTTTTGTCATAGCAGCGTTGAATTTCAATATACTGGGGGCTGATTTTTTGTGCACACATGGTTTGTTGGTTGATGTCGCTAACAGGCGCCTAGTTAATGCACTGTCCTTTGATTCTATCCCCTGTATAGCTCGAGCGTCCCGGCCAACAGCACAAGCCAACGTCACAGCTGCATGCGGTAAGTTCCACACACTGCTCACTCAGTTCCCAGCACTCACTGTCCCGACATTTTCGGCAGCCATCGCTAAACACGGGGTGGAGCATTTTATCACCATCACCGGGCCGCCCGTTGTTGCAAAACCTCGGCGCTTGGACGCAGCTAAACTGGCCATAGCGCGCGAGGAGTTCGCCAATCTGGAGAGGTTGGGCATCATCAGGCGTTCAAACAGCCCATGGCTTCTCCGCTACACATGGTCCCTAAAGCTGAGGGTTCGTGGCGACCTTGCGGGGATTTCCGCAGGTTGAACAACGCCACAGCGCACGACCGCTACCCAATTCCTCACATTCAGGATTTTTCCGTTCACCTGGCAGGAGCGCGCATTTTTTCTAAAATAGACCTGGTCCGCGGTTACCACCAAGTCCCAGTGTGCGCTGAGGACATACCCAAAACAGCGGTGATAACTCCGTTCGGTTTATTCGAGTTTTTGCGCATGCCATTTGGGCTTAAAGGGGCTGCACAGACGTTCCAACGCATGATGGATGCAGTGCTGCGTGATCTTCCTTTCGTGTTCGTCTACTTGGACGATATCTTGGTAGCCAGCGCGTCCGAAGACGAACACGAAACCCACCTCACGATGGTTTTCCGGAGGTTGGAAGAGCACGGGTTAATAATCAACCCAGCGAAATGTCAGTTCGGGGTGACGGGGATTGATTTTTTGGGGCACCGCGTCTCTCCCGAAGGAGCAGTACCGCTACCTGACAAAGTGTGCGCAGTAGCAGATTTTCCCCGGCCGCAAACGGTCAGGGCGCTACAAGAATTTTTGGGAATGTGAATTTTTATAACCGTTTCCTTCCCCGCGCAGCGCAGCTCATGCAACCACTGTACGCCGCGCTCAGAAAACAGAAGCTCGTGGATAAGGTCAAATGGACCCCGGAGCGAGAGCGGGCGTTCTCGGAAGTCAAAGCAGCCCTGGCAAACGCCGCATTGCTGGCACATCCAGACCCAACGGCCCGCATAGCGCTCACCACTGACGCTTCAGATGTGGCCACAGGGGCGGTCGTGGAGCAGCGCGTAGCCGGGGCTTGGCAGCCGCTCGCCTTTTTCAGCAGGACTTTGCGCGACAGTGAACGTAAATACAGCGCGTTCGACAGGGAGTTGCTGGCTCTCCACCTGGCCCTTCGCCACTTCCAGTTCTGGCTGGAAGGGCGCAGTTTCACCGCGTTCGTTGACCACAAGCCGCTAACATTCGCGATGGCCAAGGTTTCAGAACCGTGGTCGGGCCGGCAGCAGAGACAGCTGGCTGCGATCTCAGAGTTTACTACCGATATTCAGCATGTCTCGGGTAAACTGAATGTAGTGGCAGACTGCCTCTCGCGCGCTGTGGCGGCCCCAGTCTGTGTGGGGATAGATTACGCAGTCATGGCCGCGGAGCATGTTAGTGACGCGGACGTGCGCGCGCTCCAGTCTGGACCAACAGGGTTAAGGCTGGAGAGCAGGGTGCTGCAAGACGGCATGCCCCCCCTAATCTGCGATGTCTCCATGGGGCGCCCGCGTCCCGTGGTCCCGGCCGCGTGGCGCCGCCGCGTGTTTGACTCGATTCATCCTTTGGCGCACCCGGGAGTGCGCGCGTCGGTCAAAATGGTAGGAGAGAAATTCGTGTGGCCAAGCCTTCGCAAACAAGTGAAAGAGTGGGCAGCAGCCTGCATGGCATGCCAACAAGCCAAAGTACACAGACACACGAAGGCTCCCTTGGAGCCGTTTTGCATCCCGGCTAAGAGGTTCGACCATGTTCACGTGGACATTGTGGGCCCCCTCCCGCCATCACAGGGGTGCACGCACCTTCTGACAATGGTGGACCGCACCACGCGCTGGCCGGAAGTGGTTCCACTGGCGGCAACCACAGCCGAGGAGGTGGCGCGCGCGTTTTTAACAGCATGGGGGGCGCGTTTTGGAGTCCCGTCGGATATCCCGTCCGACAGAGGCCCTTAATTTGTTTCCGAACTCTGGTCAACAATGGCCCGCAGCCTGGGTGTCACAATTCACCGCACAACCGCGTACAATCCACAGGCTAATGGGTTATGCGAACGTTTTCAGAGGTCATTGAAAGCGGCTCTCAGGGCGTCACTGACGGATGCAAATTGGGTAGACAAGCTACAGTGGGTTTTATTGGGGTTACGTTCTGCGCCTAAAGAGGATCTGGAAGCTTCCCCTGCTGAACTCGTTTTTGCACAGCCACTTCGGCTGCCCAGGGGGTTTCTTCAGATAATCCCGCGCCGGGCAGCTCCCCGTCTCAGCTGTTGCAGCGTAGCATAGACACAAGCACGCTGCCGGGCCCTGCTCACTACAGTTTTCCGCGCGTTTTTGTGCCTAAAACTTTGAAAAACGCCGAGTTCATTTTTGTCAGACACAATGCCCATCGCCCTCCACTGCGCCCACCTTATGATGGACCATTCAGAGTGCTGGAAACAGGGGACAAGCATTTTTTGCTAGATTTGGGGGGTAGGAGGGGAAAGATTGGCATAGACAGACTCAAACCCGCTTTTGTGGTGGCGGATGAGCAAGTGCTGTTGGTAAGGGCCCCTCGACGTGGAAGACCCCACGGGGAGCTTCCCAGAGAAAAGATCCCCCAGAGCACCCACACGGACAGACTTTTACTCCTCAAACATCAGCCCCCCAGCATGACAGCACCGCGGAGGCGGTGAGTCCTGGTTACAGCAGATACGGGAGAAGACTGAAGCCCAAGCGGCATGTGGATTGATGTTTAATGATTTTACCACAGCATATGGACTGTCATTCTATTGTTCTATCCAAGACGCTCGGGGGGGTTCGTTTGGTGACACATGGGGAGTGCATAATTGTATAGCATCTTAGACAAGAACAAAGAGCAGAGTTTCCCTGGGAGATAACAGGGAGGTGTGAAGGATGAATGCAGTGTGATATTTTGTGTGTTAGAAACTTCTGGAAGGATGTTAAAGGATTAAGGAAGTGAATGCAATGTGACCTTTTGTGTGTTAGAAGCTTCTAGAAGAATGCCATGCTTTTTAAGAGGAGAGTCTCTGCTGAGTATTCATTCTGACTATGCTTCTGTGTGAGATGTGTAATAAACTGTCTGAGTCAAATCCGCCTCGTTATTTACACGCTCCACAAGATGAGCTTTAACATTAAACTGCTTTCAAGGACTGATGCAGTTTCAGTCATTATCCTGGGCAACCGTGCATACAACTGGGCATGTTTTTCAACCGGTAAGTCTTTTTATCACAGCAGTTATGCTGTTTAATTGTTTAATGTAGCGCTAGCTACTAGCCTTATTTTTATAGGGGATTTATAGTCACCAGAGTCTGTCTTTAACTCATCCCTTTCTTTACTCTCTGTCATCTGGGTGATACTCTTGCGACATTCCAGGGTAAGTTGGAAAGAGAAATTTCTGTGTTCCCAGCAGACCTTTCAACAGGAACGCCTCCTGGAGTGGAATTTCACCTGAAGTTGGACAGACCTCAGAATTCCTGAAATCAAAATCCAAGATGGCTACTTCCATGCACCGTGCATTATTGTACTATTTATTAGCTTTGTCCCTTCTACAGTGGTGTGAAAAAGTGTTTGCCCCCTTCCTGATTTCTCATTTTTTGTATGTTTGTCACACTTAAATGTTTCAGATCATCAAAGAAATTCAAATATTAGGCGAAGATATGGCTGCACGGTGGCGCAGTGGTTTAGCACTGTGGCAGCACAGTTTTACCCTCGGCCGGGGGATCGCGGGGATCATGAGATCGTGGGTTCGATCCCAGCCCCCGACCAACAGTGAGCTGTGTGGAGTTTGCATGTTCTCCCCGTGTTGCGTGGGTTTACTCCGGGATTTCTCCAGTTTCCTCCCGCATACCAAAAACATGTAGGTTTAGGGCGCTCGCGCACGCAGCGACCGGCAGCCGGTGGCTTGTCACCAGACTGCAAACCAAACCTACCAACGGGTACAAATAAGTAACAAAAAAAAAAAAAAAAAAAAAGATAACACAAGTAAAGACAAAATGCAGTTTTTAAATGAAGGTGTTTATTATTAAGGGAAAAAAATCCAAACCTACATGGCCCTGTGTGAAAAAGTGTTTCCCCCCTTCCCGTTAAAACATAAATTAACTGTGGTTTATCACATCTTTGGAAAGCTGAGTTCAATTTCTCTAGCCACACCCAGGCCTGATTACTGCCACACCTGTTCTCAATCAAGAAATCATTTAAATAGAACCTGCCTGACAAAGTGACGTAGACCAAAAGTTGCTCAAAAGCTAAACATCATGCTGTGATCCAAAGAAATTCAGGAACAAATGAGAAACAAAGTAATTGAGATCTGTCAGTCTGGAAAAGGTTATAAAGCCCTTTCTAAAGCTTTGGGACTCCTGCGAACCACAGTAAGAGCCATTATCCACAAATGGAGAAAACATGGAACAGTGGTGGACCTTCAAAGGATTTTTGCAGGCAAAAATGGCCTGCATGGCAGAGTTCCAAGACGAAAACCACTGCTGAGCAGAAAGAACATAAAGGCTCGTCTCAGTTTTGGCAGAAAACATCTTGATGATCCCCAAGACTTTTGGGAAAATACTCTGTGGGCTGGCGAGACAAAAGTTGAACTTTTTGGAAGGTGTGTGTCCCATTATATCCGGCATAGAAGTAACACAGCATTTCAGAAAAGGAACATCATACCAATTGTAAAATATGGTGGTGGTAGTATGATAGTCTGGGGCCGTTTTGCTGCTTCAGGACCTGGAAGACTTGCTGTGGTAAATGAATTCTGCTGTCTACCAAAAATCCTGAAGGAGAGTGTCTGGCCATCTGTTCTTGACCTCCAGCTGAAGTGCACTTGGGTTCTGCAGCAGGACAATGATCCAAAACACACCAGCAAGTCCACCTCTGAATGGCTTAAGAAAAACAAAATGAAGACTTTGGAGTGGCCTAGTCACAGTCCTGACCTGAATCTGATTGAGATGCTGTGACATGACCTTAAAAAGGCAGTTCATGCTTGAAAACCCTTCAGTGTGGCTGAATTACAACAATTCTGCAAAGATGAGTGGGCCAAAATTCCTCCACAACACCGTAAAAGACTCATTGCCAGTTATCGCAAACGCTTAATTGCAGTTGTTGCTGCTAAGGGTGGCCCAACCAGCTATTAGGTTTAGGGGGCAATCACTTTTTCACACAGGGCCATGGAGGTTTGGATTTTTTTTTCCCTTAATAATAAACACCTTCACTTAAAAACTGGATTTTGTGTTTACTTGTGTTATCTTTGTGTAATATTTAAATTTGTTTGACAAGTGTGACAAACATACAAAAAAAAAATAGAAATCAGGAAGGGGCAAACACTTTTTCACACCACTGTAGTTGGTACACACAGTGCAGCCCGGCTTCTCTGAACATGCGTGTGTTATATGCAAATTACAGCATGCGCCATGGTTTTCAGTGACCTCATTCCCACTTCTGATGTCAATGGAATGTCGTGTCTGACTGATTGTGTGATTATGTGTTACAGTTTGAAGATGTGGAGGCACTTATGAGTCATGTAGAGAGTCTTCTCCATTTAAGAGGGCAGCTCTGTCAAAGAGAAAATAAGTCTCAGGAGCAGGCCGACCAGCAGAGAAAAGCCTTGCTGGCATTGGAAGACCAGCATAACTTACTGAGACTGGAGAAAGACAACCTTCTGACCCAGCTCCAGACTCAGCTAGAGAAAACTCAGTCTGAAGCTCTGACATGGGTACCAGATATAATCCGGAGTTTAAAATCAGTGTCAGTCAAGCATAGTCTAAATATTTTGAGGTCAGTCTTCTCTCTGAAGTTTGTATGTTCTGGCTTCATACAGGAGAAGAGGTGGAACCACATTCAACAGACAGCTACAAAGAAAACACTGGAGCTAGGACAGATTAAGATGGCAACCCTCTACCTGTTTGAAACAACCGGTGGGCATATAGGCGGAGAGGAAGGTGTGGATATGAACGACACAGAGAAACAGCTTGATCAGGTACCTGTACCCTCACATAGCAAAAATCTATCACCAGGGCAACAGAGAATGAGCTTGTTATAACTCCATGTTTCCTCCTTAGATCAGGATGTTTTTGGAGGATAAAAGTGACATCACGAGGCAACATGGAATTCCTTCCAGATGCAGGGATCAACGGGATGAACGGAAACAAGAAAAGGCCAAAAAAGCACAATGTGGAAATAAATGTTTAAATGCATCTTTTTAAACACATTAAATCACATCAAAAGCAATGCATGTGATTTCAACATTAAATCACATGCATTTAAGTGTTTAAATGCATGTGATTTAATGTTCAAATGCATCTTTTTTGTAAAGTTTACCTCAGCTGATACATTTTAGTTGATTCATCTGTTAGAATTCATAAAAGTTCAATTCACAGTTATTCTTTAGGTTGTGTTATGTAAGTTCACACAAAAATTGAATGAGCATTTCAAGTTAGGGATAAAACTGGATATTTTCAATAGTTTAAAGGTGACTGTGTGAGTTATTTGAATTTAAGCTGATAATCGGAGATGGTGTGCAAATTTACCAGCTGTTTTTCTTCCAGAAGTTTGTCATGATTGAGGTATACACTAAAGATCTTTGTGATGACAGCTGTCTCACAGGCAACTGCTAGTGAATATACTTAGAAAAGGAACAAGTTTGTATACATATGTCGTCTCATTTATTAAAAAATCTGACTCCTATGATGACAGAATATTTGCTGCATGACAAGAACAGGCTTTGCATTTCTCAGGTTCCACATTTTTGGTCTGCATGGGTGTGCATTCAGATTGTGCTCAAGGTCACTGTCAAAGCTCAGGTGATCTGAGCACTTACTGTACATGATTTTACCAAAAAAAATCATTATTCCTTCTAGACAATTGCCTGGATGCTCATCAGACTGGCACACAATGATCCTCAGGTGGCTCTGCATCCAGGCAATTTGATTAAGGTCAAAGGTCACAAGATATGTGCCATTTCAACTTTGAAGAGTCTGAGGCTATACATGTGAAAATATAGAAAGAAGCAAAGGCTCTTGGTGACTTCGGAGTGCATTCATCAGGCCTGAATGAGCTGCTCTATCATGGTCTGGTTTTATTTTGCTTATTCTGAAACAGAAAAAAGATGAGAGCTGAAAACATCCATACTATTTTTCAACCACAAATCCACAGATGAAACTATAACATCAGTTATATGTGTTATTTACATGTGTGATTTAATCTTTAATTTTTTTTTCTATTTTTAGAAATAATGTCTAGTAGTATTTTGTATCTGGCTTTATAAAAATAAAGGTTATTTTGCCTACTTGAATAGTTTTCTTTCACTTTTCAAAACATGTTTAAAATTCATGTATAGTGTAATTTTTTTTTATTGTGCTCCACAATATTTTTTATTGATATTTTTAGTCTTTCAACTGCTGCTTATCTTGCCAAATTATATCATTTATTTTTCCACTTTAATCAGTACGACATCATGTATGTATTTAGAACAATGCTTCTCATCCATTCATTTTCTACCACTTAACCAGGGGTCCAGATCCCAGGGACAGTCGTGTAGTGAAGCCCAGAGTGCCACCCTGTCCACACAGCACCCATGATCCCAATGATCCCTCCTACAGGTGGTGAGCCTGTGAGATATATATTTTAATATGAAAGTGTAAGATGGACACGCACTCCCGGTGATGCGCCCCGCCCTATATAAGGCTGGGTCGGCCATCTTACACTCTCTTATCTCGCCTGAGTTTAGCCGGTGATCTATCAGTGGCTGTCACAATCAGTGAGTTCAATAAAGCTGTGTTCAAGTTACCTCGCCTCTTCTGTGAACCAGGGTATTATCAGACAACATTGGCGACGTCGGATTAAACCACGGAGGCAGGCGTAGCAACAATTCAGCCTTTTCTCGAGTTTCCAGGGGAGCCGCCGGTGTCCTGGCCTAGGTGGTTTGAAGCCTTTGAAACTTATGTTGCCGCGCTGGGACTCGGTGAGCTCAATAATCTAAGAGCCTGACCCAGCTTCCAGCTTCTGGTTCATAATTTGGGTATAGAGGGCCAGCAGGTCCTGCGAATGCTTGGTCCCTCAGACACTTATGAAGAAGTAGCAGAGCTGCTAGCTAGCCATTTCCACACCCCAGATAACATGATGGTCTGGAGGATCTGCTTTCAGCGGCGGCATCAGTGGGTAGGTGAACTTGTCTGGCAGTTTGTCACCGACTTGAGGCAGCTGGCTAGCGAGTGCCGTTTTGGAGCTCTGGAAGAGGAAATAATTTGTGACCAGCTGGCAGAGCATACCTGTAGCGCCACATTGCAGGCTAGGCTACTTACAGCGCCAAGTGAACTCATGTTAGCAAGAGCCGTCAAACTAGCTCTCCAAATGGAAGCCGCAGACAAGCTAGCTCTAGACAAAACCGGGCGCCAGTCACAGCAGCCACTAGAGCCTCTTGTCATGGCAAATGCCATGGACCTGGACAGCAAAGGTAGCTTGGACGGCGTGGAGACGGAAGCCAACACTACTAGCCGGGGGTCGGCCCTGGGAAAGTCCCTTTGCATGGGCTGTGGGTCTGCGATGTACCGCAAAAAGGCTAAGGACTGTCCGGCGAGAGGAGCACATTGTAACAGATGTGGTCACTTGAACCATTTTGCCAGGGTCTGCCGTGGATTTAACCTGGAGAGTCCACAGAAGAAATCACTCTGGCCATCCCCGACAACCATTCACACGGTGTGGGCTGAAGAACTACCGAGCGCCATGGCGGTCAAGCAGGACCAATTTTGCCCAGGGTTGGCACCTAGACCGACGAGCGACACCAATGGGCTGCCCCCAGATGTCTCCGGAGCCTGTCGGCAGAAGGACGGAGGGTCTGTGGCTACGATGGTGAATGTTACAACAGTATTAGAAGAGGTCGGAGTAGGACCGAGAAGCACGGAGGATCAGCGTGCTCGACAACAACATCTCAAGCCGAGTCGGGCCCCATTGAGGGTCCTGGATTGGGTTCAGAGCCGAGATGAGGAACGTCCATGGCGAAAATGGGACAGACAACAACCTGAGGAGCATTGGGACTGTCTGCGCATAGTGGACAAACTGGGCGCAGTGCACTTCAGGCTGTCTGACGGCTCGGCGTGGCATGCAAATCGGCTTCACCGTGCTCGGGAGAAGACTCCGGGAAACGAGGCTGAACATGGGACGAGACCAAGGGTGAGGAGGAGCGGCTTCAGCGTCCAGAGGGCCAGCCATCACCCCAAAGACCGTCTATTTCCAGGGGCGCATCTGCTGAGAGGGTGCCCTGGGCCCCCATGCCAGTTATATCTTTTTTTACTTGAAGACTTGGGTTGTAAATAGTATATGGTGAAGTTCTGGTGTTGTTGTTAGTGTTGTTTAAAAAAAATGTTATATGGGGGATTTTTTTTGGGGGGGGGGTTGTTCTAGTTTAGGAGCAAGGCATACAATTTTAGTTATTAATGGACTTAAATTTACCCTAGCAGGTGGCAGAATAATCCACCTTGCTGTGTGGGCAGGACGGCAGTCCACCCGTCCTCCCTATTTTAGGTTTTGTTGTGAATGTATTAGGCCATTTAGAGACATTGGTTTTCGTTTATTAGCGCATGATTCGGGTCCTAAATTGGGGAGGGTCTTAATTGAGTGAGTGGTTTTGGACTTTTTTAGGGGGGGGGGGCAGAATGTGAGTTATATATGTTTTAATATGAATGTGTAAAATGGACACGCACCCCTGGTGACGTTGCCGCCCCACCCTACATAAGGCCGTGTCGGCCATCTTACACTCTCTTATTTCGCCTGAGCTTAGCCAGTGATCTGTCAGTGGCTGTCACAATCAGTGAGTTCAATAAAGCTGTGTTCCAAGTCACCCCGCCTCTCCTGTGAACCAGGGTAATATCAGACATAACAGAGCCCTCTGGAGGAGGGACCCATGTAGCTCTCTTTCGGGCTGAGCCTGGCTGGGTGTCATGGGTGGAAACCCTGTCACCAAGCATTTTCCATCCAGTCCCTTCCTCTGGTCTGGCTTCAGGACAGGCCGGTAACCTTAGCCTGGGCAGACACACTGGATCTGTATTTTTTAAAAATTTCATGGGGACTCTGGCTCTTCACCAGGACAAGTGTAGCTATGGGAGATCCTACCAGGGGCAAGTTGCCCCCAACAATATGCGGGGAAGGGGGGTGCTGAAAAGTTCATAGTGGTCAAATTTGACCAAATGTGGTTTCTTTTTCAACACAGTCTCCCCTTCAGTCCACACACTTCTTCCATCAGTGTTGCAGCACTTGGATCCCCTGTGGTTGAAAAATAAACCACATTTGGCCAAATTTGACCACTATGAACTTTTCAGCCCCCCTTGTAGCTCCCAGGATCATTAGGGCAAATCCGTCCAATGTATGAAGGCGGTGATCCATGGAAGGGATGTTTCTCATTCAAATTGACTTATGACACACTAATCAGTGACCCCCCCCCCCCCCCCGGCAAATGTGGTCAGTATTAAATTTTCTAAGATTTCATTCATTATGAATTAAATTGTGTAAAAAAAAATTGCTTAATATAATGGTAAGCAGTTTAACTTAAAGGTGCAGGGTGTAATATTCAAGGCAATGTAGCAGTCTGAATTAAATATGCAAACAACTCACTTTTTATTTGTCATTATTTTTTTCCCAAAGCTTAAAGGAGAACCTGCTGAAGCCATCTGAGTAGCTATTTAGGGCACATTCAGACGACCGCTGTTTGGTACAAACCAAAGGACCAAACAGTGGCTTCCACAGATACTTTGGTTGGTTTGGTGCCGTCTGAACTCGCGTAGGAACTCTGATGCACACCAAACAAGTGAAGTCTGGTCCCTCTAAAAACGGGGGTTTCAGTTCTCTTGCAAACGAAGTCTGGTGTGGTCCACTTGAAGTATGAATCCAAATGGAGTATCCAGCGGACCAAAGGACGGGAAGGCCCCTCAGAGATTATGTAACCATAGCAACAAGTAGTCTGAGATGAGGAAGTGGCATTTACCATAGTACATTATGGGTAGAAAATAACAATAAAGACAACTGCGTGAATCCCAGAAATCCTTTTACCATTGAAAGCCGAGGAGAAAAGTTAAAAAATGTCTCATTTGTGGCGAACAAACAACCTGGCTGAAGGGAACAGATTTCCGTTTTCGGTCCTGGCCAATCGATGAGCCTGATTTTTCTTCTTTGCCGAGATTTTTTTCTTCTTGGTCAGTGGTGGTTTCAGCTACAGCACCCCAAACGAGCAGTTGTTGTAACTGTGTGACATTATCCAGGCAGTTTGATCCGCTGCAGTGGGAATGCAAACCAAACCAAACGAAGGTGTGAAAATTCTCGGCATTTCCTGCCCAGTAGAACTGAGATGCCCAGACTATCCTGGTCTGAATGCAGCCTTTGATCCATCCATCCATCCATCCATCCATCCATCCATCCATCTTCTACCGCTTCTCCGGAGATCCGGGTTGCGCAGGCAGCAGTTCAAGCAGAGAAGCCCAGACTTCCCTCTCCCCAGCCACCTGCTCCAGCTCTTCAGAGAGGATACCAAGGCGTTCCCAGACCAGCTGGGAGACATAGTCTCTCCACCGAGTCCTGGGTCTGCCCCGGGGTCTCCTCCCAGTGGGACGTGGCCGAAACACCTCAAGTGGGAGGCGTCCAGGAGGCATCCTAATCAGATGCCCATACCACCTCAACTGGCTCCTTTCAATGTGGAGGAGCAGCGATTCTACTCTGAGCCTCTTCCGGATGACTGAGCTCCTCACCCTATCTCTGAGGGTGAGTACAGCAATCCTATAAAGAAACCTCATTTCAGCCGCTTGTATCCACAATCTCGTTCTTTCGGTCATTACCCAAAGCTCATGACCATAGGTGAGGGTAGGAACATAGATTGACTGGCAAATCGACAGCTTTGCCTTAGAGCTCAGCTCCCTCTTCACCACAACAGACCAGTACAACGTCTGCATCACTGCAGATGCTGCTCCAATCCGTCTGTCAATCTCTCGCTCCATTCTCCCCTCACTCATGAATAAGACCCCAAGATACTTAAACTCCTCCACTTGGGGCAGGAGCCTGTCCCCAACCAGGAGAGGGCAATCCACATTTTTCCGGCTGAGGACCATGGACTCAGACTTGGAGGTACTGATTCTCATCCCAGCCGCTTCACACTCAGCGGCAAACCATCCCAGTAAGACCTGTAGGTCATTGCTGGATGAAGCCAGCAGGACACTATCAACTGCAAACAACAGAGATTAGATCCTGTGGTCACCAAGCATGACACCCTCCGTTCCCTGGCTGCGCCTAGAAATCAGTACCTTGGCATAGACCTTCCCAGGGAGGTTGAGGAGTGTGATCCCCCTAAAGTTGGAGCACACCCTCCGATCCCCTTTTTTGAAGAGAGGAACCACCACCCTGGTTTGCCATGCCAAAGGCACTGCCCCCGACCTCCACGCAATGTTTCAGAGGCGTGTCAACCATGACAGCCCTAAAACATCCAGGACCTTGAGGTACTCAGAGCGAATCTCGTCCACCCCCGGGGCCCAGCCACCAAAGAGATTTTTAACCACCTTGGCGACCTCAGCCCCTGTGATAGGTGAGTCGTCCCACTCATCCACAAGCCCTACTTCCTCTGTGGAAGGCGTATCAGTGGGATTGAGGAGATCCTCGAAGTATTCCTTCCACCGCCCGATGATATCCCCAGTTGAAGTCAGCAGCGCCCCATCCGCACCATACACAGTGTGGACAGGGAGCTGCTTCTCCCTCCTGAGCCGCCGGACAGTTTGCCAGAATCTCTTCGAAGCCAACCAAAAGTCTTGTTCCATGGCCTCACCAAACTCCTTCCATACCCGAGCTTTTGCTTCAGCAACCACCCGAGCGGCACTCTGCTTGGCTTGCCGGTACACCTCAGCTGCTTTGGGAGTCCCAGAAGCCAACCAAGCTTGATAGGACTCCTTCTACAGCTTAATGGCCCCCCTCACCACCGGTGTCCACCACTTGGTTCGGGGGTTGCCACCACGAGATGCCCTGACGACCTTGCGGCCGCAACTCTGGGCAGCCGCTTCAACAATGGAGGTGGAGAACATGGCCTATTCAGACTCCATGTCTCCAGACTCCCTCGGAATGTGGTTGAAGTTCTTCCGGAGGTGGGAGTTGAAGACCTCCCGGACAGGGGCCTCAGCCAGACGTTCCCAGCACACTCTCACTATATGTTTGGGTCTACCAGGTCTGAATGGCATCCTCTCCTGCCATCAGATCCAACTCACCACCAGGTGGTGATCAGTTGGCAGCTCTGCACCTCTCTTTACTCGAGTGTCCAAGACATACGGTCGCAGGTCTGATGACACGATAACAAAATCGATCATTGACCTGCGACCTAGGGTGTCCTGGTACCAAGTGCACATATGGACACCCTTATGCTTGAATGTGGTGTTCATTATGGACAAACTGTAGTTAGCACAGAAGCCCAATAACTGAACATCACTCGGGTTCAGATTGGGCAGGCCGTTCCTCCCTGATTTCTCATTTTTTTTGTATGTTTGTCACACTTAAATGTTTCAGATCATCAAACAAATTTAAATATTAGACAAAGATAACACAAGTAAACACAAAATGCAGTTTTTAAATGAAGGTGTTTATTATTAAGAGTAAAAAAACAAACAAACCTACATGGCCCTGTGTGAAAAAGTGACCCCCCCCCCGTTAAAACATAAATTAACTGTGGTTTATCACATCTTTGTAAAGCTGAGTTCAATTTCTCTAGCCACACCCAGGCCTGATTACTGCCACACCTGTTCTCAATCAAGAAATCACTTAAATAGGACCTGCCTGACAAAAGTAAATACGGAAATGAAAGACAGATAATGGAAAATGAAGTTTGAGAGGCTGGTAGGGAATGGGATTTAACTGGGATTCTGGGAACAGATGGAGATGGAGAAGCGATAAGAATCACGAGAAGGGCTCTTCTCTCATTTTTAAATAACACAGGATTAAGTCATAGAATTTAGGGGTCAAAGTCAAAGTCAAAGTGCCTTTATTGTCATTCCATTGCTAGTAAACAATGCAACGAAACAGAGATACTGCTCCCTAAAAACAAACTATCACACTCACAGTTCACTCATGCATTTAACATTCTTATAATTACAACAATAAATAATGCTTGAAACAATATTACCTAAAAGTTGAATACAATATGTACATAGCAATAATGAAAACATACTGAGCGATAAATGTATAAGACCAGCTTATACACACACGGTTATTGCCACAAAATAACCTAAAATAATATCAGCAGTCTGTACGTGTTAGATAAATCCGTTCAAAATATGTACTGCTGCTGGGAAAAAGCTATGATTAAACCTGGTAGTCCGGGTTTTATGGGATCTGTACCGCTTTCCCGAGGGGAGCAAGTGAAAGAAATCATGGCCTGACATAATGACAATGTTTTATCGAGCTTTTATTGAATCTGTTTTATCCTTTTCTTTAGTGTCATGGTTTGGTCAGATAAAAGTGAAACAGAGGAAATCCTTGGATCAGGTAGTTAGATGGTCCAGTCGTTTGCTTGGTGAGTCACAGCTGAGCCTGACATCCCTGTACACCAGAGAAGTTCAGAGGATGGCTACCTCCATTTTAAATGATGACTCCCACCCTTTGCACTGCAACTTTCAGCTTCTTCCCTCCAGACGGAGGTTTGCTGTCCCAAAAAGTAAAACCCAGCGCTACAAAAACAGCTTTGTCCCTGCTGCTGTCAAAGAGTTGAACAAGCTATAAAAATATATTGTACATATTTTATATTTACTTATTTTGTATGATGTCACTTGGGTTCTAAATATTTTATTGGGTTTTAGACCTTTGAGTTTTTTAACCTCTGACTAGTTTTTAACTTTTAACTTTAATATGACCCTTCTCTCTTACCTCTGGTTTCTCCCTCATCTCTTTGTCTTTTTATACCCTGATTGATGGAGCCTTGAGTATTTTTATCATGTTTATAGTCAGCTTCATGTGTGCCTGTGTTTGTGTCTATGTTGAATGTAATTAGTAGCTTGTAAATATGGATGTCACCAGACTGCAAAACAAATCTACCTATGGGTACAAATAAAGTAACCTGAACCTGAACCTGGCCTGGATGAGTGCAGTCTTTAATGGTGGCAGTAGCTCTGTTGAGGTACTGAGACCTGGAAATCTCTTCCAGAGAAGGGAAAGAACAGCCAGTGATTTTTTGCGCAGTCTCGATCACCCTCTGGAAGGCTTTGCGGTCTGCGGCTGAACAGCCCTCATACCAAACCGTGGTGCCATATGACAAAATGCTCTCAATAGCAGAGCGATAAAATAAAACCAGCAACTGTGCATTCAGGCCATTCTTCTTGAGGAGACTCAGAAAGTGTAGATGTTGTTGAGCCTTTTTTATCGTAGCTATTGTGTTAACTGCCCAGGTAAGGTCGTGAGAAATATGAACACCCAGAAACTTAAAAGCCTCCACCCTCTCCACACACTCCTTGCCTATATATAGAGGAGGTGGTTCACTGAAGAAGAAGAAGAAGAAGGGAAGTAGACAAAAAGATCCTCAAAAGCTAGGCATCATGCTGCAGTCTAAAGAAATTCAGGAACAAATAAGAAACAAAGTAATTGAGATCTATCAGTCTGGAAAAGGTTATAAAGTCATCTCTAAAGCTTTGGGACTTCAGCGAACCACAGTGAGAGCCACTATCCACAAATGGGGAAAACGTGGAACAGTGGTGAACCTTCCCAGGAGTGTCCGGATGACCAAAATTACCCCAAGAGCACAGCGATGACTCATCCAAGAGGTCACAAAAGACTCCACAACAACATCCAAAGAACTGCAGGCCTCACCTGCCTCAGTTAAGGTCAGTGTTCTCCATAAGAAAGAGATTGGGCAAAAATGGCCTGCATGGCAGAGTTCCAAGACGAAAACCACTAATAAGCAAAAAGAACATAAAGACTCGTCTCAGTTTTGCCAGAAAACATCTTGATGATCCCCAAGACTTTTGGGAAAATACTCTGTGGACTGACGAGACAAAGGTTGAACTTTTTGGAAGGTGTGTGTCCCATCACATCTGGCGTAAACGTAACACAGCATTTCAGAAAAGGAACATCATACCAGCAGTAAAATATGGTGGAGGTAGTATGATAGTCTGGGGCTGTTTTGCTGCTTCAGGACCTGGAAGACTTGCTGTAGTAAATGGAACCATGAATTCTGCTGTCTACCAAAAATCCTGAAGGAGAATGTCCAGCCATCTGTTCTTGACCTCAAGCTGAAGTGCACTTGGGTTCTGCAGCAGGACAATGATCCGAAACACACCAGCAAGTCCACCTCTGAATGGTTTAAGAAAAAAAAAATGAAGACTTTGGAGTGACCTAGTCAAAGTCCTGACCTGAATCCGATTGAGATGCTGTGGCATGACCTTAAAAAGGCGGTTCATGCTCAAAAACCCTCCAGTGTGGCTGAATTACAACAATTCTGCAAAGATGAGTGGGCCAACATTCCTCCACAGTGCTGTAAAAGACTCATTGCCAGTTATCGCAAATGCTTGATTGCAGTTGTTGCTGCTAAGTGGCCCAACCAGTTATTAGGTTGAGGGAGCAATCACTTTTTCACACAGAACCATGGAGGTTTGGATTTTTTTTTCCCTTTAATAATAAACACCTTCATTTAAAAACTGCATTTTGTGTTTACTTGTGTTATCTTTGAGTAATATTTAAATTTGTTTGATGATCTGAAACATTTAAGTTTGACAAACATACAACAAAATGAGAAATCAGGAAGGGGGCAAACACTTTTTCACACCACTGTTTGTTTCCAAAGATGGCTGTCTACATGGAGAAAGACCTGTTGTGTTAGAGTTTAGGTTTTTATTTGTAAGGTACGGGTGGTGGCTCCACCTTCACGTTCCACCACCACCTGCAGCTATAAGAGGGCAGTGGGAAGGAGGGTCGGTCTCTTTGCCATCTCTCTGCCTGACGGTTGTGCCTGTGTGCTGTGTTGTGCTTCCTCAATAAGCTTGTGTTCAGTTTGACACCTGGCCTCATCCTTGGCTCCTTATTACGACATAACATTTGGCAACCAGGATAAAGGTGGATTAAAACAAGGTATGGAAGCGTGTGGGTTTGAAATTCAGCCGGTTTTGGAGCCCCCTGGTGAGCCACCGGTTCCATGGCCGAGGTGGTGCACCACTTTCCGGTTGTACATGGTAGCACTGAACCTTGGGAAGCTGGAGAAGTTGAGGGCACGTGAGTTGTTGGTGCACAATCTTGCAGTGGAGGAACAGCGTGTTCCAAGCACACTGGGTGACTGTGGTAGTTTTGACGAAGGGGTTGAGCTAATGGCATGCTATTTTCACACCCTGGAAAACGTCATGGATCAGAAGATTCAGTTTCGACAGCACCGCCAATGGGTGGGCAGGTCAATTCAGCGGTTTGTGACAGACTTGGGGCTGTTGGTCAGCGGGTGCCAGCTCGGAACGTTGGAAGAGGAGATGATTTGCGACCAGTTGGCTGAGTATTCCAACGGCGCTGCAATTAGGTCGAAGCTGCTTACATTTTGGGGCGAACTGATGCTGCCTACAGCCATTGAGTTAGCTCAACTGCTGGAAGCTGCAGATAAACTGTCACGCGAGCTGAGTGAGAGCTCGTCATACCAACATCTGGGATCACCGCCGACCACGCATACAGTGGACCCGGCCAGCATTGGAGGCATGGAGGACGATGAGGACATCGCCAATGATGGAAATGTGTGGGCCGCCCCAGGAAAGCCCAAATGTATGGGTTGTGGGTCCACAAAGCACCATTTCAAGGCCAGAGACTGTTCGGCAGGAGCAAAACACTGCGGCAAGTGTGGCCACTTGATTCATGTCACCAGGGTTTACCAGAGATCCGAGCGAGGAAGTCCGTACACACAAAGAGGACTCTCTCGGCCCCACGGTTGTCCATGCTGTGTCCCCGAGCACCAATAGGCACATGTACAGTGTGGTGGAGTTGGATGGGGTGGAAGTGCTTTTATGGCTCGACACGCGAGCAGTGGGCTCCGTGCTGGGTTGGACGACTGTGAGATGTTTTTCCTCGCACTTCAGGATTGAGAGTGACCCAGCGCTGCTTTGTGGTTGTGGAGGATGGCTGGCCATGGTGGGAACGTTGGAACTGACGGCTCAATGCAAATCTGCCGAGATGTGGGACCATCTGATCCCGAGAGTGGTAGATGGTGCAATGTGGGATAAGGAACTGCCTGGCACCCTGGAGAGTGAGCAAGTACAATATAGCTCAGAGTCATCACAGGAGGGACCCTGCGCCAGAACTCAAGTCACCCTGAACGAGGGTACTGTGTGGCACAGCGGGACACCTCTGACGATGGGCGACATCAAGAGGCTGGTTCCACCTGTTCCCGGATCTCGGCTGAAGTGGGCCGGTGAACAGGGGGCCACAACGGCGATGGCGGGGGCAAAGTTAAAAGAGGTCAGGCCAGACTGTCAGGCATGATAGAACGACGTGCTAAGCAGAGACCCTGCAGGCCGAGCTCGACCCCTCTGGGGGTCAAGGACTGGATTCGGGAGGAGAGGCGACCACAGCAGGTACGGGCCGATCGGCAGTCAGAGGAGCACCAGGGATGGTCACGCGTCGTTGCCAGACAGGAGGACACTCATCTCCAGCTGCTGGACGGTTCGTGGGGGCACCCGAACGAGCTGTGGCGTGCCTGGGAGGGAACTGAGGGACGTGGGCCTGGACGAGTGGAGCGGCTGGTAGTGATGAAGAGGAGGCACACCGGTGCTGAAGCGACCTGCTGCAGCCCAGGAGGCTGGCTGCCTCCAGAGGTGGACTGATGACAGGGCTGTCCAGGGATCCCACAGACTGGTGTTCTCCAGCTGTTTGTATATAGGTTAAATGTTATACATATTTGTTTGGGCAGCACGGTGGTGCAGTGGTTAGCACTGTTGCCTTACAGCTAGAAGGTTCCTGGTTCGAATCCCCAGGTTGGCAGGGGTTGGAACCTTTCTGTGTGGAGTTTGCATGTTCTCCCCGTGCTGCGTGGGTTTACTCCGGGGGCTCCGGTTTCCTCCCACAATCCAAAGACATGCATGTTAGGCTAATTGGCTGTTCTAAATTGTCCCTAGATATTTGTTTCCTATAGGCCCTTAGAATAGAGGGTTAGTATTAGTGAAAGCGCTTTGAGTGGTCTTTGTGACTAGAAAAGCGCTATATAAGTGCAGGTTAGTTAGTTAGTTAGTTAGTTTGCATTTGGAATGTCATGGGGCCACTGTTATAATTGATTTCTTTGGAATATTTATGTTCTATGTATTAGCGATTCGTATATGTTCATGGGGATTAATTTGATGCTATGTTTAGACTAGGAAACGGCGGTATCTTGTTTCAAATGGACTTGTTTGAAGTGTAAGTGGCAGAATAACCCGTTTCACCATGTGCGGTGAGGTGGCAGTCTACCCATCTTCCCCTAGTTTTAGTTGTTTTGGAGTGACTGGGTTAGGTTATCTGTGTTGTGTTATGTAATTACGCTTAGTGCATGATTCGGGTGCCAAATTGGGGTGGGTCCGAATTGTGTGTGTGTGTTTTGTGGCTTTGTGAAAGGGTGGGTGGGTGTTGTGTAGTGTGTGTGTGTGCTGCTGTACCTGCCTACAGTGTGACATCAGGCGGGCACGGCCACTTGTATATATAGTTCTGAGTTCTGTAAATAAAGAGGTTGTTGGTTGTTGGTTCCCTGCACGAAGAGAGACTCCAGTCCCTCATTCCTCATACATAACTTTTGGTGACGAGAAGTAAAATTATGGGAGATTATGGGCTACATCCATCCCTGCTACCATTTCTGGAGTACACGGGAGAGCCAGTGATGCTGTGGCCTAAGTGGCTGGCCATGTTTGAGGATTACATCGGGGCACTCGGCCTAAGTAGACTCGATGGGAGATGAAGATGAGCACTTCTGGCCCACCATCTCGGCCTGGAAGGCTGAAGATTTCTTGGTACGTTGGGTGAAACGGAGTGTGATGAGGATGCTGTTGAGTGGCTGGCCAAGTACTACACCGAGCAGACGAGGACCACAAAGCTGTGGGTGGTGGGAGTGTTGGCGCCAAAGGGAGCTAGGCTCGTTAGCTCGGAGAAGCTAACGGCCCACTCATTGTCTATGGGCAAGTTAGTCACAAAAGTAAGTTCCAAGCTACCAGATAGGCATCGAGGTGGGACCGGGGCCTCGAGTGGTGGAGTTCCTGGTCACTGCAGATGGCAGGCCAGCCAAGGAGCGCAGCACGGTACAGGACCGTAGCACTGGTGAGTTTGACGGTGCGGTGTGCGATGACAGAGGAGAGGGAGAGCAGCGACAGGAGTCATCCCCACAGCTGAAGGCTGGGCAGCAGGAGAGCGGGAACATGCAGGCTGAGAACCCCGGGGCAGAGCAGCGACAGCCGGGCATGGAGACGATGCAGCGGAGCACCTGGGATGAGGGTGCTGTGGGCAGCGACAAAGCGCCTGGGTTGGAGAGTGACGCTGAGAGCCCCGGGGGAGAGCAGCAACAGCCAGGCACGGATACAGCGCAGTGGAGTGCGTGGGACGAGGGTGCTGAGTGAAGTGACGAGTTCGGCCATAGGGGGCTGGAGTGTTTGGAGCCACGACAGCAGTGTTGAAAGTGGTCAGGAGCGGACCAATGAGCACGGAGGGATGGTGTGCCGGACAGCAGCAGCTGTCCCGAGGAGGGTCCCGAGGAGTGAGGCAGTTGGGGGTGAAGAGAGACATTATCGCAAGAGAGGTCGTTTTTGATCCCGGAGGCAGATGGCGGCCAGGGGCGCACATGTCGTGGGGCTGCCCGGGGCCTCCGAGCTGGTCTTATCTTCGGCAGCCAGTGGCGTGTATGCTTTGGGGCTGCCCTGGGGCCCCAGGCTGGATTTACCTCTGGCTGCCGGTGGACATAGATGTGACTTTGATAAAATAAAAATTATAATTATAATAAAAAATTAGTTTCTTAGTGTATGATTCGGGTCCTAAATTGGGGAGGGTCTCAATTGTATGTGTGGTCTTACACTTTTGTAAGGGGGAGGGGAGTGTGTGTAGTGTGTGTGTGCTGCTGCACCCGCCCACAGTGTGACATCAGGCGGGCATGGCCACTTGTATATATAGTTCTGCGTTCTGTTAATAAAGAGGTTGTTGGTTCCCTGCACGGACAGAGACTCTGACTCCTTTCCTCATACATAACGGGGGGGGGATGAATGTTGTGTTAGAATTTAGGCTTTTATTTGTAAGGTACAGGTGGCGGCTCCACCTTCCGGTTCTGCCACCACCCGCGGGTATAAGAGGGTCGTGGGCAGGAGGGGTGGTCTCCTTGTCATCGCTCTGCCTGATGGTTGCCCCTGTGTGCTGTGTTGTGCCTCCTCAATAAACACGTGTTCAGTTCGACGCCTGGCCTCGTCCTTGGCTCCTTATTATGACATAACAGGACCCTCTACGTATAAAAACTTATATTAAGCTACTGAAACTGTAACAACTTTTACTTGGAAGTAAATTTACTAAAATGAAAACAAAATTAGGATTTTATGCTGCATTAAATTTCGTAATTCAGATTACAAAAAAAGTTTTATACACTGTAACTAAAGGAAAGGGGAAAAATAAACAACCCTGGTGAGATTACATTTCTAGCAGCTATCTGGTGTGATTTTAATCTTGCATGACTTCCTGGCATGCGCTGTTGTTTAGGTTTTGTTTAATGTTGCTGCGTAATGGTGGTTGGGGGAATTCTTCAGTTCACCTGTCTTCCTCACACATGAACTCACCTGTTTCGGGGCGTGGCCACGGGCGAGCTCGGTCTCGGGTAGAATAGCTTGGTTCCAGTCACAGACTCAACGAGGAGCAGTGAATAGTTTCGTTTAGACACAGATGCTGCTGCGTCCGCTCTCGTTTTATTGTTGTTTATCGTGGCTGAAGTGTTGCTTCTCACTTTGTCGTGAGGGAGAGGCTGCTGCTCCATCGTTTGGGAACCATGCTCAGAATACCTGCAGCAGTCTGGCTGCTGTCGCTTCTTAAAGGTAATTTCCAATTTCTTTATATCATGTGGTTTCTTAAAACAAGCCGTCTAAACTGGTTTATGAAGTAAATGTTTGGTATGAAAGGTGAAACGTGCCAACGTGGAGGAGGTATCGGTCGCATGACATTTGTTTATTAAAAGCAGCCACAAGCATCATCTTTGACTTTTGGTGTGTGCAGTTTCTTTTAAAAATATATAACTTAACAGTTTCAGAATTATAAATGTTTTCCCCTGTTATTTTATACCAGATAATTTAATATAGCTCTGTTGGGAGTTGCTGCTCACATGTAGAATTTCAACATTTAAACCCACTTGGTTTCATTCCACCTGTTGACTATGCTTTGTCGGCAGTTTCACAGTAAGCTGCTTCCTGTGTCTTTGTCTGTGTCACCAGTTTTTCTGGTTCTGCCACTTTATAAAATGAAGTCCTCGGGGGAGTAGCCCTTACACACATTGTTTCATTCTTGCCAAACTCTTGGGAGCTTGAGCAATGTGTGTGTGCTGTCGTATATGTTATGTCTGTAACTGAGGGTGAATGACGAGACTTTATTATAGACTCACGGGTTATACAGAAGTGCTCCCGTTAGACTGAGAGGTGGTCAAAGAGACCACCCCTCTTCCTCACAGCCCTCTTATACCCCGGGAGGCAGCAGAACCAGAAAGGTGGCGCCACCATCCGTGTCACACAATAATGCGTCCTATGAACATCACATTTCTCCCCCCCTTTCATAAAGGTCCAAAACACACACATACAATCAAGACCCTCCCCAATTTAGAACCCGAATCATGCACTAAAATTGAACAGAAATATCAGGGCCTACCACATTCATACAAAATAACTAAGGCTAGGGGGAGACAGGTGGACTACTGTCCCACCCCCACCCGGCTAGACGGGATTATTCTGCTCTCATTGCTAAAACACAGTCCATTAAACAGGAAATTGCTGTGTTCCTAAAATAAATAATCCAAAACAATCCCCTTATCAGAACAAACATATCCAAGCAGGTTATACCCCCATTAATAAATCCAATAAACAACTTAGTTACTATTCATATCAACACCATGCAATAAACACATCATCCCAGATATCAGTCTGCCCCAGTAGAGGAACCACGCCCTGGAAAACCATCAGACGGTTCCCCTTCGGAGCACCTTCTTCTCTTCACACCCAGGGATAGTCCGTGCCACTGTCCAAACACCTCCTTCTCCAGCTTGGAACACCGCAACTCGTTGGGATGCTGTCATGAGCCATCAGACAGCTGAAGGTAGCCATCCTCCCAAACGGCCACCACCTGCAGCTGCCCCTGGTCCTCCTGACATTTGTGCTTTCTACGAACCCCTCTCGATCGGGCCTCCTCTCTGGGTCAGACCACATCAGCGACCCCTAGAGGAGCCCAACTTGGCTTCCAGTGTCCCTGAGTGGCACATCGTTTTACCGTGACAGCCGGTCCTGCTTCGGGGCGGCACAGTGGAAGAGTGGTTAGCACTGCGGCAGCACAGCAACTCACCCTTGGCCAGGGGATCCTGGGTTCGATCCCAGCCCCCGACCAACAGTGATCTGTGTGGAGTTTGCATGTTCTCCCCGTGTCTGCATGGGTTTACTCCGGGATTTCTCCGGTTTCCTCCCACATGCCAAAAACATGCAAGTTGGGTTAATTGGCATCAAACTGGAGATTCTAAATTGTCCTTAGGTATGACTGTGAGAGTGAATGGTTGTCTGTTTCTCTGTGTTGGCCCTGCGATGGACTGGCGATCTGTCCAGGGTGTTCCCTGCCTCTCGCCCAAAAGATGCTGGGATAGGCTCCAGCCCCCCCCCCCCCCCCCCCCCCCGCGATCCGAAAAGGATTAAGCGGAAGAAGATGAATGAATGAATGAAGATGAATGAGCCGGTCCTGCTTCGCTCGCTTTCATTTCAGACGCTGGCGAAGCCGTTGTGACCCCTTGTTTCTCGGTACCTCCCAGCCGAACTCTCGAAGCAGAATGGGCCAGCCACTCGGCTTCACCCACCGTCATGGGCGTTCCACTGCGTCGCCCAATCCCCTCAGCTAGGGCTACTGGGGCACTGACACCGGGACCCTCCCACGATGGCCCTAGGTAGGGTTGGTTCTGCTCATATTCCAGAATACTAGGCCAAGGTTTGTCCCATGAAGCATCGTCCACCACTCGCGGAACTGGCCGGTCCCACAAGCCACAGCCCAACCACTCTTCTCCAACACCGCTGGTGATCGAAAAGCCTAGTTCATAAAAAAAGTCACAGCCCATAATATTCTCACCATCGGCAGTCACCACAAATTGCAGGTTGGACACCTCCACCGATTTGTACCTATCCGTCAGTTCCACTGAACCCACAATGGCTAGCCTTTTTCCTCCATACCCACACAATGGTGCTGAATAACCTCTCACTCGGTAGTATGGGAAGAAACTCCTCACAGTAGGCCAATTCAACATGGACCTCACTGCGCCCGTGTCAGTCAGCAGCGGCACCTCCACTCTGTCCAGTTTCACCATACAGTATTTACGGCCATCGGTGATCGGAGAGACAGTGTGGATAACCGTAGGAACTGGAGCAGGGGTGTCCGCTTTTTTGTGTCACCGTTCCCCTCGCTCAAACCTATTACAGGCCCTGGCAAAATGATGCAGAAGTCCACACTTGCCACAGTGTTTTCCTCTTGCCAGACACCATCTTGCCTTATAGCGGTGCTTAGTGGACCCACAACCCAAACACCTGGGTGATCCCAGGGTGGACCTTATCTTCACAGCCGTAGTGCATTCCTCCTTCTCCTGCTCGCTATCATCACTGTCCGGGTCCACAGCCTGCGCCATTGATTGTGATTCAGAGCGGTGCAGCGTAGCTCTCTCACTGAGGTCACGTGACAGTCTGTCCGCTGCTTCACACTGCTGAGCTATCTTGATAGCCATGGCTAACGACAATTCGCTGGAGTGCGTGGGGAGCCTTGACCTCACAGTCAAGCAAAGCGTGTGCTCCGCCAACTGGTCGCGGACCATCTCTTCTTCCAATGCTCCAAACTGGCAGTCCCTGGCCAGCTGACACAGGTCCACAACATATCGTTGCACCGACTCGCCGATCCACTGGTGGCGCTGCCGAAACTGAATCCTCTGGACGATGACGTTTACAGGGGCGTGAAAATGTCACACCATTAGCTCAACAACATCCTCAAAGCTACTGCTAGCACCCAAGGTAGCAAGGATACGCTGTCCTTCCATATCCAAATAATGAACCAATATTGCCTGAGCCCGTGTCTTCTTCAGTTCACCAAGGTTCAGAACCACCAAGTAATTTTGGAATGTGGCGAACCATCTCACCCAAGGGACCGGTGGCTCACCAGGAAGCTCCAGTCCAGAAACGGCCGAATGGTAGTGACTCCTGCATCCATGTGTTTTACCATCATCGCCAAATGTTATGTCTGTAACTGAGGGAGAATGACGAGACTTAAGGTGGAACTGGACGAGACTTTATTATAGACACAGGTTATACAGAAGTGCTCCCGCTAGGCTGAGAGGTGGTCAAAGAGACCGCCCCTCTTCCTCACATCCCTCTTATACCCTGGGTGGTGGTGGAACCGGAAAGGTGGATCCACCACCCGTGTCACACAATAATGCGTCCTATGAACAACATCACAGTATAGCGAGCCATTAGTACTTGAGTAAGATTTTATTTTCACAAGTTAGATCACTGGCCTTTTATTTTTGTTTGTTATAATTCTCATTTTTGTTGTAAATGGGGAGCACACACAGTATATGTTGGCAATTCCATGAAAAGGACATGACCAAAAAAAGTCCTCCAGAATTGATTTACAAGTCGGTCAAGAATAACTTGGATTTCTTGACTGAAACCTTTAAGGTTGTTACTGTCAACAAGTGCACAAAAAATAGGAATCACCTTAATAGCTGAAGACCAAAAAAAGTCTCAAAATTTGCAATTATTTTTATCATCTTTGTCTGACATCTGTTAAAGATAATGTAAGTATTCCCTGTTCATACAATCATTTTCCTCTGATATTAAAAAACTGAAATGTGATCCTAACACATTTTTTCCTCAGTTTATGCAAATACGGCCTGTGCAGACTCTGTAAAGGCAGTCACAATAAGTTAGTTATTTTTACTTGGAGGCCCTTTAAAATTTTTGCATGCCTTTCAATATTTTCCTGCTACAAATAAGTACCATTTAATACTCAACTCTGCCCTATGTAGTGCTAGGTAGCCAGAAAATTGTTCTCAAGTGAAAATAAGCATTCACTTACTACATTTATCCATCCACAGCCAGAGCAAAAGAATAATGATTTCAATTACATTTTTAAATTCACAAAAATGATTAAAGATGCAATCATTCCTGGCAGGCAGAACGTTCATTCCAGGCTTTGGAATCATACACCTAGGATTTTAAAGCTTGGGCAATGCCACCATAGGTTTGCTTGCTGAATAAAAAAAAAAATAGAACAAGAAAACCTAAGTTAGCATTAACAGTCAGTAACCAGTTAATTTGTTGGTAAATAGTTTGAGGTTAAGCTAATGAATGCTGAATTATTCACATTTCTAGATTAGAAACACATTAAATGGGAACAGCAGCTTTTTTTTTCCTTTGGAGAAGGGTTTTTGATGATTCACCAGGGATTTCAAATCAGTGAAATCAAAAGTAACGGAGTACAATAAAATAAGCCTTTATTAGTCTCACAATGGGGAAATTCCAGGATTGCAACAGCACAGGGATAGCAACACTCAGAGCAATAATTTAGAAGATAAGAAAATAAGAGCAGTGACTATACATATGTACACATAAATATATAAATATATATACACAGTGCGGAGCATTGTAGCTAGATGGAATAAACAGCATAACGGTCTATTTAGTTACCCCACATAGTATGAATATGTACCCATATATATTGTCACCCTCCATAGCGACTGATATTATCCTAATTGTATACTGGAGGGGACCATTTTGTGTAAGTCTGTTGCGTCTTTTGTATTCAATACTGTTAGGTCGTCACGTTTCTTTGCTATCTCTGCGAGCAGCCCTGCTTAGGTTATACAGTCTGACAGCCGTAGGTAGGAAGGACCTGCGAAACTTCTCGGTCGCGCACCTAGGATGATGTAGCCTACTGCTAAATGAGCTCCTCATTGCGTTCAGTATGTCCTGCATAGGGTGGGACTTGGACTCCAGCAGAGATGACAGCTTAGCCACCATCCTTCTCTCTCCTATCTCCTCCACTGGGTCAAGGCCCTGCCCAAGGACAGAGCTACCTTTCTTGATCAGTTTGTTCAGTCTCTTCCTGTTGGCTGCTGTAATGCCACTGCCACAGCAGACCACTCCAAAAGTGATGGCTGATGCCACCACCGAATTGTAGAAGGTCTTCAGGAGCACCCCTTGTACACCAAAGGACCTGAGCCTCCTCAGTACGAACAGCCTGCGCTGTCCCTTCTTGTAGAGTGCATCGGTGTTGTGCGACCAGTCTAGTTTATTGTTCAAATGAACACCAAGGTACTTGTCGAGTGTCACCATCTCAATGTCGGTTCCCCGGATGTTTACTGGTGCTGTGAGGGGTTGTCCTTGCCTGCGGCAGTCCACCACCAGCTCCTGAGTTTTTCTCACGTTGATCTGGAGGCAGTTCCAATGGCACCAGTCCACAAAGTCCTGGATAAGTCCTCTGTACTCAGCTTCATTTCTGTTGGAGATGAGGCCAATGATCGCAGAGTCGTCAGAGAACTTTCTGTAGATGGCAGTGTGTTGTGTTGTGTGAGAAGTCCGCAGTATGAAGGGTGAACAGGAAGGGAGCCAAAACCATTCCCTGGGGGCCCCCCCTGCTGCTGATGATCGTGTAGGACACACAATCCCGGGTTCTCACAACCTGTGGCCAGTTCGTGAGGTAGTCCAGGATTCACGATGACAGGTGCTGGTCCACCCCTGCGCACAGCAGCTTGTCCCTCAGGATCATCAGTTGGATGATGTTGAAAGCACTGGAGAAGTCAAAGAATATGATCCTCACCGCGTTCCCAGGTTTTTCCAGGTGGAAAATGGAACGGTGAAGGAGGAAGATCACTGCATCCTCCACTCCGATGCCATGCTGATAGGCGAACTAGAGTGGATCCATCGTTGGTCCCACCAGGGGGCGGAGGTGAGCAAGGAGCAGTCTCTCCAGGGTCTTCATCAGGTGAGACGTCAGGGCCACTGGTCTGTAGCTGTTCAGGTCTCTGGGGTGGGAAGTCTTTGGTACAGGTACCACACGAGATGTTTTCCACAACTGTGGTACCCTCCCCAGCTTCAGGCTCAGGTTGAAGATGTGCTCCACAATCCCACACAGTTGGTCTGCGCAGGACTTGAGGAGCTTTGCGCTGATGCAGTCCGGGCCCGATGCCTTCCTCGCCTTGGTCTTCCTCAGCTCCGCCCTCACCTGGGTCTTAGTGAGGGTCAGGTTGGGGGGCTGTGTGCTGGGAGTGGATGGTGGGTGGACAGCAGGTCTCGATGATGGTAGAGGCAGCAGTGGTTGTTGTGCAGGCGGGGGGGGGGGGGGGGGCGGTTTTTCAAACCTATTAAAAAACAGGTTCAGATTGTTCACCCACTCCCTGCCCGCCGTGGCCTGGGAGGAGGTATTCTGGAGACCAGAGATGGTTTTGAGGTTTCTCCAGACCCTGCCGATGTCGCTCTGTTGCAGCTTGTCCTCCATCTTCTTCCTGAAGCTGTCCTTGCCTTCTCTGATCTTCCTCCTTAGCTCCCTCTGTACAGACTTCAGCATCTCCCTGTTCCCCGACCTGAAGATCCTCTTCTTCTCTCTCAGTAGTGATTTTATCTCAGGGTTGAGCCAGTGTTTGTTGTTCAAGCAACACCGTATGATCTTGGTGGGTACGGTGTTGTCCACACAGAAGTTGATGTAGTCCATGATGGTGTGAGTGAGGCCGTCAATGTCCTCACCATGTGGATTGCAGAGCTACTCCCAGGCAGTGATTTCTAAACAGTCCTTTAGAGCGTCCATTGCCTCCTCAGACCATATCTTCACCGTGCACATAACTGGAGGTTGACTGTGTACTAGGGTTTTGTACGCCGGCAGGAGATGAACCAAGTTGTGAGCCGATCTCCCGAGTGGGGGGAATGGTGATGAGGTGTACGCCTCCTTAGTGTTTGCATAGAATAAGTCCAGTGTTTTATTGTCTCTAGTGTGGCATGTGACATACTGGGTGAATGTGGGCAAAATGGGGGACAGTGAGATATTGTTAAAATCACCAGAGATGAGGAGGAGGACATCTGGGTGTTGTGTCAGCAGCCTGCTAATTACTGAGTGGATGGCGTCACGCGCTGCCCCAGCGTTCGCCGTCGGATTTGCATAAATAACAATGCAGATCACGTGCAAGTATTCCCTCGGGAGATAGACAGGCCGCATGCTAACAGCTAGCAACTCAATGTCTTTGCTGCAGTGTTGCTCTTTAACCGTGATATGTCCCGGTTTACACCAGCTGTTATTGACATACATTATCACTCCTCCGCCCCTTGCCTTCCCACTGTCTGGTGTCCAGTCTGCCCGTATTGCATGGAAACCCTCCAGTTCGATGTTAGCATCTGTTGCTAGTTCTGTTAGCCACGTCTCAGTAAACAACATCATGCTAATCTCTCTGAAGACGCTCTGGTAGCGGGTCATAGCCGCTAGCTCATCCGTCTTATTGAGTAGCGATCGAACGTTCCCCATTATAACGGATATTCCTCGCCCGCCATCTTACTCCAGCTCGACGTCCACGCCATTTCCGTCTTATTTCTCCCAGTATGTCGAGTTTCTGTGTTAGCACCGTGGGCCGGTTAAGTGCTAACAGCTGGTCCCTGTTGTACTGTCTCCTGCTATAAACAGTGGCTCCGTCTGCCGGCTTGGGAGACATTTGGGGTGATATGTGTGTCCGTGATGGATAAGGTGTCACCGGATCAGAAAATTTAGTGAGAGAAGCCAGATAGTAAATAAGAAATAGGAAGAAAAACTCAGAATTGAGCCGCTGTTGCAAAAAGGCAGCTGACTCGTGTGGTGCTGGAAGTCAGGAAAAAAAAAACAAAAAAACAATCAGTTGTACTTCAAAAATGCTGTACTCGAGTAAAAAGTATTCTAAAAATAAAACTATTCAATATTTTGTGAAAGTAATTAAGTCCATATACTTCACTAAATGTAATGTCAGCCACAGTTAATACTCAGATAATGAAATTGATAATTCATTATTAAGGTCAAATCAACTTCAGCTTGAAAAGATTACTTAACGCTAAAATAAATAAATTAGTGATAAAACAGGTTATCACTTCACTATTTTAGCAAATATGTTTTCTTTTAAAAAGCAACTTCAAACTGCCTGTGATGATCTTTGACAATTGATTAAGCAATATTACACGAGAGTAAGTTCGGTATCGTGATTATAGTAACTGTGGTTGTGATACTTAAGGGTACAGCTCACTAAATTAGAATATCATCAAAAAGTTGATTTATTTCAGTAATTCAATTCATAAAATGAAACTCATATTTTATATAGATTCATTACAGAGTGATATATTTCAAGTCTTTATTTCTTTTAATTTTGATGATTATGGCTTGCAGCTCATGAAAAAAAAATCAGTTTCTCAAAAAGTTAGAATATTACATAAGATCAATTTTTAAAAATTGTTTTTTTTTTAGTAGAAATGTTGGCCAACTAAAAGTATTTCCATGCACACACTCAATACTTTGTCAGGGTTCCTTTTGCATGAATTAATACTGCATCACTGTGGCATGGCATGAAGGTGATCAGCCTGTTACTGCTGAGGTGTTATGAAGGCCCAGGTTGCTTTGATAGCGGCCTTCGGCTCATCTCCATTGTTGGGTCTGGTGTTTCTCATCTCCCTGCTGACGATGCTTCATAGATTCTGTATGGGGTTTAGGTCAGGAGAGTTTGCTGGCCAGTAAAATATGGTGATACCATGGTCATTAAACCAGGTTTTGGTACTTTTGGCAGCAGTGTGGGCAGGTACTAAGTCCTGCTGGAAAATGAAATCAGATGGACAGACAAACCACCCTGATTACATTACTTCTTGGTGGAGGTAATTAATCTCTTTATTCCTGTCAGTATGGACAGAGTTCTGCTGGTTCCTCTGTTTAAAAGCTCACAAGCTCACCACAGAGATAAGGTGAATATCTGCTGCTGGAAATAACTGAATCTCCAGTAGCTAATATATAGATTCTGTTCTCTGAGCAGCATCTTGTATTGTCTGTGATTGGTTGTTGTTGATTCATTGCAGCCGTAGTTGGGGTATCAGATGACAGACCTGTAACCTCCTCCCCTCTTAAACTCAATCAGCTGATTTTACTTGGTGCAAGCAGGTATGCTAGGGGCCTTGTAGTTGCATAATTGCACCTCATTTACACACTAGAAAAGCACTCAAAGAGCACATACCTCCACCAAGGCTCCTTCCGCCCCTCATGGATCACCTCCAAAATGTAACGGGTTCATGTGTAGGCCAAGAGCCAGTTCTGGTGAAAATTGCATCAAAGTCTATCCAGTATTGTTTTGGAGCATTCTTACTAACACACTGTGAGAAGATAAGAGCCTTGGTGGAGGTATGTGTTCTTGGATTATCACCAAAATGTTATGGGTTCCTCTCTAGGTCAAGGACCACCGCTGGTGAAAATTTCATCCAAATCCATCCAGTAGTTTTTGTGTAATCCTGCTGCACAAATACAAACAAGGTCTTTGGTGGAGGTATGCACTCTCAGATCATCACCAGAATTTAATGGGCTCCTCCTTGGCCCAAGGGCTACCTTTGGTGAAAATTTCATCAAAATCCATCCAGTAGTTTTTGCATAATCCTGCTAACAGACAGATGGATGGACGTACGTACGTATGGACAAACGGACACAGACAAACCACCCTGATTACATAACCTCCTTGGTGGAGGTAATAAAGTGAGGCCCCCATGGCATCAGGAGGTCCTATGCACAGCACGTGTTCTGGATGTAAGATGGTATCTCACTGGGCTGCGACAGCTCCAGACTAGTTGGAGATGAATAAACTTGCGACAAATATGCAAATTAGAGACATTTTTCACTTGGAATCACACTGAATTTGCATATTTTCATATCTTGTATGAATATTGCACAAATGTCACATGAATCACAGCCATACATGTACTGCACAACATTTGAGTTACTTGCAAAAAATTGTGCTTTTTTTTTTTTTGCACTTAGGACTGTCTCGTGAAGGCCACGTAAATCCTGCGCAACATTTGCACAACAGCTATGTGACAATTGCAAAATCGTGAAAATATCTCCTTATTTCAGCAGTCACTTATCAGGTGTCAAGTGGGATCAAGCACAGAAGAAGTACAGAGACTGCTGAATGAGGAGGCTGCCTCCTAGTCCTCCACATCAGACACAGTAGGCCAGCTCCTGCTTCCTCTGTAGGGACTGGTGGGGCAGGGATGACAGCCCTCCTATCCCTAGCCTTGCCTTTCTTGCCTTTGGGTGGCATGGTGATATTGTCTGTCGCAGTTGTATCAGTGTGTCCTAGAAATTGACCGGTCTCACTTGTTGAATGTCTTGTCGTTTTTGTCTCCAGTCAGTCACAGTTTAGTTTCATAGGTCCCCAACCCCTTGCAAAGTTGTCTTAACTTTTCTCACACTTTCTGATTCATGGGAATTAAATTGAGAAAGTTTCGAGACAGGTTCCTTACGAGTTCAAGACACCCGTGATGATTCTGCTGTTTCACTTTATGCCCTTGGAGAGAAGCATGGACTGGAGAACATCTGCAGGTTTCTTTGATCTCTTAGGGAAAGGGACCTGCTGACAGAAGTATCCATCCACCTTCTATTGCTTATCCTGGGTCTGGGTTGTGGGGCAGCAGTCTAGGCAGAAGAGCCCGGACTGCCACCCAGTTCACATAGCACCATGATCTCCATGATCCCTCTTGCAGGTGGTGAGCTCACTGCAGGACAGTGTACCCACTTTGGGTACGCTGTCCCTTGCTTGTAACTTTTTTTCCTATGAAGATCCACTGAACCTCTTTTGGTTTGGCCCTTCATCTATGACAAATTTGCCTTGAGAGACCCTACCAGGGCCAAGTTGTGCCCAGCAACATAGCTTCTGGAATCATTAAGCCACTCAAACCCTAACACCATGATAAGGTGTTAGTGTATTATTGAATGCTTAGTGAAACCACTGACGTATATCTGTAACCTGTCTCTCCAAACAGGTATATTTCCCAATGCAATGAAAATGGCTAAAGTAATTCCGATATACAAGACGGGTGACAGAGGGGAATTCTCAAACTATAGACCAGTTTCACTATTGCATTAATACTCCCATACATGACATATTGTACTGAAGTATGGGGAAATACATATAAAACAAACATATATCCAGTCTTTATGCTTCAGAAGAGAGCTATTAGAATAATGAACAAAACTGCTTACAGGGACCCAACAAACCCACTCTTTCTTAAGTTAAAAGCTCTCAAGTTGAAAGATCTAGTTGACTTTAAAACTGCAGTAATAATGTTTAAAGTGAAGAATCTATCACTGCCCGCAAATATCCAAAAGTTGTTCCAAATAAGGGAGAAACAATACCATTTCAGAGGAGCATGTATATTTCAAAAACCTTCAGTGAGAACTACCACCAAGCAACACTCTGTTTCAGTGCAAGGAGTCAGATTGCGGAACGCTTTTGGACCTGAATTAAAATCATGTACAACGCTTGGACAATTTAAACAAAAACTAAAGGAAGAAATACTCCAAACATATATACAAGATGACATGTAAAATCACATAAGGATTGTCATATCCAGTCTGTGTTGTGTTGTTGCTTAGTTTTTTGTCACGTTTTGTCTTAGCTTTGTTCTGAATTGTAATCGCTCTTGTTTTGTTTTTCTTTTGAATTCTTGGATGGAATATGAGTGGGCAATATAAGCTGCAGCTTCAGCCATCACCCATTTCGGATAACTTATGTTGAACTGTATAATCAGAGGAGTTATTGTCTAATTTGACCTTGTTGGATTTTCTTTCCCCCTTTGTTATATTATTCTGTTTCTTTTTTAATCTTTACTTTTAATCTATCCGAAATAAATAAATAAATAAAAATAAAATAAAGGTGGGGATCAACGGAGGGGCTGACAGAAGTAGTGGGTCTATAAAGATGCATCTGGACTGTTGTGACGGTCAAGAGGGTTGGTGATATGTCATTATTTGTAGATGCTGTGAATGCAGCTAATTCAAAGGTTGAGGTCTTTCAAAAAATTTCAGCCAAATGGCAAAGAAATGAATCGCTCAGTCTGTCACGTTTGACAGAATGCACAAAACTGACACTTCTGAGCTGTGCACAGATGCCTTGACTAAAGTGATGAATCCAGACTTCCTCACTAGATTTTAGAGTTCACATCATTACAGAAATGTGTCAGTCACTCTGATTTTAAATGGATATCTTGGGAAAGTTTAAATCCACACTGCTGTTGCGATGTGACTTCCAACCTTCCACAAGAAGATCTTGGATGACTTCTTTCTTAATCACTGAAAGGAGTTTTTTGGTTTTGTTCATAAACACATTTTTCATAAGTATTGTGAGCATTTATTTTACACACAAGTAGTTTAACCCTTTACTGGACAAAGAACCATATTTTAGAACTTCAGGAGGCATAATATGTTGTACCACAATAATAATAATAATAATAATGGCAATCTTCTAATATCTGCTAATAATGGTCCAAGGTTGAAATTTTGAATTTGAAGTCTATTAGTGAGTGCCCTATAAAGGGTTACATAGAAATCTGAAGTAAAGGCTACAGATTTGTAAACATGCCCCGTGTTCCTAACATCATACTCCTCACTTAAAACTTAGAATAAAAGAATAAATTATCCATCGCTTCTGATTCTAGAGCAGCCCAAGACCTCAAATGTGTAAAGTGGGGGAAACATGAATTGAACTTTTTTTTTCCAGGACATACATTTCCACCGAGACTGCTCCCATGAAATATTCATCATATTTTGGTATTAACTCAAGAAATCTGTACATCCAATCAGTTATATTATCCAATTCCATAAGGGGCTCATTAATATTAATAAGCAGGCTGAAAAAGGTCTAAAACCACATACATTTGGGGAAATGAGCATTGAAAGCAGTCGCCATTGAAAGCAATCGCCTGATTGCTGGGGTCTTTCTGCAACTGTGGGGGTCCCCCCTACAGTTGAAAGTGCTATGAGATGACTGTTGTTGTGAAATGGCGCTATATAAATAAAGTTGAATTGAATTGAATGTGTTAACATTTATTTTAGTAAGCTACACATATTTCCAGTGAGGATACTTGATGTGGAATTTTCACCAGACTTTGGTATTAATTAAAGAAATCTTCATATAGAAGAAATCAAAACATTAGACTTCATAGTCATGTGTAATAAAAGGGAATGAAACAGGGAAAATGTATTGAACATATAAAAAAAAAAGTACTTCAATACATGCAACGGCAAAGAATCAATTGAAATCCACAAGTTGTTAGAAAGTAGTTCTACCTCCTGTCTGTAGGAATTCTTACCAGCCAGGTAGGTACTTCATGAGTGGTTATAAAAAGGTTCTTTGTTACTAATGTGTCATACAAGAGACATCTCATGGTGGCTAAAAGCCAGTAAGTATTAAATACATTTCAGCCACTGTGTTAAATACTTTTCCTCTTTCATTCTACTTTAATATACATAAGTTTATTTATGAACTTAAAAGCTTTGATTGTTTCTATGTGTGGATTTCTTCCAAAATCTGGTGAAAATTTCATATGAATAGCCTCATTGGAAATATATGTACTGAAATACCTTCAATACTTATTTCCCTCACTGTAAACACTGAACTTATTCTTAAGTTTAAAAAAAAGCATGACTCTACTTAAGTTTACATCAAAACTCAATTCTGGTAAAAATGGAATTACCCATATAAACTGTTTTAAGTGCATGTAGGGGTTCATGGAATGTTTGTGTTTCCGTCACTCCAGCTTGTACAAACACCTGCATTTAATCCCCTGTTTTCTACCTTCCTCCTCAGTGTCGGTGTGCATTCAGGTGATTGTTCCTCAGACACAGCGCAGCACAGCTCTTTTTGCCTCCGTCACCCTCCTCTGTGATTACTCCACCAATGCAAACCTCCAAGACGTTCTTGTCACCTGGAGGTTCAAGTCCTTCTGCAAGGACCCTGTGCTGGAGTACTACTCTACAGGTGAAAAGCAACCACAACACACCAGCCATTTGCAAACCTTTTGAATTAATTGCTAAAAGATATGTGAAACACTGTAATTAATTACAGTATTTACTGTCGTAAAAAATTGGCCTTGGAAAAATGTATATTTTTATGTGCATTTCTCTTTTTGTTGGCAATTTTAATTTTGGCAGTGACCTCAGGGCAAGCAAAGCCTCGTGCCCGCAAGAGTCAGGGTTGGGAATCAAGCTATTTAACTCTCACAGAGGTGTTAACAGGATTTTCTCAGACTTGTTCTTGCCTTGAAATTGAAAAGCACATTTATAGAAGTGCTGTCAGTCAATTACAATTTTTAATTGTTATTCACATTATGTCCATAGTTGACTCTCGAATAATCGTGCATTTTCTGTATGTTATAATGTAAATGTAAATAACCTTTTCTTCACCCATTTTGGCTTATGGAGGCTTTTCTTCCATATTGCTGTCCACAGCGTGGTGTAGTGTTGTGTGGCTTGATACTGAAATATCAATACCTCCGATACCAGATGGCTATGATCTAGAGTTGATTCTCACATTGAAATATCGATATTTTAGTAATTTGGGGTAAACGTGTAGCTTATTAACAAGAACACAGTGAAAGTAAAGGCCTGTACATACTCCGCAAGAACAGAGAAACTTGTTCTCTCTCCCAGAACTGCAAGAACAAAAGGACATCATTTTGTTCTTGCAGCTCTGGTTTGGAAGTTCTTGCAGCTTGTTCTTGACGCATCATCGTGGCAGAACTTTTTTCTTCCGTGGCATCCTAGAACTACTGTGTGACTGATCAGAAATTTGAAATTCCCAGGAGTTCTGCACTTGAGTTTCTTGTGAAGTATGAAATGTCCTGGCCAGAAAGAACTTTGTTCTTGCCACCTCAAGAAAAAGAAAAATTTTCTCTGTTCTTGTGGAGTATGTGAAGGCCTTAACTATACTATCGGGATCTCGTCTAAATGATACCCAGTTGGTAGGAACTTCTTCTTTCGCCTGTCATTGTCATATGCGAAATATAGCTGTATAAGTGCGTAAACATCGCAGCGCTCTGCTCACTGAAGTACTGATTTAGTGGTAAGCGCATGAACAAACCTTCCCAGTCTTAAGCAGATGAGCAGTGAGATACATGGGAATTGTTGCTTCTTGTGTGCCTGCAGAGAGAATCCTTTCAAAGGCAGGGGAGGTTGTGAGCAAAAAACAGAGCAGACTTAAAGGGAAAACTGTAAATATGCCATGGTTCCTAAACAAAAACCTGTGAATGAGGGGAAAGTGTGACTATTGAAATGTTCAGACAGTCTTGTCATGTTAAATGACAAGATTTACTTGTTTAAATGGGGTCAATTAACATGCAACTTCTCAGTTTTTTTCCTTGTATGATAATTCTTCATAATTAAACAATAAGACAAGTAGCCTGTCTTGTATTCATTATGAAGCTATAATTTGAAATGCACTACTTTTTAATTTGATTTTCCAAACACATGAAGTTTTTGTACAAAGTATCGGATCAGTATTGTCGATACCAGCCTGAATTTTACCTAGTATTACAGGCATGGCCTGACCAAGATGGCAGTATAAATGTAAACGTGAGGAGATTACACAGGACAATGCATTACACAATACACAACATTGATGAAACGCATAAAAACACAGTAAGACACCATGAACTATGCTAAAAAATATCAAACGTGCAAATCATTTGCACACTCCCATATCTGCCATTAAAAAGTCTGTGACACGAGTTTCAAAATCAGGAAGGTGAATGAGGGCCTGAAGTTTTAATGTTTTTTGGAGTCCATTCCAGTCACAGGGAGCGGAGTTCAGAAATCTGCCCAAAACTTAGTGCAAGTTCTGGCAACTGAGGCAGAGAGGTAGTCCTGGGATCGTAAATTGTGAGATGGATTGTCTGTAAAGGTAAGGTGAGTGTATACAGTATTTCTTTCAGTGTGTCAAAAAAAATTCTCATGGATACTTCATTTAATCTCAGATGTCTAGTATATTTAAATTACTAAATATGATGGCAAAATTACAGTGCTTAATTTACAAGATCCAGTAAATATTGTCAGTTTGAAATGATTAGCCCAATTATTTGTACATTTATATGTTTAAAATACCAGTGCAATCACATCATAAAGTACCTATGAATCTCACATTTTGCCAAATTTCTGTATGCATGCAATGCACAAATTTTATTTAAGTTGGGCAAAAAAGTGACCTTGATGTTTGTGAAACTAACTACATGAAGTCACATGGCAGACAGTTGGTGTACTAATGTGTCTGAAGTAGATCCTTACATATCCTAACCCTAATATTGACTAAGGTTGACCACCTAATGTCATGCGTTACATAACTGAAGTGCAAAAATGGAAGTGAAAGAGAACAGCAAGAAAAAAGGCAGGAACAGGAGGAATAAAAATAGCACGGGAGAATGGTTTTTAGTTTTTTCAGTGTCACTATACAACCATAACCCATATCCATGTGAAGATTTGGATGCCTGTGAAACACGGCAACATCACTGTATTCAAGATGGAGTAAAGTGTATAGCCACTGCACCCGAACAGTTGTTTATAATGTGTACAAACTAAAGCATAGAAAGTACTGTTTGTACATAGTTTTGTGAGATCTAGTTGAAAAAAGATGGGTTTTTTTTACTGCAGTTGTCCCTATAACTAGAATGCACTCAACTGAGATGCAGACCCTCACCTTTTACAGCCTATAGATTTAAAACCTTGATCTTTTGACCCCAATCCCATAGTCAGAGGTCAGGGTGAACCTGTGTACCAAGTTTGGTGACCTTAGCATCCATGTTCTCAAGATGTACTGTAGTTTATATGGCATTTTGACCTTTCAATCCAAAACCCATAGCCAAAGTTCAGGATCCCGAGGTGAACCTGTATCAAGTTTGGTGTCCCTAACTTTACTTGTTCTGTAGTAAAGCCTTGTTTATGCTCCACCTCCGCTCTGGTGTGCTGAGATGCATGTATGCCTTGGACAGGCCAGTGTACACACGGCTTTATATATGCTTTATTTTTTTCCTGCTAGACAAAGCATCATATGCAGTTTCACCCCAGCCCGATAAGAAGCGCAATTTGTTCACCAGCTATACAAAACAGAAGAAGAGCGAGAGCCATGCACAATATCAGCAACAATGGCAACTGCACAGAGGTGACAAGAGGAACTCCTGTGTTTACTACCTTTGATGGAAGAAGCAAAAAAAGAACAAAGCATAATAGTATGCTTTTGTTTCTGTCTTCATTTTCGTTTTCCTTGTTGTCTTCTTCATCTACTTTGACTTTGTATGCTGTGTCAGTAGTGCCACCCCATGAGGGTGGATTTGCACGTGCATAGTCATTGAGCACAGGCAGTGCGGTCACAAAATTTGGGCTGCATGTACTCAGCTGTGGAGGGGCTCTGTGGAACCTAGCGGGCTGGAGATGATGACATACAAGTCTCGCACTCAAGCAAACGAGCAAACCAAGGTGGACCATAAACCTATGCTCCACCACTCCCTATACACCTTGACCTCTGACCTTTTGACCCCAAACCCATAGTCAACGGTCAAGATGTCAGAGTGAACATGTGTACAAAGTTTGGTAGCCATAGCTTTACTCATTTTATAGTAATAGAGCATAGTGAATGCAAATGTTGACCTTTGACCTTTTGACACCAAATTCATAGTTCTAGGTCACAATTTCAAGGTGAACCTATGTACCAAGTAGTCCACCATGGACCAGTAGTCACGTCAGTTGTCCTATTAGTCCAGAGCTTCTGGAAAACCATGTGTTCTGTTTTCTACAGCATTCCAGTCTGCCCTTCAGCTGGGACAGGACCCTTCCAACGACTGCCCAGATCGCCAGCGGACAGTCCGTGTTGTTGCCCAGAAAAGAGGAAGCAATGAGCCAACACTGGGAGCAGAATACAGAGAACGCAAAATCACCATCCAGAACAGTGAGTTAATGCTTATTACAGCATTTCTGTCTTAAACACCAATTATTTTGCTCCTAATTGTTTTTGCAAATTCTGCCAATGCTAAATAAGTGATTTAATATAACCACTCATATTGGGGAAACAGAAAAGCCCATCAAAATGAATGTTAGCCCTACAACTAGGGATGCAAGTTATCAATTAATTCATTAATTGAGAATTGATTCACCTTATTGATCGATTAACGATTAATTGATAAGCGGCTTTTGCCTGAGAATCTGAATTTCCCTCCGTACAATTCAGTCTGTCTTTGACATATAAAAAGTTGCTGTTTTTTCATATACTGAATAAAACATGAACATCATATTCCTCAATGATTTATTGTACCATTTGCATTTCTTTAACTACAGACGATGGATTTTTGTAGTTAACAAATTTTGCACAGTATAGTGTGTACTGTGTGGGGGACTACAGATGGAAATTAGCGGTATTGCTAAATCTGACATACTTACATTTGTATTAATGTTCATTAGTATGTAATGTCCCTTTCAAATAAACATTAAACTAAACTAAACTATGTGCTGGTAACAAATGTCATGATTTTTTTTATTTATTTTAAAAACTATTACCAATATCATAAAATTTCTTTTTTTAGTTATATTAAAAACTTTCACGTTCTAAATTACTGAGATGCACTAGTAGACTGTTTTAACAGGAAAATAAATTGTGAGCTGTGTCATCTGCTACATGTACTGTTATCACAGTACCCCGGCAATCCAGACAAACCCAGTATGATCTGGACTCCCTCTATCTTTTACTTCAGTAGGAACTTGAGTCCAGTCTGTTGGCAGCGGGGATAGGTTTTTGCACTTGTGTAGTCTTTTTCCTCGCTGCAGTCCGTTTGTCCACCCTGTTGATTTGAAGGAGGTGGGTGGACATTGAAACGTGTTATTAGAACTTGTGATTCTCCTAACCTGGAAGGGTAGATTTTTTTTTTTTTTTTTTTTTACCCTGCACAGCGCATGCACTCTGGGGGCTTAGCGTCTTCTTCTGCTTTTTCAGTTGAAATGTGGCAGTGGGTGACCACATGCGCCCACGCCTGGACAGCGACACCACTACATTTCATAGAATAAGCGCTCATTGAAAAGGACTGCTGAGTTATCAATTAGTTGACAAGTAATTTTATTTAGTTGACTAAATTCTTATCGACAATTAATCGAAAGTGAGTTAATCATTAACTTCCCTACCTACAACCCATACTGATAACAATCAGGGGAGGCTGTTTAAGTGAAAACGGTGAAAAAGCCACTTAAAGCTATCCTTTGAAGACCAGTTTCATACTTGGCATTTGTGGTGCTAATATGATGCACCATCATAGCATGGAGAGATTTGTTGTTGATTTTGAATACAGTATGCCACAAATCTGATTTGAGTGGTTTAACGTGGGAACACCACTGTTTTTGTTTGTACAGGAGCAGATTTGGTGATCAATGAGGTTATGTGGTGGGACAATGGTGTGTACTTTTGTGCAGTGGATGCTCCTGGAGACACTACTGGAGACTCGGATAAAGAAGTCAAACTCATTGTCTACCGTAAGAAAAGATAAATAAAATGTATAGGGTAAACGCCACGGAGTTACTTGCTGTCCTGCACAGCATACTTAGGGTCTTCCTCTCTCTCCTCCCTCAGACTGGTTAACGGTGCTGTTTATCATCATCGGTGCACTCCTTCTGATCCTGCTGTTCTGCATCTGCTGCTGCCAGTGCTGCCCTCAGAGATGCTGCTGCTATGTCCGCTGTCCCTGCTGCCCACAGCAGTGTTGCTGCCCTGAAAAAGGTAGGAATCGATGGCCGGCTCCACAAAAGCAAGTTGCTTTACTTTAAATGCAAAACAAATTTGGACATTTGCTCATCTTAAAATCAAAAATAATGTACACTGCATATAAGAGTTACAGTTCATAGTGATTATTTCCTTTTGTTAGTGGCTATATCAAGTTGAGTTGCATCAAACAAGCTGATGCTCCCTGATGTGTAAATGTTAAGTAATGTGCTGTATCTCCCTCATATTTCAGCTGTGATGGAACATCGAATGATGAAGCAGTATCAGAATGCCCTCAAAGGTGGTCAGCCATTTTATCCACCAATGTCCCAGCCCCCCCCAATGACCCCAATGCTCTACGGAGGTACACACATACACTGATGAACACATTTCACTGAGCAACTCTTTGATTCTTTGTTACAGTTATGTTCTTATATACAATAATGTTTTTTCCCCCTCTTTCTCTGTAGGATCGACTTCAGTGAAGAGCATTCCTTTGAAGCCAATGCCTCTCCCTCCTCCCCAGTCTGCAACTTACAGCATGCCTGCTCCCAATGTCCCGGGCACCCACTCCACTGCCAATAACCAAATGCTTGATTATTTGGAGAGCCAGGTGAGGGGGATGGACATGACAACGCCCCTGCTGCAGGTATGTTCTCACATCTAACAGTCTTGTAATATTTCAGATTTGCAGTCACTTAAATATAAAACTCTTTTTGTGAAATCACCTTTACTTTGTATTTTCTTTACTTTTTGATGTCAGTGATAAATGTTTTAAACACTCAGAGGGCACTCAGAGAGTGCATACCTCTGTCCAGGGGTATATCTGCCTGTCTGTTAGCAATATAACTCAAAAGTACTCCGCTCCGCCCTATCTTGCAATGTTAAAGAAAGGAAAAAGTAATCCAGAATCCACATCCTGACCCGGATTGCCTCCAAAATTGAATGGGTTCATTCGTAGTGCAAAGACCCACTCTGGTGAAAATTTCATCCAAATCCATCGAGCAGTTTTGTGTTATCCTGCTAACAGACAGACAAACTCTGGCAAAAACATGAAAGCACCAAGGTGCAGCTGCCTCGATGCGACCTCTACTGGCCCGGCCTGTTTATTACTATACCTTTTTTCACGGCTCCAATGAGGGTAAAATGGTGAGTTAAATTTGTGTTTATTTTGAAAACAAAGGCTTATCTTGAAATTCTAAGGACAAAGTGTCCTTATTTCAGGCACTCAAAAAGTAACTGGACAAATTAATATTGCCATAAATAAAATGTTCATTTTTAGTAGTTGGTTTAGAATCTTTTGCAGGCAATGACTGCCTGAAGTCTGGAACCCACAGACATTGCCAAACACTGGGTTTTCTCCTTTGCAATGCTTTTCCAGGCCTTTACTGTAGCTGTCTTCAGTTGTTGCTTGTTTGTGGGTCTTTCTGCCTTAAGTTTTGTCTTAAGCAAGTGAAATGTATGCTTGATCGGGTTGAAATCTGGTGAATGACTCAGCCATTGCAGAATATTCCACTTCTTTGCCTTAAACTCCTGGGTTGCTTTCTCTGTATGTTTTGGATCATTGTAAATCTGTACTGAGAAGTGCCATCCAATTAACGTCGCTGCAGTTGACTCAATCTGAGCAGACAGTATATCCCTATACACTTCAGAATTCATCCAGCTGCTTCTGTCACATCATCAACTAGAAAAGCACTCGGAGAGCGCAGACCTCCGCCAAACGCCACAGTTCCCCCCATACAGTGTTTGCGTGTACGTTTTCAGATTCCTTGACCATGAAAACATATGACTAGCAATTGGATTCACAATGATAGGATTAGTGGTTCAGTAGTTATTGACGAAAATGGCATTTTCCGTAATGGCGGTTTTCTTCTGGACGGTGATCTGGATCACCACCAAAATCTAATAATCTGTAGGATACCCCATTTCTGACAATCTGTGAAAATTTCATGAAAATCTGTCCATAACTTTTTGAGTTATCTTGCTAACAAACAGACAGACAGACAGACAAACCAACGCCGATGAAAACATAACCTCCTTGGCGGAGGTAATAAACACTAGTGTCCCAGTGTCATTGGAAGCCATGCATCACACTGCCTCCATGTTTTAAAATGATGTGGGCTACATTGACAATTGGAGCTCTTTTTGGGGAAAACCTGGTCTTATGAGACGAGACAGCATTCATCCCACTTTGGATGGTGCTTCTCATTTATCTAACAATCTGGCATCTTTTTTATCCAAATTTCCAAAACCCTGACTACTCAGAGTTGGAACCAGGAAGCAGAGTCGCAGTCTTACACGCCTCTCTGCAGCTCCTCTTCATCCACCACCCCTCAGCTTAGCCCCTGTCTTCCCCATCAGAAAATCATTGTCTGCTCCCTCCAAAGTAAATAAAAATATAATGCATAAGCATCCCAAAGTGATAAAGCAAAATATTGGTAAAACTCAAATTAAACATAAAGCCTCTAAATTGAATGAATTGGCCTCTGTTCCTCCTCATAATTTAAAAATTAAATGTGGTTTATTAAATATTAGGTCTCTAACTCCCAAGTCTCTGTTAGTCCATGATCTGTTAATTGATCATCAGATTGATTTAATTTCCCTTACAGAGACTTGGTTAGGGCAAGAGGATTATGTTGGTTTAAATGAATCAACTCCCTCTGGTTATTTAAACTGTCAAAATCCCAGAAGTTCTGGTCGTGGAGGAGGAGTAGCAACAATTTACCATTCCAAATTACTAGTTAATGTAAAGCAAAAAACATGTTATAATTCCTTTGAGGGCCTGGTCCTCAGTATTGGGCACTTTAGTAATTTTAGGTTAAACCCAATTTTATTTGCCATAGTTTATCGTCCCCCATCAACCTACTCAGAATTTTTATCCGAATTTGCTGATTTCTTAGCTGATTTAGTGCTGAAATCTGATAGAATAATTATAGTAGGGGACTTTAATATACATGTGGATGTAGATAGTGACTGCCTTAATGTGGCATTTAATTCAATATTAGACTCGATTGGATTTTCTCAGAAAGTAGGAAATTCTACTCATTACCTCCACCATACATTGGACCTTGTTCTGACATATGGCATAGAAATAGAAAATCTTGTAGTGTCTCCTCATAACCCTGTACTGTCAGACCATTGTCTGTTAACCTTTGATTTTACTATTTCTGACTATTTGGCTCCTAAAGAAAAATATTATTACAGTAGATGCCTCTCAGATGATGCTGTTACCAAATTTATGCAGATTGTTTCCTCTATGCCATGTGTCAACACAACGGAAATAAGCTATAGACAGCTTGCTCCTTCTGTAATTGATAACATGGTGGATAGTGTTTCAGCTTCTCTGCATCAGACTCTAGACTTGGTGGCCCCCTTAAAAAAGAAAAAGTCTAATCAGAGATTTCTAACTCCTTGGTTCAACACAGAAACTCGTAGCTTAAAACAGAAGACTCGTCAATTAGAAAGAAAATGGCGCTCCACTAATTTAGATGAAATCCATTTAGCTTGGAGAAATCATCTTTTAATTTATAAAAAAATCTCTTAGAAAAGCTAGAACGAGTTATTACTCTGCATTAATAGAAGAGAACAAGAATAATCCCAGGTTTCTTTTCAGTACTGTAGCCAGGTTGACAAAGAGTCAGGACTCTGTCAATCCTAGCATTCCCTTAGAGCTTACTAGTCAGGACTTTATGAACTTTTTCAATAATAAAATTTCATCCATCAGAGATGAAATCAATCAGATTCTTCCCACAGTTAACTTAAATACTGTAACTACTACAACTCCTTCTATTGATGTCTGTCTTGATGAGTTTACTCCAATCGACCTTTGTGAGTTAGACAAAATAGTTTCCTCATCCAAACTTTCAACTTGTCTTTTAGACCCTATTCCTACCAGGTTATTTAAAGAAGTCTTCCCACTTATTGGTAGCTTTATTCTTCATATAATCAATTCTTCATTAACTTTAGGCCATGTGCCGCAGGCTTTTAAAACGGCTGTAATTAAACCCTTACTCAAAAAGCCAACGCTAGATCCAGGAGCTTTAGCTAACTATAGACCAATCTCTAATCTTCCTTTCATTTCAAAAATCTTAGAAAGAGTTGTTGCTACGCAATTATTTGACCACCTGCAGGGAAATGGTTTACTTGAAGAGTTTCAGTCTGGGTTTAGAATCCATCATAGTACTGAAACAGCCTTAGCGAAGGTCACTAACGACCTCCTCATTGCATCTGATAATGGACTAGTTTCTGTACTTGTCCTTTTAGACCTTAGTGCAGCTTTTGATACTATCGATCATAATATTCTACTTGATAGATTAGAACACTATGTTGGACTTAATGGAACTTCGTTGCAGTGGTTTAGATCTTATTTATCTGATAGGTTCCAGTTTGTTCATGTAAATAATGAGTTTTCTTTCAACTCAAAGCTCAGTCATGGAGTTCCACAGGGATCTGTGCTAGGCCCTACTCTTTTTAGTTTATATATGCTTCCGTTAGGCAACATTATTAGAAAGCACTGTATACATTTTCATTGTTATGCTGATGACACACAATTATACCTGTCAATGAAGCCAGATGATAGTAATCAATTAGCCAAGTTAGAAGCCTGTCTTAAGGAAATCAAAGGTTGGATGACTTGTAATTTCCTGCTATTGAATTCATATAAGACTGAAGTCATTCTTGTTGGTCCAAAAAACCTTAGAAATTCCTTTCCAAATCAATCTTTCAGTTTGGATGCGGTTACTCTTTCTCTTAATAGCTCTGTGAGGAACCTTGGAGTTATTTTTGATCAGGATTTGTCCTTCAATTCACATATTAAATTTGTTTCTAAGACTGCCTTCTATCATTTGCGTAATATTGCCAAGATTAGGAGCATCTTGTCTCAGAGTGATGCTGAGAAACTGATCCACGCTTTTGTTAGCTCGAGATTAGATTATTGTAATTCTTTATTATCAGGCTGTCCTAAAACATCTTTAAAAAGTCTTCAGCTGATCCAAAATGCTGCAGCAAGAGTTTTAACAGGTACTAGAAAGAGAGATCATATCTCTCCGGTTCTGGCCTCCCTTCATTGACTTCCCATAGAGTTTAGAATTAAGTTTAAAATCCTTCTTCTTACTTACAAAGCTCTAAACAATCAGGCTCCTTTTTATTTAAAAGATCTGATACTACCGTATTATCCTAACAGAGCACTACGCTCCCAAAATGCAGGATTACTTGTAATACCTAGAATCTCCAAAAGTACAATGGGAGGCAGAGCCTTCAGTTATCAAGCTCCTCTCCTGTGGAATCGGCTGCCAATCTGGATTCGGGAGTCAGACTCGATCTCTGTTTTTAAGAATAGGGCTAAAACCTACCTTTTTGATATAGCCTACAATTAGGGAGGGATCATGTGTTTCTGAACCCTCCCTTAGTTATGCTGCTAATAGGTTTAGTCGGCCGGGGGACCTCCAGTAATGCACTGGGCCTCACTCCTTTTCTCACTCTCAATGAAATATTTTTTTTGCTGGTCATTAACATTTGTTTGTTCTCTCCCATAGATTGAGTCCCCATCGTGCTGTTTGCTCTCTACATGTCTGTTCTTTTCTTCTTCTCTATCCCCTCACCCCCCAGCCAGTCACAGCAGATGACTGCCCCTCCCTGAGCCTGGTTCTGCTGGAGGTTTCTTCCTGTTAAAAGGGAGTTTTTCCTCTCCACCATCGCCAAGTGCTTGCTCACAGGGGATCGCCTGATTGCTGGGGTCTTTCTGCAACTGTGGGGGTTCCCCCTACAGTTGATAGTGCTATGAGATGACTGTTGTTGTGAAATGGCGCTATAAATAAATAAATAAATATAAATAAAGTTGAATTGAATTTTATAGAAGATGTGGTGTGTTTTGGATTATGTGCTGTTACAAGACTTCTCCATACTTTCTTCTTCCCATCATTCTGGTACGGGTTGGTCTTGGTTTCATCTGCCTCAAGGATGCTCTTCCAGAACTTGGCTGGCTTCTTTAGATGTTTTTTTGCAAAGTCTAATCTTACCTTTCTATTTTTGAGGCCGAGTATTGGTTTGCACTTTTTGGTGAACCCTCTGTGTTTGCACTCATGAAATCTTCTCTTCATGTAGACTTGGATCCTGATACACCTACTTCCTGGAGAGTGTTCTTTACTTGGGTTTATGTTATGAAAATTGTTTTCTCTGTCATGGAATGAATCATGTGATCATCTACCACTGGTTTTTTTTTTTTTTTTTGAAATGCGTGACATCAGGAGCATGCGCTCCCCCCGCCACCACTTGGGCCACCCCTGTTCCCTGCCACTGGACAGTCTAACATAATTTTACAACTTGTTTTTCTGTCATATTTTACATATAGTACATGTTCAAGAATAATTTATGTGTGCTGTATATTATTAACAAATATTAACAAAATACAGCAAAGTAGGACAGATCACTCTGTCAAGGTGCATTCAGACCAAATGCGAACGGGCACGCAGCATGATTACATTTTAAATTGATTTTGATGTTCCACCTCAAGATTTTCAGTGGCCCCCATGTGGTCCCCTGATGAAAAATTTCTGAAGTTGCCCCTGGCTGAGGGGTACCACTGGCAGCCGCCAATATTTTGATAGCTTTGCAGCATATACTGCTTTAGCACCATGTAGGGTTCCATTTATATGGGTTTAACTCAGGGGTCTGCAACCTTTGCCAACCGAAGAGCCATTTTGCACGTCTCCAACTAAGGCTACGGTCACACTGCTGGTCTTAATGCTCAATTCCGATTTTTTTGTCGAGAGCTGATTTTTTTTTTGTGTGTGGGCGTTCACATAATAGTTTAAATGCGACCCCCATCAGACTTCAATGTGAACGGTCTACAGCTATGAAGTGACTCACATGTGTAGAAGAATACATAACATCAGACAGATTGTGTTTACAGAAGTATATATGAGCCCCGAACGACTGAGGGGGACAGAACCTCTTCACCATGATGCAGCACAGCAAAATAAAATGTTAAAATCATTCAGAAATGATTGTGCACAAAATAAATGAGACCAGCTTCATTCCTCTACACGCCAGGTGACTGCTGTGATCAGCTCTGCTTTAACAGAACTGATCGATTAAACGGCTCTCTCGAAAATGAGACCCAGTGTCTCAATGGGATTACCTATATAAATAAGGTTAATAATAAATAAACTGTGCGGCTAGTACTAGCGGTGTAACACCAGTCCCGCACAGGAAGGAGAAGCCTCCACAGACTTCCCTCTCCTGGACTGTGGGTTCTCGTATCCCCGTATCTGGCCATTCCGCTCCACAGTCATGTTGGTATTAACTTTACATTTTAGATATTACAGTGGCCAGGCCTCATAGTATGCTGTTTACAGGGAAAAAGGAAGTTGCACCGTCCAGCAAATGTGCCGTTACTGTGCGCCTGTAATGTCTGACAGTTTCAGCCCTGACCCCCACCCCACCCCCGAAATTTTGAAGTTGTTGTGCAGTCGGAGCCAACAAAATTACGATCCAATGATAAAGGAAAGAAGATTGATTAAAAAGAGAGCACAAATCAGCTGTGTCTTCCGTGCTTGCTGCATCCGCCACCGCAGAATTGTAGCGTCCGTCTCACTTCAATGAGGAAAACAGTTGGATGAAATGCGACATGACCATTCAGACTGAGGTCGCTTTGGGAAAATATCAGATACGTATTTGAATTAGGACCACATATGAAAGTGGCCTGGGTCTGGTGTGAAAAAATCAGATGTGTGCTGTTCAGACTGTCATTAAAAAAAATTAGATATGGGTCACATGTGCAAAAAAATCTGAATTGAGCATTAAGACCTGCAGTGTGAACGTGGCCCAAAACAGAAGTGGCTGAGGGCCGTAATCTCAATTTGACCTTTCAAATAAAGATTATGCTGCTTATAAAGTTTTTTTTATATACATTGCTCTGAATATTATGTGGCATTAATGAATTCATTTTACAACAGTGGAAAAAAAACTGCCAATATAGCTTCATCCATGAAATAAAAGTATTACAATTAGAAACTGTTTTGTGCTAAAAAAAAATATATTTCTGATGTAACAGTATATGAATTAATAATTATGATCAGGTATAAAAATTATTTAATTTATATTCATGTATTGGAACCTGAGATGAATTCTCGGTTCATATACACCGGAAAAGTTAATAACACTCTTGGGGCGCCAGCTTCTATCTCTAAGAAGCAACTTAATCTTTAATTTCACTTTATACCTGTTTAATCACTCCATAAATTAATCAATAATCGGTCTCAAAATTTTAGTGAATTCGATACTGGGGACCTAAACCAGACTCAGAATGAAATAAATTCTCAACAACTTCTCTCATTTTCACATATTTATTAAATGAAATGATGATTAAAAAAAACATTGCAGTGATTTCATTAACCATAAAATTAAACTTGTAAATGATAGATTAACAATGTCAACATTTGCAGAACCAGAGTTAACTGTGAAATGAATTTAGATCAGTTTGAAGTTAACAGATTGTGGAAACAACGCAAATTTATGGGGAAAGTTTTACTAATTATATGAAAAGTTCTGGATTACTCTAAGAAAATGAAAACGTGATTTTAATGAAAAGGAGTTATGTTGATGATTCCTTACTTTTCATCTGATTAGATATCGAATTATTATTGAACCTCAGAAGTTTAATTCAGCAGATGAATAACATTTCAGCTCACGTGACGGACGTTTGATGTTGAAGATCCTTCTGCGTTGTCCTGTACAGTAGTTCTTAGATGGCTCCAAAAGTCGGAATATTTGACTAGCAAATATTCTTTGACGAGGGATGAGATTGGTATGTTTGATCCCAATGGTTGAAATCCAGCCGAGGCATCTAATCTTTTGTAGTGTGCTGATTCCTTCAGCACGCGTGATTGTGGGGAGCTGCGTCTCCTTTCCTCTTCGTTGGCAAGCGGCTTCCCAGAGGAATTCGATAATAATTAAATATATCTAATCTGATCTCAAGTCAAAGAGTTTCAGACTTTAGATAAAAGAGCTTCTGGTGTGGGATTGGTCAATAAAAATATTATAAAAATAAAGTCAAGATTAAAATTTAAATTAAAATTAAAAACGTGGTTTTACAGAAAGTTTAACAGGAAAAAGTGATAGAAATAAATGTCTAGGATTGGACTCTCAAGTAGGTTAATTTTGTCTTCTTTTGATTATTTTCGTCAGCCTCTGACGAAGGCTGCAGTGCACAGTCAAAACATGTTAAGCAGGTAAAGACATCTCCTTCCTATTTTTGTCTTTAATAAGAACAAAAGGTAAATAGTCTAGGATTGGAGTTTAACTCCTAATTAGAATTTGAGCTCAGAAAGAAAGAAAACATTCACTAAAAATGTTAAAAACTGGCTGAAAAATAAACAAGAATGTACTCATGTATGAATTATTTGTCTGCAAAGTGAGAGTGAATGAAGGGAAGGAATAAATGTGTTTGTTTATAGTGAGTGACGGAGGGAGGAAGGCCTGAAATAGGCAAATGTGAGTTATGTTATATGTGTTAAATGTGAGTCAGGCTGTTATATTTGTGTATTTATAATATTTATAATATTTATGTTAAATGTGAGTCAGGCTGTTATATTTGTGTATTTATAATATTTATAATATTTATAATTGTGTATTTATAATTTTTCTGCATTGATGTATGTGGTTATTGTGTATATTTTTTATCTTGATTCTTTTTTCTAAAGCCCATCCAGGGACAAGAGTTGCAAATTAGCTAATAGCTATACACTCTATGTGCAACACATCAGATTGATTGTCTTTGATTAATTGTCTATGTTTATTGCACTGTCCCTGTCAAATAAACTAATCTACTACTACTCTACGTACAGTAGTACTGACAAATAATTCCTAGGCATTTAAAGAAAAAACATTAAAATACAAAGAGGTTACAACAAAACATGATACTTCAGGCTCTGTGATCGTAGAAAAAACACACGTGGGGTAAGTCCCTTTGTTCTCCAGTGGTTCTCTGCTGTGACCGACGTGAAGACAATAGAAGTGAAAAGCCAAAAAAGAGTGATGATGAAAAGAGAATGAAAAAGGGCGTCGTTTCCTTTTTATCTGGGGGAAACTTTTGCGGGCCTCGGTGATTGACAGGAGTCCAAAGCCAATAGGCTTCCTTCGTGGGCGAGCTTTATGAACTTTAGTCCAATGAGCAAACAGTCTTTTATCTGGAACAAACAACACTGAGAGCTGTTGTCAAGCAGAGATTGGCTGCTGGCAGTCACATGATTTGATATACGCTTTGCAAATTCTAATACACAAGTTTCAATACTGCAATATTCCTCTATACATTTATGTATATAAACTAAGCTAACCTTAGTGATTAATGTAACTTATACCCAGTGCTTATAAATTAACATGCAGGAATAAACATGCATTTAAACATTTTTAACATGCATATACAGTATATACAGTATATATATATATATATATATATAAAATCATGGATTAATATATTTCAAACCTATTACCGATTGTCCAGAATAAACATCAAGAGTCCATTTGTTTTTCATGGTCCTGGAAAAGAAGAGAAGGTTTAGAATTGAGTTAACACAGATATGATGAAAAGCTGCACTGGTTAGATCAGCATGTCCCAGAAGGGGGCAATACTGAGCTGTGGGTCTTTGTAGTGACCATATGATGTACTCCAGGGTTCTGTTCCATGTCTCCACGTTTATGGGGCCATAAAATTCAAAACAGGAAATGCATTAGGGTGAATTCCTTAGACTGGTTTTAACAAAGGAATGTGATTTGAGCCGTGGCCTGGGGGAATGACAGAGTAGTTCTTGACTGTCCTTTTCCTGGGTGAAACAATGTCTTTAAGCAGAAGAATAATTCTTATTGATGAGCCAAAGTGAGATGATGCTACACTGAATACCTGACCATAATTTTTTTCTATAGTTTTTTAATTATCAGAACATTCATAAATTGTTTAAATCTGAAAAATATCATCCATCTCCTGCTTTCAACAGTGATCACACAGCTTTAGTTCCTGATGTTTTACTAAATTAGAGATGAAAGTTTTATTTAGAAGAAGCTACTCTGAAGCTACTTTGAAGCTACTTTTCATCCTTTTTATGTTTCCTCATAACGCTCCTTATTCATATGTATTAATAGAATTTAAATCTGTATCTGTCACCTGTTCTCCAGACTCTCAATTTGACAATTAGTGGATTGATTGTCTGATAATTGGTTGTCTGATATTCTTTATGATAGAAAAATTCCATATTATCCACATTATTATTTATTTTGGAATAAAACAAAAAGAATTCTAAACAAATTTCTAAATAATAGATCTTTAATATTGTTTGGTACAAATAAAGGCAATTAGAAAGAATTACAGCAGAGTGGAAAAAACATTTTAAAAATACCTTCTGCTGAGCGAAATGTTGCTTATACTTAAAAATAAAATGTGTGGCATTGATGGACTTTACTGTCCAAAATCCCATTCTCGCAGTCTTCTTCTTCTTCTTCTTCTTCCTCTTCCTCTTCCTCTTCCTCTTCTTCTTCTTCCTCTTCTTCTTCTTCTTCTTCCTCCGGGTCACCACAGCAGATCATCTCCCTCCATCTCACCTTATCCCTTGCATCTTCCACTGTAACACCAACCCTCTCCATGTCCTCCTTCACTACATCCGTGAATTTTCTCTGTGGTCTTCCTCTTTCCCTCCTGCCTGGCAGCTCCATCTTTAACATCCTTTGTCCAATGTATCCATTAGCCCTCCTCTGCACATGTCCAAACCATCTCAGCCTTGGCCTCTCTTACTTTGTCTCCAAACCGCTCAACTTGAGCTGCCCCTCTGATATACTCATTTCTAATCTTGTCCCTTCTAGTCACTCCCAATGAAAATCTTAGCATCTTCAACTCTGTCACCTCCAGCTCCACCTCCTGCCTTTTTGTCAGCACCACTGTCTGTTATGTCAGAATAACGTGAGGCTGAAGCTGCATTCAGCTGAGCACTGAACTGACTTTATTATACAAACAACTCAATATATTCTCTAGCCATAGCCCGCTTGACGTCATCACTCTCACCCCCCCCACCCTCCACCCCCCAGCCAGGCTACAGCAAGCCCTAAGAGTCAAATCCCCACACAATATTTCTCCCTTCCCCGCACAAAAATGGAGAACCTCCCCAGAACATAAATAACAAATGTTTGGGTTTTTTTTTAATCAACTGGACAGCCAAAACTCAGTCAACCAAATGTACATCTGGGTAGACTACTAGAACGCCTCCCCCGTGTTGGGGTAGTTTATTCTGCCGCCCATTCCCAACACGCATTAGCCAACGCTGTCTTTAACACATAGTCCCCCAGGTACCTGGGCATCTGACGTGTTCTAGCCGAGCATCCCCTAGAAGGGGACCCTGCTCCAGGCACCGTCGGCCACACCTGCAAATCCTTAATGCCTGCATCCAATGAGTCCCAACCCATACCAGTCCATTCTGCCATAGCTCCTGGACTCTGTTCAGGTGGGGACTTCCTGAGCCGACTGGAGTGCCACTGTGACCCGTCCGGAAGCTCGAATGTGTCCTGGCCCTGCTGTTTCATGATCTGTAGAGGCCCCATCCAGAAAGGTTGCAGCTTATGCGTGCAGTTAGGATGTTTGATCCAAACTCGATCCAACACCTCCAATCTGTGAGCTTTCACCCTGTACTTCCTGTTGAATCATCACTTCATCTTTCGCAGTTGAGCAAAGACCCGGTCCTGTGGAGAATCCGTGCTCCCTGGAGAAGGGGTCGTGGGTGGTCTCAGTCGGTCCAAAGGCAGGTAGAGTTCACGCCTCAGCATGAGTTTCGCCGGGGAGCACCCTGTCGTAGCATGGGCCGTTGCCCTGTAGTGGAGGAGTGTGCTCTAGAGAGCATCCAGAAACGTGAAGCCGTCTGCCATGTGAGCTTTCAGTCCATTTTCCAGAGTCTTGTTAAAATACTCTATGCCCCCATTGGCTTGGGGGTGATAGAACACGGTTTTGATGTGTTCCACGCCCCTAGCGCCCAAAAACTCCTCAAACGCCCCAGAGGTGAACTGTGGGCCATTGTCTGTAATGATTGCATTCGGGCCCCCCCCCCCCACCAATCTGGCGAACAGTGATGAGAGGAACCCCGTAACCACATCTGTCGTGACTGAATTAGTAGGTAACACCTCCAGCCATTTAGAAAACAGATCATAGACCACAAGCAGAAATCGGCTGTTTGGGGGTGCTATATGCAGTTCACCGCAGATATGTAATTGGATGTACTTCCAAGGGCCCTTCGGGTACGGTAATGGTCGCAGGGGTGGGGTGGGGGGGGCCGCCGGTCTTCCCGCTCTCCAAGCACAGGACACAGTTTGTTTTTTTTCCTCCCCCTTGTCCTGCCAGGCAGCTAGGCAAACAGAACAGGTATCTGTCACCCTTATTGTGCCAAAGCAGATTTACTTTGCCAAGAGGAGCTTATACAGTACCTAACTGTGTATTGTATATTGTTGTAAACTCCTCCTGTAATAACTTTTAATACTTTATTTTAATTGTTTTACCCATGGAAGACCCAACAGGATGGGGAAGAGGGAAAGGAAGTGTGTGGAGGGGGAAAAGAAAAGGGAGGGGAACAGACAAAAAAAAACAAAAAACAAACAAACCAACAACTAAAACAAACAAAAGACAAATTGCTTCTTCCACCGAAGATGTCTCAACATGAGTCTGGTTTCCGCACCTGTTAAAGGAGAGACACTTGTGTGTGTATGTCTGTGTGCATACAATATATATGAGAATGTGTGCATGTGAGTGATTTGTCAGGAAACATACGAGCGGAGGGCCGGTCGCAGCAGCTCTCCCCCCGGGAACCCCGAGCAGGCAAGGTCAGCAAGCTCCAGGAAAGCCAGGCATCCACCCCCGGAGGGACGATCAAGGGAGGCCAGGCTGCTCAGCGGCCGGCGCGGTGAGCCCATACCCCCGGACCCGCCCGACCCCCCCCCCCCCCTTCCCCACCAGCGGGGCCAACATCTGCCCCCGGGCCCCAGGCACCAGGAGGCCAGCGACCCCACCCTCCAGGACAGAGACCGGCCCGCGCCTCCAGGCGCGAGCCCCCCCAGGCACCCCCACAGCGGGCCTGCCCCAACGCCTCTGTCGCACACCCCGGGGACCCCCACGTCCAAAGAAGTCCCCCCGCCCAGGGGAGCCCACATTGCTGAGAGGCACTACCCCCCTTAATCCAGCACCTCCCGACTCGCAGACACACCCCTCCCCACACCTTCACACCCACATGCTCCCATGCACACCCCTCTCACTCACCCAGACCGACCCATTTACTCTCACTCCTGTACCCATTCAAATTCACTCCACATTCACCTTTGTTTCATAAGGCGGCTGCGAAGCAGATGCAGCGAGCCTGAACACGCACCAGTGCCCGGCAGTGACCAGGGAGACCACTGGTGCAGGCCACGGAAGCAAACCCCCACCCCCGGCGCCCATCTGAGCGAACAATCAGCAGACCACCGCAGGCGCCCCAAGATGCCACCCGGCATGCAAAGCGCCGCACAAAACCGACCCACCATTACCACCTCCATTCATCACCCCCTCACTCTCACTTAGACTCATATTCAGCCCCCCTCTCACTTCCTTGGTTGTATCTATATATTCAGTAGCACCCAGGGATTTTGACAACATGATAGGTCCCAGGCTCCCCATCAGCCCCCCACGCCCCCAGCAAGAGCAGGGCAACAGGGGTGGGGGAAGACCCCCACCCCCTCCCCCCGCACAGAACATGGTGAGTGTGTGTCGGTTATATGATATAATTGTGTGTAAATGTGTGGACTACCAAAGTGCAATTAAAATTGGGGGGATAGTGATTGGAGCATCGCTAGCCACTGCGATGGGCAGCAAGGCCCCCATCCGGGACACAGTTCTTTACCATAGTTTCAATGTCCTTATCAATACCAGGCCACCAAAGTGAATCCCTGCAACGCTGCTTCACCCTGACCACGCCCAGGTGACCCTCGTGGAGCATCGCCAGAACTTGTGGTCTCAGAGACACCGGGATTAATGTGCAGTGTCCCCTCGCCACACACACACACACCATTCCAACAGCTTAGTTCATCCGTAAACCGGTGAAAAGGTGCCAGCTCACCCTGTACTTTTGTGGGCCAACCCTCCCTGATGACCGAGCACAGTTGTGACAATGTGGGATCCCATTCCGATTCTGTGCGGAGCTCTTGGAGGGATACCATGTCCCTGAGAGGTCCGTGCAGTGTGTTGACAAGCTCCACCTCTGTGGGATTGCCGATGTTGTTGTCTGGTTGTGCTTTGTTGGTTGCGGACAAGAGGTCCACCACTTTGTTCTCTATTCCAGGGGTGAACTGACTAGTAAAGTTGTAGGCCCTCAGCTGCTCCGTCCACCTGTGGATCCATAGGGGTCTGTGTCCCGAGCCCGTTGTCTCCAGTAGTGTTGTCAGCACCTGGTGGTCCGTCTGCAGGGTGAAGTGGTGCCTGTAGAGATAGATATGCCACCGTTCACATGCCCAGACACAGGCGTGGGCCTCACTCTCCATGGCGTATTTCTGTTCAGCCGCTGAAAGAGACCTCGACACGAATGCCACTGGGCGCTCACTACCATCTTGTACCTGAGACATAACCGCCCCCACCGGCGAACCAGACACGTCACAGGTCACAAAAGTTGGCCATTTTGGATCAAAGTGGGCCAACACTGGAGGGGAGGTGAGTTGAGACTTCAGCTTAGCGACCACCGCTGAACAGGCCGGGGTTCACTGCCACAGTGCATCCTGTTTCAGAAGGGCCTGGAGTGGTTCGATTGTCTCAGAGTAACGGGGAATAAAACGTCCATAAAAGTTCACCATGCCCAAGAATGAGGAAATCTGAGTGGGTGTCGTGGGATCTGGAAGGCGCAGGACCGCCTCCACACTCAAATGTAGGGGTCTCAGACCCTATGTCGCCATTCAGAATCCCACAAACTCGATGGAGTCCGTCATGAAGATTCACTTTTCCCCATTCAATGTGACTCCGTGCTCCTGTAGCACCTCCATCACCCGGCCCAAACGTCCATCGTGCTCCTCCCGCAATGCGCTGTGCACCACGATGTCATCCAGGTACGCCACCACACCCTTGAGGCCAGCCAGAATCGTGGACATGATCTTTTGAAAACAGCTGGGTGCTGAGCTCAGACCAAAAGGCAAGCGGGTGTACCTGAAAATGCCCATGTGGGTCACGAATGCTGTCAGATTCCTGCTGGCTGGGTGAAGGGGCACCTGCAGGTAACCCTGGCAAAGATCCAGCTTCGTGAACACCTTTGAGCCGCTGAATGTTGCGGTGAGTTCCTCGATCATGGGAAGCGGGTACTTGTCCGGACCAGTCGCCTTATTCACTATCCTAAGGTTGAAACACGGCCGGATGCCACCCGTCTTTTTTCCTGGCCACCACGATGTTTGATATCCAGGGTGAAGCATCCACCCTCTCTATGATGCCAGCTTCAAGCAGTCTGTTCAGTTTCGCTGTGACATCATACTGCAAAGCGAGGGGAAGCCGCGGTAATGCTTGAATTTGTGGTGTCATGCTTGGATCGATGAGCAGGCGGTGGTAGAACGCCTTAATGCATCCAAGGCCCATGAACGGCGCCAGCCAGCAGACATGCCATTCAGGGAACACTGTCAGTACCATTGAGCCCTCTGGGTCCGTGATGGAGAATCCCAGTTCACCCAGCAGATCGATCCCCAGCAAGTCAGCCCTCTGGCGCAAAACCTGAAAAGTGAACGTGGGAACAATCTTTAACCTGTTGCACTTCGGTGTACCGCGGGTGGACACGTCTCTGCGTCCTAGAGTTCACGAGGGCGTCCTAGGACGCACAGGCACTGGAAAAAAAAACAACCTGCATTTCCGTTCTTCCACTACAGACACAGCCGCGAACAGAAAGCCAAAGGAGTGCTTTGATTGGTTTAGATGTGCTTGACCTCTCATTCGACTAATAAGAGCCTTGAATTGGGTTTCTGAAACCTTGAAGAACCAATGACTGAAAACCTAGCAAGAAGGACCCGCCTACCAACGGCTGCGAATACAGCGAGCCAATTGAAGCACAGTAGTTTGAAAGCGTGCCTCCCTTGCAAAATCTGTTTTGTTTTTAGCCGCTGGGTGACACACACGCGTTCGCCAGTCTTTTTTTTATTACTACTGTTCTTATTTGTTTTGAAAAATCGTTCGCCAAAACCACAATCATGGAAGCGCAAAACCGCAATAATGGAATTAAGGTTTGACCGGGTCGCGTGACCAGAACCACGAGTCCGTAACAAGCGGGCCAGCGTCATGTTCGTCTGACAATGAGGAAGAGAAGTTCGCCAGTGACACTGCTGTTGCGGACAGGTAAGTGTTATAAGCTAAATTATTCTTTATCCCTGAAAATTGTAATCAAAAATGACTTTTGACCGATCGGTAAATTACAACTGTGCGTAGTAGACCGCGGCACACCGTGACCGCAGCGCACGAACCAGACTCCGTGCGCCACGGTACACGGTTCGTGCGCCGCGTCCGGACCGTGAACCCCCCCCCCCCCCCCCGCTAGTCTTCTGTAGCGGATTGCAGATATTATTGCAGATATTTTCGTACAACTGTGCGTAGTAGACCGCTGCGCACCGTGACCGCGGCGCACCGGGTGATGTCCGTCCTCTGTAGCGGGGGGTGGGTGGGAGTTGTTATCTTCTACATTACAGATATTCTAGTGTAATTTTTAGTGCACTGTAGGTTATTTTTTCTTGTAAAAAAAAAGCCACACGTTTTTTACGTGGCATGCTTCTTTGTGTGTGGGGGCTTGTTTGTTCATTCATTCATTCATGAATGAATAAACAACCCCCCCCCACACACACACACAGCCCTGAGTGTCACCTTTCATTAGAGCCCAACATCAAGCTTCTATATTGAATCATTCAAAAGTTAGACGTTTTTCCAAACTGTGCCATGTGGCACAATTTGGCACAGTTCAAAAACGCCTGGGAACAACCTAAGAAAACAGCTGTGTAATATATTCATTTTTTGTGGTATTGTTACAAAATTTTGACCTCAGCTGGATAACACTTGGTTCTACATTTCTGTTGCATTTTCCAGCCCGTATCTGACAGCTGTGTGTTATTTGCAAGCATTTGTATCCAAAAAAACACCCAGGCGAAATGTATTTTCTTCAAGTTCAGTATGTTTAGATGACTGTTACTCAGTGACCAGAGCACTTAGAGAGATTATGACTGTTTTGCCAACAAATTCAAAGTGTTTTCTTTTAAATGAGACCAACCCCATGAAGATGCTGCAAAGGGTTGAAGAACAGCTTTTGATTTACTTTGGGTACGTTATTTTTTTGGCGTTTTTAGGGAAATTGACCAGAGTGCAAGGGGTTAACCCACATCCCATCCTCGTCACCAAAATGTTACGTTGTAATAACATGAGACTGAAGCTGCATTCAACTGAGCACTGAACTGACTTTATTATAAAAACAACTCAATATATTCTGTAGCCGTAGCCCGCCTGACATCATCACCCTCAACCCCCCCAGCCAGGCTACGGCAAGCCCCAAGAGTCAAATCCCCACACAACACCGTCTCCCAACCATACATCATAGCAGTCTTGTAAATCGTCTTGTAAATCTTCAGTTTCATTCTTGCTGCTTCCTTTCTTTCACAAATCACCCCTGACACTTGTCTCCACCCTGCCTGCACTCTTTTCTTCACCCATCTTGTGCATTTTCCATTGCTTTGGATAGTTGACCCCAGGTATTTAAAATCATCTACTTTCACTACTCCTTCCATCTTCACTGATGCACCTGCTTCGCTGTCATTCACACTCATGTATTCTGTCTTGCTTCTACTAACTTTCATTCCTTTTCTCTCCAGAGCATACCTCCACCTCTCCAGGTTCTCTTCCACATGCTCTCTACTCTCACTACAGATCAGTGTCGTCTGCAAACATCATGGTTCACGGAGACTCCTGCTTGACCTCATCTATCAGCCTGTCCATCACCATGGCAAACAAGAAGGGGCTCAGAGCCAATCCCTGATATAATCCCACCGCCACCTTGAATCCATCCGTCACTCGTACAGTGCACTTCACCACCGTCTCGCTGTCTTCATACATGTCCTGCACCACCTTCACATACTTCTCTCCACTCCTGACTTTCTGATACAGTACGACACTTCCTCTCTTGGCACCCTATCATATGCTTTCTCTAGATCCACAAAGACACAGTGCAACTCCTTCTGACCTTCTCTATACTTCTCCCTCAACATGTAGAGTAAACATTGCATCTGTAGTACTCTTTCTTGGCATGAAACCATACTGCTGCTCACTGATTGTCACCTCTCCTCTTAACCTGGCTTCAACAACTCTTTACCATATCTTCATAGTGTGACTGACCAACTTTATGCCTCTGTAGTTACTACAGTTCTGAGCATCACCTTTGTTCTTGAAAATTGGTTCCAAAACACTTCTGCTTCACTCCTCAGGCATCCTCTCACTCTCCAAGATTGTGTTAAACAGTCTCGTTAAAAAATCCCCTGCCATCTCTCCTAAACATCTCCATACCTCCACCGGTATGTCATCTGGACCAACCGCCTTTCCATTCTTCATCCTCTTCAAAGCTGCCCTCACTTCCACCTTGCTAAGCCTCGGGACTTCCTTGTTCACTATCTTTCCTTCATCCATTCTCCTCTTTCTCTCTCATTTTCTTTATTCATCAGCTCTTCAAAGTACACACTCCACCTTCTCAACACACACATCATTTGTTAGTACATTACCATTTCTGTTCTTAACCAGCCTAACCTGCTGTACATCCTTTCCAGCTCGATATCTCTGTCTAGCCAATATTGATAAAAGTCCTTTTCTCCTTCCTTAGTGTTCAGCCTCTCATACAACTCACTATATGCCTTTTCATTTGCCTTTGCCTCCTCTCTCTTTGCCATGCCCTTAGATTCCAAATACTCTTATCTACTTTATTCATCTCCCTGACTCTCCCACTTTTTCTTTGCTAACCTCTTCCTTTGGATACTTTCCTGTACCTCCTCATTCCACTACCAAGTCTCCTTGTCTTCTTCCTCTGTCCACTGGATATCCCACATACCTTTCTACCAGTTTCCCTCAATACTTTTGCTGCATGTTCATCATTTAGGTATGGAAGGGCAGAGGATCCTGGAGAACCTTGGAGGTGCAGATAGCTTTGATGAGGTGGTGGAGCTAATGGTGCGCTACTTTCATGCACCGGAAAACGTCACGGTCCGACGCATCCAGTTTCGACAGTGCTGCCAGCGGTCGGGAGAGCCAGTGAAGAGATTCTTGGCAGACCTCCGAGAGCTGGCGAGGGAGTGCAAGTTCAAGCTCCTGGAGGATGAAATGATTCTGGACCAGCCGGCAGAGCACATCCGCTGCCCAGCGGCCCAGTCCAGATTGTTAACACACCCAGGAGAGTTGATGTTGGCTGCGGCTATTGAGCTTGCCCAACAGTTCGAGGCAGCGGAGACCATCGCGAGAGGCCTTACTGGAGGGGCTTCTCTGGAGGAGGGTGAGTCTCGTGCTAAGGCACTGTTCCTGGACCCTGGTATTGGCGAATGCGGAGGGGAAGATTTTGCCTCCATGGTCAAGATTAGGTCCGCCCCAGGTACACCTCATTGTTATGGATGTGGGTCCACTGATCACCGCTATAAGTCCAGGATGTGCCCGGCGAAAGGAAAGCATTGTGGGAAGTGTGGTGTGTTGAACCATTTTGCCAGGATGTGCGCGAACTTCGAACACAGGGACCGTAGGGGTGAACCAGGTGCTGTGCAGAAGACTCCAACCATCATGCATACGGTATCCTCGGAGACGATGGGGAGGATCGGATGTAATGTCATGCTAGATGGCGTCGAGGTCCCACTGCTGGTGGACACTGGGGCAGTTATTTCTGTTCTGAACCTGGCAACCATGAGAAGTCTGTTTCCCCACCGACAGATTAGAAGGCAACATGAAGAGTATTTTGGTTATGGACGGAACAGGTTGACTATTTTGGGGTATGTGGAAATGGAGGCCCAATATAAGGAGATTGTAGCGCCCAGAGTCCGCATCAATGTTTCTGCGATGGGAGTCAACATTATGGGATGCAACCTTTTTCACGGCTTAGGGTTCTCCATAGCCAACGTGTCAGGTGAAGAGTGGTCAGGATGTGGACTTTGGGGCCGACCTGTTCCAGTCGTGGAGGGCGCTGAGGTGTGGGATTCAGACTAGCTGGACAGAGTAACTGTTGGAGAGCACATTCATGGTGCCACCTCGGGATGGACCCGATGCTGGTTTTCAGGCTGCCCTGGATGAGGGTGGTGGACGGCATGCCGGGACCCCCGACACGGCCCCTAAGGACGAGGTGCCCTCGGCGGGAGAAAAAGGGGTGAGACCGCGGAGCGTGGTGGTGGTAAAGCGCTCCCAGCGACGGCCTGCCAAGAGGAGATCGAACCCGGCCCACGAGCTGACCAGATCGGTGAATGAGGCCAGTCGCAGGAAAGGTGATCCAGACAGGAAGAGGAGGGCTTCCTCATTGACCATGGTTGAAGCTCAAGTACGACGGGATCACAGTCCACGCATGCAGCGGGACGACCAGAGGTGGTTCTAGGTGGAACCCGGTTGGATGGAGGCACACCGGCGTAGGTCTGTTCATATCTGGGGGTACCCGAGTGAGCTGCGGCTGCCTGTGATGGAGAGGAGACAGCGCAGCAGGAGCCCTGAGGTTAAAAGATGGCGACGCCTGGAGAAGGATCCATCCAAAGACTAAGGGTTTTATATGTGTTTTGTTGTGTTACCCAGGTCCTGATGTGTGTAAGTGTTATTGTGCTAGTGCCCCGGTAAATTTTTCTCTTTATTAAAAAAAAAAAAAAAAAAAAGTGAGAAGACTGTCATGATTTGGATTATTTTATGGTATTCTGTGTAAAATTTGGGTGTTTTGTGTTTTGAAATTTTATTAACCAAGAGGGTGGTGAATTTGTAATTGCTGAATTGTGTATAGTGAAATTTAGTCCACGATAGTTTGGTTTGACATTCAATTGATTATTTATATTGGTTTAGACTCAACACAATTTTGTCTCTCCTGTGAGTGTCTACTATGGGGTGGGGGCCGCCAGTAGCCTATATGTATATTGTGATATGGTGTGTCTTGTCTACGTATAAATGTTTATGGGATTGTTTTCATTAAAAACACGGCTTTATTTTATTTGAAATGAACTGTTCTCTTTGGCGGCAGAATAACCTGCCCAGCCGTGTAGGGGTGCTGGCAGTCTACCCGGCCCCCCAGCCTTGGTTGTATGAATGGATAGTTTTCCTTATAGAGTGTGAATCGGGAGACAAATTGGGGTGGGTTATCTGTGTGCCTGGCATTTTTTTGGAGGGGGGGGATATTAGATATGGAAATAGGCTGGTATGAGTAAGATGGTGGCCGGGTTGAACGTGGGACTGAGGTAGTTAACTGCTGGTTTCCGGTAGTGACGCCATCCCTAGTATCAAGGAGGTGGGTGGAAGAGGCAAGTCCTCTTTCGTCATGGGAGCCACCTGGCCTGCAGACGTGTATGTAAGCCTTTGTTTGTACATACTTGGCATCCTGATTAAAGCGCTGTTAATAGAGTTACTTCTGGCTCGTTATTCCTATAATTATGGACACCACAGTTTACCCTCCAGTAATCTGCTTGTTCAGTGCATGTAAACACGAGAAAACTGATTATTGGCATTATCATTTGTTGTCAGTAATCAGTTTATTGTGACCATGTAACCGGGGTCACTGTCACAGAATCTTCTCTCCTCTCTTTTTACTCATTTGAACTCCTTTTACTATTTTTTTTAATTTACAGATTGTGAGGAAAAACTGTCGGCTGTATGTTGCCGATTTCAGACAAGTATATCTGGTTGTTGGCATTTCATAATAAAAGCACATAACAAAAACAACCATTCTGAAAACGGAATTGCTGTAGTGGGCTTTTATTTTTACATCACTCAGGATTTATTGAGCTGTGACAGTGAAAGTGAATTTACACCAATTCAGACTTCAATCATGTCTGTGAATTCAGCATGGTGACTAATTTTATGGTTATTGAGCAGGAATTCAAGGATTGTTTCTCATTTTTAAGGGTAATTAATGCATTGATTTTAGATAATCACATTTAAAACTTTTTATGGACCTGTTGACAGTAATGAGGCGGCTGTTTTTCACTGTTGTCTCATGGAGAAATTCTCTCCACAGCAACCATACATGAATGCAAATGAATCTGTTCACACAGAATTAGACTCTTTGTTTTCCTCTGTGATTTTACCTTTTCTGGATTTGTTCATGTCTTACCAAGAGTGGCAGGAAGCCGCTGCTGTCCGTGCTTCTCCACATGCACTGAGGAGAGGCCGAGCGGCTCTCTGTGTAGCTACCGTCCGATGTGACAGTCGCGCATGGTTGACAACATAAATAATTTAAAAATATATATATTTTACAGTGGAAAAAGGAGCTTCTGCACTTCCTGCCCAATCATCCGAAGCTGTAGCAGGTGCCACTCAGCTCAAGGACATCAAACTCATTAAGGAAAGAGAGTCTGGAGTACACTGTTCAATTTACAGCCTTTATTGGTGCACAGACTGATGTTTTGGCATGGCCTGTGTCTTCTTCAGAGTCACATGTGACTCTGAAGAAGACACAGGCCGAAATGTCAGACAGGGTTGAAATGTCAGTCTGTGCACCAATAAAGGCTGCCAATAGGACTATATATACTGTATTTTATGTTCATAAAAATGTGTTTCCGTTGAGAAATGTGTCCAATTGCAATAAACAATAATGTAAAAAATAAAATAATTAAAATGAACTTCATTGATTTCCATGTGTTTTGACATATAGCTGCAGGGAGCCGCAGTATGGGGGCTAAGGGGCTGCGGGTTGCCGACCCCTGGTTTAACTGCATCACCCAATCCCTCAGACTAACGTATAACTTCATTATTATTATTATGTTGCCGCTTATACAGTTTTAGCAGGACATTGTATTTGATGGGGGCAAGAGAATTGCCAGAACCCCCACAATACAATATAATACCGATACATGGGCCACGATACATTATTTGAGTACTGCGATATCACATATTGTGTTTTCCTTCCCCTATCTTTGTCTTGTCCAACTTCTGGCAAGATCTCACGAAACACTCCTTTGCTGTGCTGACCTCACAAGATGGTGATCACATATTCTCATCTTGCCGACTGAAAAATTTTATTATTAGTTTATTTACCAAACAGTTGTTTGTTGTATTAGCAACATGTAATTTCTAAGAAAATATCACAACACTGGTGTCTCTGAATCAGTAAAATATAATCGCAGCAAAGTATTGTGATATTGCTGTGTAGCTATTACCCCCAGCCAAGTACTGTATGTGATTCATTTGAGGTATTCCCTACTATGATGGATGTCTATAAGGGCCACAACTTTATATGATGTACCTATAGTGTGGAACTAGAGCACATTCATTGAGTTTCTTGGTTTTCATTAAATCTTCTACTTCTTCTGGTGTCTCCCTCCCATCAGTCCCAGCCACCTCCACCCCCCCACATGCAGCAGGTGCCACCTCCTGCCCAGCACATGCCTATCAATATCCCATTTTCACCCGGCCCTCCCAGCATGATCTCCGCCCTCGACGATGGCCTGGTAAATCACCGCAGAGTTCCACCCCCTGCACCCAAGACTCGTCCGCCAAGCTCCAGCGCGAGCAGCCACGGCGGCTTCAGCCATCGAGATGAGCGGGGAGCAGCAGGGAGACGTTACCCATCCCCGACAAGATCTAGAGGTATTCCACGGAGTTACAGTGAGGAGTCACTAGACGGGCGGGGTCACAACCGGCCAAGACCAAGCATGGACCACCCTCGTTCCCGTTCCAGGGATGATCTGTTTGACGCGAGGTCCAAATCAAACTACTCTCCCCCTGCATCACGACGCTCCAGAGGAGGATCCTGGAGCTCAGACGATGAGGCAGGCAGCAGAAGAGGAGGGAGGAGGGGAGGAGGCTGGAGTGACAAACCTCCGAGCTACATAGAGTACGAGCCCGGACAGAAACCAGGAGCAAGAAAGAACAACCGCTACTCTGTAAGACACTCACTGCTTTAATTTGTTTTAGACCAACACTCTTGTCTCATAAACACACAGTCAGAAAGTCTTTATTCCTACTAATCTGAGTTACGCTGAGTCCTAGTGAAGTGAATCTAAAGTTAGTATGTCTCTCTCAGGGCCCGAGTTCTCGAAGCGGCAACAGTATCGTCATCTGACCCCTCCAGCAGAGAAATTCACTGTATCAGAGAACAGACACAACTCACTAGCCTGGTCTGTGTGCCGGTAAATGTCTTTAGATATCACTGTTTTAAAATATTTTTAAATGACCATACACTATCTCCCAATACATTTTTAAAAGACTAACATTGAGAGAACAATTTACAAAATTAAAGTTTGACAACTTCAGAAATGTGGATTGAATGTATAGGAGCTGACAATAAGGATGCCTCTAAGTTGGACTTTTTTTGTTTTATTTTATAAAGTAACCACAAAGTCCTGGCTGTGACAACTGAACAGTATCATGCTTCTGTCTACTGGTTTATTGTTTTTTCTTTCTTTTTGAAAGAGTCTAGATTAAAATCCTCATGTCTGTATATTTATCGTCCTGTAATGCTCATTAATACTGCATTACTATATTAATTGTTATATGTGATGAAGTTTCTTCAGCAATGAAGTGCAGGGAAAAATACTCTCAGGGCCAGCAAATAAATAATGCCATTTGATGTTACATTACACTGGGACAGTTTAAACCAATGTTAATATGAATTGATTTTTTTTTTTTTTTGAAATGGCTTGTAAGCTTTTTCTCACTTTTTTCATATCTTCTGGATTTTATTGGTGTACTGCATTTCCTGCTGTTTTGACAAATCGTGTAACCTTAGTGGCTGATTTTTTTTCAGTATGTACAGTAGATTAATTGTGTATTATACTTGTGAGTATCTTATGTTGATGTAAATATGCATATAGGGTCATTTGCAAGGTGTTGCTGTAGAATATGACATATCAATAATTACACATCTAGGGTTTATTATAGTTACTGTTGTTGGTACATTAACGGTTGAAAATGCATTTTTGTGTACAGTTCAAATAGCACGTCTGAATTTTTTTTTAAGTTTATTTTATAAAGCCACACTGAACTTGAAAACAATTTGTCGAGAATCAATTTTCTTTCTTTTTTTTCATCTTGGAGTTTGAACTGCCAAACAAGTTTGTGTTTATTGGCAATACTGATAATAAACTGCTGACCCTTTGGGTAAAACAAACCTGTTTGTAGATCTCCTGCATTTCCTTATGGTACAGACACATATAAAATATAGTCTTCAACATAGTGCAAAGACTAACAGTATATAATAGAAAATATAAGGCCTAATATCTTATAAAAAACCTTTAGTCTTTAACTTTTGAAACTTGAGCATTACCTTACACCCCGTCACACTTATTCAGAATCAGCAGAAATCAAGCACAACCAGCTGGAATGAAGAATTTTGAAAATTCGTGCCACATTCAGCAGGGAATTTTAAATTGACCAAATCCGTCCAGTGGTTTTTGTGCAATCCTGCTGCACAAATACAAAGAAGGCCCTTGGTGGAGGTATGTATTCTTAGATCATCACCAAAATGTAATGGGTTCATCCTTGGGGCAAGGGCCACATTTGATGAAAATTTCATCAAAATCCTTCCAGTAGTTTTTGCATAATTCTGCTAACAGACAGATGGACGGATGACAACATTACCTCCTTGGCAGAGGTAATAAAAGTACTAGAGAAGGATTTGGCAACCTTTTTTTTTTTTTTTTTTTTGCAAAATCATCGGCATTGACTTAACATATCTGGGCCTTGAAATAAGGTATATTAATAGTCAATAACAGTGCAAATAGATGTAAATGAGAATCATTTTTTTTTTAAATCACCATATGTAACTCTTTAAAAATTGTAGTACTTCACCTTTTGCATTTATGAACCTACACAGTTAAAATTATACCAAAAAGAGGCATAATAAACAAGTGACTGAAATGCAAGGCAAAAGACAAAGGTCCAAAGCTGTGGTAGCATGAGGTGTTTGACTTTCTTTGCTGTTTAGCTGTTTTGGTCCTAACACCTGAGCACATGCTAATTAGTTATTCTCATCATGTTGGCTCTTATGACGCTATACAACATCTCCATAAGACCTTTTCAACACAGGGTGCTTAACTGAATAACTTCCAAACACCTATATTATAATGGACAGAGAAGCTGTAATAAAGGCTGGCTTGACCAGACCCACAAGACGCGCACAAAAAAGCAGAGCACAATACCTTTAAGAAAGGCCACAGTCTTCTCCGTTTGTAATAACAGAAGAACAAAGTAGTACACACAGGTGAAAATGAGATACAAGTTACTGTTGTTAGGAAAAAATACATTTTTGTTTCACTTTAAGGTGGACAAAAATGAAGTTTAACAAACTTTGTAAATCTTTTTTTTACTTGCAAAAAAACTGCAAATCTGTATAGGAGTATATGTACAGTATATATCACAGGTAACTTAAAGGTGCAGTACTTGGATGAAGACTGTCAGTCATCCAGGCAGGTAAATATACTGTATGAAAGGTCATCAAGTCAACTGGATTCAACTAACATCTGGTCAACTAACATATTCAGTTAACATCTGAAACATTTCAGAAGTAATGCTGAAGTGACATCATTCTGACCTCATTGCTCAGATGTCTGATCTAGAATGCAGCATCCCTTCCAAGTATGCTATATTTGGTGATCTGAAGAGTCATTATGACCTGGGATTCCCTATTCCTTGAGACCTGGGATTTCCTATCCCTTGAGGTGCTTTCAGACCAAATACGAAGTGAATTTTTCACACAGCGGGATTACATATAAGAGACTATTATAGTAAAGAACTGGAGGAAAACAGAGATAACATTAAAAATACATGGACAATACTTAACAATATTCTTGGAAATAAAAACAGAAATACAAGCTACCCAACCAATCTTTCAAAAAAAAACCTGACTCAGAGTGTGAATGCAGTCCCACCTGCAGATGAATTTAATAATTTTTTTGTTAACATTGGTCCTAATTTGGCTTGAGAAATACCCATTATGGCACCTACAGGTGATACAGTAAGCAAAAACATTGCTATAAAAGACTCCATTTTCATAAAGAACACAGACGAGAGAGAGGTCATTGAAATTGTTAAATCGTTTAAAAGTAAATCATCTACGGATTGTGATGGTATTGATATGCTTTTAGTCAAAACTATCATTGAATGCTTAGTGAAGCCACTGACGTACAGTGGGGCAAAAAAGTATTTAGTCAGCCACCAATTGTGCAAGTTCTCCCACTTAAAAGATGAGACAGGTCTCCAATTTTCATCATAGGTATACCTCAACTATGAGAGACAAAATGAGAAAAAAAAAATCCAGAAAATCACATTGAATGATTTTTAATGAATTAATTGGTAAATTCCTCGGTAAAATAAGTATTTGGTCAATAACAAAAGTTTATCTCAATACTTTGTTATATACCCTTCGCTGGCAATGACAGAGGTCAAACATTTTCTGTAAGTTTTCACAAGGTTTTCACACACTGTTGCTGGTATTTTGGCCCATTCCTCCATGCAAATCTCCGCTAGAGCAGTGATGTTTTGGGGCTGTCGCTGGGCAACACAGACTTTCAACTCCCTCCAAAGATTTTCTATAGGGTTGAGATCTGGAGACTGGCTAGGCCACTCCAGGACCTTGAAATGCTTCTTACGAAGCCACTCCTTCATTGCCCGGGTGGTGTGTTTGGGATCATTGTCATGCTGAAAGATCCAGCCACGTTTCATCTTCAATGCCCTTGCTGATGGAAGGAGGTTTTCACTCAAAATCTCACGATGCATGGCCCCATTCATTCTTTCCTTTACACGGGTCAGTCGTCCTGGTCCCTTTGCAGAAAAACAGCCCCAAAGCATGATGTTTCCACCCCCGTACTTCACAGTAGGTATGGTGTTCTTTCTCCTCCAAACACGACAAGTTGAGTTTTTACCAAAAAGTTCTATTTTGGTTTCATCTGACCATATGACATTCTCCCAGTCCTCTTCTGGATCATCCAAATGCTCTCTAGCAAACTTCAGACGGGCCTGGACATGTACTGGCTTAAGCAGGGGGACACGTCTGGCACTGCAGGATTTGAGTCCCTGGCAGCGTAGTGTGTTACTGATGTAGCCTTTGTTACTTTGGTCCCAGCTCTCTGCAGGTCATTCACTAGGTACCCCCGTGTGGTTCTGGGATTTTTGCTCACTGTTCTCGTGATCATTTTGACCTCAAGGGGTGAGATCTTGCGTGGAGGCCCAGATCGAGGGAGATATTGCAGATTCAGTCTTCCCAGCCTGGTGCAGGTCTACAATTTTGTTTCTGGTGTCCTTTGACAGCTCTTTGGTCTTGGCCATAGTGGAGTTTGGAGTCTGACTGTTTGAGGTTGTGGACAGGTGTCTTTTATACTGATAACGAGTTCAAACAGGTGCCATTAATACAGGTAACGAGTGGAGGACAGAGGAGCCTCTTAAAGAAGAAGTTACAGGTCTGTGAGAGCCAGAAATCTTGCTTGTTTGTAGGTAACCAAATATTTATTTTACTGAGGAATTTACCAATTAATTCATTAAAAATCCTTCAATGTGATTTTCTGGATTTTTTTTCTCATTTTGTCTCTCATAGTTGAGGTATACCTATGACGAAAATTGGAGACCTCTCTCATCTTTTAAGTGGGAGAACTTGCACAATTGGTGGCTGACTAAATACTTTTTTGCCTCACTGTATATCTGTAACCTGTCTCTCCAAACAGGTTTATTTCCCAATGCAATGAAAATAGCTAAAGTAATTTCGATATACAAGACGGGTGACAGAGGGGAATTTTCAAACTATAGACCTATTTCACTATTACTGCAATTTTCCAAGATACTTGAAAAAATATTCTGTGAGAGAATTGACAACTTCATAATGAAGAATAATTTATTGTGTGAGCAGCAATACGGGTTCAGACATAAGAGGACAACTGCATTTGCTCTAATGGAATTTATAGAAAAAATATCAACTGCCATTGAAAATAAAAAGTATTCAGTTGGAGTATTTCTGGATCTTAAAAAAGCATTTGATACAGTGACATTGAGATGGTGACGTCCTACAAGTACCTTGGTGTTCATCTGAACAATAAACTAGACTGGTCACACAATACCGACGCACTCTACAAGAAGGGACAGCGCAGGCTGTTCCTACTGAAGAGGCTCAGGTCTTTTGGTGTACAAGGGGAGCTGCTGAAGACATTCTACGACACGGTGGTGGCATCAGCCATCACTTTTGGAGTGGTCTGCTGGGGCAACGGCATTACAGCAGCCGATAGGAAGAGACTAAACAAACTGATCAAGAAAGCTAGCTCTGTCCTGGGGCAACCCTTGACCCAGTGGAGGAGATAGGAGAGAGAAGGATGGTGGCTAAACTGTCATCTCTGCTGGAGTCCGAGTCCCACCCTATGCAGGACATATTGAACGCACTGAGGAGCTCATTTAGCAGTAGACTACATGATCCTAGGTGCGCAACCGAGAGGTTTCGCAGGTCCTTCCTACCTACGGCTGTCAGGCTGTATAACCTAAGCAGGGCTGCTCACAGAGATAGCAAAAAAACGTGATGACCTAATAGTATTGAATGCAAAAGACGTAACAGACTTACACAAATGGTCCCCTCCAGTATACAACTAGGACAATATCAGTCGCTACAGAGGGTGACAATATGTATGGGTACATATTCATACTATGTAGGATAACTAAGTAGACGGTTATGCTGTTTATTACATCTTGCTACAATGCTCCGCACTTTGTATATATATTTATATATTTATGTGTATGTATGTATATCCACTGCTCTTATTTATATTTTTCGTATCTTCTTAATTATTGCACTGAGTGTTGCTATCCCTGTGCTGTTGCAGTCCTGGAAATTCCCCATTGTGGGACTAATAAAGGCTTATCTTATCTTATCTTATACAGTGGATCATAAATTATTATTAAAGAAACTACAAAATTATGGTATTGGGGGTAGCACTGTCCTGGTTATGTAGTTACTTAAAGAACAGATATTAGTATGTATGTGTTGGTAGCAAAAACTCACAGTTACTGAAGGTTAATTGCGGAGTCCCACAGGGTTCAGTTTGGGGGCCATTGTTATTCAATATGTATATAAATGACATATGTAAAGTTTCGGAAAAAATGGATTTAATATTGTTTACAGATGACACTAATTTATTATGCAGTGGAAGCAATTTGGAACAACTTTTGGATACACCCAGAAAGGAAATAGGAAAGCTTAAACTGTGGTTTGATTCAAACAAATTAACGCTCAATTTAAGTAAGACAAAATTTATAATTTTTAATCATCACAACAACTCAGTATCTATACTCAGTGCAAATGGTGTAGAGATTGAAAGGGTATCTGAAATTAAATTTCTTGGAGTAATAATTGATAAATAATTGTGTTGGAAGTCACATATTAATTGACTATTAAAGGTAAAATATCCAAATCAATTGCAATACTACACAGAGTGAAATATTTGCTGAATCAACCCACACTATATACTTTGTATCATTCATTAATACTCCCATACATGACATATTGTACTGAAGTATGGGGAAATACATATAAAACAAGCATATATCCAATATTTATGCTTCAGAAGAGAGCTATTAGAATAATAAACAAAGCTGCTCACAGGGAACCAACAAACCCACTCTTTCTTAAATTAAAAGCCCTCAAGTTGAAAGATCTGGTTGACTTTAAAACTGCAGTAATAATGTTTAAAGTGAAGAATCTATCACTGCCCGCAAATATCCAAAAGTTGTTCCAAATAAGGGAGAAACAATATCATTTCAGAGGAACATGTATATTTCAAAACCCTTCAGTGAGAACTACCACCGAGCAACACTGTGTTTCAGTGCAAGGAGTCAGATTGTGGAACGCTTTTGGACCTGAATTAAAATCATGTACAACACTTGGACAATTTAAACAAAAACTAAAGGAAGAAATACTCCAAACATATATACAAGATGACATGTAAAATCACATAAGAATTATCATATCCAGTCTTTGTTGTGCTATTGCTTAGTTTTTTTTCTGTTTTATTTTTGTTTGTTTTTTTGTCACATTTTGTCTTAGTTTTGTTCTGAATTGTAATCGCTCCTGTTTTGTTTTTCTTTTGAATTTTTGGATGGAATATGGGTGGGCAATATAAGCTGCGGCTTCAGCCATCACCCATTTCGGATAACTTATGTTCAACTGTATAATCAGATGAGTTATTGTTTAATTTGACCTTGTTAGATCCCCCCCACCCGCCCCTGTTATATTATTCTTTTCTTTTAATCTTTACTTTTAATCTATCCGAAATAAAAGATTCATATAACGTGTTTAAAACCAATGTGTCATGAACCTGGGTTTGGTGGTCCCGAATCCAGTTCTGACCCGTGGTTATTTTGGCCTACTTCTCAATTTATTTTCCATCAGGCGCTTCAGGGAGTCCTTTGGGTCTTCGCTCCCTGACAGCTCGGCACGCCCCCTCCTCCTGTCAGTATCGCCAGCTGATCCTCATTATGGGTGTTTCACACACTTACACGCACACACTTCATTCACTCCCATTCACACGCTCATACACTCACTCATGCACACGTTTTCAATTACGTCCAGCCCACTCTCATTCACACCAGTGGTCTCTTCCCTCAGTATTTTGACTACTTAAACGCTGTGAGAGTAGAGAGAGACCACCGATGAATTATGTGCTTCATACACGACAGTGTGTACCTTCGTGTATGCAAGTTACCATTCCCTATGTTACTCTGTCAGCCTGTTTCATCTTCATCCACCAGACTGCACAGACAGCCCCGGATCACTCCAGCACCGTAAGTTAATGTTTGCCTTTCTCCCTGTGCCGACAGCAGCTCTGCGGCTCTAGGCATTCCCTACCCTGGGCCGTTGAACATCCAGGAGGCGTCCCTGTATGTCTGGTGGCCTCATTATCATCATTCCAACTTTCTGTATAATTGTGACTGTTTGCTGGACTTGTTATTTTGGGGTTTATGTTAATAAAATGCATGAATCAACTCCTGCGCATGGGTTCATCATTCCTCCCTCGGTGCGCTGCGTAATGGCGTATGAGGGTTCATAACAGAATGCTCCGGCCGGCGTCCACCGCTGGTGCAGCAGAGCTCCAGCCAGGGTCCACCACCGGTGCAGCAGAGCTTCAACCGGGGTCCATTGTGGGTGCAACCACATCCCAGACCAGGACCGTTGCGAGTGCAGCCACGTCCCAGGCTGGGACTGTCGCAGGTGCAGCCACGTCCCAAACCAGGACCGTTGCGGGTGCAGCCGCGTCCGAGGCCGGAACCATTGCGGGTGCAGCCACGTCCAAAGCCAGGACCATCGTGGGTGCAGCCACGTCCCAAGCTGGGACCATTGCGGGGGATACGGTCCCCCTGCTCCAAGCCTCAGAGGGTAGGAGAGCTTCTATTTCTCGGTTTGGCCACCTACGCCTAAGGTCCCAGGTGGGTAGGCAACCTCTTCGCCTGTTTCTCTGGTCCTGGTGGCTCCACCATGCTGGTCGGCCACCCGAAAGACTTGGCCTTTGGGTCGGGTGGCCCATCGGCCCGGGCAGGCCGCCAAACGCTGTTCAGTGGGTCGCCTGCTGGATGTGGGACTCGGGCAAGCCACCCGATCAGTCACCCCTCGCCATGCCTGGGGCCTGGGACTCTGGTCAACCCCCTGAACTTTGGTCTCCTGAGGAGGGGGCTTACCCAGATAGCAAAAGGCATTAATTCAATGTTGGATTTTGGTCAGACTGGTTATTTTTGGTTGAGGTTGAAAAATCTATATTGATACAATGTTTAATTACAGTTACCATTTCAATGTTTGAAAGACTGTTGTTGAATCAATGTCGTATAGATGATGATTTTTCAATGTTGAAATGCCCTACATTTAATTTGACATTGTTTCAATGGCGCTGGTGGTGGGGGTCTGTGGGGGTGGGTGGGAGGGAGGGGGGCGCGGCAGGCAGCTCACGAGACCAGCGGTGGTCTCACGTGATCTCGCGCGAGCTCTCACGGGATTTTAGTTCAAACTTGGCGGTTGAACAAATTGTCTCGTGGCAGCGGGGACACAGAACGGCAGCGAATTCTCTGTGTGAGACAAACTGGTAAGTCCTTATGAAATATAATTCATTAGCCCATTCAGATGCCATCATCTGGTTGTCATCTTTAGACTAAATGCTAACTTTGTGTATTATTGCCGTGTCGTGTAAACTATAGTCTGGAGGTTTTAGTTTGATAGCATTATCAATCACTAGCATGCCAGCTAATAATAGTTAACTGGTAAGTCCTTTTGCTAATATTATATATTATTCCGTTCAGATACCATTATATGGCTGTCATCGTTTGAGTAAATGTTAACTTTGTGAATTATTGCCGTGCCAACTTAGTCCGGAGTCTGTTGCTTGTATTAGCAATGCATATAATATATTGTAACGTTGGGGCCATGTTAAGTGGGGCAGGAATTTCCCAGCATGCTTTGCCAGTTGAAAACGTTACTGTGTGTGTTAAATGTGTTATTTCTGAGTTATACTGCTGTGTCATTATAACTGCATTATAATGACCCAGCAGTGTTTAGCAGGATTAGGGCAAGATGTATCATGTGTGTGTAACCATGATTGAAATGGAGGTCTGGGAGAATGACCTCCCCTCCTCTGTGTGCTCAGAAGTGGAGGTTGGGGGTTGGGGTGTGTAAAATAAATCAGGTTGATCACAACCATCTGCTCCATTGTCTTTGAGTGAACCTTGCAAACGTCACACTGGTGTCAGGAGTGGGATGGAGCAGATGGAAGCTAGGATCAGAATGGAGATCCAGCAGCTGGAGCAGTTCATTGCTCAGCTGATGATGGACGATGGGACTGAGACACCACCCCCGGGAGCCGGGAGCCGGGAGCCGGGAGCCGGGACGAATGAAGCGGCGGCGGACCTGACGGGGCCAGCGCACCCCGCCTTCTGTCTTTTTCAAGACAGAGTGGGCAGAGCAGAGCAAACCAGCCCCACATTCCGCCCTTTTCAGGACAGGACGGGCTGGCGATCCCACGGCGATCAAGAGTGACGATCGATCAGGAGGCAGCCATCCCATCTGTTAGGCAGCGGGCCGAGATTCCCCGCTTCAACGGTGAGGCCACGTTGGATGACTACCTGACCCAGGTCGAGCTGGCCGCTGCGCTGAACGGCTGGTCACCAGAGGAAACCGCCGTGCAAGTCGCGCTGGCCTTGGAAGGGAGAGCTCTCTGCACGCTTTCTGATCTCCTGCCTGAGGAGCGCTACAGCTGGCCAGCGCTACAAGGGGCGCTCCAGAGACGATTTGGGAGAACGGCGGACGCTGAGCACGCCCAGGAACAGCTGACCCGCCGCCGTAGAAGCAACCAGGAAAGCCTAGGAACCTATGCTGCAGACATACGGCTGCTAACCCGGCGCAGCTACCCGGATTTCGCACCGGAGGCGGTAGAGAAGCTCGCCCTCCGGAGCTTCATCAAAAGGTCTCCGCCCGGCCCAGCTCCAGAGCCACGTATGGATCCACGCCACGAGCGACTGGGAGACTGCAGTGGCAGAAGCAGAGCGGGTGGAGCCGCTGATGAATCGCACAGTTGAAGCGCCAACGCACAGACAAAGAACCTTCCAGGCCACGATGGAGAGCGAGGAGGAAGAGGAGGAATTACGGCAGACCACGGCGGCGCGTCCCCGGAGAAGAACGCCCCTCGCCGGTGTTAAACTAGAGCGAGGTGGCATGAACGGGGACAGGCCGCCTCCCGCAGATGTTTCCACCGAGGAACCGGCACCACGCGTGGGCCGAGTTGGACACTCTCCAGGGATGTATCTACAGTGCAGCTTGGGGAAGACGTCGATCCGGGCCCTGATTGACACCGGCTCTACAATCTCTCTGGTTCGACCCGGTGTGCTGCCGGGCACGAACAAGACGGCCCCACGGGGGTGGGAACCCACCAAGCGCTGCGTCACCACGGCTACCAGTGAGCGCGCCAGACTGGGGGGGCGGAGAGTTTTGGTGTTGGGGGTGGCCGGTCAGAACATAAGACACCCGTTCTGGCTGGCTGACATCCAAGACCCCTGTATTATTGGACTAGACCTGCTCACAGCCTGGAACGCCAAGATCGACACCGCGGGACCTTCCCTCCAGCTGGGAAACCGGACCATCACGCTCCACAGCAGAACCCAGGGAAGGAACACGGGGGCCTGCGCGATCGAGGGATCGCCAAGACAGACCGGACCAGGCAGGCCACCGCGAGGACTGGACACGATGACGTCACCAGCGCGGACAGAGGGAGCACGAACGCACACAAGGACAGCAAGGGGAGGGGTCAACGTGTCAGCAGAGACGCAGCAGGTGGTGGAGGAATTATTTCAGCGGAGCTGCAGCGGGCTGGACCCGGAACAGGGACGCCAGCTGCGGGAGCTATTGGACTGTTTTATGGGTGTTTTCGCCGCGAAGGATGAGGAATGCGGCCGGACCGGGTTGGTGCAGCACGAGATCGACACCGGTGAGGCCAGGCCGATTCGACTCCACCCACGCCGGCTGCCCTTTTCAAGGCGGGCAGCGGCGGAACAAAAAGTGTGAGAAATGCTGGAGGCAGATGTTATTGAGCCCTCCAGCAGCCCCTGGGCGGCGCCGGTGGTGCTGGTCAAGAAGAAGGACGGGTCGTGGTGGTTCTGTGTGGATTACCGACTCCTGAACGACGCCACCAGGAAAGATTCCTACCCCCTGCCCCGCATCGATGACGCACTGGACCACATCGCCGGCTCCAGCTGGTTCAGCTCGCTGGATCTACGCAGCAGCTATTGGCAGGTAGAGCTGTCACCTGAGGCCCACCAGAAAACAGCCTTCGCCATCGGGCAGGGACCGTACCAGTTTAAAGTGATGCCGTTTGGACTCTGCAACGCTCCGGCCACCTTTGAACGCTTGATGGAGCGAGTGCTGGCTCACGTGCCCCGGAGTCGCTGCGTTGTTTACCTGGATGACCTACTGGTGCATGCAGCTGATTTTGACAGCGCCCTGTCAAACCTCAGAGAGGTGCTGGGAGCCATACAGCAGGCGGGGCTACGGTTACACCCTAAGAAATGCCACCTGTTTCGGCGGGAGACCACCTTTTTGGGCCACGTCGTCAGCGCAGCGGGGGTTGCCACCGACCCGGAAAAAGTGGCAACAGTGAGAGACTGGCCAGTGCCGCGGAACGTCAGAGAACTGAGGAGTTTTCTTGGATTGGCCTCCTATTATAGGAGGTTTGTGAAAGACTTCGCCACCATTGCCAGCCCGCTGCATCAGCTGACGCAGAAAGGACGCACGTTCCAGTGGAGCGACAGCTGTGCTGCTGCTTTCTCCCAGCTTCGCGCAGCGCTCATCAGAGCCCCCGTCCTGCAATATCCCGACCCGAACCGCCCTTTCATCGTGGACACGGATGCCAGCAACCAGGGCATCGGGGCGGTGCTATCCCAGGAGGGAGAACACGGAGAGCAGGCAGTCGCTTTTTTCAGCCGCACTCTCAGCAGAGCCGAGAGAAATTACTGTGTGACTCGCAGAGAGCTGCTGGCTGTCATTCAAGGACTGCGTCATTTCCGCCCGTATGTGTACGGGGGGAGGTTCCAGCTCAGGACGGACCACGCTTCCCTGACCTGGTTGTTAAACTTCAAAGAACCGGATGGACAGTTGGCGAGGTGGCTGGAGGCACTGCAGGATTATAATTTCCAGACTGTGCATCGGGCAGGCCGCCTCCATGCCAACGCTGACGCGCTGTCTCGGCGCCCCTGTGCGACAGAGGAGTGTCGTCACTGCCAACGGGCTGAAGATCGGGACCAAACCGCCCCACGGGCTGCCGCTCTCCGAGCCGCTGCGAGCAGGAATCACGCAGCGACGCACAGCCCCTCCTCAGATGATCAGGCAGTTCTCCCCAGCGATGACGTCACAGAGGTTCTTGGCACACAGCAGCTGCAGAGCGAGCAGGACAGAGACCCGGTCATTTCGCGGGTTCGGCAGCGGCTGGACGCAGGACAGCAGCCCGCCTGGGAGGTTGTGTCACCGCTGGACCCAGAGACTAAGGCCCTGCACTCCCAGTGGGCCAACCTCCGCTGCTACGAGGGCGTGGTGTATCGACAGTGGCAGACTCCAGCTGGGCAGCGGCACGTCTGGCAGCTGCTGGTTCCTCGTCGACTCCGGCCCAAAGTACTCCAGCTGGTTCATGGGGCGGTAGGAGCGGGCCACTTCGGAGTGACAAAGACGCTGCAGCGCCTTCGGGCCCGGTTCTACTGGCCCGGTTGTCATCAGGACGTGGAGCTCCACGTTCATCGCTGCGACACATGCACAGCTCAGAAGGGACCAACTCAGCAATCCCACGCTCCCCTGCAGCAGTACCGGGTGGGAGCACCGATGGAGCGAGTGGGAGTGGACATCCTGGGCCCTTTCCCGACCACGGACCGGGGGAACCGCTACGTGCTGGTCGCAATGGATTATTTCACTAAGTGGCCAGAGGCGTACGCGGTCCCGGATCAGAGCGCCGCTACGACGGCATCAAAGCTGGTGGATGAAATGTTCTGTCGGTTTGGCGCACCGGAGGAGCTGCACAGCGATCAGGGTCGGAACTTCGAGGCAGAGGTCTTCGGAGAGGTCTGCAAACGGCTGGGCATCCGGAAGACCCGGACCACCCCGCTGCATCCACAGAGCGACGGCCTGGTCGAACGATTCAACCGGACCCTCACCACCCAGCTCGCTATCCTAGTGGACCAGCGACAGCGAGACTGGGACCTGCATCTGCCTTTTGTTTTGTGGGCGTACCGGACGACAGCTCAGGAATCTACCCGGTGCACCCCTGCGGCGCTCATGTTTGGACGCGAGCTGCGCACACCGGTGGATTTGGTATTCGGTTGTCCCCCTGAGCCGGAGGTGGAGGGAAAACCCGGATTGGATTATTTTTTTTGTTTGAAAGAACGTCTCCACACGGTGCACGAGCTGGCTCGAGAGGCCCTGGCAGCGGCAGGGGGCCGGCAGAAGCGAGCGTACGACTCCCGCTGCCAGGGGAGGGACTTTGCACCGGGAGATCGAGTCTGGGTTTTCTGCCCTGAGAGGAAGAGAGGACGATCACCGAAGCTGGTGAGCCAGTGGTCGGGGCCATGCGTGGTCCTGGAGAGACTGTCAGATGTGGTGTACAGGGTGAGGCTTAGAAAAAGGGACCGGGTTGTGGTCCTTCATCGTGACCGTCTCGCCCCGTATCGGCCATCTGCACCGCTGGTGGACGAACCGGAGCTTCCATCCCGGCCCGATACCCCGACTGAGACCCAGATGGACACTAGGGGGCCTGTACGTGTTGGCCGCTGGCGCCGAAGACCGCCCCGACACCTGGATGAGTTTGTATTGGACTTTTAAATTGGACTTTAATTTTTCTGGGGACAGAAACCAGTCCGGGGGGGGGGGGGCAGTGTAACGTTGGGGCCATGTTAAGTGGGGCAGGAATTTCCCAGCATGCTTTGCCAGTTGAAAACGTTACTGTGTGTGTTAAATGTGTTATTTCTGAGTTATACTGCTGTGTCATTATAACTGCATTATAATGACCCAGCAGTGTTTAGCAGGATTAGGGCAAGATGTATCATGTGTGTGTAACCATGATTGAAATGGAGGTCTGGGAGAATGACCTCCCCTCCTCTGTGTGCTCAGAAGTGGAGGTTGGGGGTCGGGGTGTGTAAAATAAATCAGGTTGATCACAACCATCTGCTCCATTGTCTTTGTGTGAACCTTGCAAACGTCACAATATTAACATTAGCTAGCATGCTAGTTAACGTTATGCCCGCCATTTTGCTAGCGAGTCTCGCGATTAAAACATTAATTTATCTGTGTATATAATTATATATTATTAGCGTTTTTAATAGTTACATAAGCATTATTGTAACCAGCACCATGGTAAAGCAGTTGGTTTATTTATAATGGTGAACTAAGAAAGGTGGAGGAGGAGGCCTCCCGCTGGCCAGCGACACACACTTAGGGGTGTCAATCCCATTTGTGACAGAATGAATGGCATTACTTTTATAACAGCCACAAATGGGACTAGTCAATCAGGTTAATTAAAGTGGTAACCTTGATCCCCATTTTGTTCTCCTTTCTGGTATCTAAGGAGAACCATTAATTGTGGGTGTGTTGGGGTACAGTATAAGATATATTTGGCATTATATTATCAGATATGTTTGGTAACTAAACAGAAATGTATTTGAATTAAAATCTGACTGCCATTTTCAAAACCCTGTTTGTATTATATTGTTTAAGTAGTAATCATACTTCTTAAAAATGACATACTGTATTTTCTGCTTGTTCTTTTGCAGATTCATTTGAAAAGGCCAAGCAACATGAAGAAAAGTATGTATCTACTGGATGTCCGACCACTGATTTGGAATCGGAGGAGGAAGAAGATGTATGTTGTAAAAGAAGAAAAAGGTACAGTTGAATTCCTTAACCAAATGTGTTTATTAAATTAGCCTACACCTAGACACCGCTGCCTTGTGTCCACCCTGAGATAAGGAGGTCAGGGTTCAATCTCTGGCCGAGTCATAGCTCATCCCTCCCTGCTTAGCACTCAGCTTTGAGGGTTGGATTGGATGTCCATCCTGTGATAGACTAGTGTCATGTCTATGTGTACTTGTACGCCAAATTGCCTCATTTTACAAAAACGGGCAATGACCCAAGAACAGTGTCTATCTCAAGGCTTGCTCATTTAATGTAATTATATTAATATTTTTTCAATTGGTGGGAATGTTTAATTTTTATTTTCAAGGCCAAATCCTGTGTACGTGGAGTCAGATGGGGAGCCAGAATCCAGCAGTGTTAAGAGAAAATTTGCCAAGCCACCTACTATTCATTTTCCAGGTACATTGACAGTTATGACAACTGTTACACCTAAGTATTGCCATGTATAATTCTATTTATTTGTTAATACAGTGCTGCCAGAATCCAACCAGTACCCCTCTGTACCAACCCCAGATGGAAGCAGTGGTATGTCATTACTTATTACAATGGCAGAAACGAAATGCAATTGCATGTGAGCTTTAATTTACAAGCATTTAGTTCCTCTGTAAATACATGCATACATATCAGTCATGTGATATGTGCTGAAAAGTTACAGCACTATTCCTGTCTTGTGTTCCCTTCTTTTAGCCTCTGGGGTAAGCTGCTCGGTGGGTGTTCAGTCATTTGACAAGCTTAATAATGGTAAGTAAACCACTTCACATTGATACCTCAAGGTGGACAGATTTTAAATGTGCTTTGTCTGCGTTATAGCATTCATAGTTTGTTTTGTGTTCTCTCATTTTAGGCTGTTGTGGAAGCTACTTGGCAGAGCTAGAGTCAACAGACCTCTGTATTGATGGTAAGTAGATAAATAGGCTACATATAGCTATGTGATGCCCTCAGCCACTCTTATTGTGTCTGAAGTCTGTTTAGATAGGAGGCAGTATTGTCTCTATGGGGGATTACTAGTCTTACCTCACTGGAGACCTTACACTGACTGGAAAAAAATTAAATCGGTGGAAATGTTAGCTGAGTGCATAATACAGTCGCTTATTCAGTGTCTCACTATTTTGCAAGGAGCTGTTTGCATTGGCATGATATCATGAGTTATTTTAACTTGACTAATTAGGTTTATTAGAATCCATATCAGGAGGGCACCATACTGGACAAGTAAGGAATGGTATGTCCGTTGTCCCTTGTCAAGAGCATTTTTATAGATTTGTGATTATTTTATTAGCTATCACTTAACAGCTGCTGTGCCTATGTTGCTATTGCGCCCTGACATACAGGACTGTAACTCTATTAAGGACTTAAATATTTGAACTTGTAGCTCCTGACACTCTATCCAAACTTTAAAACATATACACGGTCTTGATAAATTGTATCCAAGCTTTTTTCTTTCTCACCAAATTAAATCCTCTTGAATAATTTGATTGTCCTCTTTTTAGACTTTGCTAGCAATCACCATCACCACCCCCAAGGCTATAAAGGTGAGTTAACTAACAAATTTTCATCACATTTTTTAAAATTAATTTTTTTTACCATCATACATGCCAGCCAATCTCAAATGATGCCATTCATTGTTCAATCAATCTGGGCATCCTTAGATGTTGTTTGTGCAGAATTCCACAAATCATGTTCAATGTAATTATTAATGATGTGTGTCCTTTCTTTTAGACATCAGTTCCAGCTATGCAAATGGCTCCAGATCAGCTGACTTCAGATCACCTGGCCTGGGTAAAAATACCTGTATTCCCATTTACCCCCCAATACACAATGACCTAATGTACAATGCCATTTGTGATGCCAGGTCGTTGGTTTCTTAAAGGTTCAGCTCCAGAAACACCACAGGGAAAATTCTATGCAGTGGAGCCCAGCCAAATGTTTCAAGGTAGTATCATTTTCTGATCAACTTCTTAACCTTCTTAACCTATCTGATGCCATCTGAATTGAGAAACATGTCCCTTGTGATTTTACTGTCTTTGTTAGGCATAACATTTAAGCGCTTAACGGTTACTTTAAGTTAGGAGTGCAAACATTAGCGAGTTGCTTAGTGTCATTCTAAATTATTGAAAATGGTCAATCTATCCTTGAAATTTAATATAAAACCAATTGTTTTTCTTTCAAGACATTGCTGCCAACAAAAACACCAAGATGCTTACAGAGCTACTCATAAAGGTGGAGCAAATGTCACGGGACATTCAGTTTATAAAGACTGAAATCGCCTTGAATATTCCTGGAGCTGATCCTGAATCACAGAGAGAAGAGCCCTTCCCCATCATTCTGCCACTTGCCAATGAGGAGCAGTTTGATGAGGCTGAAGCTGCACTGAAGGAGGAAACAGTCCGTCGAAAGATGGTGAATCATTTTTACACTCAGATTTTTTTAAATTTACTGTCAGGAATTGTAGGAGTGGAGATATTAAATTAGTTTTTCACTTGGATGTGTTTGGCATAGAAATATTGTGAAAATAGCCGATCTACATGTTCATATCGCCTTGCGATCATATGTGGAATGATCTTTCTTTCTTGGTCAATATTTGACCATTTGTTTTGTCAATTTGTTTGATAGCATTGTTTGTTGACTACCGGTAGTTTTGAACAATAATGGTCTTATTTCTTCCTTAGAGGTAATAAGGATGTCTTAAATGCAGTACTCTGTCCATTTTACATGGCACACTGTACACTTTAGCAAACTAAGCATTTCCTCTCTAATCTGTTAAGATTACCCGCCTGGCATTAGTTGGAGGGACCAATTCTGAAAATATGATCCGGCGAATGCTATCTGCTACCATGGCAAACAGTCTAGCCTGCATCTTCAACTGGGCGGGAAAGGGACTGAAGAGGGCCTTCAAGGACACATTAATGCAGGACTGCATGTTTGGTGAGTCTGCACATCAAAATACTAGTTTATTGCTACTTTACAACGGATTTGGCAATTTTGATAAGTGATGTTGAATTTAATTCATAAGTATTTTAAATTTCTATCTGAAGTAAATAAGAATGGATGCATTTTCCTCCCCATGGAAGGAGCTTGATAAATGGCTCATTCCATGTGGAGGAAAATGCATCCACTCTTAAAGAAGCACTTCACCTATTTCCAGTGTTTATCTTCATGTAATGGTCCTCTAATGCAGCGGTTCTCAACTATTTCAGGCAGTGATCCCCCAAAATAATCACATTTGACCTGGAGACCCCCTAAAATAATAATTGAACTGGGGATCCCCCACCCTGACAAGCACTTGGAATTGTGGTGTTGAGGCATTAAATTTAGTTTGACAGATAAATATTGTGAAAATAGACGATCTACAAGCTCGTAATGTGAAGGCACTGTGAGCTTGTAGATCGGCTATTTTCACAGTTTTTGCGTCCTTATAGATAAATCCACAGAGCGCAGCGCTCAGCACAGTCATTCCTGCTGTGTCAATCAGGCCTATGTTCCTATACAAGACTATATAAGACTTCTGGTGGACTGCCTCTTCCACCTCTATAGACATCTATAGAGGTACTCTTATTCTGAAGAGATCATCTGCTGGAAGTCCTATATTGATGTGATGTCTCTGGTAGGCAGGTTTCAGAACCTGTCCGTCCTCTGAGACACAGAGTAGGCATAAACTGCCATTTGTTATGAGTATTAGTGTGGATCATTTATATGAAGATAGGGTTGATTTTCAGGGTCCGCCTGAAAATCTAGTACACCAAAAAGGACACACTGGACATTTATGTCACTTTGGAATGGAACTGCAGCTGCAGAACTGCATTTTTCTTATTTTTAATTTTACAAATTTATAACCCTTTTTTTCTTTCTGTTTGTTTCAGCAAGTGCTCGTCAATTTGACCGCAAGTTGATGGAATTGCAGTACAGGGATGCACTGCAGAAGTGGCTGCGTTATGCACCTGAGAGGAGAGGCGGGGTACCAAGGAAAGGAAAGTCAAAAAGTTAAAAGGACAGCGCTAAGCTGTTATGTTCTATTCATGTTGAACTGAGTCTATTGGTTCTTAAGGACTGCCTGATTTCCAATATTGTTGCAGGACAGCGCTAAGCTGTTATGTTCTGTTTCTGTTCATGTTGAACTGAGTCTGTTAGTTCTTAAGAACTGCCTGATTTCCACTGAGTATGACAATATTGTTGCATTTGTATGTTTGTGTCCCCTGGATTTTCAGGGGATTTCTTCTCTTTCTTTCAATAAACAACTAAATGAATAATGGTCAGTTAATTGTTTTTCTGTTAATAGAGATGCAGTTAAGCAGCTGTTCTCAATTTTGGTTTCTTTAAAAAAAAAAAAAGAAATAGCCAATCTACAAGCTCACAACACATTTTTCAAATATTCACCTATGACACAATTATAATCAAGTATGGGGTCCCCCAAAGCATGTTTCAGTAAAGTGGGGTCTTTGTATAAAACGGTTGAGAACCACTGCAATATAGCATACTTAATGGACCGGCATTTTTCAGCATTTTAAGCTTCATCTGTATGGTTTTAATATGCCTCATTTAAAAAATAAAAAAGTGATTATTTTTTTAATGAGGCATATTAAAAACAGAGAGGAAGTTTGGAAAGTGTTGAAATGGCCCTTTAATAATAACAATGTTTCAATATATAATGCAATGCATATATATATATAGTTGAATCAGTGTTGATGCAGTTCTACATTCTTTCAATGTTGATCATATCATAGTTGAATCAAGGTTGATTCATTGTCAGAATTGATTGAAAATTCAATGTTGATCATAGCGAGCACTTTCAATGTTTTTTTCAATATCTGATATCAATGTTGATTCAATCTTCAAGCCTGACAATATCTCAATGTTGATTCAATCAATTTTTGCTATCTGGGTAGTGTCCTAGGTAGGGGTTGCGTAATGGCGCACAAGGGTTCATAACATAATGTAAGGGCACAAATGCATTTGACTTTTTGTCCAAGCTGTTATGTGTTGCCATAACACTATGCACAGCATGGACGTGATGTTGCAGGCACGAATGACATCGTCACGCCATGCCTATAATAAGAGACTGATGGCAGCAGCCTGGGTCTTTTAGCGCTCCGCCATGAGCCTGTAACACCACCTGTATTCCTGTACTGTTAGCTTGCTAGCTACAATTCTGTGTATTCCACTTGCTACTAGCTTTCTTTAATAAAAGGCACCGTTCAGCTCAGCCATCATCTCCGCAGTCCCTCATTCATGGACACAATGGTGACAAGGAAGACCCATGCAACACCAAGCATAATGGAGACTGAGCTGCTGCGTTTCGCCGATAGGAGAATGGCCTGAAGAATCAAGCTCCACCAACGCTGACAGGGAGCGGGGGAGATGACCCAGCTAGGGTTGGCAACTGTCCCGATTTAGCCGGGATGTCCCGATTATTGGGCTAAATATGTTTGTCCCGTTAATTTAAGTCTACCTTAATGAATGGGCTAGGCTGGACTAAAGCCCAGGGGCCTACGAAGATCAGGGCCTATCATGAGCCAATGAAAAAGATCACGTTGTTAATTGGTCAAATTCTATGTCCATCACTTGATATTCATGTGTGGCGGCAGATTGGTCTAATTTACAAGTGCCCCACATGGATACCATGTAACAATAGCCTATCAGAGGAATTGTCTTGACATATGACTATGCAAGCGTCAGTGAGAGGGTAAGAAGTAATTAGCTCGGTTAAAATGTCCGGAAAAAAGTTTGAAAGTGGCCCTCATAAAATTATTGAGAGGAAAAGAGCTTAGGGAAAACAAATTGTTCAAAAAATCCCAAAGCATAAAGGATTTTTCTAAGCTCCAGCACCAGATCATATTATATATTATATCATATTATATGATCTAACATTTAAAAGTAAACAAAAAGTAGTACCAAAAGAAACTGTCATGAATGCCCTTTGGGGCAGGAAGGTGAGACCCATGTGCTGAACTGTGAGTTTGGGCACATAAAGTTCAACACAGTGCTATAAACACAAAAAACGAACAAAGGAGAAAACTTACAGATTTTGCACCCCAGAGCAGGGCAGGGCTGTGGTGGAGATGGGGAGAATGCAAACCAAGGCAGCGGGAAATGGAAATGAAAATAACTCCCCTTAAATAGGGATAAAAACCCTTTACATAATTAATGACCGGTGTGAGTTAAATGAACGGGCAGGAGAAAGCAGTGACACATAATTTGGACCAGCTGGGAATAATGAGGGAGCCATCGGAGCTGACAGCTGGCAGGGCCATGCCCATGCAGAGAAAAAAAAAAAACAGAAGCCACTGACAGCTGTCAACCCCAAGAGAAGGAGCACAACAGAATACAAACATAACAATATGGCAGAAAATGGAGACAGGCAACCTCAAAAATACAATTAACAAACTATAACGAACAAATAAATCATATTGAGAAACAATATAGGATAAGTGACAACTCAAAATGACAACACAGTACAAATATGAAAAAAGGCAGACAACCTGAGCCCGGTGGAATTCCCCCCACGCTCAGAGCATGACAGAAACCTCATATGAGACTTCTTGTGCAACGAAAAGGCTAAAAATCAAAATGTCGAATATCTGATGAACACATCAACAAAAAATCTCCAATATATTCAATCAAAACCAAAGGAAGAGTTAAGGAAGCGTAGCGTTTCTCACAAATGTTGACAGATCAACTGACCAACGATACACCATAGCAATAGGTCGTCTGACTCATTGGCCTATTAGGCCCCAAAATACTTAACCAAAAATAATATTTAAAATTACATGTCATGCACTTACTTGCTTTGGGCAATGGCCAGAAGCTGTCAGGTTTGTCCTTAGTGTTTTCTCTGGTTGTTTCTGTCCCAAAAGAAAGGATATGACAGTAGTTAGTTAGATGCATATATGCATTATAGATATAATAAAAATATGAAAATATGACACACAAATTAATACACATATGAACACAAACATAAAAAACTTTGAGTATCCTGGGGCACTGACATGTTCTGATCCATGGAGAGAATGGCACCATCATCACTCTCATCTCTTCAAGCTGTAATAAATCGTGCACTCAAGTGAATGAGGGAAAATTAGACACCAGTACATGTATCTCTAAAAATTAATAAAGTAGTTTGTAGACTTAGACACTTAATATCTATTTTTAATCATTCTTTCATCTTATCCATCATTCACAATATATATAAAAGTACAGTGTTATTCTGCAACCAAGGAAACAAATACTAATTCAATGTAAAACTTACAACCAGGTCTTGGAGATGTACTGGCAGTGCAGGCAGTACTTGCCCATCTCACTGAATGTTCTGCAAAGTTAAGAAAATTATTAAGAAACTAGAAAAGCACTCATAGAGCGCATACCTCCGCCAAGGCTCCTTCCGTTTCTCATGGATCACCTCCAAAATGTAATGGGCTTGTGTGTAGGCCTATAGCCACTTGTGGTGAAAATTGCATCCAAGTCTGTCCATTAGTTTTGGAGTTTTGTGGCTGACACACTGTGAGAAGAGCCTTGGCTGAGGTATGCATTCCCAGATCATCACCAAAATGTAATGGGTTCCTCTCTAGGCCGAGAACCACCTCTGGTGAAACAGACAGACAAACAGACAAATGCCAGTAAAAGCATTACCTCCTTGGCGGAGGTAATGAACTCAAGTGTTGCTGTTGTGTCCATCTCCTCCATCTCCAAACTCCCAGGCTGCGGGCGTTGCAATTCATCGCACAACCGCGTACAACCCACAGGCCAATGGGTTATGCGAGCGTTTTCATAGATCACTGAAAGCAGCACTCAGGGCTTCACTGACGGATGCAAATTGGGTAGACAGGTTGGAGTGGGTTTTATTGGGGTTGCGCTCCGCGCCAAAAGAGGATTTGGAAGCTTCCCTGGCAGAGAGCTCGTTTTTGCGCAGCCCCTATGGCTGCCCGGGGAATTTCTGCCAAATAATCCCGCGCCGGACAGCTGCCTGTCTCAGCTTTTGCAGCGTAGCGGAAACACAGGCACGCTGCCGGTCCCGGCCCACCACTGTTTTCCGCGTGCTTTTGTGCCTAAAACTTTGAAGAACGCGGAGTTCGTGTTCGTCAGACATGACGACCAGCGCCCTCCATTGCGCCTGCACACATGTTGAAAATGGCCCTATTGTGGATGTTGTGTTCAATGATGAGACTGAGTTCATTCCTCAGGTTTGGTTTTATTACAGAACACAATCATCCAACATTCTCAAATAGAAAGAAGAGGCAGAATAATGTTACATCACACTCTTATACCTCAGGGGGATTAAGAACTCAAGTCACATGGTGCTTCTGCAAACATTCAATCACAATGCAAGTCTGAAGATTCACCATTGTCTGTTATTCTCTGGTGTTCCCCCCAGGGCCTCCTCTCCGAGACAGGGGTCTGACTTCACACCTCCTCGACATCTCCTGTCAGCTCCCGTCGATCCAGACTCTTTGTTCCTCCAGACGTGAAGCCCCAATCTACATAAGCCATACATTTGTGGGAGATATGAACCAGACATATGTGCCACACTCTTGTGGGAAATATGAACCAAACATATGTGCCACATGACCCCCTCCAAACGTCTGCATGGGACAAACATACTCGTAAATGCATAACATAAAAGACATTACCACATAACCAACAATCAATCCCCCAATCTCTTAGGTCTTAGCTTCCTGCCGAATCTGCTGTAGGCCGGCTTCGCTGCGTCTGCAGCATCTCCTCGCACCTGGGGATTAGATTTGTTAGCACATCTCTGTGGGAGCTCTGGAGCATGCCTTCTCGGTGGCCTGCCCCGGCGGGGGGCTTTCGCCAACTGCACGTGTTCATCAGCCAGGACAAAAGCGGGCTTGAGTCTGTTTATGCAAATTAGCTCCCTTCTGCCCCCCAAATCTAGCAAGAAATGCTTCTCATTTTTTTCCAGCACCCTGAACGGTCCATCGTAAGGCGGACGCAGCCCTGGGCGTTGTGCATCATGTCTAACAAAAACAAACTCTGCGTTTTTCAAAGCCTCTAGCACAAAAACGCGTGGAAAACTGTGATGCACTGGGCCAGGCAGCGTGTTTGATCCTGTGCCGCTCTGCAACAGCTGAGCAGGGGGGCAATTGGGTGCAGGATTTTCCGGAAGAAATTCCCCCGGCAAACGGAGAGGTTGTGCAAACACTAACTCCGCTGGGGAGGCATGCAAATCCTCCTTAGGTGCAGAACGCAACCCCAATAAAACCCATGGCAGTTTGTCCACCCAATTTGTATCCGTGAGCGATGCTCTGAGGGCTGCTTTCAATGACCTATGAAAGCGTTCACATAAACCGTTGGCCTGAGGGTTATACGCGGTAGTGCGGTGTATCTTCACCCCTAAACTGCGGGCCATAGACGACCACAGCTCGGAAACAAATTGAGGTCCTCTGCCGGACGTTATGTCCGACGGAACTCCAAAACGCGCAACCCAAGTTGTTAAAAACGCACGCGCAACCTCTTCTGCCGTTGTTGACGCCAGAGGTACCGCTTCCGGCCAACGCGTGGTGCGGTCCACCATCGTCAAAAGGTGTGTGTGCCCTTGAGACGAGGGAAGCGGGCCCACCAGATCAACATGCACATGATCGAAATGTTTAACTGGGATGTGAAAAGGCTCCAAAGGGGCCCTCGTGTGCTTGTGTATCTTAGCCGTCTGGCACGCTACACAAGCTGCTGCCCATTCCTTGACCTGTTTGCGAAACCCCAGCCAGACAAATTTCTCCCCCACCATCCCGATCGATGTGCGCACCCCCGGGTGCGCCAGCGAATGGACCAAGTCAAAAACGCGGCAGCGCCACGCAGCTGGAACCACGGGGCGAGGCCGTCCCGTGGAGACATCGCATATTAAGGGGGGCATACCTATTTGCAGCACCCTGTGCTCCAGCCTTAACCCTGTTGGTCCAGACTGGAGGGCGCGCACATCCGCGTCACCAACCTGCTCTGCAGCCATGTCTGCATAATCTAACCCTACGTGGACCGGGGCCGCGCGCGCTCCCGCGTCACTGCCCTGGCCCACAGCCACTGAGTCTGCCCCCACGTGGCCTGGCGTTGCCACAGCACGTGAGAGACAGTCTGCCACTACATTGTGTTTACCTGCGACATGCTGGATATCGGTGGTGAACTCCGATATTGCGGCTAGCTGCCTTTGCTGTCGGCCTGACCAAGGTTCTGAGATCTTGGCCATTGCAAACGTTAACAGTTTGTGGTCCACGAAAGCGGTGAAACGACGCCCTTCCAGCCAGAACTGGAAATGGCGGCTGGCCAAGTGTAGGGCTAAAAGCTCCCTATCAAACGCGCTGTATTTACGCTCGTTATCGCGCAAGGATTTGCTAAAGAACGCAAGCGGCTGCCAGGTCCCTGCCACACACTGTTCAATGACTGCCCCCACCGCTAGATCAGAAGCGTTGGTGGTGAGCGCCAAACGGGCTGTTGGAACCGGGTGCACCAACAAAACGGCGCTTGCAAGGGCTGATTTGACCTGGGAGAAAGTGCGCTCCCGCTCCGGAGACCATTCGACCTTATTCGTGGGTTTTTGTTTTTTTAGTGCCGTGTACAGTGGCTGCATGAGCTGCGCTGCGCTCGGAAGAAACCGGTTGTAAAAATTAACCATTCCTAGAAACTCCTACAGCGCTTTTATCGTTTGAGGTTGGGGAAAATCTGTTATCGCGCGCACTTTCTCAGGCAGGGGAACCGCTCCTTCTGGTGAAACGCGATGCCCCAAAAAATCGATTTGCGCCACCCCGAACTGGCACTTCGCTGGGTTAATTATCAACCCGTGCTCTGCCAGTCTCCGAAAAACCGCTGTGAGGTGGGTTTCGTGTTCGTCTTCAGACGTGCTGGCTACCAATATGTCGTCTAAATAGACGAACACAAAAGGCAGGTCGCGTAAAACTGCATCCATCATGCGTTGGAAAGTTTGCGCGGCGCCCTTTAACCCAAACGGCATGCGCAAAAACTCAAAAAGCCCAAACGGAGTTATTACAGCGGTTTTGGGAATATCCTGCGCGCGCACGGGGACTTGATGGTAGCCGCGCACCAAGTCTATTTTAGAAAAAATGCGCGCCCCCGCCAAATGAATTGAAAAATCCTGGATGTGCGGAATCGGGTAGCGGTCGTGTGCCGAGACGTTGTTCAACCTGCGGAAATCGCCACAAGGTCGCCACGAGCCATCAGCCTTTGGCACCATGTGTAACGGTGAAGCCCAGGGGCTGTTCAAGCGTCTAATTATGCCCAGTTTTTCCAGGTTGGCAAACTCCTCGCGCGCTATTGCCAGTTTAGCTGAGTCCAAGCGCCGGGCTTTTGCAAAAACAGGCGGCCCAGTGGTGGTGATAAAATGCTCCACCCCGTGTTTGGCCACTGTCGCCGAAAACTTTGGAACTGTGAGTGCTGGAAAGTGAGTGAGCAGAGCGTGAAACTTACCACCTGCAGCTGTGATGTTGGCGTGTGCAGTCGGCGGAGCCACCCGAGCTGTGCAGGGGATAGAATGAAAAGACAGTGCATTAACCAGACGTCTATTAGCAAGATCAACCAATAAACCATGTGAGCACAAAAAATCAGCCCCTAACATGTTAAAACTGACTGCCGCTACAATAAATGTCCACTCAAATGAACGGCCCTGTAAGGACAGAAGCATGGTCCTCTCACCGAATGTCTTGATCGCTGAGCCATTCGCAGCTGATACTGACACCCAGGGAGTTTTAGACGGCATCAGCCGTTCCGCGTAGGTAGGCGTGACGAAACTCAGCTGGGAGCCCGTGTCCACGAGGAATTGTTTCCCCGAGTGTGCATCTGTCAGGTAAAGTAGCTTGTTTTCTTCTCCGAGGGAGGCCGCTGCTACCGGCCCCTGGTCTTGGCATTTCCCTGACGCTGGAATCAGCACGGTGGGAGACATCTGTGTGCCCTCTCCGCAAAATGGCGGTGGTAGAAACGCCGGACGTCGCCCGCTCCGTGTCGCTTGGTGCCGACTGCCGCGTCGCCTGCCGCGTCGCCTGCCGCCTGTCGCCGCCGTAGCCGGTTCGTCTGACACCGCCACCACTGGCTCCAAACCATCTCTGGGCGCCGTCCTCCGCTCAGCTGCCACGGCCGAAGCCGCGCTCCGTTTGTGGGCGTCGACGAGTTGCTGCGCCTCCTTGCTGAGCCCATGTTAGTCCCGCTTGGCCAATCGGGGTGAGTCTGCCAGGGTCACTCTCACTGCTGGCGGCAGAGTGCGGAGGAAAAGGTGGGCGAAAATAAATTCGCCATCTTCGGAGTCTTTCAGTCTCAGCATCTTCACCATCAGGTCTGCCGGTCTGTCGTTCTCCGACTCCGTCAACGCTAGGAGCCCCTCTGCTCGCTGTTGCACCGAGGGGGTGAAATGGCTGATCAGCGCCTCCTTCAATGCGCTGTACTTGTCGGTGTCCGGTGGGTGGTTAACCAGGTCTTCCACCCTCTGGACCGTGTGACTGTCCAGCTTCGCTACCACATGGTAGAACCTCGTTTCATCCTTTGAGATTCTCCGGAGGTTGAACTGCGCCTCGACCGCGCTGAACCAGGAGCGCGGGCTGTGCTGCCAGAAATCGGGCAGCCGGAGCGTGGAGGCAGCCATCAGGCTGGCCTCTGACGAGCTCCGCTCGGGAGAATTCTCCCTGCTCATTCTTTGTCGTGGGTCACCAGTGTGGAAGTTGTGTTCAATGATGAGACTGAGTTCATTCCTCAGGTTCGGCTTTATTGCAGAACACAATCATCCAACATTCTCAAATAGAAAGAAGAGGCAGAATAATGTTGCACCACACTCTTATACCTCAGGGGGATTAAGAACTCAAGTCACATGGTGCTTCTGCAAACATTCAATCACAATGCAAGTCACATTCAATCACAATGCAAGTCTCTGAAGATTCACCATTGTCTCTTATTCTCTGGTGTTCTGGGAAACCCCCCAGGGCCTCCTCTCCGAGACAGGGGTCTGACTTCACACCTCCTCGACATCTCCTGTCAGCCCCCGTCGATCCAGACTCTTTGTTCCTCCAGACGTGAAGCCCCAGTCCACATAAGCCATACATTTGTGGGAGATATGAACCAGACATATGTGCCACACTCTTGTGGGAAATATGAACCAAACATATGTGCCACACTATCTCACAATGTTAAAGAATCCTTTAAAAAATTCCTGGATCCAGACGGTGATCCGGATCATCCCCAAAATTTAATCAGTTCTTCCTTGTACCATTTCCAACAACGCCTGAAAGTTTCATCGAAATCCGTCCAAAACTTTTTGAGTTATCTTGCTAACCAACAGACAGACAGACAAACAAACCCTGGCAAAAACATTACCGCCTGCGGCCTGGCGGAGGTAACTAATCACAATGGAAAATTTTAATTTAACATACAGAAACATTTAATACCAGAATCATCTACAAAGTTATTATAACATTTAAATTCAAGTATGTGGTGCACATATGTGGGTTTCATATGCTTCACATGTACACTCACCGGCCACTTTATTAGGTACACCTGTCCAACTGCTCGTTAACACTTAATTTCTAATCAGCCAATCACATGGCGGCAACTCAGTGCATTTAGGCATGTAGACATGGTCAAGACAATCTCCTGCAGTTCAAACCGAGCATCAGTATGGGGAAGAAAGGTGATTTGAGTGACTTTGAACGTGGCATGGTTGTTGGTGCCAGAAGGGCTGGTCTGAGTATTTCAGAAACTGCTGATCTACTGGGATTTTCACGCACAACCATCTCTAGGGTTTACAGAGAATGGTCCGAAAAAGAAAAAATATCCAGTGAGTGGCAGTTCTGTGGGCGGAAATGCCTTGTTGATGCCAGAGGTCAGAGGAGAATGGCCAGACTGGTTCGAGCTGATAGAAAGGCAACAGTGACTCAAATAACCACCCGTTACAACCAAGGTAGGCAGAAGAGCATCTCTGAACGCACAGTACGTCGAACTTTGAGGCAGATGGGCTACAGCAGCAGAAGACCACGCCGGGTGCCACTCCTTTCAGCTAAGAACAGGAAACTGAGGCTACAATTTGCACAAGCTCATCGAAATTGGACAATAGAAGATTGGAAAAACGTTGCCTGGTCTGATGAGTCTCGATTTCTGCTGCGACATTCGGATGGTAGGGTCAGAATTTGGCGTCAACAACATGAAAGCATGGATCCATCCTGCCTTGTATCAATGGTTCAGGCTGGTGGTGGTGGTGTAATGGTGTGGGGAATATTTTCTTGGCACTCTTTGGGCCCCTTGGTACCAATTGAGCATCGTTGCAACGCTACAGCCTACCTGAGTATTGTTGCTGACCATGTCCATCCCTTTATGACCACAATGTACCCAACTTCTGATGGCTACTTTCAGCAGGATAATGCGCCATGTCATAAAGCTGGAATCATCTCAGACTGGTTTCTTGAACATGACAATGAGTTCACTGTACTCAAATGGCCTCCACAGTCACCAGATCTCAATCCAATAGAGCATCTTTGGGATGTGGTGGAACGGGAGATTCGCATCATGGATGTGCAGCCGACAAATCTGCGCCAACTGTGTGATGCCATCATGTCAATATGGACCAAACTCTCTGAGGAATGCTTCCAGCACCTTGTTGAATGTATGCCACGAAGAATTGAGGCAGTTCTGAAGGCAAAAGGGGGTCCAACCCGTTACTAGCATGGTGTACCTAATAAAGTGGCCGGTGAGTGTATATTACTGTGTGCTTATTGTATGCTTCATGTCTCAGAGGAACAAAAGGACTGAACCTCCTAGGGGTAACAGGAGGATGTGAAATCTGGCCTTTTGTATGCAAAGAGATGGCCTTGAGGGATTTCCTGACCACCAGGACTTTAGGTGGAGGCGAGAAGACCTGGAGGGGGATGCATTGTGATTTGGGATTAAAAGACAATGTGACTGTGTGCTTTGATGTCCTGGGGTATAAAAGGGACAGATGTGGGGAGATTCACTCTCTTTCTGTTTTTGGATGTTGGAGAATGTGAATGTGAATAAAACTGGACTTGAGAAATAAACTCAGCCTCGTCCTTCCACACTTCTCCACACTGGTGACCCTAAGACGTATCATGAGCAGAGGCGATTCTCCCGAGCCAGACTCGTCAGGAGCCAGCCAAATGAATGCAGCCACAGTTCAGCTACCGGACTTCTGGCAGAACAATCCGCGCTCCTGGTTTAACGCAGTCGAGGCACAGTTCCACCTCCGGAGGATTTCGGTAGACGCCACAAAGTTCTACCATGTGGTTGCAAAGCTGGACAACCACACAGCTCAGCGAGTGGAGAGCCTGATCAACCACCCGCCGGACAGCGACAAGTACAGCACGTTGAAGGATGCACTCATCCATTACTTCACCCCCTCGGTGGAGGAGCAAGCAGAGAGGCTCCTGGCGCTGACTGAATTTGAGAGCGACAGACCTGCAGACCTGATGGGGAAGATGTTGAGTTTGAGAGACTTCAAAGATGATAACTTCATCTTCACCCACCTTTTCCTCAGGACCCTACCGTCAGCGGTGAGAGTGACCCTGGCCAGTTCACCACTGTTGGCCCGACGAGACTACCACGAGCTGGGCCAGGAGGCGCAACGACTCGTCGACGCCAATAAACGGCACACGGCTATGGCTGCAGCAGCGGAGCTAGGTGCAACGTCCGGAGATGGCAGGGGACCAGAGGCTGCAGCACCAGACTCACCGACGACGGCGGCGGCAGGGGCCAGGAAACACGGAGCAGACGACGTCCTTTGCTTCTACCATCGCCGCTTCGCAGAGAGGGCACGCAAGTGCATTCCACCGTGCCATTTCAAGCGCTCGGGAAACGCCAAGACTGGGAGTCGGTAGCAGCTGCGGCCCTCGGAGAGGAGAACAAGCTGCTCTACTTGAGGGATGCGCGCTCGGGGAGGCATTTCCTCGTGGACACAGGCTCCCAGCTGAGTTTCATCACACCTTCCTATGCTGACTGGCTGGCGCCCTCCAGTGGTCCTGGGGTGTCAGCAGCGAGCGACTCGGCGATTAAGACCTTTGGTGAGAAGACTCTGCTTCTGTCTTTACACGGCCGTACATTCGAGTGGACTTTCGTCATAGCGGCAGCCAATTTCAACATGTTAGGGGCTGATTTTTTTGTGCTCACATAGTTTGTTGGTCGATCTTGCTAACAGACGCCTGGTTAATGCACTCTCTTTTTATTCTATTCCCTGTACAGCTCGAGTGGCCCCGCCAACAGCACAAGCCAACGTCACAGCTACAGGTGGTAAGTTCCACACACTCCTCACTCAGTTCCCAGCACTCACGGTCCCAACATTTTCGGCGACCGTGGCTAAACACAGGGTGGAACATTTTGTTACTACCACCGGACTGCCTGTTTTTGCAAAAGCTCGGCGCTTGGATTCAGCTAAACTGACCATAGAGCGCGAGGAGTTCGCCAACCTGGAAAGGTTGGGCATCATCAGGCATTCGAAGAGCCCATGGGCTTCACCGCTTCACATGGTCCTGAAAGCTGATGGCTCGTGGCGACCTTGCGGTGATTTCCGCAGGCTGAACAACGCTACAGCGCACGACCGCTACCCGATCCGGCACATCCAAGATTTTTCAGTTCATTTGGCGGGGGCGTGCGTTTTTTCTAAAATAGACTTGGTACGCGGTTACCACCAGGTCCCAGTGCGTGCTGAGGACATACCCAAAACAGCGGTAATAATTCCTTTCGAGCTTTTCGAGTTTTTGCGCATGCCGTTTGGGCTTAAAGGTGCGGCCCAGACATTCCAACGCATGATGGACGCGGTTTTGCGCGATCTCCCTTTCGTGTTCGTCTACCTGGACGACATATTGGTAGCCAGCGCGTCCGAAGACGAACACGAAAACCACCTCACGGCAGTTTTCCGGAGGTTGGCAGAGCACGGGTTAATAATCAACCCAGCGAAGTGTCAGTTCGGGGTGACGCAGATTGATTTTTTGGGGCATCGCGTCTCCCCAGAAGGAGTGGTTCCTCTGCCTGACAAAGTGCGCGCGGTAACAAATTTTCCCCAACCATAAACGGTCAAAGCGTTACAGGAGTTTTTGGGAATGGTGAATTTTTATAACCGTTTCCTCCCCCGCGCAGCGCAGCTCATGCAACCATTGTATGCTGCACTAAAAAAACAAAAACCCACAAATAAAGTCGAATGGTCTCCGGAGCGAGAGCGCGCATTCTCTGAAGTCAAAACAGCCCTGGCAAATGCTGCGTTGTTGGCGCATCCAGTCCCAGCGGCCCGCATGGCGCTCACTACTGATGCATCAGATGTGGCCATAGGGGCGGTCGTGGAACAGTATGTAGCCGGAGCCTGGCAACCACTCGCCTTTTTCAGCAAGACCCTGCGCGACAGCGAACGAAAATACAGCGCATTCGACAGGGAGTTGTTAGCTCTCCACTTGGCCATTCGCCACTTCCAGTTCTGGCTGGAAGGACGCCATTTCACCGCGTTCGTTGACCACAAGCCGCTGACTTTCGCGATGGCCAAGATTTCAGAACCTTGGTCGGGCCGGCAGCAGAGACAGCTGGCCGCGATATCGGAGTTTACTACCGATATCCAGCATGTGGCGGGTAAACTTAATGTAGTGGCGGACTGCCTCTCGCGCGCCGTGGCGGCTCCAGCCCGCGTAGAGGTAGATTCTGCAGCCATGGCCGCGGAGCAGGTTAGCGACGCGGAAGTGCGCGCGGCCTCGGTCCACGTGGGGATAGATTATGCAGCCATGGCCACGGAGCAGGTTAGCGACGCGGATGTGCGGGCGCTCCAGTCTGGACCAACAGGGTTAAGGCTGGAGAACAGGGTGCTGCAAGACGGTTTGCCCCCCCTAATCTGCGATGTCTCCACTGGGCGGCCGCGTCCTGTGGTTCCGGCCGCGTGGCGCCGCCGCGTTTTTGACTCGATCCATTCTCTGGCACACCCGGGAGTGCGCGCTTTGGTCAAAATGGTAGGAGAGAAATTTGTATGGCCGAGCCTGCGCAAACAAGTTAGAGAGTGGGCGGCAGCCTGCATGGCTTGTCAGCGAGCCAAGGTTCATAGACACACGAGAGCTCCCTTGGAGCCGTTTCACATCCCAGCTAAAAGGTTTGATCATGTCCACGTGGCCCTCGTAGGCCCCCTCCCACCCTCACAAGGGTGCACACATCTTCTGACAATGGTTGACCGCACCATGTGCTGGCCGGAAGTGGTTCCGCTGTCGTCAACCATACCCGAGGAGGTGGCGCGCGCGATTTTAACGGCATGGGTAGCACGTTTTGGAGTCCCGTCGGACATTACGTCCGACAGAGGCCCTCAGTTTGTTTCCGAACTTTGGTCAGCGATGGCCCACAGCCTGGGGGCAACGATCCACCGCACGACCTCGTACAACCCGCAGGCTAACGGGTTATGCGAACGTTTTCACAGGCCACTGAAGGCGGCTCTCAGAGCGTCGCTTACGGATGCAAATTGGGTGGACAAGCTGCCATGGGTTTTATTGGGGTTGCGTTCTGCACCTAAAGAGGATTTAGAAGCCTCCCCAGCTGAGCTAGTTTTCACACAGCCACTTCGGCTGCCCGGGGAATTTCTCCCAGATAATCCAGCGCCAGAGTGCTCCCTGGCTCAGGGGTTACAGAATAGCACGGGCCCGAGCACGCTACCTGGCCCCGTTCACCACAGTTTTCCGCGTGTTTTTGTGCCTAAGGCTTTAAAAAATACGGAGTTTGTTTTTGTCAGACATGATGCCCATCGTCCACCTTTACGCCCACCTTATGATGGACCATATAGAGTGCTGGAAATAGGGGATAAGCATTTTTTGCTAGATTTGGGGGGCAGAAAAGAAATGATTGGCATAAACAGGCTCAAACCCGCTTTTGTGGTAGCTGACGAAGTTGTGCAGTTGGCTAAGGCTCCTCGGCGCGGCACACCCCCTAGAGAGCATTCCCCAGAACACCCACAGAGGTTGACTAACAGTTCTCATCCTCAGGCAGCAGCTCCACAGCAGGAAGACGCCGCGGAGGTGGTGCAGCCTGCTTACAGCAAATACGGGAGAAGGCAGAGGCCCAAGCGGCACGTGGACTGATATGTAGTGATTTTATTATGACATGCAATCTGTGGTTATGTTGTTCCATCTTAGACGTTTGGGGGGGGGGGGGGTCATGTGGTGCACATATGTGGGTTTCATATGCTTCACATGTATATTACTGTGTGCTTATTGTATGCTTCACGTCTCAGAGGAACAAAAGGACTGAACCTCCTAGGGGTAACAGGAGGATGTGAAATCTGGCCTTTTGTATGCAAAGAGATGGCCTTGAGGGATTTCCTGACCACCAGGACTTTAGGTGGAGGCGAGAAGACCTGGAGGGGGATGCATTGTGATTTGGGATTAAAAGACAATGTGACTGTGTGCTTTGATGTCCTGGGGTATAAAAGGGACAGATGTTGGGGGATTCATCCTCTTTCTGTTTTTGGATGTTGGAGAATGTGAATGTGAATAAAACTGGACTTGAGAAATAAACTCAGCCTCGTCCTTCCACACTTCTCCACAAGTGAGTGTATATCTGCTGCATCATCATGATCATGTTAGTAACTTACTCAATTTCTTTGGTGGAATTGGGGGTTGTATTTGATTCCTTGGTGAACGTTGTTGTGAAAGTTATAAATAAACTATTTCAAGTAGTTAATAAGGGCATAAAACTAAATGCAGAAAAGATTGTCCACTTGGAAAAGTGTGTGAAGAAAATCTTATGCGAAGGGCTCGGCATTGACGTGGACGGAGAATTTGAGGTAGAGAGAGCACACCGGACGGCGGCCCCCAGACCTGCCGGGAACCAGCCGCCCAGACCGGTGCTCTGCTCATTAGATTTCTACGACAATCAGCAAGGGAGAAAGTGATCACCATGGCGAGAGAGAAACGCGGAATAAAATGGGAGAATCTGAAATTATCGGTGTTCCCGGATGTTGCTAGAGAACTGGCGTTAAAGAGGAAAACTTTCACGGCAGCGAGGAAATCTCTGCAGCTCCATAACGTAAGACACAAGCTGACATATCCAGCTATTATGTTGTTGAATTTTTTTATTTATTTATTTTATTTTTTTAGGGTGGGGGGGTGAGGATTTAGTTTTGTGCCGCCTGAGCCAAGGCCAGAGGAGACACCTAGTGGCCGGGCGAGCGATACTCCACGGTCCAAGATGTTTTTGTTTTTGTTTTATATTTTTGAGTTGTTACTAAGGAGCAGTGACCTTAGGCCCCTGTTAATGTCGTTTGAAGTGCATTTAAGTTTTTATTTTTGTTTCTTACTTCAGATGTTCAGAGGTATTCAGTTCAAAAATGTTCAAGTTTATATTAACATGTGTTTTGATAAGGGTATGGTACTGACTGAAATAACTAGGGAAATAACTGCTAGTATTATCACAAGTAAGACGCAAGTTTTAAAGTGGGACATTGGCTATAGTAGGACATCAGGTAGCCAGTCCCCTATCATGAATATTCATGCTTTTAACCAAATACATGGCTAATAATTACGTTAAATATATCAGCTGGAACATTAATGGCTGTGGGGATCCTAAAAAGAGAGGGAAGGTCCTAACATATCTCAAACATAATAAAGTAGATATACCTTTCATTCAAGAGACCCACTTTAAGGGAGAGGAGGCAGCCAAATTGAAATGGGGCTGGGTGGGCCAGGTTTTTCATAGCTCCTACTCAAGCAAGAGGAATGGGGTTTGTATTTTAATAAATAAAAAAATGTGGGGTTTTTTGGTCAAAGAACGTAAGGATAATTAAGGCAGAATGGTCTGTATTGAGGCAGTTATTAATGGGGTAAAAATGGTGTTGTGTAACATATATGCACCTAATAAAGAAGACCCAAATTTTTTTAATGAAGTGAAGAAAATTTTAGGGGAAACAGAGGGTCAGATTATATTGGCAGGTGACTTCATCCAAGTGATGGATGTATTTTTGGATAAGAGTAAATTCAGTGGATCGACAACTACAAAGGATAGGGCTGCATTCCATATGCTGTGTGAAGATGTGGGCTTGGTGGATATTTGGCGACTGGTAAATCCAAGGGGGAGGGAGTACACCTTCTTCTCCCACTGCCAGAAATCATACTTCAGGATAGACTTTTTTCTAATTTCAAGTAATATTGCAAAATCTGTAACTGAGAGTAAAATAAATGCAATGGCCCTGTCAGATCACGCAGCTATAGAGTTTTGTATTGACATTGATATTGACAAGGATAGAATAGGAAGATGGAGGTTAAATACATCACTTTTACATGATGAAACATTTAACCTGACAATGAAGGAAGAACTCAAGTATTACTTTGAGCTCAATTCAGGTACTACAGGCTCAAGAGCCACAGAATGGGAAGCATGTAAAGCATTTATCCGGGGGAAAATCATAGGACAGGCATCAAAAAAGAAAAATGAAAACAGGGATAAAATCAAGGATCTGGAATATCAAATTAGAAAATTGGAAATAGTATTATCAAGACATTTTTTCAGGTAAATTATATCAAGATATATGTAAATTTAAATTCCAGTTGCAGGAAATCTATAATAAAAAAGCTGAATATGCCTTATTTAGGCTCAGAGCAACTTTCTATGAGGAGGGGGTGAAAACAGGCAAGCTGCTTAGTAGGCAACTTAAACAACAGAACTCCTACAATATGATACCAATAATTAAGAAGGGGAATACCCTGGTGTCATCTAGTAAAGAAATAAATGATGTATTTAAACAATTTTTTAGGGAACTTTATACATCACAAAGCAGCTTAAATCCAAACGACGTCAATGATTTTTTTTCTAATATAACTCTACCAAAATTAGCTGATGAACATGTGGAACTTTTAGATAATCCTATAATAGAGGCGGAGATTAGGATGGCAGTATCACAGATGAAAACAGGGAAATCACCCGGCATGGATGGATTCCCAGTAGAATATTATAAACAATATATTGAAATATTAGCACTGTGGCACACATATGCACATATGTATATCACTTCATGCTTCATATGTATACCACTTTAGGCTTCACATCTTAGATTGAACAAAGGACTGGGTCTCTTTGGAGAGAACAGGAGGATGTGAAAGTTTTGTCTTTGGTATGCAAAGAGACGGCCTGGGGATTTTCCTGGCCGCCAGAGGCTTTGGGAGGAGGTGTTAAGATCTGAAAGAAGATGCATTGTTACTTGGGATTAAATACAATGTGACTGTGTGCTTTGAAGTTCCTGAGGTATTTAAAGGACGGATGTCTGGGTTTCTTCCTTTTTTTCTGTTTTTGCTGATGATGGAAGATGTGAATAAACCTGACTCGTGAGATAAACTCTGCCTCGTCATTTTCACATTTTCCACACTGGTGACCCTAAGATGTATCATGAGTGAAAGAAATTCCCCCGAGCCAGCCGGGTCAGGAGCCCCCAGCCAAGCGTATGCTGCTACTGTCCAGCTACCGGACTTTTGGCAAGACAACCCGCACTCCTGGTTCCACTTGGTCGAAGCACAGTTCGCCCTCCGGGGGATAACGGTAGATGACACGAAGTTCTACCATGTGATTGCCAAGCTCGACAACCGCACGGCTCGGCATGTGCAGAGCCTTGTGGAGCAGCCACCGGCCGACGACAAATACGACGGGTTGAAGGCTGCGCTCATCCAGCGCTTCACTCTCTCAGTCCAGGAGAGAGCGGAGAGGCTCCTGGCTCTGAACGACTTGGGAGATGGCACGACCGTTGACCTGATGGAGAACATGCTGAGCTTGAGGGGCTCAGATGACGACGACTTCATCTTCACCCACATTTTCCTGAGAACCCTACCGTCGGCCAAGAGAGCGGCCCTGGCCAGTTCGCCGTTGTTGGCCCAGCGGGACTTCCGCGCGCTGGCCCAGGAGGTGCACCGGATTCTCAACGCCAGCAAACAGCGCGCGGCCACCGTGGCAGCGACGGAGTTCGGCGCAATGGCCGGAGATGGCGGGGGGCCAGAGACAGCGGTAGCAGACCCACCGACGACGGCGGCGGCGGCGGGGGCCAAGGATCGCGGAGGAGACACCCTCTGTTTCTACCATCGCCGCTTTGCAGAGAAGACACGCAAATGTATACCACCGTGCCAGTTCAAGCGCTCGGGAAACGCCAAGACCGGGGGTCAGTAGCAGCTGCAGCCCTCGGAGAAGAGAACAAGCTGTTCTACTTGACGGATGCGCGATCGGGGAGGCAATTCCTCGTGGACACAGGCTCCCAAGTGAGTTTCATCACGCCTACCTCCGCTGACCGGCTGGCGGGTCCCGGAGGTCACGGGGCGTCAGCAGCGAACGGCTCGGAGATTAAGACCTTTGGTGAGAGGACTCTGCTTCTGTCCCTACACGACCGTACATTTGAGTGGACTTTTGTCATAGCCGCAGTGAGTTTCAATATGTTGGGGGCTGATTTTCTGTGCTCACATGGTTTGTTGGTTGATCTTGCTAACAGGCACCTGGTTAGTGCACTTTCTTTTTATTCTATTCCCTGTGCAGCCCGAGTGACCCCGCCCACAGCACAAGCCAACGTCGCAACGGCAAGCGGTAAGTTCCACACACTGCTCACTCAGTTCCCAGCACTCACGGTTCCCACATTTTCAGCAACCGTCGCTAAACACGGAGTGGAACATTTTATTACTACCACCGGACCGCCCGTTTTTGCAAAAGCTCGGCGCTTGGATTCAGCTAAACTGACCATAGCGCGCGAGGAGTTTGCCAACCTGGAAAAGTTGGGCATCATCAGGCGTTCAAACAGCCCATGGGCTTCCCCGCTTCACATGGTCCCGAAAGCTGATGGCTCGTGGCGACCTTGCGGAGATTTCCGCAGGTTGAACAACGCCACAGCGCACGACCGCTGCCCGATCCCGCATATCCAAGATTTTTCCATTCATTTGGTGGGGGCGCGCGTTTTTTCTAAGATAGACTTGGTCCGCGGTTACCATCAAGTCCCAGTGCGCACTGAGGACATACCCAAAACAGCGGTAATAACTCCGTTTGGTCTATTCGAGTTTTTGCGCATGCCGTTTGGGCTTAAAGGTGCTGCGCAGACGTTCCAACGCATGATGGACACGGTGTTGCGCGATCTCCCCTTCGTATTCGTCTACCTGGACGACATCTTAGTAGCCAGCGCGTCCGAAGACGAACACGAAAACCACCTCATGGCAGTTTTCCGGAGGTTGGGAGAGCACGGGTTAATAATCAACCCAGCGAAGTGTCAGTTCGGGGTGACGTAGATTTTTTGGGGCATCGCGTCTCCCCAGAAGGAGCGGTTCCTCTGCCTGACAAAGTGCGCGCGGTAACAAATTTTCCCCAGCCGCAAACAGTCAAGGCGTTACAGGAGTTTTTGGTGAATTTTTATAACCGTTTCCTCCCCCGCGCAGCCCAGCTCATGCAACCATTGTATGCCGCAGTAAAAAAACAAAAACCCCAAAATAAGATCGAATGGTCTCCGGAGCGAGAGCGAGCATTCTCTGAGGTCAAAACAGCGCTGGCAAACGCTGCGTTGTTAGCACATCCAGACCCAACGGCCCACATAGCGCTCACTACTGACGCGTCAGATGTGGCCATAGCAGCGGTCGTGGAGCCGCATGTAGCTGGGGCTTGACAGCCGCTCGCCTTTTTCAGCAGGACTTTGCGCGATAGTGAACGAAAATACAGCGCATTCGACAGGGAGTTGTTAGCTCTCCACTTGGCCATTCGCCACTTCCAGTTCTGGCTGGAGTGACGCCGTTTCACCGTGTTCGTTGACCACAAGCCGCTGACATTCGCGATGGCCAAGTTTTCAGAACCGTGGTCAGGCCGGCAGCAGAGGCAGCTGGCCGCAATCTGAGTTTAATACCGATATTCAGCATGTGGCGGGTAAACTGAATGTAGTGGCAGACTGTCTCTCGCGTGCCGTGGCGGCCCCAGTCCGCGTAGGGATAAATTATGCAGCTATGGCCACGGATCAGGGTAGCGACGTGGATGTGCGCGCACTCCAGTCTGGATCAACAGGGTTAAGGCTGGAGAACAGGGTGCTGCAAGACGGTATGCCCCCCCTAATCTGTGATGTCTCCACTGGGCGACCGCGTCCTGTGGTACTGGCCGCGTGGCGCTGCTGCGTTTTTGACTCGATTCACTCTCTGGTGCACCCGGGAGTGCGCGCGTCGGTCAAAATGGTGGGAGAGAAATTTGTTTGGCCGAGCCTGCGCAAACAAGTTAGAGAGTGGGCAGCAGCCTGCATGGCTTGTCAACGAGCCAAGGTACACAGACACACGAGAGCTCCCTTGGAGCCATTTCACATCCTGGCTAAGAGGTTCGATCATGTTCACGTGGACCTCGTAGGCCCCCTCCCGCCGTCACAGGGGTGCACACACCTTCTGACAAAGGTAGACCGCACCACGCGCTGGCCGGAAGTGGTCCCACTGTCGTCAACCACAGCCGAGGAGGTGGCGCGCGCGTTTTTAACAGCATGGGTAGCGCGCTTTGGAGTCCCGTCGGACATTACGTCCAATAGAGGTCCTCAATTTGTTTCCGAACTTTGGTCAGCAATGGCCCGCAGCCTGGGGGTAACAATTCACCAACGATTCACCGCACAACCGCGTACAATCCGCAGGCTAATGGGTTATGCAAATGTTTTCATAGGTCATTGAAAGCGGCTCTCAGAGCGTCGCTTACGGATGCAAATTGGGTAGACAGGCTACCGTGGGTTTTATTGGGGTTGCGTTCTGCACCTAAAGAGGATTTAGAAGCCTCCCCGGCTGAGCTAGTTTTTGCACAGCCACTTCGGCTGCCCGGGGAATTTCTCCCAGATAATCCTGCGCCAGAATGCTCCCCGGCTCAGCGGTTGCAGAGTGGCACGGAATTGGGCACGCTGCCTGGCCCCGTTCACCACAGTTTTCTGCGCGTTTTTGTGCCTAAGGCCTTAAAAAACGCGGAGTTTTTTTTTTGTCAGACACGATGCCCATCCTCCCACCGTTGCGACCACCTTATGATGGACCATTTAGAGTGCTGGAAACAGGGGATAAGCATTTTTTGCTAGATTTGGGGGGCAGGAAAGAAAAGATTGGCATAAACAGGCTCAAACCCGCCTTTGTGGTGGCGGACGAGGATGTGCTGTTGGCCAGGGCTCCTCGGTGCGGCAGACCCCCTAGGGGACATTCCCCAGAACACCCACAGGGATTGACTAACAGTTCTCACCCTAAGACAGCAGCTCCCCAGCAGGACGGCGCCGCGGAAGTGGTAAAGCCCGCTTACAGCAGATACGGGAGGAGACTGAGGCCCAAGCAGCACGTGGACTGATGTGTAATGGTTTATCATGACATGCAGACTGTTATTCCGTTGTTCCATCTTAGACGTTTTGGGGGGGTCATGTGGCACACATATGCACATATGTATATCACTTCATGCTTCACATGTATACCACTTTAGGCTTCACATCTTAGATTGAACAAAGGACTGGGTCTCTTTGGAGATAACAGGAGGATGTGAAAGTTTTGTCTTTGGTATGCAAAGAGACGGCCTGGGGGGATTTTCCTGGCCGCCAGAGGCTTTGGGTGGAGGTGTTAAGATCTGAAAGAAGATGCATTGTTACTTGGGATTAAATACAATGTGACTGTGTGCTTTGACAATGTGACTGTGTGCTTTGAAGTTCCTGAGGTATTTAAAGGACGAATGTCTGGGTTTCTTCCTTTTTTTCTGTTTTTGCTGATGGTGGAAGATGGGAATAAACCTGACTCTGTCACCATGGGTTGAGATGCCGTCTCGGCACTCAGCCCATGTTTTCCCTCATCCCTGCTTCCCATTGAGCAGCGTCTCAGCTGGCCCCCAGCTGGCAGCATTATGGACAGCTGGGGCCAATTAGTCTTCATCAGCTGGGGCGCTGCCAATGAGGATAAATAGGAGCAGCCTCGATGACTCGGGGCTGCGACATAAACACATTGCTAAGCCCCTTCGTCTGGTGTCAGCTTATACTCCTCTTGCAGCATTCCTGTGTTTGTATCCCGCTGTGAGTATGTACGTCTTGTTACCCCCACGTCCGGTACGAGCTGCTTACCTCTGCGCTGTGCAACCTGTGAGTGTACGTCTGTATGAGTATCTGTGCTCTCCTCATCCCTTCCCCTTTACCCTGAATAAAATATCACGACTCACTGGCTTGCCCCTGGCTCTGATTGCCCGGCTCCCTAGAGCCGGATATGACAGTATGTCGCAGCCAGAAGAGTTGCCGGCGGCCGTGGGTCGCTGTGGAAACGTACCTTTCTGTCGGGGTGTCAGCGCTGCTAGCATGCCGTTTCCCAGGAGTCACTTCCGGCGCCAGGGCGACGAGCTGAGGTCCATCTCGGAGGCTGTCGACGGGACGCTCTTCACCCTGCACGACGCCTCCAACGCGAGACGCTGGCATCCGGGCCGTGCTGAGGAACTCCTGGACTGTCACCCTCACTCTCTGTACCATCTGGAGGACAGTGCCAGGATAGACGCTGCAGGTACACAGCGAGAGAAGCTCCACGGGGTGGATGGAAATCCCGGCAGGGAGTCGAAGTGGGCGACGTCTTTCCCCGCTTCGGAGTCCCGTTTCTGCTGCTACTCCAGTCCGGGAGGTCGCGCCAACCAGAGGACTTCCCCCGACCTGCGCCACGTCACTCGGGATTCCCTTCTAGGAGCCGCAGCTGACAGCAGTTATGTCTGGGGTCGAGTGGCTGTCGCGAGCTCTACTGTGTTTCCTGTCACCACCTTCAGGCATGTGGCGGCGGCAGTGAGATTGATGGTGAGGACTTCAGGGCTACGAAGCTTTCCCGTGCTCGACGCCTTCCTCGTCTCGATCTCCGATCTGGAGCGGCGAATCCTGGGTTTCCCCCTCGCTTCGTCCCCTGGGAGTAGTCGTCATCACATCGCCGAGTCACCTCTGCACGAACCTCGTCCGGATCCAGTTCTGGGTCATCGTCAGGACCGTTCCTCCCACGCAGCTGTCATCCCTTCGCCTCGTCAGTGTGGAGATTCTACAGCCTCGTCCCCTGAGCCTCGTTCCTCCGCTGTCATTCCTGGACATTCGGGCTGGCTCACCCCGGCTGTTTCCCCCTCCTCCTCGACGCGCTTCCTGACCGCTGTGTGTGCCTGGAATCCCGGCCTGGTGAGCTCTCTGCTGGAGACAACGCGAGCGACCCTCAGACGAATTCCCGGGGGGTCCTCCGTTATCGCCGGGCGGGGAGAGGAAGAAGCAGATTCCACTACAGCAGGCGATACTCAACCTCCAGGGGGCAGGCAAGTCATTGTTTTTTCACACCTGCTTAATGATTTGCTCTGTCACATCCCTGGAGGAGAAGTTCAGGGTTCGCAGCTCCCTGAACTCTCCCCACCTGCTGTAACCTGTATGCCTAATCCTGCATCCTCTGTCTCTCTCCGCCGAGCGGTTCCCGGCTCCGGGTCAACGTGGTGGGATATGGAGAGGGCCTATGGTTCCGCAGCTACATTGCGGACGGAGGAGGGGGACTGACTGCTGCGTGGAGTCTACGCCGACGACTGAGCGTCCCCGGGTCTCCACGGAGGAGCGGTTCGGTCCGGCGGGACGAGATTCTTCTGGCTTCACGCCGAGTGGATCGTCGGCGGGGTTACCTGAGCTGGAGGGATCTCAAGCTGCGCTGACCATCGTGCTGGCTGCGGGGCCCGACGCGGCTAGATGGGAGCCTGACAACGACCTCCTGACGACGGATCCTGGATCTTCGCAGTCCTGGACGGCGTCAGAACCCGAGATCAGGCGAGTGCTCTCCTTTCTTTTCTCTCTTTTTATCCCCGAGCACTTCAGCCTATCTCCAGGGGAGACGAGCCGGGTGCAGCCGTCCGCTGCGTCTGAGCTCGTCTCGCCGGGTTCTGGCGCTGCCGGTGATCCTGATCCCGGTTCTGTTTTCTCTTCTGAGCCTTCTTCCAGGGTCACCGGCAAGGAGTTGCTGTTCCTCGTGGTGCTGGAGGGTCCGGGTTCAACGTTGGAGGTCGGTTCTGGTGCAGTATTCAACGTGGGTTCGCCTGAGGCCCGATCGGGGTCCGACGTGGGTTCGCCTGAGGCCCGATCGGGGTCCGACGTGGGTGCTGCCCCAGTATTGTCCAGGTCCGGTGAGGAGGTGGCCGTTTTCCTGCGGCCTGACGCCCGCCGCCCTCGTCATCGGCTCTCCCCTGAGCCTCTTCCACCGGGATCCGCTCTGATCCTTCGCCCGTCTCAACGGTCCTGGTGGTTGAGTGATGCGGGTCGACGACCCGACCCACAGAACTTTCGGTTCGGTGATCTGGTTCCCCCCACTGGTCTGTTTCCCTCTGGGCAGCCTGGTTCGGCTGCCGGTGGACTGGGATCTGGGTCCAGAGTTCGCCGTCCGAACACTTCTCTTCCCCTGATTCGCCAGCTGGACGATGGGCGGGGAGATCTCCGGAGCCATCTCGGCCATTTTTGGACTCTGCCTGCCATGCACCTCGGGTGTCACTTTCTTTTATCGTTATTAAGGTCACTTGGGTGTAGTATTTTTGTCCTGTTGGTGGATTCGTATTTATAGTGCTGTGTGTTTTCCATCGCTCATGCTCAACATTTTACTTTTTGTGCCATGTTTTTAGCCTCGTTTTTTGTATTGTAGAGTTGTTTTGTTTTCCGTAACACCATGCTCTGCAGTTATCCATTTATTCCAGTCACTTTCATTTCTTTAGGTGACTGGGTATTTATATATTCGTGTGTGTGGGTTTTTCTTTGCCTGCACTCAGTATTTCTCTTATGTCCTGTTTGTTCATTAGAGTCATGTGCCTTGTTTTCCGTAACACCATGCTCTAGAATTGTCTATTTGTTCCAGTCACCCTCACTTTTCTTGGTGACTGTGTGTATGTACTTAAATTAGCGCTGTGTATAGGTTCCCCTTTATTTAACCGTACTCAGCATTTTTTGCCCTGTACCTTTTTGATGGTTCTTTTTTTCCTTGCTCTGGGTCACGCATGGTTGGTACTCTCTGAGTAGTGTGTAACCGGCGTGCTGACCCAGTTCTTCTCCCCATCTGTACCTGGGTTAATTATTCTGTTTTGTCAGTATTGTATTTGGGTTTTTCTTTCCCGCTACCCTACATTGCCCCATTGGTGTTGTCCTTCCCTTGGCTTCTTCCCCTCCGGTCCGCCTCCCTTCCTCCCACCCTAGGTGGGGGGGGGGGGGGGGGGCTGGGATGTTCCTGGTCGTTCAGGAGCCCGACCTTGAGGGAGGGGCTCTGTCACCATGGGTTGAGATGCCGTCTCGGCACTCAGCCCATGTTTTCCCTCATCCCTGCTTCCCATTGAGCAGCGTCTCAGCTGGCCTCCAGCTGGCAGCATTATGGACAGCTGGGGCGCTGCCAATGAGGATAAATAGGAGCAGCCTCGATGACTCGGGGCTGCGACATAAACACATTGCTAAGCCCCTTCGTCTGGTGTCAGCTTATACTCCTCTTGCAGCATTCCTGTGTTTGTATCCCGCTGTGAGGATGTACGTCTTGTTACCCCCACGTCCGGTACGAGCTGCTTACCTCTGCGCTGTGCAACCTGTGAGTGTACGTCTGCATGAGTATCTGTGCTCTCCTCATCCCTTCCCCTTTACCCTGAATAAAATATCACGACTCACTGGCTTGCCCCTGGCTCTGATTGCCCGGCTCCCTAGAGCCGGATATGACAGACTTGTGAGATAAACTCTGCCTCGTCATTTTCACATTTTCCACAGCACCAAAGTTATTGGAAGTCTACAATGAGGCATTCATATTAGGATTCCTTCCACCATCATTTAATGAAGCCTTAATATCAGTAATCCCTAAAAAAGAGACACAACAGAACCCTGTAATTATAGACCCATAAGCTTATTAAATGTGGACTGCAAAATTCTTACAAAGATTCTTACCCTTCGCTTAGAGAGAGTACTCCCTAATATAATTCATTCAGACCAGCCCGGATTTATGAAAAATTGATCTTCTACAGACTATATGAGAAAATTATTACATCTGATCTGGCTTAATCATTCAAACCAGGACCCGATTGTAACCATTTCACTTGACGCCGAAAAGGCTTTTGATCGAGTGGAATGGGAATTTTTACTTTATACGTTAACACAATTCGGCTTTGAACCAGTTTTTATTAATTGGATTAAGATTTTATACAAAAACCCCAAGGCAGCCTTAACAACTAATGGGACGATTTCATCATTCTTCGACCTTTCGAGAGGTACCAGACAAGGTTGTCCACTGTCCCCCTTACTTTTTAACATTGTACTTGAACCACTTGCTATTGCCATCAGATCAGACGGAAATATTAAGGGAGTGGTGGGAGGGAGGAAAGAACATAAATTATTACTGTATGTGGATGATGTTCTGACACTAGAGATCCTTTGAACTCTTTACCACATTTAATGACAACTATTCAGTCTTATTCTAAACTATCAGGATACAAAATTAACTGGAGGAAATCAGAAGCCATGCCTATTTCTGGTACATGCCATCCTAGCTCAGTGTCTGGCTTTAACTTCAAATGGGTGTCAAATGGAATGTCATACGTAGGTATAAAGTTAAGCCGGAATATTGAAGATGTCCCCAGTCTGAATCTCGAGCCTATGTTACAGAAAATTAAAATCAAGTTAGATAAGTGGGGGAAATTAAAACTCTCATTATGGGGCAAGATCAATGTTGTTAAAATGGTTGTTGCACCCCAGCTCAATTATATAACAATGATGTTGCCAATTGCCATATCACCACAGTTTTTTAAACAATATGACTTCATAATTAAAGAATTTCTGTGGGAGGGGAAGAGACCAAGGATCGGAATGAACAAACTGTGTTGGCCAAAGGATAAAGGAGGCCTGGGGTTACCGAACCTGAGGCTATATCATATCTCATTTGGAATGACCAAATTAGCAAAACACTTAGGCAGACACAGTAAATTGGATTGGGTTGACATTGAAGCTGAAATGTGCTGTCCATTTACTCCTATAGATAGTTTTTCCCAGTCCCAACATAGATCCCTGAACCCTATCTTATCTCGTCAAATAGGTTCATTTTGTCTTCTTTTAATTATTTATCTTTTGTTCGTATAAAAGACAAAAAATAAAATAGAAAGATGTCTTTACCTTCTTTACATGTTTCAACTGCACTGCAGCCTTCGTCAGAAGAAAGAAGGTAAAGACGGTAAAGACATCTTTCTATTTTATTTTTTTTGTCTTTCCTATCTTATCTCATTCAAAAGAGGTCTGGATCAGAATACATAGGATGTTAACGATCCCACACCTTAGCCAATCCTACTCATCTTTATGGTATAATCCAGCAATTATTATTGGGAAAACACCATTATACTGGAAAACGTGGCACCTTGGTGGCATACGCCAGGTGAATGACCTGTACCAAGATGGTGTGCTCATGTCTTATACAGACTTGCTCAAGAAATACACTCTTACAGGGAAAAGTCACTTTTGGAAGTATCTCCAAATTAGGAGCTGTCTGACATCAATGAATCAGTATAAGGACTGTAACCCTATCATAGATTTTTTAAATTACCATTGAAATGTCTTCATGCATCTTCATGTCTTCATGCATTTTTTTTGGTGGTCATTAACATTTGTTTGTTCTCTCCCATAGATTGAGTCCCCATCGTGCTGTTTGCTCTCTACATGTCTGTTCTTTTCATCTTCTCTATCCCTTCACCCCCCCCAGTCAGTCGCAGCAGATGACTGCCCCTCCCTGAGCCTGGTTCTGCTGGAGGTTTCTTCCTGTTAAAAGGGAGTTTTTCCTCTCCACCGTCGCCAAGTGTTTGCTCACAGGGGATCGCCTGATTGCTGGGGTCTTTCTGCAACTGTGGGGGTTCCCCCTACAGTTGATAGTGCTATGAGATGACTGTTGTTGTGAAATGGCGCTATATAAATAAAGTTGAATTGAATTGAATTGAATCTGCTTTTTACAGACTAATTAATGGTCTACTTAGTAACGGATGTGACAGCTTGAGAAGAATACGGCAGGAAGACCTGGATTGTATAATGAGTGAAGAAGAGTGGTTAAACATTTTATCAGATAGTGGGAAATATGTAAGGGAAGCCAGAAGTAAACTTACACAGTATAAAATAATGCATAGATACTATTGGACACCAGTGAGACTACATACGATGGGTCTGTTAAATAATAATCTATGTTGGAAATGTAAGAAAGAAAAAGGAACTTTTTTGCACTGTATTTGGGATTTGCCCACTTGTTCAGCCTTTATGGACTAAAAATCTTAGACATATGGGTGAGTGGTTGGGCAAAACACTCCCATTGTCACCAAGAATGTGTCTACTTGGAGACAAATCCCAAGTACCTATTTTATCGAAAGAAGAATTCTCAGTGGTCATGACTGGACTAACTACAGCAGCCAGAACTATACTTTCTCACTGGAAATCAATCGAACCCCCTAGAATGGAAGAATGGGTTAGCTATATGATAAAGACTGCCTCATATGAGTCCATGTTGAATAGGAGGACTGATGGAAATCACACTAAGGGACCAATATGGAGAGACTTTTGGAATTTTATCTCCTTGGCTAACAACTCAATCCCTTAATGAAGGCCCGTCTCTCTCTCTTTCCCTGTTTTTTTTTTTTTTTTCCTCTCGGGGTTATTGCCTTCCCTCACTGATATGATATGATATGGTTATCCTTGCTTTGTAATCAGCCACATATATATATACAGTATATACAGTATATATATATATATATATATATATATATATACTGTATATATATATACTGTACATCCCCCCTATTATTTACCGTTTTTGGAGACTGATGTGATACCTGGAAGATCAGTATGTGTAGTACCATCCTGTATAAAGTCAATAAAGTCAATAAAAACTTTAATTACAAAAAAAAAAAAAAGTTCAACACAGTGCTATAAACTTAAAAAACAAACAAAGGAGAAAACTTACAGATTTTGCGCCCCAGAGCAGGGCAGGGCTGTGGTGGAGATGGGGAGAATGCAAACCAAGGCAGCGGGAAATGGAAATGAAAATAACTCCCTTTAAATAGGGGTAAAAACCCTTTACATAATTAATGACCGGTGTGAGTTATCTGAACGGGCAGGAGAAAGCAGTGACACATAATTTGGACCAGCTGGGAATAATGAGGGAGCCATCGGAGCTGACAGCTGGCAGGGCCATGCCCATGCAGAGAAAAAAAAACCCAGAAGCCACTGACAGCTGTCAACCCCAAGAGAAAGAGCACAACAGAATACAAACATAACGATATGGCAGAAAATGGAGAAAGGCAACCTCAAAAATACAATAAACAAACTATAACGAAAATAAATGGGAAAATAAATCATATTGAGAAACAATATAGGATAAGTGACAACTCAATATGACAACACAGTACAAATATGAAAAAAAGGCAGACAACCTGAGCCCGGTGGAATTCCCCCCACGCTCAGAGCATGACAGAAACCTCATATAAGACTTCTTGTGCAATGAAAAGGCTAAAAATCAAAATGTCGAATATCTAACTAACTAACTTGCACTTATATAGCGCTTTTCTAGTCACAAAGACCACTCAAAGCGCTTTCATTAATACTAACCCTCTATTCTAAGGGCCTATAGGAAACAAATATCTAGGGACAATTTAGAACAGCCAATTAACCTAACATGCATGTTTTTGGCATGTGGGAGGAAACCGGAGAAATCCCGGAGTAAACCCACGCAGAACATGCAAACTCCACACAGATCACTGTTGGTCGGGGGCTGGGATTGAACCCACGATCCCACGATCCCCACAATCCCCCGGCCAAGGGTAAACTGTGCTGCCGCAGTGCTAACCACTGCGCCACCGTGCGCATCTGATGAACACATCAACAAAAAATCTCCAATATATTCAATCAAAACCAAAGGAAGAGTTAAGGAAGTGTAGCGTTTCTCACAAATGTTGACAGATCAACTGACCAACGATACACCATAGCAATAGGTCCTCTGACTCATTGGCCTATTAGGCCCCAAAATACTTAACCAAAAATAATATTTAAAATTACATGTCATGCACTTACTTGCTTTGGGCAATGGCCAGAAGCTGTCAGTTTTGTCCTTAGTGTTTTCTCTGGTTGTTTCTGTCCCAAAAGAAAGAATATGACAGTAGTTAGTTAGATGCATACATGCATTATAGATATAATAAAAATATGAAAATATGACACACAAATTAATACACATATGAACACAAACATAACTAACTTTGAGTATCCTGGGGCACTGACATGTTCTGGTCCATGGAGAGAATGGCACTCTCATCTCTTGAAGCTGTAATAAATCGTGCACTCAAGTGAATGAGGGAAAATTAGAGACACCAGTACATGTATCTCTAATAATTAATGAAGTAGTTTGTAGACTTAGACACTTAATATCTATTTTTAATCATTCTTTCATCTTATCCATCATTCACAATATATATAAAAGTGCAGTGTTATTCTGCAACCAAGGAAACAAATACTAATTCAATGTAAAACTTACAACCAGGTCTTGGAGATGTACTGGCAGTGCAGGCAGTACTTGCCCGTCTCACTGAATGTTCTGCAAAGTTAAGAAAATTATTAAGAAACTAATCACAATGGAAAATTTTAATTTAACATACAGAAACATTTAATACCAGAATCATCTACAAAGTTATTATAACATTTAAATTCAAGTAAGTGTATATCTGCTGCATCATCATGATCATGTTAGTAACTTACTCAATTTCTTTGGTGGAATTGGGAGCTGTATTTGATTCCTTGGTGAACGTTGTGGAGCTGTTGTGAAAGTTATAAATAAGCTATTTCAAGTAGTTAATAAAGGCATAAAACTAAATGCAGAAAAGATTGTCCACTTAAATTGATAGACCTGAAGAAATCTTACTGAGGCTTTCAAAAAGTTCTTGGCACTGTGTAGAAAGAGTCTCTTCTTCGTCCTCATCCAAAGTACTGTCCCCATCTTCTGCGGGAAAAAAAAGGTAGATTGTAGATTATGAAAATAAGGATATATTTCACTTTGCAGCTCAACCAATGCGTCTTCTCTTGCTATCTGTGAAATTACCAGTTTCGAAATAGGGGGAAGACCTCTTCTCCTCACTTTGCTCCAATGTTGTTGTTGTCTGGTCATGCTGCTTGCATTCCAACTTGATAGCTGTATTAAAGACATTAATTTTGTTCAATCTGCAAAACTTCCATATACACTACCGTTCAAAAGTTTGGGGTCACTTAGAAATTTCCTTATTTTTGAAAGAAAAGCACTTTTTTCAATGAAGATAACTTTAAACTAATCAGAAATACACTCTGTACATTTCTAATGTGGTAAATGACCATTCTAACTGCAAATGTCTGGTTTTTGGTGCAATATCTAGATAGTTGTATTGAGTTCCATTTCCAGCAACTATCACTCCAGTGTTCTAATGGTACAATGTGTTTGCTCATTGCGTCAGAAGGCTAATGGATGATTAGAAAACCCTTGGGCAATCATGTTAGGTCTGCAATGCTGTAATTGCTGCAAATGGAAGATTCTTTGACGAAAGCAAAGTTTGAAGGAAAAAATTATTATTTCAAATACAAATCATTATTTCTAACCTTGTCAATGTCTTGACTATATTTTCTATTCATTTTACAACTCATGGTGGTAAATAAGTGTGACTTTTCATGGAAAACACAAAATAATTGGGTGACCCCAAACTTTTGAACGGTAGTATATATATATATATACAGTATATATATACAGTATATATATATATATATATATATATATATATATATATATACAGTATATTATAATGTGATTTGAAATGAGTACATACCTGAGTGAAAATGTAGAGAGCACACTCTTGACTCTGAGATGTTTTGTTGTCAAGATGATTTTTTTGCATCTTACTGCATGTCATGCCTCGCCGCTCATCAGCGGCGCCAGCTGCGCGCACACCTGCTCCTCGTCAGCGGCGAGGTATTTAATCCACTCTGCCCTGGGCTTCGGCCTGAAGCCGTCTCTCAACTTCGGCATTGTTTGCTACTACGGTACTCAAGCCAGCTAGCAAGATTATCTGGGTAAGCTCCCCTTACCTCTTTCCACCAGCCTTTTCCCCTGTGCACAGGTGGACTCTCCCGGCGGCGCCAGCCACCTGTCGTAACCAAGTAAGCCAGCATAACCATCATTATCCTTTGTATTGGTGTGGTGCCCGTTACCCTTCTTCCTCTGCTTCCTCCCATAGGGTTGTCCGGCTGTACGGTCTCCTGCCCCCGTGCCTGACGCAGACGCCACCACCAATACATTCTTATTCCACAGACACGCAGCCACACATCCCTGTTTGTCAATAAAGCTGTTAAATCCATCCTGAGCCTGCGTGTGTGTCTCCTGAGCCGGGCATTATGTCACTGCACACCCAGACAATCCGACATCTCCTTGTTAGCTAGCTCATCTGTTCTCCCTCTCTTTGCTTCCAAGCACAGAAATGGTAGAAGGACATTCCACTGGCTAAATTCTTTTTTGTGCACTGGTCATGGGAGCTGCAACAATACTGAATCATTTCTGATTTTATGAAGAACACAACAGCCTAAAAAAAACACTTCAATAATTATTCCTCTGTCTGTTCTTCTACATGCTGCAGGTGCTGCGCCTACTCTCCCAGCATGGAGGATCTATCCCACAATTCATTGCAACGATGACGTCAGTGGCCATTCTCTATACAGTACAGCGGGGAAAATACTTTTAAGTATTGAACACATCAACATTTTTCTCATTAAACATTTCTGATGGAGCCACTGACCTGAGATTTTCACCAGATATCAGTAACAACTGAAGTAACCCATACATACAAAGAAATCAAGTTAACTGTGTTCACAAAACAAGTTATATTTAATAAAGTGTAATAACACATGAAGAAAAAGAGGTGCAAAAAGGCATAGAAAGCCAAGAAACCAGCTGAAATCCATCAGAATTTCGGGTGGAACCCGGCTGGAGCTCTGCAGCACCCATGGTGGACCCCGGCTGGGCCAGTGCTGCACCCGCGGTGAACCCCGGCTGGGCCAGTGCTGCATCCTTGGGAAGCTGATCGACCAAGGCAAGCACCACACCCAGGAAGCAGCCCACCAGTGGAACACCAGACGTTGACGGAATCATGGAACCGTCCGGTGGTGTTGGATCCTCTACAATGATCCTGAAAGAAGGCTCGAACAGAGGACACAAAGAAGGGAGGTCAGGGTCGCTGGCAGTGGCAGAGCCCGGTGAGGTGAGCTCAGGTGCAGCTGATGGCTGCACCTGACTCTCCTCACCAAGAGCCAGGCAAGATTTCTCCAAAGCTGAGTAAAGAAAAATAAAAGAGATCACTCGCCTGAACTCGAGCTCCACTGCTGTCCAGGACTCCGTCAATCCTGCTGTGGACGATGGTTTGGGCGGTGACTCTGCTGTGGCGGCCTCCGCAGCAGGTGTGATGGTAGCTGCAGTCCTAATCTCCTCCAGTGAACTCTCCAATGCCAGTGACTCCTCCGGCAATGATTCTGGAGGAGGAGCCCCATGTTGCGCTGGATCCCGGGAGACTGAAGCCAGGGGACACTCCTTTGTTGGCGCAGGCTTCAGGTGGTTCACAGCACTCTCCCCCTGACCAGGGTGGCTCTGCGGGGCTGGGGTAGAGTCCTTCAGCTCCATGGACTCCTCCCTCATCAGGTGATTGAGCTCCAGGGCTGGTGGACACTCAGAGATGAGAGAAGGTGATATGGAGAGAGTAGATGAGTGAAAAACTGCTGCAACGGGTGGTGAGAACCCAGTGGACTGCCTAAACTGGGCCTCACCCCCGGAAGACAGGCAAGATAATTTATCACATGGATGGATAGAATGGAAACAAACTTACCTGCTCTCCTCGGGCATGGTGGTGTCCATTGCAGTCACCCCCATGTCCTTCATCTCCACGTCAATGACAACCTCGGGGTCTTTGGGACAACTAGAAGGGGCCGCCCCAACATCCTGAATGACGGGCAGGACCAAGGAAGGACTGGCTGTGCTCCCAGTGGCCGATGAGGGTGTTGAAAACGAGGGACTCTGAGCTGTGACGGCCCCGGGGTAGCCGGCTGACATAAGAGCCGGGGCAACGTCCCAGGGGGCTGGAGCTATGACAGTTCCTCTCGGACCTCGTGAGCATGACTCAGGAGGCTGAGAGAAGAGCTGGTTCCTCCCATGGACCGTGGCCGTCAGAGATGCTTGGTCCGCCGGCGTAATCCAAGGAGACACAAAGGAAATGGTGGTTATATTGGCTGCAGCTCGAGGAGGGTACGAAGGCGACTGCTCAACCCATGCCCCTCTCCCGGGTGACAGACAAGGTTTATCATAATTAGGAAAAATAGACTGAAGGAACACTTGCCTGGCAACCCGGGTCCGGGTGTTTGCTGCAGTAGCTGGGAGGCAACTCCCCTCTGTGTGCTGCAGAGGAGAGGATTCCGGCTTGAGAGGAGGGTGACGAGCCTCCGGCTCCCAGGAACCCGTCTTCCTCGTGTGAAGCGGCTCCTGTGTCGGAATGGCCTCTTCCTGTCCCTCGCTCTCAACAACGTAGGAGAAGATGGAGGCCAGGATGTTGGTGGCCTCCGCGCAGCTCCACAGGTTCGGACATCTCACCATCAAACACGCTGTGCTGTCCCAGCCCGCATGAACTACTTCGGGATTCCCGGTGGTCCAAATCCGTGAAAGGAGGTCCTCCAAGACGCACACCCCGCGCAGCTCAGCCTTGTTCGCCTAGGACATCATTCTCCCAAACAGGTGAGTGAAAAAACAGAAAAAATAAAAGGGAGGAAACACACACAACAACTTGCTGGGTTTAAATTGGCCGGATCATTCTGTTACATCCCCGTGCGTCATTATGCAGCGCACGGAGGAGAGGAGATGAAAACCCACATGCAGAGATTGTTGCGTGCAATTTATTGAACAAAAAACAACTTCAGTCCAGCAAACAGAAGCGATGAGATATGGCAGGATAAGCAAACAGTCATGGAGGGCAAACAGTAATGAAGAGTACCGGGAGAACAGGGATGCCTCTAGGACACGCAACAGGCTGAGGGAGAGAATTCCTAGTGCCACAGGAATGCTGAACGGCACGGGGAGAAAGGCATACATAAACTTGCGGGCTGGAGCAGTCCGAGGCAGTCCGTGCTGTCCAAAGTGTAGGTAATAGGAACAGCCGCTAACATCAGGCAACAAACAAACGTCAGGTAATGTTAGAAGAAGACTAAACAGTCAGGCTGAGCGCACAATGAAGGTGGTGGAGAACAATCAATGATCTGGCGATCTCTCTTCTTCTTCTTCTTCTTCTTCTCTCGGTTACTGGCGGATAGCAAACAACTAAAAGGTGCATACCGCCACCTACTGTACAAGAGTGTGTAACATTATGTCATCTGAGACCGACCCCTAAATTCTATGACTTAATCCTGTGTTATTTAAAAAAGAGAAAAGAGCCCTCCTCGTGATTCTTATTGCCTCTCCATCTCCATCTGTTCCCAGAATCCCAGTTAAATCCCATTCCCTACCGGCTTCTCGAACCTCATTTTCCATTATCTGTCTTTCATTTCCGTATTTGTGACAGTGTAAAAAGATGTGCTCGACATTTTCTTTTACTCCACATTCTCTACATTTGTCACTTTCGCTTTTCCCCATGGTCTCCCAGCAGAACCAGACCTTAAGAGTGCTGCCACTAATGAGGAGAGAGATCGCCGGTGTGAAGAGTGAGTGAATGCATGGGCTGGACTGAGTGGAAACAGGAGTGCATGAGTGAATGTCTGAGCATGAGAGTGAAGATGAATGGAAGCATGTGTGTGTATGTGTGCAGGAGAGTGCATGTGAATGTGTGTGTGCATGGAATAGAAAAATAAACACAATAATGACACACAGCTGATCCCACTGACAAGAGGAGGAGGCATGGCTCAGCTGTCAGGAGCCGAATGGACCCAAGAGGCTCCCCGAGAGCACCTGATAGAAAATAAGGGGTAACAAAGCCACAGTGTCATAGAACTTTGTCATGACACAACTTCATGACAACATTGGTTACAGGTGTATTTCTCAACTGCTGAATGTTCCAGTGAGCACTGTTGGAACCATCATTTGGAAGTGAAAAGAACATCATTTTACCATAAACCGGCTACGACCAGGTGCTCCTCGCAAGATTTCTGACAGAGGAGTCAAAAGAATTGTCAGAAGAGTTATCTAACACCCAAAGACCACCTATGGAGAGCTCCAGAAAGACCTGGAGTTAGCAGGTACTGCTGTTTCAAAGAACACAATAAATAATGCACTCAACCAACATGAGCTCTATGCTCGCTCACCTCGCAAGACTCCATTGCTGAAGAAAAAGCATGTTGCACCTCATTTAAAGTTTGCTGCACAACATTTGGGCAAGCCAGTAAAATACTGGGAGAAAATAGTCTGGTCAGATGAGACCAAAACTGAACTTTTTGGATGCCACAACACACAGCATGTTTGGAGGAGAAATGGGACTGCATATCAGCCCCAAAACACCATATACAGTGGAAGCATCATAGTGTGGGGGTGTTTTTCAGCACATGGTACAGGCAGACTTCATACTGTATAATTGAAGGAAAGATGAATGGACAAATGTACAGAGACATCCTTGATAAGAAGCTGTTGCCATCTGCCAAGATGCTGAAGATGAAACGATAGTGGACATTTCAGTAAGACAATGATCCCAAACACACAGCCAAGGAAACTCTCAACTGGCTCGAGAAGGAAAATAAAGCTGCTAGACTGGCCCAGTCAGTCACGTGACCTGAATCCAATTGAAAATTTATGGACAGAACTGAAGATCAGAGTTCATGGAAGACACCCACAGAACCTTCAAGATTTGAAGACAGTTTGTGTGGAAGAATGGGCTAAAATCACTCCTGAGCAATGCCTGCACCTATATAGGTTCTCCATACAATTCAATTCAATTCAATTCAATTCAACTTTATTTATATAGAGCCATTTCACAACAACAGTCATCTCATAGCACAGGGGTGTCCAACCATGTGCCATGGAGAGCCAAGACCCTGCAGGTTTTCTCTTCTACCCAGTCTCTTCAGCAGGTGTTTTCGCTTATCAGCAATCAGTGGGAAGAAGTTCACTGAAATCTGCTGTTGAAGACACTGGTTGGAGGTAAAACCTGCAGGGTCTTGGCTCTCCATGGCACATGGTTGGACACCCCTGTCATAGCACTATCAACTGTAGGGGGACATGAGACATCTGGAGATACAGGAGACATCTGGAAGCTGTTACTACCAACAAAGGCTTTTCTACTAAATATTAAATGAATTTCACCAAGTGTGTTCAATACTTATTCCCTGTGTCATTCCACTTTATTAATTATAACTTGTTTTGTGAACACAGTTGCATTGATTTCTTTGTACTAGTGCATACCTGTGCATGCCTGTGCATACCCATGCATGCCCATAGAAAGCAAGTGTAAGCAAACATTTGTGCATGCCCGTAGAAAGTTACTGTTACCATGACAACAGCAACCATGGTGAAACCTGCCTTGGATCTTTGACGTCACCACTCGTTCGTTGATGCCTGCCTTTGATCTGTGATGCCTGTCTTTGATGTTTGATAATGTCATAGCGAGATTTTTGATGATGTCATAGCGAGTCCTATGATCATGAGTGAAGCCGGCCTTTGATGTCTTTGCAAGTCCTATGATCTTTTCGCATGTCCTATGAACATGACATAATGACCTCGTGACAGACGAAGATTTCTTGAATTACATATAGAGTAATATTCCTTGTCTCCAGGGCATGGGTCCAAGCCCACATCCTCGCTTTAAGTTTGGATTTTCTGTTTCACCTTATTATTATTATCCTGGGTTGCTATTATTGTTGTTATTATTATTCTGTCTTGCATATTTATTTCTTCATTGGTTTTCCTCTTAGTTTATCAGCATTATTATTATTATCGTCATTTTCATTATCATTATTGCCTTGGTGTTGTCTCCCTTCTGGTCCCCTGTGTGTGATTGTCTGTGCAGCCCCGCGCATGCCGTTTTGTGTAACCATGCCCTGCCATCTCTGTTTGCCTCTGCTTGATACTGTTCTATGTTATGTTGCTAACCTGTGTAAGTGGCTTTCGATCCTGTTCAGGAAGGCCCATGCATGCCCGTAGAAACCAAGAAACCAGAGCTCCCGGAGAAAATGAGTGCTTTGCTTGGCATTTTACACATTTGTAGTGTAGACTGGCATTTGTCAAGGTTACACATTTGCCGTCATGTAGGCATCGCGAGTCGTCCTATGATGCCTGAGTTCATTGGACGTCCTATGATGATGAGGCAGAGATCATAGGCCGTCCTATGATGTCCTATAAACGTGCTTTAAAGTCTGTCGTACCCTATGCTGGTGAAGGGTGTTCTCCTGTCTCAGACGGGTGCAATGTACTGCTGGAACCTCAGGTGTTTCATCTTCATGGCATCTTTTCTGACGTGCAGCAGTTGTCGTCATTCTATTGCTCTCCATCTGGTGGGTCTTCTTCTTCGCTGAGACCACTGGTTGAGGGATAGGTGCATCGTAATTCCAGTTCATGGACAGGATCATGAAAATAGATCTGAGCAAAAAGAAAATGTGTCTTTATGATGTCACATAGACCATAGGACGTCCTATGATGTTCAGGCAGAGATCAGAAGACACAGACACATGGTCTATGTGACATCAAAAGACACATGACACAGACACATGGTCTATGTGACATCAAGACATATGGTCTATGTGACATCAAAAAGACACATTTGTGTCCTATGATGCCTGAGATCATAGGACATTCTATGATGTTCAGGCAGAGATCAGAAGACACAGACATATGGTCTCTGTGTGTGTCACGCTTCATAGGACATCATAGGATGGCCTATGATCTCTGTGGTCTCTGTGACATTAAAAGACACATGACACAGACACATGGTCTATGTGACATCAAAAGACACATTTGTGTCCTATGACGCCTGAGATCACAGGACGTCCTATGATGTTCAGGCAGAGATCATAGTCCGTCCTATGATGTCCTATGAAGCGTGACACACACACACACACACACACACACACACACAGACAGACACACAGAGATTTCTTGCTTTTATAGAGTGATAAGAGTAAGGAGATACACTATGTTCTGAGCTGGGACAGGACATACAGAGAAGAACTGAGGGAAGGCATCGAAGAGAAGAAGAAGATTGGGACCGCATTTACGTCTGTGTTCGGCTGACGGTAGCATGGATTTGTTTGTAGCAGATAGCAAAAACTGTACGCAGTCTGTAACATTATGGCATCTAGCTCTGATGGATACGACCAAGATGAGGTGGGCTGGACACTATCCAGGCCTGGGGGCCGGAAAAGAGCAGCTGGAGGGCACCAAGACTTAGAAGCGGCTCAGATGACAGTGATGCGGGAGGAAGTAACAATGCGAAGAAAACACGAACTGGCCAAAATGGATGGCAGTTTGTGTTATGGTGCGGTCCTGGCGGCCTGCTAATGACACACTATAGGCCAACTGATGAGTTTGCACATTTATTAAATAAGGACATAAGCTACAAAACAGTGAGCCTCGTGGGGAAAAACACAAATAAAGCCAAGACACAACACTTACATACAATTAGCGAGGATGGAACCGAACGCTGGAAAGAACTGGCCTCGGGCGTAGGGAAACCAGACTGGCAAAGGCGAGGTCGCAGCCCAGAGTAAACAGAGCTGCTCCCTTAAATAGGGCTGACCGATTAATCAGCTGATGAGAAAGTCATCAGCTGATTGGAATCCAGCCGTCCTGCAGAGCTCGGCTCTGACAGCCAGAAGCCCCGCCAAGACGTTGTCACAATAAACGCCTGGAGGCCAAGTGGTGCACCTGAGGAGAGAATGGGGAACTACCGGACAACCCGAGTGCAGACAGAGTCAGCACACGGACCATGACAGTTGCTCCCATTCATGAGGCGGATTCTAGATGTGGTGTAACATCGAGCCCCCCCACCCCACCCACCCACACACACACACACACACACACACACACACACACACACACACACCTAGAAGGTCAACAGGACCGCCCTAGGGAGGGAGGAGGGGGAAAGGCCAGGAGGGCCAGAGTCAAACCTCATCATAGAGAGGGAGACAAAATAAGGGAAAAACAGGCTACAATAATCAGAACAGAGTAAGGGCAACAGGGGCCAACAAAAAAAAACAGGCACACACCCTGCACCCAAAGAAAACCTATGGGGAGAAGACACAGAAAAAAACTCAAATGACTGCAGACAGAACACCATAATCAGTCCATAAGAGTCACAGGAAAAAAAAAACAAAACATCTTCATAACCCACAGAGAAAACAGGGAACTCAAATACATGCACAAAGATGCAGCGTACTCCCATAATACCAGGGAGGAGGAAAAAAAAAAAAACTCATGCTACAAAGCAGTGATAAATATAGTCCAAAATAGTCCAGATAACGGGCACAGGAAACAAGGCACAACCCTCAGACTAACAGAGGAAAGGAGAGAAGAAAAAAAAAACACGCGCTCGTCGGCCTCCATCGGTCTATGATAACCATGGAAGAGAATCCTAAACGTCTACTCTGCTGGAACAGCACCACCTGTGGCTGAACAGGCCGATGCGCGAATGGCAGTCCCTGTCACACAGGTCGCACTTGTGGGTGGTCTCCATGCTGCTGGGTCTGTGGCGGTTCTTCCTGCGGGTCCTTTTTTCATCTGCTGCAGCAGTCAGTCTCTCTTCACCCGCCTTGAGCTGTCTGGTCAGGGTGCCTCTCCATTTGGAGCGGTCCGTTGCTGGTTCCAAGGTTGTCATAGCCAGGAGCGGCACTGGGATTAAGCTCCCAGTGCTCATAAAATGCTCCTTATGGCGTGCGTCTCAAAAAGCCTCTGACAACTAAGTCCAACTCCTAGCCTGCCCGTGTGGTTTAGTCTCTAAGCCCGGCAGAACTGCTTTTACTAATAGGAGAAGGGGCGAGGGCGGATCTCTGGCGCCTTAAAACCAGATGCTTCGGGTAGATGGTGGCTCATCAACCTGGGAAGGTAGCCCATCTAGGGGAAGGTAAACCCTGATTTCAAACCTCCGCTGCCTTGCGGCACACCCGGTCACGGGAAAGGCTTCGGGAGTCAACCCTGAGGAAAAATCCGGAGTCGGAGCCCCTATGGCAGTTCTCTGTTGTGCTCAACATCGTTCTGGCAGCTCCTGCGACGGTGCTGGTGCCAAACTGTAGCAGCCCTGCTGTTCCTTTGGATTCATCAGTGACGTGGAGAGGGGGGACATGCTGCATGGCCAACATCTTGTCTTCCATATCTTCCTGCCCAGGCTTGAATCCTACCAATGCCCAATGCTGGAAGGTAGAACACCAGATCACTGGAGAGGACACTCCAGCTTCGCCTTTGGCGTAGACAAAACACGGGGAATGACAGTTACCGGTTATAAGCCACCGCTCAATTGGCGTAGAGCACGGCGCCAGGGGTTGTTCCCGACGGTGGGAGGGATCATCAGATCTCACTGGACAGCTACCGCCCGCCTCAAGCTGGGCAGCCCCCAGCCAATAAGGTGTTGTCCCGCCACAGCTTGCTTTCCTCATTGGGTGCATGGGGATGAGGAGAAGTCCGAACAGCAGGCTGAGAACCTTCGCACCAGGCAAGACTAAAAAACAAAAGAGACCAACTCTAAAACTGGGAACTTGGAACGTCCGCACTATGATGACAGGACTCGCTGCTAACCTCAAGGACATCAACGACACCAGGAAGACTGCCATCATCAATAATGAGCTGAAGAGACTGGAAGTGGATATCGCCACTCTCCAGGAAACACGGTTGGCTGACGCAGGCACACTGAGAGAGAAGGACTACACGTTCTACTGGCAGGGAAAGGGCAGTGACGAACACAGGGAACACGGAGTGGGCTTCGCAGTGAAGAACACCTTGCTGAAGATGGTGGAACCGGGCAGCAATGGCTCTGCACGACTCCTCACCCTCCGCCTCAACACCACTCAAGGCCCAGTCACCCTCGTCAGTGTGTATGTCCCAACACTGACAGCCACAGGCAAAAGACGAGTTCTACGAGAATCTCGCAACAACTGTCAGGATTATCCCCAACTCTGAACAACTCATTCTCCTTGGAGACTTCAATGCCAGAGTGGGTGCTGACCACGACTCCTGGCCCTCCTGTCTTGGACCATTTCGCATGGGCAGAATGAACGACAACAGACAGCGGCTGCTCGAGTTCTGCACATATCATGATCTGTGCATCACAAACTCGTTCTTCAAGACCAAGCCCCAACACAAGGTTTCCTGGTGACATCCGCGCTCAAAGCACTGGCACCAGCTGGACTTGATCCTGACCAGGCACACCTCACTGAAGAACGTGCTAATCACCAGTTCGTTCCAGAGTGCAGATTGCGACACAGACCATTCATTGGTGTGTTGCAAGGTCAAGCTGCAGCTGAAGAAATTCCATCATGCTAGACAGCAAGATGGCCCAACCAGAACTTGTTGAGCAGTTTGCCTCCACCTTTGAGAAGGAACTTGGTGTACCACAAGAAGGAGAATCTGCAAAGCAGAAGTGGGAAGAGCTGCGAAACACCATCCACCGCACAGCCTTGGCTACCTTTGGGAGGAAGACCTCGGAAGTCACAGGACTGGTTTGATGCCAAGTTGACCGAGATGACCCCTGTCATTGAAGCCAAGCGCTCAGCACTTGCTGAGTACAAGAAGTACCCAAACGAGAAGAATCTCTATAGATTCTCAGGGCTGCGAGAAGCAAAGTTCAGCAGACTGCTCGGTGCCGTGCCAATGAGTACTGGACTCAGCTCAGCCAAGACATTCAAACCACTGCCATAACAGGGAACATCCGTGGTATGTACGATGGCATCAAGAAACACGCGCTAAAGGGCGACGAAATACACACTTCAGTTACACACACCAGCGCATCCCTAAAATTACAGAAGAGCAGACAAACCCCCCCCCCCCCCACAGGGATGGCAGTAGGCAGAGCACAATAGCATGAAAGCAAATAGTTCAGGGGGTCTTCCTGCGTCTAGCGTCCAAATCGCTGGCAGGGAAAAAAGGAAAAGTTCGGGCGGCCTACCCCAGTCCCAGGCCAGGAAAAACAGTACCTCTGGTGGCCGGACCAGATCGCCGAACAGAGAGTTAAGTGTGTCGGGTGGCCAACCCAGAACGCCAAACGGGCGAAGCAATCTCCCAGGCGGCCGACCCGCGTCACTCAACCACCAGGCCCACAGGGGAGAACTCGGGAGACGGCTTCCCTGTTAAGAAGAATAGCGAGGGAGAGCCGAGCCGATAACGGGAAATCCCAGTGGCCCCAGATGGAAGGGGAAAGGGGACGGGAAAAGGGAAAGGGACCAGTCGGGGTCTATCTCGGGAGTGGTTCCGGCCCAATCGGGGTCCGTCGTGGGTGCAGCTCTGACCCAGTCGGGGTCCGGTCCGTCATGGATGTGGTTCCGGCCCAATCGGGGTCCGTCGTGGGTGCTGCACGGTCCCGCTTGGGATCCAACAGGAGTGCAGCGCCAGTCTGTGTGGGGTTCGGAGAAGGAGCTGCAGATCTCAGTGGTGCACCCGCGACGGACCCCGACTGGGCCGGTGCAGCACCAGGGACGGCCTCCAAACCCGAACCCGGAACCTCCAATACAGTGACCGGAATAGACTCCGCACCAGTGACCCTGGGAGAAGGCTCAGGAGAAGAACGAGAACCGGGATCAGGATCACCAGCAGCGACAGAGCCCAGCAAGACAAGCTCAGATGCAACGGACGGCTGCACCCGGCTCATCTCCCCGAGAGACAGGCAAAAATGCTCCAGAATTGATAGGAGACAGACAAAATAGAGCACTTGCCTGATCTCGAGTTCTGTTGCCATCCAGGACTTCGACGATCCAGGTTCAGAAGGGAGAAGGTCGTCTTCAGGTTCCCACTCGGCTACGGTAGGCTCCGCAACCGGCATGATGGTGTCCACAGTCCGGGGATTCCCTGACACTGACGTCCATGCCGAGGGCCCGCACGGCGTGGTGGCAGGGGATCCGTGACCTGCTGGGTCGGACTGTCCCTCCGTGGAGACCCGGGGACGCTTGCTCATCGGTGCAGGCTCCAGGTTGTAGTCTGCCCTCCTCCTTTGCCCATGACGTGGCTGTGGGGCCGGAACCAGGTATTCTAGGGCCGCAGGCTCCTTCCTCGTCCGACGGCGTAAACTTGGTGCCGAAGAACTCTCAGGCGAAGGAGACACAAAGGAAGCAGGTTCATAATTAATCACTGCAGCAGGTGGAGGGAGCTAAGGGGACTGTGAGCCCCGAACTCCACCCACAGGGGGTCAGACAAGGCAATTCACCCAGTGAAGGAAAAGAATGAAAATGCACTTGCCTGTTCCGCTGAGGGCCGATGGAAACTGCTGCAGTGGGCTTCGTTCTTACCTTCCCCCGCTGGATGGTGACGGAGACCCCCCCAGGAAGACGAGGAGGAGCCGTTCGACCAGGATCGATGGCGGGCTTCTCCAAAGCAGGATTCGTGGAGCTCACCGCAGCTGGGGAAAGCATTGAGGAGGAGGGAGTGACAGCTGAGGTGATCTGGGCACGAGAAGCTGACGGGACAGCAGAGACAGATGACCCAGAGGCGGAGGCTGCTGGGTTTTTCTCCTGCCATGACACAAGAGAAACAGCTGGCTGGGAGGAAGAGTTCCTACAGTGACCCGGAACTGGATCTGGATGGGGTTCTCACTGAGGCTTTACACGGGCTTTGTGACAACGTCTACCGACAGAGGGCAAGGCGAAGACTGGGTCAGGAAACCGCCAGTCCTGGGCTGGACGGGTGACAGGAGCTGGATCCCGAGGCGAAGAGCAGGGATGCCTCACAGTCAGCCTTCTGCCAGAGTTTATCTCCAGTCCGTGGGTCTCCTCCCTCGCCGGGACGGCCGTATTTGGGGAAGGAGATGAGGGTTTCTTGGCCGTCTTCACGGCCGCTCTCTCAGTCAGTTCTCATTGCGCCACAATCCATGCCACTCTCTCCTTCCCTTCCGGAAAGGAGGTAAGGTGATACTTTAACAATGTCCTCTGCGCGAGACCCAGGGGCTCGTATGCAGCGTAGGTGGGCATAAGGAGACGGGCTTCGGTCAGGTAGTCGTCAATCTCCTCCAACCACTTGGGGCAATACCCACGCTCAAACGCAGACATGCTAATGGGCAATACGAGCACCCAGAGAAGGGGAGAAACACAAGCACCACAGCAAACTCACGGTGACTGGCGTCTCCTTTTGGCTGCGACCCACTGTTATGGTGCGGTCCTGGCGGGCCACTAATAACACGCTATAGGCCAGCCGATGAGTTTGCGCAATTAAATAAGGACATAAACTACAAAACAATGAGCCTCGTGGGGAAAAACACAAATAAAGCCAAGACACAACACTTACATACAATTAGCGAGGATGGAACCGAATGCTGGAAAGAACTGACTTCGGGCGTAGGGAAACCAGACTGGCAAAGGCGAGGTCGCAGCCCAGAGTAAACAGAGCTGCTCCCTTAAATAGGGCTGACAGATTAATCAGCTGATGAGAAAGTCATCAGCTGATTGGAATCCAGCCATCCTGCGGAGCTCGTCTCTGACAGCCGGAAGCCCCACCGAGACGCTGTCACAATAAACGCCTGGAGGCCAAGTGATGCGCCTGAGGAGAGAACGGGGAACTACTGGACAACCCGAGTGCAGACAGAGTCAGCACACGGACCATGACAGTTTGAGGATGTAGGGAATGACTGCAAGGTTGTCATTGAGTTCAATCAGGGTGGGGGGCACTATCACCCGGTTAAGCTAACAAAAGCAATTGAGAAAGAAATTGGGAGAGTTAAGTTTGCAAAGTTCTTTAAGAATAGCCAGTTGTTAATTCATGTCACAAGTAAACAACAGCAACAGAAAATACTGACAATGACATGTCTAAATGGAGAACAAATGAAGGCGCATGTTCCTAGCGTGACAGCTAACTTGAGGGGAGTTATATCAGGTGTCCCTTTGTGCATATCTATGGAAGAAGTGAAAAACGAGATCCAAGGAGAAAAGGTGAAGGATGTGAAAAGGCTACAGAGTAAAAAGAAGCCTTGCTGGACACACAGTCTGTCATGATTCAGTTTGAGGAAACACTCCCTAAATCAGTCCTAATAGGATACATGTATTTCAGTGTCAGAGAATACATCCCAAAGCCACTCAGGTGCTACAAATGTCAAAGGATGGGTCACACTGCTCAGCAATGTTGGGGAAAGCTAAGATGTGCTAGATGTGGAGGGGAGCATGAATATGGTAAATGTGACAAGGACGCCAAAGTAAAGTGTTGCAACTGTGGGGGTGAGCACAGTGCTGCATATGGAGGATGTGTTGTGCAGAGGAAAGCTAGACAAGCCCAGGAAATCAGAATAACTAAGAAAATCTCGTATGCAGAAGCTCTAAAGACAGAAAGGCAGGAATAGTCAGAAACACAGCAGGCCTTCCTCAAAGAAGTGCAGTTCAAATGGAAGCCCAGCAGTCAACGGGTCCCACGCAAGCACAGGATTGTGCAGCTGCAAGGAATGTTTGTGTTCACAAATACAAAATGGATGATGACACATTGATAGTTAAGAGGACAAACTTTATAGCTTTTATCTGCCACACCATGAATGTTGCTGCACAGCTACAGAAGAAAAGTGACAGAATCAAAACCATTGTGGAAGCAGCAGAAAGCTTCCTAGATGTGAAAGATATCACAGCTGACCAGATTCATGCTTTACTGAAAGCTGAAACTGGGAAGACTGCACATGCTGAAACAAGACCTTAAATTATGGTACTACACATACTACAGTAGAATGCGATGAATCTTATAGCAAACAGACAAGAACTCAAGAAGTATCTTTACGAGCTAGAAGTTGTTCCACAGGTAGTGTGTGTACAGGAGACATGGCTTCAACCTCACTTAAGATTTTGTTATTCCAGGATACAGTTCAATCAGACAGGACAGAATTAACACTGTAAATGGAGGAAGATGTGCCACTTTCATTAAAGATGGCCTGGCGTATAAGGTGATTTCCTCCCCTGAGGATATAGAGTGTAATATTATAAGATAAGATAAGCCTTTATTAGTCCCACAATGGGGAAATTCCAGGATTGCAACAGCACAGGGATAGCAACACTCAGAGCAACAATCAGAAGGCAAGAAAAAACAACATCTAGTAAACATATGTCCATATTACTATAAATGTATATATATAGACACACAGTGCAGAGCATTATGGTTGGTTGGTGAATGTGCAGCAGAAAGTCTAAGCTCTCTCTCCGCGGATGCGGCGGGCCAGCTGGAAGTCTTTGGGCATGATGGTGACCCCCTTAGCGAAGAAGAGACCACCAGGTGGGCCTCGCTGGTCTCCTGCAGAGCCATGACGGCGAAGCTCAGGAAACGCAGGACGGTCTTGAAGTCCTGAGCGATCTCCCTCACCAGGCGCTGGACGGGCAGCTTACGGATGAGCAGCTCCGTGGATTTCTGGCAGTGATGGATCTCTCTCAGAGCCACGGGCCTGTGACGGCGAGGCCTCTTCACTCTGCCGGTGGCCGGAGCACCTCTCCGAGCAGCCCTGGTGGCTAGCTGTCTCCTGGGGGGCTTCTTCCTCCAGTAGATTTTACGGGCGGTCTGCTTGGTTCTTGCCATCGCTCTTTATTATTCTGTCTTATATTTCTTGCACGCCGCCTAAACTCCAGCCCGGCACCCGCGTCGTTTTCGCTACAGCTCCCGGTATGTCGAGTTTCCCATTAGCACCGGGCGGCGGCCAAGTGCTAGCTAGCACTAGCTCCTCCCCGCTGTAGCGTCTCCTGCTGCAAACCGTGGCTCCGTCCGCCGACCCGGGAGACCCCCGGGGCGATCCGTGCGTCCGTGATATATATACAGAGTGAAAGGTGTAGAAAGAAGAAGGAAGATTAAAAAAAGGCTGTTGCAACAGGCAGCCTACTCGTGTGGCGCCACCGGTCCGGCGGAACCGGAACCAGAGAATATTATTATATTATTGAAATATGTAGGCCAAATGGACAAGGAAATATTAAGCTGATTAATTATTACAACCCATGTAGGAAGTTAACAGCAGATACAGTTAGGCCCAGGAATATTTGGACAGTGACACAATCTTCATGATTTGGGCTTTGCATGCCACCACATTGGATTTGAAATGAAACAACTACAACGGAACTGAAGTGCAGACTTTAAGGTTTAAACATTCAAGGGGTTGAACAAAAATATATGATTAAACATGTAGGAATTGTAGCTATTTTTATACAAATGCTCCTCATTTCAGGGGCTCAAAAGTAATTGGACAAATAAACATAACCCTAAGTAAAATGTTACTTCTCAATATTTTGTTGAGAATCCTTTGCAGGCAATGACTGCCTGAAGTCTGGAACCCATGGACATCACCAAACGTTGGATTTCCTCCTTTGTGATGCTTTGCCAGGCCTTTACTGCAGCTGTCTTCAGTTATTTCTTGTTTGTGGGTCTTTCTGCCTTAAGTTTTGTCTTGAGCAAGTGAAATGCATGCTCGATTGGGTTGAGATCTGGTGATTGACTTGGCCATTGCAGAATATTCCACTTCTTTGCTTTAAAAAACTCCTGGGTTGCTTTTGTAGTATGTTTTGGATCATTGTCCATCTGTACTGTGAAGCGCCGTCCAATCAACTTTGCTGCATTTGGCTGAATCTGAGCAGAAAGTATATCCCTATACACTTCAGAATTCATCCGGCTGCTTCTGTCTTTTGTCACATCATCAATAAACACAAGTGACTCAGTGCCATTGGAAGCCATGCATGCCCATGCCATCACACTGCCTCCACCATGTTTTACAGAAGATGTGGTGTGCTTTGGATCATGAGCTGTTCCAATTCTTCTCCAAACTTTCTTCTTCCCATCATTCTGGTACAGGTTGATCTTAGTCTCATCTGTCCAAAGAATGCTGTTCCAGAACTGGGCTGGCTTCTTCAGGTGTTTTTTGGCAAAGTCAGTTCTGGCCTTTCTATTTTTGAGGCTGATTAATGGTTTGCACCTTGTGGTGAATCCTTTGTATTTACTTTCATGAAGTCTTCTCTTTATGGTAGACTTAAATACTGATACACCTTGCTACGTGTGGCCCTCGCGAGCCACACAATGAGAGCCGAGGGCGAGCCAGTGAGTTGCGATGTTTATTAATAATCGGGAACAGGGGATAAGGAACACGGCCTCGTGGGCCAAAAGGCACAAATACTCATACAATTAAACTCTCACAAGTAATGCAAGATGACGAGTAGAGGACTGGCACCGGGCGTAGGGGTTCCAGCCTTCAGTGTGCTAAGTCGCAGCCCCGAGTGATCGGAACTGCTCCTTCTTATACTCATCAGCAGCGCCTCAGCTGATGAGGGTTAATTGGGCTCCAGCCATCCCGCAACTGACAGCTGGGAGCCCGCTGAGATGCTGCCACAGAAAGGACAGGGCTGAGGGAATATGGTCTGAGTGCCGGATGACATGACGTCTCATCCCACGTGACACAGCCCCCCCCTCACGGTCGGACTACGAACGACCCCATACCATCCGAGACCCCCCCCCCCCACACCTAGGGTGGGCGGATGGGGCGCAGGTCAGGAGGGAGAGAATCAGAGAGGAGAAGAAAAACCGACAATAACTCAATACAGAGTACCAAGGGAAAACCCAAACACAATACACCATATGACATGAGAGAAAAAAAAAACAAAAAAAAAAACAATCGACAATAAAACAATACAGAGTACCAGGAAAACCCAGACACAATACTCCGTAACATACAAGAAAACCCAGAGAAAGGAAAAAGAACAGACAATAACCAATATCAAGTACAAGGGAAAAAAATCCAAACAATATACTCCACAAAATACAACAAGAAAAAAAAAACGGAGAAGGGAAAGAAAACAGGCAATAAACCAATATAGAGTACAAGGGGAAACTTAAACACAATACTCCAAAAAATACAACAAGGGAAAAAAAACCCAAGAGAAAGGGAAAAAGGCAATCGATAACAAACCAATACAGAGTAAAAGGGAAAAACCCAAACACAATACTCCATAAGGTACCACATGAGAGAAGAACCCATACAAGCAGAGAATAATTGCGGAGATAATAGCCCAACACACAGGGAAGAAACAAAAAACCACAATACCCCCATAAACCATGTACAGGTCAACCAACGAAAATCAACCCCGGGGCCCCCAAAATAAAAGGAGAACTCCCAAGGGTGAAAATTAACCATACGGCCATCCCTCACACAGGAGGGGAACCCACAAAAAAAAAAAATCAAGCTAAATGCGGAACAAAAATAACAACTTAGCTGTACCCACCCAAATACAAGCACAGCACAAGACATTCAGTTCGGGAGGTCTCCCCGCACCCAGCGTCCATACCGCTAACAGGGGTGAAGGGAAAAGTTCCGGCGGCCTACCCGAACTCCAGGCCAGAAAACACAGTTCCTCGGGAGGCCGAACCAGATCGCCGAACAAAAAGTCTAGCGGGTCAGGCAGCCGCAAAAGCGAGCCAAACGGGCACGGCAGGTCCTCCGGCGGCCGACCCGCATCGCTCAACCACCAGGCCCGTAGGGGAAAGGGAGAGGTCCAAACGGACCCCGGTGGAAGAGGCTTGGGGAAGAGCTGATGACGAGGAGGTCCAACGACAGACGGCAGGGAATCAGCAACCCCCTCACCGGGGGATTGGGTCTTGAGCGAACCCACGTCGGACCCCGACTGGGTCTCGGGCGAACCCACGTCGGACCCCGACTGGGCCTCGGGCGAACCCACGTCGGACCCCGATTGGGTCTCGGGCGAACCCACGTCGGACCCCGATTGGGCCAGCGCCGCACCAGAACCGACCTCCAACGTAGAACCTGGACCCTCTGGCACCACGAGTGATGGCAGCTCCTCGCCGGCGACCCTGGGAGAAGGCTCAGGAGAGAAAAGAGAACCGGGATCAGGATCACCGGCAGCGCCAGAACCCGGCAAGATAAGCTCAGACGCAGCGGACGGCTGCACCCGGCTCACCTCCCCTAGAGACAGGCTAAAGTGCTCTAAGATAAGGAGAAGAAAGATAAGGTAGAGGACTTGCCTGATCTCGGGTTCTGACGCCGTCCAGGACTGCGAAGATCCGGGATCCAGCATCAGGAGGTCGTCGTCAGGGTCCCACTCAGCTGCGTCGGGCTCCGCAGCTGGCATGATGGACAGTGCAGCTTGTGATTCCTCCGGCACCGATGTCCACGCCGACAGCCCATATGGCGTGGTGGCAGGAGAACCTTGTCCTGCTGGACCGGACCGCTCCTCCGTGGAGACCCGGGGACGCTTGGTCGTCGGCGTTGACTCCACGTAGCAATCCGCCCTCCTCCTCCGTTCACGGCATAGCTGCGGAACCGGAACCAGGCTGTCCAGAACTGCAGGCCTCCTCCTCATCCCACGACATCGGCCTGGCGCCGGGGACCGCTCAGCGGAGGGAGAAACAGAGGGTGCAGGATTAATGACTAAAGCTACAGCAGGTGGTGGGAGTTCGGGGAGCTGCGAACCCCGAACTCCACCTCCAGGAGTTTGACAGAGCAAATCACTAAGTAGATGTGAACAAACTGGGACTTGCCTGTCTCCTGGAGGCTGGATGGTGCCTGCTGCAGTGGACATTGCTCCTCCCTTTCCCCGCCGGGCGATAACGGAGGACCCCCTGAGAAGACGTCGGGGAGCCACTCGTGTTAATTTCAGGAGAGGGCTCGCCAAGTCGGGATTCCGGGCGCACACAGCAGTTGGGGAGCGCGTCGAGGAGGAGGGGGTGACAGCCGAGATGAGCCGGCCCTGAAGTGCTGGCGTGACAGCTGAGAGGACTGGATCAGGAGACGAGGCTGCGGAATCTCCTCTCAGACGAGGCGTAGGAGTGACAGCTGCATGGGAGGAAGAGACCTTACAGCAGCCCGGAACTGGATCCAGACAGGGTTCATGCTGAGACGGTGCAGCAATGTGACGACGGCTATTCCCAGGGGGCGAGGCGAAGGAGAGACCCGGGAATCGCCGCTCCTGAGTGGAGACTGAGGCGAGGAGGGTGTCGAACTCGGGGTAGTCTCGCAGCCCTGGACTCGACTCCACCAATCTTACCGCCGCCACCACATGCTTCATGATGGTAGACGGGTGCACAGCAGAGCTAGCAGCAGCCACTCGGTCCCGGACCTTAATAGCTGTCCGCTGCAGATCTTCCGGGGGAATCCCGAGTGACGTCGTGCTGAACGGGGAAAGCCCTCTGGATGATGCAAACTCCCGGGCTGGAGTAGAGGCAGGAACGGGATCCCGAAGCGAAGGGCGACGTCTCCTCTTCGGCTTCCTGCCAGGATTTCCTTCCAACCCACGGAGCTCCTCTCGCTGTGCAGCAATGGCGTCCCTCCTGGCACAGACCTCAGGATGGTTGGAATAATGAGGGAGGCTGTCCAGGAGATTCTCAGCATAGTCTAGATGCCAGCATCTTTCATTGGAAGTGTTGTACAGGGTGGCGGTGAAGAGCGTCCCATCGACATCCTCCAAGATGGCCGTCAGCTTGTCGCCCTGGCGCCGAACGTGACTCCTGGGAGACGGCATGCTTAAAGAGCTGACACCCAGACTGGAAGGTACAAGTCCAATGGCAAACTCACGGCCGCCGGCAACTCGTTCGGCTGCAACTTGCTGTTATGTGTGGCCCTCGCGAGCCACACAATGAGAGCCGAGGGCGAGCCAGTGAGTTGCGATGTTTATTAATAATCGGGAACAGGGGATAAGAAACACGGCCTCGTGGGCCAAAAGGCACAAATACTCATACAATTAAACACTCACAAGTAATGCAAGATGACGAGTAGAGGACTGGCGCTGGGCGTAGGGGTTCCAGCCTTCAGTGTGCTAAGTCGCAGCCCCGAGTGATCGGAACTGCTCCTTCTATACTCATCAGCAGCGCCTCAGCTGATGAGGGTTAATTGGGCTCCAGCCGTCCTGTAACTTGACAGCTGGGAGCCCGCTGAGACGCTGCCACAGAAAGGACAGGGCTGAGGGAATATGGTCTGAGCGCCGGATGACACGGCGTCTCATCCCACGTGACACACCTACTTCCTGGAGAGTGTTCTTCACTTGAGTGGATGTTGTGAAGGGGCTGCTCTTCACCATGGAAATGATTCTGCGATCATCCACCACTGTCGTCTTCCGTGGACGTCCAGGCCTTTTTGAGTTTGCAAGCTCACCAGTGCACTCTTTTTTTATCAGAATGCACCAAAGTGTTGATTTGGCCACTCCTAACATTTCTGCTATCTCTCTGATGGATTTCTTCTTTTTTTTTCAGCCTCAGGATGGTGTTTCACCTCCATTGAGAGCTCCTTTGACCGCATGTTGTGTGTTCACAGCAACAGCTTCCAAATGCAAACGCCACACCTGGAATCAACTCCAGACCTTTTAACTGCTTAATTGATGACAGGTTAATGAGGCAAGAGCCCATGCAGCCTTGTTATTTTTTTTTTTGCAGCCTTCTGAGTCAATTGTCCAATTACTTTTGGTCCCTTGAAAAAGAGGCGGTTACGTATTAAAGAGCTGTAATTCCTAAACCCTTGCTCCAATTTGGATGTGAATACTCTCAAATTACAGCTGAGAGTCTGCACTTTAAGCCCATATTGATTATATAATTGTATCCTGAATATGTTTTCATAAACAGCTAAAATAACAAAACTTGTGTCGCTGTCCAAATATTTCTGGGCGTAACTGTATTTTCAGTGCTATGGCAGGGGAAGGGCATATGAAAGAGGTATGGTGTGGAGACTTCAATGCCCATAATAGCTTGTGGGGAAGCACACATACAGATAACAATGGAAATGTTGTGGAAGGGATGTTAGATGAAAGATTGTTAATTTGTCTAAACAAGTGGTGAAGGTACCAGGGTGGATGTGCATAGGGGCACATTCTCATGTATTGACCTGACTTGGTATCTGATTCTTTAGTGAGTACCTGTGAATGGACGGTTATGAACAGGACAACTATGGGAAGTAATCACTTCCCAATACTTATAGTCATTAAAACTGAAGTATGTATACAAGAGGGAAAATGTTTTACAAGATGGTGTTTTGACAAGGCAGATTGGGAAAAATTTAGGCTGTGTTCAATCATGTCATTTGGTAACATTAGAAAGTGGCATAGAAGAGTGTTCAAGTAAGGTAACCAATCATATTCTGAATGCTACAATAGCAAGTATACCTAAGAAAACAACACAGGGTAAGAAGAAGGTTGTACCCTGGTGGAATGATTAATGTAGTATTGCAATAAAAGAGCGAAACAAGGCATTCAGAGAGCTGAGGAAGAATACAGTGGGGCAAAAAAAGTATTTAGTCAGCCACCAATTGTGCAAGTTCTCCCACTTAAAAGATGAGAGAGGTCTCCAATTTTCATCATAGGTATACCTCAACTATGAGAGACAAAATGAGAAAAAAAATCCAGAAAATCACATTGAAGGATTTTTAATGAATTAATTGGTAAATTCCTCAGTAAAATAAGTATTTGGTCACCTACAAACAAGCCTGATTTCTGGCTCTCACAGACCTGTAACTTCTTCTTTAAGAGGCTCCTCTGTCCTCCACTTGTTACCTGTATTAATGGCACCTGTTTGAACTCGTTATCAGTATAAAAGACACCTGTCCACAACCTCAAACAGTCAGACTCCAAACTCCACTATGGCCAAGACCAAAGAGCTGTCAAAGGACACCAGAAACAAAATTGTAGACCTGCACCAGGCTGAGAAGACTGAATCTGCAATAGGTAAGCAGCTTGGTGTGAAGAACTCAACTGTGGGAGCAATTATTAGAAAATGGAAGACATACAAGACCACTGATAATCTCCCTCGATCTGGGGCTCCACACAAGATCTCACCCCGTGGGGTCAAAATGATCACGAGAACGGTGAGCAAAAATCCCAGAACCACACGAGGGACCTAGTGAATGACCTGCAGAGAGCTGGGACCAAAGTAACAAAGGCTACATCAGTAACACACTACGCCGCCAGGGACTCAAATCCTGCAGTGCCTGACGTGTCCCCCTGCTTTAAGCCAGTACATGTCCAGGCCCGTCTGAAGTTTGCTAGAGAGCATTTGGATGATCCAGAAGAGGATTGGGAGAATGTCATATGGTCAGATGAAACCAAAATAGAACTTTATTGTAAAAACTCAACTTGTCGTGTTTGGAGGAGAAAGAACACCATACCTACTGTGAAGCACGGGGTGGAAACATCATGCTTTGGGGCTGTTTTTCTGCAAAGGGACCAGGACGACTGATCCGTGTAAAGGAAAGAATGAATGAGGCCATGTATCGTGAGATTTTGAATGAAAACCTTCCATCAGCAAGGGCATTGAAGATGAAACGTGGCTGGGTCTTTCAGCATGACAATGATCCCAAACACATCGCCCGGGCAACGAAGGAGTGGCTTCGTAAGAAGCATTTCAAGGTAAATCTTGGAGGGAGTTGAAAGTCTGTATTGCCCAGCGACAGCCCCAAAACGTCACTGCTCTAGAGGAGATCTGCATAGAGGAATGGGCCAAAATATCAGCAACAGTGTGTGAAAACCTTGTGAAGACTTACAGAAAACGTTTGACCTCTGTCATTGCCAACAAAGGGTATATAACAAAGTACTGAGATGAACTTTTGTTATTGACCAAATACTTATTTTACCGAGGAATTTACCAATTAATTCATTAAAAATCCTTCAATGTGATTTTCTGGATTTTTTTTTCTCATTTTGTCTCTCATAGTTGAGGTATACCTATGATGAAAACTGGAGACCTCTCTCATCTTTTAAGTGGGAGAACTTGCACAGTTGGTGGCTGACTAAATACTTTTTTTGCCCCACTGTATGAACAGCGAAAACTTAATATTGAATACAAAAAGAAAGGGGCAGTAGCTCAAAGGATTATTAAAAACAGGAAAAGGTCAACATGAAGAGAATTTTGTTCCACCCTTGGTAGGAAAACAGAACTAAGTGATGTCTGGGGTATGCTTAAAAAAATGAGTGGGAAAAGGGTATCAGTTAAAATTCCAGCTTTAGTGGATGGAGACAAGATGGCTGTATCAGACAAAGAAAAGGGAGAAGTCCTAGGTAGAGCATTTGCAGCAGTGCATAGAGGAGACCATCTTGGTGAGAGTCATAGACAGCAAAGGCAGCATAAACTCAGAGAAAATGCAAACTTAAAAAATGAAGTGAAAGAGGACATGACTGTGTTAGACAAAACATGACAAAACAAAACTAAGCAACAATACAACACAGACTGGATATGATAATCTTTGTGATTTTACATGTCATTTTGCATGTATGTTTGGAGTATTTCTTCCTTTAGTTTTTGTTTAAATTGACCAAGTGTTGTACATGATTTTAATTCAGCTTCAAAAGTGTCCCACAGTCTGACTCCCTGCACTGAGACACAATGTTGCTTGGTGGTAGATCTCGCTGAAGGTTTTTGAAATATACATGTTCCTCTGAAATTATATTGTTTCTCCCTTAATTTGAAACAACCTTTGGATATTTACGGGCAGTGATAGATTCTTCACTTTAATGCAGTTTTAAAATCAACCAGATTTTTCAACTTGAGAGCTTTTAATTTGAGAAAAAAGTTGGTTTGTTGGTTCCCTGTAAGCATCTTTGCTTATTATTCTAATGGCTCTCTTCTGAAGCATAGAAGCTGGATATATGTTTGTTTTATACTAGTATATACCCGTGCATACCCGTCCATGCCCGTAGAAACCAAGTATAAGCAAGTATTTCTGCATGCCCGTTGCTGAAGGGTCCCCTGTCTCAGATGGCTGTTGTTCACAGTCATGCCTGCGGCATACTGCTGGAACTTGAGGTGTTTCATCTTCACGGCATCTTTTCTGACATGCAGCAGTTCTCTTCATTCTATTGCTCTCCATCTGGTGGGTCTTCTTCTTCTTCGTTCAGACCACTGGTTGAGGGATAGGTGCATTGTAATTCCAGTTCATGGGCAGGATCATGAAAATAAATCTGAGCAAAAAGTTGCTTTCGACCCTGTTCAGGAAGGCCCGTGCATGCCCATAGAAGCCAAGAAACCAGAGCACCCAGAGAAAATCAGCGCTTTGCTTGGCATTTTACACATTTGTAGTGTAGACTGGCATTCTTCAAGGTTACACATTTTTACTGTGTCAGCACCTCTTTAAAAATGACATGGTTGAGAAAGTGACGCTTTTGCTGATCTGGCAACTCTGCTCTTGGTAATATAGAATTGTGCCATGCCTGCAGAAATCTGTTGTGCAGAAAACACGAACGCGCTGTAAAGACTGGCCCTGTAACTTATTCACCTTGCCAATTTTGAGCCATATGACATCATAAAGACACATTTGTCTATATGCCATAGGACATCATGCAGACATCATAGGGCGTTGTATGATGTGCTATGTCTATATGACGTCATGTAGACGTAGATGTCTGCATGATATCCTATGATGTCATATAGACTATGATAGACTATGATGTCTGCATGATGTCCTATGATGTGCTCTGTCTTATGTGCTGTCATATAGACATATCTTTATGACTCATAGGCTGTCCTATGATGTGCTCTGTCTATGTGCCATCATATCTTTATGACTCATCGCGAGTCCTATGATGCCTGAGATCGTAGGATCATCATAGGACATCAGGCTGACATCACAGGCCATCCTATGATGTCCTATAAACGCGACAGACACACATACACACAGATTTCTTGAATTTATAGAGTGATGACGGCATTGCGAGTCTTATGTTGCCCTATATCATAGGATCATCATAGGACATCATGCAGACATCATACGCCGTCCTATGATGTGCTCTGATCGTGACACACAGACATGATGTACTGCTTCGAATGGGTGTGGTTTAAAGTAGTGTTGTGGGAATCCACTCAGTATGTTTCCACTCAAATGGAAGGACAAGGGGAATTGTGTGTTGATGCGAACAGTGACAAAGAGAATGGGAATTGCAAAGGCTTTTATGTTAATGCAGCACCACAGGTCGCAGAGCGAGTTGTATGCTATAAAAGGAGAGGTGCCTGCGACCTGTGAGTTTTTTGATGCTTGTGATTCTGGTGAATGTGAGAGAGAGATTAATAAAGCCTGCTCTGCTCTGGACCGCTCTGCCTGATTATTTCTCTCTCCACACTGGTGACCCTTGACGCACAATGGAACTCGAGGCGAACACCCCGGAGACGACCCAGACGGGAGGTGCCAGCAACGCGTGCGCCATTTCGGTCAAACTCCCAGACTTTAGGCTACACGACCCGAAGTCGTGGTTCCTCTACCCCGAGGCCCAGTGCACGCTCTGGGGAATAGCAGCGGATGACACCAGATACTACTACGTGGTTGCAGCACTGGATGCACACACAACTCAGCAGGCGGCAAGCCTGCTCCAACGGCCCCCAGCCCACAACAAATACGAGGCTCTTAAAACCGTGCTGACCCGGCGCTATACGCTGTCAGACTGTGAGAGAGTGGAAAGGCTCCTGACGCGCTCCGAGTTGGGAGACGGGTTGGCAGTCGAGTTAATAGAGAAGATGTTGGCGTTGATGGGCACAGATGACGAGCATTTCCTCTTTGCCCACCTTTAAATCTGGAACCTCCCAACGGCGGCCAGGGCGGTCCTTGCCAATTCGCTGCTGCTGGCCGCGCGCAGCTACCGGGCGCTAGTGCAAGAGGCAGATTGGATTATCCTCACCACCAGAGCCCTCACAGTGAACGCAGCGGCGTCGGAACCCAGCAAGATGGCCAGTGGAGGCAAGGAGCCAACGACGGTGGCTGCAGCGGAGGCCAAGAAGCACCGGAGAGACACACTCTGCTTCTACCACCGCTGTTTGGGAGAGGACGCATGCCAATGCGTGCCACCGTGCCAATTCAAGTGCTTGGGAAACACCAGGGCCGGCAGTCGGTAGCAGCTGCGACCGCTGGTGAAGCAAGCAAGCTGCTCTATGTGACAGACTCACGCTCAAGGAGATGGTTCCTCGTGGACTCCTGCTCCCAAAAGAGTCTCATCCTGCCGTCCTACGCAGACCGGCTGGCGGGAACTAGCGGCCCCGAGCTGACGGCAGCAAACGGCTCAGACATTAAGACTTTTGGTGAGAGGACACTGGCTGTATCCTTGCATGGCCATACATACCAATGGACATTCGTCATAGCTTCCCCATTTTGGGCACTGATTTTTTGTGTGCACACGGTCTACTAGTCGATGTGGCTAACAGACGCCTGATTAATCCAATGTCTTTTGATTCTCTCCCCTGTACAGCTAGAGGAGCCTGGTCCACAACGCTAGCCAACGTCACAGCTCCAGGGGGTAAGTTCCACACACTACTCACTCAGTTCCCAGCACTCACGGTCCCAACGTTTTCGGCGACCGTCACTAAACACGGGGTAGAGCACTTCATTACCACCACGGGGCCGCCCGTTTTCGCACGACCTCGGCGTTTGGACCCAGCTAAACTGGCCATAGCGTGCGAGGAGTTTGCCAACTTGGAAAAGTTGGGCATCATCAGACGCTCAAACAGCCCATGGGCATCCCCGCTACATATGGTTCCTAAAGTCGAGGGATCGTGGCGATCGTGCAGAGATTTCCCCAGATTAAACAACGCCACAGTGCACGACCGCTACCCGATCCCCCATATTCAGGATTTTTCCGTTCACCTCACCGGGGCACGCATTTTTTCCAAGATAGACCTGGTCCGCGGTTACCACCAGGTCCCGGTGCGCGCTGAGGACATACCTAAGACGGCAGTAATAACCCCATTTGGTCTTTTTGAGTTTTTACGCATGCCTTTTGGGTTAAAAGGCACGGCGCAGACATTCCAACGCATGATGGATGCGATGTTGCACGATCTGCCATTTGTGTTTGTCTACCTGGACGACATCCTGGTGGTCAGCGCGTCTGAGGACGAACACGTAGCCCACCTCAGGACAGTTTTCCAGAGGTTGGAGGAGCACGGATTAATAATCAACCCGGCGAAGTGCCAGTTTGGGGTGATGGGAATCGATTTTTTTGGGCCGGCGCGATACCCTTACCGGAGAAAATGCATGCAGTGGCAGATTTTCCCTGGCCTCAGACAGTCAGGGCACTGCAGGAGGTTTTGGGGATGGTTAACTTTTACAACCGTTTCCTCCCCCGCGCAGCCCAGGTCATGCAGCCGTTGTCCGCCGCGCTTAAGAAACGGAAACCGGCGGACAGAGTTGACTGGACTCCTGAGCGAGAGCAGGCGTTTTCTGAGGTTAAAACAGCCCTGGCGAACGCCACACTGCTGGTGCACCCGGACCCAGCGGCTCAGATAGCACTCACTACCAACGCGTTGGACGTGGCCATAGGGGCTGTCGTGGAGCAGCGCGTCGCAGGTTCTTGGCAGCCGCTTGCTTTTTTTAGCAGGCCTTTGCGTGGCAGTGAGTGTAAATACAACGCGTTCGACAGGGAGTTACTGGCTCTCCACCTGGCCATACGCCACTTCCAGTTCTGGCTGGAAGGGCGCACCTTCACTGCGTTTGTGGACCACAAGCCGCTAACGTACGCTATGGCCAAGGTTTCTGAACCATGGTCGGGCTGGCAGCAGAGACAGCTGGCTGCGATCTCGGAGTTTACGACCGACATTCAGCATGTGGCCAGTAAACTCAACGTGGTGGCGGACTGCCTCTTGCGCGTATTAGTGGCCCCAGTCTACGTGGGGATAGATTACATGGCTATGGCCGCTGAGCAGCTCAGCGATGCGGACGTTTGCGTGCTCCAGTCTGGACCAACAGGGATAAGGCTGGAGAGCAGAGTACTGCAAGACCCCCCCCCCCAATCTGTGACGTCTCCACGGGCCGCCCACGCCCGGTGGTCCCACGCGCTTGGCGCCGCCATGTTTTTGAGTTGGTTCACTCCCTGGCGCACCCAGGAGTGCGCGCATCAGTCAAAATGGTGGGAGCAAAGTTCGTCTGGCCGAGCCTGCACAAACAGGTGAAAGAGTGGGCTGCAGCCTGCGTAGCGTGCCAGTGAGCCAAAGTGCACAGGCTCACAAAGGCCCCTTTGGAGCCGTTCCATATCCCGGGTAAGAGGTTCGACCACGTTCACGTGGACCTTCTGGGCCCCCTTCCGCCATCGCAGGGGTTCACGCACCTCGTGACAGTGGTGGACCGCACCACGCGCTAGCCCGACGCAGTCCCGCTAGCTTCCACTGCATCCGCAGATTTTTGATGACATGGGTGGCACATTTCGGTGCCCCTTTGGATATCACGTCCGATCGGGGCCTGGAGTTTGTTTCCGACCTCTGGTCCACCATGGCCCGGAGCCTGGGCGTCACACTTCATTGCACGACCTCGTACAGCCCTCAGGCCAATGGGTTATACAAGCGTTTCCATAGGTCGCTTAAAGCAGCGTTCAGGGCTTCGCTTACAGATGCAAATTGGTTGGACCGGTTGCTGTGGGTTCTATTAAGATAAGATAAGATAAGATAAGCCTTTATTAGTCCCACAACGGGGAAATTCCAGGATTGCAACAGCACAGGGATAGCAACACTCAGAGCAACAATCAGAAGGCAAGAAAAAAAACAAGCAAGCAAGAGCAGCTAATATACATATGTACATATTACTATAAAATATATATATACACACACACACACAGACACACAGTGCAGAGCATTGTAGCTGGATGGAATAAATATATGAATATATGAACACACAGTGCAGAGCATTGTAGCTAGATGGAATAAATATGTAAATATATAAACACCCACAGTACGGAGCATTGCAGCTAGGTGGAATAAATATGCAAGTATATAAACACACACAGTGCGGAGCAATGTAGCTAGATGGAATAATATGTAGATATATAAAAACACAGTGCGGAGCATTGTAGCTAGATGGAATAAATATATAGATATATAAATATAAACACACCCAGTGCTGAGCATTGTAGCTAGATGGAATAAATATATAGATATATAAATATAAACACACCCAGTGCAGAGCATTGTAGCTAGATGGAATAAATATGTAAATATATAAACACACACAGTGCAGAGCATTGTTGCTAGGTGGGATGAAACAGCATAACCGTCTATTTAGTTATCCTACATGGTATGATTATGTGCCCATACATATTCTCACCCTCCATAGCGACCGGTATGTTCCTAGTTGTATGCCGGAGAGGACCATTGTGTAAGTCTATTGCATCTTTTGCATTAAAAAAAACCTATTAGTTTGTTACGTCTTTTTGCTATCTCTGCGAGCAGCCCTGCTTAGGTTGTACAGTCTGACAGCCGTTGGTAGGAAGGACCTACGAAACCTCTCGGTTGTGCACCTGGGATGATGTAGTCTGCTGCTAAATGAGCTCCTCAGTGCATCCAGTATGTCCTGCATAGGGTGGAACTCGGACTCCAGCAGAGATGACAGTTTAGCCACCGTCCTTCTCTCTCCTATCTCCTCCATCGGATCAAGGCGTTGCCCCAGGACAGAGCTAGCTTTCTTAATCAGTTTGTTCACTCTCTTCCTATCGGCTGCAGTAATGCCACTGCCCCAGCAGACCACTCCAAAAGTGATGGCTGATGCCACCACCGTGTCATAGAATGACTTCAGCAGCGCCCCTTGTACACCAAAAGACCTGAGTCTCCTCAGCAGGAACAGCCTGCGCTGTCCCTTCTTGTAGAGTGCGTCAGTATTGTGTGACCAGTCTAGTTTATTGTTCAGATGAATACCCAGGTACTTGTAGGATGTCACCATCTCGATGTCTGTTCCCTGTATATTTACTGGTGCTGTGAGGGGCTGCCCATGCCTGCGGCAGTCCACCACCAGCTCCTTTGTTTTCCTCGCGTTGATCTGGAGGCAGTTCCGATGGCACCAGTCCACAAAGTCCTGGATAAGCCCTCTGTACTCAGCTTCATCTCCGCTGGAGATGAGACCAACGATCGCAGAGTCATCAGAGAACTTCTGTAGATGGCAATGTGTTGTGTTGTGTGAGAAGTCCGCAGTATAAAGAGTGAACAGGAAGGGAGCCAGCACCGTTCCCTGGGGGGCCCCCGTGCTACTGATGATCGTGTCGGAAACACAGTCCCGGGTTCTCACAAACTGAGGCCGGTTCGTGAGGTAGTCCAGGATCCATGATGACAGGTGCTGGTCCACCCCTGCGCGCAGCAGCTTGTCCTTCAGGATCATCGGTTGGATGGTGTTGAAAGCACTGGAGAAGTCAAAGAACATGATCCTCACCATATTCCCGGGCTTCTCCAGGTGGGACAGAGAACGGTGAAGGAGGAAGATCACCGCATCCTCCACCCCAATGCCATGCTGGTAGGCGAACTGGAGTGGATCCATCGCTGGTTCCACCAGGGGGCGGAGATGAGCAAGGAGCAGTCTCTCCAGGGTCTTCATCAAGTGGGACGTCAAGGCCACCGGTCTGAAGCTGTTCAGGTCTTTGGGGTGGGAAGTTTTTGGTACAGGTACCACACAAGATGTTTTCCACAGCTGTGGTACCCTCCCCAGTTTCAGGCTCATGTTGAAGATATACGTCACAATCCCACACAGCTGGTCTGCACAGGACTTGAGGAGCTTTGCGCTGATGCCGTCCGGTCCCGACGCCTTCCTCGCCTTGATCTTCCTCAGCTCCGTCCTCACCTGGGTCTTGGTCAGGGTCAGGATGGGGGGCTGTGTGTTGGGAGTGGGGGGGGTGTCGGTGGAGTGGGGAGTGGGTAGCAGGACTTGATTTCTTAGAGGCAGCAGTGGTTGTTGTGCAGACAGGGGGGAGGGCGGTTGGTCAAATCTATTGAAAAACAGATTCAGGTTGTTCGCCCACTCCCTGCCCCCCGTGGCCTGGGGGGAGGTATTCTGGAGCCCCGAGATGGTTTTGAGGTTTCTCCAGACCCCGCTGATGTCGCTCTGTTGCAGCTTGTCCTCCATCTTCTTCCTGAAGCTGTCCTTGCCTTCTCTGATCTTTCTCCTCAGCTCCCTCTGTACGGACTTCAGCATCTCCCTGTTCCCCGACCTGAAGATCCTCTTCTTCTCTCTCAGAAGTGTTTTTATCTCAGGGTTGATCCAGGGTTTGTTGTTTGAGTGACGCCGTATGGTCTTGGTGGGAACGGATTTGTCCACACAGAAGCTGAGGTAGCCCGTGAAGGTGTGAATGAGGCCATCGATGTCCTCACCATGTGGATCGCAGAGCTGCTTCCAGGCAGTGGCTTCAAAACAGTCCTTTAGAGTGTCCATTGTCTCCTCAGACCATAACTCCACAGTGTGCATGGCCGGAGGTTGTCTGTGCACTAGGGGTTTGTACACCGGTCGGAGATGAACCAAGTTGTGATCCGATCTCCCAAGTGGGGGGAGTTGTGATGAGGTGTACGCCTCCTTAGTGTTTGCGTAGAACAAATCCAGTGTTTTATTGTCTCTAGTGTGGCATGTGACATACTGGGTGAAAGTGGGCAGAATGGGAGACAGTGAAACGTGGTTGAAATCGCCTGAGATGAGGAGAAGAGCATCTGGGTGTTCTGTCTGCAGCCTGCTGGTAACTGAATGGATGATGTCACGCGCTGTCCCAGCGTTCGCCGTCGGATTTGCATAAACAACAATGCAGATCACGTGTGAGTGTTCTCTCGGGAGATATGTAGGCCTCATGCTAACAGCTAGCAACTCAATGTCTTTGCTGCAGTGTCGTTGTTTAACAGTGATATGTCCCGGTCTGCACCAGTTGTTGTTAACATACATTATCACTCCACCGCCCCTAGTTTTGCCACGCTCTGGTGTTCGGTCAGCTCGTATCATGTGAAAACCCTCCAGCTCAATGTTAGCATCTGCTGCTAGTTCAGTTAGCCACGTCTCAGTAAACAAAAGGAGAGAGCACTCCCGGTAAGTGCTATCATAACGGGAGATAGCCGCTAGCTCATCTAACTTTCCCAGTATCGACCGTACATTTCCCATGACAACAGATGGAAGCCCGCCTTCGTTTTAGCAGACGAGCAGGTGGTGTTGGCCCAAGCTCCTTGGCGCGATCAACCCCCACTGAGAACTCCCCAGGCAAATGACTCATCAGATCAGTCACAATGGCATGCTAAAGATGTTTCCCCCCTCCCAATGTCCCCCCACAGACGGATGTACCCCCAAGAGCCCCCCACTGGCGCAGCAGCACCTTGGAGCCGCAGACCCCCCGTTACAGCCGCTATGGATGTAGGCTGAAGCCCAAAGGACATGGCTTGATCTGAGTTTCAGGTGGGGGGGGGGGCACTCAGTATGTCAGTAGGTTTCCACTCAGACTGAAGGACAAGGGGAATCGTCATGGGGGGTTTGTGTGTTGATGAAAACAGTGACAAAGAGAATGGGAATTGCAAAGTCTTTCATGTTACTGCAGCACTGACTGAGTGCTGACACTCACACATATGTAGCTTACGACCCGCTCAGCACAGACTGAGCGGGTCGTAGGCTATAAAAGGAGAGGTGCCTGCAACCTGGGTGTTTCTGATGCTTGTGATTCTGGATGAATGAATGAATGAATGAATGAATGAATGAATTTGAATGAATGAATGAATGAATTTATTTATTTCGGATAGTACATTACAGGTTAAAAGAAACTGTATAATATAACAACAAGGTCAAATTAGACAAAGACTCCTTCTACTATACAATTCCACGTGAGTTATCCGAAATGGGTGATGGCTGAAGCCGCAGCTTATATTGCCCACCCATATTCCATCCAAGAATTCAAAGGAGAAAAAAGAGAAAACAAGACAAGAGCGATTACAATTTAAAACAAGGCTAAGACAAAATATGACTGAGAGAAAAAGAAAACTGAGCTAGTCTAAGTTAAGCGGTTACTATTCAAAAACAAATCTAAGACATAGTGTCACAGAGAAAAAAGAAAAACTAAGCTATAACACAACACAGGCTGGAAATGTCAATCCTTATGTGAGTTTACATGTCGTCTTGTAAATATGTTTGGAGTATTTCTTCCTTTAGTTTTTGTTTAAATTGTCCAAGCTTTGTACATGATTTTAATTCAGGTCCAAAATCGTTCCATAATCTGACACCTTGCACTGAAATACAGTGTTGCTTGGTAGTTGTTCTCACTGTAGGCTTTTGAAATATACATGTTCCTCTGAAGTGATATCGTTTCTCCCTTGTTTGGAACAACTTTTGGATATTTGCGGGCAGTGATAGATTCTTCACTTTGAACATTATTATTGCGGTTTTAAAGTCGATCAGATCTTTCAACTTGAGAGTTTTTTGTTTAAGAAAAAGTGGGTTTGTTGGTTCCCTGTAAGCTGCTTTGTTGATTATTCTAATAGCTCTCTTTTGAAGCATAAAGAGTGGATATATGTTTGTTTTATATGTATTTCCCCATACTTCATTACAATATGTCATGTATGGGAGTATTAATGAATGATACAAGGTGTATAGTGTGGGTTGATTCAGCAAATTTTTCACTCTGTGTAATATTGCAATTGATTTGGATACTTTACCTTTTATATAATTAATATGTGGCTTCCAACACAGTTTGTTATCAATTATTACTCCAAGGAATTTAGTTTCGGATACCCTTTCAATCTCTACACCATTTACACTGAGTTTGGGTACTGGGTAGTTGTGATGGTTGTTAAAGACTATAAATTTTGTCTTGCTTAAATTGAGCGTTAATTTGTTTGAATCAAACCACAGTTTCAGCTTTCCTAATTCCTTTCTGAGTGTATCCAGAAGTTGTTCCAAGTTGTTTCCACTGCATAGCAGGTTAGTGTCATCAGCAAACAATATTAAGTCCATTTTTTCTGAAACTTTACATATATCATTTATATACATATTGAATAATAATGGTCCCAAAACTGAACCCTGTGGGACTCCACAGGTGACCTTCAGTAGCTCTGAGTTTTTGTTGTTAACACATACAAACTGATATCTATTCTTTAAGTAACTTCTTAACCAGGACAGTGCTACCCCTCTGATACCACAATTTTGTAGTTTCTTTAATAATAGATTGTGATCTACTGTATCAAATGCTTTTTTAAGATCCAGGAATACTCCAACTGAATACTCTTTATTTTCAATGGCTGTTGATATTTTTTCTGTAAATTCCATTAAGGCATATGCTGTTGTCCTTTTGTGTCTGAACCCATATTGCTGCTCACACAATAAATCATTCTTCAGTATGAAGTTGTCAATTCTCTCATAGAATATTTTTTCAAGTATCTTGGAAAATTGCGGTAATAGTGAAATTGGTCTGTAGTTGGAGAGTTCCCCTCTGTCGCCTGTCTTGTAAATCGGAATTACTTTAGCTATTTTCATTGCATTGGGAAATATACCTGATTGGAGAGACAGGTTACAGATATACGTCAGTGGTTTCACTATGCATTCGATAACAGTTTTGACTAGTAGCATATCAATACCATCGCAGTCAGTAGATGTTTTACTTTTGAACGATTTAACATTTTCAATGACCTCTCTTTCGTCTGTGTTCTTTATGAAGATGGTGTCTTTTACAGCAGTGTTATTGCATATTGAATCACCTGTTGGCACCGTAGTGGGTATTTCTCGGGCCAGTTTAGGTCCAATGTTAACAAAAAAATTATTAAATTCATCTGCAGGTGAAGCTATATTCACATTCGGAGTCGATTTATTATTTTTTGGAGTGTTAGTTGGGTAGCTGGTATTTCTGCTTTTATTTCCAAGGATACTGTTGATTATTGTCCATGTATTTTTAATATTGTCTTTGTTTTTTTCCAGTTCTTTACTGTAATAGTCTCTTTTACTACATCTTATTATATATGTTAACTTATTTTTGTATGTTTTATACCGCTGCTCTGCTTCTTTTGTCCTTTTCTTTATGAAAGCTTTATATAATAAATTTTTCTTTTTACACGCCTTTTGTAGTCCTTTGGTTAGCCATGGTTTGTCAGTAAATTTGTGTTTAAGCTTTTTTTTAACTAATGGGCAGTTTTTTTCATAAAGAGTGGTTACAATGTTTGTAAATGTGTCATAGGCTTCATTTACATCTGATACATAGACTTCTGTCCAGTCTTGCTTCAGCAAGTCCTCTTTAAAAGAACTGATTGCGTTTGGTGATTTGTGTCTGAACGATTTTGAGATTTTTTCTGGGTTGGGCCCCGTGTGGCCATGGATAAGTGCAAAGATTGGCAAGTGGTCGCTTATATCATTTATCAATAATCCACTTTCTATTTTGATGATGTGAGAGAGAGAAATTAATAAAGCCTGCTTTGTTCTGGACCGCTCTGCTTGGTTATTCCTCTCTCCACAACATAAACAGATCTGGATATTCTTTCAGCTTTAGTTAACAGTACTCTACCATTTAGAGACAGATCTCTCATCAAATTTTCATCTCATATTAAATTTTTTGGTTATTCTATTATAGGGTAGAAATTGGAAAGGCTGCGTAATCGCTTTTTTTTTTTCAATAATCACTCCCAAATATGTTACCTTGTCTTTAACAGGAATGCCATTGATTTCTAATAGGTTGTAGTTTTTTAGTGAAAACAAAACTGATTGATTTAGATTTATTTTCAATCCTGAAACATTTGAGAATTCCTGAATGCAGTCAGTTGACTTGTTCACTTCATCTTTATTTTATATATATATATATATATATATATATATATATACACAGTATATACAGTATATACAGTATATATTATAAAGCTAAATATAAACCACGCCTGTGCGTGCAGAGCGTGCGTACCTTGTGTCGCGCTTTGATGACGATGTACGCAGCGAAGGTGCGGGTCTGCCACGTCGGTCTCGTTTACACTGTTGCTCCTCAAGCGCAGAGCTAACTTTAACAAACGATTTATGTTAACAGCTGGAGAAAAAGCGACCGTGTAGCATTGCCAGAGCCACCGGAGCTATTCGGTACGTCGGTGCAGTGTTGGATATTGAAGCTGGGAATCTTAGAAATGTGTCTTTGCTGTCTGGACTTGGCACACAACTGACTGATGCATCCTCAGCCCCCCGCCTGGTGTCCATGTTTTGTAAGTAACAACGGTTTGAAAACTGTCTGCTAACAACCGGCTACGTGCTTTTTTTTTTTTTTTTTTTTGGAAAAAACAAACAAACCAACGTTTCCGTTGTGTTAAATGCACAGCGCTGCCAGATGTCATATTCATCAGGCAGCTTCAGAGCATGTCTTCGCAAGTCTGTGGCCCTAGAACATACATGCAGAGACAAGCCAACGTGGGTTCGCTTCTCGTTTTACCCCTGAATTAATAAAAATGACTACAGATGTTTGCACCTCCACCAAACCACCTTTAGTCTACATCGTGATGCATTCCCTTCATTTTGGCCCCCCTCCCCCCCACACACAGTTCCTGTTTTCATTTTTAACTCTTAATTTATGTCCCTGCTGGTGTGTGTGAGTTCACTTGTTTCCTGTTTCAGCTGTAGAATAGTTTACTGTTGCGCCTACACTAGCTTCTGTGTGTGCTGTATCATCATCTCCATCACGTTTGGCATGGTTGTCAGCAGAAAGGAAATAATGTTGAGGTGCTCAGAAGCTGCTCCATGTTACCTGGCTCTGGTGTGTGCCTGACAGGAGTGTTTTTAAAAAGCCACTGAGAAATAATAAGAAGCTAAACCATATACTATTTTTTTGTTTTGTGTTCTTAAAGCCCCAGTAGGTAATTTCTTTGAGATCCTTTTTGTCAAATGTGTTTAAATTCTCCTCAGATCCAGACGATAATTCCAAAAAATTAAGTGGTGTGGAAAAAAGAAAGAAATGCAATCCATCCTGATGGGCTGTCACAATCAGGTTAAACATCAGCTATTATCATTGCATATGGTCCAAATTAGGGGTGGGACAATATACAGTATGATCGTTTATCACACTTAAAGCACACAGTTAATTTAGGAAGTGGCTATAGGTACAGAAGCTGTATCCCTATACGAAATGTCTGTTGGTATAGACGAGCTGACAATCCCATGAAACCTTTTTAGATCTGTGGCGCAGCCTGCTGCCACTATGGCATAGGTGAATGGTGTGGCCAACTTTTGATTGGAGGGTTGTTGGTTTGCGTTCTGCTCTTGCCACCTTGCCCACACAGTTTTACTTGATGAGATGGAATTTAGAATTAAAATTAAGAGTTTAGCCTTAGGATTTGGGAGTGGGTAAGGTAGCGGTACTCAAATACTTTGCAAGCAGTTTCATGAAATGGTCAGTCAGAAAGCAACTCACACCGGTTCGGACGTCACCCGGGTTAACAAGGTCAGGAGTTCCTGGCAGTGGAAGGCAAAGGACTGAGCTGCATGGAGGAGTCTGATCAGATCTAAGTGAAACAGTCACTGTCGCCCCCAACAGACTGCTATGATGATGATGATGAAGGTTAAAAGGGTAGTACAGTGCATCTGGAAAGTATTCACAGCGCTTCATGTTTTCCACATTTTGTTATGCTCCAGCCTTATTCCAAAAATTCTACACACAATACACCATCTACAGTCATGCGAAAAAATTAGGACACCCTGTATAATAAGCCTGTGGTGTTTTTTTTTTTTACATATTTGGACATATGGATATTTAAAATCAATGTTAAAAATACTGTGAGATTCATGTAATACAACAAAACAATTAAACATGAATTAAAGACTTTTCAAATTTTCTGTAAAATGTAATTCTAAACAAATAATGAGGAATAAATTAGGACACCCCCATCTTTTTTTAGGACACCCCCACATTAATTCCCTCTTAAAATGGCAAAAATAAATGTTCAAAATGCAAATAAAAACAAAAACAAGGTTAGACATAGATACGTGAACATTTCTTAATAAAGAACTTAATTTTTAATGGGGTGTCCTAATTTTTTCACATGACTATCTATAAATGCAGCATATCTCTGTCTGTGTGTCTGTTTCACGCATAATCTCTTGAACCGTTCGTCAGACTGGCCTAAGATTTTAACCTGTTGCACTTCGGTGTACCGCTGGCGGGCACGTCTCTGCGTCCTAGGGCGCATGAGGGCGTCCTAGTACGCACACTGTGCTGTCCCAGCAGAGTAGACGTTTAGGATTCTCTTCCATGGTCATCATAGACCGACGGAGGCCGACGACGAAGGCTGGGTGACACACAGGCATTCGCCAGTCTTTTTTTCTTACTACTGTTATTTGTTTTGAAAAATAGTTCGCCAAAACCACAATCATGGAAGCGCAAAACCGCAATAGTGGAATTATGGTTTGACTGGGTCGCGTGACCAGAACCACGAGTCCGTAACAAGCGGACCAGCTTCATGTTCATCTGACAATGAGGAAGAGAAGTTCGCCAGCTATGCTGCTGTTGTGAACAGGTAAGTGTTATAAGCTAAATTATTCTTTATCCCTGAAAATAGTTATCAAAAATGACTTTTGACCGATCAGTAAATTACAACTGTGTGTAGTAGACCGCGGCGCACGAAGTCCGAAGTCCGTGCGCTGCGTCTGGACCGTGAACACCCCCCCCCCCGCTACTCTTCTGTAGTGGATTGCAGATATATTGCAGATATTTCAGTACAACTGTGCGTAGTAGACCATGGGGACTGTGCGCCGCGGTCGCCACATGGCCACATGACTATTCTGTCATGTGGCGATGGGCGATGTCCGTCCTTTGTAGCGGGGGGGTGGGAGTTGTTATCTTCTACATTAGATATTTTAGAATAATTTTTAGTGCACTGTAGGTTATTTTTTCTTGTAAAAAAAAAAAAAAAAGCCACACATTTTTTACGTGGCATGCTTCTTTGTGTGTGGGGGCTTGTTTGTTCATGCATTCATGAATGAATGAATAAACAACCCCCCCCCCCCCACACACACACACACAGCCCTGAGTGTCACCTTTCATTAGAGCCCAAGATGAAGCTTCTATATTGAATCATTCAAAAGTTACAGACGTTTTTCCAAACTGTGCCATTTGGCACAATTTGGCACAGTTCAAAAACGCCTGGGAACAACCTAAGAAAAAAGCTGTGTAATATATCATTTTTTGTGGTATTGTTACAAAATTTTGACCTCAGCTGGATAACACTTGGTTCTACATTTCTGTTGCATTTTTCAGCCCGGATCTGACAGCTGTGTGTTATTTGCAAGCATTTGTATCCAAAAAAATCACCCAGGCGAAATTTATTTGCTTCAAGTTCAGTATGTTTAGATGACTGTTACTCAGTGGCCGGAGCACTTAGAGAGATTATGACTGTTTTGCCAAAAAATTCAAAGTGTTAAATGAGACCAACCCCATGAAGATGCTGCAAAGGGTTGAAGAACAGCTTTTGATTTACTTTGGGTACGTTATTTTTTGGCGTTTTTAGGGAAAATTGACCAGAGTGCAAGGGGTTAAACATGCTTTGCTGAGGTTACGAGACTGTGCATCCCCGAGTATGGAGTTGCTCAGTCAAAATATGCAATTTTTATCAATAAAAGTTTAGCAATCGCACTGTGTCTCTTCATGCCCTAGCTTCAAAAAGTGTGGGTGGGGTTTCGGATTGACTCCGTGCTGATTGGATAATGTGCAGCATCATGGCCATGCTGATTAGATAATACGTGGCATCACGACCTGTCAGTCACCACAGTTTTCCCTGGGCAAAACAAGGAAGCCAAAAGCAACAAATTTGACTAGAAAAAGATAATACCTGAAGATTTAATGCTTAAAAAAATACCATAAAGTTGCCCTGATTGCGTAGGTCTAACGGATAATTCGGCATATGTGGAGAACATGAGGTGTGCGAGCAGACTGGGCCGAGCGTCAGTGGGGACCGGGTCTGACAGACCAACACAGAACATGCTAGGAGAAGCAGCAGCCCGATCGGACGGACCACAGTCCTTCACGGGGAGGCACGCCCAGCCTGCCCAGCCAGTAGTAGGTGGGAGTACCTGCTTCTGCTTCACCCGTGTGGTACCACTGTACTTTTGTACTTTGCAGGACCGCGAGTCCCCCCTCCCGCATAAGTATCTAAAAATTAAAAACTTAATACCACCATGATTGTGGAGCAGAATGGCCAGAATGACTTGACCCCTTGCGCTCCGATCAATTTTCCTAAAAACGCCAAAAAATAACGTACCCAAAGTAAATCAAAAGCTGTTCTTCAACCCTTTGCAGCATCTTCATGGGGTTGGTCTCATTTAAAAGAAAACACTTTGAATTTTTGGGCAAAACAGTCATAATCTCTCCAAGTGCTCCGGCCACTGAGTAACAGTCATCTAAACATACTGAACTTGAAGAAAATAAATTTCGCCTGGGTGTTTTTTTTGGATACAAATGCTTGCAAATAACACACAGCTTCAGATCCGGGCTGGAAAATGCAACAGAAATGTAGAACTAAGTGTTATCCAGCTGAGGTCAAAATTTTGTAACAATACCACAAAAAATGAATATATTACACAGCTTTGTTCTCAGGTAGTTCCCAGGCGTTTTTGAACTGTGCCAAATTGTGCCAAATGGCACAGTTTGGAAAAACGTCTGTAACTTTTGAATGATTCAATATAGAAGCTTGATGTTGGGCTCTAATGAAAGGTGACACTCAGGGCTGTGTGTGTGTGTGTGTGTGTGTGTGTGTGGGGAGGGGTTGTTTATTCATTCATTCATGAATGAATGAATAAACAAGCCCCCACACACAAAGAAGCATGCCACGTAAAAAATGTGACTTTTTTTTTACAAGAAAAAATAACCTACAGTGCACTAAAAATTATTCTAAAATATTTGTAATGTAGAAGATAACAACTCCCACCACCACCCCACCCCCCGCTACAGAGGACGGACATCGCCCATCGCTACATGACGGAATAGTCATGTGGCAATGTGGCGACCGCGGCACAGTCACCGCGGTCACCACGGCTTCCCCCCCCTCGCTACAGAAGAGTAGCAGGGGGCGGGGGGGGGGGGCGTTCACGGTCCGGACGCGGCGCACGAACCGTGTACCGCGGCGCACGGACTTCGGACTTCGTGCGCCGCACAGTTGTAATGTACCGATCGGTCAAAAGTCATTTTTGATTACAATTTTCAGGGATAAAGAATAATTTAGCTTGTAACACTTACCTGTTCACAGCAGCAGCATAGCTGGCGAACTTCTCTTCCTCATCGTCAGACGAACGCGACGCTGGTCCGCTTGTTACGGACTCGTGGTTCTGGTCTCGCGACCCGGCCAAAACATAATTCCATTATTGCGGTTTTGCGCTTCCATGATTGCGGTTTTGGCAAATGATTTTTCAAAACAAATAACAGTAGTAATTCAAAAAGACTGGCGAACGCGTGTGTGTCACCCAGCCATCGTCGTCGGCCTCCGTCGGTCTATGATGACCATGGAAGAGAATCCTAAACGTCTATTCTGCTGGAATTAAAAAAAAAAAAAAAAAAAAGCACTGCCTGTGGCTGAACAGGCCGATGCGCAAATGGCAGTCCCTGTCACACAGGTCGCACTTGTGGGTGGTCTCCGTCCTGCTGGGTCTGTGGCGGTTCTTCCTGCAAGTCCCTTTTTCATGTGCTGCAGCAGTCAGTGTCTCCACCCAGCCTTACACAAAACAGCTTTCGAACTTCTGTGCTTCAATTGGCTCGCTGCATTCGCAGCGTTGGTAGGCGGGTCCTTCTTGCTAGGTACACCGGAGTGCAAGAGGTTAATGACCAAGCGCAGGACACAAAAATGCCCAAATAACGAAAAATCATTTTTAGTTAAATATTTAATGAGAAATGGGCAACAATGATGCAACAGTTGCAGTCAAACGGGTCCTTCTGCTGTGTAGAATAATAGATAGATGTACTTTATTGATGTTGGGTGTTTTGTAGTTAATTTGGTTGATTACAGTTTTAAAAAACCTTTTAATAACAAAATATTGCTAAAATGTAAAATGATGCACAACAATGGGTTTCACATATTTGTGTCCTGTTACAGTACTTCATGAGTTTATTGATGATACACAGAAGAAATTCATTATTATACTTAACTCCATCACAGAACAGTGATATAAACTAAAATAATTGTAATGGTGACTGAACAACTCCCATTCCCCAAAGTGCAAGATACACCATTATGAATATAAGTGATAAAAGATCACACAAATAAGTGATCTGAGAAACAGATAAACAAGGGATCCGAAACAGTTGCTAATATTGGATGTCCCATTCATTTTCAATATATAGGTATTCTGTAATCAATATTCACACAATCAGATAAATCTTAGTGCCATTTACGTAGGCCCTTTTATATGCATTTGTCAAAGTCTTAACATGTGTGATTGCTGATATATAGGCTACACCTCTTTGTATTCCACTTTCAAACATAGCCTACATTTGGGCCTGTAAAGCCTAATTGGGATACCTGCTTCAGACAGGAATACTTTCGTTTCTACGGGCAATGCACTAGTAATGACAATGTGAAAAAAGTTTTTTTTTTTTTTTGTTTTAGGTTTTGCAAATTCATTAAAAATAAAAAAACTAAAATCACATGTATATAAGTATTCACAGCCTTTGCTCAATACTTTGTTGATGCTTCATTGGCAGCAATTATAGCATCAAGTCTTTAAATGTGATGCTACAAGCTTGGCACGCCTATCTTTGAGTAGTTTCGCCCATTCCTCTTTGCAGCACCTCTCAAGCTCCATCAGGTTGGATGGGAAGCGTCGGTGCACAGCCATTTTCAGATCTCTCCAGAGATGTTCAATTGGATTCAAGTCTGGGCTCTGGCTGGGCCACTCAAGGACATTAACAGAGTTGTCCTGAAGTCACTCCTTTGATGTCTTGGCTGTGTGCTTAGGGTCGTTGTCCTGCTGAAAGATGAACTGTCGCCCCAGTCTCAGGTCAAAGACTGCTCTGGAGCAGGTTTTCTTCCGGGATGTCTCTGTACGTTGCTGCATTCATCTTCAAGATTCAAAGGCTTTATTATCATGTGTACAGTTAAGAAATGCTACATTTCCTGAGCAATGAAATTCTTACTTTGCTCTCCGAACGAATGCCAGGGTAATGGGTACAGAAACAACAATTCTAATAAGGTCATGACACACTAACACAGTAACTCAATTCTAATACTAATTGATACTAATAACACACACATCAACACACAGTTAGGCAGTTAGGACTCCTTAAGTACACCTTGATACTAAATACTAAAACTAATGAGTACTAATAACATACACTAGGCAGTTTGGACAGTTAAAGCAGTCACAAGAGGAATGAAATTGAAAATTCACTCGATAACTAAAGTGATAGTGGTATATTGATATCAGAGATGACATGAACCTGAAATGGCATGAACCTATGTAAACTGTGCAAATGAGCATTGTGCAACCTTATGTGAACCTGAGATGGCATAGACCTATGTACAGTGTGCAAATGAGCATTGTGCAACGAGCAGTGTATAATTACAAATTAGCACCCAGTGCTAATTTCTGTAACGGTGCATGATCAGTAGCAGCAGAGATGATATGGACAGCAGATGGGTGAGACTTTTATCTGCTGTACAGGTGAGCAGTGTGCAAATTTAGCAGCCAGTGTGTGTCGAGTTCCTATATGCAAAGCTGTGTTACAGAGTTTGGGGAGTTATCTGTTCAGGAATCTGATGGCAGTGGGAAAGAAGGAGTTCTTCAGTCTGGTTGTGCTGCATTTCACACTTCTGTACCTCTGGCCTGAGGGTAGAAATGTGAACAGTCTGTGCTCAGGGTGGGTAGCGTTCCGGATGATGGCGTCAGCTCTCCTTTGGATTCTGTGGTGGGAGATGCTCTGCAGAGAGGGGAGTGGAGTGCTGATGATCTTCTCCACTGTCTTCACCGCTCTCTGCAGGCATTTGCGGTCCAGGGCAGTGGTGCTGCCGTACCACGCAGTGATGCAGTTGTAAAAATTGTTGAGGATCCTGGAGGACATGGCAGACTTATTCAGTCTCCTCAGAAAGTAGTCACTGTTGAGCTCTCTTTACCAGCTGTGTGGTGTTGTGTGTCCACTTAAGGTCCTCGCTGATGTGGATGCCCAGGTATTTAAAGCTGCTCACCCTCTCCACTTCAAGCTTCTGGATGAACAGCGGCTGATGGGGTCTCCTTGTCTCTTTCCTGATGTCCACTATCATCTCCTTTGTCTTGTCCCCACCTACAGTGGGGCAAAAAAGTCAGCCACCAATTGTGCAAGTTCTCCCACTTAAAAGATGAGAGAGGTCTCCAATTTTCATCATAGGTATACCTCAACTATGAGAGACACAATGAGAAAAAAAAAATCCAGAAAATCACATTGAAGGATTTTTAATGAATTAATTGGTAAATTCCTTGGTAAAATAAGTATTTGGTCAACTACAAACAAGCAAGATTTCTGGCTCTCACAGACTTGTAACAACTTCTTTAAGAGGCTCCTCTGTCCTCCATTTGTTACCTGTATTAATGGCACCTGTTTGAACTCGTTATCAGTATAAAAGACACCTGTCCACAGCCTCAAACAGTCAGACTCCAAACTCCACTATGGCCAAGACCAAAGAGCTGTCAAAGGACACCAGAAACAAAATTGTAGACCTGCACCAGGCTGGGAAGACTGAATCTGCAATAGGTAAGCAGCTTGGTGTGAAGAAATCAACTGTGGGAGCAATTATTAGAAAATGGAAGACATACAAGACCACTGATAATCTCCCTCGATCTGGGGTTCCACGCAAGAGCTCACCCCGTGGGGTCAAAATGATCACAAGAACGGTGAGCAAAAATCCCAGAACCACACGGGGGGACCTAGTGAATGACCTGCAGAGAGCTGGGACCAAAGTAACAAAGGCTACCATCAGTAACACACTACACCGCCAGGGACTCAAATCCTGCAGTGCCAGACGTGTCCCCCTGCTTAAGCCAGTACATGTCCAGGCCCATCTGAAGTTTGCTAGAGAGCATTTGGATGATCCAGAAGAGGATTGGGAGAATATCATATGGTCAGATGAAACCAAAATAGAGCTTTATTATAAAATCTCAACTTGTCATGTTTGTAGGAGAAAGAACACCATACCTACTGTGAAGCATGGGGGTGGAAACATCATGCTTTGGGGCTGTTTTTCTGCAAAGGGACCAGGACGACTGATCTGTGTAAAGGAAAGAATGAATGGGGCCATGTATCGGGATATTTTGAGTGAAAACCTCCTTCCATCAGCAAGGGCATTGAAGATGAAACGTGGCTGGGTCTTTCAGCTTGACAATGATCCCAAACACACCGCCCGGGCAACGAAGGAGTGGCTTCGTAAGAAGCATTTCAAGGTCCTGGAGTGGCCTAGCCAGTCTCCAGATCTCAACCCCATAAAAAAATCTTTGGAGGGAGTTGAAAGTCCGTGTTGCCCAGCGACAGCCCCAAAACATCACTGCTCTAGAGGAGATCTGCATGGAGGAATGGGCCAAAATACCAGCAGCAGTGTGTGAAAACCTTGTGAAGACTTACAGAAAACGTTTGACCTCTGTCATTGCCAACAAAGGGTATATAACAAAGTATTGAGATGAACTTTTGTTATTGACCAAATACTTATTTTACCGAGGAATTTACCAATTAATTCATTAAAAATCCTTCAATGTGATTTTGTGGATTTTTTTTTTCTCATTTAGTCTCTCATAGTTGAGGTATACCTATGATGAAAATTGGAGACCTCTCTCATCTTTTAAGTGGGAGAACTTGCACAATTGGTGGCTGACTAAATACTTTTTTGCCCCACTGTAGCTTGTCTTCATCTTTCCCTCTATCCTGACTAGTCTCCCAGTTCCTGCCGCTGAAAAACATCCCCACAGCATGATGCTTCCACCACCATGCTTCACTGTAGGGATGGTATTGGCTTGGTAATGAGCGGTGCCTGGTTTCCTCCAAACATGATGCCTAGCATTCACACCAAAGAGTTTAATCTTTGTCTCATCAGACCAGAGAATTTTGTTTCTCATGGTCTTGAGAGTCCTTCAGGTGCCTTTTGGCAAACTCCAGGTGGGCTGCCATGTGGCTTTTAGTAGGGAGTGGCTTCCGTCTGGCCGCTCTACCATACAAGACTGATTGGTGGATTGCTGCAGAGATGGTTGTCCTTCTGGAAGTTTCTCCTCTCTCCACAGAGGAATGCTGGAGCTCTGACAGAGTGACCATTGGGTTCTTGGTCACCTCCCTGACAAAGGCCCTTCTCCCCCAATCGCTCAGTTTAGACGGCTGGCCAGCTTGAGGAAGAGTCCTGGTGGAGAACGATGGTCTGAATCTCAGATCACGGACGCTTCCTGTGGTAACGTATCATCACTTTCTGTGTTGCTGGCTGTTGTTGTGGTTCGCTCTCCTGAGGATTATTGCCTTTAATTGTATTTTAATCACTTTTTTTCTATCTACTGTCGCCTCTCACTTCTGTTTAACAAGCCTCTTGCACCTGTGTTTACACTCGGTGTCACCTAATCACCCTCTTTAGCCTTCTGTTCACCTTTCATCAGTGTTTGTGTTGGCTTCGGGTTAACCACTAGCTATGGCTGCTAGCTCTCCTCCCCCTTCTCCTCTGGTGTGCTCTCTTTGTCAGATGTTTAGCTACACCTCTGCCTCTTTTAGTGATAATGGTAAATGTATAAATGTTGTCTTTTTGAGGCACGGTTATGTGATTTGGAATCCTGGCTCCGCTGCATTGAAATATCCGTCAGCGCCAGTTAATAATGACTGACACCCCTTAGCTGCAGCGGAGCACCCTAGCATAGGGTGGCCTGCTAGCTGTCCCCCAGCTCTGACCTCTCCTGAGCAGCCAGGAGAGAATGGGTGGGTGACGGTGAGAAGGAAGCATAGCCGCAAGCTCCTGGTACACCACCAACCTGTTCATATTTTTAATCGCTTTTCCCTGCTCAGCGACACACCCGCTGAGGAAAAAACTGATCATTGGCGACTCTGTAGTCAGAAACATGAACTTAGAGACTCCAGCGGCCATAGTCAAATGCATTCCTGGGGCCAGAGCAGCAACATGGAGTCAAATTTGAAAATGCTGGCTAAAAGTAACTGTAAATACTCCACACTTGTTATCCATGCCGGCATTAACGACATCCGACTCCGGCAGCTGGAAGTCACAAAACTTAATGTGGAATCGGTATGTGACTTTGCAAAAACAATGTCTACCTCTGTAGTATTCTCTGGGCCCCTCCCCAGTCTGACCAATGATGACATGTTTAGCCACTTGTCATCCTTCAACCGCTGTCTGTCTGTGTGGTGTCCTGCAAACAATGTGGGCTACATAGACAATTGGAACTCATTTTGGGGAAAACCTGGTCTTATTAGACGAGACGGCATCCATCCCACTTTGGATGGTGCGTCTCTTATCTAACAATCTGGCATCATTTTTATCCAAATTTCCAAAACCTTGACAACGAGTTGGGACCAGGAACCAGAGTCACAGTCTTACACGCCTCTCTGCAGCTCCTCTTCATCTGCCACCCCTCAACTTAGCCCTTGTCTTCCCCATCACAGAATCATTGTCTGCTCCCTCCAAAGCAAATAAAAATATAATGTATAAGCATCTCAAAGTGATTAAACAAAAAGTTGGTAAAACTCAAACATAAAGCCTCTAAATTTAATGATTTGGCCTCATAATTTTAATTAAATATAGTTTGTTATATATTAGGTCTCCAACTCCCAAGTCTCTGCTAGTCCGTGATCTGTTAATTAATCATCAGATTGATTTAATATCCCTTACAGGGACTTGGTTAGGGCAAGAGGATTATGCTGGTTTAAATGAATCAACTCCCTCTGGTTATTTAAACTGTTAAAATCCCAGAAGTTCTGGTCGTGGAGGGGGAGTAGCAACAATTTACCATTCCAAATTACTAGTTAATGTGAAACAACAAACATGTTTTAATTCCTTTGAGGGCCTGGTCCTCAGTATTGGGCATTTTAACAATTTTAGGTTAAACCCAATTTTATTGCCATAGTTTATCATCCTCCCTCAGCCCCTCAGTTTTTATCTGAATTTGTCGAATTCTTAGCTGATTTAATGCTTAAATCAGAATAATTATAGTAGGGGACTTTAATATATAATCACTCTATCATCACTCTATAAATTCAAGAAATCTGTGTGTCACGATCATAGGACATCATAGAATGGCCTATGATGATCCTATGATCTCAGGCTACATAGGACTCGCAATAATGTCATATAGGCAATAGGACTGGCTACCTATGATGTAGTTCCCTATGATGCCTGCCTGTGATGTCTGCATGATGTCCTATGATAAGCCTATGATCTCAGGCTAACATAGGTCTCGCGATGATGTCATATAGGCGATGCCGTCATATAGACAGTAGGACTGGCTGCCTATGATGTAGTGTCCTATGATGCCTGCCTTGGTGTCTTTATGATGTCATATAGACCATCATTCACGATGCCTGCCTTGGATGTATTTTACGACTGGCTACCTATGATGTAGTGTCCTATGATGACTGCCTTGATGTCTTTATGATGTCATTTAGACCAACCAGACGCTACATAAATGGATAGAGAGTTGTTCAGAACTCCTTATAAGAACCCCTGATACAAAGATATACCAACTGCCAACTAAATCTAAAAGAAGATATACAGTACAGTGATGATATAGAGTGAAGTACGTGGTGGTAATGCACCTGTAAGCTGGTTGCCAACCGCCAATCAAATCTAAAAGAAGAGGAGAACTGCTGCACGTCAGGAAAGATCCCGTGAAGATGACACAGCTGAGGTTCGAGCAGTACCTCCCAGACATGACTGTGTTGCACGTCAGAAAAGATGCCGTGAAGATGAAACACCTGAGGTTCGAGTATGTCATAGGGTACGACAGACAAGGGATGCACAGACAGACAGGAAATGTGTGGCAGTGCGCCATGCACGTGCTGAGTCACTTGAAGCCCAAAATTCCCGCAAAGCGAGCAATGCTGCATGCCAGGCAAGGCACAGACAAGCTGAGACCGAGGAGATGCGGAATAGTCGGCTGGTCGCCAACGCTGCACGCCAGGCAAGGCACAGAAGCTGAGACCAAATAGGACACACTGCTTTAAACCACACCCATTCGAAGCAGTAAATCTGGAAATCTCACTCAGTAAGGCTGCATGTCCACCAAACGCGTTTTTTGTTGCCCAACCGCCCTGGTAATTTTTTTCAGCGTGTGTGCACTGGGAAAAAAGTCTGTGCCCCGCTTCCCAAAAACAGCCTGTCACTCTCAGCTCACTACTTCTGCTTTGCCCATCGAGACTTTCTTAATAGCAGTATCAACAGTCTCTAAATAACAATGTACAGGAAACACATTCTGGCATTTGCGGCAGCTCTGGATGACAAATTTGAAACGGAAAAGAAAATCAGAGTCTGGATACATGACATCAACAGGTTGAGAAATCGGCTGGGAGAGTACCACCATCTTGTGCATGAGTTGCGACTTGGTGGTGCCCATTTCAAAGAGTATTTTAGATTGACTAGGAGTCATTGTAGATTGACTAGGAGTCAATTTTAAATTTTGATCATGATAGCCTTTTAGCGTCAGATCAAGCAATACCGGATTGTCTGATATAGCGAGTATCAGCTTCTCCTCCGCAATCATATCAGTTGTCTTCTTCTAGTATGTCCCACCCTTACTCAATTCTGATTGGCTGCTTAGAAAGGTCCGACTTTGATGAGCTCAGCTGCACTCTGAAAAGTTGAACATTTTTCAACACAGCACCCTGAGTGCCGCAACAAAAAATGGCCACCGCTGAGAGCGTTTCAGCACCGTGGGCACTCAGCGCTGTAAGCGCTGGACTACATAGAGAATGAATGGAAAATAGCTGCCCAGAGCTGAAAAAACACATTTGGTGGACACGCAGCCTTCGGCAGAAGGCATTCTATAAGTTCAAGAAATCTTTGTCAGTGTGTCAGTCTGTCACCCCATGAAGAATAGGACACACTACTTTAAACCACACCCATTCGAAGCAGTACCCATGAAGAATGGCAGTCTACACTACAGATATGTAAAATGCCAAGCAAAGCACTGATTTTCTCCAGGTGCTCCGGTTTCTGGGTTTCAGCGGGCATGCATGGGTCTTCCTGAACAGGGTCGAAAACCACTTTTTGCTCAGATCTATTTTCATGATCCTGCCCATGAACTGGAATTACGACGCACCTATCCCTCAACCAGTGGTTTGAACGAAGAAGAACAAGAAGACCCACCAGATGGAGAGCAACAGAGTGAGGAGAACTGCTGCACGTCACAAAAGATGCCGTGAAGATGAAACACCTCAGGTTCCAGCAGTATGCCACAGGCATGACTGTGAACAACACAGCCATCTCAGACAGGAGGAGACCCTTCAGCAACGGCCATGCAGAAATATTTGCTTATACTTGGTTTCGATGGGCATTGGCAGGTATGCATGGGTTTGTACTAGTACATGTACAGTAGATGTAGATAGTGATTGCCTTAATATAGCATTTAATTCAATGTTAGATGATGGGGTTTTCTCAGAAAGTAGGAAATCCTACCCATTGTTTCCACCACACGTTGGACCTTGTTCTGACATATGGCATAGAAATAGAAAAGCTGGTAGTGTCTCCTCATAACCCTGTACTGTCGGACATTGTCTAACCTTTGATTTTACTATTTCTGACTATTTGGCTCCTAAAGAAAAATATTACTACAGTAGATGCCTCTCAGATGATGTTGTTACCAAATTTATGCAGATTGTTTCCTCTATGCCATGTGTCAACACAACAGAAATAAGCTATAGAGAGCTTGCTGCTTCTGTAATTCATAGCATGGTAGATAATGTTACAGCTTCTCTGCATCAGACTCTTGACATGGTGGCCCCTTTGAAAAAGGAAAAGTCTAATCAGAGATTTTTAACTCCTTGGTTCAACACAGAAACTAGTAGCTTAAAACAGAAGACTCGTTAATTAGAAAGAAAATGGTGTTCCACTAAATTTAAATGAAATCTATTTAGCTTGGAGAAATCATCTTTTAATTTATATTAAAAAAAAATCTCTTAGAAAAGCTAGAACAAGTTATTATTCTGCATTAATAGAAGAGAACAAGAATAATCCCAGGTTTCTTTTCAGCACTGTAGCCAGGCTGACAAAGTGTCATGATTCTGTCAATCCTAGCATTCCCTTAGAGCTTTCTAGTCAGGACTTTATGAACTTTTTCAATAATAAAATTTCATCTATCAGAGATAAAACCAGTCACATTCTTCCCACTGTTAATTTAAATACAGTAACTACTACAACTCCTTCAAATGACGTCTGTTTGGATGTTTACTCCAATTGACCTTTAAGAGTTAGATAAAAAAATTTCCTCATCCAAGCCTTCAACTTGTCTTTTAGAACCTATTCCTACCAGGTTATTTAAAGAAGTCTTCCCATTTATTGGTAGCTCTGTTCTTCAAATAATCAATTCTTCATTAACATTAGGCCATGTACCGCAGGCTTTTAAAACTGCTGTAATTAAATCCTTACTCAAAAAGCCAACGCTGGATCCAGGAGTTTTAGCTAACTATAGACCAATTCTAATCTGCCTTTCATTTCAAAAATCTTAGAATTGTTGCTACGCAGTTATTTGACCACTTGCAGGGGAATGGTTTATTTGAAGCATTTCAGTCTGGGTTTAGAATCCATCATAGTACTGAAACAGCCTTAGTGAAGGTCACTAATGACCTCGTGATCGCATCTGATAATGGACTTGTTTCTGTACTTGTCCTTTTAGACCTTAGTGCAGCTTTTGATACTATCAGTCATACTACTTGATTGATTAGAACACTATGTTGGACTTAATGGAACTTCGTTGCAGTGGTTTAGATCTTATTCATCTAATAGGTTCCAGTTTTTTCATGTCAATAATGAGTTTTCTTCCAACTCAAAGCTCAGTCATGGAGCTCCACAGGGATCTGTGCTAGGCCCTACTCTTTTTAGTTTATATATGCTTCCGTTAGGCAACATTATTAGAAAGCACTGTATACAGTTTCATTGTTATGCAGATGACACACAATTATATCTGTCAATGAAGCCAGATGATAGTAATCAATTAGCCAAGTTAGAGGCCTGTCTTAAGGAAATCAAAGCTTGGATGACTTGTAATTTCCTGCTATTAAATTCAGATAAGACTGAAGTCATTCTAGTTGGTCCAAAAAACCTTAGAAATACCTTTCCAAATCAAACTCTTAAGTTTGGATGCGGTTACTCTTTCTCTGAATCGTTCTGTGAGGAACCTTGGAGTTATTTTTGATCAAGATCTGTTTTTCAATTCACATATTAAATTTGTTTCTAAGACTGTCTTCTATCATTTGCTTAATATTGCAGAGATTAGGAGCATCTTGTCTCAGAGTGATGCTGAGAAGCTGATCCACGCTTTTGTTAGCTCTAGATTAGATTATTGTAACTCTTTTATTATCAGGTTGTCCTAAAATATCTTTAAAGAGTCTTCAGGTGATCCAAAATGCTGCAGCAAGAGTTTTAACAGGTACTAGAAAGAGAGATAATATCTCTCCAGTTCTGGCCTCCCTTCATTGGCTTCCCATAGAGTTTAGAATTACGTTTAAAATCCTTCTTCTCACTTACAAAGCTCTATAAACAATCAGGCCCCTTTTTATTTAAAAGATCCGATACTACTTGTTAATACCTAGAATCTTCAAAAGTACAATGGGAGGCAGAGCCTTCAGTTATCAAGCTGGTCCTGTGGAACCAGCTGCCAATCTGGATTCGGAAGTCAAACTCGTTCTCTGTTTTTAAGAATAAGGTTAAAACCTTCCTTTTTGATATAGTCTACAATTAAGGGAGGGATCATGTGTCTCTGAACCACCCCTTAGTTATGCTGCTAATAGGTTTAGACAGCTGGGGAACCCCCAATAATGCAGTGGGCTTCACTCTTTTCTTCACTCTCAATGAAATATTTTTGCTGGTCATTAACATCTGTTTGTTCTCTCCCATAGATTGAGTCCCTGTCGTGCTGTTTGCTCTCTACATGTCTGTTCTTTTCATCTTCTCTATCCCCTCACCCCCTCAGCCAGTCGCAGCAGATGACTGCCCCTCCTTGAGCTTTGTTCTGCTGGAGGTTTCTTCCTGTTAAAAGGGAGTTTTTCCTCTCCACTGTCACCAAGTGCTTGCTTACAGGGGATCGCCTGATTGCTGGGGTCTTTCTGCAATTGTGGGGGTTTTCCCTACAGTTGAAAGTGCTATGAGATGACTGTTGTTGTGAAATGGCGCTATATAAATAAAGTTGAATTGAATTGGTTCCAAATTTCTTCCATTTACGGATGATGGAGGCCACTGTGCTCATTGGGGTCTTCAAAGCAGCAGAAATTTTTCTGTAACCTTCCCCAGATTTGTGTCTCAAGACAATCCTGTCTCGGAGGTCTACAGACAATTTCTTTGACTTCATGCTTGGTTTGTGCTCTGATATGCACCATCAACTGTGGAACCTTATGTAGACAGGTGTGTGCCTTTCCAAATCATGTCCAATCAGCTGAATTTACCACAGGTGGACTCCAATTAAGCTGTAGAAACATCTCAAGGATGATCAGTGGAAACAAGGATGCACCTGAGCTCAATTTTGAGCTTCATGGCAAAGGCTGTGAATACTTATGTACATGTGATTTCTTAGATTTTTATTTTTAATAAATTTGCAAAAATCTAAAAAAAATATATATATTTTTTCACGTTATTATGGGGTATTTATTGTGTGTAGAATTTTGAGGGGAAAAAAAAATTTAATCCATTTTGGAATAAGGTTGTAACATAACAAAATGTGGAAAAAGTGAAGTGCTGTGAATACTTTACGGATGCACTGTTAACACATATTAATTAAAAAACTGAAACAAATCCCTCCAATTTCCATACCTGTAGCCTGCTGCCTTTAAGATACGGCAATAATAGAACGTCCTGGCCAATCATATTCGAGCCGTATCTGTAGCAAGCAATCTATAGGTATGGTTGTGTACCCATAATGACTGCCGTTCATTTATTGCTATGAATTTCTTTTCCCCTCCATAGATCACAACCTTATCATAGTGGAGAAGTTTACGCGCCCTAGTGATCCTAGGAGCTATGTTGTCGGGGGCAACTTGCCCCTGCTAGGGTCTCCCAAGACAAACTGGTCCTGGGTGAAGAGTCAGACCAAGAGCTGTCCAGTGGGATCTCAATGGAAAAAAGTTACATTAGACAAGGACCTAGTTTATCAAAAGGAGCTACATGGGTCCACCCTTCTGTGTGCTCACCACCTGCAGGAGGGATCATGGGAACCATGGTGCTATGTGAACTGGGTGGCAGTCTCGGCTTCTCTGCTTGGACTGCTGCTCCAGTAACCCAGATCCCCGGATAAATGGGGGCAGCAACGGCAAATGGCATACATTATCCACCTGCTCTCATGCATCCACTACACCAGGGGTGTCAAACTCATTCCATGGAGGGCCAAGACCCTGCAGGTTTTACTTCCACCCAGTCTCTTCAGCAGGTGTTTTCACTGATCAGCAATCAGTAGGAAGAAATTCAGAGAAATCACCTGTTGAAGACACTGGGTGGAGGTAAAACCTGCAGGGTCTTGGCCCTCCATGGAATGAGTTTGACACCTGTGCACTACACTCAACCGCTAATCAAAATGCTCAGTTTCACCAACAAGTCTGACACTGATTCAATATGTTGAATTGGTCAGAAAACTGCAGACAAGGTTTGTTTTGTGCTGACAGTGTGGAACACACGAAGCAAATGAGGCTCACCGATGGCTCGAACTCGCCAGATGGTGATCATCGGCTTGGTGTGTTTTTGACCTTGAAGATAGGGTGAGGAGCTCAGTTATCCAGGAGATGCTCCGATTAGAGCCGCTATTCCTCCACATTGAAAGAAACCAGTTGAGGTGGATTTAGCACCTGATCATGATGCCTCCTGGACGCCTCCCACATTAAGTGTTTTAGACACAACCCCTAGGCAGACCCAGGACACTCTGGAGAGGCTGTTGCTGTTTCTCAATTAGGGCTGCACAATTAATTGAATTTTAATCATGGTCACGATTTTGGCTGCCACAATAAAATTAACGTGATCGTTGGCGATATTAACGTTTAAAATGCAGGCTCTGCTGTATATCAAATCAAGCATTTTCTCAACCAGCAGTCAGCCGACCACCAGGGGGCAAACGAATTTTAGGGCAACATTAAGCTGTAGAACTGACAAGCGAGCACACCCTGTAGCGGCAGCCTTAAGTTTTCAATAGCGGACTGGTGTGATGGTGAAACACAAACTAGATGTCAGGAGCAGAAAGTGACAGTACGGCAACACGTGGAGGCGAGGAGCTAGTGCCTCGAAAGGCTCATCATCTGTTGTCTGGACGTGTTTTGATTCAGGACAAGTGATGCTGACTAAAAAGAAATTATATGCAAAGAGTGCCATAGAGCTGTGTCTGCGCCGCAGGGCAACCCAACTAATTTATTCAACCACCTGAAAAAACACCACAAACACAAGTACGATAAATGCATTAAGGCTAAAGCTAATGTCACTTCACTAAATCGCAGTTGGTGTCCAGCGCTGACCCAGGCAACCATAGCATCGACCCTGCACAGAGCTTAACCGAATCATCCACCTCCCAAAGACATGCCGAAGTAACTGATGCAATAGCGTTTTATTTGGCCAAAGACGTGTCCACTAAATACTGTATGAGAAACGAAGGCTTCAGAAACATGGTCAAAACACTGGACAAGAAATACGTGATCCCTCATACAATTATTTCTCCAAAGTTTTATTATCTGTGCTTTATGAAAAATACAGATGGATATCACAACTGTCGAGTACTTTGCAACTATCACTGACCTATGGTCAAGCAGAACAACGGAGCCCTCCCTGTCCCTGACAATTCACTACATTGATGGGGATTTTAAAATGAAGAGTCAATGCTTGCAGACGTTGTTTTTCCCACAAGACCACACAGGAGAAGCTATAGCCCATGGACTGAGGGAAGCACAATCATCTTGGAGCCTTGCAGGAGGAGGGACTAGTGTGCATAACAACAGGCAGTGGATCTGTCGTTGTCAAGGCAGCTTGTCTAAATAAATGGACGAGGCTCCAGTGCATTTGGTCACAGGCTTCATCTAGCAATTGGCGAGTAGGATGAATTAAAAAAAAAAAAAAATTTAAAAAGGACACATAATTGAAATCTGTGTTTTCCCTAAAGTTAATGAATGATCGTGATTAATAATCATGATTTCAATATTGATCAAAATAATTGTGATTATCATTTTGGCCATAATCGTGCAGCCCTAGTCTCAGTTCAGGGATTGCAGCCTCGTCGACAATGACCTAGGAGGCCAGACCACTTGAAGGCTGTTTTCCAGCTGTTAAATGAGACCGTCTAATCTTTAAATGACATATGTTTGCATGACCACACACTACCCTGTCGCCTAGCAACCATGACAGTCAGTTGAGATTTTATTTTTTGGGCTGATATTTTGACAGAGATGGAACTTTGTTTTTATTGTTTTTTTATTATTGTGTTTTCTTGTCCTTTTACTGGAGAATCTTCACCAGACCGGCCACTATTGCCAACTCCTCAGCAAGGAAATGTGCTATTGGCTGTCCTAGAAGTCACTAAATGACGTCATTGCCTAATTTGCATAATTGGTCATTTGCATGTAATTGTAATGGGCGCTGCAGAACAGAAGAATAATGTTGTGGGCGAGACAAAAAGTGAGTAAAAAACACTAACTAGAAAAGCACTCGGAGAGCGCAGACCTCCGCCAAGCGCCACAGTTCCACCCCATACAGTGTTTGTGTGTAGGTTTTCAGATTCCTTGACCATGAAAACATATGACTAGCAACTGGATTCACAATGATAGGATTAGTGGTTCAGTAGTAAAACATTACCTCCTTGGCAGAGGTAATAAACTGAAGTGTTGCTGTTGTGTCCATCTCCTCCATCTGCAAAGTGGCAGGCTGCGACCTGTCAAGGCATACCTCATGCCGCCCTTATTGGGGGGGCTTTCACACCTGTACTGACCTCATGGCTCCCTTATTTGGGGGGGGGGGGCTTTCACACCTGTACTGAGTACTTAAAAACTGTATTTATCGGCAGATGAAAGAAAACTGAAGCAAAAACAAACAAACAAACCAAAACTAAGCAAACAGCAACTGCAACTTTAAATATTTCAAACATATTTATTCAAATGTACACTTATATGGACACAGTGTTGAGCCATAACTTTTTGGTAATGTGAAAATAATAAGCCAAGTAGCACAAAAAAATTGAGTGCTCTTGCTGTGAGGAAACAATGTTGGCACCAAATCACTGAAGTGATCTGCCACCAATGGGGGTAGATTGTGCTCCGCCACAAAATGACAAAACATCACTTCTGCTAGTGATGCATTGGATTTGGAAGGCGTCGGTTCTCTCACTGGCTGAAAATGTTCATCCATCGATCGAATTTGGCTACACAGTTTTTGTGGCGCTGTGTAGCAAAGTGCGACTTCAGGTCGAAAATCCCTGATGCAGTCACTTTTAGCATTAGAGTCACACATATCAGGCGCAGCATTACTGGCGCCGGGATTCCTCTCTGTTCCGGAGCCGCAGGACAAAAGAAGGTGCGATAATGGTTGCCGTGGGTTTTATTGGGTTTGCGCTCCGCGGAAAAAAGAGGATTTGGAAGCCTCCCCCGGCAGAGAGCTGGTTTTTGCGCAGCCCCTATGGCTGGCCGAGGAATTTCTGCCAAATAATCCGGCGCCAGACAGCTGCCCGTGTCAGCTTTTGCAGCGTAGCGCAAACACAGGCACTCTGGCGGGCCCTGCCCACCACAGTTTTCTGCGTGCTTTTGTGCCTAAAACTTTGAAGAAGGCGGAGTTTGTGTTCATCAGACACAACGACCAGCGCCCTCTATTGCCCCTGCACACATGTTGAAAATGGCCGTATCTCACAATGTTAAAGAATCATTTAAAAAATTCCTGTATCCAGACGGTGATCCTGATCATCCCCAAAATTTAATCAGTTCTTCCTTGTACCATTTTCAACAAGGCCTGAAAGTTTCATCGAAATCCATGCAAAACTTTTTGAGTTATCTTGCTAACCAACAGACAGACAGACAGACAGACAGACAGACAAACAGACAAACGCTGGCAAAAACATAACCTCCTGGCCTTCGGCCTGGCGGAGGTAAATATGTTTAGAACTAGAAATTAACTTTCTTCTGTTGATTCTTGGTTTGTTTCTTTTAATTTGGCATTTAAATAGGCCGTCACTTCTGCATCATCTCCAATAAATGGCTTCAGCCAGCCTTTGAGTTCAGGGTTTGATTCCCACTCCTTTCTGTATTTTTGAGCATACAGTTTAGACTGCGACATGACGAGCTAGCTGCTAGATGTTTAGCTTATGTCACAGACACACACACACAGTGGACGAAGTGAGTACGTGACTGAGGCTGTTAGATGCAGTGATTTATTAGTGTGACGCTGACAGTGAAGAAACATTTACATTGATTGGCGGGGGTGTGTGCATGTGCAATTCATTTGCAGTCTGGACGTGAGTGGCATGGGCGTGGGTCTCCTCTCTGACTGAAACTAACTGCTGCACGAGGCTACTGTGAGACTGACCCCTTGTGAGTGCTTTGGGATGGAGAGAAACTCACGGTAGCACCCGCTGCTTGTTGAGGACAGTAACTGCAGAGCAATAGTGCTTTCACATCATCAGTCACTGTGACTAGTGATTTTCTAAAGTTACTAGCCACTCAGCCTATTCACTAGCCACAATTTTGTAGTTGGAAAATTGTTTAATATGATCAAATTTGATTATTGCATGCTGAAATGTAGTTGAATTAAATGTACAACCTTTTTAAATGCAATGACCCTTATACATAAATATAGCAAGAGAAACACTGTATGTAGTTATTAACAGCAGTAAATACTGTAAAACAGTCGAGAAAAAATTTGCAATGTGAGAGTGAAGTACAGGTAGATTTGGGGTCCGTCCCAATTCTGATTTCTTCCCCTTTCCCTTCGCCAACCCCTTGGCCCTTGAAATTAAGGGCCCTTGTTCTCATCAGAAAAAAGAAAACTGATGAGAAAAAAGTCTCATCTGACATAGAAAAAATGTCTCCACTTTACACAAACTATTCTAGTCAGTAGAAAGTAAGAAATTTACTAGAAATAAAGCTGTAAATTCACAGAAAATTGTGGACCCCCTGGTGAGCCGTTTGTGACCCACGGGCCATATGTTTGACACCCCTGGACCAGCCCATTAAAATACATATTTAGAGGATTTACTTCCATGAAATAGTTCTATATCACAACAGCATGTAAATGAATAAGATAAAATAAAATAGAAAGCGCAAATAAATGAAAGTTCACCTTAGAAGAAGCTTCATTTGTTCTTTGCAGCAACAAATCACAGTCACTTTTTCTCTGTGTGGTAAGAAATCTTACATTTACACAACTGCGGACATTAAATGCGAGTTTCTTGTTCTAAAAATACTCATGTTTAACCACAGCGGTAGGAGCTGATGTTGGGGGCTACTCACCGCTTGGACACGGCATTTCTTCCCATCGGGTTGCGGTATGAGCTGGGGCAGGACAGGACACTGACTCGCGAAGCAGCCTGTCTGTGTAAAGCAGAAGGGGGTCCAGGTGAAAGTGGACCAATGAGCACACACTGTGTGCAGATAGTGCTTCTGGGAGTTGTAGTTTCATAGTCTCACATTACAGATGGGTTTTATTTTAGATGCTGTCTAAGAAAACTACAACCTGCTGAGCCCTGCACGTCAGAGTCTACAAAACACCAGAAATGTCTCTGATAACACCAGAAAAAGTGGCTAGATTTGTCGCTAGTTGCTTCTGACAAAAAAGTCACCAAGATGGTTTGAAAAGTTGCCAGATTTAATAAGAAAGTTGGCAATACTGAGACCGAGACAGGATCATGACCAGATAAAATAAGACTTTATATATATCGACTATCGAGATACTAAATTATATTGAGAAACTAGAGGGCACTCTAGAGGGCGCATACCTCCGCCAAGGCTCCATCCCTCCCTCCTTTTGTCCTCCCCTTTGTCCCTTTGTCCGTCCATATCACCATCCATTTATACATTGCGAGATAGGGCCTTAGCGGAGGTATGCAGTCACAGATTACCTCCAACATCGAATGAGTTCATCTTTGGGCCAAGAGCCACCTCTGGTGAAAATGTCATCCAAATCATCTATGAGTTTTTGCGTGATCTTGCTTGGGCGGCAGTGGCTCAGGAGGTAGAACAGGCCATCCAATAACCAGAGGGTTGGCGTTTCGAATCCTGCTGTCCTCAGCCATCCTGCCGTTGTGTCCCTGCGCAAGACACTTTACCCACCTTGCCTCCAGTTTCCATAACACTGGGTGTGAATGTGTATAAATGTTTGGTAGTGGTCGGAGAGGCTGTTGGCGCAGATTGGCAGCCACGTCACAGTCAGTCTGCCCCAAGGCAGCTGTGGCTACAGCAGTAGCTTACCACTACCATTGTCTGTTTGTGGAGTGAATGAATAATGGACTCATTGTAAAGCGCTTTGGGTATCTTGAAAGGTGCTATATAAATGCAATCCATTATTATTATTAGTGAAATGGCAGCAAAAACAATAACATTATAATAATAACAATAATAATAACTGTCATAACTGTATTGACTATACATTGGGGCTGGGCATTTCCACCTTATATCAACATCATGGTTTATTGAATCTTTCAGGTCGATTTTTGTTTTTTTTCTCCTCTCTTCTCCCTTACAGTTTACTGACAAGGTTCATGATTATTAAGCAGTATTACACAGCAGTGTGGTATCATATCACTGTGGTGTGTAGTAAATGAGCATAATAGAACAGGGCTATTGCGATTTCACAAATGGGGGGGGGGGAACTTTGCCCACTGCTGAAGTTTACTGTGTTTACATACCATGTGGGTCATGTGGCTGCAACGACATCCTTATCTGCCATCCGGAGTTACGGCTGTCTTAAACCACACACTTTTTCTTGCTTTTACTTGGCGTCTTCAGATGAAATGTCAAACGTCGCATACTATGTGGATGAAGACCACATTCGTTTTTGTTCCAAGCAGTTTTATAAGCTACGTTACTCCCTGCACCATTCTCAGGGAATATCAGTTAACTGCCTTTCACAAAATTTCTCCATTTGAAGCACCTTATAACTATTGGTGCCCTCCTCCATACGTTACCACGGTAACCGTGGACACGTACTGATGCTATAGTGGATAATTTATATTTCTTAAATAAAATACTAATGCAGATATACTATTACAATCAGTTGATATAAACGGTAACCAACATCAATTTAGCTTGTTAATAACATTAGCAACAATAGTTTGTTTTACTCGTATTTGAGGTGCAGTGGCTTATGGGTAATTTTCTTGTCAGCTTCCAGTGAAGTGATGTACCATTGTTCACGTCTTCCCTGCTCAGTTCTCAGTTCCTTTTGAACTGAAGACCGTTCACTCCCTTCGGTTTGGATCTCAGTTAATATGGCGGAATACCTTGTGTGGTCCACTTCGGAGTATACTATTGGGCGATCGGAACGCACCATACCTTTTCTGCAGTGTTTGGCTTCCGGGTTGCGGAGGTGCGTGGCCACACACGTAACTCAGTGGACATGTCTTAAAGGGGCAGTACATGAAAAGCACCATATTAATATATAAAATGATATTCAAAAAATTCCTGGCTTCAGATCGTGACTCGGATAACCACCAAAATCTAATCATCTGTTTCCTGTGCCATTGCACACCTATCCTAAAAATTTCATCAAAATCCATTCATAACTTTTAGATCAATGTTGGTAACAGACAGACCAACCAACCAACCAGCCAACGCCAGCAAAAACATTACCTCCTCTTTTGGCAGAGGTAATAATTATTTTGACCCATATCACCCATAACAACTTAGATGAACCTAAACAGTACCTCTATTTAAAGCTAAGGGTTTAAAAAGTTTTTTTTTTAATCAATCTTAAAATCAAAATTAAAATCTTTAGAAAATGTTGAAATAATTTCAATTGAGCATATTGCAAAAATGTATTGTCATTCAAATTATTCTTATTTCTATTCTCTTCAAAGGGTGATAATTTACCATTCTCTACAGAATGTAAGATAAGCCTTTATTAGTCCCACAATGGGGAAATTCCAGGATTGCAACAGCACAGGGATAGCAACACTCAAGAGCAATAATTAAGAAGATACGAAAAATGTAAATAAGAGCAGTGGATATACATACGTACACATAAATATATATATACAAAGTGCGGAGCATTGTAGCTAGATGGAATAAACAGCATAACTGTCTACTTAGTTATCCTACATAGTATGAATATGTACCCATACATATTGTCACCCTCCGTAGTGACTGATATTGTCCTAGTTGTATACTGGAGGGGACCATTTGTGTAAGTCTGTTGCATCTTTTGCATTCAATACTACTAGGTCGTCACATTTTTTTGCTATCTCTGCGAGCAGCCCTGCTTAGGTTATACAGTCTGACAGCTGTAGGTAGGAAGGACCTGCGAAACCTCTCGGTTGCGCACCTAGGAGGATGTAGTCTACTGCTAAATGAGCTCCTCAGTGCGTTCAGTATGTCCTGCATAGGGTGGGACTCGGGACTCAGCAGAGATGACAGTTTAGCCACCATCCTTCTCTCTCCTATCTCCTCCACTGAGTCACGGTGTTCCCCCAGGACAGAGCTAGCTTTCTTGATCAGTTTGTTCAGTCTCTTCCTATCGGCTGCTGTAAGCAGCAGACCACTCCAAAAGTGATGGCTGATGCTACCACTGTTGTCGTAGAATGTCTTCAACAGCGCCTCTTGTACACCAAAAGACCTGAGCCTCCTCAGTAGGAACAGCCTGCGCTGTCCCTTCTTGTAGAGTGCGTCGGTATTGTGTGACCAGTCTAGTTTATTGTTCAGATGAACACCAAGGTACTTGTAGGATGTCACCATCTCAATGTCTGTTCCCTGTATGTTTACTGGTGCTGTGAGGGGTTGTCCTTGCCTGCGGCAGTCCACCACCAGCTCCTTAGTTTTCCTCGCGTTGATCTGGAGGCAGTTCCGATGGCACCAGTCCACGAAGTCCTGGATAAGTCCTCTGTACTCAGCTGACGATCGCAGAGTCATCAGAGAACTTCTGTAGATGGCAGTGTGTTGTGTTGTGTGAGAAGTCCGCAGTATAAAAGGTGAACAGGAAGGGAGCCAAAACCGTTCCCTGGGGGGCCCCCGTGCTACCGATGATCGTGTCAGACAGACGGTTAGTGAGGTAGTCCAGGATCCATGATGACAGGTGCTGGTCCACCCCTGCGCACAGCAGCTTGTCCTTCAGGATCATTGGTTGAATGGTGTTGAAAGCACCGGAGAAGTCAAAGAACATGATCCTCACTGCATTCCTGGGCTTCTCCAGATGGGACAGAGAATGGTGAAGGAGGAAGATCACTGCATCCTCCACCCCAATGCCATGCTGGTAGGCGAAGTGGAGTGGATCCATCGCTGGTCCCACCAGGGCGCGGAGGTGAGCAAGGAGCAGTCTCTCCAGGGTCTTCATCATGTGAGACGTCAGGGCCACTGGTCTGTAGCTGTTCAGATCTTTGGGGTGGGAAGTCTTTGGTACAGGTACCACACAAGATGTTTTCCACAACTGTGGTACCCTCCCCAGCTTCAGACTCAGGTTGAAGATGTGCTCCACAATCCCACACAGCTGGTCTGCACAGGACTTGAGGAGCTTCGCGCTGATGCCGTCCGGTCCCTCGGCCTTCCTCGCCTTGATCTTCCTCAGCTCTGTCCTCACCTGGGTCTTAGTGAGGGTCAGGTTGGGGGGGTGTTGGTGGAGTGGGGTGTGGACAGCAGGTCTCGGATGACTTTAGAGGCAGCAGTGGTTGTTGTGCAGTCGGTGGGGAGGGCGACTGGTCAGACCTATTAAAAAACAGGTTCAGATTGTTTGCCCACTCCCTGCCCCCCCCCCCCCGGTGGCCTGGGGGGAGGTATTCTGGAGCCCAGAGATGGTTTTAAGGTTTCTCCAGACCTCGCCGATGTTGCTCTGTTGCAGCTTGTCCTCCATCTTCTTCCTGAAGCTGTCCTTACCTTCTCTGATCTTCCTCAGCTCCCTCTGAACGGACTTCAGCATCTCCCTGTTCCCTGACCTGAAGATCCTCTTCTTCTCTCTCAGAAGTGTTTTTATCTCAGGGTTGATCCAGGGTTTGTTGTTTGAGCAACACCGTATGGTCTTGGTGGGTACGGTGTTGTCCACACAGAAGCCGATGTAGTCCGTGATGGTGTGAGTGAGGCCATCGATGTCCTCACCATGTGGATCGCAGAGCTGCTCCCAGGCAGTGATTTCAAAACAGTCCTTTAGAGCGTCCATTGCCTCCTCAGACCATAACTTCACCGTGCGCATGACAGGATGTTGTCTGTGTACTCAGGGTTTGTACACCGGCAGGAGATGAACCAAGTTGTGATCCAATCTTCCGAGTGGGGGGAGTGGTGATGAGGTGTACGCCTCCTGAGTATTTGCATAGAAATGTGAAATCTCCATTCATTTTACTGCCATATATGATTTGATAGTGGTTTCCCAGCAGCTTTAAAAAAACATTATTCCACACTGGACAAGAAGGTAAAAAAAACTTATCTTGCATGTCATATTAATAATGGTATTCTTTAATTTTATAGGAGGGATAAGATAATACCACAATGATGAAAGTGAGATTGTTTTATTACTGTCCCATACCAAAATTTCTTCTAGTCAGTCCTAACTGTGTTTTTGTCTTTTTTTTTATTATAGCTCCAAGCTAATGCATATTTATTATTAAATGATACAAAACGTATCTGGAATCCCCAAACTTCCTTTATTCTGAGGAAAAGATGATTTTTTTTTCTTATTAATCATAGGTTTTTTGTCTTCCCATAAAAAATGAAGTGAACATTTTATCTATTTTAGTAAACCAAGGTTTAGGAAAATATAAAGGGATTGATGAGAATCAGAAAGGTCAGCCTTGGGAGGATGTTCATCTTCAGTACTTCAGCTGTTCCCCATAAAGAGGCAGGGTGGGCCACTTCTTCAGATTATCATTTTTATTGACAACATAATAAGGAAAACTCATTCAATTCAAATATTTGACTGATAGGTGTTTTAATTAGTATGCTCAAGTACTTAACACCTTCTGTTTTTTAGAAATGTAATTAATTTAGAAAAAAAAAGCTATATCACGATCCATTGCACATCGGAGCCCCCTGAATGGATTCTGAATCTAATCGTGAGGCGCCTAACAATTCCCACCCCTAATTAGCATGTGCCTAATAGTGTGTTCCCTTTCTCTGAGCAAATCAAGTACTTCTGGGCAGTGAAGTTGGACAAGCCCGGATATGACCAGTTTAATAATTCAAGATGGCTGTACCTATGCACCCAACATCAACAGTAGTGTAAAATACACTGTTTGCATTTCTGTTTTTTTGTCTTTTCTAGTCAGTCATACAAAGTACTGCCCGGCTTCTATTACTAAGCATGTTGCAATAGCATTTTTATATGCAAATTACTGCATATTGCTTTTAGTGGGCATTGCTAGTATAGCTAAATGGCTAGAGAAAACTGATTAACATGCAAGTTAGGTTAATTGGCATCAAACTGGGGATTCTAAATTGTCCTTAGGTATGACTGTGAGAGTGAATGGTTGTCTGTCTCTCTGTGTTGGCCCTGTGATGGACTGGCGATCTGTCCAGGGTGTACCCTGCCTCTTGCCCAAAGATGCTGGGATAGGTTCCAGTCCCCCCATGACCCAAAAAGGATTAAGCGGAAGAAGATGAATGAATGAATGAATGAATGAATGAATAAACAAAAATTAAACAAAGTAACAAATTCAAAGGGGAACTTATGATTTAAAATTCAAAGAGTTAAGAGTTCTTTGGTAAAGGACTATGGGATGTTTGTAGACTTGGTCATGACATAATTTTTGTCAGCTAGTTTTTGACCTCGGAAAAGGAATACACTTTCAAGGGATCAGTGATTGAAAAATTGTGGGTTTTTTTAGGTTTTAACCTTCTGAAATGTGTCTGTTGGTCATATAATTATTGAAAAAATCAAAACAATCATTTCTTTTAAAGATGCACTCCGGTGGCTATAAATCACCTTAAAACAAATCTACATTGCCTAAAAGAAGAAGAAGAAGCCATCTCTATTGTCATTCAGTCCATACATCATATCATGTACAGTAGCCCAAAATTACGTTTCTCCTATCTACAATGTTAATCACATGTAGAATCAGAGGGGTCGCTGCCATGCAAGGCGCTGCCACAAACGACTTCTCCTTCCCCCATTATATTATGCCGAGCACCAAGCTAGAAGGTGGGAGATACCATTTTTATATGGTCTTTGGTATGACCCGGCCGGGACTTGAACCCCTAACCTCCCAGTTGTGGGGCGGTTGCTCTTATCAACGAGGCCATCACTCTTTTATGCCATTTTTTTCCACAAAAACCTTTCATGGTCTTACAGTTGCTTGTGAAAATCTTTTCCTCCTCTCTCAAATGCTGGAATCTATAAATATTCTTATTAGGCCCACCCACATCCCAGCCACAAGGACGCTGACTTGCCGCCTCTCCTCAAAGACCACGGCAACCACACACGGGTATGCAAGATGACAAATTTGACCAGAAAACAGTGGTATTAAAAATCTGTTTAAAAAGTTTTAGTACAATCAGTCCCTCCAGGATTTTGCAGGATTTTATAATTGTTGTAGCCCAAAAAGCCTGAATTTGCGGGAACTTTTTAAAAAAGTTGTGATTGAAGTTGCAGTGTTTTGAGAGTTTTTTTTACAAATTAAAATGACAAATTTTAAAGCAGATTCTTTTTTCCATAGTTTACTGCAGTGATATTCTATATAGCAATACAAGAAAAGAACAGGATTGTCACAAATTTACTATTAAACAGTGAGTTGTAAATTAAGCAGAAACTTCTGATGTACAGAAAAACTCCTTTGTACAACAGCAAATACAGACTTAAACACAATATCCATTACAACAGCTAAATTGCCCTGAATGCATGTTAAAGAGTAGATTTGGAAATTATTGGCAGCACCTTCATTTGAAAACTGCCTAACCGCAGCGGTCCCCAACCACTCTGTACCGAGCGCAGAGAAAAAGGAAATAATTTATTCTGTCGCTCTGTATTGTCTATCGAAATTAGTTTTTTGTTTTTTTGGGAAAAATTTTTTTTTTCCATGTCTGACTCCCACTTGTCTATCTGCTGCGTGTCTTGACACACACCTGTCTCATCAGCAGTGTTGGGCAAGTTACTAAAAAAGAGTAACTAGTTATTGGCCTCAAACTGGGGATTCTAAATTGTCCTTAGGTATGACTGTGAGAGTGAATGGTTGTCTGTCTGTCAGTGGTGGCCCTGCGATGGACTGGCGATCTGTCCAGGGTGTACCCTGCGTCTTGTCCAAAGATGCTGGGATAGGCTCCAGCCCCCCCCCCCCCCCCCCCGCGACCTGAAAAGGATTAAGCAGAAGAAGATGGATGGATGGATAGTTAGTTACTAGTTACTTCTTTTCAAAAGTAACTGAGTTACTTTTCAATTACTGCATGATTAAAGTAACTAGTTACTTGGAAAAGTAACTTTCATACTTTTAAATGCATACTTAAATCATCTTGCACACATAGCAAGATCAAGGGCCCCTTGTTCTCATCAGAAAAAAGAAGAAAAAGAAAACTGATGAGAAAAAGTCTTATCTTACAGAGAAAAAAATGTCTCAGATTTACACAAACTATTGTAATCCGTAGAAATGGTAAATAAATGGTAAATGGCATTCACTTTATATTCCGCTTTTATTCTCATCTCTAGATGACGAAAGGGCTTTACAGATCCTGCTATCCACCCATTCACACGCATATTCACACACTGATGGCAGTCAGAAAGTCAGAAATTTGCTAGACATAAAGCTGTGAATTCACAGAGAAAATTTTGGACCCCCTGGTGGGCTGTTTTTGGCCCATGAGCCATATGTTTGACACCCCTGGACCAGCCCATTAAAAATGCATATTTAGAGAATTTCATTCATTCATTCATCTTCTTCCGCTTAATCCCTTTCGGGTCGCAGGGGGGCAGGAGCCTATCCCAGCATCTTTTGGGCGAGAGGCAGGGTCCACCCTGGACAGATTGCCAGTCCATCGCAGGGCCAACACAGAGAGACAGACAACCATTCACTCTCACAGTCCATACCTAAGGACAATTTAAGAATCCCCAGCCCCCGACCAACAGTGATCTGTGTGGAGTTTGCATGTTCTCCCCGTGTCTGCGTGGGTTTACTCCGGGATTTCTCCGGTTTCCTCCCACATGCCAAAAACATGCAAGTTAGGTTAATTGGCATCAAACTGGGGATTCTATTTAGAGAATTTACTTCCATGAAATAGTTGCATATCACAACAGCATATAAATTAATAAGATAAAATAAAACAAAACACAGATAAATGTAAGTTCACTGCTTACTGCAACAAATGAGTCACTTTTTCTCTGTGCGTAAGAAAACTTTGAATATGTTTAATGCCTCACAGATCGCAATCAAGGAGGCCAGAACACTCGAAGGTCGAGTAGGCTGCATCTAAAGACTGATTTTACAGCTGTTAAATGAGACTAGTCCAGTGGTGTCCAATCATGTGCCATGGAGGGCCAAGACCCTGCAGGTTTTCTCTTCTACCCAGTCTCTTCAGCAGATGTTTTCACTGATCAGCAATCAGTGAGAAGAAGTTCAGTGAAATCTGCTGTTGAAGCCACTGGTTGGAGGTAAAGCCTGCAGTGCCTTGGCCCTCCATGGCACATGATTGGACACCCCTGGACTAGTTTCATTTAACAGCCGTAAAATCAGTCTTTAGATGCAGCCTACTCGACCTTCGAGTGTTCTGGCCTCCTTGATCGTGATCTGTGAGGCTGCAACCCCTGAATTGAGACAGAGCCCTTGTGCTATAGCAGGGATGGGCAACTTTGGTGGTAGTGAGGGCCACAAAATGTTTTCCTCACATCTCGAGAGCCAGATTTACATGTAAACCCTATGGGGTGGGGTGGGGGGTATTATTTCCTGCAAAGTCAAAAGTTTCACAATTAAAACTGAAAATGCAAATGAAAATTAAAGCTGTTCAGTGTTTTATTACATTAGAATTTACTGATAAAAGCATATCTGCCTTGCAATGGACTTATGCCCTGCCTCTTGCCCAAAGATACTGGGATAGGCTCCACCCCCCCCCCCCCCCAAAAAAAAGGATTAAGCAGTCAAAGAGGGGTGGGGTGGATGGATGGATGGATAAAATTATAGCGTGACCTAATTTTTAAAACTCTCTCTATTAAAATGATGAGCAAAGAGAAATTCCAGATGACAATTAACAAAAAAAAAAAAAAAGCCAAGAAGAGAAGGAAATATGATGAGGCTTCACTTGCGCTTGGATTCATTGTGGGTGTGTAGGGGCAGAGAAATGGCTGTGGGTAGGTGGGCTGGTTAATGGCTCCCCAAAATGAGGAATTAAAAAAAGTTTTAAGAGCCACTGGTATAAGTGAACAAAAAAATCTTTTACTGCTGACATGGAATTGAAACTGTCACTGCTTCAGTCGCAGTCTTTAGAAAGAAGCCTCAATGATTTGAATATTTTTCTGCACAATTAGAAAAGCCTCCAAGCTCCATGAAGTTTCACCTGCCAAACAAGAATAAATACTACAACTCCTCAATAGTATTTATTCTTGTTTAAAAGCAACCTACTTTGTACATTTACTGCTGTTTACAGCCTATTAATGCGGTCTTAGCAGGCAACATACCTTAAAACACGTTCTCCACCAGGGCACTCCCTCTGTTGTTCCCTCACTTGCTCTCTCCTTGACCACTTGCATAAAGTGGCACCTAGGTTTCAATTAGTGCTCCCTTTGCTGGCGGACTGTATAATTGCATTTAAATATGCGGTTCCAAATATGGCAAATGTGATATAAATAAATAATTGATTTTCGGAAATGGACTGGCGGGCTGCAGTGGACTTCCTGCTGTATGGACTTCCCTCTCCCCAGCCAGCTGCTCCCAACTCTTCAGAAAGGATACCAAGGCATTTGTAGACCAACTGGGAGACATAGTCTCTCCAGTGACTCCTAGATCTGCCCCGGGGTGTCCTCCCAGTGGAACATGCCCGAAACACCTCAAGTGGGAAGCATCCAGGAGGCATCCTGATCAGATGCTCAAACCACCTCAACTGGCTCCTTTCATTGTGGAGGAGCAGCGGTATTACTCTGAGCCTCTCCTGGATGACCAGAGTTCCTCACCCTATCTCTAACGTGAGTCCAGCAATCCTACGAAGAAAGCTCATTTCAGCCGCTTGCATCCACGATCTCATTCTTTTGGTCATTACCCAAAGCTCATGACCGCAGGCAAGGGTAGGAATGTAGATTGACCGGTAAATCAACAGCTTTGCCTTAGAGCTTAGCTCCCTCTTCACCACAACGGACCAGTACAACGTCCAGAGCTGTCTGTCAATCTCTTGCTCCGTCCTCTCCTCACTCGTGAATAAGACCCCAGGATACTTAAACTTCTCCACTTGGGGCAGGAGCTTGTCCCCAACCCAGAGGGGACAGTCTACCTTTTTCCGGCTGAGGACCATGGACTCAGATTTGGAGGTGCTGATTCTCATCCTAGCCACTTCACACTCAGTGGCAAACCAGCCCAGGAAGACCTGTAGGTCATTGCTGGATGAAGCCAACAGGACAACATCATCTGCAAACAACAGAGATGAGATTTTTGTGATCCCAGGATCTATGTTGTCCGGGGCAATTTGCCTCTGGTAGGGTCACCCAAGATAAACTGGTCCTGGGTGAAGAGCCAGACTAAGAATGATCCAACAGACTCTCATGATGAATGCTCGAACAAGGATTCAGTGTACCCCACTTGGCTTGGGGTTACCAGGGCCCCACCCTGGAGCCAGGCCTGGGAGAGGGGCTTGATGGCTAGCACCTGGTGGCTGGGTCTCTGCCCATAGGACCCGGCCAGGCTCAGCCCGAAGAAGTTACATGGGTCTGCCCTCCAGTGGGCTCACCACCTGCAGGAGGGACCATGAGGGTCCGGTGCTATGTGGATCAGGTGGTGGTCGAAGGCAGAGACCTTGACGGTCTGATCCCAGGCTTCCTGAAGAACATCAAGAAATGCTGTTATCGGTGTTCAAGCAGTCTTCTTCAAAAAGACTTATTTCATATTTTTAGTTTTCTGTTATGGTAGAGAAGGGACTGCAGTGGAGTCTGTAGAAATCAGGGATCACTTTTGTGTCTGCTACTCTTGTGTGGTTCCAAATGGACAAATTGGGAATAGTAGTTACTTTATTGACAAAGTGCTATTATTTAATTTTCACACTTTGCAAATTCATCCTGCAGGCCAGATTGGACTCCACGGGCCATAAGTTTGACACCCCTGTGTTAGATGGTGTCATGCAATGACCTCCTGTACAATGTTGATCATAAATGGGGAACCTAAGTTACAGTTCTATAATAATGAGGTGCAGTTTTGTGTGAAATGGAACTGTTGCTAATTCATACGTATCCCCTATATATTAAATTTCATGTAAATCTAAATGTTTTACTTATTTTGTAGCACAAAGTTGAAAGTTATTAAGGGTCAAATGTTGTTTGAAGGAGCCCCATTCTTTTCCTGAGGAGTAATTTAAGCTTTAATGTTATTCTGGCTAGATATCAGTGGCCCTAAAAAACTGGATCTGTGCACCTTTACAATCAGTATGATCTAAAGTGATATGAAACATAACTGTCAATGAGAAAAATGATCTTTATTTTGTTGTTGAAAATTTTATTTATTTTCTTTTGTTTGCTTCCCCACAGCGGCCTGGCAGTTCATGGTGGATCTTTGAGGCGAAGGGGAGGAGTCCCTGTGGCTTTTGGTTGGTGGGCGCTGCCCGTGGTTACCACGGTAATAGGGGATCATGCCAGGAGGTCGCAGGGGTCCCACCAGACAGCAGCTAAGTCGCTCCGCTCTGCCGTCCCTGCAGACTCTGGTTGGAGGCAACCTTGGTAATGGTACTGGCCTCAGAAATCGGTATGTACACATCCAGAACCTATGCAGCTAGAATTTGCTAAAATTGAATTGTTACTCAGAATGCCTTAAAAATATACATACACTGTATAAAAAAAACAACTTTTTTTTTCTCACTGTCTGACATTAATTCAGACTAAACTTTTCCTGTTTTATGGTAAATGGCGTTCACTTATATAGCACTTTTTCTCATCTTTGGATGACGAAAGCGCTTTACAGATCCTGCTGTCCACCCATTCACACACTGATGGCGGCAGAGCTGCCTTACACAGGCGCTGGCCAGACCCACAAGGAGCAATTGGGGGTTCAGTGTCTTGCTCAAGGACAGTTCGGCATGCAGACAGAGCGGGAATCGAACCCCTGATCCTCCGATCAGTAGTTGGTCACACTACACCTGTGCCACAGTTGCCCCCTTTTTTAGATCAGTTAGGATTAACAAAATTATTTCTAATTGCTTAAATAATTTTTATCCCCCACTGGTCAAAGCCCAAAGGGATTGAAAAGCCCTATCTCATGTTTTACCTTTACCCAGTGTCTTCAGCAGGTGTTTTCACTGATCATCAATCAGTGGAAAGAAATTCAATGAATTTACATGTTGAAGACACTGGGTGAGGGTAAAACATACAGGGTCTTGGCCCTCCATGGAATGAGTTTGACACCCCTGATCTAGAGAGCTCTTTGCTTCTACCCATCATGAGTTCTTTGTGGCGTGACAATCTGCGGACTTAACCAGCTGAAATTAATTTACACTGATGGGGGATGGGATGGCTTCCTAAATTCTGATGGATTTCAGCTGGTTTCTTGGCTTTCTATGCCTTTTGGCACCTCTTTTTCTTCATGAATTCAATACTTATTCCCTGTGTCATTCCACTTTATAAAATATTTTTTTTTTTTAATGAACATATTTGCCTTGATTTCTTTGTATGTCTGGATTACTTGGGTTGTTATTGATAGCTGGTGAAAATCTCACATCAATGGCTCCATCAGAAATATGTTTAATGAGAAAAATGATGACATGTTCATTACTTATTTTCCCCGCTGTATATATCGTCATATTGCACAGCCCTTTACAGATGTAAATGGCATTCACGTATATAGTGCTTTTTGCTCATCTCTGGATGACTAAAGCACTTTAAAAATCCTGCTATCCACCCATTCACACACTGATGGCGGCGGAACTGCCATACACCGGCACGACCCACTAGGAGCAACAGGGGGTTCAGTGTCTTGCTCAAGGACACTTTGACATGCAGACTGCAGACAGAGCAGGAATCGAACCCCTGACCTTCCGATTAGTAGTCAGCTACGCTACACCTGCGCCACAGCCACAGTTTGTAATGATAGTGTAGCAGTATTAATTTGATAGCTTAGTTATTTTTGCGGTAAGGTAGTACAGATCTCTTGAGACTAACATGTGTAAAGTGTTTTCATAAGAACCAGTTATTTTAATTTTGTGAGGCTGAGCAAACAAAGATACTTATTTCCTGATTATTTGATGTTTCCAGAGAAAGTTCTGCAAGAGCTGTGCTGCTGACATGCCTCAATGTTTGAAGTGTCAATTTTGATGAAACCACACATTTGGCTAATGGCAAATTTGTTTTGTACAACTAATTAACATCAACCACCACAACCACTAAATGTCTTATTTAGAGATTCCCCCCCCCCTCCCAACCGCACACACACACATGCTAATATTTTGTTGGACATGAGCCTTTACCTTTGATAATGGCACACATTCACCAAGATGGGAGAGTCCCATGATGATGATTCACCACTCTCCTTTTGGGTTTTGGTGGTATTTTTTTTTTACCAGTCTTAGATGTTTTCTTTGCTTGATGCGGGCCAATAAGCACGATAGCACTTTTTCTACTACCACAGGATATGTGTTAATTCGAGTGTTTGTATTTGTCTTCCTCCAGGAGCAGTAACTCTTTGGGTCTGTCTGCACCACCTCTGTCAGCTCTCATAACTCCAGAGCCAGTCCGTCACTCAAGGATTCCTGAGCTGCCATTGGACAGCAGCCTGCTGTTTGAGTTCCTTCTGTTTCTTTATTTGCTGGTGGCCTTGTTTGTCCAGTACATCAACATTTACAGGACAGTATGGTGGTACCCATACAGCCACCATGCTGCCTCTACCTCGCTTGTAAGAACGCCATCACGACTCACTAAATAAGTTTTTGTTATTCATAGTAGACAAGTTAAAAATTGAATCAGTTTTTTTTTTAAGTGTAAATAGAATATTTTTGATGTCTTAAATTATAATATTTAATCATTACTGAAATTTCACAATCAGAGGCAGTTTCTCTGATTGCATTTATACCTTTGCTTTGGAAATAATCTGTTTAAAATTATAGGTTTCTTTTTTTTTTGACTTTGACAAAAGTTATAGAATGTGCAATATGATCCTCCCTATATCTGATCGCTTTTTTCCTTTGTCCACTACAGAACTTTCATTTAATGGATTACCACCTTGCAATCTTCATCACAGTCATGCTGGCCAGGAGGCTGGTTTGGACAATAGTATCGGAGGTAAACACATCTACCTGATGTGGGTTCACATTCAGCTGTTATAGTGTGGCCTAGGGATCCACTGATATGTCAGCTGACAGTCATGTGGTTGACTGCCATTGGCCAAAAATTTAATTTTTACTGATGGCAGTATCTGATTTTTTTTATTTTTTATTTTTTTTTTTTAACCCCATGACATTCGCGAGTGGCCACCGCAAGCCCAATGCAGTGTTTTTGATACCACACTGTGAAGTGTAGTAAACCCGTTTGGAGTTGGTAGTCATGCCATACAGTGTTTGAAAGCTTAGAATTTCATCTGTTTATTGAAACAGGTTTGAGACACAGTCGCAGCAGCAGATGTAAATAGTGCATCGATTGAGCTAGCACAAACAAGAAGCATAGCAGCAACCTAAAAGCAGCTCACGAATCATGCATCCTTGAATTCCCAAAATCAATAATTAAACAAATCCAGTTGTTTTATTGTCACAGGTCCAGTAGATCCATTCGAGTAAGATATATTTTCCATCCATGTTATTTTGCAGCGAAAAATCCATAAATTCACTGCTTTGTTTGAAACCACCCAGCTGATTCATGTTAGCATAGGCTAATAGCAGTGGCTCACTAATGATGTTTGCATTCCCAGAATTAATGAAAATGCAATAAATCCAGTCCTGTTTCATTTGTATAGCTACAATCAGTCCCTCCAGGATTTTGTGGGATGTTTTTATGATTGTTGCAGGCCAAAAAGCCTGAATTCATGGGAGCTTTTTTAAAAAGTTGCGATAAAAGTTGCCATGTTTTTAAGAGTGTTTTTGCACTAAAAGTTGTGGGAAGAATTCCAGATTTTAAAGCAGATGCTTTTTTCAGTTTACTGCAGTGATATTCTATATAACAATACAAGAAAAGTACCGGATTGTCAAAAATTTCCTATTATAGTGATTTGTAAATTAAGTAGAAACTTCTGCTATACAGAAAAACTCTTACGTGCAACAGCAAATACAAACATTAACACAATATCCATTACAACAGTTAAATTGCTCTGAATGCATGTTAAGTTTGGAAATTCTTGGCAGCACCTTCATTTGAGAACTCCCGACAGTTCCTAACCATTCGATACTGAGCGGTAGAGGAAAAAATAAAAAATTTATTCTGTTGCTCTGTATTAGCTATTCGAATTTGTTTTTCTGAAAAAAAAATACAGAGAATATTCTCTCTGTTTTCATGCCTACCTGTCTGTCTACTGCATGTCGGTCTACACACACACACACACACACACACACACACACACACACACACACACACACACACACACACACACCTTTCATTTACAACGGGATGGGTGGGTGCGTTATTATCCTAACAGAGCACTATGCTCCCAAAATGCTGGATTACTTGTAATACCTAGAATCTCCAAAAGTACAATGGGGGGCAGAGCCTTCAGTTATCAAGCTCCTCTCTTGTGGAACCAGCTGCCAATCTGGATTCGGGAGTCAGACTCGATCTCTGTTTTTAAGAACAGGGGTAAAACCTTCCTTTTTGATATAGCCTACAATTAGGGAGGGATCATGTGTCTCTGAACCCTCCCTTAGTTATGCTGCTAATAGGTTTAGACAGCCGGAGGACCTCCAATAATGCACTGGGCTTCACTCCTTTCTTCACTCTCAATGAAATATTCTTTTTTGCTGGTCATTATAAATCTGTTTGTTCTCTCCCATAGATTGAGTCCCCATCGTGCTGTTTGCTCTCTACATGTCTGTTCTTTTCATCTTCTCTATCTCCTCACCCCCCAGCTAGTCGCAGCAGATGACTGCCCCTCCCTGAGCCTTGTTCCGCTTTAGGTTTCTTCCTGTTAAAAGGGAGTTTTTCCTCTCCACCATTGCCAAGCGCTTGCTCACAGGGGACCGCCTGATTGCTGGGGTCTTTCTGCAACAGTGGGGGTTTCCCCTACAGTTGAAAGTGCTGTGAGATGACTGTTGTTGTGAAATGGCGCTATATAAATAAAGTTGAATTGAATTGAGTAAGACTCACTCTCCATCTACATGATTACGGGGATATTTATCCATAAAATTGCCATGTTGGAAAGAAGCTAGCTCAACTTCCGTTATTCTGTGGTGATTAAGCGCATAAAAACTGCAGCCGTGGACAAAATTGTTGGTACCCTTCTATTAATGAAAGAAAAACCCACAATGGTCACAGAAATAACTTGAATCTAACAAAAGTGGTAATAAATAAAAATTCTATGAAAATCAGACAGTGCTTTTGAATTGTGGTTCAACAGAATTATTTTAAAAAACAAACTCATGAAACAGGCCTGGACAAAAATGATGGTACCCTTAACTTAATATTTTGTTGCACAACATTTTGAGGCAATCAGTGCAATCAAAATGATTTCTGTAACTGACAATGAGACTTCTGCACCTCTCAGTAGGTATTTTGGCCCACTCCTCATGAGCAAACTGCTCCAGTTGTCTCAGGTTTGAAGGGTGCCTTCTCCAGATGGCATGTTTCAGCTCCTTCCACAGATGTTCAATAGGATTTAGATCAGGGCTCATAGAAGGCCACTTTAGAATAGTCCAATATTCGGCTCTTAGCCATTCTTGGGTGTTTTTAGCTGTGTGTTTTGGGTCATTATCCTGTTGCAAGACCCATGACCATGACTGAGACCAAGCTGTCTGACACTGGGCAGTACATTTCTCTCTAGGAATACCTTGATAGTCTTGAGATTTCATTGTACCCTGCACAGATTCCAGACACCCTGTCCTAGATGCAGCAGCCCCAGAACATAACAGAACCTCCTCCATGTTTCACAGTAGGGACAGTATGCTTCATTTTTGTGTCTGTGAACATAGTGCTGATGTGCTTTGCCAAAAAGTTCCAGTTTTGTCTCGTCTGTCCATAGGACATTCTCCCAGAAGCTTTGTGGCTTGTCAACATGCAGTTTGGCAAATTCCAGTCTGGCTTTTTTATGATTTGTTTTCAACAGTGGTGTCCTCCTTGGTTGTCTCCCATGAAGTCCACTTTGGCTCAAACAACGACGGATGGTGCGATCTGACACTGATGTACCTTGACCATGGTGTTCACCATGAATGTGTTTAGAGGTTGTTCTGGGCTGTTTTGTTACCGTTCGTATTATCCGTCTCCTCCTGCGGCCACATCCAGGGAGGATGGCTACAGTCCCGTGGATCTTAAATTTCTGAATAATATGTGCAACTGTAGTCACAGGAACATCAAGCTGCTTGGAGATGGTCTTATAGCCTTTACCTTTAATGTGCTTGTCTATAATTTTCTTTCTGATTTCCTGAGACAACTCTCTCCTTTGCTTCCTCTGGTCCATGTTTAGTGTGGTACACACCATGTCACGAAACAGCACAGTGACTACTTGTCACCCTTTAAATAGGCCGACTGACTGATTACAAGTTTGTAGACACCTGTGATGTTAATTAGAGGACACATCTTGGTTGAACATGTCCCTATGGTCACATTATTTTCAATCTTTTCTAGGGGTACCATCATTTTTGTCCAGGCCTGTTTCATGAGTTTGTTTTTTAAAATAATTCTGTTGTACCACAATTGAAAAGCATTGTCTGATTTTCATTGGTTAATTTTCATAGAATTTTTATTTATTACCACTTTTGTCAGATTCAGGTTATTTCTGTGACCATTGCGGGTTTTTCTTTCATTAACAGAGGGGTATTTCCCATTGAGATGCTTTCAAATATGGTGTGAAGGGCTGAATTGCTTTAACAGTGCGGCTGTGTATGATAATGCATATATTTCTTTGTTTCCCTGGCATGAGGAGGAACGGTTTTGACACTGGCCAAAAATTTTACAATCAGTGCATCCTTAGTGTAGCTCTCAGCAGTCTCTGTCTCAGTGGGGTTTTTTTGCCCCATGTTTAATTAAAATGTAGTTTTTACTTGCATGTTGGTTAGATTTGAGAAACAGTTGTTGTTTTGCCTCACAATTTGCAGAGTTGCATTTTTTTTCCTCGTATTAAAAAAAAAAAACTTTATAAGAAATGAATCAAATTTACTAAAAATCTTTGCAAGAAAACTGCCAAATATACAATGAAAAAGTTTTATCTGAATTTATCAGAAAAAGTCACCAATTTACAAAAGAAAGTTGCATCTGCATGAGGAAAAAGTTGTAAAAAATGTGAGATCATTGCAAATTTAACAGAAAAACATATTGAAGAGGAAACAACTGACTTGTTATTAATTATGGAAAGGCCCTCTGATAAGGGTAGTATCTCAGTGGGATGAAACGGCTCGCAACTAGTTGGAGATACAAAAAAGTGAGAAAAATCTGAGAATTTGCAACGATTTTCACTTGGAATCACACTGAACTTGCAACTGAGAACACTTTTGCATATGTCTCACGAATGTTACGAAAAGGCCAAAGTTCTCAAGGTGTTTGCATACATGTCACGCATTTGTTGCAGGAAATTCTTGCAACATGCGCAAGACAAAATTTAGGTTCTTTTTGCACTCATGATAATCCCGCAGTGACTGCCCAACACTCAAACGACAGATATCTATGCCAACTGCACAATCGCTACTTTATAAATGCAGTGATCATTTTATCGTCTGATGTCAAACTCATACAGACAATACAATTACACATACCTGGAAACCCCAATAAGTAACAGAATGTTTTCACTGCTTGCCCACTGCAGTTTCTCTCCCACCAGAGTATTGCACAGGAGCGCACATGTAAAATTACTTGAAGACAATACAAACACATGTATACAATAAACATGCCTGACAATCATTAGAAACAGTAATAAAACCATACATAACCACTTGCCCACTCCATCTCAGATACAGGAAAAAGACCAGGAATTGGTCTGATCCCCTCCTGAATTTATGACTAGCAGAGAAACTCATAATAGCGACTCTACATTTTTCACATCAGTAAATGACAAGTAGATATATAAACATAACGATGGATAGACTGAAAATGATACTTACCTCTCCAACCATGGTATTATTCAAAAAGTGAGGGGGTGACGGGCGCCTCGGTATAAGACTCCAGGCAATGATTTGATGTAATAATAAACACCTGCTGCCGGCCATTCCAAACCTTTCCAATCAGTCATAACTGCTGCAGGTGCTTGCCTCCAGTCAGTCAGAATTTAGTTTCTGCACGGTGGTGCAGTGGTTAGCACTGCGGCAGCACAGTTTACCCTTGGCCGGGGGATTGTGGGGATCGTGGGATCGTGGGTTCGATCCCAGCCCCCGACCAACAGTGATCTGTGTGGAGTTTGCATGTTCTCCCCGTGTTACGTGGGTTTACTCCGGGATTTCTCCGGTTTCCTCCCACATGCCAAAAACATGCATGTTAGGTTAATTGGCTGTTCTAAATTGTCCCTAGATATCTGTTTCCTATAGGCCCTTAGAATAGAGGGTTAGTATTAATGAAAGCGCTTTGAGTGGTCTTTGTGACTAGAAAAGCGCTATATAAGTGCAGGTTAGTTAGTTAGTAGTTAGTTTCATAGGTCCCCAACACACTGCAAAGTTGTCTAGCTTTTCTCACACTTTTGGACTCACAGAAATTGAATTGAGTAGGGTTCGAGACAGGTTTGAGACGCCTACAACAGGGATGGCAACAGGAAATTCTGATTTCAGCTGAAATCTAATTTGGTCGATTGACTTATGGGGGGCCGGGGGGGGCACAGCCCCCCTGAAGCTGGGAGGTTTTCAGTAAAACAGAAGTAATTTAGACTGAAAAAAATGATTAAAAAAAATGAAATACTAGACTTAGATAAATCATTAAATTTAATGAAAAGTTAACTTACTTTTTCTTCAATGTTGTCTCACTGTCTTTAGTCCAACATATTTAACAGTTCTATAAGACTTTATTATACTATTTACACTATTTACACTGGTCACCAAGTCACTTCTAATGTGAAACTTTCTTCCTTTTGGCAGCAAGCTGTGTCAGTCTCTGAACTTTGAACTTCATCTCCTTTTCTGGTTTCTTCAGAAACTGTCCGAGTGTTTCTGTTACCTCATTGAACTTTGAGCCAATTTTCACCTTTACCGTCACTTTTCTCTCAAGCCAATTCCATCAGAACTTATTTTTGACACTTTTGTCTATTTCTAGCACTGATGACTCCTGATCCTTCGATAAAAATCTCATAATTCCGCTGAAAACAATACCGAAAGCTCAGAATTCCAACATGAACCAGGGATGTGATTTGGGGTTGGGGAAATTATCTGAAAATTTAGCAGGGGGTCTGGGGGACACAGTCCCCCAGCGGGGTCTGGGACAGAGTCTCGTTGGGGGGGGCGAAGCCCCCCGAAGCTCCTGGGTTTTTATGATTTTTAAGTACCAGAACTGTGCTTAAATGACATAAAACAAACAGCTGAATGCCACTTATTACTGTATAATATTGACTTATGTTCCAAGAAGATAGCATTCCTAAAATATTCCAACAAGCATTATCCATCACATGCTTTAACACTTGATCAAATCAAAATCAGTTAATTTTATCTATTCCATAATAGAAATAAAATTCCAACATACCATTACTTTTTATAATTTCAGCATTCATTAGTACATACCTCCGAATGTACCTGTCTATCGGCAAGAAGTGTTACCGTAAAACAGGGCTATAAGGGACGGCGGGGTAATAAGGGACACTTTTTTTTTCGAATTATCCTTAAATATAACGGCGACAAATTTCTTAAAACTAATATCTATCTACAGGAAAGACAGTAACAACACAACTCAGCGTCCTGCTCAAAATAAAAAAAGCAGAATTATATTTAAAACATTTCCCAGAAAAGTGTCCCTTATTACCCCGCCGTCCCTTATAGCCCCGTTTTACAGTAATGGAGCAGACTCGTTGTTTGGTTCAGCCAAAGTCCCCCAGTGTGTAACATCTTTGACTGCTTTATCCACTGTCGAAGATTGTTTCAAAAACGCCAATCCCAAAGAATAGTTGCTCCGCCGAATGGCAAGGTAGTGGGCATGTTTCTTCACTTTTGATGCGTGGTCTGACAGTGCCACACATCCACTTGATCCATAGTTAATCAACTCTTTACAATACACACAAAAAGCTTTTCCTGCCACGTCTGGTTTCTTCAGAAATTGTCCGAGTGTTTCTGTTACCTTGTCAAACTTTGAGCCAATTTTCACCTTTACCGTCACTTTTCTCTCAAGCCAATTCCATCGGAACTTATTTTTGATACTTTTGTCTATTTCTACCACTGATGACTCCTGATCCTTCGATAAAAATCTCATAATTCTGCTGAAAACATTACCGAAAGCTCAGAATTCCAACACGAACACACCGCCATGAATTTTTGACAAAGCATACGAGTCATTTGATTGGTCCAAATTTGCAACTACCCAATCGCAGGGCCGTTTACACATAACATCCGGGTTATCGCGGGAGACTGTCACTCGGGGAAGTGCCGAGCGCTTATGTAATCGTGTTGATTTTTGCTAAAATCATAAATCGGCGGAAATCCGCGGATCGGCGGAAAATTGCCATCCCAGCTACAATGACTCTTGAGACTATTTTTAGAGAAAAGCTGTTGCACAAATGTTTTAAATGTGTTCAAAATTCCTGGGAGACAAGTGTAAGGCCATGAGACTCGGGAGCGGAAAATGCGAACTGCCAGAAAATGTTTGGAGACATTTTGGAAACTCCCTTGAGAACACCGTTCTCCATCTAGTCTCAAGCTGTCGCAGCCCAGTGAGGTGCTACCCTAACTTTGCTGTTTTACCTTTGTTTTAAGGTTCACTTATGTTATTTGGCTCCATTAACTTTTTTTTGAGTCACAAATTTTACATTTCCATCTTAAGATGACCCCCTTCCCCCAATCCCCAACCATTACGGCCCCTTGTAGCTTCTAGTTATCTGTTAGGGCTGGGCAATTTGACTCTAAATCAGTATCACAGTTAATTGAACTTTTCACAACAATTTCACTAATAAGGTTCATAATTATGCAATATTACACAAGAGTGTGGTATCAGTGAATATATCACTGCAGTGATTGGTAATTAAAGAACATAATATAATAATTTCACACATACAGTATGTAATCAAATTCAGTATTGTTCAGTGAGGAAGTTGGTGTTTTTAACATACCTCTTGAGGGTTTGTGGGTCACATGACTTGCAGTGGTGGTTTATTGGCTGCATTGGGGAATCATTTATGCAGCCATGATTGTATCACCACATGGAAATCATGAGTCTGTTATCAGGTTCTTAAATCCAACCCCAGCTTGTCCATTTTGTTGTCCGTTCCCACTGTAAAACAGTTAACCTACGCGGATAGCGGTTAGCAGCTAATAGTGATATAGCTTCAGGGCATTTCTGTTGGTATAAGTGCACTTGACTTGCTTTTTCTTGGCATTTTCAGATGAAATGACGAGTCAGTCATCACATACTATGTGGATGGACACCGCATTTCTTTTCAATACAAGCTGTTTTATTTTTTTCTGTCATGTTCTGCTGCTTCTGAACAGCATTGTCTGCATTACTTCCGGGGTGCAGAGTCATGTGATCAGGTACGCAGGACACGTTTTAAAAGGGCAGTACATTGAATGCTCTCCGATACATACGCACACACCAGGGAGAGGGGCAAAAAATGGGGAAAAAAAAAAAAAAACTGACACGAGCAAGATTGTCAGTTTTACATCTTGAACAGCTGCTTCAGTTGTTCAGCCCCATTATGTCCTTTGACAATATTAACTTGTCATACAGCCTGCCTTATTGTCTGCAGATTGATTCCTCAGGAAGATGCTGCTGGTCCCACAGTCTCTCTGCCATGTCTCCTTCTCCTCCAGGTGTCTCAGAGCAGCGGGGGGTCACTCCTCCGCTACGTGGTTCTAATTGCTGCTCGTCTCAGCTTGCTGACCATGTGTGGCTGGGTGCTTTGCTGGACGTTGGTCAACCTTTGTAGGAACCACTCTGTCCTCAACCTCCTGTTTCTGGGATACCCGTAAGTTTGATACAGGCCATGATCAAAAAATCTGTCCATCGGGGGCAAGTTCCTTACAAATCACACAAAAGGGTAAATCGTCCACACCATTTTCCATAAGTCCTTTTTTGTAACACATTTTTTTCTCAACAAAAATATATCTTGACAGGCAAGTTTTTTTTTTTTTTTTTTTCCTTTATCAGATTGTCATGCCTCCCATTTCCATCTTAATTCTGTGAGGACCGCAGTTGTCAAACAAAAACACGTTGTGCTCAATGTAATTATGGAAAAAATATTATATTTTATCTCTATGTTAAAGGTCTCATATTGTTATTTTGCAACAATCTGGTTAAGAAGGTTCTGGGAGAGTTCTTGGCTCTAAACCCATCATGAGATGTTTCTTGTATGACACCTTGGTAACAAAAACCTTCTTATAGCCACTCATGAAGTACCTACTAGGTTGATATTAATTTCTACAGATAGGAGGTACAGTAGAACTACTTTCCAATGACTTACAGTGGCTATAAAAGTCTACACACCCCTGTTCAAATGCCAGGTTTTTGTGATGTAAAAAATGAGAACAGGATAAATCATTTCAAAACTTTTTCCACCATTAATGCGACCCAAAACCTGTACAGCCTAATTGGAAAAACAGACTGAAATCTTTTAAGGGGAAAAATAAAAAACTTACAATAACTTCATTGCATAAATATGCACACCCTTAAACTAATATTTTCTTGCTGCACCTTTGGCTTTTATTACAGCACTTAGTGTTTTTGGGTAGGAGTCTGTGAGCGGGGCACATTTTGATTTGGCAATATTTGCCCACTCTTCTTTGCAAAAACGCTCCAAATCTGTCAGATTGCGAGGGCGTCTCCTGTGCACAGCCCTCAGCCCTTCAGATCACCCGACAGATGTTCGATCAGATTCAGGTCTGGACTCTAGCTGGGCCATTCCAAAACCTTAATCTTCTTCTGGTGAAGCCATTTTTTTTTAATTGATTTGGATGTGTATTTTGGGTCATTGCGTGCTGAAAGATGAAGTTCCTCTCCATCTTCAGCTTTCTAGCAGAAGTCTGAAGGTTTTGTTTCAACAATGACTGGTATTTGGAACTGTTCATAATTCCTTCCATCTTGAATAAGGCCCCAGTTCCAGCTGAAGAAAAACGGCCCCAAAGCATGATGCTGCCACCACCATGTTTCACTGTAGGTATGGTGTTGTTTTGGTGATGAGCAATGTTGTGTTTGTGCCAAATATACCTTTTGGAATTATGGCCAAAAAGTTCAACCTTGGTTTCATCAGATCGTAACACATTTTCCCACATGTGTTTGGGAGATTTCAAATGCGTTTTTGCAAAATGTAGCCGGGCTTGGATGATTTTCTTCGTAAGATAAGGCTTCTGTCTTGCCACCCTAGATAGGAGATTGTTGTCACATATACTAAACAGCCAGTTCTTGCCAGAAATTCCTGCAGCTCCTTCAATGTTGCTATCGGCCTTTTGGCAGCCTCCCTGACCAGTTTTCTTCCCGTCTTCAATTTTGGAGGGATGTCCAGTTCTTGGTAATGTCACTGTTGTGCCATATTTTCTCCACTTGATGATGACTGTCTTCACTGTGTTCCATGGTACATTTAATGCCTTGGAAATTCTTTTGAACCCTTCTCCTGACTGATATCTTTGAACAATGAGATTCCTCTGATGCTTTGGAGCTCTCTGTGGACCATGGCATGGCATAGAACTGCTGAACTTTATTTGGGGTTAATCAGAAGCACTTTACATGGTGGCAGGTGTGTGCTGACTCCCATTTAACGTGAGTTTGAATGTGATTGGTTAATTTTGAACACAGCCACATCCCCAGTTATAACAGGGTGTGCATATTTATGCAACCAGGTTATTGTAAGTTTTTTATTTTTCCCCTTAAAAGATTTTAGTTTGTTTTTCAATTGGGTTGTACATGTTATGGGTCACATTAATGGTGGGAAAAGTTTTGGAATGATTTATCTTGGTCTCATTTTTTTACATCACACAAACCTGGCATTTGAACTGGGGTGTGTAGACTTCATATCCACTGTACAGGTGCATCTCAAAAAATTAGAATATCATGAAAAAGTTCAATATTTTTTGTCACTCATTTCAGAAAGTGAAACCCATATATTATATAGATTCATTACACAGAGAGTGATATATTTCAAGTGTTTATTTATTTTAATTTTGATGATTATGGCTTACAGCCCATGAAAACCCCAAATTCAGTTTCTCAAAAAATTAGAATATTACATAAAATTAATTAAAAAAAATAGTTTTTTAACCACTTGCGCTCCGTTGTTCCGCGGGCGGGCAAGTCTCTGCGTCCTAGGGCGCACGAGGGCGCACTCGTGCGCGCTCGGACGCATGACGCATGATATACTGATGATGGTGCAGATGGAGATGGTGCTGACCTCCAAGCGCCACTGAAAAAAAAAGCTGCAGACACAGAACAGATTAGTTCATCTGATTGACCTCTCATTCGACTAATAAGAGCCTTGAATTGGGTTTCTGAAACCATGAAGAGCCAGTGAATGAAAATCTAGCCAGAAGGACCCGCCTCCCAACGGCTGCGAGCCAATTGAAGCACAGAAGTTCGCTGAGCTGTTGTCTAAAGCTGGGTGAAGAGAGACTGCTTCAGCAGCCACAGGCAGTGGTTTATTTATTTATTTTATTTAATTCCAGCAGAGTGTTTAGGATTCTCTTCCATCATCATAGACCGACGGAGGCCGACGACGAAGGTCGTAAATCATTCACCAAAACCGCAATATTGGAATTATGTTTTGATCGGGGTCCACGAGCAGACCAGCGTCGCGTTCGTCTGACAATGGGGAAGAGAAGTTCTCCAGGACTTTGCTGCTGTGAAGAGGTTAGGTGTTATAAGCTAAATTATTATTTCTCCCTAAAAACTGTAATCCAAAAATGACTTTTGACCGATCGGTAAATTACAACTGTACGGCGCACGCACTTCATACTTCGTGCGCCGCGATAAACGGTTCATTTGCCGTGTTCAGACTGTGAACGCCCCCCCCCCCCACTGCAGAAGAGGAGCGGGGGGGGTGCGTTCACGGTCCGAAAGCCCCCGGTCCGCGGGGGGAAGCCGCGCTGACTGCGCAGCGGTCGTCACATAGACATATGAGTCTCTTCCTTCATGTAGCGATGGCCGTCCTCTGTAGCGAGGGGGGGGGGACACCCCCCCCCCCCCACACACACACGCACACAGTAGCGAGGGGGGGGGGGAGCCACTGTGACAGCGTTGCCGTGGAAACATGCAACGAGTGTAATCCGTCATGTAGCGAGGGCCGAACTCCGTCCTTGGTAGCGGGGGGGGGACGACCCCCCTCCCACACACACACAGACACAGCCCTGAGTGTGACCTTTCATTAGAGCCTAAAATGAAGATTCTACATTGAATTATTCAAAAGATACAGACGTTTTTCCAAACTGTGCCATTTGGCACAGTTCCAAAACGCCTGGGAACAGCCTGAGAACAAAGCTGTGTAAAATATTCATTTTTTATGGTATTGTTACAAAATTTGGACCTCAGCTGGATAACACTTGGTTCTACATCTCTGTTGCATTTTCCAGCCGGATCGGAAGGCTGTGTGTTATTTGCAAGCATTTGTATCCAAAAAAACACCGTGGCCAAATTTATTTTCTTCAAGTTCAGTATGTTTAGATGACTGTAACTCAGTGGCCGGAGCACGTAGAGAGATTGTTTTTTTTTGCCAAAAAATTCAAAGTGTTTTCTTTTAAATGAGACCAACCCCATGAAGATGCTGCAAAGGGTTGAAGAACAGCTTTCGATTTACTTTGGGCACGTTATTTTTTGGCATTTTTAGGAAAATTGCCCGGAGTGCAAGGGGTTAATACAAATGTTGGCCAACTGAAAAGTATGTCCATGTCCACACTCAATACTTGGTCGAGGCTCCTTTTGGATTAATTACTGCATCAATGCGGCGTGGCATGGAGGTGATCAGCCTGTGGCACTGCTGAGGTGTTATGAAGGTCCAGGTTGCTTTGATAGTGACCTTCAGCTTGTCTGCATTGTTTTTTTTTTTTCCACAATATCTTTATTGAACCTTTTTTTTTTTTTTTAACAAACATGATACAAACAATCAAACACTAACACTAAAGTACTACAAAAAAAAAATGCACTAAAAACACCAACAACCACCAACAAAATCAAGTCTTCAACAATGCTCCTCTGTTTAGTCTAGACAATCCAATACATAAGTATACATATTATGTTCACCAGTTTGGAATTTACAAGGTCCACACACATCATTCACCTTCTTCTTCAAGAGTTATGTTTAAATTTTTTACATAATCAATAAAAGGTCTCCATATATTCTCAAACACAGTTTCCTTTGATTTTAGTATATATGTTATTCTTTCTAATGGAAGGTTTGTTAACATCTGTCTTAACCACTGAGTCACATCTGGTCTATGAGTCTTTTTCCATAATAGTGCAATACATTTTTTGGCATTAAGCAAACTGAGGTCTATGAATGTTCTTTCACTTTTATTAAAATTATGCTTTTCTGGGTACAGACCCAACAAAAACAGTTTAGGATTCAATATGATTTGTTTTGAGATTATTTTTTCAATTGTTACCCTCACCTCTTCCCAAAACATTCTTATTAATCTACATTCCCATAAACAATGAAATAGGGTTCCTTTACTTTCCATGCATTTTGTGCATGTATCTGGTATATTTTTGTTATATCTATTTAACTCCTCCGGTGTAACATACATCCGCATTAACCATTTGAAATGTATCAATTTAAGGCGTGCATTTATTGATTTGGTTTGAGCTTCTGTACAAGCCAATTCCCATTGTTCCTCTGAAATTTCAATTTGCAGATCTTCTTTCCAGTAGTTTAATCTTTTCAGTGAATTTTCACTTGAAGATAGTGTCAGTGAGTTATAAAACTCTGAAATAATACCCTTTCTTTTACTATCTTTCATCATCATTTTTTCCAAGGATGAATAAATAGGTCGAGTGAGAGCTTTATTTTGATTTGATCGAATAAAGTTTCTAAGTTGAAGATATTTAAAAAAATGTGTTCTATTGAGATTAAATTTGATCCTCAGCTCTTCAAAAGACATTATGTTGTCTGCACATGGCAAATATAAATCCTGAATCTTTTGTATCCCTTTTAAATTCCATACTTTAAATACAGCGTCCGCTCTCCCTGGTTTAAAATATTGATTACCCCATATTGGACTAAATTGTGACAATAACTGTGGTTCTTTTAAATAGTTTTTAGCTTCACACCATATTTTGATCATATGCTTTACAAATGGATTTTTAACTTGTTTTTGTAATTTTTTTGCCGAATCTGAGTATATGAATATGGGAAGAGGTAAAGGTAAATTGTATGATTCCATTTCAGTCCAGTGAGGGAGATCATTTGATGAAAAATAATATGTCATAGACCTCAGTTGTGCCGACCAATAATACAACATAAAATTTGGACATTTCAGACCTCCACGATCAAATGGTAAATATAATAAAGACAAACGTAATCTAGCCCTCCTGTTGTTCCATATAAATTCCACTAACTTTTTTTTTATTCTTGAGAATAGATCTAAAGGTGGTGATAAGGGAATGTATTGAAATAAATAAAGTATTTTAGGTAAAATATTACTTTTAAGTATATTGATTCTCCCGATCATCGACATTGGTAGTGACATCCATCTCTGAGTTAACTCATTGATATCTGACATTAAGGCTTCATAGTTGACACTGGCGACTGATTCTAGCTTAGGCATAATTTGGATTCCTAAATATTTAAACTGATTTACAACATTGAATTGATTTACCTCAGGGGCTGGGTAATTTCTCTGGGTCTCATTTAGCATTAATATTGAAGATTTAGTTTTATTTATTTTATATCCTGATATTTCCCCAAAATTCTTTATTAAATTCAACAAGGTTGGAATTGATTTTTTTAGATTCGACATAAACAAAATTATGTCATCGGCGTACAGGGAGATTTTATGTTCTGTTGGTCCAACTTTAATTCCATATATTTGTGAATGTAAACGTATCGCTATCGCTAAAGGTTCAATTGCCATAGTAAACAGTAAAGGTGAAAGTGGACAGCCTTGTCGACATCCTCTATTGATTTTTATTGGTTTTGAAATATTGTATTTGTTAGGATTTCTGCTGTAGCATTATTGTATATTATTTGAACCCATTTTATGAAATTATTTCCAAGTCCAAACCTTTGTAGGACTTCAAAAAGAAAGGGCCATTCAACTCTATCAAAGGCCTTTTCGGCGTCCAATGATAGGAGAGCTGTATCCGGTGCTTCTTTATTAAAATAAATAATATTAAATAGTCTTCTTACATTATGGAAGCCTTGTCTACCCTTTATAAAGCCATTCTGATCTCGATTAATAATATTTGGTAAAATTTCTTGTATTCGTCTTGCTAAAATTTTACAGATTATCTTAAGGTCGGCGTTTAATAGGCTTATTGGTCTCATATTTTCACATTTATTAGAGGGCTTACCTGGTTTTGGCAGCAGTATAATTAAGGCATTATTTATGTATGATGGTAAATTATTATTTTGAAATGCTTCTAAAACCATTTCCAAAAAAGGTTTTATTAATTTATTCTTAAATTTTTTATAAAGGTCAACTGGAAGACCATCTGGTCCTGCACTTTTTCCTGATTTCATATTATCAATGGCTAGCCCAACTTCTTCTTGACTAATTTTAGACTCCAATATCTCCCTGTTTTCATTTGGAATACACGGTATAGATAGTTCGTTCAAAAACCCATTTAGTTTTGTTAAATCAGGTTCATTTTTGGTATCATATAATTTTTCATAGTAATCTCTAAAGGCTCTATTAATTTCTAAAGGATCTATAACTACCTGTCCATTACTTATAATACTGGTAATTGGTGTTTTAATTTCCAATTGTTTAATCTGCCATGCTAATAATTTTCCTGATTTTTCACCTTGTTCATAAAAAGATTGTTTCAATCTTAGAAGACTCGAGGCAGCTCTATTCGCTGATTTTTTGTTGTATTCAGCTCTCAAAATCAGTAATTCATTCTCCAACCTTGGGTCACTTCCTGCATACACTTTTTCCTGAAGATTTTTTATTTTATGTTCCACTTTAGCTCTCTCCTCTCGAGTCTTCTTAGATTTTGATCCTGTATAACTAATAATATGTCCCCTAATAAAAGCTTTGAAAGCCTCCCACTTTACACATGCTGATGTTTGTGTAGTATTGATGTCAAAGAACTCGTCTATCTGTTTTTCTATATACTTGACAAATTCCTCATCCTGAAGCCATTTATGCTGAAATTGCCATCTACCTGATTCCTTTGTCAATTTTTTATCTACATATATTAGACAACAGGGTGCATGATCAGAGATCACGATGTTATCATAAAAGCAGTTTTGAATCTTGGACCTTAATTCTGTGGAAATCAAAAAATAATCAATACGTGAGAATGTCTTGTAGGTACTGGAATAACAAGAATAGGCTTTAACTTGTGGTTTCATTTCTCTCCATATATCTAACAATCTCAATTCTTTCATAAAATGATTAATAGTCATCCTACATCCAATGTGCGTACAATCCAGTCCTGTTGATCTATCCACACCTGGATTCAATGTACAATTAAAATCCCCTGCTATTATATGTTGCCCTGTAAGTGATGATAAGATGAGAAATAAATTAGCAAAGAACTTCTGATCATCTATATTGGGACCATATAAGTTCACAAGATTTATATTTTCTAATAGCAAAGAGCCTTGAATGATTACATATCTTCCAAATTTGTCTCCAATTACATTTTTCACTTGAAAAGGAACTGATTTATGTATGAGAGTCATAACTCCCCTGGCTCGGGATGAAAATGAAGAGGTGAATACACTTCCCTGCCATCTGCTCCTAATTCTTTTAACATCCTCCTCTATCAGATGAGTTTCTTGTAAAAACACAATTCTTGAACCCATGTCCTTTATTTTATTCATAACTTGTTTAAGTTTTTTTAAATTTTGTAGACCTCTGCAATTCCATGAAGTTAAATTAAGATTAACACTTTGGTCCATGATCAATAGAGAGTTTGGGATTACCTTGCAGTGTAAACATACTCATACAGAGAAGCAAAAACATGAGTGGTTGAACATTCATCCTACAAACTACACACAAACAAATTTCCCCTTCCCACACTTGTGGCAAACCCCCCAAAATCAAAAGAAAAATTCTGTCTCCCGATATAGCCATCGACCGTTCCACACCCACGGGGAACAGCCTAAGCCACTCCTTCTTCATCCTCCCAATCACCCTAACTCTACTGCTTTTAATGACGTAACATTAACTCTCCTCTGTAGTTTTCCAACTTAACTCCAAAATTTTTAACAACTTTGTACATCATAGTTTTTTTTTTTTTTTTTGTTTTGTTTTTGTTTTGTTTTTTTAATATATAATACAATCTATATTTTGTAAACTTACTATTTACTTCAAGTCAGTCAGATGCCTGTGCAAATGCTTAATTATTCTACCTTATATTTTGTTCATGCTTAGCTCCCACCAGTCTCTTCTTCTTCTTTGATCTTCTTGATGAACTCCTGCGCCTCCTCTGGGGTCTTGAAGATGTGGGTTCTGCCCTCATACGTGGTCAGCAGTCTCGCAGGATAGATTACACCATGACGAATCCCAAGGTTGCGCAGCTCCTTACGTACGGGATCAAACTGCTTCCTCAATTGCTGGATTCCTGTGGCCAAATCTGGGTAGAACCGCACCTGCTGGTCCTGGTGTTTAATCTCTCCTTTAGCACGTGCAGCGTTGAAGATCTTCATCCTGTCTCTGTTGCTAAGAAACTTCATAATTAAGGTCCTCGGCGGTCCCTTATCTCTCCGTGGGCCAATACGATGCGCTTTTTCCAGAACCACTGCTGATTGCAACTCCTCGCTGCCCAGCACCTCCGGAATCCACTTTTCCAGAAAGGAACATACGTCCCGACCTTCTGATTCCTCTGGAAGACCCACCAGCCTCAAATTATTCTGTCTCGACCGAGATTCCAAATCCAAAATATTATCTTCCAGAGATTTATTTTTTTTTTCCAAAGTGCGCACCTTTAATTGAAGACGGGTGACGTCATCTTCAGCACTAGCGAGACGGAGCTCCATCTGCGCCGTTCGTTCTACACAGTCACCCAATTCCTTTCTTATTCCTTCCAGCGCTGTCATAATCCCATCAAATCTAGAGGAAAAGTCCGCTCTCATTGAACTCATGGCAGCCATCAGCGCATCTGCGCCATTCCCCGCAGAAATCGCAGCGTTGCCAGCCTCCTCCGCCATATATGGAGTTTTGTTTACTGCGTCACAGACCTGAAAGTCCGTTAATTTGGACTGTTTCGGCGGCTCGCTTTTTCCTTTTCCTGGTTTTCCAGCCTTAGGCTTCGCCGACATATCCTCGCCCAAATGCTGGGATACGTTCTGTCCCAAATGAGAGAGTTATTTGCCGATTTTTTTCTCCAGGAGCAGAGCAGAGCGAGACACGTCCGTCCTACGTGGCAGCCATAACCGGAAGTGTTGTCTGCATTGTTGGGTCTGGTGTCTCTCATCTTCCTCTTGACAATACTCCATAGATTCTGTATGAGGTTTAGGTCAGGAGAGTTTACTGGCCAATCAAACACAGTGATGCCATGGTCATTAAACCAGGATGCCATGGTCATTAAACCAGGTTTTGATACTTTTGGCAGTGTGTGTGTGTGTGGGGGGGGGGGGGGGGTGCCAAGTCCTGCTGGAAAATGAAATCAGCTTCTCCATAAAGCTTGTCAACAGAGGGAAGCATGAAGTGCTCTAAAATTTCCTGGTAGACGACTCCGGTGACTTTGGTCTTGATAAAACACAGTGGACAAACACCAGCAGATGACATGGTTCCACAAATCATCACTAACTTCACACTAAACCTCAAGCAACTTAGATTCTGTGCCTCTCCGCTCTTTCTCCAGACTCTGGGACTTTGATTTCCAAAAGAAATGCAAAATTTACTTTTATCTGAACAGAGGTCATCTGCTGGTGTTTATCAACTGTGTTTTATCAAGACCAAAGTCAGCGCAGTCATCTACCAGGAAACTTAAGAGCACTTCATGCTTCCCTCTGCTGACAAGCATTATGGAGAAGCTGATTTCATTTTCCAGCAGGACTTGGCACCCCCCACACTGCCAAAAGTATCAAAACCTGGTTTAATGGCCATGGCATCACTGTGTTTGATTGGCCAGCAAACTCTCCTGACCTAAACCCCATAGAGAATCTATGGAGTATTGCCAAGAGGAAGATGAGAGACACCAGACCCAACAATGCAGACGAGCTGAAGGTCACTATCAAAGCAACCTGGACCTTCATAACACCTCAGCAGTGCCACAGGCTGATCACCTCCATGCCACGCCACATTGATGCAGTAATTAATCCAAAAGGAGCCCCGACCAAGTATTGAGTGTGGACATGGACATACTTTTCAGTCGGTCCACATTTGTATTAAAAAACTTATTTTTTTTTAATTAATTTTATGTAATATTTTAATTTTTTAAGAAACTGAATTTGGGGTTTTCATGAGCTGTAAGCTATAATCGTCAAAATTAAAAAAAAAACAACACTTGAAATATATCACTCTGTGTAATGATTCTATATAATATATGGGTTTCACTTTCTGAAATGAGTGACAAAAAATATTGAACTTCTTTGTGATATTCTAATTTTTTGAGATGTACCTGTATGTATTTGAGTTTCCCTTACCATGTCTTGTGTACTGCTTTTTCCTCGTGTTCAATACTGTTTTCCCTGTCATTCCATTTTATTATGTATGACTTTATTTATGAACTTAAATGTTTTGATTTCTTTCTATATGTGGATTTCTTGAGTTAATATCAAAGTCGTGGAAATTCCACAAGAGTAGCCTCACTGGAAATATACAGTATGTAGCTTACTGAAAAACTGTTGTCCACTGTTCATTCCCCCATTGTTTTCAAGACCAAAACCTTTTCTGTGTCAGGAACAGCTAGTTTTCAGCCTGCTCATTAATATTATTGAGCCTGTAATCTGATTGGATGAAGGTTTTCTGAGGGATGCACTGTAAAGAGGCAGTCAGAGTGTTTTCCCATCTTGAAGAATATGATATCTTATTGAGGAAGTGTTTGTGTAATTTCTTAACCAAGTGAAGGCAGTGTGTATTTGTAAAGTGAGTGTTTAAATAGTATAGATGTGACTTGTGGTTCTTTTTTTTTAATAAGGTTAAGAGTGATGAAAGCACACCAGTGAAAATCAAGTTTGTGTCATGTCTTGTTTTTCTGCTGTGAAAGTTCAGTTAAGCCCCTCCCCCTGGAAAAAAGCAAGTTTAGACGGAGTGTTTTAGTGATGCCACTATAACAGGTGAAGCAATCAGGACTAAGCACTGGTTGTTCACAATTGCCAGCTTGCAGACTTCTGTGTCCTGGTGGGCCTAATTAGATCCTGGTGTTTGAAGGAGGAGGAAAAGAGAGAAGATTTTTACAAGCAACTATAAGATAATGAAAGTTTTTTTGTTGAAAAAGGGGCATAAGATACCATTTCAAACAATATAGATTTGTCTTTAAGGGGCTTTATATCCACTGGAGGACATTTAAGTTGCAACAGAACTTTACTCACAACCTCATTTTCATGGTACATTTAACTGTTGATCTAATCATTGACATCCATCTTGTGAATCTTTTTTTTTTAATATGCTTACTAATGGAAGTAGAACTTGTCTCTCCCCTTTTTTAAAAGAATGCATTATGCTAATCGCCATCTCTCTCTCTCATGCTGTCATCAGTTGAAACTTAAATGGCTCTTCTTTCATGCCAGGTTCGGCGTGTACGTCCCGCTCTGTTGCTTCCACCAAGAAGGAGGGAAAAGCCAAACGCCGTCAGCAGACTGCGATTACCCATCCAACCACCAGCAGACTGACCTTACAGAAGCCCCGTACTTTCGACCACGTGACTTCCTCTTCCTGTTACGAGAGAACCTCAAAGAGCAGTTTTCCAGCCCCCCACACATGCCTACGCACACATGCCCTCCACACACGCACGCTCACACACCTGAGCTCATTCGCGCAGAGGTGGAGGAGCTGAAGAGCGACTTCAACCGAAGAATCAAAGAAGTGCTGTTCAACTCGCTCTTCAGTGCTTACTATGTAGCCTTCCTGCCTCTGTGTTTTGTTAAGGTTGGCATTTTTCCATTTCATTTGCAGTACTTCAAATGATGAGGGTTTAATGGCCGCCACCACTTCATTACCCTTCACGCTGTCTGCAGTTGTGCAATTACAGCATATTTATTTTCCATTTGCCTCGTGCAGAGCACCCAGTACTATGACATGCGCTGGTCATGTGAGCACCTCATCATGGTGTGGATCAATGCATTTGTGATGCTGATGAGCCAGCTGCTGCCCCCCAGCTACTGCGACCTGCTTCACCGATCAGCGGCACACCTCGGCCGCTGGCAGAAATTGGAGCACGGCTCATACAGTAACACTCCCCAGCATTTGTGAGTATCCCTTCATAGCTACATCATCACTTTGGCGAAGACTTTAAAAGGACTTTGTTATTGTAGGTTTGTGTTTACTGGCACTGTTGGGTGTTTGGCAGGTGGTCAGAAAGCACCGTCTGGCCTCAGGGGGTGTTGGTACGACACAGTCGGTGTCTGTATAAGGCAGTCGGACCCTGTAATGTGGCTCTGCCGTCTGACGTTTCCCACGCCAGGTTTTATGTGAGTATCTTTATCTAATTCACATATTGGTCCCACAAGATACCCACATATAGGGCTGGTCCTAGAGCTCCTGTTGGGTCAGATGTTTTAGTGTTTTCATCAAATTATTTACTTTCCTTGACAGATTACTACTGTAAAAATTATTTTGTAATTATGCTTTACCCAATATTCTGTTATCTAGATATCTGTTTATAACATTAGTTTTCAGTTTTCAAAGTTGATATTTGAGAATTAACTTTTTTCCCTAAACTGCCCAGTGTAAATTACAAATTTATTTTACCAAATTTACCAAAAATGCCCTACACATTTAGGAGAAAAACCTCACAAATTCACTTGGGGGGGGGGGGGAGGCACAACTTGATGATGAAGTCACAGAATGTACCAAAAAAGTGACATATTTACAGGAATACATTTGCAAATGCAAAAAAAGAGTTTAAATTTGTGTGATTAAAAATTGCAAATGTGAGAGGGGAAAAAAAATACATTTACAAAAAAAGCTGTATCTTTAAAGGTGGACTATGTAGAAATTGCCGGTGATTACTGGCAACACCAGGTGGCAGTAATGAAACTTTATCCACTAGGCTGAAGTGAATTTGATAGTTTTTTTTTTTTTTTTTTAACTGATGACCCATGATGACGTCTTCAAGTTTGTCTACTCCAAGTGAACTGGTAATTAACTGGTATCATATGTTCTGCCCTACTCTAGAAATCATTGTAATTAAATAAGCGACTTTTGCATCTCGGCTCGCGCAAAGCATCATGGGAACGTGGCTACCAAACATGCTCTATCGATGCATTTAATTTATGGAAAGTTCCTGATCTACAAGCATATTGTATGTATAGGGGTCTTCCTGGTTGTACCCACAAACGCAAGGATGAACTAGTTGCGCTTGCATTCGCAGCCACGTTGCAGAAATTGGCCAAAATGCCCCCCCCCCTGTATGTACGCTGACATAGCAGATTTTTTGTTGTCAAAGGACCAAGCACCCTTACTTGCGAGACTCTGAAACGACTACAAATAAGGTAAGCGAGTGGGCTGACAGCTCAACTTTGGTTTTGTCATTTGGAGTAAATTTCACTACAAGGCCTGCTTACTTAGATCTATAGGTCGATACTACTATAGTTTAAGTACCACACGTTTTCAATGATTTGCAGTTTTATTTTATACCAGCCTACTTATCAATGGCCTTAATTACATGTGTGTGTAGATCAAGCTTCATTACCAATATACAAAGAACTATATCCTAGATCCAGGCCTGCCTACCGTACCTACTACTTCAGGGTTTAGACTTGTGTCAATTAGGCTAGAACTTGAACAATACGCAACACCGATGCATGCCGTTCCCACACTTCACTACGGCACAGTGTGCACCTGGCATAACGGAGATTTAAAGCTTAAAGCAGACTTCAAGCAGCAATTGTTCAGGTGTGACAGTACTGTTTGTATACAAAAGCAAGGCAGCTACCGGAATGTTTGGTATTCGTGAACTTTGAACTCATGTAGTCCGCACATGCGCGCTCGTAATGCGAAAGTCGCTTATTACAGCACAGGATTTTTGACTCTGAGCTGAAAACTTGTTTATACTCATCCTGCTGTTGTAATGTGCTATTTATCACTTTATCAACCCGGCAAACATCATAAATTAATTCATAGCTGTGCAGTATCATAAATTATCATATTTGGCATGACAACAAAAGAGATTTTTCTATACATTAATTATAGTTTTAGGTATTTGTGGAATATTTGAAGCAGAAAATAATGCATATTCTCCTTTAAGGATAAGAACTTTGTAATTACAATGAGAAATGGACATTTATAAAAAATTTAAATTTATGAAAAAGAGCTTAAATTTGAAAAAGCTGCAAATTTATTGGGGGGGGGGGTGCAGACTTGCATGAGAAAGTTGGAAATTTATAAGAAAAACATTGATGCTGGTGCAGTTCACTGAAGGTGGGGGGAAAAACCCCCCTACAGAATATTTGTTCTTGATTGCTCCCAAACTTTCAGAGACCCAACATGGGTGTTTTTGACACTTAAAAGCCCTTCCATGAGTCTGTAATCTACAATCTATGATCTAAGGCAGACTCATTTCTTTGGTTGCATGGGAGTAATACTTCAGTTTAAGACTACCTAACCACTGGAAACACCTGGATAATGTGCTTTTTTTCCCCCCATTTGCATTACATTTACTTAAACCATATAGGTAGTAATGCAGTAAAAGCTATCCATTATATTTTATAAATGATCTCATAACAAGGGCAGGCTTCTAGAAACCAACACTAACAGACTTGCTGTGACTGATGTTATCTAGACTTCCTGTCACCACAGACAGACTTGGTGTACTGAGTTAAAATGTAGGTGGGAATTACCCAGCAGCACAGATGGTGGTTTTGGTGTTCCACATCTTTTCTACACTTTAGCGAAATTATGTTCAGGGCTTGACATGAACTTTTTTACTCACTAGCTACAATTTTGTGGTTGGAAAATTATGTGTAATATGATCAAATTTAACTATGGCATGCAAAAATTGACTTGAACTAAATTTACAACCTTTTAAAATGTAAATGACCCTTTTTCATATATAACAAATAGCAAGAGAAACACTTTAATTACTTACTCATAGTAGTAAATATTGTAAAATGGTAGAGAAAAATATTTCATTTGATAGTGAAGTCCAGGTAGATTTGGGGTCCGTCCCAATTCTCATTTGTACCCCCTCCTCTTCAGGGTTGGGGAGGTACAGGACTTTGCTGATGGATTTAACCTTAAATTGACACCGTCTGTTTTCACCAGAAAAAAAGAGAGAAAAAGAAAACTGATGAGGAAAAAAGTCTCATCTTAAGGAGAAAAATGTTTCAAATTTACACGAGCAATTCTAATCAGTAGAAGTCAGAAATTTACTAGAAAGAAAGCTGTAAGTTGACAGAGAAAAATTTGGATGCCCTGGCAGGCCGGTTTTGGCCTGCAGGCCACACGTTCGACACCCCTGGACCAGCCCATTAAAAATACGTATTTAGAGGATTTACTTCCATGAAATCGCTGCATATCACAACAGCCTGCTAATGGATAAGAGAAAATAGAAATCATAGATAAATGAAAGTTCGCCTGTCGGTGAACGTACACCAGGATTACCTACTCACTGAAACTGTGACAACGGGGGATCAGGGGTAGTTGCAGTTACCCCAGTAACCTGATTGCAGAGAGTGGGGACAGGTGTGTTCTGCTGGCTGCTGTCTGTTTGTTGCCATTTCTCCAGACTGGCTGCAAAATGAACTCACCATGGACTGAGTCTGGCTCTGCTCTGGGCTGAGTAGAGGAGAAGCCGCCCACCGGGCCGTGGTATGAACTGTGGCTAGTCGGGAAACGACCCGCGGAGTAGACCGTCCATGACTTCTTCTGTACCGGGCCGGCAGCAGAGCCCAACTTGGTCCGCAGTGACAGTGGACCAATGAGCACACACTGTGTGCAGATAGTGCTTATTGGAGTTGTAGTTTTGTAGTCCCACATTGCGATAGGTTTATTATTTTAGATGCCGTTTGAGAAAACTGCAACCCGCCAAAGTGGCTAGTGGGAGTGTCTGTCTTACCGGGCACTGCTGAAATCCACTCACCATTGGTGGGTGTTGAGGTCAAGCCCTGATTGTTATTTATATTTATATCTCTACAGCTATTAAAATGGACAACAGACTGGGTAAGACCAACCAGGCTGCTGAGTATCACAGAATTGCCTCTTGAAGGATTTTGCCATCACATCTTAACTAATTAACTTTGATAATTAACTTTGGTGGTTGTGTTTTATTGGCAGAGATGTCCAACCTGCAGACAGTTCATCCATGACCTGAAATCAGGAAACTGTCCACTTTTTCTGTGATCAAGGCTAAATACTAAAGGCTTCATTTATAATAGAAGCCCAGTTAGCAGTTTGTCACAGTCAGTCCATGCTGGTTGTTGGGAAAACAATAATATAATTATATTACTTTTATGACCTTCTGTGAGCAATATAAAGCACTAATGAGTAAAAGGAAAATAACAGATCTCACTTGTTCCTCATTAAATGGGGAAACATCAGGTTATGCTACTGTTACTCTGGCTATCACTAAATCTGCATGCCTGTTATTAGCTTACCTAATTACTAATGATGTGTTTTGCTTTTGGTCAAACTTTAGTTTGCTGTAATAACTGCAGCGTGGGAAACAAATTAAAGGGAGACTATAAGGGGAATAAAACGATAATACCTGAGGGTTTGCAGCGCTGCAACTTTCTTTTTCCAGAAATAAGGTCTTAATTATCCTTAAAAAATGCCATCAAACCTTAAATTTTCTTTTTAGATTTATAGTTATTGGGTTTATCATGTCTGTGGTAAAACAAATGTCATGAAACTAATACCTGTTTTCTTGCATCTTGGGCTGAAAACTTGTTTTTAACATAATGGAAAAGATCAAATCAAAAAGACATCAGCACACTCCAATCTGTGCAAAAATCTGCATGACAGAAAGTGAAAGGAGTTGAATGAAAAGCAAAATTTGTGACCTTTTTCTCTTTTTTTTGGTAACTTTGCAATTTTTTTCCTCAAATTGTTTTTGCACAGTTACTGAGTTACTTGTAAATGTTTAGCTTTTCTTCAGTGTAAATTTGTAGTTTTTTCTCCTCATCTTTGCAGCTTTTTTTTTTTACCTTTCACTTGGGACTTTTGTTTGTGGGATACTTTTTTAAAAAAACTTGAATAACTTATTTGGAACATCGGGCAGATTTAATGTGTTGCTGACAATCCAAAATTTGCAGCAATTTTAGCAATACTTGACCAAATTGCGATGTGATCAAGTACCTTTTTGCTGTTTTGCAAATATTAAGACCTAAATGTGATCAAATAGTCTTAAAAAAAAATCATAAAAAGTCTTTAACGTCCTTATAGCTCAGGGGTGGGCAGTCATGTGGCATGGAGGACCGTTCCACTGCAGGTTTTCCGTTCCACCCAGTCTCTTCAGCAGGTGCTTTCAGTGATTAGTAAACCTTTAAGCTGATCAAACACCTGCTGAAGAGAACACCTGCAGTAGTCTTAATTTTGTCTTTTCTCTACATTGACTTCTATGATTGTCCAAAGTAGATTTAGTGTACTCACTGCTCTAAAATGCAGCATATATGTAACTTTTCGGTGGTCTCATGCATATTTGGTATGTAGTCTTTATATTCTCATTTATGATCTTCCTGTCTTCCAGTTCCTGTTCCACAAGCCATTGCGGATCTTGAATCTGCTGATCTGGATAGAGTCCAGTGTGGTTTTGTACCAGTTGTACTCTCTGCTGCGTTCGGAGCGGTGGAACCACACACTCTCTCTGGGCCTGATTCTCTTCTGCAACTACTACGTCCTTTTTAAACTTCTCCGAGACCGCATTGTGCTGGGTAAAGCCTACTCCTACCCACTGCCCTCCAACAGTTTGGGGCTCAAGTCCCAGTAAAGGCTCCACACGGCCAGACCTCGCCTGCGAACTGTGGATGTTGGAGGTCTGGATTGACACCTGGGGATTAAGGGACAGACTGAACTCATACATGTGTTTTGATACGGTTCTATTTTTAATGCAGTGTTTATATATAGACCTATTTAAAAGAATATTTTTATTTTGTATACTTTTTCAAGTTACACCGGGCATTACCATGCTCATGACATTTGCTCGTTGTTATGTAGTTGCTAGGCGACAGGGAGGTCAGGGAATGCCAGGGGAGTGACTTTCACCAAAGATACTTCAAGTGCACGTGGCCAATCACAGGGCAGCGTTTGCTTTAGACAGATAAAGCAGTTGAGTTGTTCCAGATGATTTAACATACAGTATTTCAGGTGCATTAAACAGTTTGTGAATCGTACGTTGTGTTTTGGCCAACAGTTGGATAAGAAGATCATTATCAGTCTCCTCCTCAGCCTGATCTAATTAGCATAGTCTATAACGGGCCCTCATCCAAAAGTGTCAAATAGGGTCATTGTTTGAAGCTGCTGGCATCACACAAATGTGCACAAGTTATGTCTTGGTGGCAGTGCTGGACGCAGAAGGTTTGTTGGTTGGGAGTGAGACTGTAACTCCTTCATGCGGTTTAGTTTTTGTTTGTTTCCACCTGGTGTACCAAATCGGCTTCAAACAAGTATGCAGAAGGAAGGTGTTTTGTGCTGAAACAGTTGAAGGAATTGTTGTTATAAGGATTATTCCACAGTGTTAAGTTGTTCATCTGATCAGCTTCTCAGTGGTGCAGAAGTTTCATACAAACTGGCCTTGGATCAGCCTGTAAGGGAAGGAAAAAATATTTATTTACCTTCTGTTCTTATTAAAGACAAAAATAGAAAGGAGATGTTTTTACCTTCTTTACATGTTTCCACTGTTCACTGCAGCCTTCGTCAGAAGAGTCAGCTGATTGCTGCCAGGTGTCATTTTATCAGCTGACTTTCGTAGGTGGGGCCAGCCCAGCAGACCTGTCAGATCCACCGAGCCGGCCCCGCTTTCCGCTGTCCGATGGTCTCTGGAGAATGTGGTCCCAGGTGTGGGAAAGCATAAAGGCCCCTCATCCCGGTTCATGCTATCTTTTCCTCGCTTCCTGATTTCTGTGGCCTCCTTGATCCAGCGTTTGTGTCTGTTGTGCTCCGATCCAATGATTTCTTTGCGTTGTCCCAGTCCATGATGTGATTATTTCTTTTGCAGTGATCTGATATTGCTGATTTTAATGTTTCTTGTTCTGCCTTTTCTTTTTGTGATCTTGTGAGTCGTCCTTGTGTTTCCTTCTCACATTCCTTCTGGTGTTCTTTTTTCTTGTGGTGAATGATCTTCCAGTTTCTCCAATGTAGGTTTTGTTGCATGATCTGCATGATATTTCATATATTACACTGCATTTTTTGTCTTGTTCTATTTTGTCCTTGGGGTGTACTAATAACTGTCTTAATTTTTTGTGTGGTTTTACTGCTGTGTTTATTTTATATTTTTTTCATGATCCTTTGGCTTAGTTCTGTTATCCCTCGGATGTATGGTATAGTTATGGTGTCCTTGTTTTTGATTTCGGCTTTTGTTCTGTCTTGTTTCCTGTTTGTTTTCTTTGTTTTTGACTTGTTGTTTCCCTTTCTTTGTGGCCCATGCTGGATATTGGCAGCGTATGAGTGCATGTTTTATGTGGTGGGATGAGGGGCCTTTATGCTTTCCCACACCTGGGACCACATTCTCCAGAGACCATCGGACAGCGGAAAGCGGGGCCAGCTCGGTGGATCTGACGGGTCTGCTGGGCTGGCCCCACCTACGAAAGTCAGCTGATAAAATGACACCTGGCAGCAATCAGCTGACACTTCTGACCAAGGCTGCAGTGCACAGTCGAAACATGTAAAGAAGGTAAAAACATCTCCTTTCTATTTTTGTCTTTAATAAGAACAAAAGGTAAATAATTAAAAGAAGATAAAATGAACCTACTTGAGCTAGGGAAAAATATATTTTGAGTGGACAGACTTTTTTTTTTTTTAATTTTGGTTTTTCTTTGGGTATCTGCTTGCTTCATACATGTGAATGTCAGATGACCTGCACATCAGTTCCAGCAGCAGTTGGCATGTGAGCAGTTTAATGACAGCTGGCATCCTGAAAGTCAAAGCACTTTGAGTAGTGTGAAAATCCAGCCCTGCTCCTCTCAGATATGGCTGCTTGAGTCAGAACTCTTCCTTCCAAACATGCTAACATCTTTTATACTGCACCATCGTTTTCTGTTAGTCCCCTTTAAAAAGTGTGTTGTTCCCCCCCAAACATACGATGCACTCCACGACCCTCATTGCAAACATGTCACTGTCATAACAAGCTGATTGAGGTTTTAACACCTCTGGAGGGGGTGTAGTACGATGTCACCTCATTACCACTTCATGTATTCTGTTATCAAAATGGTGTTAAAAACAGGTTGCCCTTCTGTTCAGTCACACTCATCGTCATCATCCTGCCTTTCTCTTTCTTTTCTGTTTAATTTCCCTTAACAAACCACCTACTGCACGAAGCTGCTGTCAAGAAAAGACTTTGGGTAAAAAAAGGGATGAGTGCAAGATCCTGCTCAGATTTTGACGATGCTACAGTCCCATTTCAGGCTGTCAGTGAGGTGGTGGAAACTGATTCATATATTGATATAAATGGGTTAACATCTGATGGATAAATACTCTGTTAGCTGACGCGTCTTTGTTAAACTTGAGTCAGTTTTTGGTGCTTTGTTCCCCCTATTTTCCATTTGAATGTAGCAAACTTTGGAGCTAGCTTGTGCTGTTAATGTGAATTGGCTTTTTTTTTTTTTTTTTTTTTTTTTGCAGTTGCCTTAAATTGAATACCATCACTAAAACATGAGTTTTGAACCGATGTTTTGTCATGTCAACTTGCCCTGTACTTGAAAAGAATGAAGTTTTAAATCCTGCTTCCATGTCAGCTCGAATGACAAGTCTTCTCGGCTGTGTTTTAGTTTAGAGGGGAGAAAAATGTGAGAGAAAAGATTAATCTGACAAAGGCCTTGGGAATTTTTAAATTCAACACTTATTGGACACATTACCCCAAATTATTGTTTTTCTTTTTAGTGCCATATCCCAGAGTCTTGATTTGGACTCCTGGTTGAACCTTTCTTTGTGCTGGAGAAGTCAAAGGAGCTGGTCCTCGTATTTCGGCTTTTTACAGTGTTCAGTTTCCCAACAGCATTTCTGGAAATTTCTTTGAATTCTAAAATAAAACAAATTTGTCTTGCAAACCAACACTGGGGTGTGTTTGTGTCTATCAGTCACAACGTATGAGCAGACTGAAGAATATGTGACACAGCTACTTATTTCAAAGCGTATATTTTTATAAATGGACCACAGAGTTGCATTTGGAGGTGTCACAAATAAGAGGGAAAGTGCTTGTATTGAAATTGTGGACTTCTTGCAGTGCTTCATGTGGCCAGCAGGTGGCAGTAGACTAAAGAACATTCAGTACACCACCTCATAACAAATATTCAGCAGCTGTTTAACATCAACCTGGACAATTAGTTGGATATTCCTTCAAAACTTTTTTTCCCCATTGTTACTATAGTTACACTGTTTATAGATTACTAATGTGTCCACTGACAGGAGGTGCATGAAAGTTTGGAAGGAAACGGACTAACTTTGGTAGCTGGCTTTTACATTCATCCATAAACATTTTCAGTAGAAAAAGTTTCAACAGTGCAATCTTTAGCATTAGCTCATTACAAACATGTAGCTCAACCCTTTAAGGTCCTACTCATTTTAGTCCATGTGCGAGAACAGAGGAGCTTGAAGATGACTTCTCCAGATTATAGTGTAAAGATGGAAAGTTAACAACCTGGAAATGTTTGTTTACATAAATTAGTGTTACAACTGGGTTTGTGTGTTTGGATTTTTCCATCTGAGAGTGGAGACAACAGGCAAATTTATGTTACACTTGTACTACATGATGTAAAATAAAAAAAAAACAAAAAACTTGTCCGGCTCCGATATTCCACAATGATGGTTTGCGGCTCTACAGCTCCGCTCCGTCTCCTCACCCTTCCCTACAGTCCATAAAGTTTCCTTTTATCCAGTAGCAGATCTGAGCATATTTGAGAGGCGTGATCCTCACCGCCACGTTAAATTCCTGAGACGCCCCCTGTCGCTCCACCCACTGGTGCCCAGAAAACACGCCGATTATCTTGCGCTCCCAGGACTGCCGCCGCCCATCCCACATCCGGGCATACACCCCTGAGCCGCTGGCCCCGGGCTGAGCGTCGCAATGCTGGTAGAGCAGGTCTGACGTCTCCTCACCGGCTTGGCAGAACCGATACACCAGCTCACCGGGACGGTCATTATCGAATCCTGAGAAGTGGACCCGTTGACCGGGCAGCCTCTGAGCAGGAGGGCTGACTCCCAACTTCATGTGGCGCCGTTTGTGGGGTTTCTTGAGTTCGAGCAAAGCGTAGTCGTAGTCCATCCCGATGTCATTGGGGTTCCCTTTAATCCACCCTTTGGGCACATGAGTGCGCTTGGCTCGGATCCACTGGAACTTCATTTTGTCATTGGTGGGCGGGGCATAAGGAACGGGGCCTCCCTCAATATGGTTGGTAAAGTTGGAGGGAAAGTAAGAAGCAGGATATTGTGCATCCCTTTGCTTTGGTTTTAAAAAGCCAACCCGGAGCTTCTGGGCCCCCTTCACATAGTTTTTACCATCATGAACGCAATGAGCCGCCGTGAGAACATGACGGTTGCCCACGAGTGTACCGGAGCACCCAGTGGACAGTTTGACTGCCACAGAGAAGGGATACTTTAGCAGAAAGTTCTGCCCAGCGATGCTGAAACGCCCATCATGGCCGAATATCTGTCGTTTTCGTCTGACACGTGGCCGCTCAGCCTTACTGGAGGACCCAGAGGAGTACGCTGGCCTGGTGATGGAATTGGGGTTGTAGCCATAGATCCCTATGGCGGTCTCAGTGAGGCGACCGTCAGAGTGAAGAGTCTCGTAGGCCAGAAGATGCCGCAGGTCCCAGTAGCTCGGACGAGGGGCTTTCTTATGGCACTCAGGGTCACAGTTGGAGGCGACATCCAAGCGGGCCGGCGACAGGAAGTGAGGGGCTGGTTGAACCTCTGTATGTTGGGGGACAACCACAGGGACGCGCTGGAGAATCCACTGAGGTCGAGATGAGGTGGAGGTGAAAATGGGCAGGAAAAGGAGCGAGAGGATGGAGATAAACCTATGAATGAGCAGAGGAAGACAACAAGTGAACATCTGTGCTAGAAAAAATGTATGAGAACCAATATGTCTGCACGACACTTGGGTAAACGAGACCGGATATCCGAACCCCCTCATCAAACATTCCTAAAGAGAATCATGGATTTATAATTATGTCATGGGAGCTGGAGCCCAGTATTTATACTTGAAGATATTTTCTATCTGTGGAGGAATTTGGCAGCTTCAATCATCTGTTGTTTTTAAAAGTTATTACAGGAGGAGTTTACAACAATATACAGTACATAGCTAGGTACTGTATAAAGCTCCTTTTGGCAAAGTAAATCTGTTTTGACACAATAAGGGTAACAGATCTCTGTTCTGCTTACCTAGCTGCCTGACCTGGGGGGGGGGGGGGAGCTCCAATGTGGCTGAATTACAACAATTCTGTAAAGATGAGTTTGCCAAAATTCCTCCACAGTGCTGTAAAAGACTCATTGCCAGTTATCGCAAACACTTGATTGCAGTTGTTGCTGCTAAGTGTGGCCCAAGCAGTTATTAGGTTTTAGGGGGCAATCACTTTTTCACACAGGGCCATGTAGGTTTGGATTTTTTCTCCTTAATAATAAACACCTTCATTTAAAAACTGCATTTTGTGTTTACTTGTGTTATCTTTGTCTAATATTTCAATTTGTTTGATGATCTGAAACATTTTAAGTGTGACAAACACAAAAAATGAGAAATCAGTAAGGGGGCAAACACTTTTTCACACCACTGCATAGTTTACTCAAGTAACTTGCACAGATAATTTTACTTTGAGTAGTTTTTATTATTAAAGAATACTCTTACTCAAGCTCATTCAGTAGGAAAAAAAATACAACACGTTTAATTAAACTGAATTTATACTCGTATATAAATAATAGCACATATGTAACATACAGCCAAAATACTGTAGACAAAGCACACAAAAATGTTCAGATAATGTTCCTGTTTCCTCTGATATTTGAAAAGTAAAACTAAAATGTGACTTTGTACATCAAAATTAGGGCAACACGGTTATTCATGAAAATGCTGTACAAACGTGAAAACTGGCTACAAATGCGCCAGTTTATCCTGTAATAACTTATTTCTATAAGTTGGTTTAGTCAGTTTAGTGAAGATGATCCTTGACTGAAATCAGAGGTGAAATTATTGTTCTGTTCTGGCTCGGCAACATTAATTTATTACCGTTTCTTTATATGAACTGGATTGTACTGGAGGATACACTTGGATCGTTTGCGTCTCGTTTTCCCCAGACTAACACCTTGTAGTTTAATATTTAAAAGAAGAAACCTGATTTTTTATAACTACTCAAATACCTCCTTACTCTTATCAAATAATAACTTTGGTGACTGCTGGTACTTGAGTAATTAATACGGAAACGGCTTTTACTTGAGCACGGTTTCTGGCTCTTGCAGCGACCTGCGCCAACGGCGCTAACGCTCCGTGCACACGCCGAGGCTACCCGGACCCAGCGGCGACTCACCGGAGGAGATCAGCCCGGGGAGCCATGGTCAGTCTGCAGGCGATCCGTCGGCTACACACTGAGGGAGAAACCCCTCAGTCCACGGAGGACAACCCAGCTGCTGAAAACTCCCACTGCTGCTGCAAAAGTTCAAAAAAAGAAAAGAAAAGAAGAGCCTCCGCACTCAGGCACTGGCGGCTTTAATCCATGACAGTCCGGAGTCCAAACCAAGCGGAGAGTGGAGCTGGACCACTGAGCAGGGGGAGCAGGTCTGAAGCTCAACATCCGCCGATGCGTGGTCGCGTGACAAATCGCATCACATCTGGCTTGTGACGAAAGACTGCAGGCCACATCTGTGCTCTAAGGAACTTCATTTGAACATGTTCATAAACCATCGTATTACGATGCGATTATGGCATTTTGGGGCGATCTGAGACTGAAAAACAAAGAAATCCTGGTGTGGAATTTACAAGGAAAAGTGGCAAATTTGAACAATAAAACTCCCTTTAAAATTAAATGAAAGGGGGAAAAGAACAGATCATTCACTGAACGCATAAGAGAGAACAAACTCCTCGAACCAAAGAGGTTAAAAACCTTGATCTAACCTTGCAAAGTAACAGTAGTTGCTTGAGGTTGGGTAAAAACTTCAATTCCCAAGTTATTTGCTTTAAATCTGTGATTTTTTTTTTTTTATTTCCTCACAAATTTACCACTTTTTTTTTTCCTGGAACCCCACCCTCAAACCTCATTTTAGAAATTCTCATACAGTAGCTACAGTCCTTCAACTTCACCGCCTACAGGAGGGATCATGGGGGTCCGGCATGGATTGGGTGGCAGTCAAGGCAGACACCTTGGTGGTCCGATCCCCAGCTTACTAAACTGGCTTCTGGAACGTAGAATGTCCCCTCTCTGTCGGGGAAGGAGCTTGAGCTTGCACATGAGGTTGACAGATACCCAGGGCCACCTTAACTTGCCATTAGGCCCTTAGGTTGAGGGGTTTTGTAGGCACTCCCCAACAGAATCTCTGTTTAAAAATGTGTAATAGCTATGTTTTTAATAATGGATTGCATTTATATAGCACTTTTCATGACACCCAACACTTTACAATGAGTCCATTATTCATTCACTCCACAGACGATGATAGTGGTAAGCTACCGCTGTAGCCACAGCTTCCCAGGGGCAGACTGGCAGAAATGTGGCTGCCAATCCATGCCAACTGAACATTTATTCACATTCATACGTCAGTGTCATGAACCATGAACACACTGGAGGCAAGGTGGGTAAAGTGTCTTGCCCAAGGACACAACAGCGGGGGGAGGAGGATTCAGAACTGCCAACCTTCTAGTTATTGGGCGATCTGCTCTACCTCCTGAGCCACTATGGCCTCATTTTTGTTTCTCATTGAGAAATAATGCAACTTTGAACTATAAAACACAGCTACACTGCAAAAAGTCAAATATAAGTAAAATGAAATAAATTAAGGCTGTTTATGCTTGTATTTTTGTCTGACAAGATATTTATTCTTGCTGTGCAGTTTGTGTAAGAAAATTTTCCATGCTTTCCAATAATTTTAACTTGTTTTGTGCAATTTGATCAGTCAAATTTTCTTGCTCTGTTGGCAGATAATTTTACTTAAAAAAAAAATTCCAGCAATAGATAATTCTAGTTACAATTAGAAAAAAAAATCTGCCAACAAAGTAATATTAAATTGCTTAAAACAAGTAAAAACTTTAGTAAAACAAGTAAAATCTTACAGAAAACCACAAAAAAATTCTTGTCTTGTCAAAATTATCTTGTGAGAGAAAAATAAGCATAAAGCCTTGATTTAGGATATTTTATCTTACTGAGATTTTCCTTTTTAGTGTGACAGATAATGCCTTTGGCATAAAATTACGTCGGTGAAGTATTCCTGATTCAAATGAGCACAACAGCAGCAATGAAAAACCTGCACAGGTGGCTGGAAACACTGCACATAGCATGCCTTACCTTTTTAGAAGATTTTTCTTCTGGCTTTCTTTAAAGAAAAATCCTTCATTATGTCCAACTCACGAATATCGTCATGCTGTATGGATGCATACTTAAACCAGTCTACTTTTTACCAAGTTTGGAGTCCACTTGTCCCACACACAACTGTCTGATGTAAGCAATCATGGCCTTTATTCTCCCTTCTCCTCCAGGTGAAGGCTTTAACAGCCCACCTGTCTCCTCCGTGCGTAATTAGCAGCCTCCTCCTCTCAGTGCTCCAGCTTAGAAAAATCCTTTACGCTTTGGGATTTTTGAGTAATTTGTTTTCCCTAAGCTCTGTTCCTCTCAATAATTTTATGAGTGCCACTTTCAAACTTGTTTCTGGACATTTTGACTGAGCCAATTTTTCTTACCCTCTCACTGGTGCTTGCATAGTTACATGTCAAAACGATTCCACTGATAGGCTTTTGTTACTGGTACTCACATAGGGCCCTTATAAATTAGACCAATCAGCAGCCACACATGAATATCAAGTGATGGACATAGAATTTGACCAATTAACAACAATATGATCTTTTTCATTGGCTCATGATAGGTCTGGCTCTTCATGGGCCCCTGGGCTTCAGCCCAACCTAGCCTGTTCATTCAGGCGGCCTTAAATTAACGGGACAACGCATGTCCTGCTTGGGACAAACATATTTAGCCCAATAAATGGGACATCCCGGCTAAACCGGGACAGTTGGCAACCCTATGTTCTGGTAAGTGCTCCTTTTGGAGATTTAATTGTCCTACTGGGGGACTTCATTGTGTACATGGGCAATGACAGTGAAACCTATAGGGCTGTGATTTGGAGGAACGGCCACAGTTTGTCCATAACACCATGTTTAAGCATAAAGGTGTCCACATGTGCCACCAGGACACCTTAGGTTGCAGGTCGATGATCAATTTTGTTTTTGTGTCATTAGACCTGCCACCAACCATATATCTTGGAGACTCAGGTAAAGAGAGGTGCAGAGCTGTCGACTGATCACCATCTGCCCAGCCAGTAGGGTTATGCGATATAACGATATACATCAGATGACGATATAAAAACATTTATCATTTTATAGAATACTCTATTGTTTATATAGTTATTTAAAATGCACATACTCCCATTTCTTGAGCAAAGCTCCTCACACTACTTGTCAGCGCCCTGCCGCTCTCCTCGCAGTGCGCGCAGCATGTGTACCAGAGTGGTGGCTCAGTTGGTAGAGCATCCGCCCCACACCTGGGAGGCAGGGGTTCAAATCCTGGCTGGGTCATGCCGAAGACCATATGAAAGTGGAACTTCCTGCTGTCCAGCTTGGTGCTCAGCAATAATGGAATGGAGGAGGGAAATCTGTGGCGGCGCCTTGCATGGCAGCGGCCCTCTGATTCTGCACTGGGGTGTGTGTGATTTACACTGTAGATAGGTAAAGCATAATCTCGTTCTACTGTACATGATTGGTTGTACGGTTGAATGACAATAAGGGTGATTTAAATTAAATTTAAATGTGTGGTGTGTGGCTAGGCTCTCCGCTGGTTGCTAACACTGAACTGCCAGTTTGGTCAAATAGCTGCTAGGCTGCTACTCCTGTTTGCCAGAGAGGATGTGGGACTGTTTTCCTTTTTAATAGGAGGTAAGTAACGTTAACACCATGCCTAATTATAAAACGGCAAATGCTAAATGACGGTGCTAAGTTGTGCTAATTGGAAACATAATAGTGTATCAGACCATTGTTTCTTTGCTATGAATTATTGCTGAGTTTCTTAGGCTACCGTCACACTGCAGGTTTTAATGCTCAATTCTGATTTTTTTGCACAAATGTGACCCATATCTGATTTTTTTTTAATGACTGTCTGAACAGCACATATCCGATTTTTTTTCACACCAGACCCAGGCCACTTTTGTTTTGTCTGAAATTTTTTTTTTTATTAAAGCTGCAAAAGTGTACGATGGTGGCACATACACGCGACATAAAAAATAAAACAGGTTGGAGGAGCAAGGTAGCTCTTAATGTAATTTACTTGATTTGTAATCATTTTTATTAGTCAAACGGCAATAATGAATAAAGTTAGTAATCAAATGTATTTTATTACATTGCCTTTTGTGTCTTTGATTTTCAGATCATAACCAATCTGAATTATTTTTACTAAGAAACAAACAGGTTAAATCAGGCCAGGATAGCAGTCATCAGGCTGTGGCGCTATACTTAAATTTTCATTGATTTAAACTAACAGCTAATTTATATTTGTAGATGGCAAGGATGTGTAATTTTCTCATTTTTAGACATTTTTTTATGGTTTTTTTTTTTTTTTTTGCTATTCTCTAGCTCAGGAAATATTTAACTTATTGATGTTCACTGTTTATTTATATGATGATTTAGAAGAAAAATGTGAAATCTATGAGACTCAAGTCTCAAATGCACATTAAAAACTATTTTATAACAACACTGCAAAATTATGAGGGGAAAAAGGTGCACGTAAAAAAGTAAAAAAAAAAAAAAAAGATGGTTCTTTTTATGTGATTAAACTGTAGAATTTATAGGAAATTATATTGCGATATACTGTATGTATATCATTATATAAATTTTTTGTCACATTGTGTTTTTGTTGCTTTGTGCAATTGTGCATAAAGCAACAAAAACACATATCTGAAATACGTAGTAGATATGGAGTAATTTCCTCACTCACTGTGCATAAACAAAACACCCATTTTAATTCAATTCAATTCAACTTTATTTATATAGCGCCATTTCACAACAACAGTCATCTCATAGCACTATCAACTGTAGGGGGGACCCCCACAGTTGCAGAAAGACCCCAGCAATCAGGCGATCCCCTGTGAGCAAGCACTTGGCGACGGTGGAGAGGAAAAACTCCCTTTTAACAGGAAGAAACCTCCAGCAGAACCAGGCTCAGGGAGGGGCAGTCATCTGCTGCGACTGGCTGGGGGGTGAGGGGATAGAGAAGAAGAAAAGAACAGACATGTAGAGAGCAAACAGCACGATGGGGACTCAATCTATGGGAGAGAACAAACAAATGTTAATGACCAGCAAAAAAAAAATATTTCATAGAGAGTGAGGAAAGGAGTGAGGCCCAGTGCATTACTGGAGGTCCCCCGGCTGACTAAACCTATTAGCAGCATAACTAAGGGAGGGTTCAGAAACACATGATCCCTCCCTAATTGTAGGCTATATCAAAAAGGTAGGTTTTAGCCCTATTCTTAAAAACAGAGATTGAGTCTGACTCCCGAATCCAGATTGGCAGCTGATTCCACAGGAGAGGAGCTTGATAACTGAAGGCTCTGCCTCCCATTGTACTTTTGGAGATTCTAGGTATTATAAGTAATCCTGCATTTTGGGAGCGTAGTGCTCTGTTGGGATGATACGGTAGTATCAGATCTTTTAAATAAAAAGGAGCCTGATTGTTTAGAGCTTTGTAAGTAAGAAGAAGGATTTTAAATTTAACATAGGCTTCAATGCTCACCTGTGGTTTCAACCAACAGGTCACAAGTTCACCTCCCACACTGAACTGTTGTCACTTTGAGGTTTTTTTTGTTTTTGTTTTACATTTTTCATTCCACTATTGGCATCTCCTGTAATGGTTAAGATTAGGAAAAACGTTAGGGTTAGGTGTCACCTCTGATATTGAAACAGAAAGAAAGATAGAGGAAGAGAAAGCGCCACGCAGTCAAACTTTATGGTCCCAGCAGGCACGTTTCTTATAGGTGGAAATGCCATGTATCCAGTGTGTGCAAAAAATGTTTTTTTTTTTTTCTGTATTTATGCATGTTTTCTCAGAGTGAAAAACGTTGCAATTGTACATATTTTAGGTGTGACTGTGCTGTAGAAGGAATACTTTGAGGATCTCCTAAATCCCAGTGACACACCTTCCATAGAGGAAGCAGAGTCTGAGGACAAGGGGGGTGATTTGACCATCATGGGCTGAAGTTGCCAAAGTTATAAAAAAAGAAAAGAAAAAACAAAGCAAAGAAAAAAAACTTCTTCAGTGGCAGGGCCCCGGGGGTGGATGAGATTCACCCCTGAGTACCTCAAGGCTCTGGATGTTGCAGGGCTGTCATGGTTGACGCGTCTTTGCAACATCACATGGAAATTGGGGACAGTGTCTCTAGCATGGCAAACTGAGGTGGTGGTTCCCCTCTTCAGTATGGGGGACCGGAGGGTGTGTTCCAACTTTAGAGGGATCACACTCCTCAGCCTCCCTGGGAAGGACTGTGCCAAAGTACTGGAGAAGAGAGACCAGCTGTTGGTCAAGCCTTGTATTCAGGAGGGGCAATGTGGTTTTCGTCCTGGTCGTGGCACATTGCACGAAATCTTTACCCTCTGAAGGAGCCTCGAGGGTTCATGGGAGGTTGTGTAAACAGTCTTCATGTGTTTTGTGGATTTGGAAAAAGCAATTGACCACATCCCTCGTGGTTTCTTGAAAGGGGTGCTTCCGAAGTGTGGGGTATCGGACTCTTGCTACAAGCTATCCAGTCTCTAAATTACTGTTGCAAAACTTTGGTTTGTATTGCCAACATTTAGTCAACTCATTACCAGTGAGAGTTGGACTCTGCCAGGGCTGCCCTTTGTCACCGATCCTGTTCATAATATTTATGGACAGGATTTCTAGCTACAGCCAAGGAATGGAGGGTGTTATGTTTGGTGACTACAGGATCTCATCTGCTGTTTGGAGATGATGATGTCCTGCTGACTTCAACAGTGACCTACAGGTCTTGCAGGGATGGTTTGCTAACTGAGTGAGGAGTCACCAGACTGAGAATCAGCACCTCCAAGTCCGAGCCCATGGTCCTTAGCCGGAAAATGGTGGATTGTCCTCTTCGGGTTAGGAACGTTGGATGGATGGATATCCAATACAATGGAGAGACCAAAACACAACAAAACAACTGGGTATATTGACAAGGGGAAATGATAATCATAGAAGTTCAAGGCTATAAATGATTGCAAAGTCTTAATTGTTTAGTCCATGTGGGGTTTGGAAATAAAATCCAGATAAGATCCTGATTCTGAGTTGAGAAAAAAATACAAATTATCTTTATACACTTCAAACATTATCATTACTAAAATTTAAATCTTTGATTAACTCTCATATTTTATTTAATTAAAACAAATCAATTTAGTGTTAAAAAGAAAATAATTACCTGGGCGGAAGTCTGGGCTACTGTAATGTAATGTACTTTATTTATATAGCCCTTTAAAACAACCCGTAGGTGACCAAAGTGCTTTACAGAAAATTAAACAGCATTAAAAACACACACAGCATTAAAAACAAATAACATAAACAGAGAAATAAGAATAAATACCTAAAAATAAGAATAAAATAAAAACAAATGCCAAGACAAATATCACCATTACTGGGTATTAAAAGCCATCAGAAACAAATATGTTTTAAGTTCTGATTTAAAAAGGGCCAGGTCAGAGATAGCACGTAGGTCAGGGGGGAGATTATTCCAGAGCCTGGGGCCGACAACAGAAAAGGCTTGGTCACCCCAATGTTTATACCTTGACCTAGGCACATCCAGCAAAAGCTGATTGGATGACCTCAAAGCCCTGCCTTGGTCACGGACAGTCAAAATCTCAGACATATAAACCGGAGCAAGGCCATTAAGAGCTTTAAAAACAAAAAGCAAAAGTTTAAATTAATTCTAAAATGGACTGGAAACCAATGAAGTGAAAAAAGGATCGGAGTAATGTGCTCTTGCCTAGTTGCGTTGGTCAAAAGACGGGCTGCTGCATTTTGCACAAGTTGAAGGCGGCCGATAGAAAACTGAGAGATGCCAACATAAAGTGCATTGCAGTAATCAAGTCGAGACGTGATTAAAGCATGGATGGCTATCTCAAGATCATGACGGCCCAGGAAAGGTTTGGCTTTGGATAACAGTCGTAAATGATAAAAGCTCATCTTGACTACATTGTCAATCTGTTCACCAAATTTTAAATTGCTGTCAAACTCAATCCGGGCAAACTAGTCTGCCCGGATTGGTGCCCCTGCAACCCGAATTCCCGGATAAGTGGTAGAAGACAGATGGATGGATGCTTTGTTACAACAGATTCAGTTGATGACAGACTTTTAACTGCCAGTGCAAATATTTTCCCTCAGTAAAAATGACAACACTAAAGTAATACTATAAATAAATTTGATTTGGGCATACTCCTTAAAAGCAAACATAATTAAATCACATTAAATTTACTAGCTGTCTCCTGATAATCATGTTTTTATCCAAGGTTTATAATTAATTTTGATTACTTCAATAATCATTTAGTGATTTATGCTATTTGGTATTTATGGTATTTATACTTAAAAAAAAAAAAAAAAAAAAGACAATCCACCTTTTTCAGCCGGAAAAAGGTGGATTGTCCTCTCCGGGTTGGGGACAGGCTCCTGCCCCAAGTGGAGGAGTTTAAGTATCTTGGGGTCTTATTCACGAGTGAGGGGGGAATGAAGCGAGAGATTGACAGACGATCGGAGCAGCATCTGCAGTGATGCGGACGTTGTACCGGTCCATTGTGGTGAAGAGGGAGCTGAGTTCTAAGGCAAAGCTGTTGATTTACCAATCAATGTACATTCCTACTCTCACCTATGGTCACGAGCTTTGGGTAATGACCGAAAGAACGAGATTGTGGATACAAGTGGCTGAAATGAACTTTCTCCGTAGGATTGCTGGACTCACCCTCAGAGATAGGGTGAGGAGCTCAGTCATCCGGGAGAAGCTCAGAGTAGAACTGCTGCTCCTCCACATTGAAAGAAGCCAGTTGAGGTGGTATGGGCATCTGATTAGGATGCCTCCTGGACACCTCCCACTTGAGGTGTTTCGGGCACGTCCCACTGGGAGGAGACCCCGGGGCAGACCCAGGACTCGGTGGAGAGACTATGTCTCCCAGCTGGTCTGGGAACGCCTTGGTATCCTCTCTGAAGAGCCAGAGCAGGTGGCTGGGGAGAGAGAGGGAAGTCTGGGCTTCTCTGCTTGAACTGCTGCCTCCGCGACCCGGACCTCCAGAAAAGCGGTAGAAGATGGATGGATAGATGGTATTTATACTACCACCGGAGTGGTGGCCTATTTGATAGAGCATCTGCCCCCACAACCAGGAGGCCTGGGTTCAAATCCCAGCCGGGCGATGCTGAAGACCATATAAAAGTGGAACTTCCTACTGTCCAGCTTGGTGCTCAGCAATAATGGAACGGAGGAGGGAAATTTGTGGTGGTGCCTTGCATGGCAGCAACCCCACTGATTCTAGATGTGATTAACATTCTAGATAAGAGAAACGTAATTTCATTCTACTGTACATGATTGAATGAAAAAAAAAAGTTGGCTTTACCTTATTAACTGTCAAATACAATCACTATGGATTCCCAAATAAAGCAGCGCGTGTTTGGTGGTTATGATGTGGTAACTGTGTACGGATTTCATACTTTCCTAATGGGAGGCAATAACTCTGCCCAAACTCAACCTTCTTCTTTAACCTAGCCACAGTTCTAATTGTTGCTTTCCCTTATTCTGTAGTTTCACCTGGGGAATAATATGGGGGATTGTCTGGGATGTAGGGTGAGCCCCCACACTAAAATAAATCATAACTCCCTCCACAAGCATGCAGTTGGAATTTAAATGAAGATTTATGACAGACGTGTCATAAGCCCTTTTCCCCTAATCTTTATTGTGGCTCCCTACATGATTTTTTAAAAATTTATAATCTGTTTTCAAAAGATGGATTTAGTCCAAAACCTCATTAATGTGATTGCAAAATGTGTGTAGTGTCAGTGAGTTCTTTGGAAAACACCCATCATTGTTCAGCTAAAGTAGAAAGTGAGGCCTTGGTCAGCATGTTCACACGTATTACTGCGCCACAGACACACCTTGAAATACCTCTGGACTTGGAACACACAAGGTGTACTTGACATACACCTAGTGCTTCTGTAGTGCTACTGTACATTAATGTTGATCTTCCTCTGGCTCTCCCATCTTAGGAGCATCCTTTAATTCTGTTCCAATAGAAGCCGGCCATGAGGCAATTCTGTTCTGTCCCAGACACCATAGTCACCAGATGCTGCTCAGAATGACAGCTCAGGAACTGGAGGGACACTTTGTCCTTGAGTGGTAGTTCAGGCGGTGGGTTGGCAGATACATTGGGACATACATTAATACTTAAGAGAGTATTAGTTAACATTTAATGTCACCAGGTACTTAAGCTTTGAGTCTGATTTCCTGAGTAGAGTGGTGATGTCTTCCCTCCTCTCCTAATTAGAAAACATGCATGTGTGCTGGAGAGTTTTTCCTTGAAGTTTGGGTTATTGGACAGTTGCTGTGCTGTCTCTGACAGGTGGGGAAGAGGGTGAGAGAAGTGATACTCCAAACAGTATTACATGGTGTCAGCTTGTTAATTTGACAACACAACTTGGGCAGTGGTGGCCTACTGATTAGGGATGTAGACTGGTGAGCAGAGGGTCGCCAGTTCAATTACCAGTCATGCAGGATCAGATCTGGGTGGGACAAATAGCATAGCAGTGTTTGCCCCACTCTCCTGAAACCCCACTGTGGTGCCCTTGAGCAAGGCCCTCAACCCCAGCTGCTCCAGTGGAGCTGCTTAGTGGCCACAGGCCAGTCTGTGGTTGTACTGGGCAGCTTCCTGGTGTGAATGTGAACAGGGCATCCTTGAAAAAGAAAGGTTGCCTCTCAATGGAACCTCCCTGTATAAATAAAAATAAAACATAATTTATGTCAAAACATGTCAATTTATATTTGATGGCTGCAATACTAATAGATAGGGTGAGGAGCTGAGTCATCCGGGAGAGGCTCAGAGTTGAACCGCTGCTCCTCCATATCGAAAGGAGTCAGTTGAGGTGGTTTGGGCATCTGATCAGGATGCCTCCTGGACGCCTCCCACTTGAGGTGTTTTGGGCATGTCCCACTGGGAGGAGACCCCGGGGCAGACCCAGAACATGATGGAGAGACTATGTCTCCCCGCTGGCTTGGGAACGTCTTGGTATCCTCTCTGAAGAGCTGGAGCAGGTGGCTGGGGAGAGGGAAGTCTGGGCTTCTCTGCTTGAGCTGCTTCCTCCACGACCTGGACCTCTGGAAAAGTGGTAGAAAATGGATGGATGGATGGATGGCTTGATGGATGGGCTGCAATAAAGTGATTTTATACATCTTGACATTTACATCAACACTATGCATGACCATGTATTGGATATATCTAGGACCACATACTGTATGTGATTTTCAAACGACATCTCTCTTCTTTGTTTCCTCTTGTCTTCACCCACTTTTGTAAAGGGGGTGAGGTTGCAACCATTAATGGTGACATAAAATTAAACATGCAAATGACTTTATTGTTACATTTAAGGGGAATATTTATTTGCAGTCATACTAATTATGTGAACAAACAAGTCTTCTGGTCTTGAATGGTCTTGATTTAAAATCCTGAGACCATTTCTTTCAAGACAAAACTGACTGAAAAGGACTCTGATTCCAAGATTGAGGACAGTACCTTGAAAATGTGGTCTCACGAGTGGTCTTAAGACCAAAGCCAATCTTGAGTACTACAACACTATCAAAAAGGGTGGTCAGCAAGGTGTTGTTCAGCAAATGTAGGAGACTGAAAGCTTCAGTTTGCAGAATTTTGTCAAGAAAGGAGTTAACATCTGATTTGCTATAGATAATACTGACCTCTTAGAGGATATACTGTACATACATCAACTGGACAGAACACATTCCATGGGACAGTTTGACTACGGTCACACTGCAGGTCTTAATGCTCATTTCTGACTTTTTGCTAAGGTCCTAATTTTTTTTTTGTGTGGGCATTCACATTAGAATTTAAAGATGACCCCCATCAGACTCCAGTGTGAATGGTCTACACCTATGAAGTGACCCACATGCACTCATTGAAAATGACACCCCGTGTCTCAATGGGGTTACATGTATAAATAAGGTTAATAATAAGTAAACAGCACGGCTCCTACCAGTGGCGCAACACTGGTCCCGCACAGGAAGGAGAAGCCGCCAAAGACTCCCCTCTCCTGGACTGTGTGTCCTCTTATTCCCGTATCTGGCCATTCCGCTCCACAGTCATGTCAGTATTAAACTTTACATTTTAGATATTACTGCGGCCAGGACTCGTGGTGTGCTGTTTACAGGGAAAAAGGAATTTGCAGCATCCAGTAAATGTGCCGTTACTGTGCGCCTGTAATGCTGTCTGACTTCAGGAGGGGACATACACAGCATCCCCCTCTGATCACCGATGGTGCAGCTGTGGAGAGGTGAACAGCATCAAGTTCCTGGGGGTGCATATCTCTGAGGACCTCTCCTGGTCCAACAACACATCACTGGCCAAGAAGGCTCAAACTTGCCTCCATTTCCTCCGCAAACTGAGGACAGCACGAGTCCCACCCCCCTTCATGTGCTCATTCTTCCAAGGCACATTTGAGAGCATCCTCACCAGCTGCATCACAGTGTGGTATGGAAGCTACACCACCTCCTGCTGGAAGACACTACAACACACAGTGAAGGCAGCCAGCAAGCTCATCAGTGCCCCTCTGCCCCCTCTCTTGGACATCTACCTCACCTGCAGAGTCATCAACATTGCAGGCGACACCTACCACCCCTCACACTCCCTCTTCAGCTCCCTGCCCTTGGGGAAAAGGTACCGGAGCCTCCGGGCCCGCTCCACAAGACTGCTAAACAGCTTTGTTCACCAGGCCATCAGGACCCTGAACTCTGCCCCCCCACCCCCACCCCTGGACTGTAACACACTCACCTGCACAATAACTACTTCAGCTGTTGGCACAGAAAGACTGGCACACCAACAGTAATACATCTGCTGCTGTATGTCTCTGCACCTTACTGCAACCATTTGCACAAATGCCATACCTACTGTTGTCTGTTATTGCAATATTAATCATGTGAAGTCCTATCTGTCACTGTCTACACCTCCACTATCACATTGAACTTGCAACTACGAGTATTACTGCTCTACCTTTTCTGTATATAGGATTGCTGGGTTTTATTGTTTATCTTTATTTGCACTGTAGGGATGAATCGGGTTGAATAGTTCAACCTGAGGAGGCTCCAAGCAAAGATCAAAGTGTCATTGGATACTATTCAAGAGTTCCTTTTTGCTGATGACCGCACTGAATGCGAGTATTGCCACAGACATGCAGCAAAGTGTTGACAAGTTTTCAACTGCCTGTACCAATTTTGGCCTAACCATCAATACACAAAAGACCAAAGTACTACACCAGGCTTCCCCCAATGAACCCTACACCGAGCCAACTATTACAATCAAAGACAAGAGGCTCAAAGTGGTAGATGGGTTTACCTACCTTGGAAGTACACTGTCCCGCAACATAAACATTGACATTGAAGTGAACATTAGGTTAGCAAAAGCAAGCGCAGCTTTTGGTAGACTCCGTACCAATGTATGGGATAAAAGGGGAATCACCTTACCCACCAACCTGAAAGTATACAACGCTATTGTTCTGCTTACGCTACTGTATGTGTGTGAAACATGGACTGTGTACAGACGCCATGCAAGGAAGATTAACCATTTTCACACGACATGTTTAAGGAAAGTGCTGGAGATCAAGTGGCAGGACAAGATCCCAGACACGGAGGTTCTGGCACGAGCCGGTCTTCCTAGTATATACACCATCCTGATGCAGTCCCAGCTGCGCTGGGCTGGCCATCTTGTTCACAAACAGGACCATTGACTCCTTCCGAAGAGGCTTTTTTATGGTGAGCTGCAGGCAGGAAAGCAGTCCCAAGGTGGTCAAAAGAAACGCTTCAAAGACACCTTGAAAGTTTCCCTCAAATCTTTTGGCATAAATCCTGATTTGTGGGAACACCTTGCCACAGAGCGCTCATCATGGCATCTAGTGGTATCCAATGGTGCAAAAACCTCCAAAGCCAACAGAACCACTGCAGCCGTTCAAAAGAGGGTGGCAAGAAAGGCTCACGAGAGTACTCCCCAAAATGGCTCCTTCGGCATCTTCTGCCCTGTTTGTAAGAGGTCCTTCCGTGCCCACATTGGCTTAATAAGCCATATGCGGGTTCACAAGAGACGGTGAAAGTGGTCTTCATCAATCATGATGGACAATACACACACACACACACACACACACACACACACACACACACACACACACACACTATGGGGGTTTTGGGTTTATCTTTTACCATTATTTGCACTATGGGTAGCATTACTGTACATAGACTGCTGTTGTTGTTTTTCCAGCCTTATTCCTTTTTTTTTACATTGCGCACACCACTGAAGAGAGAGAAATGCCATTTCAATTCTCCTGTATGTCCTGTACGTATAGGAGTATTGACAAATAAAATCTTTGAATCTTGAATCTTTGAATCTAATAATGGGCTCAAACATCTTACTTGCTGTTGTAGCTCTGGAAGAGTCCTTCTACTTTTACACTGTTATTAAACAGCTGAGAATTTACTGTCCACCTCTGAAACAGGAAGAGAGGAAATGTAAGATGATGGAAAAGGAAACTGATGGGTGTTTGCGTTCCAGAAAGAGAAAAATAAAATTCTACAAATACAGTGTCTGACTAGTCTCACAAACACTGACCCACATTCATTGTTTGAAAGGGATTAAATAATCAGTTTCCCCTCTTTTTTATGTTGCCCCGTGTCACATGCACATCAACCAACACTGTCAGGCTGCTCATTAGATAACTATGTAGCACACACAGTTCATGAATGCTTTGCCTAAACAAACTTTCACACTGTTGATGAACCGGGTTGAATGCCCTAATGACTCCTGACATTAATTACACAGAGAAAAGCTGTTTATTTCACAATAAAAGCCTCACTTGTTTCACATCTTACAGCTGTGACTTCTTCTTAAACATTACCTCTAAAAGTGCCTCACTGCTACTGTCACTGTTGGCTCTGAGGATTTAGTTCAGTGGGTAGAAAATGATTCTTCTATCAATGTTGGAAAGTTAGTTTCTTCTAGAGCCAGCCATGCTGAAAATGTGCAAGCTGTTATAGTTGATAGTATGCAGTGTGGTGACTTTGTTAGTGATGACTACAGCAATAAAGACAGGGAGGAAGATGGGGACTAATTAAAGAATACAGGTAGAAAAATGAAAAGTCAAATTCCATCCAATAATTGTTCATGGATAAACTTTTTATGAAGCATCTACAACACATACAACATTTTCAAATGTACCAACTTTTCCATGTAACCAATGCTGTTAAGCTTAATGTAGTGTTCTGATATTTCACCAGCTTTTTTGAAAAGGACTAAATTTTTGACAGTAGTAATCTTATTATTGCAAGTTAGTGAAAAAACATGAAAGATAAAATGTTAATTTACTTGCCAGATTTTTATTACTTTAGCAGAGTTGAGAAAAGAAAAAAAAAAAACTAGACTTGCACTCAGCAGTGAAACAGACCCACACCCTGGAGTCCTCTCCTAACTGGAGTGGAAGTCAATGGTAGATCACTCCCTATTGTAATGGGAATGTCCAGATTAATGAGAATCAGACCCTACCAATCTTCAGGGTCAAAGGCAGGATCACAGTCATTTTATATGCTAGCACTAAACCTGAAAATAAAGGCACCATAAGCCAAAATGTGACTTTGAAAGTTACTGACCTAGTGACCTAACTTCAGACCCTATCAGTCCTCAAGGTCAAGGTAATTTAACATTTGTTTGTGTCCAAGACAGAGGGGTTCCAATATGTGCACAAATTTCTTGCCCTTAGCTTTAATCATAAAGTCACTATTGGCTAAAATTGATTTAGACTTTTTGTGACCTTGTGACCTTTGACCTTGCAACCCCATAAACATAACAGCACATGCTAAGCCTGAGGTTCACCCATATACCAAGTCTGGTGACCCAAGCTCATTCTTTTTCAACTTACAGTCCGGAGAGACAAACAGACAGGCGTTGGTGACCACCCTACCCACACCTCGAGTCTATTGGTGTGGGTAAAAATACAGGTTAAAGTAAAGTATAGACTTGCATCTCTTCTTATAGATGTGATCTTGGTGTCATATGATGACTACCTTCAGTATACAGTGCATCCGGAAAGTTATTCACAGTGCTTCACTTTTTCCACATTTTGTTATGTTACAGCCTTATTCCAAAATGGATTAAATTCATTTTTTTCCTCAAAATTCTACACACAATACCCCATAACGACAACGTGAAAAAAAGTTGTTTGTTTTTTTTTAGATTTTTGCAAATTTATTAAAAATAAAAAAACTAAGAAATCACATGTACATAAGTATTCACAGCCTTTGCTCAATACTTTGTTGATGCACCTTTGGCAGCAATTACAGCCTCAAGTTTTTTTGAATATGATGTCACAAGCTTGGCACACCTAGCTTTGGGCAGTTTGGCCCATTCCTCTTTGCAGCACCTCTCAAGCTCCATCAGGCTGGATGGGAAGCATCGGTGCACAGCCATTTTCAGATCTCTCTAGAGATGTTCAATTGGATTCAAGTCTGGGCTGTGGCTGGGCCACTCAAGAGCATTCACAGAGTTGTCCTGAAGCCACTCTTTTGATATCTTGGCTGTGTGCTTAAGGCCGTTGTCCTGCTGAAAGATAAACCGTCAACCCAGTCTGAGGTCAAGAGTGCTCTGGAGCAGGTTTTCATCAAGGATGTCTCTACATTGCTACATTCATCTTTCCCTCTATCCTGACTAGTCTCCCAGTTCCTGCTACTGAAGAACATCCCCACAGCATGATACACTACCGCACTGAACTACAGCTATGGGTATTGCATCTCTAGTTTTCTGTATATAGGATTGCTGGGTTTTATCTTCATTAATAGTTTATCTCTGTTTGCACTATGGAAGGTCTGGGTCTATCTTTTGTTGCCATTTGCAGTTCGGGTTGCATTACTGTACATAGACTGCTGTTGTTTTCTTTTTTTCCCCAGCCTTATTCCTTTTTCTTTTTTATATTGTGCGCACCGCTGAAGAGAGAGAGAAATGCCATTTCAATTCTCCTGTACGTCCTGTATGTATAGTAGTACTGACAAATAAAATCTTTGAATCTTGAATGCTGCCACCACCATGCTTCACTGTAAGGAAGGTATTGGCCTGGTGGTCCCGCCCCGCTCTGCTCCAGGACAAGCTGTCCCTGCTCAACGTGCCTGACTCCCTCTGCAGGTGGATCACCGACTTCCTGACGGACCGGAGGCAGCATGTGCGGCTGGGAAAGACTGTCTCAGACTCTGTTAGCATCAGCACCGGATCACCCCAGGGCTGTGTACTTTCCCCCCTGCTCTTCTCCCTGTACACCAACTCCTGCACCTCCAGCCACCAGTCTGTCAAGCTGATCAAGTTTGCAGATGACACCACCCTCATCGGGCTCATCTCCAACAGCGACGAGTCCGTCTACAGGAGAGAGATGGCCCGGCTGGCGTCCTGGTGCAGCCACAACAACCTGCAGCTGAACGCTCTGAAGACAGTGGAGATGATCGTGGACTTCAGAAAAGTCACAGCCCCTCTGCCCCCCCTTACCCTCACAGACTCTCCCATCACCACTGCGGATTCCTTCCGCTTCCTGGGCACCACCATCACCCGGGACCTCAAGTGGGAGCCGACCATCAGCTCCCTCATCAAAAAGGCCCAGCAGAGGATGTTCTTCCTGCGGCAGCTGAGGAAGCTCAAGCTACCCACCAAGTCGTTGGTGCAGTTCTACACAGCCATCATCGAGTCCATCCTCACCACCTCCATCACCGTGTGGTACGCAGGATCCACCGCCAGGGACAGACTAAGACTGCAGCGCATTGTGCGCGCTGCTGAGAAGGTGATCGGCTGCAAGCTCCCATCCCTCTAGGACCTGTACATCTCCAGGACCCGGAGGCGTGCAGGTCGGATCATAGCCGACCCTTCACACCTTGGACACGCACTGTTTGCCCCCATCCCCTCAGGCAGAAGACTTCGGTCCATTCAGACTAAAACCTCCCGCTATATGAACAGCTTCTTCCCCTCTGCCATCAGACTGCTGAACACTAAGTGACTTATTAGACTCTCATGCACTACGTACAGCAGCTCAACCGGACTCATGACAATTATCACTGTTTTCTTTTTGCACTACCGACTGCACTATGTGGAACTCCACAATATCTGCTGCTTGTTAATATATTTAAAAATTGCATAGATTAGTATTACTTATTCATATTCTACCTTTTATTGCATGCATAGTTTTTTTATCTTTAGTGCTACTCCATGTTGCAGCATTGCACCAAGACAAATTCCTAGTTTGTGCACTACATGAACAATGGCAATAAATCTCATTCTGATTCTGATTCTGATTCTGATGAGCAATGCCTGGTTTCCTCCAAACATGATGCCTGGCATTCACACCAAAGAGTTCAATCTTTGTCTCATCAGACCAGAGAATTTTGTTTCTCATGGTCTGAAACTCCTTCAGGTGCCTTTTGGCAAACTCCAGGCAGGCTGCCATGTGACTTTTACCAAGGATTTCTTCCGTCTGGCCACTCTACCATACAGGCTTAATTGGTGGATTACTGCAGAGATGGTTGTCCTTCTGGAAAGTTCTCCTCTCTAAACAGAGGAACACTAGAGCTTTGAAAGCGTGACCATTGGGTTCTTGGTCACCTCCCTGACTAAGGCCCTTCTCCCTCGATTGCTCAGTTTAGACAGTCAGCCAGCTCTAGGAAGAGTCGTGGTGGTTCCGAACTTCATCCATTTACGGATGATTGGGGGCACTGTGCTCATTGGGACCTTCAAAGCAGTAGAAATTTTTCTGTACCCTTCCCCAGATTTGTGCCTCGAGACAATCCTGTCTCGGAGGTCTACAGACAATTCCTTTGACTTCATGCTTGGTTTGTGCTCTGACATGCACTGTCAACTGTGGAACCTTATATAGACAGGTGTGTGCCTTTCCAAATCATGTTCAATCAACTGAATTTACCATAGGTGGACTCCAATTAAGCTGTAGAAACATCTCAAGGATGATCAGTGGAAACAGGATGCACCTGAGCTCAATTTTGAGCTTTGTGGCAAAGGTTGTGAATACTTATGTACATGTGATTTCTTAGTTTTTTATTTTTAATAAATTTGCAAAAATCTCAAAAAAACTTTTTTCACTTTGTCATTATGGGATAGTTTGTGTAGAATTTTGAGGGAAAAAAATGAATTTAATCCACTTTAGAATAATGCTGTAACATGACAAAATGTGGAAAAAATGAAGTGCTGTGAATTCTTTCCAGATGCACTGTACAAATCAGTGTGATATAACAAGAGAGGGTAGCAAAAACACTGCTGTGAATTATTGACATAGAACTGTTTGCAAGTGTTAAAATAGCAATAGATGAAGAGCAAAATGCACCATTGTTTTGGTGGTATCCTGATTGCTCTTAATCTGAACCCCTCCTGACAAACTGATGCATGTGTGGTGCAGAAAATCCACCTGTGATTTTTTTCCTTCTGCTCATTAATTTATGAGGGGGGGCTGAAAAGTTTATAGTGGTCAAATTTGACCGAATGTGGTTTATTTTTCAACATCAACTTCTCCCTCTTGGTCCACACTCTTCCTCCATCAGTGTTGCAACAACTGGATCCCTGCAGTTGAAAAATAAACCCCATTTGTTCAAATTTGACCACTATGAACTTTTCAGCCCCATAACCAGCTGAGCAACCCGAAGAGAAATACCAGGAGGTCTCAGTGCTGATTTCTGCTCACGAGGAAGATTGTGATTGTTTTGTGATTCTAAACATCTTTGACATTACTTATCCCATTGGTGGCAAGCTCACTTTGAACAAACAAGGATATCGCTGTTGTCTCCTGTACAGTGCATCCGGAAAGAATTCACAGCACTTCACTTTTTCCACATTTTGTTATGTTACAGCCTTATTCCAAAAAGGATTAAATTAATTTTTTCCTCAAAATTCTACACACAATACCTCATAACGACAATGTGAAAAATGGTTTTTTGAGATTTTTGCAAATTTATTAAAAATAAAAAACTAAGAAATCACATGTACATAAGTATTCACAGCCTTTGCCATGAAGCTCATCATTGAGCTCAGGTGCATCCTGTTTCCACTGATGATCCTTGAGATGTTTCTACAGCTTAATTGGAGTCCACCTATGCTAAATTCAGTTGATTGGACATGATTTGGAAAGGCATACAACTGTCTATATAAGGTCCTACAGTTGACAGTGCATGTCAGATTGCAAACCAAGCATAAAGTCAAAGGGATTGTCTGTAGACCTCCGAGATAAGATTGTCTCGAGGCACAAATCTGGGGAAGGGTACAGAAAAATTTCTGCTCCTTTGAAGGTCCCAATGAACACAGAGGACTCCATCATCCATACCTCACAAACCGACCACAGTTTGTGAGAACCCAGGACTCTGTCTGACACCATCATCTGCAGTATGGGGGCCCCCCAGAGAACAGTTTTGGCTCCCTTCCTGTTCACCCTCTACACTGCTGACTTCTCACACAATACTCCACACTGCCATTGACAGAAGTTCTCTGACGATTCTGCGATCATCGGCCTCATCTCTGATGGGGACGATGTGAAGTACAGAGGACTTATCCAGGACTTCGTTGGCTGGTACCTGCAGAACTGCCTCCAGATCAATGCAAGGAAGACCAAGGAACTGGTGGTGGACTGCCACAGATGAGGACAACCCCCCACAGCACCGGTAAACATCCAAGGAACAGACACTGAGATGGTGACATCTTACAAGTACCTGGGTGGTCACCTGAACAATAAACTGAACTGGTCACACAACACCAACGCGCTTTACAAGAAGAGGCAGTGCAAGCTGTACCTCCTGAGGAGACTCAGGTCTTTTGGAGTGTGTGGGCACTCCTGAAGACCTTCTACGATTCAGTGGTGGCATCAGCCATCACATTTGGAGTGGTCTGCTGGGGCAGTGGCATCACGGTAGCCGACAGGAAGAGACTGAACAGGCTGATCAAAAAAGCTAGCTCTGTTCTGGGGCACTGCCTCGACCCAGTGGAGAAGAGAGGAGGATGGTGGCTAAACTGTCATCTCTGCTGGAGTCCAAGTCTCACCCCATATGGGACACGCTGAATGCACTGAGGACCTCATTTAGCTGTAGGTTGTGTCATCCTAAGTGCTCAAGGGAGAGGTTCCACAGGTCCTTCCTACCTACGGCTGTCAGACTTTATAATCTAACTGGTGCTGCTCATAGAAGTCATCTTAAATGTACTAAATGTCACAGCTTTGCACAATAGAGACCGTCCCCTCCAATACACAACTAGGACAATAACAATTATTATTGAGGCTGGCAACAACACTGTTGATTGAAATGTGAAATACACTGTCTGGGTCCATATTTATATTCTAGCAGGCAATTTAACTAACTGTAATGCTGTTGATACCATCTAGCTGCAATGCTCCTGCACTGTGTATATACTAACTGTGTACATATGTACTGTATATTCATCTACTGCTTTGGCTAACCAGTTCTTATTATCTTATTAACTATTGCTCTGAGTGCTGCTATCCCTTTGCTGCTGCAGTCCTGGAATTTCCCCATTGTGGGATGAATAAAGCCTTACCTTATCTTATCTTAAATGGAAGAACCCAGTGGTCACTCTGTCAGAGCTCCAGCCTTCCTCTGTGGAGAGAGAAGGACCTTCCAAAAGGACAACCATCTCTGCAGCAATCCACCAATCAGGCCTGTATGGTAGAGTGGCCAGACAGTAGCCACTCCTTAGGAAAAGGCACATGGCAGCCCACCTGGAGTTTGCCAAAAGGCATCTGAAGGACTCTCAAACCATGAGAAACAAAATTCTCTGGTCTGATGAGACAAAGATTGAACTCTTTGGCGTGAATGCCAGGGGTCATGTTTGGAGGAAACCAGGCACTGCTCATCACCACGCCAATACCATCCCCGCAATGAAGCATGGTGGCGGCAGCGTCATGCTGTGGGGATGTTTTTCAGCGGCAGGAACTGGGAGACTACTCAGGATAGAGGGAAAGATGAATGCAGCGATGTACAGAGACATCCTGGATGAAAACCTGCTCCAGAGTGCTCTTGACCTCAGACTGTGGTGATGGTTCATCTTTCAGCAGGACAATGATCCTAAGCACACAGCCAAGATATCAAAGGAGTGGCTTCAGGACAACTCTGTGAATGTCCTTGAGTGGCCCAGCCAGAGCCCAAACTTGAATCCAATTGAACATCTTTGGAGAGATCTGAAAATGGCTGTGCACCGACGCTTCCCATCCTACCTGATGGAGCTTGAGAGGTGCTGCAAAGAGAAATTTGCGAAACTGCCCAAAGATAGGTGTACCAAGCTTGTGACATCATATTCAAAAAGACTTGAGGCTGTAATTGCTGCCAAAGGTGCGTCAACAAACTATTGAGCAAAGGCTGTGAATACTTATGTACATGTGGATTTCTTAGGGTTTTTTTTAATTTTTAATAAATTTGCAAAAATCTAAAAAAAAAAAGTCCCTTTTTTCACATTGTCATTATGGGGTGTTGTGTGTAGAATTTTGAATGGAAAAATGAATTTAATCCCTTTTGGAATAAGGCTGTAACATAATAAAATGTGGAAAAAGTGAAGGGCTGTGAATACTTTCCGGATGCACTGTATGCAGACAATGAGCTAGCAAGTCATCGATGCTAACTCCGTGCTTTGCTTGCATTTTGCATTTGCTGTAATAAGTATTCACTTCTCACAGCAAAACGTGAGCATGTTAACAACATAATGGGACAACAGGCCACCTTCCTGTAATGAGCCCACCCACCTTGAGGTGGTACTCAATTGTAATGGAAAATGACCTAAACCATATTAGGCCAGGTAGAGTCGTGGCGAGTCGAGCTGAGCAGGTTCTAGTGGAAAAGTGGCTCTAATAAACAAACATGGCATGGGAGAAAGTGGCTTCTCCATAGTTGCAGTTACCTCAAACCGGACCTAGCTGTGTGGAAATATTTTGTTTTTAAGGCTGTTTCAGCCTACTGCCATGTTTAAAAACAAACAAACACACACACAAAAACTGAACTGCAGTGCAGGAAATTTGCCTGAGTTTTTCCACATGCCAACAACACTGCTCTGGTGCAAAGTTGCTGGTGTACAGAGGTCTATTTTCATTCCATTTCAGCTGCTTCAGGTTAAATTTATTAAGCTGCCTGAAGAAAAAAGCACATTGTTCAATGCGACCAGAGCCAAAAAGCCCGAGGACAGTTCAGTGCAATGGAGACTTCTAATGCAGGTGAACTGATAAAATCAGTTCAGTTTTATCTATATAGCACCTACTCATAACAAAACGTCGTCTCTTGGTACTATTCAGCATATAACCCCCCACATCTAAAAGTGCACTTAAGATGTCGAGGTTTATATTATTTTCTTGTACGCAATATTTGATACAGAATTACAGAAAATATTTGAAACTCAATCTGAACTACTGTTTATAAACAGGTGAAATTTTTTGTTTTGTTTTGTTTTTAGTGAATATGCTGATGTCATGGATCTCAGGTGAGCAAACACACAGAAACACCTCATCTTGCACTAATTTACCTCTCATCTCCTATGGCCATTTTAACATTTAATTGTTAGCTTGGATATGTATTGGAGATATCAATAATTCATTTTTTCTAGTAAAAACAAACATTTCAGATATCCCCAATGAATTTCTTCCTCTTTAAGATAAGATAAGATAAGATAAGATAAGCCTTTATTAGTCCCACAATGGGGAAATTCCAGGATTGCAACAGCACAGGATAGCAACACTCAGAGCAATAATTTAGGAGATAAGAAAATAAGAGCAGTGAATATACATATGTACACATAGATATATAAATATATATACACAATGCGGAGAGTTGTAGCTAGATGGAATAAACAGCATAACCATCTATTTAGTTATCCTACATAGTATGAATATGTACCCATACATATTGTCACCCTCCGTAGCGACTGATATTGTCCTAGTTGTATACTGGAGGGGACCATTTGTGTAAGTCTGTTGCGTCTTTTGCATTAAATACTATTAGGTCGTCACGCTTTTTTGCTATCTCTGCGAGCAGCCCTGGTTAGGTTATAAAGTCTAACAGTCGTAGGTAGGAAGGACCTGTGAAACCTCTCAGTCACGCACCTAGGATGATGTAGTCTACTGCTAAATGAGCTCCTCGGTGTGTTCAGTATGTCCTGCAAAGGGTGGGACTTGGACTCCAGCAGAGATGACAGTTTGGCCACCATCCTTCTCTCTCCTATCTCCTGTACTGGGTCAAGGCGCTGCCCCAGGACAGAGCTAGCTTTCTTGATCAGTTTGTTCAGTCTCTTCCTGTCTGCTGCTGTGATGCTGTTGCCCCAGCAGACCACTCCAAAAGTGATGGCTGATGCCACCACCGTGTCGTAGAATGTCTTCAGGAGCACCCTTTGTACACCAAAACACCTGAGCCTCCTCAGTAGGAACAGCCTGCGCTGTCCCTTCTTGTAGAGTGCGTCAGTATTGTGTGTCCAGTCTAGTTTATTGTTCAGATGAACACCCAGGTACTTGTAGGATGTCACCATCTCAATGTCGGTTCCCTGGATGTTTACTGGTGCTGTGAGGGGTTGTCCTTGCCTGCGGCAGTCCACCACCAGCTCCTTAGTTTTCCTCGCGTTGATCTGGAGGCAGTTCCGATGGCACCAGTCCACGAAGTCCTGGATTATTCCTCTGTATCAGCTTCATCTCCATTGGAAATGAGGCCGACGATTGCAGTCGTCAGAGAACTTCTGTAGATGGCAGTGTGTTGTGTTGTGTGAGAAGTCCGCAGTATAAAGGGTGAACAGGAAGGGAGCCAAAACCATTCCCTGGGGGGCCCCTGTGCTGCCGATGATCGTTTACAATGATCATTTCAGATATCTATGACATAATTCTTCCTAGGAGAAATGACATCACTTTTCCCCATTCATGTGTATTGGGTTTTCACTTCCAGATATCTACAATTACATTCTTCCTATAGAATGAACATTCTGGATATCCGAAATAGAATTCTTCCTAGGAGAAACTCTTAGTTCAGATATCTACAATCCAATTGTTACTAGTCATAATTTTCATTTTGGATATCCACAATGAAAAAACATTCAAGATATCTACAATGTAATTTTGATATTCAAAAATATGTTTACAGATATCTCTAAGTATATTGTTATTAGTCCCAATTTCAATTACAGATATCTGAAATTGAATTTTAGATAGTCCTAATATGAATACTGGATATCTATAATATTATTTCTACTAGTAAAAATGTATTTTGGATATCCAAAATTACATTATAGATATCTGGAATATTTTTTCATTGTGGATATCCAAAATGAAAATTATGACTAGTAACAATTGGATCGTACAGTATCTCACAAAAGTGAGTACACCCCTCACATTTTTGTAAATATTTTATTGTATCTTTTCATGGGACAACACTGAAGATATGACTGATACAATGTAAAGCAGTCAGTGTACTGCTTGTATAACAGTGTAAATTTGCTATCCCCTCAAAATAACTCAACATACAGCCGTTAATGTCTAAATCACTGGCAACAAACGTGAGCACACCCCTAAGTGAAAATATCCAAATTGTGCCAAATTAGCCATTTCCCCTCCTGGGTGTCACATGACTCGTTAGTGTTACAAGGTCTCAAGTGTGAATGGGGAGCAGGTGTGTTAAATTTGGTGTTATTGCTCTCACACTCTCTCATACTAGTCACTGGAAGTTCAGCATGGCACCTCATGGCAAATAACTCTCTGAGGATCTAAAAAAAAAAGAATTGTTGCGCTACATAAAGATGGCCTAGGCTATAAGAAGATTGCCAACACCCTGAAACTGAGCTGCAGCTCAGACCGTACAGTGGTTTAACAGGACAGGTTCCACTCAGAACAGGCCTTGCCATGGTCGACCAAAGAAGTTGAGTGCATGTGCTCAGCATCATATCCCAGTTCATCCCAGTTGCCATAGCCCTTTACCTCATATGCATTTTTTTTTTGCCTATACTTCACATCTGTTCATGCCATGTCATGCTGCACATTGTCAGTGGGTGTCTGCTCATGCGTTTATACACAAATGAACCACACACACAGACACACACACACACTCACGTATGCACCCCTTGACATCAATGTACCTCCACATCTTCAATAAATATCGTTAGTGTGATTGGAATCTGTCTCTCTGAGCCCTCACTCTCTGACCGGAGTCCCTGTCTTCAACAGTAATTATCAAGCCAGCATCCCAGAGATACCCAATCTCTATTACAAGTGGCCCTTCGAACCGGATGGATAATTGCTTTGATGACAACATGGAGTTCAAGAATCCTGATATCCCTGACATATCAGCCCAGCCAAGAACTCTGCGAGAAAGACATTCCCCTACCTACCTTTACAATTATGAAGTTGGTTATCCACTTAAATCAGCTACTGATGGTCATCTAATTTCCAATGGGTCAGCTGAAGCCACATCAGGGAACCGCTTACCCTCTCAGCGGTCCTACTCATCACGCTCCCACCAAAGCAGACCTAGAACCCAGATCAGCGGGCATTCATCTTGGGGGCGTTCATCATCAGGATGCTCTATGACTACAGGGCTTACTGAGCTTCAGACAGCAGTGCTGGAGAAGAAGTTAAAATGCATGGAGCTGGCTGAAATGCAGAGGCCGATCATGGAGGAGAGTCTAGCTGAGGAACAATGTCAGCAGCTGGATGCACAGGCACGTGAAGCTCTCAATAAAAGGGAAGAACTTCTCAGAGAGCAGAAAAAGCAGATACGCCAGCTAGATGAGGAGGCTCGTGTAGCACTTCAGACAAGGGAAACTATTAATAAACGTTTATTAATGCAATGTAAGCTAAAAGAGAAGGAGATAGAGCTTGAAAAGGCAGCTCTCATTACTGCTTTTCTGAAGGAGCAAAAGAGTGAATCCACCCAATCTGGCCCCCTGTGGGACTGTGACTATGACCAAGGCTTTCCTCCTCGCAGCTGTGGTGTACATACACACAGTGAGTCAATGATGCCCCATAATGCTCAGGAAACACAGGGATGCATTGCTCACTCCACACCCCAGGGACAACTGCATACCAACAGCTCTAAAGATACCTTTCCAGCACCTTCAAGCATGCAGGCTGATACTGTTAAGCTGCCTGCTCCTGCCTCATCAACACAGGTTGTGTCATCTGAAAAGAACCTGGCTTCCAACCTACGGCCCGTGTTTCAGCCACTGCCACCAGTCATCAGTTCTGGGTCAGCTGACTCCAACCGCAGTCCTCAGTTTGGTGCAAGTCATCCTTCTGCCATTCACCTCCCTCATGTTCCATCACAAATCCCATCACACTACATGCCACAGCATTATGCTATAGCCCGGTCTGAAGCTCTGCCTACACCATATGTGCCACCCAGTCAGCCTCTCTCTTCCACCAGTCCACAGTCTAGGCTACTGGATGCAGTCAGACAGATTCCACACAGTCATATCTTGCTGCCTGCCTTACCAGGGATGTCAGTGCCTCATTCTGATACTAACTCCAACATGATGGAGTTGCTGATTGCTACTTCATATGGCATTCCAAAGCCCTCTTTGCCCTACTTCAATAGTGGGAAGGAGTCTGACTTTGCACTTCTCAAGATGGCTCTAGGCAGCTTGATTGGTGGCCATACACACCTTACAGAGCAATTTAAATATCAGATCCTTCTAGACCACCTAAAACTACCAAGCACGTACAAGCTGCACAAGCCTATATGCATGATGCTCGACCTTACACCACAGCACTTCAAGCTCTCCAAGACAAATATGGTCAGCCACACCAACTTGTCCAAAGGGAACTAGGTGCCATCCTGAATGCTCCGCCAATAACAGCAGGAGACCCAGAAGCCTTTGACAACTTTGTCCTATCAGTACAGGCTCTAGTAGGCATGCTCCGATCCTTAGAGGGTGAAAATGGTTATGAACTACGACGTGGGTCTCATGTGGACAGACTGCTGAGCGAGCGGCCACCAAGTTACAGAGATGGGTTTGTTGAGTACAACCTAAATCATGGTTTACTGAGAACAGGGACTGATAAGATGTACACCCTGCCTGACTTCTCATCATGGCTGCAAGTGAAATCACAAGCCAAGCGCATCCCTAGCAGAGCAGCTGACATGTTTCAGGAGCAGACCAAACCAATAAGGAAAGATAGAAGAGCACAAGGACACACATCTACGGTGTACTACAACTCTGAAAGCCAACCAACAAAAGTGCCTCCTCCTGATCCCAGTCCAGGGCCAAATCCCCCCAAGACAAAGCTTAAGGTGAAACTTTACTGCCCATATTGTGACACCAGTGAACATTATCTCACTCTGTACCCCAAATTCAAATCATTGACTACAGCTCAAATAGCAGAGTGGCTTAAAGGCAAAGGTTGCTGGTGCTGTGGAAGGAACCATTCACCTGATGCATGTGCCCTTAAGAAGCCTTGTAAAGTGTGCAAGCAGCAACATCTCAGTGTGTTACATGATGTTAGTCAGCAGGAACCCAAGAAGGTCTTGATGGTTAACATTATTCCTGAGACCATCTACAGTGACCAACCAAACCGTCCTCAAAAGGTAATGCTCAAGGTGGTGAAGGTGCACCTGCATAATGCCGAACATTCATTAGAGACCTTTGCTATACTGGATGATGGGTCAGAGAGAGCGATAATCCTGCCTCCTGCAGTCCAACATCTCCATCTGACTAAGGAGCCAGAGACACTTTCACTGAGGACTGTTGGCCATGATGTGATCCACCTGAAGGGGTCTTCAGTTTCCTTTGAGACCTCCCCAGCTCAGAATCCTGAAGTACGGTATAAAATTCATCATGCTTTCACAGCAGACAAACTGGGAATCTCTGAACACAGTTATCCAGTCAAAGCTCTCATGCAGAAATAGTCACACCTACAGGAGCTCCCACTCTCACCAATCGACAAAGCACGTCCATTGGTCCTAATAGGATCAGATTTTCCCCACCTTCTTGTTCTATTACAGCCTGTACAGTGCGGTCCACCTGAGGGTCCACTAGCAGTTTGCACATCCCTTGGATGGGCACTACAGGGTCCAGCTTCTCTAATTCATCTCCCTGCCATAGAGCCACAGTGTCTCTTTACCATGTCCCCATCCACTGAGCCTCTCCAGCATGTGGAACGGCTGTGGAAAGTCGACACATTGCCCTATGCCAACCTCAAAACAGCTACAGGATCCAAAGAAGACCAGAAAGCTATTGATCTCCTGGAGCAGCACACAGCCGTAATCAAGGTGAATGGTGTGAAGAGATACACAACACCTCTTCTGCGCCGCAAGGATAGTCCTGCCCTATGGGCACCCAAGGCTGCATTACTCCACCATCTGCGGAATACAGAATGTAAAATAGCTAAAAATGAGAAGGAGGTAGAGACCTATTGCCAAGAAGTGGAGAAACTGGTGACAGCAGGCTATGTTATGCAGCTCTCCCCTGAAGCAGTGGACTCTTCCTCACAATCGTGGTATTTACCGCATCATGTAGTGCATCACAATGGCAAAGCAAGACTTGTCTTTAAATGCTCTTATCAATACAGCGGTCAGAGTCTCAACACCCAGTTGCTACCTCGGCCCATCTTAGGACTCACATTGCTTGGCGTCCTACTTCACTTTTAAGAACACACAGTGGCTATAAGTGGGGACATCAAGGCTATGTTTTACCAGATTTGCCTACTGCCAGAAGACAAACCTCTTCTCTAGTTCCTTTGGAGGGCCATGAAGAGAGATGAGGAACCAGCAGTGTTTGAGTGGCAAGTCCTACCATTTGGGACAACGTGCAGCCCATGCTAAGCCATTTATGCTCTACAGAGACATGTATGGGAACACAGCCAGGGTGAGGAAGACATTCTAGACATTGTTGAAAAGGCCTTCCATGTTGACAACTGTCTGCACAGTGTCACAACTCCAGATGAAGCTAAGCACCTCATTGACTGGATGTGGGAATTGCTTTCTACTGAAGGATTCGAGATTTGGCAGTGGGCCAGCAACATACCAGCAGTTGTAGAACACCTTCCTGCAGAGGCTAGAGCAGCCAGTACAGAGCTGTGGCTTTCCCAGCATAAAAACAATCCAGAGGAACCAGCTCTGGGACTCCGCTAGGACTGCCTCACTGATCGCCTTGGATATAGACATCGCCCAGTGGAATATTCCCAGCCCACACTGAGGAATGTCTATAAGGTTATGGCTCCTCAATATGACCCACTGGGCTTTCTCATCCCTTTCTCGACCCGAGCCAAAATCCTCATCCAAGATCTCCAAGAGAAAGCAGGAGTAGGCTGGGATGAAAAGATTCACCCTTAAGTCCTATTGGATAGATGGAAACAGTGGGAGGAGGAATTGGTAAACTTACCGAAGATGGAAATGCTGAGATGTGTTGTTCCCCAAGGCTCAGACACAAACAGCATCAAGCGGGAGGCTCATGTGTTTTGTGACGCATCTGAACGAGCTTATGGTGCTGTTGGTTATCTCCGCACACAAGACAGTCAAGGCAACATTCATGTGGCCTCCGTCATGGCTAGATCAAGGGTCAGCCCACGGAAACAAATCTCCATGCCACGAATAGAATTTCTGTGCAGCCCTTGCAGGAGCACAACTGGCTAAACTCCTAAGTACAGAGCTATCAATCTCCCCAACTGATATCACCCTATGGTCAGACCCTACAACAGTTCTGAGGTGGTTCCAATCAGATTCCTGTCGCTATAAGGTCTTTGTTGGCACGCGGGTTGCTGAAATGCAAGATCTGACTGAGGAGTCGACCTGGAGATACATTAGCACTACAGACAACCCTGCAGATGACCTCACAAGTGGCAAGACTCTGCAGGAGCTGAGTAAACCTAACCGCTGGAGTCAAGGGCCACCATTTCTTCTCGATTCCCCAGAAACCTGGCCAACTCTGCAGATTGAAGCAGCCCAAGAGGGAAGCAAGGAGGAACTCTGAAAGACTGTGTTCTGTGGAGCCACCACTAGCAATGAGCCAAACACCATGCCCATCTGTGACATCAACAGCTGGGGTGAACTCATCAAACCTGCCCATTGGTCCCTTCATGGGGCGGCCACCGACCAAGACAATCCTGCTATGACTGCTGCTGATGTGTTAGCTGCTGAAGTGTATCTCCTGAAACAGGCACAAAGGGAAAGTTTTCCAGAAGAGGTACAAGCCCTAGCTTTGGGTAAGTCCATCTCAAGGAAAAGCCATTTGATTACACTCGCTCCCGAGTATGACATGACAGTCGGGCTGATAAGACTTGGAGGACAACTTTGGAGAGCCGACAGCCTAGATCCAGACACTATGCATCCTGTGGTTATGGTGTGGTGATGTGAAAATGACGAGACAGAGTTCTCTCTCAAAGTCAGCTTTTATTCACAACACCATCATCTCAAAGCAGAGAGAAAAAAGAGGTTGAAACAGTAAACTCTCGTCCTTAAATATCAGGGACTTCACACTTCATAGATCACATGTCACACAGACCACTTTGCATTATAAAGACAGTCACAATGCATTTCTCTCCATGATATCATTTCCACTGTCTCCAATGCATCCTTTCCTTAATCCTTTAATGACTCAGGTCTTGCATACCAAAGCTAATATTCCTGCAGCTTCCTGCCTTTGTTCTGACCTAAAATGTGAGTCACAAAATCTCCATGAGTGTGTCCACCACAATGGATCCCAATCACCAGGTAACAAAACTCCTTATTAAAGAATATGACCGTCAGCTCCTGCATCCTGGCTCTGAGCAATTTTTTGGTGAGATAAGGAGAGAGTATTGGATCCTTCATGGAAGGGAGTCTGTCAAATGACATCAGCGCAGCTGAATCAGAATCAGAATCAGAATCAGATTTATTGCCATTGTTCGTGTAGTACACAAACTAGGAATTTGTCTCGGTGCAATGCTGCAACATTAAACATGATAAAAATAGAGGATAGAAATAAAAAAAAACTATACATGCAATAAAATGTAGAATATGAATGAGTAATACTAGTCAAGCAATTTTAAATATATTAGCGAGCAGCAGATATTGTGGAGTACCACATAGTGCAGTCGGTAATGCAAAAAGAAAACAGTGATGATTGACATGAGTCTGGTTGAGCTGCTGTACGTAGCACACGAGAGTCTAATAAGTCACATAGTGTTCAGCAGTCTGATGGCAGAGGGGAAGAAGCTGTTCATGTGACGGGAGGTTTTAGTCTGAATGGACCAAAGTCTTCTACCTGAGGGGAGGGGGGCAAACAGTACATGACCAGGGTGTGAAGGATCGGCTATGATCCGGCCTGCACTCCTCCGGGTCCTGGAGATGTACAAATCCTGGAGGGATGGGAGCTTGCAGCCGATCACCTTCTCAGCAGCGCGCACGACGTGCTGCAGCCTTAGTCTGTCCCTGGCAGTGGCTCCTGCGTACCACACGGTTATGGAGGTGGTGAGGATGGACTTGATGATGGCCGTGTAGAATTGCACCAACATCTTGGTGGGTAGCTTGAGCTTCCTCAGCTGCCGCAGGAAGAACATCCTCTGCTGGGCCTTTTTGATGAGGGAGCTGATGGTCGGCTCCCACTTGAGGTCCCGGGTGATGGTGGTGCCCAGGAAGCGGAAGGAATCTGCAGTGGTGATGGGAGAGCCTGTGAGGGTGAGGGGGGGCAGAGGGGTTGTGACTTTCCTGAAGTCCACGATCATCTCCACTGTCTTCAGAGCGTTCAGCTGCAGATTGTTGTGGCTGCACCAGGACGCCAGCTGGGCCATCTCTCTCCTGTAGACGGATTTGTCGCCGTTGGAGATGAGCCCGATGAGGGTGGTGTCGTCCGCAAACTTGATCAGCTTGACAGACTGGTGGCTGGAGGTGCAGGAGTTGGTATAAAGGGAGAAGAGTAGGGCAGAAAGTACACAGCCTTGGGGTGATCCGGTGCTGATGCTAACAGAGTCTGAGACAGTCTTTCCCAGCCGCACATGCTGCCTCCGCTCCGTCAGGAAGTCGGTGATCCACCTGCAGAGGGAGTCAGGCACGTTGAACAGGGACAGCTTGTCCCGGAGCAGAGCGGGGCGGATGGTGTTGAATGCAGAGCTGAAGTCCACAAACAGGATCCTGGCGTAGGTTCCCGGGGAGTCCAGGTGCTGCAGGATGGAGTGGAGGGCCAGGTTGACTGCGTCGTCCACAGACCTGTTGGCTTGGTAGGCAAACTGCAGCGGGTCCAGGAGGGGAGTGGTGATGGACTTGAGGTGGGGCAGGACCAGGCGCTCAAAGGACTTCATGACTACAGAGGTGAGCGCTACAGGTCTGTAGTCGTTAAGTCCAGTGATCTGTGGCTTCTTGGGGACAGGGATGATGGTGGAGGTTTTGAGGCAGGTCGGCACGTGGCATAACTTCAGGGAAGTGTTAAAAATGTCTGTGAAGACAGGAGTCAGCTCTTCCGCACAGTGTCTCAGGGTGGAGGGAGACACGTCGTCCGGACCGGGGGCCTTGCGCGGGTTCAGTCTGGAGAACTGTCTGTGCACGTCCTGCTCACTGATGACAAGGGCGGGGGGGAAGAGGGGGGGCGCCTTTGATGAAGTGGGGACCATGGAGGCAGTGGCGCTGGGGGGAGGGGGGGAGATGGACACAACTAACGAGGTGTCAAAACGGGCATAATGTTGGGACAGTCTTTGACAAAGGGCTTTGTCATCCTGACCTTTAGAAGCCTGAGGCCGATAGTTGGTGATTTGCCTCAGTCCTCTCCACACAGAAGCAGCTGTGCAGAATATCAAAGGTGGCAAGCTAATCCGGAGGTTCCACAGATGGCAGATTTGCCCCCCACAAAGCTTCGTCTGTATAAGCCACCCTTTTGGTCAACGGGCGTAGATTGCTTTGGTCCTTATAACATCAAATGGGGCCCCAGTGGGCGCATGCACACGCAGCGACCGGCAGTGGGTGAAAAAAGTTTGACGTCTGTGTCTTTGTTTTTATGCACTTTAATGTGTTTCAAAGTAATTCTCTGTGCCGTTTTTGTCCTTGAATGTTTGTGGACTATATAACGAAGAGCTCCCTGGTTCCATCAGTATGGATTTCCTTCTTGTTTTTGCACTGTCATTTTTTTCTTACCGGCTCTTTGTCTTGGAGGTAAGCGCGATCGCGATCATGCCGGGAAGAATACAGTATTCCATAGACATGTTACTGCATTTAAACGTGGATAATGCAGCATCTGTGTTTGAGTCTGTGCTGCAACTGCCGGACTTCTCAAGATGGCGACCGGGATGGTCACACTTTTTCAGTGCTGAGACAAAGTCACTGATTTTGCCATTAAAAGTGGCTGGCCTGCAGCGATCGGCGCTCGTGGCGAACACGCACGGGCTGAATTGCCACCTCCGTTGGATTGCCCTTTAATCGCCTTTCTCCAGCGACTTCCTGCGCCTTCCTGAAGCGATTGCTAAGCTAACACTAGTTAGCTTAATGCTACCTGAAGCGATTGCTAAGCTAACACTAGTTAGCTTAATGCTGGCGCCAGTCTCTAAATAACTACCGACAGCGATCGGATATACCTCCGGTGGATTACCCCTTTGATCGCTTTTATCCGGCCACTGTGAGTAAACTGACCAGCGATTCCAGCGCTTCCTTGTGATTCACTGATGTGCCCTACCTGAAGCGATTGCTAAGCTAACGCTAGTTAGCTTAATGCTGGCGCCAGCCATTCCACCTAACACCAGCCTGAATCAAAGCCCAGCTGCGAGGCCCAGCGGAGATACTACCAGGCAGGCGGCTATTTGTTTGACGGGGCTCAGCAGAGATTTCACCCAGGCAGACGGCGGTAGGCGGCGGTGCCCAGCGGAGGACTTACCGTGACTGCAGCGGCGGTGTGCGACGAGACTACCCGAAGCGATTGCTAAGCTAACGCTAGTTAGCTTAATGCTGGCGCCAGTCATTCCACCTTACACCAGCCTGAATCGAAGCCCAGCTGCGAGGCCCAGCGGAGATACTACCAGGCAAGCGGCTATTTGTTGACGGGGCTCAGCAGAGATTTCACCCAGGCAGACGACGGTAGGTGGCGGTGCCTAGCGGAGGATTTACCGTGACCTCAGCGGAGCTCGGTGGCAGCGGCGGTGTGTGACGAGACTCGGTTGGAGGAGCGGGACGGGAGACCAGTTACGGCGACTATGAGCAACGAGACCAGCAACGGAAGGGGCTAGTTGGCTAGCTGAGGCCCAGCTGGATTCGAGGACGATCGGATCAGATTCTGGCGATATAAGCAGAATTTATTTTACTATCCACAGATTTTCCTTTTCCTTCTTTCCAAGAAAGACTGAAGATGGCTGCCACCGGATTAAAAAGTGGGCTGATGGGCACCACTAATAAGCCTTCTCTACTTCTCTACTTCCTCTTCGTTTTGTCTTTATGTGTCTGGACCTGCAACAAGAAGGATTTTCCGACAAACTCAACCAAAGGTGAAGTTAAAAAGTTTTATCTGTATGGATTTGGGCTTGGACATCTCACCCTACACTCTATGTGGTCTTTAAAAGCCCTGAGCAAAAACTTCCAAATTAAGGCAAACATGGCTGTTAAGCAAAAATCACAATATGGCAGAGGATATACAATTAAAGTTCTGTTAGTTCTGCTACTTCTGGCGGGAGATATTCACCTTAACCCTGGACCTGCCACTATTAAACAGCAGACCACTGGGTTAGCACAAAACCGAGCTGTACAAAAGCAAAAACAACATTTATTTTTCCAAACTGTTAATCATGCACGAGTTCTTTGGGACACCAAGGCTAAACCAAAGGGGATCCTCGGCGGTCATTTAAACATACGGAGCATAATCCCCAAAAGAGATGAGATTTCGGTGTTGCTGTTGGACTCAAATCTGGACTACCTTTGTCTCTCAGAAAGCTGGCTACACAGTAACATAGACACTATTATGATCGATATTGTGGGCTACCAGTGTTTTAGAAAAGACAGGCAGGTAGGGAGGGGAGGAGGTGTTTTAATTTACATCAAAGAGAAATATAAATGTCAACTGGTTGATTTGAATACTTCACTTGAATGTTTAGCTGTTAATGTATGTCTCTCTCCGGTAATGAATTTCAACATTGCAGTAGTGTACAACCCACCGTCACACAACTCTTCCTTTTATAATGAATTAAGTGATCTGGTTAAACAACTTGAGAAGAACAGAGAAACAATAATTCATGGTGACTTTAATATCAACTGGTCTGATAAAAAAGACAAACAAAAACTGAAAAGCCTCATGACTAAATTTAATTACCAGCAAATCATCAAAGGACCCACCAGGATAACCAAACAATCCAGAACACTTATTGACATGGTATTTACTAATAAACCAGAATGAATAACCAGAACCTATAATCTTGTAACTGGTCTCTCAGATCATAACATGGTTCTTGCTGTCAGGAAACTTACTAAAAAGCGACTACAGTATTTTGGGGGAGTCGATATTGACAAATCAAATTTTATTATCCCCAAATCAAAAAATGAGGAGTTTGAACATTACTTAGAGAATCAAAATTGGGAGCAGCTCATGTCAACATGTGAAGTAGATGATTGTTGTAATTTTATAACTGCAACAATCACAAAGTCTATAGAAAAATTTTCAAAGCAAATTAAAAGTAGACAACAGAAGAGTAGCCTACCATGGTTAAATAATGAAATAAGAAAACTTATGAAGAGGCGAGACTATGCACTGAAAACATCACTAACCTCCAAACTACAAAATGATCACCTTGTGTACAAAAGTTTAAGAAATAAAGTGGTACATGAGCTGCGAAAATCAAAAATATCTTATTACAATAAACTGATAGATCATGCAAAGGGTAACAACAGTTCCCTATGGAGGCATTTAAATAACTTAACTAATAAAAAAAATGATCAGAAGGGGGTAAAGGAACTTAGAATCAATGGCAAGACCGTCAGTGACAAGGCTACTTTGGCAAATGAATTTAATTCACACTTTGTGGGCTCTGTGGAAGACTTAACAAAAATTTTTGTGCTGCCAAATGTGCTCAACAACACAAATTCCATACTTCCAACAGATACTTTTCACATCGATGAGGTAAATGAGAAGTTAATTGCTGGTATTGTTAAAACACTGTCAAACTCAAAAACTAATGATATCTACAATATGAGCACCTCCTTTCTCAAAATGCACAGCAAAATATTAATCAAACCACTGACTCATCTCATTAATCTCTCCATTAGGTCTAGTACATTTCCATCTGGCTGGAAAAAAGCTGTCGTCATACCAGTTCATAAATCAGGCAGTAAAGACGATATATGCAATTACCGCCCAATCTCTATCTTACCAGTCCTATCTAAGGTTCTTGAAAAAGTTGTAGCTACACAGCTGATAGACTACTTACAAGACAGTCAACTTCTTCATCCACATCAATTTGGTTTTAGACCAGGATACTCAACAGAAACAGCAAATTGTTGCCTTATTGAAAACGTCAAACAGTCCTTGGACAGGGGTAATGTGGTAGGAGCTGTTTTTCTAGATCTCAAAAAGGCTTTCGATACTGTAAACCACAGTTTGCTTTTATCCAAAATGGTATCTTTTAACTTCTCCCCAAATACATTAGAATGGTTTGCATCTTATCTCCAGAATAGAGAACAGTGTGTAAAAGTTCACCAGGATAAATCCTCATTTTTAAACAACCGCATGGGTATCCCACAAGGGTCCATTCTTGGTCCTTTACTTTTCAGCATTTTTATTAATGACTTGCCGTTACACTGCTCAGCTGCAACATGCCAACTTTATGCAGATGATGCAGTTATTTACACAGCTGCCAAGACTCCAGCACAGGCTGCAGATGTACTGTCTACAAGTATGGTTGATGTCCAAGAGTGGCTCCTCAAGAACCATCTATTGCTGAACCTTCAGAAAACAGTCTCAATGTGCTTTTCAATCAAAAAATGTAACCTGCAACATTTTAAAGTTAATATACATGATCATGACATCAGTTTAGCTACAGAATTCAAATACCTTGGCATTGTACTAGATCCTCAACTCAAATTTAATCTTCATATAAAGAAAATTTCAAAAACAGTAAAAAAAAATCTGAACTGCTTTAAATTAATTAGATATTACATACCTTACGAAGCAGCTGCACTGTATATGCATTCTATGGTTTTTTCTCATATATCATACTGTTTGACAGTCTGGGCTCAAGCAGCCCCTTCCACAATAAGACATATAGGTTCATTATATAATCAAACCCTAAAAATCTTGGACAAAAAGCCCATTAGGTGGCATCACTGTAATGTTTTAAAAAAATACAACCTATTGAGTTTTGAGAGCTTCATTGACCTCTGTCTTCTGAAATTAACGTTCAAATGTTTCCATAAATCAGCACCCGAGCCACTTGCTGGTTTCGTCCAAAGACAGGACAGCAGCAGAGCCACCAGGAGTTCTGTTAACAATAACTGTAAAATATTCCACCGCAGAACCACATTTGGACAAACAGCTTTCTCTATAAAGGGCAGTCACATCTGGAACACAATGCCAAATGAAATTAAAAATAATAACGGACTTTAAAACATTCACTAAAAATGTTAAAAACTGGCTGAAAAATAAACAAGAATGTACTCATGTATGAATTAATTGTCTGCAAAGTGAGAGTGAATGAAGGGAAGGAATAAATGTGTTTGTTTATAGTGAGTGACGGAGGGAGGAAGGCCTGAAATAGGCAAATGTGAGTTATGTTATATGTGTTAAATGTGAGTCAGGCTGTTATATTTGTGTATTTATAATATTTATAATATTTATGTTAAATGTGAGTCAGGCTGTTATATTTGTGTATTTATAATATTTATAATATTTATAATTGTGTATTTATAATTTTTCTGCATTGATGTATGTGGTTATTGTGTATATTTTTTATCTTGATTCTTTTTTCTAAAGCCCATCCAGGGACAAGAGTTGCAAATTAGCTAATAGCTATACACTCTATGTGCAACACATCAGATTGATTGTCTTTGATTAATTGTCTATGTTTATTGCACTGTCCCTGTCAAATAAACTAATCTACTACTACTTTATTTTAAGAGATTTTCATGGACACAGCGATGAAAAGAGAGACAAGAGGAGGAAACGCGGAAAGTGTGGAGGCGTAAGATTAAACCTGAGGAGGCGTCAGCTTAACCGCATTCCTCTTCCTTCCATTATTATGGGGAACGTACAATCCCTGAGAAATAAAGTGGATGAAATTCAAGGGAATGTACGATATCAGAAGGATTTCAAGAACTGCTGTGTCATGGCTTACACGGAGACTTGGCTTACGGCGCATGACCGGGATGCTGGCCTGTGGATTGACGGCTTTGGAGCCCCCCTTCGCTTGGATCGGCAGGAAGAGGTAACGGGGAAACGTCAGGGGGGCGGCGTATGTTTATATATTAATAAACAGTACTGTACATCTGTCACGGTCAGAGAGCACATCTGTACACCAGATGTGGAGCTTCTGTCCGTATCACTACGCCCCTTTTATCTGCCCCGCGATTTCCCCCAACTGTTCATAACGACTGTGTACATTCACCCGAGAGCGGATACTGACTCCGCCTCCAGCACCATCTTTGATGTGGTACAGCGGTTGCAGTCGATTTCCCCAGAGGCTCCAAATTTTATTCATGGGGATTTTAACCATGTTTCTTTAAAGAAGACACTTAAAAACTTTTATCAGTATGTCTCCTGCCCAACCAGGCAAAAAAATACATTGGACCTGTGCTATGGATCCATTGAGAGGGCCTATAAATCTATTCCCCTTCCTCCTTTAGGATCCTCAGATCACAACTGTGTACATTTACTACCCACATATAAAACTGCTCTCAGAAGAGACAAGGTGAAGACCAGAGACATACACGTGTCGACAGAGGATTCAGTGCACTGCCTCCAGGAATGCTTTAACTGTACGGACTGGGAGGTGTTCACACTGACCTGCGGAGAAGATTTGGACTCTTTAGTGGACGTGACATGCTCATACATGGCTTTCTGTAGAGACATGATCGTTCCATGTAAACGTGTCAAAATATATCCCAACAACAAGCCATGGGTTACAAAATCGGTTAAATCCTGCTTGCAGAGGGAGGCACTTGCCTTTAAACAGGGGGTTGTTTCTGAGCTGCAGGTTGCCACAAAAGAGCTGGAGGCCGAAATTTTAAGAGCAAAACAGAATTATAAATCAGAGTTGAAAAGCAAGATGGCAACAAAGAAACTTGGTTCAGCCTGGGCCAGTATGAAAACTATTGCAGGCCTTCAGAGCACAGAGCGCAGTAATCGTGTGTTTTTAGAGGGTTTTAATTCAGACACAGAGCTGGCTAATGCTCTTAATTAACTTCTATGCTCTTAACTATGGAATGGTGGGTGGGACAGCACTGTGTATATCTGTGTTGTTTGAGGCTGGTTTTGATGTATGGACATCAATGTATGTTAGGATGGATGGGTGTTAATGTTGATATGTACAAAATACAGTTAATTGTTTACTTTGGGTCTTAAATGTGGTAATTTGTATATAATTCACATGGGTGTATTTATGGAAAAGAGGAGATGGAATTAATAAGTGTTCACTTCTTCCTTCTCCCTTTCGAACACTGTATACTGTTACTTTATTGCATTTGTCATTTGTTCTGTTTTTGTTATACTTTTTTGTTCGAAATAAAGTATCTATCTATCTATCTATCTATCTATCTATCTATCTATCTATCTATCTATCTAGCTAGCTAGCTAGCTAGCTAGCTATCTAATTGTTTTTATGGTCGTTTTGACTCCTTTGATTTTAGCACAGAAACCCAAGGTTTGAAACAGAAACTCAAAGACAATCAGCACTTTAATATTGAGGTGCAGGATGTTAAAAGGGAGTTCTGTGCTGTAAAAGTGAACAAAAGTCAGGACCCTGATAATATATGTGGGCGCTTGGTAAAGTCCTGTGCACATGAGTTGAGTCCTGTATTTCACTACATTTTCAATAAGTCCTTACAGACACAACATGTGCTTAAGATCTGGAAAGATGCCGTGGTTGTCCCCGTTCCAAAATCCAGCTGTCCTAAAATGGTAAATGATTTTAGACCAGTTGCTTTGACTTCAATTTTAATGAAAATTTTTGAAAAACTGGTCAGATTTGAGGTCCTAAAGCAGACTGAGCATGCATTGGATCCTTTGCAGTTTGCCTATAGGCCTCACAGAGGAGTAGAGGATGCCACTGTCTCTCTGTTTAACATGCTTTTTAAACATCTGGATTTTAATGGGACACACATCAGGCTTTTATTTGTGGACTTTTCTTCCGCCTTTAATACAATCCAACCTCATATTTTAGCCGAAAGGCTCCTGCAACAATTTGATTTGAGTAATAATCTGGTGGGTTGGATTCTGGATTTTTTTAACCAACAGGCCACAGAGAGTAAGGGTCAATGGTACATTGTCTGACCAAAAGTGTTCTTCTACTGGCTCTCCGCAGGGGTGTGTGTTGTCACCACTACTCTTCATCCTGTACACAAACATGTGTCGGAACAGACATGACAACAGACACATTATAAAGTATGTTGATGATTCAGTTGTTGTCAGTCTCCTCCAGGATGGTGAGAGTGGCCACGGCCCAGTAGTTGATGATTTTGTTCACTGGTGTGAGGATTCCTACCTGCAGCTGAATACGACAAAAACTAAAGATATGATTATTGACTTTAGGAGGAAAACTTCCAGGCACGAAGTCACTGTATTAAAAGGCCAGACCACTGAATGTGTACAATCCTACAAATATCTTGGGACGATTATTGATAGTAATTTAAACTTTGAAGAGAACTGTGAAAAGGTGTGCAAAAAGGGTCAGCAACATTTGCATTGTTTAAGGAAACTTAGATGGTCCAGTCATTTGCTTGGTGAGTCACAGCTGAGCCTGACATCCCTGTATACCAGACAGGTACAGAGGATTGCTACCTCCATTTAAATGATGACTCCCACCCTTTGCACTGCCACTTTCAGCTTCTTCCCTCCAGACGGAGGTTTGCTGTCCCAAAAAGTAAAACCCAGCGCTACAAAAGCAGCTTTGTTCCTGCTGCTGTTAAAGAATTGAACAAGATGTAACAATATATTGCACATAATTTAGTTACCTATTTATTAACTTTATTTTATATTTACTTATTTTTGTAGGTTTTTTATTTGGGTTCTAAATCTTTTATTGGGTTTTAGACTTTTGAGTTTTTAACCTCTTTGACTAGTCTTTAACGTTTTAATATGACCCTTCTCTCTTATCTCTTTGTTTTTTCTCTTATCTTTTTGTCCTATGTCTTGATTGGTGGAGCCTTGAGCACTTTTATCATGTTTATAGTCAGCTACATGTGTGCCTGTGTTTGTGTTCATGTTGAATGTAATTGTGGTTTGTAAATATGGATGTCACCTGACTGCAAAACAAATCTACCTATGGGTACAAATAAAGTAACCTGAACCTGAACCTGAAAGTTGGACGCCGAACAGAGAAGTGATGGGACATAATTTTTAAATGCATGACAACAAGTTGTATGCATCTTGAACTGTTGAACAGCCTGGATACGGACACCTTCCTGATGGCTCTAAGGCGGTTCATTGCATGTCGTGGTAAGCCATTTGAGATCCTAGCCGGCAGAGGAACCAACTTCAGAGGTGGAGCCGCCGAACTTCAATCTAGTTTTTCTGCTCTTGAAGCCCCTATTAAAGAGCAGCTGGCAGGGCAGAAAATTGAATTCCGGTTTAACCCTCCAAGCTCACCACAATTCGGGGGAACCTGGGAGCAAGAGATAAAATCTGTGAAGTTAGCTCTTCAGGTTGTGCTGGGTAACCAAACGGTCATGAAGACAGTTCTGCAGACCGTGCTGACCGAAGTGGAGGGAGTCCTTAATGCCATGCCTCTGGGCTATATCTCTTTCGACATGGCAGATCCTAATCCAGTCACACCAAACTTACTACTCATGGGAAGTCGTGATGCATCACTCCCACAAACTGTCTATGCATCCACTGACTTACTGGGAAGAAGACAGTGGTGCCATAGTCAGATTCTGGCAGACCATTTCTGGTCTAGCTTCATTCGTCACCACCTGCCCGACCTGCAGAAGTGACAGAAGTGGCTGAGAGACTCAGACAATTTGACAAATGGGCAAGTTATGATGGTGGTCAATTCCCACCTACCTCAAGCTCAGTGGCCCATGGGACGTGTGGTCAAGGTCTGTCCAGGTGTGGATGGGCGTGTAAGAGTCGCCGAGGTGAGGATAAAGGGACAGACATACCTTCAACCTGTTGCTTGTCTGATCAGACTTTCAGCGTGGGAGGATGATGAAGACAGTAAGCAAGATAATGCATAGACTTTCTTCTGAGGTACAAATTTACTGCTTAACTTTGGGGGCGGCTATGTCATAAAGTCTAATGTGTTTTTAATCTGTTCTTAGGACTTGGTCATAAAGCATCCTTTTTTGGTTCATCCCAGTTGCCATAGCTCCTTACCACATATGGTTTTTTTTTGCCTGTTCTTCACATCTGTTCATGCCATGTCATGCTGCACATTTTCAATGTGTGTCTGCTTGTGCGTTTATGCACAAATGAACCACACACACACAGACACACCCACTCACGTACGCACCCCTTGACATCAATGTAGCTCTACAACTTCAATAAATATCATTAGTGTGATTGGAATCTGTCTCTCTGAGCCCTCACTCAAATCAAATCAAATCAAACTTTATTGTCATATTGCTGTACATACAACTGTAGTGCAGGCAAGATGAAATTGCATTTCTCTCGGCATCCATATAAGAAGCAGCATGATTTAAGACACATTCCCACATAGTTCCCCCCCCCACCCCCACCCCCCATCCATTCACACATCCCTGAGACATACTTGGGGAAAAAGAAGAATAACTAACTATAATATACAAAATGACCGTAGGTGCAGTAGTGTGTATGAGAGATTCCGGGTCAACTGTTCAGCATCCTGACAGCTTGTGGAAGGAAGCTGTTGATCAGTCTGGTGGTTCTGCCTCTGATGCTCCGGAATCGTTTACCAGATGGAAGAAGTTCAAAGTGTTTATGCAGAGGGTGAGAACGGTCCTTGACAATGTTTAGTGCCCTGCTCCTACAACGGTTCTGAAAAAGTTCTTGGACAGAGGGGAGGGAGACTCCAATTACCCTCTCCGCCCCCTTGACTATCCTCTGCAGGGCTTTTTTGTCTGACATACTGCAGCTGGAGTACCATGTAGCAATGCAGTACGTCAGAACACTCTCCACCACACCTCTGTAGAAGGTCCTGAGGATGCAGATGGGGAGAGAGGCCTGTTTGAGTTTCCTCAAGAAGTGCAGTCTCTGCTGAGCCCGCTTCCTGATCTCCAAGGAATTCTTGTTCCAGGTCAGGTCCTGCGAGATCTGCACTCTGAGGAACTTGATGTTCTCTACTCTCTCCACTAAACGACCGCCGATGCTGAGGGGGGCGTGCTCAGGCTGCGACCGCCGGAAGTCGATAATCATCTCCTTCGTTTTGTCCACATTGAGCACCAGATTGTTCTCCCTGCACCAGCCCTCCAGGTCTCTCACTTCTTCCCTGTACATTGATTCCTCATCCCTCTGGATAAGTCCCACCACCGTGGTGTCATCTGCAAACTTAATAATCTGGTTCCCCTCGTGTCTGGATACACAGTCATGTGTTAGAAGTGTAAACAACAGTGGACTGAGTACACAGCCTTGAGGGGATCCGGTACTCAGCGTGACAGACTTGGAGATGTTGTTTCCAACCCGGACAGACTGAGGTCTCTCAGTCAGAAAATCCAGGATCCAGAGACATGTGGCGGTGTTCAGACCGAGAAGGAGTAATTTCTCCATCAGTCTCTGGGGAATAATGGTGTTGAATGCTGAACTGAAATCAATGTACAGGAGTCTGGCGTAGGTGTCTTTTTGGTCCAGGTGGGTGATGACAGAGTGTAGGGTGGTGACTATAGCATCCTCCGTGGAGCGGTTTGAACGATATGCAAACTGGAGCGGGTCGTGTGATGCAGGGAGGCAGGCTGTAATGTGTGGTTTGACAAGCCGCTCAAAACACTTCATCACAATTGGTGTAAGTGCAACAGGACGATAGTCATTCAAACAGGACACCACTGGTTTCTTTGCCACCGGTACAATGATAGAGGTCTTGAAGCATCTGGGAACGATGGCCTGACTCAGGGAGATGTTATAAATGTCAGTCAGGACATCCGCCAACTCGCTCGTGCAGTCTCGGAGCACACGTCCCGGAATGTTGTCTGGACCTGCAGCTTTGCGTGGGTTGACTCTGGTTAGGGTCCTCCGTGTGTCCGCTGTGTTGATGGTAAAAGCTGGTCCGACCGATGGTGGGGGAGGGCCAGCCCTCCCTCTGATTGTCGAGTTTGATGCTTCAAAACGTGCAAAGAAGTCGTTAAGCCTGTCTGGAAGCAAAGCGTCGTCATCATCGACCCCCTGCCTAGGCTTAAAGCCCGTCAGTGTCCGAACTCCCTGCCACATCTGCTTGGTGTTCCTGGTGTCATAGAGGTGTCCCTGGATTTTCTCCGCATAGGTGCGCTTTGCCGCCTTAATTTCTCTGACCGGAGTCCCTGTCTTCAACAGTAATAATCAAGCCAGCATCCCAGAGATACCCGATCTCTATTAAAACATGTCCTGTGGTCTGATGAGACCAAGATAAACATATTTGATTCAGATGGTGTCAAGCGTGTGTGGTGGCAGCAACCAGGTGAGGAGTACAAAGACAAGTGTGTCTTGCCTACAGTCAAGCATAAGTGGTGGGAGTGTCATGGCTTGGGGCTGAATGAGTGCTGCCAGCACTGGGGAGCTACAGTTCATTGAGGGAACCATGGATGACAACATGTACTGTGACATACTGAAGCAGAGCATGATCCCCTCCCTTCGGAAACTGGGCTGCAGGGCAGTATTCCAACATTATAACGACCCCAAATACACCTCCAAGATGACTACTGCCTTGCTAAAGAAACTGAGGGTAAAGGTGATGGACTGGCCAAGCATGTCTCCACACCTAAACCCTATTGAGCATCTGTGGGACATCCTCAGATGGAAGGTGGAGGAGCGCAAGGTCTCTAACATCCACCAGCTCCGTGATGTCGTCATGGAGGAGTGGAAGAGGATTCCAGTGGCAACCTGCGAAGCTTTAGTGAACTCCATGCCCAAGAGAGTTAAGGCAGTGCTGGAAAATAATTATGGCCACAAAATATTGACACTTTGGGCACAATTTGGACATTTTCACTTAGGTGTGTACTTACTTTTGTTGCCAGCAGTTTAGACATTAATAGCTGTGTGCTGAATTATTTTGAGGGGGCAGCAAATTTACACTGTTATACAAGCTGTACACTGACTACTTCACATTGTATCAAAATGTTATATCTTCAGTGTTGTCCCATGAACAGATATAATAAAAATATTTACAAAAATGTGAGATGTGTACTCACTTTTGTGGAATACTGTAGATATCTGAAATAAGAGTTTCTCCTAGTAAGAATTCTATTTCAGATATCCAGAATGTTCAGAAGAATCAATTTCAGATTTCTGTAATTGAAATTGTGACTAGTAACAATATACTTAGAGATACCTGTAAACATATTTTGGATATCCTGTTACATCTAAATAACGGAGAGCTGAGAAGGAGCTGGTCTGAACATTCTCTCTTTATTGAACCAAGTTCACACATATTTACTGTATATCCCCAGCCATAGCCCGCCTGACATCATCCTCACCCTGCCCCGGCCAGGCTATGGCAAGCCCCGTTGACATATTCCCACAAACTGACAACACTGGAAATGCTGCTTAAGTAGTGGACTGGCAATTAGCAGCAGGTGACGAGAGGAGGCACAGCTGCAGGAGATGTATAGACGTTTTAACATTAAAACAAACCACTTTCCTATCGACAATGAACGTTTAGATATCTATAACTGCTTTCCTCCTAGTCAAACTTAAATTCTTACTGGTTATAATTGCAAATACAGATATCCATAATAACATTCATGCTAGTAAAAATTATATTTCAAGATATCTAAAATGTAGATTGTACTAATCTTAACTAATTTCACAATGTCTGAAAAGCTTTAAAAAGTTTAAGTGGCCATTCTAACATTCAATAGCTAGCCTGGATATGTATTGTAGATATCAAGAATTCAGTTTTTCCTAGTAAAAACGAATATTTCAGATATCCACAATAAAATTCTTCATCTCTATAATGATCATTTCAGATATCTATGACATCATTCTTCCTAGGAGAAATGACATCACTTTTCTCCATTCATGTGTATTGGGTTTTCACTTCCAGATATCTACAATTACATTCTTCCTATATAGAATGAACATTCTGGATATCGAAATACAATTCTTACTAGGAGAAACTCTTATTTCAGATACCTACAATCCAATTGTTACTAGTCATAATTTTCATTTTGGATATCCACAATCAAAAACATTCCACATATCTACAATGTAATTTTGGATATGTGACATAAGGGAACTGGGCCTTTGGGCTTGCCGTAGCCTGGCTGGGGCAGGGTCAAGATGATGTCAGGCAGGCTACAGCTGGAGATATAAATATGTGTGAACTTGGTTCAATAAAGAGAGAATGTTCAGACCAGCTCCTTCTCAGCTCTCCGTTATTTAGATGTAACATTTTGGCGATGAGGAGAACAATGGAAACGTGCATAGGACAGATGCCAGTGTTTCTGGAGAGCCCGGGCTTGCCGGCGGTTCCGGAGAAACTCTTATTTCAGATGTCTACAATCCAGTTGTTACTAGTCAAAATCTTCGTTTTGGATATCCACAATGAAAAACATTCCAGATATCTACAATGTAATTTTGGGTATGTGACATAAGGGAATTGGGCCTCAACGCTTCAGCTTGCTGTTGCTTCTCTGTGACCTCCTGTTTGGAACTCAACTCGTGTGTGTGTGTGTTTTCCCACTGTCCCACTCTGCGTTGCTCCGATCTCCCCCACATTGCAATATTAACCTCAGTCCTACTAACCCACACTCCAGGACTCCTCTGACCACTCACTCATGTTGGATCTACATCTCAGTCTGAACGTCTCCTGGCTCTCCTCCCCTGCTGGATACTCACATAAGCCATTCTTCATATTTTATTGCAGATCAACTACAAACCTCATCACAGGAAAAGCCCCAGGCCCGGGCACCCTCAGTGCACTATGTACTGCACCTCTGAAGGCTCTCCTTCCCCTACCTGGATCATCTGGACAGACACTCTGGTTCACCATCCACCTACACCGAATCCTCACCAACCTACATCTGACTCAGCTGCCTGAAAGTATTATCAGACAGTTACACTCACCATTATTGTTCTCCAGTTATTCACACTTTCCTTCTCCTTTCCCCTGCAGGCTAGACTGCTGCAGTGTAGGCTCCACTTACCTTTCACTTACCTTTTCAGTAAATACCCACCTTGCACTTTTATCCTGTTGTTTCCCTGTGATTTCTGCATCTGGGTCTTTATCAGGTTTAAATAATGTCAGTTGAAGGCAAATCACACTAGCATGTGAAAATACCCTTTATAAACTAAAAAAAAAATAATAATTTAGCGATACTGTTAAGGATAATGTGAAAATTCACAGAAATACTATGATGTATTTTTTTGGCAATATCGCCCACCCCTTTGCTAACCCCAAGTTCATTTATGTTTTGGCCCATAACAATGTTAGGTAGAGTTTTTAATTCCCTATTTAATGAATGTCAGATGTGATGCTTATGCTAAGTTGTTGTAATTAACATGAACTGTACTAACATGCTTTCAAATGAACATCAGGTGCAATACCATCATTATACAACACCAATTCTGGTGAAGTTGGGATGTTGTGTAAAATGTAAATAAAAACAAAATACAATAATTTAGAAATTGTGGGGTTTTCTCCTACAGTTTGACAGTGTTACGAGATGGCTGTTGTAAAATGGTACTGTATAAATAAAGCTGAATTGAACTGAAGTCCTTTGCAACCTAAATTCAATTGAATACACTACAAAGACAAGATATTTAATGTTCAAACTGATAAACTTTATTGTTTTTTGCAAATATTCACTCATTTTGAATTTGAAGCTTGTACCATGTTCTAAAAAAGCTGGGACAGGGGCAAGAAAAGACTGGGTAAGTTGAGGAACGTTCAAAAAACACGTTTTTGAACATTCAGGTGAACAGGTTAATTGGAAACAGGTGAGTGTCATGATTGGGTGTAAAAGGATAAGGCTCAGTCGCTCACAAGCATGGATGTGGTGAGGTTCATCCGTTTGAGAATAACTATGTGCAAAATAGTCCAACAGTTTAAAAATGTTTCTCAACGTACAACTGCAAGGAATTTAGGGATTTCATTCTCTACAGTCCATAATATTATCAAAAGATCCAGAGAATCTGGAGGAATTTCTGCACGCAGCTGACAAGGCTGAAAACCAACAATGAATGCCTGTGACCTTTGGTCCCTCAGGCTTCACTGCATTAAAAACTGACATCATTCTGTTAAGGATATTAACCAGATGGGCTCAGAAACACTTCATCGCTATATCTACAAGTGCAAGTGAAAACTCTACAACACAAAGCAAAAGCCATATATCAACAACCACAAAAAGGCTGCCGGTTGCTCTGGGCCCGAGATAATCTGAGAGGGACTGACTCTTCTTCTTCTTTCGGCTGCTCCCTTTAGGGGTCACCACAATGGATCATCTGCCTCCATCTCACCCTATCCCTTGCATCTTCCTCTGTAACACCAACCCTCTCCATGTCCTCCTTCATTACATCGATGAATCTTCTGTGGTCTTCCTCTTTTCCTCCTGCCTGGCAACTCCATCTTCAACATCCTTTGTCCAATACATCCAATATCCCTCCTCTGCACATGTCCAAACCATCTCAGCCTTGCCTCTCCTACTTTGTCTCCAAACCGCTCAGTACGAGCTGTTCCTCTGATATATTCATTTCTAATCTTGTCTATGCTAGTCACTCCCAATGAAAATCTTAGCATCTTCAACTCTGCCACCTCCAGCTTCACCTCGTCTTTTTGTCGGCGCCACCGTCTCCAAACCATACATCATAGCAGGTCTCATTATCATCTTGTAAATCTTCCCTTTCAATCTTGCTGCTACCTTTCTGTCACAAATCACCCCTGACACTCGTCTCCACCCACTCCACCCTGCCTGCACTCTCTTCTTCACCTCTCTTGTGCATTTTCCATCGCTTTGGATGGATGACCCCAGGTATTTAAACTCCTCTACTTTCACTACCGCTACTCCTTCCATCTTCACCATTGCATCTGCTTCCCTCTCATTCACACTTGTGTATTCTGTCTTGCTTCTACTGACTCTCATTCCTCTTCTCTCCAGAGCATACCTCCACCTCTCCAGGTTCTCTCCACCTGCTCCCTACTCTTACTGCAGATCACAATGTTGTCTGCAAATATCATGGTCCATAGAGACTCCTGCCTGACCTCGTCTGTCAGCCTGTCCATCACCATGACAAACAAGAAGGGGCTCAGAGCTGATCCCTGATGTAATCCCACCCCCACCTTGAATCTATCCGTCACTCCTACAATGCATTTCACCACCATCTCGCTGTCGTCATACATGTCCTGCACCACCCTCACATACTTCTCTGCCACTCCTGACTTTCTCATACAGTACCACACTTCCTCTCTTGGCACCGTATCATATGCTTTCTCTAGATCCACAAGGACACAGTGCAACTCCTTCTGACCTTCTCTATACTTCTCCATCAGCACTCTTAGAGCAAACATTGCATCTGTAGTACTCTTTCTTGGCATGAAACTGTACTGCTGCTCACTCATTGTCACCTCTCCTCTTAACCTGGCTTCAACAACTCTTTCCCATATCTTCATAGTGTGACTGATCAACTTTATGCCTCCGTAGTTACTACAGCTCTGAGCATCACCTTGTTCTTGAAAATTGGTACCAAAATACTTCTTCTCCACTCCTTGGGCATCCTCTCACTCTCAAAGATTGTGTTAAACAGTCTGGTTAAAAAGTCCACTGCCATGTCTCCTAAACATCTCCATACCTCCACTGGTATGTCATCTGGACCAACCGCCTTTCCATTCTTCATCATCTTCAAAGCTGCCCTCACTTCCACCTTGCTAATCCTCAGGACTTCCTTGTTCATTATCTTTCCTTCATCCAGCCTCCTTTCTCTTTTTCTTTATTCATCAGCTCCTCAAAGTACTCCTTTCACCTTCTCAACACACTCTCGTCATTTGTTAGTCCATTACAACTTCTGTTCTTAATCAACCTAACCTGCTGTACACCCTTTCCAGCTCAATCTCTCTGTCTAGCCAGTCAATACAACTCCTCTTCTCCTTCCTTAGTGTCCAGCCTCTCATACATCTTACTATATGCCCTATACTTTACCTTTCCCACCACTCTCTTTGCCATGCGCCTAGATTCCAAATACTCCTGTTTACTTTCTTTATCTCCCTGACTCTCCCACTTTTTCTTTGCAAACCTCTTCCTTTGGATACTTTCCTGTACCTCCTTATTCCACCACCAAGTCTCTTTGTCTTCCTTCTTCTATCCGCTGGATACACCACATACCTCTTTACCCATTTCCCTCAATACTTTTGCTGTACTTTCCCAGTCATCTGGCAATTCTTCCTTACCACCCAGAGCCTGTATCAACTCCTTCCCGAACTCTGTGCAACCTTCTTCCTTCTGTAACTTCCCCCACTTAATCTTTGGCTCTGCCTTCACTGTTTTCCTCTTCTTACTTTGCAAAGTCATCATACAGACTACCATCCAATGCTGTCTAACTACATTCTCTCCTGCCACCACCTTGCAGTCTCCCATCTCTTTCAGATTTCTCCTTCTGCATCAGATGTAGTCCACCTGTGTGCACCTTCCTCCACTCTTGTAAGCCACCCTATGTTCCTCTCTCTTGAAGTATGTGTTCACCAGTCATTTCACCCTTTTAGCAAAATCCACAACCATCTGTTCTTCCACATTTCTCTTCTTAAGACCATATCTACCCAGGACCTCCTCATCACCTCTGCTCCCTTCACCTCCATGTCCATTAAAATCTGCTCCAATCACCACTCTCTCCCCCCTGGGAACACTCTCTACCACTTCATCCAACTTACTCCAGAATTTCCTTTTCTCTTCTACTTGACATCCAACTTATGGGACATAAGTTGCACTGACAACATTCAACATCACACCTTTGACTTTAAGCTTCAAACTCATGACTCTGTCTGACTTCCTCTTTACCTCCTGAACACTCCTCACATACTCTTCCTTCAAGATTACTTCTATTCCATTTATCTTCCTATCTACACCATGGTAGAACAGTTTAAACCCCCTCCAGTGCTCTTAGCCTTGCTTCCCTTCCATCTGGATTCTTAAACACACAGTATACCTACCTTTCTTTTCTCCATCATATCAGCCAACTCTCTGTCTTTACCAGTCATAGTCCCTATATTTAATGTCCCTACTTTCACCTCCACACTTCTATCTTTCCTTTTCTCTCTCTCCCTCTTAACACGCCTTCCTCCTCTCCTCCTCCTTGATCTTTGACCAACAGTAGCCCAATTTCCACCAGCACCTGTTGATTAACAGCACTGGTGGCGGTCGTTGTTAACCCGGGCCTCGACCAATCTGGTATGAAAGTCTCATCCGTCATGATCCACATGTTTGATTTGGCAAAGGTTTTACATCAGATGCCCTTCCTCACACAACCCTCCCCATTTACCCGGGCTTGGGACTGGCACTAGGAGTATACTAGCTTGTGCACCCCCTGTGGACTTACGCAAAGTGGAAAAGTATGCTGTGGTCTGACAAGTCCACAATTCAAATTGTTTTTGGAAATCCTGGACGTTGTGTCATCTGGGCTAAAGAGGAAAATGACCATCTAGATTGTTATCAGTTTTAAATTCAAAAGCCAGCATCTGTGATGGTATGGGGGTGTGTTAGTGCCCACAGCATGGGTAACTTGTACATCTATGAAGGCACCATTAATCAATCCCTTCAGAATTTTGTAGGATTTTTTTTAATTGGTTCGGTAAGTTGAGGGGCTCTCCTTGGGGACTGCCTGAATCACGCATTGGCCCATGTCCAGACCGGAGATTCACAGCTTTAAAACTCATTGACAAGATGTAGTTGTTACTTTTACCTCTAAAGACCTATAAACTGTTACAACACTAGCTGTAGTATTAGATTCACTCGTGTTTTGTATGGTTTTACAATGTGTCTCGTCACGCATGCTCCCGAGACAGGGGTGCTTTCAGGCAGGCGGACGTTTTCAACACAAACCCAGCACTTCATACACACGGTCATTACAGAGACTCAAGGAGACATTCACTGGCGGGCCGGGGGAGACGGAGGAAGGAACGATGTGGGAAAACTCACAGGTGAGCGTTTTTTTTTTTTTATCACACACTGTTTTTTGGTGATGTGTTCGGTATATGCTCACTGTAAACACGGAAGTGAGCGCAGTGCAGTGCTGCATTTGATCGGTCAGACTGATCACGTACACGTTTGTGCGCTACTCATGGACAAATCTGATCGGTGAAATTTGCAGAAGTTGATGACAATTGGCCAAAATTGCGGTAAAGTTGCGGTGATTGCACAAATTTCAAATTATGCAGGACCTGCAGAAGTCACCAGAATTGGTAAAATCGCAACATTCTGAAATCCTGGAGGGTCTGAGATAATGCTGAACGGTACATACAGATTGTGGAGCAACATATGCTGCCATCCAAGCAATGTCTTTTTCAGGGATGTCCCTGCTTATTTCAACAAGACAATGTCAAGCCACATTCTGCACGTGTTACAACAGCATAGCTTAGTAGTAAGAGAGTCCTGGTACTTGACTGGCCTGCCTGCAGTCTAGACCTGTCTCCCACTAAAAATGTGTGGAACATTATGAAGCACAAAAATGACAACAGAGACCCCAGACTTTTGAGCAACTGAAGTTGTACAGCAAGCAAGAATTTGAAAGAATTCAACCCACAAAGCTTCAACAGTTGGTGTCCTCAGTTCCTAAATGCTTACTGAGTGTTGTTAAAAGGAAAGGTGATGTAACACAGTGGTAAACATGCCCCTGTCCCAGCTTTTTTTGCCATGTTTTACAGGTATCAAAGTTTTTCAGTTTGAACATTAAATATCGTGTCTTGGAGTGTCTTCAACTGAATATACAGCTGGGAAAATAAGTACTGAACACATCAACATTTTTCTCATTAAACATATTTCTGATGGAGCCATTGACCTGAGATTTACACCAGATATAAGTAACAAGTAGTCCCAAGTAGTATATACAAAGAAATCAAGGCAACTGTGTTCACAAAACAAGTTATATTTAATAAAGTGGAATGAAACGGGATAAGTATTAAATACACTTTGTGAAATTCATTTAATATTTAGTAGAAAAGCCTTTTTTGGTAATAACAGCTTCCAGACGCCACCTGTATGGAGAAACTAGGTGCAGGCATTGCTCAGGAGTGATTTTAGCCCATTCTTCCACACAAACTCTTCAAATCTTGAAGGTTCCATGGGCGTCTTCTATGAATTCTGACCTTCAGTTCGTTCCGTAGATTTTCAATTGAATTCAAGTCAGGCGACTGACGGGCATTCTAGCAGCTTTATTTTCCTTCAATGGAGCAAGTTAAAAGTTTCCTTGGCTGTGTGTTTGGTATCATTGTCTTGCTGAAATATCCACCCTCGTTTCATCTTCAGCATCTTGGCAGATGGCAACAGGTTCTTACCAAGGATGTCTCTATACAGCCATTCATCTTTCCTTCAATTATATGAAGTCTGCCTGTACCATGTGCTGAAAAACACCCCCACACCATGATGTTGCCACCGCCAAACTTCACTGTTAGTATGGTGGTTTTGGGCTGATGTGCAGTGCCATTTCTCCTCCAAACATGTTGTGTGTTGTGGCATCCAACAAGTTCAATTTTGGTGTTATCTGACCAGACTATATTCTCCCAGTATTTTACTGGCTTGCCCAAATGTTGTGCAGCAAACTTTAAATGAGCTTCAACATACTTTTTCTTCAGCAGTGGGGTCTTGCGAGGTGAGCGGGCATATGTCCGTGTTTTCTTTGAAACAGCAGTACCTGCTAACTTCAGGTCTTTCTCGAGCTCTCCATGAGTGGTCTTTGGCTCTTGGATAACTCTTCTGATAATTCTTTTGACTCCTCTGCCAGAAATCTTGCAAGGAGCTCCTGCTCATGGCCTGTTTATGGTAAAATAATGTTCTTTCCACTTTTTAAATTTAATCATTTATTTAAAAGGGATAGTACCCATTAATGAACTTCCATCAAATTGTAGAAGTAAATAGGTCAGATTGTAGCAAATTTGCTAATTTCCAGCCATAGTTCTTTGGCAGAACAAAGTCAATACCAAGGCTTACACAAATATAAAACAAACAATTTAGAACAACACATAACTAATAAACAAGAGACACATCTGAGTAAACAAAAATGAACAATTTAAAAATGATCACAGATTTGATGTTGCTTCAACCATTGTTTGAGGTGTACTTTGAATGTAAATAGTGAGGAAGATTCCCTTAATGAGACTGGTAAACCATTCCAGTATTTGCTTTCTCTAACTGACAACACAGTTTGTCCAAATGTGGTACGCCTGTATCGAACCCCACAGTCTCATCTGGTGGAGGTCCTGGTGCCAACAGCACTCTCAGTCCTCTGTTTGATAAAATCCTTTAAAGGTGGTGGAGCAAGGCCATTTAAAACCTTGTATATAAGACAAGCATACTGGAAATTCATAAAATTATCAAAACTCAGTAGACTATGTTTTTCTAAAATGTCACAGTGGTGAAATGATAATGGCTTTTTATCGTATATTTTCATTGCTTTTTTGAAATGACCCTATTTGTTTACAAACTATTCCACATGAAATGGACCATGTAGTGATGCAATATTCAATATGAGACAGAATCATAGCATGTAAATACATTTTGGCTGCACAACTGCTCAAGAATGGCTGTATTTGTTTAAAATTCTGGAGATTAAATTTGACAGTGTTTGCCACCTTCTTCGTACATTTTTTTAAAAGTTAACATGGGGTCCAATATAAGTCCTACCTGAATTCATTTACAATGTCCAGTTCTTCTCCTCCTATGAATAACAACAAGAATTCCTTAGCCAGTTTTCAACACTGTTCATGGTTGTTCCGAATGATGGAAAAAATTATCTGTCCTTGGACTGTGTCCTCGGCGGTGCCAACAGCCGTGCCAGCCAGCTTTGTACCTGTGTCTATATACTGTATACGTCTTGTAGGGAGTCATGTGCTCTGTCTATGTGCCGTCATATAGACATCATCTGGTGGGTCTTCTTCTTCTTCTTCTTCGTTCAGACCACGGAAGGGTCTCCTCCTGTCTCAGACGGCTGTGTTGTTCACAGTCCTGCCTGCGGCGTACTGGTGGAACCTGAGGGGTTTCATGTTCCCATCCTTTCCCATCCCATGTTGATCATCCTTTCTGACGTGCAGCAGTTCTCCTCATTCTATTGCTCTCCATCTGGAGAGCAATAGAATGAGACCGCTTCTTCTTCTTCGTTGAGACCGCTGGTTGAGGGATAGGTGCGTCGTAATTCCAGTTCATGGACAGTCAGAATCATGAAAATGGATCTGGGCAAAAAGAGGCTTCCCGGCATGGACTCACTGTATATGACATCATAAAGTCATGAAGGCAGGCTTGATGTATATGACATCATAAAGACACATTTGTCTATGTGCCATCATATAGGCATCGCAAGTCGTCCTGTGATGCCTGAGTCCATGATCTATATGACATCATAAAGACACATTTGTCTGTGTGTCCTATGATGTCTGAGTTCAAAGACACATGGTCTATATAACATCATAATGACGTATTTGTCTATGTGTCCTATGATGCTTGAACATCATAGGACATCCTATGATGTTCAGGCAGAGATCATAGGACGTCCTTTGATGTCCTATGAATGTGACACACACACAGATTTCTTGCTTTTATAGAGTGATAAGGTGGCAAAGGTCTAGAAAAAGCTCTTTGCTTCTACCCATCATGGGCTGTTTGTGGTGTGACAATCTGATATTCAGAAACATTTTTAAAGACTGTCAGTCAGGACTTAACCAGCTGAAATTAATTTGCACTGATGCAGGATGGGATGGCTTCCTAAATTCTGATGTTCAGCTGCTGTCTTGGCTTTCTATGCCTTTTTGCACTTCTTTTTCCTCGTGTGTTCAATACTTATTCCCTGTGTCATGCCACTTTATTAAATATAACTTGTTTTGTGAACACAGTTGCTTTTATTTCTTTGTATATATGGATTACTTGGGTTGTTACTGATATCTGGTGAAAATCTCAGGCCAATGGCTCCATCAGAAATATGTTTAATGAGAAAAATGTTGATGTGTTCAATACTTATTTTCCCCACTGTATGTTGAAAAGGATTTTTAAGTCATTGTATTTTGTTATTTACTTTTTACACAACGTCCCAACTTCACTGGAATTGGGGTTATAGCACTGTAGACTGCAGTTTACTTAATGAACACAATACAAATAAGAACAATAGTTTACTTTAAAATGAAGGTAAAACATTCATGTTATGAGTATAAACTCACCTGTCAGCACTTTTTGTCAAAGTCACAGGAAGCCACTGGTTATGGAGAAAATGTGGCACCAGAGTGGCATGTTGCAGACTCTTAAATACAGCAGTCCCCAGCAACTGGTTGCCTTCTGTTCATCCAGCCATCTATCTTCTACCGCTGAATCCAGGGATGCCCAACCTGGGGTTCCTGGAGCATTCAGGTTTCTGTGGGAAATTTTCTAATTTCACTTCTTAATTGGTCCAAAGATCTGCAAATAATTTGTCATTGTTGTGCATGTGTTCTGTAGGCACCCTTGCACCCATGCACAACAACAGTAAATTATTTGCAAATCTTTGGACCAATTAAGAAGTGAAATGAGAAAATTTCCCATAGAAAACTGAACGTTCCAGGAGCCCCAGGTTGGGCACCCCTGGCTTAATCCTTTTTGGGTCGTGGGGGAGCTGGAGCCCATCCCACCGTGTTTGGGCAAGAGACAGGGTACACCCTGGACAGATCACCAGTCCATTGCAGGGCCAACACAGAGAGACAGACAACCATTCACTCTTACATTCATACCTAAGAACAATTTAGAATCCTCAGTTGATGCCAATTAACCTAACGTGTATGTCTTTGGCCTGTGGGAGGAAACTGGATTTCCCAAAGAAAACCCACACAGACATGGGGAGAACATGCAAACACCACACAGAAGGGTTACTGATGGTCAGGGGGTGGGATCAAACCCATGACCTCCTTACTGTGCTGCCACAGTGCTAATCACTGCACTACCGAACTGCCTTCTGTTTACTTCCAAAATGTGAAATCAGTGTTTTCACATGACCCTTGACAAGAAAGCAAATGAAATGTTAAGCTATTGTTCAAGGTCTCCTGCAAGTGATTAGAGATCATTTACATTTGCCAAGACAATGGGTGGACTGGCTGGCTCATCAAACAGTGTTCTGAGGAAATAAGAACCCCGCCCGTCCCACGACTTGAGGTTGCAGTAAAACACACACACATGCGTGCATACACCACCACCACCACCACCCACACTGATGCCCAACACAGACGGCACACAACCAGAACAGCATCAGTATTGGTCCAAATCTTGGGCTGCTGTTCCATTCTTATCAAACCCTCAGTTGAGTCCTTGTTCCCTGTGGATGGACACATTAACATTCAAGAGATCATCACATAAAACTACACCTCAGAGAAAATCTGAGATCTAATCAGAATTAGTTTGTGTTGCTTCAACGTTGCAAAAAAAACTAAAAAAAGCCCCAAAAAACAAAACACGTCAGCAAATTGTATGGGATCAAGGGTTGTTTTCCATAACGCCCCCTCCACCCCCACCCCGAAGCAGCACTGTCCAGGTTAAGTCTAATTGAAATCAAAGCGATATAATTCATTCTCGAGTATGATAAGATGGAATCCCCTTGCTCTGATGCAGGGTCCTAATAAAGGAGACATTTGTTTGTTTTGAATGGTTATGAAAGGACCCGTTTGTTTGGCTTTGCCCACTGTTGTCAAGGAGACCAGCATTCCCCAGAGTACTGGTCATGTTAATTGTTTTATTCCTCCCACTCTCCTCCTCTTGCTTGTGGCCAAAGACACAATCAAGCAAGTGTGGACAGACTCCCATGTTTGAATTCTTTTCTTTTCATGTTCGTCTGTCTTTTTTTGTCTGCTCCGTTGTCTCTTTGTATTTTCCTGTCTGTTTGTCTCTTGTGTTTGAATAATCTCTCCCATCCTGGGCCTTTTCTCTCACTTGTCCCTCATGTCCATGAAACAGCTGTCTGGCTCAAGGAGATGACCACAGACATTCTTAGAGAAGTTATTTGCTGTGAAATCTTGGCGTGAACTTTAGCCACATTTAACGCTCAAGGCGAAACCATGAAGTTGATAACTGTTGGCAAGCACATATGATATGAAGTTTTTATACCTCATATGAAAGATTGTAAACACTGTTTTGCTCAGCTGCAAACCACTTCTCTCTCTAAGTGCATATCAAAAGTTATTTAGCCATCAAATTTTCCAAGTTATTTTGTTTGGAGTCTTTGTTTACCTACACAGTTCATGCAAACTTTGAAAAATTCCAAACCTACCCAGAGTACGTTTTAGAAGTCCTTTAGTAATGGTGATGATTGCATAGTAACAGCAATAGAGCAATTTTATACTGAAATTGCTTGCAGCCCCACAAGCCAGAAATCACTTCACAGGGAACACTCTGCATACTGAGAGCAACTATGAAATATGAAACCATGCAATTATCTTCAGGGTCACACAGCTCTATCACATTTGACCATTTGACAGATGTGTTAAAGATGTGCCAGATTAATAGTTTAGAATTAAACATTGTGTAACGGCTGTGCATCTTTAAGCCAATATTGGATTCACTGTTTTGACTAGCATTAATTACCAATTGATGGAATTGACTAGCACGTTCCTTTTTTTGTTTCTGTATTGTAGCTGGAACATTTGGTGGTAGTTGCCACTAAATCTTAGTGGACTTGGGTGTAATTCTGTGGTTTTCTTTAATCAATATCAATGCTTCAGAGAACCACAAGCTGATAAAGTGGGATGCTGGAAATAGGAATTCTTAATTAAAATGTGCTACCAAAGCTAGTTAACTGCCATAGTAAGTATGGTAAGGTGGGCTTGTGGCCGACCATATGGCAACAGTTTGTGTGTTTCACACATGACTGTTGCTTCAGAAAGTTTTAAAAGAGATGACATAAGAATGAATATGATTAATTTCTCTTCGCTGCACTAATGGAGAAACAGGGTGCTGTTCAAAATGGCTTACATAAATTCTCCTCATTTCCCTGCTTGCTTGAATGAATCCACTGTGACATAAACCACTGCTGCCGTCTTTTTTATTAGCAATAGTGGACAAGAGTACAGCTGGTGTACTTGGGTAATGCTATTACAGTAAACCATCAAGCCATTTTCAAATTTGATGTCAAACTCAGGGATACTGCAAATCTGTACAACAAATGGATCACAGTGTAGACACGTACCTTGTTTCTTGGTAGTATTGGGTGCCGTAAGGAATAAAATAATTACCACATTATTTTCATTAGCTGAAACCATACACTAAAGAGAAAAATGCCACAGTGAATTGCAAAGAAAATGCTCTCTCTTTCCATAGTCTGTTCCATTCTACCAAAACTTAAGAAGGGATTGTTATGTCCATAACTCGTGCTATTAAGAATCAGGCTGGAGGTGCAGTAGAATGTAACTTTATTATCAGAACCACACGTAACACAGGTGCTCCGTATAGGCAGACGGTTGATGGTGAAAGAGACGGGGTCTCTTCCGCCCTTGCCTTTTATACCCCGGGTGACGGCGGAACTGGAAAGGCGGGCCATCACCCCCACTACACCCAGGGTGTACCCAACGCCATATTGGTACACCACATTCCCCCAAACACAACAATTAGGTCCTCCCAAATTTAGACCTGACTCGAGTGCTAAAAGCAATAATACCTATGTACAGAAATAAATATATACAGGCCTATCCATTCACACAACATAAACTAGAGGGGGCTAGGTAGACTGCCAACCCACCTCAACATGGCTAGACGGGTTATTCTGCCGTCTTTGAAATAATAGAGTCCATAAAAATAAGAAATGACCGTGTTCCTAAAATTAAAACAATCCCAAAACATATATGTATATATATATATATATATATATATACAGTATACATATATATATATATATATATATATATATATATATATATATATATATATATATATACTGTATATTCACACATTCAGAACTCTCATAACAAAACACAAACAGTCTCAATATGTACACTCATAATGTGTTGCCAGCCCCCACCCCACAACTTGGACAATTCACACAACAAAACATATATCAAACATAATACAGTGTTGAGGGTCTTTTGTTTTTAAACAACACAGGGCAAAATGCAACCAGTACATATTAACTTTGTGACTTTAGGGAAAAATGGCACATTAGCAACACTATCACACCATGCCAATAGCCCCCCCCCCCCACACACACACAGTCATCTTACAGTTCCAATGGGAGACCCACTCTATGGATTTACATCTGGTGGATCCCTCCCAGAGTGCCTTCACCTCTTCGTCTCTGGAGACAAGCCACGTCGGCGTTTCTTCTCATCCGCTCGCCGCAGCTCGTTAGGGTATCTCCACGACTCATCGGACAGTCTCAAGTAGCCGTCCTCCCGGGCAGCCATCACCTACAGCTGCCCCGGTCATCTTGCCGCTCTCTTTTCTTGTGGAAGCCTCTCAGCTGAGCTTCTACCCTAGGCCGGACCTGGTCGCCGATGCGCAAGGGAGCTCGATTTGGCTTCAGATGATCACCATATCGTGACCGGGCTTCCTCCTTGGGTCGAACCTTGTCACCGACCCGATCCAGAGTCCTCCTTGATCTCCGGTGTCGTTGTTTGGCGCGTCGTAGAATTGCACCTGCTGGTCCTGCCCCGCTCTCTTTCATCCTAAACGCCGGCACAGCCCGCGCAGCTCCTCGCTTCACGGTATCACGGCATCTTGGCTCCATCAGCCATCCCGGGCGTTCCGCTGTGCCGTCCAGTTCCCACACCCAGGGCAACTTGGACACTGACACGGGAACCCCCCCGAGATGGTGCTCTGTGTTGCTGGTCTTGCACCCCTCCCATAATACCAGGCCAGTCACTGTCCCAAACCACATCGTCCTCCACGTGCAGAGCAGGTCGGTCCCACAAACCGCTACCTGACCACTCCTCTCCAACACCGCAGGTGATCACGAATCCCAGGGCGTAGAACATATCACATCCCATGATGTTCGACCCACCAGTGGTCACCACGAACTGGACGTTGGACATCATTGCCGACTTGTACCTCGCTGTCAATTCCAACGAACCCATGATGGCTAACCTGCTTCCTCTATAGCCAAAGCACGGCATCAACAGTTCTCTCACATGGTAATGCAGGAACAGACTCCTCACAGTGGGCCAGTTCAACAAGGAAATTGCTGACCCCGTGTCTACCAACAACGGCACTTCCACGCTGTCCAGCGAAATGTCACGGTAAATCCGCCCATCTGTGCTGAGGGAGATGATATGAACAACCGTAGGAGTCGCTGTGGGGGAGTCCGCCTCAGGTCTTCGGTCCCCTCGCTCAAAATTTTAGCAGGCTCTGGCGAAACGGTGCAGAAGACCACACTTGCCACAGCGTTTGCCCTTCACCAGACACTCTCTTGTCTTGTATTGGTGCCTGGCGGACCCAAAGCCATAACATCTTGGCGTACCCGGGGCGGACCTAATCTTCACAGCAGCAACATATTCCTCTTCATTCACGCTGTCTTCGCTGTCCGAGCCCGCAGCCAGCACCTTCAAACGTGGTTCAGTTCGCCCCGACGTGCTTCTCTTACCGAGGTCTTTTGACAATTTCTCCACTGCCTCAAACTGCTGCACTATCTCAATAACCGTAGCTAATGTCAGTTCATCCGGGTAAGTCAGGAGCCTCGATCGTGTTGCAGAACAAAGAGTGTGCTCCGCTAGTTGATCACGGACCATCTCTTCCTCTAGGGCTCAAAATTGGCACTCCCCCGCCAGCTGACGCAGGTCTGCAACGTAGCACTGCACCGACTCGCTTGTCTGCTGGTGGCACTGCTGAAACTGAATTCTCCGGACTACGACATTTTCTGGAGTGTGAAAGTAGCGCGCCATTAGCCCAACTACATCTTCAAAAGTATCGGCCCCTCCTAATGTGCCGAGGATTCTTTGACCCTCCATGCCAAGATTATGGACCAGTACAGCTCTCGCACACAGTTTCTTGAGCTCACCGAGATTAAGGGCCACCAGATAGTTCTGGAAAGCCATGTACCACCTAGCCCAGGGGACCGACGGCTTGCCCAGAACCTCCAAAAATGGCCAAAAAGTGGAAACAGCTCGCTCCATACTTTTTTCCTCGTTGCCAAATGTTATGTCCATAACTCATGCTATTAAGAATCAGGCTGGAGGTACAGTAGAACATAACTTTATTGTCAGAACCACACGTAACACAGGTGCTCCATATAGGCAGATGATTGATGGCGAAAGAGACAGGGTCTCTTCCGTCCTTGCCTTTTACACCCCATGTGACGGCAGAACCGGAAAGGTGGGCCATCACCCCCACTACACCCAGGGTGTACCCGACGCCATATTGGTACACCACAGGGATTCCCCAATGAAGGTAATTTATGACACTCCTGTTTTGTTTTTCTTTCAGTGGGACAGACTCACTTTTGAAACAATTTTTGACATTTCTACACTGGTTTCATTGGTCGGTCCATGAAGTTAATTTTAGGCTAAATTAAGGATTTGTTTTCTTTTTAAGGATTTGCTTCACGGTGTTTTGTCTTCTCTCGTAAAAGTCTCAAGTCAGTTATGGTCATAAGTAGGTGTGGGAATCTTTTGGTATCCAGCGAGTCGGGCCAATTACGATTTAGGGGGCTCAGAGTCGAGCCGATTACGATTCTCGATACATCTCGATGATCATTTTTTTTAAATTCACGATTTTTTTTCCTCCCACTGTGTGATAACTTCTTACTTTTAAAGCATTTGCAATGACTCATGAATTTACTTTCAATATCTTTTAATGTTTCAAAAAACCAACACAAAAAGTGCAACTGTAGCAGCACATTTGCTGCTATCAGACTTCACAGTATCCTGAATTTGAACAAATAAGACTTATAACAAACATTCTGTTGTGTGCAATAAGTAACTGAGTCCTTCAGTCCGAAAACCCACAACATTTTGCTGTATCAAAATGACATTTACCTTTTGTACAAAAATTTGCAGTTATCGCTACTTTTGATTTAGTGGCAATGGATGTCCACGCATCACATGTGATAGCAATCTTACCCGCTGTCTTCAGTGATTGCAAGGCTTCAGCTTTACTCTTGTTGTAGAGAGTGGGGATGGCTGTGTCGGGAACAGGTCAAGTGGACCTCTGACCAAGTGAGCACCTCAAGTGGACCCCGGAATCCAGTCTATACATGTATACAGTGGTGTGAAAAAGTGTTTGCCCCCTTCCTGATTTCTCTTTGTTTTGTATGTTTGTCACACTTAAATGTTTCAGATCATCAAACAAATTTAAATATTAGACAAAGATAACACAAGTAAACACAAAATGCAGTTTTTAAATGAGGGTATTTATTATTAAGGGAAAAAAAAACCCAAACCTACATGGCCCTGTGTGAAAAAGTGATTGCCCCCTAAACCTAATAACTGGTTGGCTACCCTTAGAAGCAATAACTGCAATCAAGCATTTGCGAAAACTGGAAATGAGTCTTTTACAGTGCTGTGGAGGAATTTTGGCCCACTCATCTTTGCAGAATTGTTGTAATTCAGCCACACTGGAGGGTTTTCCAGCATGAACTGCCTTTTTAAGGTCATGCCACAGCATCCTAATCGGATTCAGGTCAGGACTATGACTAGGTCACTCCAGTCTTCATTTTGTTTTTCTTAAGCCATTCAGAGGTCGACTTGCTGGTGTGTTTTAGATCATTGTCCTGCTGCAGAACCCAAGTGCGCTTCAGTTTGAGGTCACGAACAGATGGCCGGACATTCTCCTTCAGGATTTTTGGGTAGATAGCAGAATTCATGGTTCCATTTACCACAGCAAGTCTTCCAGGCCTGAAGCAGCAAAACAGCCCCAGACCATCACACTACCACCAATATATTTTACTGTTGGTGTGATGTTCCTTTTCTGAAATGCGCTGTTATTTTTACGCCGGATGTAATGGGACATACACCTTCCAAAAAGTTCAACTTTTGTCTCGTCAGTCCACAGAGTATTTTCCCAAAAGTCTTGGGGATCATCAAAGATGTTTTCTGGCCAAACTGAGATGAGCCTTTATCTTCTTTTTGCTCAGCAGTGGCTTTCGTCTTGGAACTCTGCCATGCTGGCCATTTTTGCCAGCATGGCAAAAATGGCCATGCTGGCAGATCATGGCCATTTTTGGTGTTTATTATTAAGGGTAAAAAAAATTCAAATCTACATGGCCCTATGTGATAAAGTGATTGCCCCCTGTGAAAACATAAATTAACTGTGGTTTATCACATCTTTGGAAAGCTGACTTCAGTTTCTCTAGCCACACCCAGGCCTGATTACTGCCACACCTGTTCTCAATCAAGAAATCCCTTAAATAGGACCTGCCTGACAAAGTGAAGTAGACCAAAAGATCCTCAAAAGCTAAACATCATGCTGTGACCCAAAGAAATTCAGGAACAAATGAGAAACAAAGTAACTGAGATCTATCAGTCTGGAAAAGGTTATAAATCCATTTCCAAAGCTTTGGAACTCCAGCAAACCACACTGAGAGCAATTATCTACAAATGGCAAAAACATGGAACAGTGGTGAACCTTCCCAGGAGTGGCCGGCCAACCAAAATTATCCCAAGAGCGCAGCGACGACTCATCCAAGAGGTCACAAAAGACCTCACAACAACATCTAAAGAACTGCCAGCCTCACTTGCCTCAGTTAAGGTCAGTGTTCATGACTCCACCATAAGAAAGACTTTTTCATTCTGGCCGCCGACCTTTTTGTTCTGGCCAAATTAATTATGTTATTAATAATATTTAATAATTGGAATCTTGACATTTCTGTATCAATTCAGAATCATTCATGTCCGCATCGAGATGCATCGGAAAAATAATTATTTCTCCCACCCCTAGTCATAAGTGATTTGCAAGTGCAACCAAACTTAGCAGTGTCAAGTCTTTAACTCCCCTTTAGCATTCTTTTTTCATCACTGAAGCCTCTCATTTGGCCTGAGAGCACATTGGACACTACAATGACTCACTATCATCTTTTGTGTTACAAAGTGGGTTGTGGCTAGAGTTACCTTGTTAACCCATGTAAGACAATACGACAGACTGTTGACAATTTAGTCTTTATTCTTAAATTTTCAAAACTAAGCATCTTGCAAATTGCCTATTAAGGTTAGTTCTTCTGTCTAGGGTGTAGCCCACCTCTCACCCAAAGATCCTGGGATAGCCTCCAGCCCAACTAAACAATTAAGCCGTTAAGAAAATGGATGGATGGGTTTGCTCTCTTCTCTTACAGGAATTCGCTTCTGGTATCAAACTTGTAATCGGCTGTGGCTTTTCTGTTGGATAGGCTTTTTAAAAATATCTATTTATTACCTCCGCCAAGGAGGTTATGTTTTCATCGGCGTTGGTTTGTCTGTTTGTTTGTTTGTTTGTTAGCAAGATAACTCAAAAAGTTATGGACAGATTTTCATGAAATTTTCACAGATTGTCAGAAATGGGGTATCCTACAGATGATTAGATTTTGGTGGTGATCCGGATCACTGTCCAGAAGAAAACCGCCATTATGGAAAATGCGATTTTCGTCAATAACTACTGAACCACTAATCCTATCATTGTCAACCCAACTGCTAGTCATATGTTTTCATGGTCAAGGAATCTGAAAACGTACACACAAACACTGTATGGGGGAACTGTGGCGCTTGGCGGAGGTCTGCGCTCTCCGAGTGCTTTTCTACTTTATTTATTATATTGTAGGTGTCTGCCTGGTGGTAGATGGATGTCTCCCACTTGAGGTGTTTCGGGCACGTCCCACTGGGAGAAGACCCCAGGGCAGACCCAGGACTCTGTGGAGAGACTATAGGCGCTTTTCCACTTGGAACCCAAAGGCCTCCTTTGGCCTGGAACCGAACAGTACCGTTCGGCACCCATGGTTTTCCACAGCACAAGGCTCACTGTAGCATGGGTGGGAGAAGGAGGGAGTTGGAGGCGGGATTTGGAGGGAGTTGGAGGCGGTGCTACACTCCCCATGAGGCAGCGCCATATTCCTGTTCAGTAAAATCAACATCAAAACATGTAGCAATACATCTCCAAAAATAATGCAAAAGTTAAATATATTTGGACACTCATGTCAGAAAGTGAGACCCATATATTATACAGAATCATTAATCAGACAGTGAAGTATTGTTAGATTTTAATCATTTATTGGCTCACAGCACATGAATATCAAAAATTACTTTTCTCGATAAATAGATGGTTAGGTAAAAATACATGATCTATGTCAAAATCATGGAGAGACTGTTGAGACGTCATGGAATTTATCTGCTCCAGCCAGTGGTGTTGTGGCAAAACATGGATCAGGTGCCATATGAGCCGTTAAATATACAGTATATTTCAACAGGTAAACAGTACTGAGTTGGGCATAAGATATATTTAGCAATTATGATGCATTTTAAGCCAAAACAAATGGATCTAGGATTAGAAGTAATTAAAACTAGAAAAGCACTCGGAGAGCGCAGACCTCCGCCAAGCGCAACAGTTCCCCCCATACAGTGTTTGTGTGTACATTTTCAGATTCCTTGACCATGAAAACATATGACTAGCAATTGGATTCACAATGATTATTTGTTTATTTGACAGGGACAGTGCAATAAACATAGACAATTAATCAATGACAATCAATGTGATGGTGATAGGATTAGTGGTTCAGTAGTAAAAGCATTGCCTCCTTGGCGGAGGTAATAAACTGAAGTGTTGCTGTTGTGTCCATCTCCTCCACTGACGGATGCAGATTGGGTAGACAGGTTGCCGTGGGTTTTATATTATATTATTGGGGTTGCGCTCCGCGGCAAAACAGAATTTAGAAGCTTCCCCGGCTGAGAGCTCGTTTTTGCGCAGCGCCTATGGCTGGTCAGTGAATTTCTGGCAAATGCGCAGCGCCTATGGCTGGGCGGTGAATTTCTGCCAAATGCACAGCGCCTATGGCTGGCCGGGGAATTTCTGCCAAATAATCCGACGGCGGACAGCTGCCCGTGTCAGGTTTTGCAGCTGCGCGCAAACACAGGCACGCTGGCGGGCCCAGGCCACCAGTGTTTTCCGCGTGCTTTTGTGCGTAAAACGTTGAAAAACGCAGAGTTTGTGTTGGTCAGAAGCGGCGACCAGCGCCCTCCATTGCGCCTGCGCACATGTTGAAAATGGCCGTATGTCACAGTGTTAAAAAATGCTTTAAAAAATTCCTGTATCCAGACGGTGATGCGGATCATCCCCAAAATTTAATCAGTTCTTCCTTGTACCATTTCCAACAACGCCTGAAAGTTTCATGGAAATCCGTCCAAAAGTTTTTGAGTTATCTTGCTAACCAACAGACAAACAGACCGACAGACAGACAGACAGACAAACAGACAAACACACAGACAAACCCCGGCAAAAACATTACCTCCTCCTGGCCTTTTCGGCCTGGCGGAGGTAATAAAGCAGTCCCAAGGTCACATGGAGAAATACGTGGATTAACTGGAAATATATCGTATTGAGTATTGCTGACTACATGTAGATACTGTATAAATATATATTCTCTGCATCAACAGTGAACTATACTTGTATTCATGTAGTATTGCCCTGGGAATTTTGACAATAAACCTTTGTACTTTTGCAGATGTCTCTATTTTGTTTTACAGTCTTCAGCAAATAATTGTTCTGGTTACATTTCTTAAAATGAGCCATTATTTTCAAAGTCACTGATAAATGGTTTGTACAGTTGACTCTTTTCCCACCGGTGTCTGAACAGACAAAATAGAAAATCATGATGCAAACAAATAAATCACAAAATTTTTTATTCCAATCAGCAGCAAATTACAGATTATTTAGAATGTGCAAAATTCAAACTGTAAAAAAAAAAAGAAACAGACAAAACGTGACAAAAAATAAGCAACAGCACAACACAGACTGGATATGATAATCCGTGTGTGATTTTACATGTCGTTTTGTATATACAGCCGTGGACAAAATTGTTGGTACCCCTCTGTTAATGAAAGAAAAATCCACAATGGTCACAGAAATAACTTGAATCTGACAAAAGTGGTAATAAATAAAAATTCTATGAAAATTAACCAATGAAAATCAGACAGTGCTTTTGAATTGTGGTTCAACAGAATTATTTTAAAAAACAAACTCATGAAACAGACCTGGACAAAAATGATGGTACCCCTAGAAAAGATTGAAAATAGGCCATAGGGACATGAACATGATCATAGGGACATGTCCAACCAAGATGTGTCCTCTAATTAACATCACAGGTGTCTACAAACTTGTAGTCAATCGGCCTATTTAAAGGGTGACAAGTAGTCACTGTGCTGTGACCATTGTGGGTTTTTCTTTCATTAACAGACGGGTACCAACAATTTTGTCCACGTGTGTGTGTTTGGAGTATTTATTCCTTTAGTTTTTGTTTAAATTGTCCAAGCTTTGTACATGATTTTAATTCAGGTCCAAAAGCGTTCCACAGTCTGACACCTTGCACTGAAACACAGTGTTGCTTGGTAGTAGTTCTCAGACTCAGAACTCACTGGAGAGACAACATCTCCCAGTTGGTCTGGGAACACCTTGGTATCCTCTCTGAAGATCTGGAGCAGGTGGCTGAGGAGAGGGAAGTCTGGGCTTCTCTGCTTGAACTGCTGCCTCTGCGACCCGGACCTCTGGAAAAGTGGTAGAAGATGGATGGATGGATGTCATGTATGGGAGCATTAATGAATGATACAAAGTCTATAGTGTGGGTTGATTCAGCAAAATATTTCACTCTGCGCAGTATTGTGACTGATTTGCATATTTTACCTTTAATATAATTAATATGTGACTTCCAACACAGTTTATTATCAATTATTACACCAAGGATTTTAATTTTGGATACCCTTTCAATCTCTACACCATTTATACTGAGTTTAAATACTGAGTTGTTGTGATGGTGTGAAATAACGTTATCAATAAAGTTTAGCCACCGCTGTGTCGCCCTGGTTTCAAGTGTGGGTGGTGTTTTGTGCTTGTATTGCTAAAATATAAAAGGAAGCACTACAATGGGTCTCAAATATTTGTAATGTGTTCTATTACTGAATGAGTTTAAAGATGAAATACTATACACATATAAACTAAATTCTAATGGTGAACGAACATTTCCCATTCCCCAAGGTGCAAGATACGCTATTATGACTAGAACTCAAAGGATCACAGAAATGATCTGATAAAAATAAATAAACAAGCGGTTTATTTTATGGTGGCTACTATTGGATGTGTCATTCATTTTCAATTGCTCTGTAATTAATATTCACACACATAAATCTCAGTTCAGTCCCTTTCATATTAAGTGGAAATTGTGCTCCTTTAAATTTGGCACTTTACCTAAACTTGAACTTAAAGCGAGGTAGTCGGATCCGGGAAAAAAAATGCTTTTTTTGGGTGCATGGAAAGAAAATCCTACAGACACATATAGCGCGATTGTCTGCGAGTCTGAATGACCTGTTCCATGAGCAAATGTACGTTTTTTGGTCTGTGGCAGTTTAAATTGAATTCTTTCCTCCCGAAAATATCATTTTTGAATATTAATTACAGCTAAATGGGAGCAGTTTCGATGCCGACATTTCACATCCTAATATACGTGTTCTATACACCATCGGCTTTTGCATATCCGACTACCTCGCTTTAAAAAGCAAAAGATTTGACTATAAATATGATGTGTTGTTTACCTGTCAAAATACATTGGTGTCAAAACGTCGCCATTCTGAGCAGATCCTGTTTGGACTCTACAATGAAATACACACAAATTAAGTACATGCACAGCACGAAAGTGCAACATGTAAAAAAAAAAAAATAAATAAAATAAACTTTTTACCAGGATTACAACTAGCTTATTTCATCAGATATTGTCCAACACAAAAAAACAACATACAAGGACGGACGTAGCATTAAGCTAGGTCATCGTTTAAACACGATTAAGTTTTCGTCTGTCCTAAGTGAACTTTCCACTGTTGGAAAAAATAACATAAAGCATGAATATCACATCACTCACCGTCCTGTATATCACAATATCACGGCTTCAACTGCTGAAGTTGGGTGCGTCGCAGCTGCACATTCAATTCAATTCGGGTGGCTGGGTCTAATTCCCGGTGCGTCTCTGTGTAATTTCTGGTGCGTCTGTTTGTGCGCACCACTGCAGGCTCAGTCTGCTTCCCTCTGCATTCTCTCATCAGCCGAAACGCACAGGAAACTCTGCTGGACTGCGGTGTTGGATTTCTGCTGATTTCTGTTAAGCCATTCTCTCGTTGTGGTTTATAATATCACTTGTTCGCGGGCTCACTGACGAAAAATTGCAAATGGCGACCAGCAAGCGATTCTCGGAAGTCAGTGTAACGCCCACATAACGCCCACTCTGATGACGCTACGCACAGACCAATGAATGGCCAGCAGTGGCGTGACGAAACGGGGCCGGTACCCTTCAGACCTGCTTTTTACGGTGCCGAAAAAAGTGTCGGTAAAACTGGAACTGTTCCGAAAAAGGGAACTGTGAGGCCTTTGGGTTCCGAGTGGGAAACCGGACAATGGAGGCCGATCGGGGCCGAACGGGGCCTTTGGGTTCCAAGTGGAAAAGCGCCTTTTGTCTCCCAGCTGGTCTGGGAACGCCTTGCTATCCTTTCTGAAGAGCTGGAGCAGGTGGCTGGGGAGAGGGAAGTCTGGGCTTCTCTGCTTGAACTGCTGCCTCCGTGACCCGGACCTCTGGAAAAGCGGTAGAAGATGGATGGATGGATAGATGGATATATTGTAGCTTTTAAAATTATAAATAAAACTATGATTATATAAATGTGTCATTAAAACAATAAGATAATGGATAAAAAACATTGCCTGTACTTAGACCAACTCTGACAGAAATGAATGGATTGCATTTGTGACACCACAAAGAAAACATGCCCTACCTTCCGTTGCCCTCTTTTCACTATCCAACTGGACAATCCTGTCTTAGGTTTACAGCAGTACATAGGAATACATATCATTGCTTTGGCGGATGTTAAGTCTGTATCTCATGGAACAGCGAATGCTGAGGAACATTGCAATTGTTGGGATTTCATTAGGGTTCATAAAAGGTTGCACAACAGTTCGCCAACAGATTTTACCATTCCCACTGTTTTTTCTTGTTTTTTTCTTATCGCAAAAATTTTCTAACATCTTCAAAAACTTTTTGCATCACCGAAAATTGATTGTGACTGTAAACACTGTTGATGAACTATTGTGCAACCTTTTATGAACTCTGACAATACCCCAACAATCGCAACATTCGTGACCATTCCTAAGCATTTGCTGCTTCATGAGATACTACCCTAGTGGCCTGCAGTAAAACAGAGATATCTGAGCACTAACTACTAACCTACCAGTGACCCTTTTGACTTTTACTTTGAAGCCGTGACAAGATCCCTTCAGACCAAATGTGAAACCGAAAATTTTTCGGCTGGCATGATTACATGTAAAATTCAAATCAAATTTGCATTAACGTGAAATGCAGACAGGTGGGGCTGCCTTCATAACTTCTGTAGCTGCTTTCTACCTGCTGTGGAAATCCCCAAAATGCTGTCATGTTTAGATTAACAACATTATCGGACAAGGCACACAGCATGGAAAATGTCACTGCATCCTCTAGAAAATGCACCTGGATGACGGTTGTTTACAGTGCGAACCTGCTAGCCCTTGTTAGCACATCCGTAGCAGGAGTGTGTGGGTGGATAAAATCTCGACACTCCATTTCAGCTGCAGAGCTCTGGTCCATCTGTCTGTAGGTTAGTGGTCGTCTCATTTTCAAACTACTCTCCACTGTTGATACTTTTAATCAGGTGATGACAGAATCTCAAGGCTGATTACTAGAACCACCTCCCTCAGATGCAAATTCGCTAATTTGCACATTTACATTAACTTCACATGTATTCACTCTTTGTAAAAAATTTGCTTTGCATTTGGTCTGAACGCACCTAAGAGTTGAAATGTTACCATGGAGGCTGTGGAGCAGTTGGAGTGACCCCCACTCTCCCGCACATTTGTACCGCACATCATCGTGGCAGTCCCCCAGGCATGCAGCATGGAGCGATAACAGAGACCTTCCATTTACAGCCTGAGGATCAATCCAGCCCATTGGCATCATAGTGTTAGCATTAGTGGCTGAAATAAAAACAAACTCAGTATTCTATACTGAGTGAAAATGGTCCATTATCCTCCTCTGTGGAATTATTTAAGAGCGGGAAGAGATTTTTTTATTTGGCTGACAAATTTTGATCGATCAGCATGTACAGTTAAAGCTTGGCCTCTGCAGTAGGCTCATTACTTGTGATTGGCCTTACTGCACATCACTTAGAAAACCTTTACACAATCACATTACCAGGCTGAAAATTGCTGTTTCAGGCAAAGCTTCACTTACTGTATAGGGTTTTTTGAGCAGCTTTATAACAACACAAATTGTTTTTGGTCTTTATAACTACATCAGTATGTCTCTGAGAGTTTAAAAACACTGACCCATGGAAAGTGTACAATATGAAAATTCAAAGCTATCACGTAAAGTATATTTTTTCATTTTATAGTAAGATGATATCAGGACATTAAGGTGCAACTTTTGATGCCAAATCCAACCATACTGATGTCATTACACGACAGCGGGACATCAAGGATGTGCACCTTACCAGAGCAATGAGAGAAACAACATGTCTCTCAGACCACCGGTTGTTGCGGTGGAGAGTTGCGTTCTCCTTCAAGCCCCCACGGCACAGGGTTCGGAAGACACCCGTGAAGAAGCTCAACGTGGCCAAGCTTGGCTCACTGGAGGCCAGGACCCAACTGAAGCAGCAACTTGTCACAAAACTTACTGACTTTGACGATGCCCTTTTTGAGACCGTTGACAGCCATTGGACTTTACTTCGTGATAATATCTATGAAGCAGCGGAGGAAGTTCTCGGCTTCACCAAACACAAGCATCAGGACTGGTTCAATGAAAACGATGGAGTAGCCATCCAACTGTTGGACTGTCTTCGCCGTGCCCATTTTGAGTATGTGAATGATAAGAGCTCGATTGCAAAGAAGGACACCTACCACCATGTCCAGCAGACAGTGCAGGTCTCGCTGTGTAGTATGATGGACCAGTGGTGGATTGCTAGAGCTGAGGACCTCCAAGAAGCTGCCAACAAGAACGATGTAAAAGCATTCTACAATGGCCTGAAGGCGGTCTACGGTCCGACATCACAGGGCAGTATGCCAATGTACTCTTTGGACGGTCAGACGCTCATTAGGGAGCCAGCTCTCATCCTGGAGCGTTGGGTAGAACACTTTAATGATGACCTGAATTGCCAATCTGTGATCTCTGATGAAGACATCGCACAGCATCCTCAGAGACCTATCATAGAGGAGCTAAATGTCCCACCTACAGTTACTGAGATTAAAGACGCCATCAAACAGACGTCTAGTGGTAAAGAAGCTGGTAGAGATGGTATCCCGTCGGAGATCTATAAGTGTGGTGGTAACATCGTTGTCGCCCATCTCGCCCAGTTATTTGCCACCATATGGGAGCAGGAGGCGGTTCCACAAGACTTCAAGGATGCAATGATTGTTCACCTGTACAAGCATAAGGGAAACCGCCACTGCTGCGATAACCACAGAGGAATATCGCTCCTCGCCATCGCTCGTAAGATTCTAGCACACATGATCATAAATGGCCTCAATCACTATGTTGTCAACAACATCATTTCCAAGAGTCAGTACGGCTGTCGAGCAGGACGAGGCACCATTGACATGATGTTTGCAGCCAGGCAAATACAAGAGAAGTGCTGAGAACAAAACTGTGATTTGTTCATAGTGTTTGTAGACCTGACTAAGGCCTTCGACTCTGTTGGAAGAGAGAGCCGGTGGAAACTGCTCACCAGGGTCGGGTGCCCTCCTAAGATCGTCAATATCATCCGCTCATTCCACAATGGCATGGTTGGGCGGGTGGTTGGGAGTGGTTTAATCTCTGATCCATTCCTGATCATCAACGGCACTAGGCAGGGGTGTGTTATGGCCCCGCTGCTCTTTAGTATCGGCTTCTCCGCAATGCTCCTTGATGTTTTCAAGGACTGCGACAGGGGTGTCAGGATCCGGTTTCGCACTGATGGCAATATATTCAACTTGCAACGTTTAAAGGCTAAAACAAAGACGTCATGCATGGTCTTCTCTATGCCGCTCACACAATTGAAGATGCGCAGTTCATCATTGACCAGTTTCCTAGAGCAACAAATCGTTATGGACTCACTGCAAGTATCAAGAAGACAGAGGTTTTACATCAACCTCGTCCTGGTGTGCTCCCGATAAATCCTGTTATTACCATCGGTGGCGAACCCCTCAAGGCAGTTGACAAGTTCTGCTACCTGGGGGACACCATCTCGCAGAACGCTAAGATTGATAATGAAGTTACCCACCGCATCAGCAAGGCTAGCACATCCTATGGATGCCTACAGCATCGTCTATGGTCGAAGCGTGGCATTCGTCTAAGTACCAAGATCAAGGTCTATCACACCGTTGTTCTATCTACACTTCTCTCTTGGTGTGAGTCATGGACAACCTATCGTCCCCATGTGAAGAAACTTGAACAGTTTCACATGCAGTGTTTAAAGAAGCTGTGTGGAATCACGTGGCGAGACAAAGTTGCCAATACTGAAGTCCTCCATCGGTGCAATATCACCAGCATCAAATCATTCATCATATGTGCCCAGTTGCGCTGTTCGGATGACAGATCAGCGCATTCCTAAAACCCTGTTATTTGGCCAGTTGGAAGAAGGGCGGAGGTCACGGGGCAGTCAGTGGAAGCAGTATAAAGATGTACTCAAAGCCTCACTCAAGTCGTGTGGGATTGATCCTATGACATGGGAAATGCAGGCCAAGAACTGCCCCCTTTGGTGAAAGATCTGCCATGAAGATGTTGACCTCTTCAAGAGAGATTGAACTGCCCATTTGGATGCCTGCCATGAAGCACGTCACGGTGCCGCCAAGCAACAGAGACGTCTACAGCAGTCGTGTCAGCCACTCAGCCAATTATGTACTACATCTGTTTCGAATGCGATATGCCATGCGCTTCACGCAACGACCTCATCAGTCATCGCTGTCACAAGCACCCCCTTACAATTTAATGTAGCCAGAAGGCGGGAGATCCATCATTGGTGACGGCTCAATCCATCAAGATGATATCAGGACATTAAGGTGCAACTTTTGATGCCAAATCCAACCATACTGATGTCTGTGATAAGTGGTGTTTCAAGTTTAAAACCATAGAGGACAGGTGTCTGTACTGATCTATTCATATTAAGTCTTACAGGTGGAAGTCAGCATACAGTAAGCAAAAGAAGCTGCTGTACTGGAATAATGTTAAGAGCACACAATTCCCCTCATTTTTTAAAATCCTGACATCTCCCTCTCCCTCCCTCCCTCTCTCCTACTGACTGAGCTATTTGAGGTTTTTTTGCCTACAGGAAAAGATTTTTTTACACCGTGACTATGGGTAAACACGCTGAATTGGCAAGGCACATGGTATTCTAGTTTGTTGGAAAATGACTCATATTCTTGTGATAAATAAGCGAAAACATTTATGACATCCTGCAGGCGTTACGGTATTCTGTTTTTAATTTTGGGGTTTTCAGTTGGATGTACGCTGATGTCCTTACAAACTTTATTTGGATCATTCTGTAAGTCGGCAACACACATTTGAACTCAACTATTCTGAAGTCATTTTATACCTACAAGGCCAATGCATGTAATCTGATAAAACTAATTTAATCAACCCAATCCAAAACTTCTGTGGTATTTAAGTAACAGGAAGTAAAGGTTGCAAATTTTAGATGCTCTGACAGCACGCATGCAGAGAGGATGATGGTGTTTTTGTTCATTTTATATTACTGTATTTTCCCTCAGCTTGCTCTTGCTGTAGCTCTCTCGAGATTTAATTAATTGCCCTTCCTTGCTGAGGTTTTTGTGGTGTTTCTCCTCATTGACTTTAAATGAAGAGCAACAACTTTAGGGTCTGTCAAGGTTTTATGTGAAGTTAGGTAATGCAAATGGGAAGTATTCTAACTAATGCAACACCAGACTATGATTTTTCTAAAACAAAATAACCCAGAATGGCACAAAATATATTACTGACTAGATCAGTGAACCAGGTAGAAACATCTATGTCTAATGAGGGTAGATAGAATACTTAGAAATGAACTTCACAGTACCTCACAAAAGTGAGTACATCCCTCACATTTTTGTAAATATTTTATTATATCTTTTCATGGGACAATGCTGAAGATATGACACTTTGATACAATGTAAAGCAGTCAGTGTACAGCTCGTATAACAGTGTAAATTTGCTGTCTCCTGAAAATAACTCAACACACAGCCATTAATGTCTAAATCGCTGGCAACAAAAGTGAGTACACCCCTAAGTGAAAATGTCCAAATTGTGCCCAATTAGCCATTTTTCCCTCCCTGGTGTCATATGACTCATTAGTGTTACAAGGTCTCAGGTGTGAATGGGGAGCAGTTGTGTTAAATTTGGTGTTATCACTCTCACACTCTCTCATACTAGTCACCGGAAGTTCAACATGGCACCTCATGGCAAATAACTCTCTGAGGATCTGAAAAAAAGAATTGTTGCACTACATAAAGATGGCCTAGGCTATAAGAAGATTGCCAACACCCTGAAACTGAGCTGCAGCACGGTGGCCAAGACCATACAGCGATTTAAAAGGACAGGTTCCACTCAGAACAGGCCCCGCCATGGTCGGCCAAAGAAGGTGAGTGCACATGCTCAGCGTCATATCCAAGAGGCTGTCTTTTGAAAATAGACGTATGAGTGCTGCCAGCATTGCTGCAGAGGTTGAAGGGGTAGGGGGGTCAGCCTGTCAGTGCTCAGACCATACGCCGCACACTGCATCAAATTGGTCTGCATGGCTGTCGTCCCAGAAGGAAGGTGTCTTGCCTACAGTCAAGCATGGTGGTGGGAGTGTCATGGTTTGGGGCTGCATGATTTCTGCCGGCACTGGGGAGCTACAGTTCATTGAGGGAACCACGAATGCCAACATGTACTGTGACATACTGAAGCAGAGCATGATCCCCTCCTTTCAGAAACTGAGCCACAGGGCAGTATTCCAACATTATAACGACCCCAAACACACCTCCAAGACGACCACGGCCTTGCTAAAGAAACTGAGGGTAAAGGTGATGGACTGGCCAAGCATGTCTCCAGACCTAAACCCTATTGAGCATCTGTGGGGCATCCTCAAATGTAAGGTGGAGGAGCGCAAGGTCTCTAACATCCACCAGCTCCGTGATGTTATCATGGAGGAGTGGAAGAGGATTCCAGTGGCAACCTGTGAAGCTTTAGTGAACTCCATGCCCAAGAGAGTTAGGTCGTGCTTAAAAATAGTAGTGGCCACACAAAATATTGACACTCTGGGCACAATTTGGACATTTTCACTTAAGGGTTTACTCACTTTTGTTGCCAGCAGTTTAGACATTAATGGCTGTCTGTTGAGTTATTTTGAGGGCACAGCAAATTTACACTGTTATACAAGCTGTACACTGACTACTTTATATTGTATTAAAGTGTCACATCTTCAGTGTTGTCCCATGAAAAGATGTAATAAAATATTTACAAAAATGTGGGGGGTGTACTCACTTTTGTGAGATACTGTAAGTCCTAACCTGGCATTAGCTTCTCTTGCACTGGTGAGCTCCAAGACAGTAGCTAACCCAAGCTTTTTTTTTTGTCGAAAATATTTTTTAAAATATAAGCTAGAATGATGCAAGATATGTTATCAATTGTGGATTAGTGAACCAGGTGGGAACACAGATGTCTACTGGGGTAATTAGAATTTAAAGAAAACGGCAATATAAACCAAGATCATCAAGCTAACTCCATAGCAGTCTAGCAGCCATAGTAGCAGTGTCATTGTGTTTGTGGACAAGTACAGGGATCCTCCCATGATCAGTAAAATGTGTGGAGATGAAGCTGGGAGGGTGGCATCATTCCAGTAAGCTCTGGTTCTTATGTTACACTTGGGGCAAAATCAAAACTGCTCATTTAGAGAAAGGTATTGAGACAAAGGTTCTAACAAAGTAACAGAGTTGTGTTTTTTTTTTTTAGTGTTTCCATTAGCAGCTCTAGATACCTAAATAGATGCACAAAATCACAGAAAAAGTGAAATTTTCATCACGTCCCCTTAATTAATGTCCGTCTGTAATTGGTGTCATAAAACCAATTCATGTGAAACTTGAGTATAAATCAGGCCCATGCTATACAAGCTGAACTTAGTTTTGAGTGTTCTGATCCCAGTGTTAACTACAGCAGCATGTCACTGCCAGTGCTTTTTTCCCTCAGTTTCATATTTTTGATCAGTTATGCAATCTTATTACTTGTTTTTCATCCTTATTCCTTTTTTTCTTATATATTGCACACACCACTGAGAGAGAGAAATGACATTTCATTTCTCCTGTATGCCCTGTACGTATAGAAGTATTGACAATTAAAAATCTTTGAATCTTGAATTACCAAACTATTCTGCTTTTACAGGATTCCTTTTGATAAAATGACTTCAGAGTGGAACATCACAGAAAACTTCTTGTATATCAAAAAATCTTACTGTTGTATTTCTTGAGGCCTTAACACTAAAACCCTTGTTACAGTTTTAGAGTTAGGACCTGTGATTATTTCCTTGTGCTCTCTCAAGAGAGATATTCAGCCAAATTATAAAAGATGAGAGACAGCTTACTTCATTGAGTTAGTGAGTTTATGTAAATTAATCAAACTCTCCGCTTCTTTTCATATTGTTCTACTGCATGTATGATAATTGCATTACATCATCTGCACTTCAGTAGAGTTCATCAAGTGTTGGTTCATCTTCAGTGATTATACAACTTGCCTCCAAACAATCATTAAAAGGAGAAACTCTACAGCACTGAGATAAGACGATCAGGTCGATAAACCTCTTGTTGAAGCTACTACCTTAAACTTTCTTGTAGGCTGTGCAGGCTCGCAGTTAGGGATGAGCGATCTTATTCACCGTATTGGTATTAGGTTTGATCCAGGCAAAATGGCTGGATCGGTATCAGTAAGGATTAAAAGTAATTTACCGATCCGATACATTAATAATATTAAAATGAAATTGAGGTGCGATCATGTTCTTTGCCACATGACTCCTGTACACAGAGGCAGCAAGTGTCACTGGAGCCTGTCTGTGGGACTAGTCTCGGTATGTTGCTGTGTGGTACCAGCATTTACAATTTTAACACCAGCAACTTGATAAAACACTTGCAAAAGCATCATGGCAAAGGATTACGCTGAATTCTGTCAAGAACTGAGGAGAAGGAAGTGCTTTTCCACCTCGGAGGCTGGACGATAAAAGTGAAACCAAAGCAAAAGACCGAAACTGAAAGTAAAAAACCAGAGAGGAGCGTGGAAACGAAAGACATAACATGGGCTTACCTTTCAACAGAGAGTTACAGCTGATGAGAGGTAGATGACAAAAACATAAATAGCAAATTATAGCAGGGAACTGGAAGCAGTCTAGAACAACAGGGCTACAGGAAATGGAACAGGAATGACTTAAAATAAGAGCATAATATCAGAAACACTACTAAATTAACCAAAGACTAGGATAATAATAATAATAATAATAATAATAATAATAATAATAGTCAAAAATATAACTTAAAGGGTTAGTTCCTCTATTATCAGATCTACAGAATTTTTTACGTCATTCATAAAGGGGCATTTTGAATTTCATCTGAATATTTACTTAAATACTTAGCTTCAAAATTTTGCATAAACATGCATGTTTACATGGTGCTGACCAGTGAAATGCTGCCAATGTTGCAAAGTTTAAATTAAAAAAAGCAGCAGCGTTGCTGAACTGAGTCAGATTTGTAATATATTCTTTGACTTTTTGATTTGTGGATTTACATGCGTGCAAAATGCAACCAGTCATTACCAAAGTACTTTGGTTGTTTTAAATGAGAGAGACAGTATCAGGTTTGGATCAGTATCGGCCGATACTCAAAGTCACAGTATCAGTATCGGACTTGAAAAAATGGTATCGGCTCATCTCTACTCATAATGTTGGTTGGCTAGGTGGCATCCTTATTAGGTGTCCAAACCATTTCACTCTTTGCTGCTAAATATTGTTCATGACAGGCATCTTACCTGTTATGTCGTAACTTGTAGACAAGGATGACGCCAGGAGTGGAGCTGTACACTTCTTTATTATAGCGCTGAATCTCAGTGCACCTAACCGTACATGCAGCCACTGGCAGAGGTAAGACGGAGAGACCACCCCTCTACCCGCAGCCCCTCTTATACTCACGAGGTTGGCGGAACCGGAAGGTGGAGCCACCATCCTGTGCTACACAAATAAGAGCTCCAACAATAAACACTATGAACATTAAATAACTACATAATATCCCCCCCACCCCCATAGAAAAATTCAAAACACACATACAATCAGCCCACCCCAGTTTAGAACCTGAATCATCCGCTAAACATAATTAAACCAAAATCACCAAAAAGGGCCTATGAAATTCACACCATAAAAACTACAGTTAAAAAAAAAAAAAAAAAAAAAAACTACCGCCGAGTCTCCTATGTAAAATAAAACAGTCCCAGAACTATAACTACATAATAATAACCACTAACAAGAACACAAAGAACAGTTAACAACACGCCCATGACTCGGTGAGGATGACCCGTGCCCCCCCCCCCCCCAAAGACCCATCACTATCAGTCTGCCCCTGGAGGCAGTCTGCTTCCCAGACCACAGCTGGTTGCTTCAATCCCAAAGCATCTTCTCCTCCACACCTCCAAGCGCTCCATCCGTCTAGGGCCATGCCTTTCTGCCTTCCTCGGGGCACGCCGTAGCTCATTAGGATAGCGCCACAAGCTATCCGACAGCAGAAGATAACCATCGTGCTGCACGTCCGTCACCTGCAGCTGACCCTGGTACCGCTCCATCTTCCGCTTTTCCCTCACCTGCCTGGACCTCGCCTCCGCCTGAGCCTGAACCCAGTCCGCGACTCCAAGCGGGGCCTTGCACGGCCTGCAGTGTTTCCGCCTGGTACTTGCTCCTCCAGTGCCACTCGGTCCTGCCCTGACCGCTTGCAGATCCGCTACTGACCCCGCCCCTGTGGTCCTGTGTTCACCAGCCCTCCATGGTTGTGCTCCACAAATGCCTGAGGCCATTGTTTGGGCATCGCTCACCGCCGCAGATCCTCCTCCGTGCCGCCCGGCGCCCACATCCTGGGCAGCTCGGACAATGGCACCGGGACCCTCCCGTGGCGACCCTGAGCGCAACATGGCCTGTCCACTTTCCAGAGTGCCCAGCAACTGCTCATCCCACACAGCATTGTCCGTAACTCTCGGAACAGGTCGGTCCCACAGTCCGCAGCCTGACCACTCTTCCCCAACGCCACTCTTTTTTTTTTTTAAATATTTTATTGACACATTTTAACAGGCTCATATATAAACACACAAACATACAAAAACATAAACAGACACATACTGAAACCAGTAACTAAAAAAAGAAAAAAATTTTTTTTACACATATGTATATACATGTATACACATACACATATACAAATTACATGTATATATAGTAAATCTGCCAATGTCGCACTGTTGTGTCACCAAGTGGCCATAGGTGCCCATTCATTAACGTTGACTTAACTCAAACCTTTAAGCCTTGCAATTATCAAAGTGAGTGATAAAGGGACCCCAAATATCAGAGAATTTTTGCAATGAGTTGTTTCTTATATACCTGAGTCTTTCCATCTGTATAACGTTCATCATGTCCATCAACCATTGACGAAAAGATGGAGAGGAAGTGGCTTTCCACTCCTTCAAAATAAGTCTCTTGGCAACAGTCATGCCCAACATCAATGACTGTTGTATAGATTTGCAAAAACGTTGAGTAAGTTGGGAACAGCCAAAGATAGCGAGAATTGCATCCAGAGGAAGAGTGATTTGATAAGACATAGAATACCAATCAAACACTCTAGACCATAAGTCAAAAAGCAAGGGACAGAACCAAAAAGCATGGGACAATGTACCCACTGACATTTGACATCTGTCACACATTGATGAAATAGAAGGATAAATCTTATGCAGTCGGTGCTTTGAATAATGAAGGCGGTGAACCACTTTATATTGTATCAGCTGGTGTCTACTATGGACCAAGCAATCCTTAACTGCTGACAGACTTCTGTCCCAAATGCCTCCAGACAATCAACTCCCAACTCCTCCTCCCAAGCTGTCCTGATCGTCTCGGAAGAGGCAGTGAAAACACTGTCAAACAAATTCACAAATTTAGAGACTAGGTGCCTGGAGCGAGGAGGGTTCTTAATAAGATCAAAGAAGACATGTTTTCCCGGAACTGCACCAGATTCATTAACTATGGATTGAACATAATGTCTGATTTGTAGATATCGAAAAAAATGTGAATGAGGAAGACCAAATTTTTCTCTAAGCAAATTAAATGACGCTAAACTCCCCTTAATATACAGTGGGGCAAAAAAGTATTTAGTCAGCCACCAATTGTGCAAGTTCTCCCACTTAAAATATGAGAGAGGTCTCCAATTTTCATCATAGGTATACCTCAACTATGAGAGACAAAATGAGAAAAAAAATGCAGAAAATCACATTGAAGGATTTTTAACGAATCAATTGGTAAATTCCTCGGTAAAATAAGTATTTGGTCACCTTCAAGCAAGCAAGATTTCTGGCTCTCACAGACCTGTAACTTCTTCTTTAATAGGCTCCTCTGTCCTCCACTTGTTACCTGTATTAATGGCACCTCTTGAACTCGTTATCAGTATAAAAGACACCTGTCCACAACCTCAAACAGTCACACTCCAAACTCCACTATTGCCGAGACCAAAGAGCTGTCAAAGGACACCAAAAACAAAATTGTAGGCCTGCACCAGGCTGGGAAGACTGAATCTGCAATAGGTAAGCAGCTTGGTGTGAAGAACTCAACTGTGGGAGCAATTATTAGAAAATGGAAGACATACAAGACCACTGATAATCTCCCTCGATATGGGGCTCCACGCAAGATCTCACCCCATGGGGTCAAAATGATCATGAGAACGGTGAGCAAAAATCCCAGAACCACACGGGGGGACCTAGTGAATGACCTGCAGAGAGCTGGGACCAAAGTAACAAAGGCTACCATCAGTAACACACTACACCGCCAGGGACTCAAATCCTGCAGTGCCAGATGTGTCCCCCTGCTTAAGCCAGTACATGTCCAGGCCCGTCTGAAGTTTGCCAGAGAGCATTTGGATGATCCAGAAGAGGATTGGGAGAATGTCATATGGTCAGATGAAACCAAAATAGAACTTTTTTGGTAAAAACTCAACTTGTTGTGTTTGGAGGAGAAAGAACACCATACCTACTGTGAAGCATGGGGGTGGAAACATCATACTTTGGGGCTGTTTTTCTGCAAAGGGACCAGGACGACTGATCTGTATAAAGGAAAGAATGAATGGGGCCATGTATCGTGAGATTTGAGTGAAAACCTCCTTCCATCAGCAAGGGCATTGAAGATGAAACATGGCTGGGTCTTTCAGCATGACAATGATCCCAAACACACCGCCCGGGCAACGAAGGAGTGGCTTCATAAGAAGCATTTCAAGGTCCTGGAGTGGCCTAGCCAGTCTCCAGATCTCAACCTCATAGAAAATCTTTGGAGGGAGTTGAAAGTCTGTGTTGCCCAGCGACAGCCCCAAAACATCACTGCTCTAAGGAGATCTGCATGGAGGAATGGGCCAAAATACCAGCAACAGTGTGTGAAAACCTTGTGAAGACTTACAGAAAACGCTTGACCTCTGTCATTGCCAACAAAGGGTATATAACAAAGTATTGAGATGAACTTTTGTTATTGACCAAATACTTATTTTACTGAGGAATTTACCAATTAATTCATTAAAAATCCTTCAATGTGATTTTCTGGATTTTTTTTTTCTCATTTTGTCTCTCATAGTTGAGGTATACCTATGATGAAAATTGGAGACCTCTCTCATCTTTTGAGTGGGAGAACGTGCACAATTGGTGGCTGACTAAATACTTTTTTGCCCCACTGTACAAGTCCCCAATGGATACCAAACCCCTCTCCCTCCAGATGTGGAAAGTTTTATCTGACCATGGGGGTAAAAATGAATGGTTATAGCAAATTGGTGTATCTGCTGAGGTCTCTGGTAAATGCAAGAATGCCCGTACCTGATTTAAAATTTTAACCGAATTTCTTATTGTAAAGCTTAAACATTTCAAAATTTTCAAGTCATCCAACCCCAACGCCACTCTTGACGGAAAATCCAAGGCCATAAAACAGGTTGCAGCCCATGACGTTAGAGCCATAGGCTGTCACAACGAACTCCACATCGGCCATCTCCACCGATTTGTACTGAGCCATCAATGTGACGGTACCCACCATGGTCAACCGTCCTCTTTCATAACTGCAAAGTAGCGCTGAGACACCTCCATTCATGTAGCGGGGAAAACATTCTCTAACTGTAGCCCAAATCAGAACAGAACTCTCCGCTCCCGTGTCAACCAGCATTGGTACCGGAACTCCATCCAGAACTACCGTGCAGTGTGTGCGCCCACTGGTACTTGGGGACACCGTGTGTATCACCATTGGAGCGAGGGGAGTTGAATTCCTGTGCGGGATCTCAGGTTCTGCTGACTGGAATACTCTCGCAAAGTGGTGTAGATGGCCACATTTTCCATAGCGCTTCCCTCTTGCCGCACACTCTCTAGCCTTACAGCAGTGCTTTGTGGACCCACAACCCATACACCTGGGCTTCCCCGGGCCAGACCTCATCCATGCAGAGTTGGCCTCCTCCACGTTGTCCTCAATGCTCCCATCGCTGGTTAAAGGTGCTCGCTTAGCTCCTGAGAACCTTGGAGTTATTTTTGATCAAGAACTGTTTTTTCAATTCACATACTAAATTTGTTTCTAACACTGCCTTCTATCATTTGCGTAATATTGCCAAGATTAGGAGCATCTTGTCTCAGAGTGATGCTGAGAAACTGATCCACGCTTTTGTTAGCTCTAGATTAGATTATTGTAACTCTTTATTATCAGGTTGTCCTAAAACATCTCTAAAAAGTCTTCAGTTGATCCAAAATGCTGCAGCAAGAGTTTTAACAGGTACTAGAAAGAGAGATCATATCTCTCCGGTTCTGGCCTCCCTTCATTGGCTTCCCATAGAGTTTAGAATTAAGTTTAAAATCCTTCTTCTCTCTTTCAAAGCTCTAAACCAGTGTTTTTCAACCTTTTTTTAAGCCACGGCACATTTTTTACATTGACAAAATCCTGGGGCACACCACCAACCAAAATGACACAAAATGACACTCTATAGCCTAACAAAGTAAAAATAATAAAATATAGTTAGCAATACAGCTTCTAAATGTATTTATACTCACTCAGTGTGAACCCTGGGCCTGTTTAGATGAACACAAAGCTGATATCCTGGCAGGAATGGAAGAAAGACACACACGGAGCTCTTCCTCAACAGCTTTCAGTCTCTCCCTGTTTTTAGTTTTTATCACAGTCAAGCTTGAAAAGCTCAGCTCACACAGATAAGTCGTGGAAAATGGGAGCAATGTTGAAATAGCTTTGTTGGCCAGAATGGGGAACTCCTTGGCAGCAGTCAACCAAAAACTGTCCAAAGGAAGATCAGCAAAGTTTAGCTTTAAACCATGATCTTGTTTCAGTTCAATGAGTTCCTCTTGCTCCTGTAAAGTCGTGCCGTTTCCAACAGCGGATGCTGAGCTGTATGGGTTCCATACACGCGCATGTATGGACATGTATGGACATGCGCAGGTCGACATTTCGACATTCAAAAAATAGTAGAAGAAGAAGCAACTTCCGGTGTTAGCGAGCCCCACATCGTGTCGAAATTAATAATAATAATAATAATAATAATAATACATCAGTCTTATATAGCGCTTTTCTAAATACTCAAAGACGCTTTACAAAGCAGCATAGGGACAAACATACAGAGAACGGGTAAACACATACACATAGGTAGAAGAGGCAGTCAGTTTTTATAGGTAGATTTAAAAAGATGGGTTTTGAGTTGACTTTTAAAAGAAGCAAGTGTGTTGGCAGACCGGATGTGAAGGGGCAAGGAATTCCAGAGGGTTGGTGCGGCGATGGCGAATGATCTATCACCCAGGGTGCGGAATTTTGTCTTGGTGATGGGGGTAAGAAGGTGAGCGTCAGCAGAGCGGAGGAGACGAGTGGGAGAATGACGAGACAGAAGGTCCGTTAGGTATGAGGGGGCGAGGTTATGGAGAGCTTTATAGGTGATGAGAAGGATCTTGAAGTTGATGCGCTGTTGAATGGAGAGCCAGTGGAGCTGACGGAGGAGAGGAGTGATGTGGTCTCTGGAGCGGGAGTGAGTAAGTAGGCGGGCGGCTGAGTTTTGGACATACTGTAGTTTTTGGAGGATGGTGGAAGGAAGTCCATACAGAATGCTGTTACAGTAATCAAGTCTGGAGGTGATGAAGGCGTGGATAAGTATTTAAGCAGCAGAGGGTGAGAGGGTGGGACGGAGGCGTGCAATATTACAAAGATGAAAAAATGATGTTTTGGTGATATGGTTGATGTGAGATTTGAAGGAGAGGGTGGGGTCCATGATAATGCCGAGGTTTCTGGCCAAGGGGGAGGGGGTGACTGAGTGACCATCGATTTGGAATGAAAAGTTCTGGGAAGAGGGTAAAAGAGATTTTGGTCCAAAAATGATGATTTCTGTTTTATTGCTGTTTAGCTTGAGAAAGTTGTTAGTCATCCAGGTTTTTATGTCTGTAAGGCAGTCGGTGATGGTGGAGAGAATGGCGGGGGTGATGGATTTAGAGGAGATGTACAGCTGGGTGTCGTCGGCGTAGCAGTGAAAGTGAAGACCATGTTGACGGATGATGTGACCAAGCGGAAGCATGTAGAGAATGAAAAGGGTTGGATCGAGCACAGAGCCTTGAGGGACACCGTGTGAGACGGGGGTGGTGCGTGATTTATGATTGTTGATGGAGATGTACTGGAATCTCTCAGACAGGTAGGAGGTGAACCAAGAGAGGGCGGAGTCAGTGATGCCAATAGAAAGCAGACGACGGAGCAGGATGGAATGATTGATGGTATCGAAAGCAGCGCTGAGATCAAGGAGGAGAAGAATGGTGAGGGAGCCAGAGTCAGAGGTGAGCAGGAGGTCATTGGTGACCCTGAGGAGGGTGGTTTCAGTGCTGTGGTGAGAACGGAATCCAGATTGAAATGTTTCGTAGAGTTTGTTGGAGAGGAGGTGTTTCTTGAGTTGAGTGGCGACAGCTTTTTCCAATATTTTAGCCAGAAATGGGAGGTTGGAGATAGGTCTGAAATTGTTGGGGTTGTCAGAGTCCAGGCCAGGTTTCTTAAGGAGGGGGGTGATGGCAGCAATCTTAAGTGATGGGGGGACAGTGCCAGTGGTGAGGGAGGAGTTGATGGTGTCGATGATAAGGGGGGCAAGAGGAGTGAGACAGGCTTTGATAAGGGGGGAGGGGATGGGGTCCAGGGGGCATATAGATGATTTCATGCTGGAGAGTATTTCGGAAAGTTCATCAGTGGTTATGGGTGAGAAAAGGGAGAGCTGTTTATCTATGGGTGGAGAAAAAGTGGGTTCTGAGTCAGGGGTGATGGCTGGGGAGGAGGCAAGCTGGTTGTGAATATTATCAATTTTGGAATGGAAAAATGATAGAAAGCTATTGCATTTTTCAGGGGTGAAGGTTCAGGTTCAGGTTACTTTATTTGTACCCGTAGGTAGATTTGTTTTGCAGTTGGTGACATCCATATTTACAAGCCACAATTACATTCAACATAGACACAAACACAGGCACACATCTTACAAAATAGGTAAATATAAAATATGTACAATATAATTTTTATAGCTTGTTCAACTCTTTGACAGCAGCAGGGACAAAGCTGTTTTTGTAGCGCTGGGTTCTACTTTTTGGGACAGCAAACCTCCGTCTGGAGGGAAGAAGCTGAAAGTTGCAGTGCAAAGGGTGGGAGTCATCATTTAAAATCGAGTCGGCCATCCTCTGTACTTGTCTGGTGTACAGGGATGTCAGGCTCAGCTGTGACTCACCAAGCAAACGACTGGACCATCTGACTACCTGATCCAAGGATTTCCTCTGTTTCAGTTTTATCTGACCAAACCATGACATTAAAGAAAAGGATAAAACAGATTCAATAAAAGCCCGATAGAACATAGTCATTATGGTTCGGTCAATTTGGAAGCGTGCAAGTTTCCTCAAACAATGCAAATTTTGCTGACCCTTTTTGCACACCCTTTCACAGTTCACCTCAAAGTTCAATCCACTATCAATAATCGTCCCAAGATATTTGTACGATTGTACACATTCGGTGGTCTGGCCTTTTAGTATGGTGACTTTGTGCCTGGGAGTTTTCCTCCTAAAGTCAATAATCATATCTTTCGTTTTTGTTGTATTCAGCTGCAGGTAGGAATCCTCACACCAGTGAACAAAGTCATCAACTACTGGGCCGTGGCCACTCTCACCATCCTGGAGGAGACTGACAATGACTGAGTCATCAGCATACTTTATAATGTGTCTGTTGTCATGTCTGCTCCGACACATGTTTGTGTACAGGATGAAGAGTAGTGGTGACAACACACACCCCTGAGGAGAGCCAGTAGAAGAGCACTTTAGGTCAGACAATGTACCATTGACCCTTACTCTCTGCGTCCTGTTGGTTAAGAAATCCAGAATCCAACCCACCAGATTATTGCTTAAATCAAATTGTTGCAGGAGCCTTTCAACTAAAATATGAGGTTGGATTGTATTAAAGGCAGAAGAAAAGTCCACAAATAAAAGCCTGGCGTGTGTCCCATTAAAATCCAGATGTTTAAAAAGCATGTTAAACAGAGTGACAGTGGCATCCTCCACTCCTCTGTGAGGCCTATAGGCAAACTGCAGAGGATCCAATGCATGTTCAGTCTGCTTTAGGACCTCACATCTGACCAGTTTTTCAAAAATTTTCATTAAAATTGAAGTCAAAGCAACTGGTCTAAAGTCATTTACCGTTTTAGGACAGCTGGATTTTGGAACGGGAACAACCACGGCATCTTTCCAGATCTTAGGCACATGTTGTGTCTGTAAGGACTTATTGAAAATGTAGTGAAATATAGGACTCAGTTCATGTGCACAGGACTTTACCAGGCGTCCACATATATTATCAGGGCCCTGACTTTTGTTCACTTTTACAGCGCGGAACTCCCTTTCAACATCCTGCATCTCAATATTAAAGTGCTGATTGTCTTTGAGTTTCTGTTTCAAATCTTGGATTTCTGTGCTAAAATCAAAGGAGTCAAAACGACCATAAAAACAATTAAGAGCATTAGCCAGCTCTGTGTCTGAACTAAAACCATCTAAAAACACACGATTACTGCGCTCTGTGCTCTGAAGGCCTGCAATTTTTTTCATACTGGCCCAGGCCGAACCAAGTTTATTTGCTGCCATCTTGCTTTCCAATTCTGATTTATAATTCTGTTTTGCTCTTAAAATTTCGGCCTTTAGCTCCTTAGTGGCAACCTGTAGCGCAGAAACAGACCCCTGTTTAAAGGCAAGTGCTTTCCTCTGTAAGCAGGATTTAACTGATTTAGTAACCCATGGTTTGTTGTTGGGATATATTTTGACACGTTTACGTGGAACAAACTTATTTTGACAGTGAGCCATGTATGAGCATGTGAGCTCAGCCAGAGAGTCCAAATCATCCCCGCAGGCCATTATGAACATCTTCCAGTCTGTACAGTCAAAGCATTCCTGGAGGCTGTGCTCTGAATCTTCTGTCCACACATCAATGTCTCTCATCTCCACCTTGCCTCTTCTGAGAGCAGTTTTATATGTGGGCAGCAAATGAACACAGTTGTGATCTGATGATCCTAAAGGAGGAAGGGGGAGTGATTTATAGGCCCTCTCTATGGATCCATAGCACAGGTCCAATGTCTTTTTTCGCCTGGTTGGGCAGGAGACATACTGATGAAAGTTTTTAAGTGTCTTCTTTAAAGAAACATGGTTAAAATCCCCAAGAATGAAGTTTGGCGCCTCTGGAGAAATTGACTGCAGCCGCTGGATCACATCAGAGATGGTGCTGGAGGCGGAGTCAGCGTCTGCCCTCGGATGAATGTACACAACTGTGATGAAAAGTTGGGGAAACTCTCGAGGCAAATAAAAGGGGCGAAGCGACACAGACAGCAGCTCCACATGGGGTGTACAGATGCGCTCTCTGACCGTGACAGATGTGCAGTACTGCTTATTAATGTATAAACATACTCCGCCCCCCTGACGTTTCCCCGTTACCTCTTCCTGCCGATCCGAGCGCAGCGGAGCTCCAAAGCCGTCAATCCACAGGTCTGCGTCTCGATCATGCGCAGTAAGCCAAGATTCAGTGAAAGCCATGACGCAGCAGTTCTTAAAATCCTTCTGGTAACGTACGTTGCCTTGAATTTCCTCCACCTTGTTTCTCACAGACTGTGCATTCCCAAAAATGATCGAAGGAAGAGGAATGTTACCAAACTGACGTCTCCTAAGGCGCAATTTCACACCTCCACGTCTTCCACGCTTCCTCCTGCCGCTTCTCTTTTCACCGCTGTGTCCGTCTCTCAAAATAAAGTCCGGCAGCTGAAATCTGGGCGCAATCAGAGACTCTGCACCAGCTGTGTTAAAGCGCAGCAACATGTCCCTGGAATATTGTATTCTGCCCGCTATTCTGCTCGCCATGGAGCCGAACGCGTTTACCTCAGAGACAAAGAGCCACAGCACAGAAAGCAGTAGTGCGAGATATGACAGGAAATCCATGTTGCAGATACCAGGGAGCTGTTCGCCATATATTCCACCAACGCTCCAGGGCAGAAACGACACAGAGGATTTTCTAAAAACGTAAAAAAGTACAAAAAACACACACACGCACACACGCACTATATCACCAAGCTGCTGGTCGCTGCGTGCGCATGCGCCCCAGGTGAAGGATGATGAAATGATGTCCTGTGGTTTGAGGAGTTTGTTGATGGTGGAGAACAGAGTGCGGGGGTTGGAGGATCCAGAGTGAATGATGCTGGAGTAGTAGGCAGAGCGAGCTTCATTGAGTGAAGATTGATATAGGTGCATCAGTTCTATGTGAGTGAGGGTGTGTACAGTCAGACCAGTTTTGCAGCTCAGGCGTTCAAGCTGTCGCAGTTGTTTTTTGAGTTTGTGAAGTTCTAAGGTGTACCAGGGGGCCGAATGAATGAAAGTGACGGATTTTGTTTTCATGGGGGCCAGTTTGTTGAGGGAGGTAGACAATGTGTTGTTGTAGATGTTTACTAAGTCTGTAGGGGTTGGGTTTACAGGGAAGGTGAGGTTGGAGAGAGTGTTAGATATGCATGTGGAGAGAGAAACTGAGCAGATGGACTTAAGATTCCTGAAGGTTATTGTTCGGTCTTGTTTGGGTTGAGGGGCCGGGATGTCAATGTCCAGTGTGGTCAGTGCTGGAGATGTTGTGAATGTGGAGACCAGTGGAGCAAACCAGATCCAGGACATGTCCACGTCTGTGGGTAGGGAAAGTTATGTGTTGGGTGAAGTTTAGACACTTTAGTAAGTCCAGAAAATCGTTTGCGTATTTGCAGTCAGGGGAATCAATGTGGAGGTTGAAATCGCCAAGCAGTATGACAGATGGTGAGGTTGCAGACAGTACTGTAATGAGTTCTGAAAGATCTGATAAGAAAGATGGATTTGGTTTGGGAGGGCGGTAAATAATTGCAATGAGGAGAGGTTTTGGGCCGGGGAGATTAAAAGTCAGGTGTTCAAAAGAGGAAACAGCGGGTATGGAGAGAGGTCGTGGACTGAGGTCATGAAGATGAATAGCAGCAATGCCTCCTCCACGGCCTTCAGGGCGTGGGTTGTCCAGGTATGAATATCCAGCAGGGGTGGTTTGGTTAAGTGCAATGTAATCCAGTGGTTTTTGCCAAGTTTCAGTGAGACAGAGGAGATCCAGTTTATTATCAGTGATGAATTCATTTAGAATGAGGCTTTTATTGTTAAGGGATCGTGTGTTGAAGAGGGCAAGTTTCAGGTGCTTTTGTTTTGAAAATGCGGGTGCGGAAGTCGGGATGGGGCGGAGATTGAAAGGATTCACGTTGGGGTTGTTCTGATGACGCGTCACATTGTTGTGATGACACAACGCGGAAGTGCGGAAGCCGGTGTCCATGCAGCGATTTGACCAGAGAACGGGGATACAGTTTGTTGTGGTGAAGTGGTAATTAAACTTGCGGCGTGAACTTCGGTGGATATATCGGGGCCAGAGGAGAAGTCTGGAGCTTTTTAGTGAGGCAATGAGTTCCAAGGAGGGAGAGGTTTGATGGTTTAGCCAGAGGAGTTGCACGGATGTGTAGCGTAGCGCCATAACTGGGGCTATGCCGGTGCTGGAGGTGGGTGATGGAGGTCCGAGTTTGTTGCAGGCGTTAAAACCAATGAGTCGGCAGAGTTGCAGGATGAAGTGACAGAACGTGTCGACCATGGAAGGACGCTTCCCAGCCTCTCTAATTTCTAGCCGAGCAGCGCTAGCACCAGGCAGCAGCCAGTTAGCTGTTGACCCGCTAGCTTGTAGTGAGACACCCGGTAGCAAGCGCGGTAGCGAACTAGCTGATGGCCCAGCGATGTTAGCAGGGAGTCCCAGACAGATGACAGCCAAAGCACGGACAGGTAGCGGTCGGCCAGCCGTCAACTGGCTGGCTAACAGCCAGTTTCCCGCTAGCCCGCTATCCCGCAGGCCAAGGCCTCCAGCAAGTTGCGGGTAGATGTTCCAGAGATGGAGAGTAGAGAGGCAGATGAAGACAATCCAAACCATGACAGGACAACAGAACAGTTTGTGACCAGAGTGGCACTTGAGTCAGCCCGGTGGGTGAAGTTGACAGCCAAGATTGTCTTGCAGGTAAGCGTCCACACCACCAGTAAAATGAACAAAAAATAGTATTATCCAGGTCCAGCAATGTAGGAAAATGAACAAACAAAAAACACAGAAACTGTAAAGTTAAAAAAAAAAAATTTTACGAATGAATCACGAATGGGGAAGCGGCGAACAGAGCAGCGCCAGCGTCCTCCCTCCTCGTTAGACAACTAATCTGAAATTGACCTGTATTGTGTTATTCAGACTGTACTTTTGCTTCTGCTAGTCTCCGTAATGAAGCTACAAGTACATACTTCTGCATATGACGAAAAGAGGGAGACAGCAGGACGATACAGACCAGTTTTGTTTTACTCCCGCTATGTTTTCCGCTAGCTGCTGCTAAGGCGGAAATACACCATGTCGACGTGCAGCTGGTGTACAGACATGCGCGGTAAACATATTTTCTGCCCTGTGTTCGGAATAAGTGTTTTCATGCGCACCATTCGGATTAACAATCGGCATAACCCACCCCTCTCAATCGGAATGAAATTTTGATCCGAATGAGCGTGATCGGGTTAGAATATTCAGATTGCCATGTTTACATGAAGCATTTTTATTCCGATCAAGCTTTTAATCCGGTTACTTGTGTCCATGTAAACATAGCCACTCACTCGAGTAATTAAATTGGATAATTTCCCACTGCACACCTAATGATCTCTCACGGCACACTAGTGTGCCGCGGCACATAGGTTGAAAATCACTGCTCTAAACAATCAGGCCCCTTTTTATTTAAAAGATCCGATATAACCCTATTATCCTAACAGAGCACTATGCTCCCAAAATGCTGGATTACTTGTAATACCTAGAATCTCCAAAAGTACAATGGGGGTGGGGGGGCAGAGCCTTCAGTTATCAAGCTCCTCTCTTGTGGAACCAGCTGCCAATCTGGATTCGGGAGTCAGACTCGATCTCTGTTTTTAAGAATAGGGTTAAAACCTTCCTTTTTGATATAGCCTACAATTAGGGAGGGATCATGTGTTTCTGAACTCTCCCTTAGTTATGCTGCTATTAGGTTTAGACAGCCGGGGGGCCTCCAATAATTGCACTGGGCTTCACTCCTTTCTTCACTCTCAATGAAATATTTTTTTTGCTGGTCATTAACATCTGTTTGTTCTATCCCATAGATTGAGTCCCCATCGTGCTGTTTGCTCTCTACATGTCTGTTCTTTTCATCTTCTCTATCCCCTCACCCCCCAGCCAGTCGCAGCAGATGACTGCCCCTCTTTGAGCCTGGTTCTGCTGGAGGTTTCTTCCTGTTAAAAGGGAGTTTTTCCTCTCCACCGTCGCCAAGCGCTTGCTCACAGGTGATTGCCTGATTGCTGGGGTCATTCTGCAATTGTGAGGGTTTCCCCTACAGTTGAAAGTGCTATGAGATGACTGTTGTTGTGAAATGGCACTACATAAATAAAGTTGAATTGAATTAAATTAGATAGCTTGTCCGCTGCTTCCAGCTGTAGCGCCAACTCAACAGCCCTAGTTAGCGTCAACTCACCCAGGAATGAGAGCAGCTTGGAGTGGACCGCAGCACAGTTGGTGTGTTCCACCAACTGGTCGCGAACCATTTCCTCCTCCAACGGCCCAAACCGGCACTCAGCAGCCAACTGCCTTAAGTCTAGCACGAACCACTGGATCATTTCACCTACCTGTTGGCGGCACTGTCTGAACTTAATCCGTCTGACGATGACGTTGTCCAACACCATAAAATGGCGGGCCATTAACTCAACCACTTGTTCGTAATTGTCAGCGTCTCCAAGCGTGCCCAGAATTCTCTGTCCCTCAATTCCCAGGTTGTGTACTAACAATGCACGAGCCCTCAGCTTCTCCATTCATCCCAGGTCCAACGCCACCATGTATGTCTGAAAAACCTTGTACCACCGAGGACACAGTATGGGTGGTTCCCCCGGGAGCTCCAGGAATGGCCGAATAGGTGTTCCACACACCTCCATGTGTTTACTTCTCGTTGCCAAATGTTATTTCATAACTTGTAGACAAGGATGACGACAAGAGTGGAGCTGAACACTTCTTTATTATAGCGCTGAATCTCAGTGCACCTGACCGTACATGCAGCCACTGACAAAGGTAAGACGGAAGAGACTGCCCCTCTATCCGCAGCCCCTCTTATACTCAGGGGGTTGGCGGAACTGGAAGGTGGAGCCACCATCCTGTACTACACAAATAAGAGCTCCAACAATAAACACTGTGAACATTAAATAACTACATAAAAAAAACAACTACATGTTGTTTTGTTACAGTACACTTTCTGACTACTTTATTGAGAATACCTTGCAATTACTGGCTAAAGTTGTTCATTGTATAGATTGAACAAGGTGTGGGTACCATTTCTGGTAGACAGTCTAGTCCAACAGAAATGGTACCCACGTTTTGAAAGTCCCACTATGTCATTCTGCCATGATTAATTGCAAGTAATCACACTTGAAAAAAACTGTTCTCAATCGAGGGAGTCTTGTGTTATCGTACGATAATGTGCCAGTTTTCCAACCATTAATTTTAACTTTAAAAAACATTGATTAAATAAAGCCTGCTTCTACTTTGATTTTGAATCATTCTGTTTAAAGAATGACAGTGAATGAGGAGAAAAATAATAAAATAATACAGCTCTCATAAATTGGATAACAACAGATGTCGGCATTGTGCGCTTTGATGTTCCGGTAGAATATTGGCTGCCTGATTCTACTCCAGCTGTGTGTGACAGCTGTTTCCTGGTGTAGGTTGCCTCTATTTCCTCTGCAAACTGAGGAGAGCATGAGTCCCACCCCCCATCAAGTGCTCATTCTACTGGGGCACCATTGAGATCATCCTCACCAGCTGCATCACTTTGTGGTACGGAAGCTGCACCGCCTCCTGCCGGAAGACACTACAACACACAGTGAAACCAGCCAGTGAGATCATCGATGCCCCTCTGCCCCCCTCTTGGACATCTATCACACCTGCAGAGCCATCAACATTGCAGGCAACACCTCCCACCCCTCACACTCCCTCTTCAGCCCTCTGCCCTTGGAGAAAAGGTACAGGAGCCTCTGGGCCCACTCCACAAGACTGCTAAATAGCTTTATTTACCAGGCCATCAGGACCCTGAACTCTGTCCACTTCCCTCTGTCACGGGAGTCCCTCCGGGGCGAGGGAGATGAGGACCCAAACGCCATGCAAATTTGGTAAACTTTTATTTATTGCAAGACTAGACAGAAAACAGAAAATAAAGCAGTATGTGGGCTGAAACAAAGGCAAAAAACAAGGCAGACTTCCAACACGCAGGATAACTCTGGACAAGGCACAAACAGACTAGACTGAAGCATGCAACTCTAATGTTGAATTTTGGTCATAACAATGCTGCCATACTGCACCTTACAATATAATTGGTACCTCGTATTTCACCCTACACCTTACAATCCTTCTTTGTACAGTCAGTACTATCTATAGACATAAGGATCATCATCTATTTAACCTAGTAGTAGCCTATGTTGTATATAAAGTTATCAAAACATTTTTACTTTACTTCCCTGGGTAACTCCTTTTTCTGTTATGCTGTGTGTATTTCTTTTGGTTGAGTTGTCTGTGTCATGCTGCTGTTACACTGTAATTTCCCAGTTTGGGCTCAATAAAGTACATCTCTTTCTCTCTCTCTCTCTCTCTCTCTCGTGCGCATGCGTGGGCGTTTGTGGGAGCAGGGGTGTGGAGTGGTGTCGAGTGAGTACTTTAAACTTTGTATTTTCTAACTTTTTCTCTATCTTGTGTGTTTGAGGTGTGTGTGTTTAATATAGTGGGTTGAGTGTGGGTGTGTTGGGGTGTGAGTGTTGGAGTGAGTGTGTTGGGGAACGGTAGCTTCTGCTGCCGGTTTTTCCCGGCCGGCATCATGCCGGTGATTGATGGTGGTGTGGAGTTTGAGCGCTTAACCCGGCGTCATGGTGTGAGAATCCTCCCGACAGTTCCCTGTTCTGTGGAGGAGGCCAGCCTCGCTGTAGGACAGGTGGTTGGGCATGGCAGCATAAAATCAGCATCGAGGATGAACAGCGCAATTGTGATCTTTCTGGATTCGACTGAGAAAGCTGATCAGGTGGTGGCACAGGGAGTGGTCCTAGGTGACACTTTTACTCCCGTTTTACCGCTGGCGAATCCGTCTAGGAGGATCACCATCTCAAACGCTCCTCCTTTCGTTAAAAATGATCAGCTGATTAGAGAGTTGTCCCGTTTTGGCCAGGTTGTGTCCCCTATCAGAATGGTCTCTCTGGGTAGTAAATCACCCCTGCTGAAGCATGTTGTATGTCATAGGAGGCAGTGTTTCATGGTGTTGAAAGACAGCTCTGCTGAACTGAACGCGTCTTTTAATTTCAGGATTGACGGCTTTAGCTACTTGGTGTTTGCAACATCTGAAACCATGAAGTGTTTTGCGTGTGGCGCAGAAGGCCATCTTATTAGGTCATGTCCTGAAAAGGCGAACACAAAGAGCACTGGCGGTAAGAAAGGTGACGCCGCTGTTTCTGGTGGTCCGGAGGGTAGCGCTACATGTGGTGCGGGGGATGCCGCTGCGGCGCGGCCGCGTCCGCATCCGCGTCCGCGTCCGCTTCTACTTCTGCGGGGGCGTCCGCGTCCGCGTCCGCTTGTGCTGGGGCGGCCGCGGCGGGCGCGGTAGTTGTCCCCCCAAACAGTGATGGTGGGGAATTTCTGTCTGGCGGCAGCTCTGATCATTGTGACGAGCCTGTCGCCCGGGGTAAACAGGTGGAGGGTGTAAGTAAAAGTGCAGTTAAACGAAGGAACGTGAATGAACAGACTTTGCAGGCGGGGGAGGAGCGGTTTGAGGCTGTAGCGGACACACAGAGCAAACACTGCATGACAAACGTTGCGTTTCATGAAGAAATGCAGGAATGTAGTTTTGTTGAAGAGGATCCTTTTAAAGCTGCACAAAAAAGGAAAAGTGCTGAAAACTTGCAGAGCTCTGCTAAATCTAGTAGGGTTGGGAATTTAGATTTACTGAATGAGAGCGCTTCTGACGAAAGTGGAGATGAGTCTGAACTGATGCAGACGCAGGAGGAGCAAAGCTCCTATTGTTTTACTAAAATTAGGCAATTTCTCCAGGTGACTAAGGGGAGCAGAGCTGTGAAAGTGGAAAATTACTTTCCAGATCTGGAGTTATTCGTGGCATCAGCTCGCAAATTTATGAAACTGAATGATGGGAATGAGACTTTCACTGATCAGGAAATTTATCGTTTAAAGAAACTGGTTGCTAAACTGAAATTGCAAATTACTAACAGTCATGTTGACTCTTAGTTTGCTTCTTCCCTTTTATGCTATGTGTGTGTTTTTTTACTGTACCCTATTTTTATCCTTTTTAATGCCCCACCTTAGAATTGGCACTCTCAATATTAATGGGGCCAGGGATGATGTAAAAAGGGCCTCTTTATACAAGCTTTTTAATTTAAAGAAACTTGACGTGCTGATGGTCCAGGAGACTCACAGCACTGTGGACATTGAGAGCCATTGGAGAAAAGAGTGGGATGGCTGCATTTTTTTTAGCCACAAATCCAGTAGCAGTGGGGGGGTGGCTGTACTTTTCTCTAGGGGTTGTGTGCCTGTCTCTTATGAGGTAGAAGAGGTGGTGAGAGGTCATTTCCTCTTATTAAAGGTACAGTTTGAAAACGTGAACTTCGTTTTTATAAACGTGTACAGTATGTGCCAACACAGAGAGCAGAGAGGATCAGGGTCTTTGACGTGCTTTCGGATACGGTTAAGTCCTGTGATCCAAATAGTTTTTTATTTCTGGGGGGTGATTTTAACTGTACATTAAACCACAGACTAGACAGGAACCATCAGGAGCCTCACCCTGCTTCTGCCAATAGGCTGAGAGAACTGGTGAAAACACATGAAATGGCCGATGTGTGGAGATCACATCATGGGGACCAGAGGCAGTACACCTGGAGCCATGTCAAAGATAACCTTTTATCTATGGCTAGGTTAGACCGTTTTTATGGTTTTAAACATCAAATGAGTGTTTTTAAAAATAGTTGTATCTGTCCTGTTGGTTTCACTGATCACTGCCTGCTGTTTTGTTCTGTGTTTATTGAAAATGTAAAGTGTAAGAGTGCTTTTTGGCATTTTAACAATACACTTTTAAATGATGTGTTTTTTAAAGAGGTTTTTCATGATGTTTGGAAGTCACACAGGGAACAAAAACCCTCTTTTAGTTCTCTCCAATTGTGGTGGGATTTTGGTAAGGCCCAGATAAAACAACTCTGCCAACAGTACACTCAAAATGTCACTCGTAGCTTGACCCAATCCTTGAAAGTTCTTAGAGTGACATTGACGTTCTGGTTAGGAGTGTCAATCTTTTTGGCCAACTTTCCTCTGCAAAGATAAACTGGGGAAAAAGCGAGGCTCTGATGGTGGGGGAGAAACTAGAAAATCAGCTTACGCTGCCGGGTGGGTTGATTTGGAAAAAAGGAGGTTTTAAGTATCTTGGTGTCTTTATTGGAAATCAGCAGTTTGAGCAAAAAAATTGGGATGGGGTCATAGAGAAGATTAACGGGAGACTAAACAAGTGGAAGTGGCTAATGTCAAGAATATCTTTTAGAGGAAGAGTGCTCATTTTAAATAATCTTGTTTCCTCATCCCTGTGGCACCGCCTCATGTGCATGGACCCCCCTGCTGGTTTGTTGTCCAAAATTCAGTCTGTTTTGGTGGACTTTTTTTGGGGGGGTGGACTCCACTGGGTTCCTCAAGCCCTGTTATTTCTTCCCAAAGAGGAGGGGGGGCAAGGAGTGATTCATTTAGCTAGTAGAGGTGCTGCTTTTAGACTGACTTTCATACAGAGACTGCTGACGGGCCCCCAGGACCTGGTATGGAGGCCTTTGGCCTGTGTTATTTTACAGAGAGTCCTTGGGCTTGGGCTAGACCTCCCTGTGTTTTTAATGGATTTTAAGAACTCTAATGCACTGTCTTTACCCAGTTTTTACCGCAGTCTCTTTTCAGTGTGGACTCTTTTTAAAAAACAAAGAGGGCCATGCGATTCCCTCTACTGGTTGTTGAGGGAGCCGCTGGTTTTTGGTGGTCGCCTTGGTGTCCTGCCGGGAGTTGGAAGGACCTTCCTTGATAGGCTGTGTTCCAGGAACATTCTCACTCTGAAGCAAGTGGTGGAACTGGCTGGTCCTGGCCTCAACAACGCCTCAGCTTTAGCAGCTCATCTTGGTGTCAGGTCGAATCGTTTCATCGATGGTCTTCTTGCACACTGGAAACAGGAGCTTCATGGACTTGAGCACTCCCTACTCTTGGACTTTAGCAATGGCACGCTGCAGCCAGAAAGCACTGACCCCTTTCCCTCTCTCACGCTCTATATGGACTTTGACGTCGCTCCTTGCTCCTTACTGGCATTCTGTGCTCCCACTGGTGTGGACTTTGGAGGAGCCAGTGGTAAGGCACTCTACAGACTGGTGGTGATGGCACTCAACAAGGACCGATTGAACACCTGTGTGGACACTCCTTGGAGAGCCTATTTTAAACTAGGAAAAGGGCATCGGCCTGCCTGGAGGGCTCTTTACAAAGCCCCTCTCCCTAAGAGGCATGGAGACTTACAGTGGAGGGTCCTGCATGGTATTATAGCTGTCAATGCTTTTGTTTCTGTGATTAACAGCAGTGTCAGTGATCAGTGTGTTTTTTGTTCCTCTAGGGAGACTGTTTTTCATTGTTTTATTGAATGTCAGCGCCTGAGTGGCCTCTTTGAACTTCTCACAAAACTTTTTCATATTTTTAAGGAAGTTTTCTCTAAGCAGGTTTTCATTTGTGGTTTTATGTACAATCGTCGTTTTAAGCAGAAGTGTCAACTACTGAACTTTGTTTTAGGACAGGCAAAGTTGGCTATCTATGTAAGCCGGAGAAGAAAACTTGAAAATGTTGAGAATGATGTTGATGTCAAAATTTTATTTGTGAGGCTACTTAAAGCCAGAATCAGGCTGGACTTTCAGTTTTTTATGGGGAATGGGGATGTGGAAGGTTTCAGGACCCTCTGGTCCCTGGAGAATGTCCTCTGTTCAGTTCATGATGGACAGCTTTTTTTTGGGCGTTTTTTGGGGGATTAATTTTCTGTGTAACATAGCATGATATAGAAATTGTATTGACTGATGGACAAGTGTGTTTATTAAAGATCTTTTAAAAATCAAAATCTCTCTCTCTCTCTCTCTCTCTCTCTCTCTCTCTCTCTCTCTCTCTCTCTCTCTCTCTCTCTCTCTCTAAGATGCTACAACTGACAGAGAATGACACACACATATATAGATGGGGATAATTAGCAGACAACGAGGAACAGGTGGGTACAATTAGGGGTAATCAGAGAGCAGGGAGTGGCTATAGGCACGGGAAACATGAGGGGCTGAGACAAACGGTAAACCAGAGACATGAACACAGGACCAGGGCATGACAGGGCCACGACAGGAACTAAGACAGAGATAAGGCCCATGGTGACAAAGACTTTGAACATAACTGGCCAAAATAACAATAATAAACATGATGACTAGAAGTGTATAACTAAGAAGAAAACATAGAGAAACAAACTAACAAAGGGCAAGGACGTGACTGAAGTCATGTCCTGAGAATAACATGAAGATCAAATATGAACATAAAGTGAGAACATAAGGACAGCAGTGTCCAAACTTAAAACTTAATTAATTAAAAACTTAACTTAAATCCCCCCCCCCCCCCCCCCAGGATTGGAAACCAGACGGCTCAAAGGGTAACATCAACAACAACAAAAAAACACTCACAGGGTGGGTGGTGGGGATACAAGGCCAGGAGGGCCGAAACCAGTTCTTTTCCCCCTCCATAGTGTCCAGAACAAAAATGCAGCTTGGAGAGCCAAACAAAGTTCCAGGCCCCAAACCAATAAACAAGATGGGTTGTGTGGTCTTCCATCGAGCCATGACCATCAGACCAGGAAACAAGGCCGATCCAGGGGCCTATCCAAGTCCATGGGTCCCCAGACTGGAGTACAAGTTGGGTCTGACAGCCTACCAAAGTCCATAGACCAACAGATGAATGATCACGGCGCATTGGGTGGCCTTCAATCATATTGATCGCTGATCGCTGTGTACGCCCCTCCCGATGCGGACGCGCGCGTGGCTCAGCGCGCGCTCGCAGATCACATCCAACATGCGGAGCGGACTTTCCCGGACTCCCTGGTTATTGTGGTTGGCGACTTTAACCAGAGCAATCTGAGTCACGAGCTCCCCCGATACAAACAGTTTATTAAATGTCCAACCAGAGGTGAGAACACACTAGATCACTGTTACACCACAGTGAAGGACGCATATCGCGCTGTTCCCCGCGCTGCGCTCGGATTATCTGATCACGTGATGGTCCACCTCATTCCCACATACAGACAGAGACTGAAGCTCACTAAACCTGTTGTGACCACCAGGAAGAAATTGACCAGTGAAGCTGGAGAGAAACTGAGCACATGCATGGAAATAACTGACTGGGACATGTTTAAAGGAGCCACACATGATCTTAACGAGTACACAGTCACTGTGAACTCATACATCAACTTTTGTGAGGAGAACATTCTTCCATCGCGCACCAGGGTGAGATATTCTAATGATAAGCCCTGGTTCACTGCCAAGCTCAGACAGATCAGGAAGGAGAAGGAAGCAGCGTTGAAAAGTGGAGACAGGGACTGCTACAGGGAGGTTAAATATCGGTTTAACAGAGAGCTGAAGAGAGCTAAATCTGTGTATTCTGAGAGACTCCAGCAGCAGTTCACTGCTAATGACTCGGCTTCTGTGTGGAGAGGACTGAGGCAAATCACCAACTATCGGCCTCAGGCTTCTAAAGGTCAGGATGACAAAGCCCTTTGTCAAAAACTGTCCCAACATTACGCCCGTTTTGACACCTCGTCAACTGTGTCCAACTCCCCCCCTCCACCCAGCTCCACTGCCTCCTTGGCCGCTAATTCATCAAAAGCGGTCCCCCCCCCCCTCCTCCTCCCCCCCTGCCCTTGTCATCAGTGTGCAGGACGTGCACAGACAGTTCTCCAGACTGAACCCACGCAAGGCCCCCGGTCCAGACGGCGTGTCTCCCTCCACCCTGAGACACTGTGCGAAAGAGCTGGCACCTGTCTTCACAGACATTTTTAACACCTCCCTTAAGCAATGCCACGTGCCGACCTGCCTCAAATCCTCCACCATCATCCCTGACCCCAAGAAGCCACGGATTACTGGACTTAACGACTACAGACCTGTAGCGCTCACCTCTGTAGTCATGAAGTCCTTTGAGCGCCTGGTCCTGTCCCACCTCAAGTCCATCACCACTCCCCTCCTGGACCCGCTGCAGTTTGCCTACCGAGCCAACAGGTCTGTGGACGACGCAGTCAACCTGGCCCTCCACTCCATCCTGCAGCACCTGGACTCCCCGGGAACCTACGCCAGGATCCTGTTTGTGGACTTCAGCTCTGCATTCAACACCATCCGCCCCGCTCTGCTCCAGGACAAGCTGTCCCTGCTCGGCGTGCCTGACTCCCTCTGCAGGTGGATCACCGACTTCCTGACGGACCGGAGGCAGCATGTGCGGCTGGGGAAGTCTGTCTCAGACTCTGTTAGCATCAGCATCGGATCACCCCAGGGCTGTGTACTTTCCCCCCTACTCTTCTCCCTTTATACCAACTCCTGCACCTCCACCCACCAGTCTGTTAAGCTGATCAAGTTTGTGGACGACACCACCCTCATCGGGCTCATCTCCAACGGCGATGAGTCCGTCTACAGGAGAGAGGTGGCCCAGCTGGTGTCCTGGTGCAGCCACAACAACCTGCAGCTGAACGCTCTGAAGACAGCGGAGATGATTGTGGACTTCAGGAAAGTCACAACCCCCCTGCCCCCCCCCTCACCATCACAGGCTCTCCCATCACCATTGCAGATTCCTTCCGCTTCTTGGGCACCACCATCACCCGGGACCTCAAGTGGGAGCCAACCATCAGCTCCCTCATCAAAAAGGCCCAGCAGAGGATGTTCTTTCTGCGGCAGCTGAGGAAGCTCAAGCTACCCACCAAGATGTTAGTGCAGTTCTACACGGCCATCATCGAGTCCATCCTCACCTCCTCCATAATCGTGTGGTACGCAGGAGCTACTGCGAGGGACAGACTAAGGCTGCAGCGCGTCGTGCGCACTGCTGAGAAGGTGATCGGCTGCAAGCTCCCATCTCTCCAGGATCTGTACATCTCCAGGACCCGGAGGCGTGCAGGCCGGATCATGGCCGATCCTTCACACCCTGGTCACGTACTGTTTGCCCCCCTCCCCTCAGGTAGAAGACTTCGGTCCATTCAGACTAAAACCTCCCGGCACATTAACAGCTTTTTCCCCTCTGCCATCAGACTGCTGAACATTAAGTGACTTATTGACTCTCGTGCACTATATACAGCAGCTCAACCAGACTCATGTCATTCATCACTGTTTTTCTGTTGCATTATCGACTGCACATCATCTGCTACTTGCTAATTTATTTAAAACTGCTGTGACTAGTATTACTCATTATTATTATTATTATTATTATTATTATTATTATTATTATTATTTATTATTCTTCACTTATTGCATGGTTTTAGTCTTTAATTTTTTTTTTTAGTTTATCTCTTTATCTTATCATGTTTTAATGTTGTAGCATTGCACCGAGACAAATTCCTAGTTTGTGTACTACATGAACAATGGCAATAAATCTGATTCTGATTCTGATTCTGATTCTACTAAATTCCAAGGGCCACCAGACAGGTGCACAGGGCGCGTCGGGTGGCTTACCAAGGTCCAAGGGCCACCAGAGGGATGAACACGGCACCGTGGGAGCATTGACCTCAGGAGCTTTAACACAGGAGATAATGACATCACAGGTACTTTAAACTCTGGAGATAATGAAAACACAGAGACTTTAAACTCAGAAGATGACATGGGAGCTTTTTGCTCTGAAAACAACAAAGGAGCCTTTTGCCCTGGAGACCACAAAGGAGCTCTTTGCTCCGGGGACAAGAAGAAAGAGGTTTTAAACATCATAAGAGCTTCTGGTTCTGGCAGCAACATTGGAGCTTTATGCACTGGAAATAACACAGAAATTTTAAGCTCAGGGGATAACAGCACTGAAGCTCCGAACTCTGGGGAAAACAACACAGGAGGCCCTAGCTCAGAAGAGGGGGTCTCAAATTCAGAAGATAACATTGGAGTCTCCTGCTCAGGAGCTAATAACACAGGAGTTTCTAGCCGTGGAGTTACCAACACAGGTGTTTTTGCTTCAGAAGCTGATAACAGGGAAGTTTTTAGCTCAGGAGACACTGATACAGGAACTTTTGGCACAGGAGACAGTGATACAGAAGTTTTTATTTCACAAACAGTTGTTCGTTCCTTAGCCAGTGATGAAGGCACTTTTAGCTCCGTAGCAGGTGGCTGAGGTGCGCAGCCCTCAGAAACTGCTGACAGGAGTGCGCTGAACTCACGAACAGATAATTGTAGTGCACTAAGCTCAGGTATTGGTGACAAGGGCATGCTGACTTCAGAGACAGATGTCAGAAGCATGCAGTCCTCCGGAGTGGGTGTCAGCAAAGAACTGACTTCAGGAATAGACGGTTGGAACACATCGCCCTCAGAAGCAGATGACATGGGCTTGCAGGGCTCAGGAGTAGGTGTCAGAGGTGCACTGAATACAGAAACACAAGGCGAAGGCACGTCATCCTCTGGAACAAATGTCGGGTGCGCCCCGGCCTCTGGAACAAACGACGTGTGGGCCCCGTCCTCTGGAACAAACGATGGGTGCACCTCGGCCTCTGGAACAAACGGCAGTTGCGCACCAGCCTCTGAAACAAACGGCGGTTGTGCACCAGCCTCTGGAACAAACAGCGGTTGCACACCAGCCTCAGGAACAAATGATGGATGCGCACTAGCCTCTGGAACAAACAGCGGATAAGCACCGGCCTCAGGAACAAACAGCGGATGCACACCGGCCTCAGGAACAGATGGTGGATGCACACTGGCCTCAGGAGCAGATGGTGGATGCGAATATGGCCTCAGGAACAGATGATGGCTCTTCCTCCTCTGATACGAAGGTGAACTCGTCAGACCGCAGTAAATTTTCTAGGAAGAAAGGAATATCCTCCCTCAAATGGGGCTTTGCTGCAACGATCTGATCAGCGTGCCTCCACGCCACGTCCCTCCACACCGCATCCTCCCACCCGTCCAGGCACAGGCAAAGGGTGTAGTATTCTCCCACATCATGAATGAGATCCTGCAGCTCCCGACGGCAGGCTACATCCATGGGTGTGGAGCCTGCATGACTCCCACCCTTTGCACTGCAACTTTCAGCTTCTTCCCTCCAGACGGAGGTTTGCTGTCCCAAAAAGTAAAACCCAGCGCTACAAAAACAGCTTTGTCCCTGCTGCTGTCAAAGAGTTGAACAAGCTATAAAAATATATTGTACATATTTTATATTTACTTATTTTGTATGATGTCACTTGGGTTCTAAATACTTTATTGGGTTTTAGACCTTTGAGTTTTTTAACCTCTGACTAGTTTTTAACTTTTAACTTCAGTATGACCCCTCTCTCTTACCTCTGGTTTCTCCCTCATCTCTTTGTCTTTTTATACCCTGTTTGATGGAGCCTTGAGTATTTTTATCATGTTTATAGTCAGCTTCATGTGTGCCTGTGTTTGTGTCTATGTTGAATGTAATTAGTGGCTTGTAAATATAGTTGTCACCAGACTGCAAAACAAATCTACCTACGGGTACAAATAAAGTAACCTGAACCTGGGGAGGAGGAGAGAGGAAAGGCAGAAGCTGTCTGGGGAAGAGCCAGAGCCACTGGTGGTACGCAGTGTTGAGAGGAGTGGTGTCTCCTAGCGCCTTCCTTTCACCCAGGCCTGCCGAATGCCTACTGAGATCCATGGAATTCTTCTCTCTTGGCAGCAGATCTCTCCCAAGGGGTCTGTGGTGCTGCGGGCTCCACAGGAGGAAACTGTGACTGGAGGGCGGCTGACTCCGGTAAGGAGGAGATGGGGGGAAATGGTGGTAGCAGAGGGAGGGAGAGGTTCTGCACCTGGAGGTGAGAGCGTACGCTCAGTCTGGCAGTGAGCAGATTCGCGATTCCACCCCAGCAAAGCATCTCATCCTCATGGGAAGAGCAGTTCCAAATGCCGGCTGCCATGTCCTCAATCCATGACATCACCTCCAGCTCTCCCCGACTCTACTTCTTCCTCCTCCTTTGTTTGACCGCTGGGTCCTGGACTGGTGGCATCCTTCTGTTATGCAAAAACATGGCAGACTTCCAACAGGCAGGATAACTCTGGACAAGACACAAACAGACTAGACTGAAGTATATAATCACGCCAGCGTGATACAAGGATACCACAACTGACAAAGAATGACACACACATATATAGACGGGGATAATTAGCAGACAACGAGAAACAGGTGGGTACAATTAGGGGTTATCAGAGACAGCAGGGAGTGGCTATAGATACGGGAAACATGAGGGGCTGAGACAAAGGGTATCCAGAGACATGAACACAGGACCAGGGGATGACAGGACCATGACAGGGACTAAGAAAGAGATAAGGACCATGGTGACAAGACTTTGAACATAACTGGCCAAAATAAAAATAAACATGATGACTAGACGTATATAACCAAGAAGAAAACACAGAGAAACAAACAAAGGATGAGGACATGACTGAAGTCATGTCCTGAGAATAACAGAAAGATCAAATATGAATATAAAGTAAGGACATGAGGACAGCCATGTCCAAATCTTTACACCCCACCCCCACTCTTCGATCGTAACACACCCACCCACACAATAACTACCTCAGCTGTTTGCACAGAAAGATTTGGCACACCAACAGTAATATATCTGCTACTGTATGTCTCTGCACCTTACTGCAACCATATGCACAAATGCCATACCTGCTGCTCTCTGTCTGTTATTGAAATATTGATCAAGTGCAGTCCAATCTGTTACTGTCTGCACCTACACTACCGCATTGAACTTGCTATTACGGGTATTACGGCTCCACTTTTTCTGTATATAGGATTGCTGGGTTTTATTGTTCATCTTTATTTGCACTACGGGATTGCTGGGTTTTATCTTTTGTCTTCATTTGCATTACAGGTAGCATTACTGTACACAGACTGCTGTTGTTGTTTTTCCAGCCTTATTCCTTCTTTTCTTATATATTGCGCACACCACTAAGAGAGAGAGGAATGGCATTTCAATTCTCCAGTATGTCCTGTATGCATAGAAGTACTGACAAATAAAAATCTTTGAATCTAGGTCACGCTGGTCCTGCTGCACAACAGCACATTAAAGTCTGCCAATTAAATTTAGAAAAAAGGATTAACCCACATTGTGTTCACTCATGGAGAGGATAAATAAATAAATGAATGCTTACTATGTGTAGTTGTCTGTAAGTTTACAATTAATAAGTGAAAATGTAAATGAGAACACAGTGTTTCCTCTGGCTTAAAGACCTTGGTGCAGTGGCAACATATTTTTCCCGGGGGGTAGGGGGGTGGGGTAAACATACCGGAATATGTTCATTTTATACTATTTATTTCTTTTTAAAATTTTACACCGTAACATTGCATGTGGAACTTACCATTTGAAGTATTGTACAACCGAGGCTTGAATATTGGGCCAGTTGGGGTCCCACACAGACATCCTGTGTTTAGACTTTTTAGTGGTGTTATCCTTCTCTCCTTCCTCTGCCTGAACACTTTCCTCTCCTTGGCTCCTCTCTTCTGTCTCATCTTGCCCTCTCTGAGCTCTGTCTAATTCAGGTTCTCTCTCCGTCTATGGTGGTATACAAACAGGTTAGAAAATATCAAGTGTCATGTTTTGTCCTGCAGGATTTTTTTGTCATGGTTTACATACTGTAAATGACAAAATATGTGTATTTTTTGTATTTTTATTCTAGTGTTTCTTTTTTTCCATTGAGAGAGTAGGGAAGGGAAAGAAACATTCATAATAGTAATGTACTATGCATACTTAAATTATATGATCAGGTGGGTATAGTAACCAGAAATTCTACTCATGTTAAAGCAGTGCTTTGAACCTAATAATTAAAAGCAGGCAACCAAAAATTTCTAATTGAGTTAAGGGTACAAAGAGCACCCACTTAAAAACTTGAGTAATTACTTCAGTCTTCAAGATTTGTGGTTTTTCTCAAAAATTTATAACAATTTTACACTTTTCTCTGTAAATCTAAAGTTGAAACCATGTTCCTGAAATTTCTAATTTCCTCTTGTAAAATTGACTTTTCTTGTACATTTGAAACTTTATTATAAATTTGTGGATTATTTTATGACTAATTTTTGTCTGTTTTTTATAATAAAATTACTGGGTTTTTTTTAAGATAAATTTGAAACAGACTGTGGTAATTTTTTTTTTAACCTTTTCCTTATAACAATTTACATTTTTGACTATAATTTTGCAGTCAGAACAGAACAATAATTTAACTCTGATTACAAAGAAAAAATATTAATAAAATTGTATTTAATGAAATAAATTAACTTAAATGACCAAGCATGCCTTTATTTCTGTTATAATATTTCTTTATATTTATAGTTTTTTTTTTTTTTTTTTTTTTAGAAATCTCCTCACCACTCAGACAGCAGGAAAAACCTCCCTTACTTTGAAAACAAATGTTGACACATTTAGTTTGTCTGAAGGCTGCTGACGGATTAAAGTCATTGACTTCGTGAATTTCGGTCATCTTAACCTGCCAGGTACATAATAGGGAACTGTAGCGGGCTCTAAAGACATAATTCACCACAATACAGTATGTGTTCATGAACAGAATGATCTGTTTAAGCAGTTATAAGTTGCGAAGTGACTACGCGGTCTCCTAGCATCACAATATCTGGCCGGGTAGCGCCTACAATTTGATTCTTTTTTTTAATTCAATAGTAGAAAATACACACAATACACACACATTACAAATATGCTAATAATACAAGTAAATAAGATAAGATAAGATAAGATAAGCCTTTATTAGTTCCACAATGGGGAAATTCCAGGATTGCAACAGCACAGGGATAGCAACACTCAGAGCAACAATCAGAAGACAAGAAAAAACAAGAGCAGCGAGTATACATATGTACATATAAATATATAAACACACAGTGTGGAGCATTGCAGCTAGATGGAATAAATATATAAATATATAAACACACACAGTGCAGAGCACTGTAGCTAGATGGAATGAACAGCATAACCGTCTACTTGGTTATCCTACATGGTATGATTATGTACCCATACATATTGTCACCCTCCGTAGCGACCGGTATTTTCCTAGTTGTATACCGGAGGGGACCATTGTGTAAGTCTATTGCTTCTTTTGCATTCACTACTATTAGGTTGTCACGTTTTTTTGCTATCTCTGCGAGCAGCCCTGCTTAGGTTATACAGTCTGACAGCCGTAGGTAGGAAGGACCTGCGAAACCTCTCGGTTGTGCACCTAGGATGATGTAGTCTGCTGCTAAATGAGCTCCTCAGTGCGTTCAGTATGTCATGCGTAGGGTGGGACTCGGACTCCAGCAGAGATGACAGTTTAGCCACCATCCTTCTCTCTCCCATCTCCTCCACTGGGTCAAGGTGTTGCCCCAGGACAGAGCTAGCTTTCTTGATCAGTTTGTTCAATCTCTTCCTATCGGCTGCTGTAACGCCACTGCCCCAGCAGACCACTCCAAAAGTGATGGCTGATGCCACCACCGTGTCGTAGAATGTCTTCAGCAGCACCCCTTGTACACCAGAAGACCTGAGCCTCCTCAGTATGAACAGCCTGCACTGTTGCTTCTTGTAGAGTGCGTCAGTATTGTGTGACCAGTCTAGTTTATTGTTCAGATGAACACCCAGGTACTTGTAGGATGTCACCATCTCGATGTCTGTTCCCTATATATTTACTGGTGCTGTGAGGGGTTGTCCTTGCCTGTGGCAGTCCACCACCAGCTCCTTAGTTTTCCTCGCGTTGATCTGGAGGCAGTTCCAATGGCACCAGTCCACGAAGTCCTGGATAAGTTCTCTGTACTCAGCTTCATCTCCGTTGGAGATGAGGCCAATGATCGCAGAGTCATCAGAGAACTTCTGTAGATGGCAGTGTGTTGTATTGTGTGAGAAGTCCGCAGTATAAAGAGTGAACAGGAAGGGAGCCAAAACCGTTCCCTGGGGGGCCCCCGTGCTACCGATGATCGTGTCGGACACACAGTCCCAGGTTCTCACAAACTGTGGCCGGTTAGTGAGGTAGTCCAGGATCCATGATGACAGGTGCTGGTCCGCCCCTGCGCATAACAGCTTGTCCGTCAGGATCATCGGTTGGATGGTGTTGAAAGCACTGGAGAAGTCAAAGAACATGATCCTCACCGCATTCCCGGGCTTCTCCAGGTGGGACAGAGAACGGTGAAGGAGGAAGATCACCGCATCCTCCACCCCAATGCCATGCTGGTAGGCAAAGTGGAGTGGATCCATCGCTGGTCCCACCAGGGGGCGGAGGTGAGCAAGGAGCAGTCTCTCCAGGGTCTTCATCATGTGAGACGTCAGGGCCACTGGTCTGTAGCTGTTCAGATCTTTGGGGTGGGAAGTCTTTGGTACAGGTACCACACAAGATGTTTTCCACAACTGTGGTACCCTCCCCAGCTTCAGGCTCAGGTTGAAGATGTGCTCCACAATCCCACACAGCTGGTCTGCACAGGACTTGAGGAGCTTTGCACTGATGCCGTCCGGTCCCGACGCCTTCTTCGCCTTGAACTTCCTCAGCTCCGTCCTCACCTGGGTCTTAGTGAGGGTCATGTTAGGGGGCTGTGTGTTGGGAGTGGGGGGTGATGGTGGAGTGGGGTGTGGGCAGCAGGACTCGATGTCTTTAGAGGCAGCAGTGGTTGTTGTGCACTTGGTGGGGAGGGCGATTGGTCAAACCTATTAAAAAACAGGTTCAGATTGTTCGCCCACTCCCTGCCCCCCGTGGCCTGGGGGGAGGTATTCTGGAGCCCAGAGATGGCTTTCAGGTTTCTCCAGACCCCACCGATGTCGCTCTGTTGCAGTTTGTCCTCCATCTTCTTCCTGAAGCTGTTCTTGCCTTACAAATACCTCCTAACTTGGCTATTAGGTAAACAAAATGCACATATTTATTTATTTTCCATCAGGTGCGTCAGGGAGCTCTTTGGGTCCAACAGCTCGGGCACTCGGCAGCTCGGGTGTTTCACACACATACACATCCACACTTCATTCATTCCCATTAACACGTTTTGGGGTTTTGTTCAATACAACACACAAAACCACTCCTGCACGTGGGTTTTTCATTCACTAATTGGCTCCTGGCCACTTAGTGCAAACATAAACTAGAAAAGCACTCGGAGAGCGCAGACCTCCGCCAAGCGCCACAGTTCCCACCCATACAGTGTTTATGTGTAGGTTTTCAGATTCCTTGACCATGAAAACATATGACTAGCAATTGGATTCACAATGATAGGGTTAGTGGTTCTGTAGTAAAAGCATTACCTCCTTGGCGGAGGTAATAAACTGAAGTGTTGCTGTTGTGTCCATCTCCTCCATGTGCAAAGTGCCAGGCTGCGACCTGTCAAGGCATACGTCATGCCTCCCTTATTGGGGGGAGGGGCTTTCACACCTGTACTGAGTACTTAAAAACTGTATTTATCGGCAGATGAAAGAAAACTGTAGCAAAAACAAACTAACAAACAAACAAAAACTAAGCAAACAGCAACTGCAACATGAACTATTTCCAACATATTTATTCAAATGTACACTTATATGGACACAATGTTGAGCCATAACTTTTTGGTATTGTGAAAATAATAAGCCAAGTAGCACCAAAAAATGGAGTGCTGTTGCTGTCAGGAAACAATGTTGGCACCAAATCACTGAAGTGATCTGCCACCAATGGGGGTAGATTGTGCTCTGCCACAAAATGAGAAAACATCACTTCTGCTAGTGATGCATTGGATTTGGAAGGCGTCGGTTCTCTCACTGGCTGAAAATGTTCATCCATCGATCGAATTTGGCTACACAGTTTTTGTGGCGCTGTGTAGCAAAGTGCAACTTGAGGTAACAATATTAAGACAATATTAAAAATACATGGACAATACTCAACAGTATCCTTGGAAATAAAAGCAGAAATACAAGCTACCCAACTAATATTCCAAAAAATAATAAAACGACTCAGAGTGTGAATATAGCTTTACCTGCAGATGAATTTAATAATTTTTTTGTTACCATTGGACCTAAACTGGCCCGAGAAATACCCACTACAGTGCCTACAGGCGATACAATATGCAATAACACTGCTGTAAAAGACTCCATCTTCATAAAGAACACAGACGAAAGAGAGGTCATTGAAATTGTTAAATCGTTCAAAAGTAAAACATCTACTGACTGTGATGGTATTGACATGCTACTAGTCAAAACTGTTATCGAATGCATAGTAAAACCACTGACGTATATCTGTAACCTGTCTCTCCAATCAGGTATATTTCCCAATGCAATGAAAATAGCTAAAGTAATTCCGATATACAAGACGGGCGACAGAGGGGAACTCTCAAACTATAGACCAATTTCACTATTACCGCAATTTTCCAAGATACTTGAAAAAATATTCTATGAGAGAATTGACAACTTCATACTGAAGAATGATTTATTATGTGAGCAGCAATATGGGTTCAGACACAAGAGGACAACTGCATATGCCCTAATGGAATTTACAGAAAAAATATCAACAGCCATTGAAAATAAAGAGTATTCAGTTGGAGTATTCCTAGATCTTAAAAAAGCATTTGATACAGTAGATCATAATTTATTATTAAAGAAACTACAAAATTGTGGTATTAGAGGGGTAGCACTGTCCTGGTTAAGTAGTTACTTAAAGAATAGATATCAGTATGTATGTGTTAGCAACAAAAACTCAGAGTTGCTGAAGGTCACCTGTGGAGTCCCACAGGGTTCAGTTCTGGGACCATTATTATTCAATATGTATATAAACGATATATGTAAAGTTTCAGAAAAAATGGACTTAATATTGTTTGCCGATGACACTAATCTGCTATGCAGTGGAAACAATTTGGAACAACTTCTGGATACACTCGGAAAGGAATTAGGAAAGCTTTTTCTAAAGCCCATCCAGGGACAAGAGTTGCAAATTAGCTAATAGCTATACACTCTATGTGCAACACATCAGATTGATTGTCTTTGATTAATTGTCTATGTTTATTGCACTGTCCCTGTCAAATAAACTAATCTACTACTACTACTACTTAAACTGTGGTTTGATTCAAACAAATTAACGCTCAATTTAAGTAAGACAAAATTTATAGTTTTTAACAACCATCACAACAACCCAGTACCCAAACTCAGTGTAAATGGTGTAGAGATTGAAAGGGTATCTGAAACTAAATTCCTTGGAGTAATAATTGATAACAAACTGTGTTGGAAGTCACATATTAATTATATTAAAGGTAAAGTATCCAAATCAATTGCAATATTACACAGAGTGAAATATTTGCTGAATCAACCCACACTATACACCTTGTATCATTCATTAATACTCCCATACATGACATATTGTAATGAAGTATGGGGAAATACATATAAAACAAACATATATCCAGTCTTTATGCTTCAAAAGAGAGCTATTAGAATAATAAACAAAGCAGCTTACAGGGAACCAACAAACCCACTTTTTCTTAAACAAAAAACTCTCAAGTTGAAAGATCTGGTTGACTTTAAAACCGCAATAATAATGTTCAAAGTGAAGAATTTATCACTGCCCGCAAATATCCAAAAGTTGTTCCAAACAAGGGAGAGATGATATCACTTCAGAGGAACATGTATATTTCAAAAGCCTACAGTGAGAACAACCACCAAGCAACACTGTATTTCAGTGCAAGGAGTCAGATTATGGAACGATTTTGGACCTGAACTAAAATCATGTACAACGCTTGGACAATTTAAACAAAAACTAAAGGAAGAAATACTCCAAACATATTTACAAGACGACATGTAAACTCACATAAGGATTGACATATCCAGCCTGTGTTGTGTTGTAGCTTAGTTTTTTTTTTTTTTTTCCCTCTGTGACATTTTGTCTTAGATTTGTTTTGAATAGTAACCGCTTAACTTAGCTTAGCTTAGTTTTCTTTTTTTTTTTTTTTCTCTCAGTCACATTTTGTCTTAGCTTTGTTACCTCCGCCAGGCCGAAAAGGCCAGGAGGAGGTTATGTTTTTGCCGGAGTTTGTCTGTCTGTCTGTCTGTCTGTCTGTCTGTTTGTCTGTTGGTTAGCAAGATAACTCAAAAAGTCTTGGACGGATTTCCATGAAACTTTCAGGCGTTGTTGGAAATGGTACAAGGAAGAACTGATTAAATTTTGGGGGTGATCCGGTTCACCGTCTGGATACAGGAATTTTTTAAAGCATTTTTCAACACTGTGACATACAGCCATTTTCAACATGTGCGCAGGCGCAATAGAGGGCGCTGGTCGTCGTGTCTGATGAACACAAACTCCGCCTTCTTCAAAGTTTTAGGCACAAAAGCACACAGAAAACAGGGCTCGCCAGAGTGCCTGTGTTTGCACTACGCTGCAAAAGCTGACACGGGCAGCTGTCCGGCGCCGGATTATTTGGCAGAAATTCCCCGGCCAGCCATAGGGGCTGCGCAAAAACCAGCTCTCTGCCGGGGGAGGCTTCCAAATCTTCTTTTTTCCGCGGACCGCAAACCCAATAAAACCCACGGCAACCATTATCGCACCTTCTTTTGTCCTGCGGCTCCGCAACAGAGAGGAATCCCGGCGCCAGTAATGCTGCGCCTGATATGTGTCACTCTAATGCTAAAAGTGATGGCAGAAATTCCCCGGCCAGCCATAGGAGCTGCGCAAAAACGAGCTCTCTGCCGGCGAAGCTTCTAAATTCTCGTTTGCCGCGGAGCGCAACCCCCAAATAATATAATACAAAACCCACGGCAACCTGTCTACCCAATTTGCATCCGTCAGTGGAGGAGATGGACACAACAGCAACACTTCAGTTTATTACCTCCGCCAAGGAGGCAATGCTTTTACTACTGAACCACTAATCCTATCACTATCAGATTGATTGTCATTGATTAATTCTGTGTTTATTGCACTGTCCCTGTCAAATAAACAAAAAATAATCATTGTGAATCCAATTGCTAGTCATATGTTTACATGCTCAAGGAATCTGAAAACGTACACACAAACACTGTATGGGGGGAATTGTGGCGCTTGGCGGAGGTCTGCGCTCTCCGAGTGCTTTTCTAGTTTTAAATTGTAATCGCTCTTGTCTTGTTTTCTCTTTTTTCTCTTTTGAATTCTTGGATGGAATATGGGTGGGCAATATAAGCTGCGGCTTCAGCCATCACCCATTTCGGATAACTTACGTGGAATTGTATAGTAGAAGGAGTCTTTGTCTAATTTGACCTTGTTGTTATACAGTTTCTTTTAACCTGTACTGTACTAGCCGAAATAAATTCATTCATTCATTCATTCATTCATTCATTCATTCAAAGTGGTAAATCCCTGATGCAGTCACTTTTAGCATTAGAGTGACACATATCAGGCGCAGCATTACTGGCGCCGGGATTCCTCTCTGTTCCGGAGCTGCAGGACAAAAGAAGGTGCGATAATGGTTGCCGTGGGTTTTATTGGGTTTGCGGTCCGCGGAAAAAAGAGGATTTGGAAGCCTCCCCCAGCAGAGAGCTGGTTTTTGCACAGCCCCTATGGCTGGCCGGGGAATTTCTGCCAAATAATCCGGCGCCGGACAGCTGCCCGTGTCAGCTTTTGCAGCATAGTGCAAACACAGGCACTCTGGCGAGCCCTGCCCACCACTGTTTTCTGTGTGCTTTTGTGCCTAAAACTTTGAAGAAGGCGGAGTTTGTGTTCATCAGACATGACGACCAGCGCCCTCTATTGCGCCTGCGCACATGTTGAAAATGACTGTATGTCACAGTGTTGAAAAATGCTTTAAAAAATTCCTGTATCCAGACGGTGAACCGGATCACCCCCAAAATTTAATCAGTTCTTCCTTGTACCATTTCCAACAACGCCTGAAAGTTTCATGGAAATCCGTCCAAGACTTTTTGAGTTATCTTGCTAACCAACAGACAAACAGACAGACAGACAGACAGACAGACAGACAGACAGACAAACACACAAACTCCGGCAAAAACATAACCTCCTCCTGGCCTTTTCGGCCTGGCGGAGGTAATGACTGGCTCCTGGTCGTTTAGCAACGGCCGCTATAGTTATGCGCTAGGCTTTCTCATCAGGCACCTCTCTAGGCAGCCACTGAAGGACCTCAGTTTAGAGCTAGCGTTTTTAGCTGTTGTTCTGTCACTGCCGCTGGAGAATAAAAACGGCACGCCTGCTCGTGCGAGAAAAGAGAGAAATTGCCAGTCTCCTAACTTAATACTGTAGTGGCTGGTGAAATATATCCTCAGCAATTCATCAGTCCCCTGCCTTTGCCTTCAAATAAAGCCGGCTGCATTTGAATTCTAACCACATCGCTTAGCTAAGCGACTCTTCCATTATGGCTCCCGTTTCCAGCGGGTTAAAATCATGATAAACGCCAGTGCTTACATACCTCTTTTGATTTTTTTCCACATTTAAAGTACTTTAATAAACTCATATTTCTGTCAGACAGTCACGCTTAGCAAGACACTGCTGACTGACTGGAAACTCGTGTGAGAGGGGCACTTCTAAACTCCGCGCGGATGACGGCCACGCGCGTTGTTCGTGTGTGCGCTTGCGGAAAGTCATTGCTTCATATATTTTTATTAATAAAATCATATCGGCTTGGTGTGGTGGTACGATTTCTGGCGAGGCGGGCCGCCACGGACAAATGTTACCAAAGGAAACCCTGAGAACAAAAGCCAGTCAGTTTATCATGTGAAAATGAAAAAGACAGATCAGATAATGGATTATGATGGATTTAAAAAAAAATCAGTCCGTTAAAATAATGGACACAGAAATTGTGGGAACAGGCATATGTGTGCATTCATGGGTTTTAAAAATGCTGCTTAATTAGCAGTTAATAATGTGCAGCTGACTTTAGACCTGCTTTTTGTTGATCAAAGGCGCATTGATAGAGAATGCAACATAATAGGAATGTGCCGAACTTTGCGCTGAGTTGAATCTTCAGTGGCACTCAGGTTTACATGCAGATCCAGCACTTTCTGTTTAAAAGACAGACAGGAAGTCTGTTCAATCAGCAACAAACCTTGTCAACATCAGGTATCCACCTTATCTGGTTTGGGTTCATGTAACTGTGATTTCTCTTGTGTTGTGGCATTTAGTAGTTGTTGCTGTGATTTTTGTTTTGTTGTAGTGTTTTGTTTTTTACTGTTGTGATTTTTGTTTTGTTGGTGTGATTTCTCTTTCGTTGTGTTGTTTAGAAATTTGTTGGCGTGACTGACACTTCAGGGCCATTGTATCAGTCCCTTCACACACACGTTCACACCTAGGGTCACTTAAGAGTCTCCAAATAACCTAACCTGCATGTTTTTGGAATGTGGGAGGAAACCGGAATGTCTGTAGTAAACCCACACAAGCATGGGGAGAACATGCAAACTCCACACAGATAGATCCTGTTGGCCGGTGGATTTGAACCCACAACCTTCTTACTGTGAGGCAATAGTGCTAACCACTACATCACCATGCTGCCTTGCAAGGCAATTCATTATAATTTGTGGCCTATAGTATAATTTGTGGCCTATAGTATAAAGAGCTACCAAAAATGTAAAAATCTGACATTTAAATAAGCTCTTTAGCATTAACTCTGCAACCATATCTAATGACTAAGTGACTCTCGTGCACCATGTACAGCAGCTCAACCAGACTCATGTCAATCATCACTGTTTTCTTCCTGCATTACCGACTGCACTATATAGTTCTCCACAGTATCTGCTGCTGGCTAATATATATTTTAACTGTTGACCAGTATCACTTAATCTTATCCTACACTTTATTACATGTATAGTTTATTTCTCTTATCTTATCATGTTTAATGTTGCAGCATTGTACCGAGACAAATTCCTAGTTTGTGTACTACATGAACAATGGCAATAAACCTGATTCTGATTCTGATTCTGATTCTGACTGACTTTCACAGCCCACTCTGAAACAGCTAAATTGTGCTTGTAACATTTAATGTTTAAAAAGGCCACATACAATAAATAGTTATACAGTAATAAGCAGAGTAACAACAGAGGTGCTGGCTGATCCTTTTGACAGGAGGCAAAAGCTGAGCAGATCAAGCAGCTCAATGACCTGGAAGTGACAGAAGTCCCAGATCCCAAACCACATTATTAACACCCCCCCCCCCCCCCCCCACACACACACACACTACAGTACAGTACAGTGGACGTAATTGTATTTGGACTTGAAAAATTAAATTCATTTCATCATCAAAAGGGCAAAGGGGAGCGATTGTGGTTTGTTGGGTGTTTATTATGGACACAGATGATTGTACTGGTATGCAGTCAGGCTCCATGTTTAAAATTTCTTTGTGCGGTGGGACTGTCTCCGCATGACTGGAAGAGTTTAATCTCTGACCTTTCCACTGTGATATCATTGGAAATAAGGAGAGATCAGCTAAAAGGGAGAGAAAGAGAGCAAGAGAGATCTATCACCAGAGATGTGACCATAACAGGAAACATGTAGCTGAATAACAATCATTGTGCTGAGGGTGTTGTGGGTTATCTTAGTCACACAGAGAAGGTTAATAGGACTAACAGGCATGGTCCCTGGAGGGCAGAGAGATTATTGGTGTCTCCTGTACTGCAGATGCTCATATTTTCCTTCACGTTGCACAACATACTGAAGCACTTGTGCTCCCTAACAGCTGACACACCACACACATGGCTGTGGGACAAGGTATAATCCGGAGTTGTTCATTGACTCTGGGACTTCAGTCTCTCTAACAGACAGGCAGAATGAGACAATCTCTGGATGACAGCCCTGACAGATCGTTTATAAAGAATCGCAGGCCTTGAAGATGGATTGGATCGGCCTCACAGGCATTCCTGATATCTGGGGATCCATTGGTGCCTGACAGACTGCCACTTTGATCCGTGTGTGGTTGCTCTCTCAGGGATGGGCGGATGCTCACAGTGACTCAACTAGGATCAGGCTTTTAGCAAACACGAGCAAATAAGGTGCGTGTCTGAGTCACAGCGTGCTCTGGCAGACTGCACATCTGTATTATAAAAGCATATGACTTTTATTTTTAAAAAGATCATGTGAATGCTATGATAACAGAAATGTTGCTGTCAGCAGCTGTCAGTTTAAACAGAGCCTTTTTCTGGCCTGAATATGAGTCTGTCTAATCCTGAATAATGGACAGATGGACAGCTGGAACAAGGAGTGGAACAGTTTCATTTGATTAAAAAAAGCCTATGGACTCATTTTTAAAAAAAAAATTTTTGTCATATTATATTTGTCTTTGTAGAGCAGAGTGCATTTTTGTGCCATAAAACAGTTTAGAGGCAAGAAACATGTAGATTTTTACTTCAGAGGGCCTCACATGTAATTTTCTTGCCTTTAAGCTAAAGATCTCATGCACTAGTTTTGATGACAGCCAAAATTGAGGGGAAAAATCTGACTGAATAGTTTTATTTCAAACATGTAAATGTAAAATCAGTAAAACACAAGGCAAAAATAGAACAATAAATTATAACTTTCTCTCTTCATTCAGATGCATCACAATCTACATGCTCAAAAAGGAGTAGGATGAAGTCAACAATTCTACGTTAATATTAAATTCTAATATTAAATATTAATATTCAAATCTAATGTTAATATTAATGTTAATATTAAAATCTAATGTTAATATTGTGTCAATATGCACATATACACTCACCAGCCACTTTAATAGGTACACCGTTCAACTGCTTGTTAATCCAAATATTTAATCAGCCAGTTACATGGCAGCAACTTAATGGGTTTAGGCATGTAGACATAGTCAAGACAAGCTGCTGAAGTTCAAACCAAGCATCAGAATGGGGAAGAAAGGCAATTTCAGCTATTTTTGATTGTGATCTGTAGTAAGAGTAGGTGGAAGAGAACCTGGGGAGATGGAGGTATGCTCTGGAGAGAAGAGGAATGAAAGTCAGTAGAAGCAAGACAGAAAATGACTGTGAATGAGAGGGAGGCAGGTGTAATGGTGAAGATGGAAGGAGTAGAGGTAACGAAAGTAGATGAGTTTAAATACCTGGGGTCAACCATACAAAGCAATGGAAAATGTACAAGAGAGGTGAAGAAGAGAGTGCAGGCAGGGTGGCGTGGATGGGGATGAATGTCAGGGGTGATTTGTGACAGAATGATAGCAGCTAGAGTGAAAGGGAAGATTTACAAGACAATAGTGACAACTGCTATGATGTATGGTTTGGAGACAGTGGCACTGGCTAAAAGATATGAGGCAGAACTGGAGGTGGCAGAGTTGAAGATGCTAAGATTCTCATTGGGAGTGACTAGGAGGGACAGGATTAGAAATGAGTGTATCAGAGGGACAGTTCAGGTTGAGCGATTTGGAGACAAAGTAAGAGAGGCAAGACTGAGATGGTTTAGAAATGGATGTTGAAGATGGAGCTGCCAGGCAGGAGGAGAACAGGAAGACCACCGTGAAGATTAATGGATGTAATGAAGGGCATGGGAAGGGTTGGTGTTACAGAGGAAGATGCAAGGGATAGGGTGAGATGGAGACAGATGATCCGCTGTGGCGACCCCTAAAGGGAGTAGCCAGAAGAAGAAGAAGATGGTTATTGGTGTCAGAAGGACTAGACTGAGTAGTTCAGAAACTGCTGATCTACTGGCATTTTCACACACATTTACAGAGAATGGTCCAAATGTCTTGATGCCAGAAGTCAGAGGAGAATGGCAAGACTGGCTCTAGTCTGGTTTGACAGAAAAGCAACAGCAACTCAAACAACCATTCATTACAACAGAGGTATACAGAAGAGCATCTCTGAAAGCACAATACACTGACCCTTGAAGCAGTTGGGCTACAGCAGCAGAAGGCCTGAACTAGTCACTCCTGCCAGGAACAGGAAACTGAGGCTGCACTTCCCACAGCCTCACCAAAACTGGACAATAGATTGGAAAACCATTGTCTGGTCTGATCTGAGTCCAAATTTTCGCTGCAGTATTCAGATGGCAGGGTCAGAATACAGCATAAGCAAAATGGAAGAATGGATGCATGCATGAAGCATCATGGATGTGCAATTCTAGCATTTCAGTGTGAACCAGTGTTTCTGAGGAATCTTTCAAGCACCTTGTTCAATCTACGCAATGAACAATTTTAGCCAGTAATAGCAAGGTATTCTCAATAAAGTAGTCAGAAAGTGTACTGTAACAAAACAACATGGGGGTAATATGCCTGTGGCCCTGGGCTGGCTGGCCTGCCTCCTGGGTGGGGCTGGGTCTGGCCCTGGGCCCCTGGTGCTGGGGGGGGGTCCCCCCTCGGGTCGGGGTTGGGTGTGCACTGGTGGTGCGGGCCGGTCCCGGTGCATCCTTGCGCGGTACGGTCGTGCCCTCCCCAGGGCCCTGGCAGCGCTCTGGGACTGGTGCCTTCATTCTGGGGGTTGCCCTCCCCGTCCTCCAAAGCCTGCACGTGTGGGTGAGCATGTGTATGTGTGTGTGTGTGTGTGTGTGTGTGCGCGCGCATGCAGGTGCATGTAAGTGTGGGTGTAAGTGGGTTCATGTGTGTGTGTGTGTGGGTGCAGATGTGGGTGCGTGCCCGTGTGTGTGTTGTGTGTGGGCATGTGGGGTTGTGTGTGGGTGTAGGTGGACATGCGTGATGGTGAGTGTGTGTGTGTGCACTTGAGGGTGGGCGGGGGTGTGCGTGTACGGTGTGGATACTTGTGGGTGGATGTGCGGGGGTGGAGGATGTGTGTGTGGGTGGGAGAACCTCATTGGGTGGCGGGGGTGGGGCGGGCCATCTAGTGGCCTGGGGTTGGCAATTCGGGGCCTGCTTGTCCCGGCTGCTCTGCCGTTGTGTCATGGGGTGGGGCGCTTTGTCGTATTGCCTCTGGTGTCTTTGGTGCTGGGTGTGTGTGGGTGCTCGGGGGGGCCGTTGGCGCGGGCTGGCGGCCGTGTTGCCGTTGGTTTGCTCCGGGGTAGCTGTGGCTGCAGGGCGGCCTGCTGCTGTTGGTGTGTGTCTGGGGTGGGTGGTTGGTGGGCCTGCAGTGGGCGCTCGGGGGTGTCGCTTGGAGTGTGGGGCGCCGTATGGGTCCGGCCCATTGTTGACTATTGTGACTATTGTTGTTGTGTATGTTTGTGTGTGCAAGATGTGTGGGTGTGGCTGCTCCATCATGTTTGTGGTGCTGGGAGTGCCAAGGCACGACGCTGGTGGGTCCTGAACTGCTCGGTGTGGCGGCCCTCACCCTGGGTTGGATTTTTGGGGGCAGTGGGTGGCCTCCTGAACCAGTTTGCAAGCTGGCTTCTGGGGGGAGACGGCTCCCTTTTGGACCGCCTCCCTCCCAGTCTTACCCCCCCCCCCAATTCTGGGTGGGCCATACATCTTCTTGGATACACTTAGGGTTTTGGGGTGGGGGTGTGCCGCAGTGTGTCGGTGAAGGGGATACCTCTGCTGTGCAGTGGGGCTTCCCTCATCTCAATTTAATTGCATTTTAAACACTGAGGGCTTGAGGGGATGGGAGCCCTGCTGCCTATCACAGTGGCTAGTGGTGCCCCATCCACCATTCCCCCAATTTTAACTTCACTGTGGAAGTTCACACACCTGCACACAATCACATCATACAACTGACACACACCTATCATGATTTGTGCGGAGAGGGGGAGCCCTGTTGCCCTTCTTCTGCTGGGGGCCTGGGGGCCCGGCTGGGGCCTGGGACCCATCACATTGTCAAAATCCCTGGGTGCTGCTGAATGAATAGATACGAGCAAGGGAGTGAGAGTGATTGAACAAGAGAGTAAGCAAGAGTGAGGGAGCGATGAGTGGAGATGGTGATGGTGGGTTGGTTTTGTCTGGCGCTTTGCGTGTCGGGTGGTATCTCAGAGTGCCTGCGGTGGTTCACTGATCAGTCGCTCGGGTGGGCGCTGGGGGTTGTGGTCTGCTTCTGTGGCTACGCTCACCCTGGGGTGGGTCGGTAGCTGCTGGCCTGCGCTGGCGGTCTCCCCAGCCACTGCCGGGCACTGGTGCCCGTTCACGCTCACTGCATCTGCATCACGGTCGCCCTAAGTAATAAGGGTGATTGAGGGTGGGTGAGTTTGTGGGGGAGAGCACGAATGGATGTGAGTAGGTCAGAGTATGAATGAGAGTGCGTGTATGGGTGAACATGAGTGAGTGTGGGTGACCCTGAGGGCGAGTGGGAGTGAGATTGAGTGGGTACAGCAGTAAGAGAGAATGGGGGGTCTGGGAGTTGGAGTGTGGGATTGTGTGGGGAAGTGGGTTAGCGAGAGTGAGTGAGTGCGTATGAGAGCATGAGGGTGTGAATGTGTGGGAATGGGTGTGCCTGCTAGTTGGGAGGTGCTGGATTGAGGTGGTAGCGTCTCTTGGCTACGTGGGCTCCCCTGAACGGGGGGTGGGGGGGCTTCTTTGGGCGTGGGGGTCCCCGGGGTGTGTGGCAGCAGGCCCACTGTGGGGTGCCTGGGGGGGGGGGGGTTCATGCTGGGGGTGTGGACCGGTCTCCGGCCTGGGGGGTGGGGGCACTGGCCTCTCGGCACCTGGGGTCCAAGGGCTAGTGCTGGCCCTGCTGGGGCCTGTTGTGCCGGCCACCTGGCGGCCTGGCCTCTCTAGGCCCTCCCTCCTAGGGAAGATGCCTGGCTTTCCTGGGGCTTGTTGGCCTCGGACATTTGTGCCCTGTGGGGGTTGGGGGCGTTGCCTTCCCTGGTCGGGGTTTCCGGGGGGGGGGGTTGTTGTGACTGGCCACCCTCTTCGTATCTTTCCTGACAAACCACTCACATGCACACACTTATTTTGTGGGTGCTCTCATATATATACACACACACACACACACGGATGCACACAAATGTCTCCCCTTTAACAGGTGCGGATACCAGACTCATGCTGAGACCTCTTCGGTGGAAGAAGCAGTCTGTCTTCTGTTTGTTTTAGTTTGTTTTAAAACCCCAAAGACATGCATGTTATGTTAATTGGTTGTTCTAAATTGTCCCTAGATATCTGTCTCCTATAGGCCCTTAGAATAGAGGGTTAGTACTAGTGAAGCACTTTGAGTGGTCTTTGAGACTAGAAAAGCACTATATAAGTACAGGTTCTTATCCCTTATCGGTTTGTTTGTCTTTTTTTCTGTTCCTCTCCATTTCCTTTCCCCTTCGCCACACTTCCTTTTCCCATTCCCCATCCTGTCGGGTCCTTCATAGGTAAAATAATTTAAATAAAGCATTAAAAGTTATTACAAGAAGAGTTTACAACAATATACAGTACATAGATAGGTCCTTTATAAAGCTCCTTTTGGCAAAATAAATTTGTTTTGGCACAATAAGGGTAGCAGATTTCTGTTCTGCTCACCTAGCTGGCTGACAGGACAAGGGGGAAAAAAAGCTTCTCGGTAATCCAAATAATGAAGCTGAGAAAAGTGCTTCTGTCGTGAAAAGCAGATGTGAAAAGGGCAAAAGTGAGGCTAAACGCTAACCTCGAGTGAACACCTTTTCCATCAGTTCTGTTCATGAACGTCCATCCACTGGAAAACAAAGTGGACTATCTACATCTGGAATTCACATCAAAAAGGGAGGTGAAAGATGCAACTGGTATAACAACTAGTAAGATAACAGCAGGTGTAATTATAACAGTATACTTAATTTGCTATATAAAATGGTATACCAGCCACTTTAGACTCCCCTGACAGGTGTTGTAACCTAATTGGAAGTTGGATCACCTGGGAAAACAGAGTAGCCTATCAGGCAATGAAAAGGGTGGAAGAGGAGAGTGGCAGCTGTGGCGTTTTAGAGAGCAAGAGAGACGCTGGTGCTGCTTCAGAGAACGAGCGACAGGGCAGCCGTGAGTGTACTGTATCAGAGTGTCACCGGGCTTGTGCACAGGACTCGTGTGTTTTGGGTGAGCGTTGACACTACTCGCTTGGAGAAAATGGTACGTCAGAGTGTTGTTTTTGTTTTACGCAGCTAGAAGCTACGTGTGGCTTTTGCTCGATGAGCTATTGTGTTAGCCCCAGTCATAGCTTCCCCGCTTTGCTGTTGCCCAGGACAAGAAGAGACTAACAGTGGAAGTGGCTCACTTGTGGAATGGATATTGACTCAGCGAGCAGGACTGTTATTCCAAGTTTATTTACGTTAATCCAGCCTCCTTCGGTCCTATAAATTACCCAGCGAGGGGCATATGCGCTAACTGCGTGTTTCTGCTAGTGAAGGTTTGGGTGTCCCTTGAAGACAGAGCACGGATCACCAGGTGGAGTCCAGAAGACGTTAGTGGTTGCCACAGCCAGCCTGACCCTGGATTAAAGTGGATGCTGGTTAGAGTTTTGCCCCTGCCATCCAGACGTCATTTCACCGATGCATCTCCTCTTCACCCTGTTCTGTGTTGATGTGCCAGCTGCTATCTTCTGCCTGGTATAACCATTCTAAATTTGTTACTGCACCACACAGGAGACTGAGGTAAAATTTTGTTCATTATTTGAACTGTGCGCTGTGTTACGGTCGGTGTACCTTGTTAAAGACAGGGGACTGTGGAGCTGCTGTTTCAGGACACTGGGGATCTAACCACGCCCGAGACTGATAGCTGGTGGTGGGAACGGCCAAAGTGAATCCAGTGGATTTTTGGGATTGCCTCTCAAGAACTCAAGTGATATCCTTTACTTTTGTTTGTGTGTTTTTTTTTTTTTTACAGTTCTGTTTAATCTGAAAAGAGGGACTTGTGTTTCTGTTAATTTTTGTGGTCTTCAACATTATTTTTTTTTGTTTTGTTTTACCTGGGACAATTTTTCTCGTCTCATTGCAATTTTTAGGTGATAGAGTATTATTTTGTTTTTGTATTATTTTCTTTTTCTGAGAGGGGGAAATTCTGGCTGTGTGTTTTGAGCTGAAGTGTCATGAGTCTACTACTGATGCTGTGACTAAGGGTGATACCTGAGTTAAAATATTGAGAATCCTGATTATATTGATGCTGTGGAGGGAATAGAACAGGCGAGAGGCAATGAGCTGGAAGGGTACAAGGTTTTATTCCTCCAACACACTGAAACACGCTTCGTAGCTCGTGTGAGCTACTGTGCTGCTGAGGCATGTGTAACAAGCTCTTTTATACATGTTAGACAAAGAGAATGCATGGCACATTAGCATAGTGATTGTCATCTAATTCACATCAGTCAATACATATCACTAGCATGACATCAGCTGGTGCCCGGATGTCCTTTCTGTCCTCGGGGGGGTGCAATACATACAGTCCAGTCTGATTGCCCCCTGGGGCCTTTGTTTTTATGGCTATTGTCCTGCCCTTCCTCCTGCCCTGATGGGTGTCTGTCCGCAGCGTGCTGGGTCACCACAATGCAACATTTTGTGGGATCTGTCGCTACTGTGTTTATGCCATTAAAAACAAGCGTTCTCTTTGATGAACAGCCAACAGTGTCCCACTTAAAGTTGTGGTATACAACCAACATTTGTGGAAGAAAGAGGTGCCCTGGAGTAGGGGTGCCCCACCTGTTTGCTAGAGTGGAGGGAGAGGGCCACCATCAGTTAGCTCTGTTGTTGCTGTCATGAGCCAAGCCGGCTTGGTTTTCCCCGGCTCGGTCCTGATCTCTCTGTGGCCTCTCGGGGCCGTGGTGTATGCATGGTTAGTATGTATTTCCAGTGTGTACCGTGCCCATAGCCACTGCTCTGGGGCCGGCAGCTGTGTGTCTGCTGACAGTCTGCCGGTCTGACCATGCCCCCCTCACTGATCACCAACAGCTGTTCCCAGCCCCGTTGATCATCTTTCCCGGGCCTCGCCCAGGTGCCTCCAATCTACCATCCCCAGCAATGGCTGTACTTAAGGAGCCTTTTTCCAGTCACGCATTGCTGGGTCATTGTACTAGACATACGGTCTTCACTCATTGTATTTAGTCTACGTCATCAAAGCACTGTGTTCACTAGTGCTTCATTTGGACTTACTCAGACAAGCTCCAGTCTGATGAGTATAATCTGCATGTGTGCTTTCCCCGGTATTCTCACCCGGACTGTTGAGCGTCCTGGAGGACTCCTTGAACCTTTGCGAATAGTATGCACTGGAACTGGTTGTCAGTATTGGAGTTAATAAATGTGTGTGTGGTGTAACCCAGCATGTAAATCCTCGTCCTTTCACTCCTCCTCCGTGTGCTTTTCCACAGCGCACGGGGAGATCATGACAGAATGACCCAGCCTTTATAAAAAGGATTTAGTGGGTTACACCCACACAAACCTTTTTTCATTTTTTGGACTGTTTCATTTTCACCCATCTGTGTTTGGAGCACATTATGTTCCCTGCTCATCGACCTCGTCCAAGAAGAGGAGGATTAGCAGCGGGGTCTCCAAGCCTGGAGGAGGAGTGGGCAGCAGACTTCATCCAGAGCTACTGTATGTGGATGAGTTTCTCACTGCCAGCAGACCCGAGAGGGATTGGTGGAGTGTTTATTGAGCGGTGGGGATTCTGGAGGCACATTCTGACCTCTGGAGGTACCCTTGGTACGCGGAACTGCTGGCTTCCGTCACCGCGCTCCAGCGCTCGTCCCCCAGGCTGAAGATGGAGTCATCTCCCATTGGACCGCAGCACACACGGAGGTGTGCTCCACGGAGGAACGGCTCCATTCCCGCCGCTCCTGCTCCAGTTACCCTAGCTCCACCACAGCGGCGTCATCCTGCATTGGAACGCCAGGAGAAGCCCTTTTTGTCTTCGGCAGCCACTGTCTCTCCAGCCACCGAGAGGTCCTCCAGGGTTCTCCCAGCTACGCCCACTTCTGCGTCATCGGCGCCGGCTCCTCCACAATCCTTTGAAGGGGCCAAAACGGCAATTGACACAGAGGGGGATGACAAACTGTCTTCTGCAGCTGAAAACATCAGAGACCGGGATGACAGGCAAGTGTTTTTTCATTCCATTCAAATCAATCATGATAAACCTTGTCTGTCTCCCGAGGGAGAGGCCCAGTTACAGCAGTCCGCTGGGTCCTCTCCTGCAGCTGCAGAGATTACTTTATTTCCTATTTTCTCCGTGTCTCCTCCAGTTCTCCCTGAATGCCCGTTGGCCCAAGGTCAGCGCCTTCAGATAGTGGAAGAGCTGGTGGCTTCGGAGGATTCCGCCCCTGGAGCCAGCATGGAGAGGCCCCCCTGCAGTCATGCCGGAGGAGTTCCCTGCTTCTTCTCCCGGGCCGGCGCCTGCTCAGTCCCTGGGAGTGCCGACGGATGAGGAGTGATCCACCCTGCTCGCCGCGCTCAACCACCAGGTTGAAGAGGAGCATTGCGAGAGGGAGGAGTGCTGCAAAAGGGAGGTCAGAGGACGCGCTTCCCTGGCTGCAAGGATTCCACCTCCCATGCCGGCTCAATCCCAGGACTTACCATCAGATGAGGAGTGGTCAAACCTGCTTGCTGTGCTCAACAGCCGGGTCGAGGAGGAGCATCGGGAGAGGGAGGAGCGCCACGAGAGGGAGGCCCAAGGACACCCTTCCCCAGCTACAAGGGTTCCACCCCCCACGCCTGCTCAATCCCCGGGCTTACCATCGGATGAGGAGTGGTTGAACCTGCTCGCCGCGCTCCACTGTCGGGTCGAGGAGGAGTTGGATGAGGGTCCCCCAGCACTTGAGCTCCTCATGACCCTTCTGCCTCCCTCTCCGGAGAAGGTTGAGCTTCTTGGCAAGACTGACTTGCTGCCCAGCACGGCACTTCACACCCAAGACTATCTGGTCCCTGAGCCATCTGGAAGGAGGAGGAGGAGAAGCTCCCACCGGAAGAGGTCTCCGGTCTTGCCGCGGCAAGACGTGGAGAGGGGGGACCTGCTGCATGTGTAACAGCTTCTCCTCCATATCAACCTACCCAGGCTTTGCGCAATGGAGAGGACACTCCAGCTTCGCTACGCAGTGTCGATACCAACATCGACGCTGCATCAGAACCACCCAGAGCGCAACTCCATAGTCTACCGAGACTGACGGATCCCCACCACCATGCCCATAGCCACTGCTCTGGGGCCGGCAGCTGTGTGTCTGCTGACAGTCTGCCGGTCTGACCACGCCCCCCTCACTGATCACCATCAGCTGCTCCCAGCCCTGTTGATCATCTTTCCCGGGCCTCACCCAGGTGCCTCCAATCTACCATCCCCAGCAATGGCTGTACTTAAGGAGCCTTTTTCCAGCCACGCATTGCTGAGTTATTGTACTAGACATACGGCCTTCACTCATTGTATTTAGTCTACGTCATCAAAGGACTGTGTTCATTAGTGCTTCATTTGGACTTACTCGGACAAGCTCCAGTCTGGTGAGTGTAATCTGCATGTGTGCTTTCCCCGGTAATCTCACCCGGACTGTTGAGCGTCCTGGAGGACTCCTTGAGCCTTTGCGAATAGTATGCACTGGAACTGGTTGTCAGTATTGGAGTTAATAAATGTGTGTGTGGTGTAACCCAGCATGTAAATCCTCGTCCTTTCACCCCGCCTACGTGCGCTGTGGAAAAGCGCACAGGGAGATCATGACAGTTGCTAAGTAGTGCACCTTAGCAAGTTATCTTCGGCTATTAATGAGAGTTTTGGGCCCTTGTAATCCACGTTCACTCCACTCTCCTCAAGTCAGACAGTCCAGCCAAGCCGGTCGCAACTTACCCACTGACGTGGGTACAGGGGCTACAGACACTGGGGGTCTCAGACCTAGATCTGACATCCTGGTAGTCACCCAGGGCAGGTGTTCACCCCTACATAGCAGGACTGTTCTCCTGTTACATAATAATTCTTATATATAGAAAAAAGTCACAATTAAAGTTTGATTAATTGTGATTAGTATGCAATTTCAAAAGATTAATCACAATTAAAAATTTTAATAGACGCCCACTGCTAGTTAACCCTTAGAATGTGTTTGGCCCATTTTCAACTTTAGGTACAGTGGTGTGAAAAAGTGTTTGCTCCCTTCCTGATTTCTCTTTTTTTTTTTCTCTGTTTGTGTCATGGATGGCCCTCACGAGCCATCAATAAGACACCACTCAGCCGGTGAGTTTGCACAGTTTATTAAAGGAACAAAAGATAACAATAAAGCAATGAGCCACGAGGGGATAAAACACACTAACACTAACACACTGACACTAACACTCAGTCTATGATACGGGGGAACAGATACATGATGAAACACACTTACAATAGGAGATGAAAGGTTGTAAACGTCTGACCAGAGGAACGCTCAATGATGTCAGACGAGGGGAAGTTTGACGAGAAATCTGACGAGACTGCCGCACATTTCGCTCTCAGCTGCCCTCTTAAGTAGGGAACAGCTGATGAGGCGAAATGCAGCTCAGCTGTCAGGGCCTCAGCTCTGACAGCCGGAAGCCCCTCTGAGCGCTGTCACAATAAAAGCTCGGAGAGCCATAGGAACACACACATCAGCTGGGAGGAAAATACTGCATGGCCCGAGCGCGGACGAGATCGGCGCTTGAACCACGACAGTTTGTCATGCTTAAATGTTTTAGATCATCAAACAAATTTAAATATTAGACAAAGATAACACAAGTAAACACAAAATGCAGTTTTTAAATGAAGGTGTTTATTATTAAGGATTAAAAAAATCCAAACCTACACGGCCCTGTGTGAAAAAGTGATTGCCCCCTCCTGCTAAAACATAAATTAACTATGGTTTATCACATCTTTGGAAAGCTGTTCTCTAGCCACACCCAGGCCTGAATACAGCCACACCTGTTCTCAGTCAAGAAATCACTTAGATAGGACCTGCCTGACAAAGTGAAGTAGACCAAAAGATTCTCAAAAGCTAAACATCATGCTGCGATCCAAAGAAATTCAGTAACAAATGAGAAACAAAGTAACTGGGATCTATCAGCCTGGAAAAGGTTATAAAACCCTTTCTAAAGCTTTGGGACTCCAGCGAATAACAGTGAGAGCCATTATCCACAAATGGCGAAAACATGAAACAGTGGTGAACCTTCCCAGGAGTGGCCAGCCGACCAAAATTACCCCAAGAGTGCAGTGACTACTCATCCAAGAGGTCACAAAAGACCCCACAACAACATCCAAAGAACTGCAGGCCTCACTTGCCTCAGTTAAGGTCAGTGTTCATGACTCCACCATAAGAAAGAGACTGGGTAAAAATGGCCTGCATGGCACAGTTCCAAGACGAAAACCACTGCTAAGCAAAAAGAAGATAAAGGCTCATCTCAGTTTTGCCAGAAAACATCTTGATGATTCCCAAGACTTTTGGGAAAAATACTCTGTGGACTGACGAGACAAAAGTTGAACTTTTTGGAAGGCATGTGTCCCATTACATCTGGCATAAAAGTAACACAGGATTTCAGAAACGGAACATTATACCAACAGTAAAATATGGTGGTGGTAGTGTGATGGTCTGGGGCTGTTTTGCTGCTTCAGGACCTGGAAGACTTGCTGTGGTAAATGGAACCATGAATTCTGCTGTCTACCAAAAAATTCTGAAGGAGAATGTCCGGCCACCTGTTCGTGACCTCAAGCTGAAGTGCACTTGGGTTCTGCAGCAAGACAATGATCCAAAACACACCAGCAAGTCCACCTCTGAATGGCTTAAGAAAAACAAAATGATGACTTTGTAGTGGCCTAGTCAAAGTCCTGACCTGAATCTGACTGAGATACTGTGGCATGACCTTAAAAAGGCAGTTCATGCTTGAAAACCCTCCAATGTTGCTGAATTACAACAATTCTGCAAAGATGAGTGGGCCAAAATTCCTCCACAGCACTGGACTGTGGATAACTTGCGATTGACTGTAAGTTATCACAAATGCTTGATTGCAGTTGTTGCTGCTAAGGTTGGCCCTACCAGTTATTAGGTTTAGCGGGAAATCACTTTTTCATACAGGGCCATGTAGGTTTGGATTTTTTCCCTTATTAATAAACACCTTCATTCAAAAACTGCATTTTGTGTTTACTTATGTTATCTTTGTCTAATATTTTTAATTTGTTTGATGATCTGAAACAATTAAGTGTGACAAACATACAAAAAAAATGAGAAATCAGGAAAGGGGCAAACACTTTTTCAAACCACTATATGTAAAAAGTACATTTGCTTTGTTTTTATTGAAACAAGGCTTCATAATATCCTCAGAAACAACTATTTTAACACAACAAAAGAAATATTCACTATTTTAGTCAAGTCTGAAGGTCTGTAAAAAAATAGTGACATTTGTGATGTTGCAGGTCAAATATGACTCGGCAGAGAATACTGGCTGTTGCATGCATCATTTAAAAGCTGTGGATTGTTCTGTGGATCAAAAATGGCTCAATTTGCACCACCGCATGCACACACGCATGCACGCATTTTCGCACGCACACACACACACACACACACACACACACAAACATACACAAACACACACTCCACCCATTCCCCCCACGTGAAAATAAACTTTGATACAGTTTATTTATTTATTTAGCGAATGCAAAGTCCTCAAGCCAAGCAGTTGCCTCCTGGTTTGCTGTATGGAGGGTGTGTAATCCTCCTTCCAGTCTTTGGAGCGGGCAAGCCTCTATGATGTGTTCCATTGTTTGCTCCTCTCCACATGCGCACAGTGAGCTAGGGCTACTGCCCCATCTGTGAAGGCTGGCCAAGCAAGGGCCATGTCCAGTCCTGAAGTGATTGAGTGTAGACCACTGTCTCCTTGGGAGGTTGGTGCCCGGGATCTGTTGGTTGGAGTTTGTCACCAGGTGTTTGTTTGGGACCTCCTTGGTCTCCCATTCTTCTTGCCAAGCTGTCTGGATGGTGAAGTCAGCTGGGCGAGGGTTTTTCCAAATCGGCCGTCTGGATGGAAGTCGGGCAGTGGGTGGGGTGTAGATATCTGCATGGGTTGGTAAGTGAAGAGAGTCTTGGTGGCTTTTTGAAGCATCCTTTGAGTTAGTGCTGCTCGCCGGATGTGTGTGGGGGGCTATGTTTGACAGTACAGGGAGCCAGGGGAGTGGTGTTGAGCGGATTGTCCCAGTTATGGTTCTCATGGTTGTGTTGAGCTGGGTGTCTACGTGGTGTGTGTGGGATGACCTGGACCAGACAGGGGCACAATATTCTGCTACAGAGTATGAAAGGGCCAGTGCTGAGGTGCACAGGGTGGAGGCTGCCGCCCCCCATTTTGCACCAGCGAGCTTGCAGAGCAGGTTGTTTCGTGCCTTCACCTTAGCAGCCGTCCCCTTTAAATGTTCCTTGAAGGATAGGGTCCTGTCAAGGGTCACTCCAAGGTAGGTTGGATTCGAGGCATGCTTAAGCTTGAGTCCGCTCAGGTGGATGTTTAGTTCTCTGGCAGCTTTTACATTGTGGAGATGGAATACACTGGAGACGGTTTTTGCTGGGTTTGGTTTTAGGTGCCAGGTTTTGCAGAACTGGTCCAGTTTGGCAAGATCTTCCGTGAGCACCCGTTCCAGTGACTCAAAGTCTGGTGCTTGGAATGCCAAACAGGTGTCGTCTGCATAGATGAATTTGCGGGATTTTGTAGTGGGTTTGATACAGTGATACATTTTGACTAAAAATGAACAGTGGCATCTATAAATAGGGTTTTTGGTGAGATGCTATCAGTTTCATTCTGCAGTAGCATCAGTCAACATGAGTCTATGTCTATGACTGTCTGTGAGGCAACTGATCATATATTTTGGTCATGAGAGTGATACTTTGGACAGAGAGCTAAGTAAAATTGATGAGGATGTGTCTGAGGAAGAGGATGATGTTCAATATGATCCTGAACAAGAAGACACATCTGATGAAGAGGATGACCCAGGTGACCCAGACGATGAAAGAGAGGTCTTCAAATCCAGAAAAGGTGGTATTTCATGGTCATCAAGCCCTTATCATACCCAGTGCAGAGCACAAACAGAGAGCATCATCAAAATGACTCCAAGGCCTACATTTACACAATATAACCAGACGTATTGGGACACCCCTCCAAATGACTGGGCACCAATGCACAAGGTCCATGAAGATATGGATGAGTGAGTTAGGTGTGGAGGAACTTGACTGGCCTGCACAGAACCTTGACTTCAACCTGATAGAACACCTGTGGGATGAATTGGAAAGGAGACTGTGAGCCAGACCTTCTCATCCAACATCAGTGCCTGATCTCACAGATGAGCTTCTGGAAAGTGGTAGAAAATTTCCATGAACACTAGAGGTGGCACAAAAATCAATTCAGTGATAGATCGCGATATTTGACACTGATGACAATCCACCGATCCCTAAGTGCATGGATCAATCTTTAATTATTTATTTATAGTCATGTAAACGTTGCATACTCTTAATCAGCCAATTGTGTTTTCAGTCCACTAGATGGCACAAAGCAAGCACCCAGTCAAGTGAAGTCATATCTTGTCTGGTGAGATTTGCAGCCAGCTTTGAAAGTTAGAAAGCAGATGAATGCAGCAAAAAGTTAGCTCAAATGTCGGGCCTTTTTTGGATTTTATAACAAAGATGGAATGGAAGATAATGACATGACACAACCTGCAAGAAGCGCTGCATGAAAAAAAAGCCACTCAAACACACAGCACCATGGCCAGCATTCTCATGAGAGCCTCTTTGGGGCGAAGAAGAGGACCCAATTGTAAGGCAAATTTGGTAAACCATAATTTATTACAAGACTGGACAGAACAGAAAACAAAGCAGCACATGGGCTGGACAAAGGCAAAAACAAGGCAGACTTACAGACCAGCAGGATTACAGTGGGACTAGGCACGAACAAACTGGACAGAAGCATGTAATCACGCCAACGAGAAAAGGACGCCACAACTGACAGAAAATGACACACATTTATAAACAAGGAAAAAATTAGCCGACAACGAGGAACAGTGGGGTACAACTGGGGTAATCAGAGACAGCAGGGAGTTGCTATAGGTACGGAAAACATGAGGGACTGAGACCAAGGGATAAACATGAGACATAAACACAAGACCAGGGAATACACAACCATGACAAATGATAATAATAACAGAGAATCCAACTAACAAAGAGCGAGGACATGACTGAATTCATGTCCTGAGAATAACAAAAAGGTCAAATATGAACATAAAGTGAGGACATGAGCACAGCCATGTCCAAACACTTACAAGCACACATTTCAGAATAGTGTCAGCAATGGCTAAGCTAAAAACACACCGGCATGTAGCTTGCTTTTTCTCTGAGCGGTGCTGACTAGCAAACTCTGGAGACCTGCCACCATCACCCTGTGAGCAGAGACATGGCTCCACGGAAAATGAAGCCCCGAGAACGTCAGCAGCAGAAAGGACCGTACCAGCCACCACAACAAAAGTGGCCGCGGTGAGTTGAAAACAGTTAAAACTATAGATAAAACGGAAATGAAATGACACAGGGAATAAGTATTGAACACGCTTAGTAAAATTCATTTAATTGTCATGATTTGCCCCTCGGGGCAGAATCAAAGACCCAAACACTGAACTGCAGTTTGTGGTATTTAATGAGAAGAAACACTTAACTTACAAATAGATGAAACAAGGAGAAGGCGAGGTTGGTGTTAGAACAGGAACAGGGTTCTAACAAACATGGATTCCTGATGAGACTCCAACAAGGAGTAGATGAAGCAGGCAGTCTTAAGTAAGGCAAGCAATTAATTATACCAAGTGCCATCAAGTGTGGATCACATGAACAGGCAGGAGGCGAGAGTGATTACACAATACAGATCAGCTGTGAGTCATGAGAGGGGAGGAAACGGGACTGACAGCTTGACAGGAGCACTGCCCACTACCAGAGCCAAACCCGGAAGTGCCCCTGACAGCAGCAGCCCCGTACAGAGAAAGAGAGAGAGAGAAAGAGAGAGAGAGAGAGAGAGAGAGAGAGAGAGAGAGAGAGAGAGATTTTGATTTTTAAAAGATCTTTAATAAACACACTTGTCCATCAGTCAATACAATTTCTATATCATGCTATGTTACACAGAAAATTAATCCCCCAAAAAACGCCCCAAAAAAAGCTGTCCATCATGAACTGAACAGAGGACATTCTCCAGGGACCAGAGGGTCCTGAAACCTTCCACATCCCCATTCCCCATAAAAAACTGAAAGTCCAGCCTGATTCTGGCTTTAAGTAGCCTCACAAATAAAATTTTGACATCAACATCATTCTCAACATTTTCAAGTTTTCTTCTCCGGCTTACATAGATAGCCAACTTTGCCTGCCCTAAAACAAAGTTCAGTAGTTGACACTTCTGCTTAAAACGACGATTGTACATAAAACCACAAATGAAAACCTGCTTAGAGAAAACTTCCTTAAAAATATGAAAAAGTTTTGTGAGAAGTTCAAAGAGGCCACTCAGGCGCTGACATTCAATAAAACAATGAAAAACAGTCTCCCTAGAGGAACAAAAAACACACTGATCACTGACACTGCTGTTAATCACAGAAACAAAAGCATTGACAGCTATAATACCATGCAGGACCCTCCACTGTAAGTCTCCATGCCTCTTAGGGAGAGGGGCTTTGTAAAGAGCCCTCCAGGCAGGCCGATGCCCTTTTCCTAGTTTAAAATAGGCTCTCCAAGGAGTGTCCACACAGGTGTTCAATCGGTCCTTGTTGAGTGCCATCACCACCAGTCTGTAGAGTGCCTTACCACTGGCTCCTCCAAAGTCCACACCAGTGGGAGCACAGAATGCCAGTAAGGAGCAAGGAGCGACGTCAAAGTCCATATAGAGCGTGAGAGAGGGAAAGGGGTCAGTGCTTTCTGGCTGCAGCGTGCCATTGCTAAAGTCCAAGAGTAGGGGGTGCTCAAGTCCATGAAGCTCCTGTTTCCAGTGTGCAAGAAGACCATCGATGAAACGATTCGACCTGACACCAAGATGAGCTGCTAAAGCTGAGGCGTTGTTGAGGCCAGGACCAGCCAGTTCCACCACTTGCTTCAGAGTGAGAATGTTCCTGGAACACAGCCTATCAAGGAAGGTCCTTCCAACTCCCGGCAGGACACCAAGGCGACCACCAAAAACCAGCGGCTCCCTCAACAACCAGTAGAGGGAATCGCATGGCCCTCTTTGTTTTTTAAAAAGAGTCCACACTGAAAAGAGACTGCGGTAAAAACTGGGTAAAGACAGTGCATTAGAGTTCTTAAAATCCATTAAAAACACAGGGAGGTCTAGCCCAAGCCCAAGGACTCTCTGTAAAATAACACAGGCCAAAGGCCTCCATACCAGGTCCTGGGGGCCCGTCAGCAGTCTCTGTATGAAAGTCAGTCTAAAAGCAGCACCTCTACTAGCTAAATGAATCACTCCTTGCCCCCCCTCCTCTTTGGGAAGAAATAACAGGGCTTGAGGAACCCAGTGGAGTCCACCCCCCCCAAAAAAGTCCACCAAAACAGACTGAATTTTGGACAACAAACCAGCAGGGGGGTCCATGCACATGAGGCGGTGCCACAGGGATGAGGAAACAAGATTATTTAAAATGAGCACTCTTCCTCTAAAAGATATTCTTGGCATTAGCCACTTCCACTTGTTTAGTCTCCCGTTAATCTTCTCTATGACCCCATCCCAATTTTTTTGCTCAAACTGCTGATTTCCAATAAAGACACCAAGATACTTAAAACCTCCTTTTTTCCAAATCAACCCACCCGGCAGCGTAAGCTGATTTTCTAGTTTCTCCCCCACCATCAGAGCCTTGCTTTTTCCCCAGTTTATCTTTGCAGAGGAAAGTTGGCCAAAAAGATTGACACTCCTAACCAGAACGTCAATGCCACTCTGCTTGTTTAGCAGAATGACTACATCATCTGCATAGGCCGACAGCTTGAACGTGGTGTCACAGCCAGGAAAAGTAACTCCTGATAGATCCCTTCTCAGGCAGTGAAGCAAAGGCTCTATGGCGAGGGAGTACAGCATCCCTGAGAGAGGGCAGCCCTGCCGAACCCCCCTCTGGACTTTTAAAGGGGCAGACAGGCCCCCATTTATCTTCAGCACACTCTCAATGTCACTGTACAAGACCCGTATCCTGGCTATGAAGCCTGGGCTGAACCCAAAAGCTGTTAAAACTGTCCATAAATATTGGTGTTCAACCCGATCAAACGCCTTTTCCTGGTCAATTGAAATCAAACCAGTTTCTACCGCCAATGAACCAGAGACCTCCAAAATATCCCGAATTAAAGTGACGTTGTCACTAATCAGCCTGCCAGGCACACAGTAAGTCTGGTCTACATGAATGAGCTCGCTCATCACCTTTCTCAGTCTTCGGGCCAGAGCTTTTGAGAGAATCTTGTAGTCTGTGCAGAGCAGAGAGACTGGCCTCCAGTTCTTTAGGCTCTGGAGGTCCCCCTTTTTCGGCAACAGTGTGATGATGGCCCTCCTGCAGGTCGTGGGTAGGGTCCCCCTTTCCAAGCTATCTTGGAGAACCTCCAGCAGGTCTGGACCAAGCAGGGGCCAGAATTCCTTAAAAAAGTCCACAGAGAGACCATCTATGCCTGGTGATTTTCCATTCTGGAGGCTCATTAGCGCCATATGCAGCTCAGACAGAGACAGTGGAGCATCCAAGCCGGCAACAAGGTCCTCTGAGAGCACTGGAAGACCATCAAGGAAAACCTGGCCCAGTGACGTGTCCTCCCTCCACTCTGCTCTAAACAATTCACTGTAAAAGCTAGCAGCGTGTTTCCTGATCTCTGCTGCTGTGGAGATTGTTCTCCCGTCATCGCCCAACAAGGAGTGAATGAGCTTTCTCTGTCCATTTTTCCCCTCCAGTCCAAAAAAGTACTGGGAGGGCGAGTCCATCAGAGCTACATCCATGTAGCGTGAGCGGACCAGAGCACCCTGTGCGGTGACCCCTAGCAAGCTAGCCAAGGCTGACCTTTTTGACTTGAGAGCCTCTAAGTGCTCCTGTTTTCCTGTAGAACTGAGCAACTCCTCTAGTTCTACCACCTCAGTCTCCAGAACTTTCAAGGATTGGGTCAAGCTACGAGTGACATTTTGAGTGTACTGTTGGCAGAGTTGTTTTATCTGGGCCTTACCAAAATCCCACCACAATTGGAGAGAACTAAAAGAGGGTTTTTGTTCCCTGTGTGACTTCCAAACATCATGAAAAACCTCTTTAAAAAACACATCATTTAAAAGTGTATTGTTAAAATGCCAAAAAGCACTCTTACACTTTACATTTTCAATAAACACAGAACAAAACAGCAGGCAGTGATCAGTGAAACCAACAGGACAGATACAACTATTTTTAAAAACACTCATTTGATGTTTAAAACCATAAAAACGGTCTAACCTAGCCATAGATAAAAGGTTATCTTTGACATGGCTCCAGGTGTACTGCCTCTGGTCCCCATGATGTGATCTCCACACATCGGCCATTTCATGTGTTTTCACCAGTTCTCTCAGCCTATTGGCAGAAGCAGGGTGAGGCTCCTGATGGTTCCTGTCTAGTCTGTGGTTTAATGTACAGTTAAAATCACCCCCCAGAAATAAAAAACTATTTGGATCACAGGACTTAACCGTATCCGAAAGCACGTCAAAGACCCTGATCCTCTCTGCTCTCTGTGTTGGCACATACTGTACACGTTTATAAAAACGAAGTTCACGTTTTCAAACTGTACCTTTAATAAGAGGAAATGACCTCTCACCACCTCTTCTACCTCATAAGAGACAGGCACACAACCCCTAGAGAAAAGTACAGCCACCCCCCCCACTGCTACTGGATTTGTGGCTAAAAAAAATGCAGCCATCCCACTCTTTTCTCCAATGGCTCTCAATGTCCACAGTACTGTGAGTCTCCTGGACCATCAGCACGTCAAGTTTCTTTAAATTAAAAAGCTTGTATAAAGAGGCCCTTTTTACATCATCCCTGGCCCCATTAATATTGAGAGTGCCAATTCTAAGGTGGGGCATTAAAAAGGATAAAAATAGGGTACAGTAAAAAAACACACACATAGCATAAAAGGGAAGAAGCAAACTAAGAGTCAACATGACTGTTAGTAATTTGCAATTTCAGTTTAGCAACCAGTTTCTTTAAACGATAAATTTCCTGATCAGTGAAAGTCTCATTCCCATCATTCAGTTTCATAAATTTGCGAGCTGATGCCACGAATAACTCCAGATCTGGAAAGTAATTTTCCACTTTCACAGCTCTGCTCCCCTTAGTCACCTGGAGAAATTGCCTAATTTTAGTAAAACAATAGGAGCTTTGCTCCTCCTGCGTCTGCGTCTGCATCAGTTCAGACTCATCTCCACTTTCGTCAGAAACGCTCTCATTCAGTAAATCTAAATTCCCAACCCTACTAGATTTAGCAGAGCTCTGCAAGTTTTCCGCACTTTTCCTTTTTTGTGCAGCTTTAAAAGGATCCTCTTCAACAAAACTACATTCCTGCATTTCTTCATGAAACGCAACGTTTGTCATGCAGTGTTTGCTCTTTGTGTCCACTACAGCCTCAAACCGCTCCTCCCCCGCCTGCAAAGTCTGTTCATTCACGTTCCTTCGTTTAACTGCACTTTTACTTACACCCTCCACCTGTTTACCCCGGGCGACAGGCTCGTCACAATGATCAGAGCTGCCGCCAGACAGAAATTCCCCACCATCACTGTTTGGGGGGGCAACTACCGCGGCCGCCGCGGCCGCCCCCGCAGAAGTAGAAGCGGACGCGGACGCGAACGCGGAATGCGGCCGCGACCGCCCCAGCAGAAGCGGGCGCCGCAGCGGCATCCGCCGCACCACATGTAGCGCTACCCTCCGGACCACCAGAAACAGCGGCGTCACCTTTCTTACCGCCAGTGCTCTTTGTGTTCGCCTTTTCAGGACATGACCTAATAAGATGGCCTTCTGCGCCACACGCAAAATACTTCATGGTTTCAGATGTTGCAAACACCAAGTAGCTAAAGCCGTCAATCCTGAAATTAAAAGACGCGTTCAGTTCAGCAGAGCTGTCTTTCAACACCATGAAACACTGCCTCCTATGACATACAACATGCTTCAGCAGGGGTGATTTACTACCCAGAGAGACCATTCTGATAGGGGACACAACCTGGCCAAAACGGGACAACTCTCTAATCAGCTGATCATTTTTAACGAAAGGAGGAGCGTTTGAGATGGTGATCCTCCTAGACGGGTTCGCCAGCGGTAAAACGGGAGTAAAAGTGTCACCTAGGACCACTCCCTGTGCCACCACCTGATCAGCTTTTTCAGTCGAATCCAGAAAGATCACAATTGCGCTGTTCATCCTCGATGCTGATTTTATGCTGCCATGCCCAACCACCTGTCCTACAGCGAGGCTGGCCTCCTCCACAGAACAGGGAACTGTCGGGAGGATTCTCACGCCATGACGCCGGGTTAAGCGCTCAAACTCCACACCACCATCAATCACCGGCATGATGCCGGCCGGGAAAAACCGGCAGCAGAAGCTACCGTTCCCCAACACACTCACTCCAACACTCACACCCCAGCACACACACACTCAACCCACTATATTAAACACACACACCTCAAACACACAAGATAGAGAAAAAGTTAGAAAATACAAAGTTTAAAGTACTCACTCGACACCACTCCACACCCCTGCTCCCACAAACGCCCACGCATGCGCACGAGAGAGAGAGAGAGAGAGAGAGAGAGAGAGAGAGACACACACACACACACACACACACACAGAGGATCAAAAGGGTGCTGGCAACAGTACAAATATAAGGCAAAAATTACAATAAGGGCAAATGATAAACTGAAGGATAAATACATTTAATACCAATTATGTAAATAACAAAACTGTGATTAACGTAAAGAGGGGAATGAGTAGAACTAAGAAGTAATATATGAAAACCAACCAATGCTAAAATGACAGGAAACGAACTCAAAAATACAACAAATATACAAATAAGGGAAAAGACCATGAGACTGAACACGGAGGAATTCCCTGTGCCCAGACCACGACAGAGCCCCCATCTCAAGGGATGGATACCAGACACCCAGGGTAACATCAAAGAAGAAAAAAGACACCCCTCCCCCCCAAAAAAAGGAGTAGAACAATAAACCACCCCGGGCGGGTGGGGGGGGCAGGCTAGGAGGGAACAAAAACAAAAAACCCCGCTCAGGACCCACACCCAAGCAGAACCAGGCACCTAGGCCCCCTGGACCAGAGAGCTGCACAGTTTAGGCGGTCGGCTAAAGTCCCAGACCTGGCAGATGGCATGGTGGAAAGAGTCGGGTGGCCTACCGGAAAACGTGGGCCACCCAACCCAGCAGCACAATCTGTCAGGTGGTCTACCAGAGTTCTTTAACAACCTGAACAGAAAGGGTGGTCCAGGGACTGGCTGCCCAATGGGAAAGACCAGTGATGAGAAGGATGGAGGAGTAGGGGTTCTACAACGACATCCGGTGGAGAAGCGGGAACCACAACAGCATCAGGCAGAGGAGGGGGAACCATGATGGCCTCAAGCAGAGGAGAGGGAACTACGATGGCCTCGGGCAGAGGAGAGGGAACCACGATGGCCTCGGGCAGAGGAGAGGGAACCACAATGGTGTCAGGCAGAGGAGAGGAAACCCCAATGCTTTTGGACTGCCCTGCAGCATCCTCAGTGGTCCTGGACTGGGACATAGCAGCATCCGTGGTGGCTCCGGGCTGGAGCAAAGCAGCACCCGTGATGGCTCCAGGCTGGAGCAAGGCTGCACCCACGGAGGCTCTGGGATGGAGCAAAGCTGCACCTGCAGTGGACCTGGACTGGTCCAGAGCTGCACCCATGGTGGCCTCCGGGCTGGAGCGTAATGCCCATGGTGGACCCAAGCTGGAGCGCAGCACCCACGTTGGTTTAAGGCTGGGGTGCAGCACCCATGACGGCCCCCGACTGGGACACAACACCCATGGAGACCCGGGCTGAAGAGGATCTGCACCCACGAATTTCCCGCACTGGGACAGAGCACCCGCGATGACCTCAGCTGAAGGAGAAGCTGCACCCACTGCGATCTTGGGCGGCGAGGCTGGACCCACAGAGACTTCTGGTGAAGTTGGATGAACCTCGGTGACCCTGGGGAAAGGCTTAGACAGGAGGGACAAAGACACAGGGTCAGGGTCACCGGCAGCAGTAGAGCCTGGTGAGGTGAGCTCAGGTGCAACTGATGGCTGCACTTGGCTCTCCTCACCAAGAGCCAGGCAAGATCTCTCCAAAACAAAGACAATGAAAACAAAGAAGAGCACTTGCCTGAGCTCAAGCTCCATCGCCATCCAGGACTCCGTCAATCCAGGCGACAACGTCTCATGCCTGGTCCTCTGGAGGTCCAGCCTCGGCTCTGCTGTGGCAGCCCCTACAGCAGGCATGGTGGTGGATGCAGTCCCGGGACCCCGATGTGAAGTGGATCACACAGGTGGCTCGCCCAGCGTGGACACAGGAGGTCGGTTCCCAGCAGGCGCTAGATCCTGTACTGCTGAGGCCAGGGGATGTTCCATCATCAGCACAGGCTTCAGCTCGGTCACATTGCTCTCCCTGTGTCCCGGCCATGGATGCGTGGCTGGAACCAGGTCCTCCAGGGCCGCAGGCTCCTCCATCGTCTGGTGGCTCGATTCTGGGGCCGGCGGACACTCAGGGAGAATAGGAGGAGACACGGAGAGAGCAGGTGAGGTAGTGTAATCAGCAGCAGGTGGTGAGGACTCAGTGGACTGTAGTAACCGAGCCCCACCACTGGGAATCAGGCAAGGTAATTCATGAGTTGGTAATAGAGAATGAAAAAACACTTGCCTGTGTTCCTGGGGCACGATTATTTCTGCTGCACCTGCTTTGAACCAGCTCTCTCCGTGGGTATCGAGATTGTAGGCCACTCAGAGGATCGTGGAGGAGCCGCCCCTGCAGACACGGTGACGGGTGGAGCCGGGAAGGAAATGGCCGGACCCTCAGCAGTGGAAGGATACATCGAGGAGATGGGAGTCACAGCAGCAAAGGAAGAAGAGGAGGCTGACGGGACAACTGGCGAACGAGAACTAGAGGAAGAAACTGCTGTGGGGATTGTCTGGCTCGGTGTGGAAAAAATTGCTGCCTGAGAGGTGGCGGTGTTCCTCCAGTGGTCCGAAGCTGAGTTGTGGCGTCTTGGAGCCGGCGGAGCGGGAACAGGAATGGGCAAACAGGAAGAGGAGCAGGACGTCTGCCGCGGAGTGCGCTTCCGTGTCGGCTTTGGTCTCGCTGTAGGCGGCCCCCATGTCAGCCCGGGGAAAGACTGCTGAAGGGAGGAGACCGTAGACAACAACTCGGTGAATTGGGGAAACCTCCTCAACCCAGGGTGTGCCTCTACAATCCCGGTTGCCACATCCACACTTTCCAAGATCTTTTTGGGACTACGGGAGGTGAGAACTTCGTCCACGAAGCCCTGAATGAAGTCGGCGGCCCACTGTTCCTCCACGCTCAAGCCTGGCCACCGATCTTCCTTTGTTGGCTGAAGACCAGCGGGCTGGGGTCATGATGAAAGCTCTGAGAAAAAACGGGTGAGTGCAACAAAAACCACAAACTACAGCAGCTGGGTCCTAAACTGGTCTGAGCCTACTGTCATGATTTGCCCCTCGGGGCAGAAACAAAGTCCCAAGCGCTGAACTGCAGTTTGTGGTATTTAATAAGAAAAAACACAAAGTCCAAACAGTGCTCAAAATAAACTTACAAACAGACGAAACAAGGAGAAGGTGAGGTTGGTGTTAGAACAGGAACAGGGTTCTAACAAACATGGATTCCTGATGAGACTCTGACAAGGAGTAGATGAAGCAGGCAGTCTTAAATAAGGGAAGCAATTAATTATACCAAGTGCCATCAGGTGTGGATCACATGAGCGGGCAGGAGGTGAGAGTGATTACACAATACAGATCAGCTGTGAGTCATGAGAGGGGAGGAAACGGGACTGACAGCTTGACAGGAGCACTGCCCACTACCAGAGCCAAACCCGGAAGTGCCCCTGACAGCAGCAGCCCCGTACAGAGAAAGAGAGAGAGAGACACACACACACACACACACACACACAGAGGATCAAAAGGGTGCTGGCAACAATGCAAATATAAGGCGAAAATTATAATAAGGGCAAATGATAAACTGAAGGATAAATACAGATAATACCAATTATGTAAATAACAAAACTGTGATAAACGTAAAGGGGGGAATGAGTAGAACTAAGAAGTAATATATGAAAATCAACCAAGGCTAAAATGACAGGAAACAAAGAACTCAAAAATACAACAAATATGCAAATAAGGGAAAAGACCATGAGACTGAGCATGGCGGAATCCCCCGTACTCAGACCATGACATTAATATTTAGTAGAAAAGCCTTTGTTGATAATAACAGCTATCACACGCTTCCTGTATGGAGAAAACTAGGTGCAGGCATTGCTCAGGAGCAGTGTTGGGAGTAACGTGTTACTGTAAGGCCACTACTTTTGCAGTAATGTGCTGTGTAACGAAATTACTGTTTAAAAATTCAGTAATGTGTTAGTTACTGAAATTTGATCAGATGCATTACTCATTTAGTTAATATGGATAGATATTTTTAGCGCAAATAAATACAAACTGGCCCTATGTAGCTGACACAGCCATCAGTCAATAGCCTGTTCACTGCTGCAGCCAGCAGCCACAAATGGAGCTTGTTCCTGCTGGGAAAAGATGAAGCTACTTTGTTTTTGTGGAAATAGACAGATTATTTTTCCTTTGTCGCGGTTAAGGACAAAAGCATATGGGTGGGCCGTGTGAGACTGACTGCAATCTTCAGAAGCATCTGAGAACAGCAACAAGATCTGACAAAGCTAGTGCTATGCTATGCTAACAACACCGGCTATATTTCAAGCACAAGTATGCATTTGGACAGTTTGTGACCCAGCAAGAATTAAACCGACTGATTGCCAGATACATCATTACAGAATGAAGATCTGATAAGTCATTTCCCATCAGACAGCTGAGACTGTGATCCACTGAAGTTAAAACACATTTACTTGCTACCTGATAAAGATTTTTCAAAAATGGATTTGATCTCCAAAAGGAATTTAAGAGACTGGGCCATGTCTCTGTCACAGCAGACATTTGCACTGTGGATAATGGACATTTTCCACAAAAAAAAAGAGGAAAATTTTGGACGCCTCCCACTTGAGGTGTTTCGGGCACATCCCATTGGGAGGAGACCCCGGGGCAGACCCAGGACTCGGTGGAGAGACTACGTCTCCCAGCTGGTCTGGGAACACCTTGGTATCCTCTCTGAAGAGGTGGAGCAGGTGGCGGGGGAGAGGGAAGTCTGGGCTTCTCTGCTTGAACTGCTGCCTCCGCGACCCCGACCTCCGGAAAAGTGGTAGAAGATGGATGGATGGATGGATAATGGACATTTTCTTTGGATCACTGCACATCAGATTAAATCCATAATATTTAAGAAATGTTGACAGCTTTATGCAGTGTTGCCAACTCACTCTTTTGGAGTGATTCTCACCCTTTTTCCCTCTCTCTCACTCCACAAACCCTATTTCTCACTCCAAAATGAGGAAATTACTGGCAATTTTGTGTTGATTTTCTTCAGATTTTTCTACAATAAGAGCTCTCAAGGCAGGATAAAGCAGACTGAACATGTTCTAAAATGTTCTGTTTTCAGCCCGACATTAATAAGCCAGTAATGTAATCCATTAATTAAATTATCTTGCTATGTGGGCAAGATGATTTAAGTATGCATTTAAAAGTAACATGAAAGTTACTTTTCCAAGTAACTTGTTACTTTAATCATGCAGCAATTGGTAAGTAACTCAGTTACTTTTGAAAAGAACTAGTAACTGTAGCTAGTTACTATTTTTAGTAACTTGCCCAACACTGCTGAGGAGTGATTTTAGCACATTCTTCCACATAAACCGTCAAATTTTGAAGGTTCCGTGGGTGTCTTCTATAAACGCTGATCTTCAGTTCATTCCGTAGATTTTCAAATGTGTGTTTGGGATCATTGTCTTGTTGAAATGTCCACCCTTGTTTCATTTTCAGTATCTTGGCAGATAGCAACAGATTCTTATCAGGGATGTCTCTGTACATTTGTCCATTCATCTTTCCTTCAATTATATGAAGTCTACCTGTACCGTGTGCTGAAAAACACCCCCACATCATGATGGAATGTACAGTGCCATTTCTTGTCCAAACATACTGTGTGTTGGGGCATCTAAAAAGTTCAGTTGTGGTCTCATCTGACCAGACTATATTCTTCCAGTATTTTACTGGCTTCCCCAAATGTTGTGCAGCAAACTTTAAACAAGCTTCAACATGCTTTTTCTTCAGCAATGGAGTCTTGCGAGGTGAGCAGGCATAGAGCCCATGTCAGTTGAGTGCATTCATTCATTCATGTTCGGGTCGCGGGGGGGGGGGGGGGGGGGGGCTGGAGCCTATCCCAGCATCTTTGGGCGAGAGGCAGGGTACACCCTGGACAGATCGCCAGTCCATCGCAGGGCCAACACAGACAGACAGACAATCATTCACTCTCACATTCATACCTAAGGACAATTTGGAATCCCCAGGGCTTTTTTTATGCCAATTAACCTAACTTGCATGTTTTTGGCATGTGGGAGGAAACCGGAGAAATCCCGGAGTAAACCCACGCAGACATGGGGAGAACATGCAAACTCCACACAGATCACTGTTGGTCGGGGGCTGGGATCGAACCCAGGATCCCCCGGCCAAGGGTGAGTTGCTGTGGTGCCGCAGTGCTAACCACTCCGCCACTGCGCTGCCTCATTTGAGTGCATTACTAATTGTTTTCTTTGAAACAGCAGTACCTGCTAACTCCAGGTCTTTCTGGAGTTCTCCATGAGTGTTCTTTGGCTCTTGGATAACTCTTCTAATAATTTGTTTGACTCCTCTGCCAGAAATCTTGTTAGGAGCTCCTGGTCATGGCCAGTTTATGGTAAAATGATGTTCTTTCCGCTTCCTGATGATGGCTCCAACAGTGCTCACTGGAACATTCAGCAGTTTAGAAGTGCACCTGTAACCAATGCCATCATTACGTTTTGCAACAATAAGGTTGCAAAGGTCTTTGTTTCTACCCATCATGTATTCTTTGTGGTGTCACAATCTGATGTTCACAGACCTTTTCAAAGGCTATCAGTCAGGACTTAATCTGCTGAAATTAATTTGCACTGATGGGGGATGGGATGGCGTCCTAAATTCTGATGGATTTCAGCTGGTTTCTTGGCTTTCTATGCGTTTTTGCCCACGTGTTCAATACTTATTCCCTGTGACATTTCACTTTATTAAATATAACTTGTTTTATGAACACAGTTGCCTTGATTTCTTTTTATGTTTGGATTACTTGGGTTGTTACTGATATCTGGTGGAAATCTCTGGTCACTGGCTCCATCAGAAGTAAGTTTAATAAGAAAAATGTTGATGTGTTCAATACTTATTTTCCCCACTGTACTTACCCATTGTTTTCAAGATAGGATATATAATGAGTGAATTTAAACAGTTTCTTAAATTGAAAACGAGTGGTATATTGTAAGATGAAAGGTCTATGGGGCCAAAAAATAACATTTAAAAGTGTTTACATGGATATGAATACATACTAACTTAGCTATGAGATGAAAAACAATATTGGATGATAACTATTTTTTTTTTTCGTGTTTGGGCTGCGTTAAATTTGACCCGCTAATAGTAAAGATGTGGGCAGCTAACACATTACAGTGGTTAAAATACAGCAATTCTGCATTCAGCAGAGGAGGTAACATTAACGGACCTCCAGCCAAGATCTGCTGGAGGAACGGCTCATGCTTCCTGGGTTTGGATGACTGCTGCGGTGGGTGTGCAAGGGTCTTCCATGTCCGGTAGTAAGTGACAGAATTTTCACAAATTGTCAAAATCTGTCAAAAACATGGACAAAGAGAAAGACTGGTATAACCTCTGGATGGCACAATCAATCAATCTTTGCGGGTTGCAGACTGATTTATTTATTCCCACAACAAATCCTGGGTGCTGTGGGTTTTAATTAGTAAACACAATAAATTACACTATTATTTAAGATAAGATAAGATAAGCCTTTATTAGTCCCACAATGGGGAAATTCCAGGATTGCAACAGCACAGGGATAGCAACACTCAGAAGGCAAGAAAAAAACAAGAACAGCTAGTAAACATATGTACATATTACTATAAATATATATATATATATATATACAGTATATAGACACACAGTGCGGAGCATTATGGTTGGTGAATGTGCAGCAGAAAGTCTAAGCTCTCTCTCCGCGGATGCGGCGGGCCAGCTGGAAGTCTTTGGGCATGATGGCGACCCCCTTAGCGAAGAAGAGACCACCAGGTAGGCCTCGCCGGCCTCCTGCAGAGCCACGACGGCGAAGCTCAGGAAGCGCAGGTCGGTCTTGGAAGTCCTGAGCGATCTCCCTCACCAGGCGCTGGATGGGCAGCTTACGGATGAGCAGCTCCTTGGATTTCCGGCAGCGACGGATCTCTCTCGGAGCCACGGCCTGTAACGGTGAGGCTTCTTCACTCCGCCGGTGGCCGGAGCGCTTCTCCGAGCAGCCTTGGTGGCCAGCTGCCTCCCGGGGTGCCCTCTCCTCCAGCAGATTTTACGGGCGGTCTGCCTGGTTCTTGCCATTGCTCTTTATCATTCCGTCTTATATTTCCCGCACGCCGCCCGAACTCCAGCCCGGCACCAGCGTCGTTTTCACTACAGTTCCCGGTATATCGAGTCTCTCCGCTAGCATCGGGTGGCGGCCGAGTGCTAGCTAGCACTCAATTATAGCATTTAAAGCTATAATTAGCGAGTAAGTCTCTGAAATACATTGTGGATCACAGAGAATGAACCTTGATCGTCAGTGCAAGAGATGGGGAGATACAACTTGGGTCTCTGTGTTTGTAGGGTAGAAATGTCACTTTCTATGCTGCTTGTGCAGTTACTACCACTGTTGACTGGCTGTGGGTTAGTCCCTAAATGCATTTTCACTTTGTGAACGAGCCTGCATTGTCCCCAGCGGAAAACGGATTTGTCCTCCCATTTAAATGCTGTTATATTAGTGTCATGCCTTAGATTTTGCACCCGTTTATTAAAGGGAAGGAGAGCAAAGACAGTGATTGGTTTATTGCATGTTATGCCAAAAACACACCTCTGAGTAATTAAGAGCATTAAGACAGCCCCTTCAAGCCTTCCCCCAGGGCAAAATTTATTTTTGCATTGCTGTAATAGTGAAGTGGATTTGGATGCTTCCATAAATGTGCTCTACACCTTAGACAACAGACTATTGACTAGATCAATGTAATATGGCCCATAGTTATGCAGTAACTGCAGGTGCACAAGCTGTACTCTGCAATCATTTTGATCAGATGTATTTACATTATTACAGCATACTTTAAAAATACTTAAGGGCAATATCACTGGCCACTTATTGCACAATTACAGGGTAGTTAGCATATTTAAAAGATCATTACAATTTAATTAGGCAGAAGCTGTGTCTCAATACCCTAGTGTGTTTTTGCTAATTAAAGTTTCAATAACAGGATGACCATGAGATACTTAATAGTAGTAGTCACTGGTGTGTTTATGAATCCCTTATGAGTTCATGAAACATGGTCTGGCAATGGATGGTCTTTGCATGTTCTGCATGTGCCTGTGTAGTTTTTCTTGAGGCGTTCCAGTTTTCCCCCCATACATTCTGAAGACATGTATGTTTTTTTTTTAATTGTTGGTTATAAGATGCCTGTAAGTGTGTAGTTGTCTGGCTCTGTGTTTGCCCAGTGGTAGATCACCAGTTATTCCAGGGTATACCCTGCCTCTCCTCAGTGGTCAGCTGTGTAGGATCACCCCAACAGAAATAAGAGGGTCAAAAATGTGAGGATGTGTGAATAAGTACAAAAGTTAGACTGGCAGAGAATAGCATGACAGAATAATGCATTATATTTAAGATGTAAATCTGGTTTAAAGAATTGATTCTGGATTTTTGTTTTTATTTCAGCCACACTAGAAGTTGTTCGATTGCCACAGGCCCCAGAACATTAAGGGGACCCCAAGGGCTGAAAAACTTTACCCTCGCCCCTACAGATAACCAATTCTGAGAGAGAAAACTCCCTAAAGAGGCCCAACTTAGGGGTGTGAGTAAAACCCTGGCTTGGATACTGAATGAGAAAATGCTACATAGTTCTTAAAAGCATTACTGTGAGCCTTTATGTGAGGTTATTGCTTTGTTGTTTAAGTATGTGGATTTGTGTGTGCTTATCTGATTATTATGGACAAAATACTAAAGAAGTTTTTGATTGGTGAAGGTTCCTCATGCTAATCAGGCAAAACAAAAATCTCAAACCACACCAATTATTGCTATACAGTACATATTTAGTCCTTTTCTAAAAATCAGTTGATGTAAAGAATTAAAGAGTCCTTTTCCTGAACTGGTTTGGGGAAATGCATGTCAAACTTTCATTCAATAAGCAGCAGACCTTAGCATGTACATACAGAAGGTTACACTCCCACCCATAGGTCCCACTTGATATACTGTAATGGTACTGTGATGATGTGTTCATGATAATCCTGCCTCCAGAAGTTGTCCTGCAGGGCCCAACATGTTTGTCTGCTGAATCACAATAGGATGATGGGCGTTTTCAGAGGAACGCAATTAACTCAGCTGGTGTTTTTGGCATCATGGTGCTTAATGTGCTAAAGCGTGCAGCTTAATGGGACAGAGCGCTGCAGAGCGCTGCAGAGAGGAAAAATTAGATTAAGCTATTGTGTTAGCAAGAACAGCATGAAGTCCTGCAGGGACCCAACAGGTTCGCAGGATCCAAAACATTAAAGATACAGAAGCTGTTGTTAAGCAAAGGTTTGCTCTTTTCTATTTTTCTAATTCTAGCAGCTTAAAGGGAACATATGATGAAAATTTCAGTTTCTCAGTACTTTTTTGAGCATCAATTTGGGTATCTAGAGTGGCTACCAATGGAAAAACACAATCTTGTCACTTTGATAGTCTCTATCTTTGTGCCAGTAAATCTCATTATTACCTCCGCCAAGAGGAGGAAGTAGTTTTCACCGGTGTTGGTTGGTTTGTCTGTCTGCCTGTTAGCAACATAACTCAAAAAGTTATGAACAGATTTTGATGACATTTTCAGGAAAGGTGTGAAATGGCAGGGGGAACAGATGATTAGATTTTGGCGATGATCTAAGAGTGCATACCTCCACCACGGGCTTTGTTTTTATTTATCCAGCAGGATTACAGAAAAACTACTGGATGGATTTGGATGAAATTTTCACCAGAGGTGCTTCTTGGGCCAGAGAGGAACCCTTTACATTTTGGTGATGATCTAAGAATGCATACCTCAGCCAAGGCTCTTATCTTCTCACAGTGTGTTAGCAACAATACTCCAAAACTGGCAGATTTTGATGCAATTTTCACCAGAAGTGGCTCTAGGCCTACACACAAACCCAATAAATTTTGGAGGTGATCCATGAGGGACAGAAGGAGACTTGTTGGAGGTATCCGCTCTCTGAGTGCTTTTCTAGTTAAATGAGTGGTTTTGATTTGGCTTCAGTTACAACGTGAGAACCGGAACCCAGTGTAATTATACCACCCCTATAGTTCTACCTCCACCCATGTTAACGTTTCCCAGGGAGCGTCAGAACCCACACACCCACAGTGCAGCTAGCAAGATAGGTTTGTGGAGCAACCCAGGCTTTTATGACAATTCTCTATATTACTCACCCAACTGAAGAGCCACATTAACAGCTGGCTTATTAACTCATAGTTGATATCTTATGTCATTCTGGTCTATTTTGTTAACTTTTGACTGCGATGACCTGGTTGGTCAGGTTGTTAGAGTTGGCTCAGTGGTAGTACTGGCATTTTTTAATGGCAATTCTCTGTAAATTCTAGTCACCTCACTAAACATCTGTGTTCACAGCTGCTTCATTAATCTGCTGATGATTATATATCTTGCATCATTCTGGCCTAATTTATTCATATTTCCGACACAATAATCTGATAGCCTAGCTTAACTAATGCTTCTGGCTCCCCTTAAGAGCCAGTCATTCATTCACTCAGGGCTGTTTATGTACTTATTATACCCCAGAGACTGATCCTGTCCTATCGACCACTCAAACCAGTTACACCGTCCCAAATAATGCTTTTTTTTAAATTTTTGCATTCTCACATCCAGCCAGTTTCATGTTATTTAATTTAGGCTGGCTTCGACATCCGAAGCTAACAGCTAATATTAGCATGGCATCAACCATGGATCTCAGCAGTGACAAAAGAGCAGGGGTGGGGTGAACTGGGGCTCATTAGCATTTAAGGAAACATGCAATGAACCTGGTCATTTGGAAGAAGAAGATTTCATCTGAGGGATAATGGTGCTAAAATATTTAAGCCATTTTGATCAAAGCATGTCTAAAACATTTCATTGACACCTCTATGAACTGTGTCAACATGTTGAAAAAGGGCATGTGTCCCCTTTGAGTTATATTTTAGGAACCGATTACAAGTTATAAATTCTGTTGCATTTGCATCTCTAAGCTACAAGCAAACACGTCTTATTCCACAGGCTTCCTCTGTGTCCACACCAGACAAAACATTTCTCTGTGTCCGTCGTTCAGCCTCCTTTCCTCCCACTAAACAAGTGTTGCCATAGTAACCCTTTAACCACCACAGGCACCGACAAGCAGGAAGTGCTGTGCATTTTGGGTTAATGAGAGCTTCCGCTGGGAAGGGGTGCGTTCACAGCAGGAGGGAGACCTCTGCATCACTCCTGACAAAGGGATTTTCCATGTTTTTACTACAGTGGGAATATTGTTCTAGTGCTTCTCTGCAGTATCACTCCATGGGGACATGTTCACATCTACAGAATTTTAATTTTTCCTGTCTGAGCCATGAATAATCATTCCGCCTATTGTGTGCAGTACCTGTAAAAGATTTCCACATGCTTAAATGTTTAAACAGGTATTTGAGCAAATTTCAAAAACAACAAAAATTGTTTCTCCACAGTTGACATCATGATATTCACTTATTGTCATAATCCTTAAACTTCACTTTTCTTATTCTGTTGTTCTCTTTTACACTTCTGATTCTATAGTCCATCTTGCAAAACAATTCCCTTCAAGGAGAAGAAAGCTGAGAGTTTTTGACTAAGATGGATGCAGAGCAGTTTTTCCCTCAGTAGTGTACATGTAGAATCCAACATTTCCTCCAAGGATCCGTGGCTCAAATATTTGTGAGAGAAGGTCTCTTGTTTTCACAGTAATCTGTCAAGTTTGGGGCTGAGGTGTTGTAATATTGAACACATGTATGCGGGACCAGAGACTCTATGAGATGACCTGTATCCAGTTTGGCGGAATTTCAGGTCAGTGAGTTATTACTTTATGATACGTGCTGATCTTGGACATGAACTGCTGTCCAGTAACACACATGGGATATACAGTCTGGATCTGTTACAGCTGGGAGGAACATACTGTGTTGTTTTTAATCAATGTCATTTCAACTATCCAAAATGATCAGTACTGTGATCAATAAAAAAGAAAATTATGGATAAATATTAAACGGTCAGTAAACGTTAAACCTGTAACCATGGAAAATTAATTGGCTCCGAGTTTTTATATCTTGTTAGGCGTATTCCTTCATCCACTTTTATTTAACTGTCTAGATGTGTGTGGCACCTCAAGTGTTACCTCCCTTAAGGCTGTTTCATACTGCTGAAATACAAAAGATTAAGCGTGACAGTGTGAAAAATTAGCATGTGATTATTTCCTCATGTCACCTATTCACACTGGTTCAGTGCAAAACTTCCACTATGCTGTGTTCCATTTTTATCCCACTTTGGCCTCTTTGGCTAAGTTCACACTGCAAGCCTCAAATCTGATTTTTATTTACCCTAAGATGAGATGGACCTGATTTTCTAGGGAACCTGTAAATCTCATCTAAAATCTGATTTTTCAGATCTGATCTGAGCCACTTTCACAGTTTATATGGCATTTTGACCTTGACCTTTGGCCTTGCAATCCCAAAACTCTAGTCAGAGGTCATGGTCTCACGGTCAACCTGTGTACAAAGTTTGGTGATCCTAGCTTTATTCATTCTATAGTAACAATGCAAAGATTATGTTAACATTGACCTTTGACCATTTGACCCCAAAGCCATAGTAAAAGGACAGGGTCTAAGCCCTCCAAGATTTGTCTAGACATGATATCAATTTGAAAAGCCTACATCATTACCTCCACCAAGGAGGTTATGTTTTTGTCTGTGTTTGTCTGTTAACAGGATTATGCAAAAACTACTGGACGGATTTGGGTGAAATTTTCACCAAAGGTGGCCCTTAGCTTAAGGATGAACCCATTAGATTTTGGTGATGATCTGAGAGTGCATACCTCTGCCACAGCTCTTGTTTGTATTTGTCTAGCAGGATTACAGAAAAACTGCTGGACATTGTTTGATTAAACTTTCACCTGCAGTGGCTCTTGGGCTACAGACAAACTGATCAGATTTTGGAGGTGATCCATCAGCACATACGTACCTCCACCAAGGCCTTATCTTGCAATGTATGAAGGAAAGGAGGCAGGCAGGTACGGACAGATGGATGGACAAAGGGACAGAGTGAAGGAGCCTTGGTGAAGGTATGCAGTCTGAGTATTTTTTCTAGTTTCTTTCTATCTGTAGTTATATAAAACTGACTCAAACTCATTCAAGATTTTTCATAGATACAAATATGATACCAATTTGAAAAGCCCACATCATTTCTTTCTCTAGTTATCACATTCACATGTTAGGTGTTTACAACACCAATGCTGCCCATTTGCCTGGTGGGTTGATAACAATACTCCTTCAGCCTTTTAGATGCTGAGGATTCAAAGTTTGAGTTGAAAAAGGTTTAAAAAAATTTTCACAAAAGTGGCAAATTTATAGTAGAAGTCCTAAATTTACTGGGAAACTCTAAATTGCTCTGTGCTCTGTACAAGGGCAATGAATTCAATTCAATTCAACTTTATATAGCGCCATTTCACAACAACAGTCATCTCATAGCACTATCAACTGTAGGGGGAACCCCCACAGTTGCAGAAAGACCCCAGCAATCAGGCGATCCCCTGTGAGCAAGCACTTGGCAATGGTGGAGAGGAAAAACTCCCTTTTAACAGGAAGAAACCTCCAGCAGAACCAGGCTCAGGGAGGGGCAGTCATCTGCTGCAACTGGCTGGGGGGTGAGGGGACAGAGAAGATGAAAAGAACAGACATGTAGAGAGCAAACAGCACGATGGGGACTCAATCTATGGGAGAGAACAAGCAGATGTTAATGACCAGCAAAAAAAAAAATATTTCATTGAGAGTGAAGAAAGGAGTGAGGCCCGGTGCATTATTGGAGGTCCCCTGGCTGACTAAACCTATTAGCAGCATAACTAAGGGAGGGTTCAGAAACACATGATCCCTCCCTAATTGTAGGCTATATCAAAAAGGTAGGTCTGATTGTTTAGAGCTTTGTAAGTAAGAAGAAGGATTTTAAACTTAATTCTAAACTCTATAGGAAGCCAATGAAGGGAGGCCAGAACCGGAGAGATATGATCTCTCTTTCTAGTACCTGTTGAAACTCTTGCTGCAGCATTTTGGATCAGCTGAAGACTTTTTAAAGATGTTTTAGGACAGCCTGATAATAAAGAATTACAATAATCTAATCTCGAGCTAACAAAAGCGTGGATCAGTTTCTCAGCATCACTCTGAGACAAGATGCTCCTAATCTTGGCAATATTACGCAAATGATAGAAGGCAGTCTTAGAAACAAATTTAATATGTGAATTGAAGGACAGATCTTGATCAAAAATAATTCCAAGGTTCCTCACAGAGCTATTAAGAGAAAGAGTAACCGCATCCAAACTGAAAGTTTGATTTGGAAAGGTATTTCTAAGGTTTTTTGGACCAACAAGAATGACTTCAGTCTTACCTGAATTTAATAGCAGGAAATTACAAGTCATCCAAGCTTTGATTTCCTTAAGACAGGCTTCTAACTTGGCTAATTGATTACTATCATCTGGCTTCATTGACAGGTATAAATATGTGTCATCTGCATAACAATGAAAATGTATACAGTGCTTTCTAATAATGTTGCCTAACAGAAGCATATATAAATTAAAAAGAGTAGGGCCTAGCACAGATCCCTGTGGAACTCCATGACTAAGCTTTGAGTTGAAAGAAAACTCATTATCAGATAAATAAGATCTAAACCACTGCAACAAAGTTCCATTAAGTCCAACATAGTGTTCTAATCTATCAAGTAGAATATTATGATCGATAGTATCAAAAGCTGCACTAAGGTCTAAAAGGACAAGTACAGAAACCAGTCCATTATCAGATGCGATGAGGAGGTCATTAGTGACCTTTGCTAAGGCTGTTTCAGTACTATGATGGATTCTAAACCCAGATTGAAACTCTTCAAGTAAATCATTTCCTTGCAGGTGGTCAAATAATTGCGTAGCAACAACTCTAAGATTTTTGAAATGAAAGGGAGATTAGAGATTGGTCTATAGTTAGCTAAAGCTCCTGGATCTAGCGTTGGCTTTTTGAGTAAGGGTTTAATTACAGCCGTTTTAAAAGCCTGCGTTACATGGCCTAAAGTTATTGAAAAATTGATTATATGAAAAATAAAGCTACCAATAAGTGGGAAGTCTTCTTTAAATAACCTGGTAGGAATAGGGTCTAAAAGACAAGTTGAAGGTTTGGATGAGGAAACTATTTTGTCTAACTCACAAAGGTCAATTGGAGTAAACTCATCAAGGCAGACATCAATTGAAGGAGTTGTAGTAGTTACAGTATTTAAGTTAACTGTTGGAAGAATCTGATTGATTTTATCTCTGATGGATGAAATTTTATTATTGAAAAAGTTCATAAAGTCCTGACTAGTAAGCTCTAAGGGAATGCTAGGATTGACAGAGTCCTGACTCTGTCAACCTGGCTACAGTGCTGAAAAGAAACCTGGGATTATTCTTGTTCTCTTCTATTAATGCAGAATAATAACTCGTCCTAGCTTTTCTAAGAGATTTTTTATAAATTAAAAGATGATTTCTCCAAGCTAAATAGATTTCATCTAAATTAGTGGAGCGCCATTTTCTTTCTAATTGACGAGTCTTCTGTTTTAAGCTACGAGTTTCTGTGTTGAACCAAGGAATTAGAAATCTCTGATTAGACTTTTTCTTTTTTAAGGGGGCCACCAAGTCTAGAGTCTGATGCAGAGAAGCTGTAACACTATCCACCATGTTATCAATTACAGAAGGAACAAGCTGTCTATAGCTTATTTCCGTTGTGTTGACACATGGCATAGAGGAAACAATCTGCATAAATTTGGTAACAGCATCATCTGAGAGGCATCTACTGTAATAATATTTTTCTTTAGGAGCCAAATAGTCAGAAATAGTAAAATCAAAGGTTAACAGACAATGGTCTGACAGTACAGGGTTATGAGGAGACACTACAAGATTTTCTATTTTTATGCCATATGTCAGAACAAGGTCCAATGTATGGTGGAGGTAATGAGTAGAATTTCCTACTTTCTGAGAAAACCCAATCGAGTCTAATATTGAATTAAATGCCACATTAAGGCAGTCACTATCTACATCCACATGTATATTGAAGTCCCCTACTATAATTATTCTATCAGATTTCAGCACTAAATCAGCTAAGAAATCAGCAAATTCGGATAAAAATTCTGAGTAGGTTGATGGGGGACGATAAACTATGGCAAATAAAATTGGGTTTAACCTAAAATTGCTAAAGTGCCCAATACTGAGGACCAGGCCCTCAAAGGAATTATAACATGTTTTTTGCTTTACATTAACTAGTAATTTGAAATGGTAAATTGTTGCTACTCCTCCACGACCAGAACTTCTGGGATTTTGACAGTTTAAATAACCAGAGGGAGTTGATTCATTTAAACCAACATAATCCTCTTGCCCTAACCAAGTCTCTGTAAGGGATATTAAATCAATCTGATGATCAATTAACAGATCATGGACTAACAGAGACTTGGGAGTTAGAGACCTAATATTTAATAAACCACATTTAATTTTTAAATTTTGAGGAGGAACAGAGGCCAAATCATTCAATTTAGAGGCTTTATGTTTAATTTGAGTTTTACCAGTATTTTGCTTAATCACTTTGGGATGCTTATATATTATATTTTTATTTACTTATTTACTTTATGAAAGCCTTCATATAACACAGGGTTACAAAAATAATTTTTTTGTAAGTTGTCTGTGTTTATTGAACTGATTTAAGACAATTTTGCACCACTGAATCCAAAAATGACATCCGGTTTCTCTCGATCAGGTGCTAAGTAAAAACCTGTATTTACTTAGTACTATGCATGTACTTACCTTTATATAAAGATAAGTACATGTAAATTGAATGTTATGTCATCACTGTTCAAAATTCAGAGCATTTCAAGACAAAGAATTTTGCATCATATAAAGGGAAAATACCCGTACATGTAAACAAAACCGTATAAAATAACATGTGGCCATAATTCAAAAAGTTGACCTGACTGAGCAAAACCAATGTGATTTTTGGATTCAGCACATCAAAATTGTCCTAAATCAGCTAAAAAAACTTAGACAATAAATTTGGCATTGACCAGTGTACTAAACTACCCAGCATTAATAACAAGTGAGGGCTTTTTGGTATTGCAGTGTTTAAAATTGATCATGAACTTTTTTCTTTGCATTATCTGACCTAAAAGCACATCTAAAAGCAACATCTTTTGTTGTTTTGGCCAGTTTTCATTTTCTGTAAATAAGTGCTCTAAATGATGATGACATTTTGACTTGACATTTGGGTGAGTTGTTTTCAGTAGATTAGAGAATTAAAAAAATGTTCATTTTACTTAAACACATACACTACCGTTCAAAAGTTTGGGGTCACCCAGACAATTATTTTGTGTTTTCCATGAAAAGTCACACTTATTTACCACCATGAATTGTAAAATGAATAGAAAATATAGTCAAGACATTGACAAGGTTAGAAATAATGATTTGTATTTGAAATAATAGTTTTTTCCAGATAATCAACCTGCTCAAAGGAAGGTCAGTTTTATAGCATCTCTAACCAGCTAAACTGTTTTCAGCTGTGCTAACATGATTGCACAAGGGTTTTCTAATCATCCATTAGCCTTCTGACGCAATGAGCAAACACATTGTACCATTAGAACACTGGAGTGATAGTTGCTGGAAATGGGCCTCTATACACCTATGTAGATATTGCACCAAAAACCAGACATTTGCAGCTAGAATAGTCATTTACCACATTAGCAATGTATATTAGATATTAGAGTGTATTTCTGATTAGTTTAAAGTTATCTTCATTGAAAAAAACAGTGCTTTTCTTTCAAAAATAGGGAAATTTCTAAGTGACCCCAAACTTTTGAACGGTAGTGTAGATAGTAAAACTAGATAAAGTGCTAATTTTGCAGTGGTCTCTCTGTCTCTTAATTTTTTTCAGAGCTGTATATCGGCCTAACATCAGTATCAGCCAATATTCATCTTATTGACTGATATCAGCTATTGGCAATAAGATATCGGTAGACACCAAAATTTTTTGTAATGTGTCCCAGTTGTATAGCATTGACTTTGCCCTGAAACAAACAACAGTAGACTGTAACTGGAAATCTGGAAAACATCCAGAACTGAACCTGTTTGAAATACTGCAGTATCCTGAATACTCAAGGGTATAAAAATGACACAGAACACAAAAGAAAAATACACTAAATGGAATAAATTTGTGACTTCCACAGATTTGCTGTTAGACTGCCGTGTATAAAATCTCAAAACACAAGCTACAAGCTGAGCCATCAGCCATGAATTTTGTTCCCAGTGTAAAAATATTGTCTTCCTCTAATGTGAACTTGAGTAAACAGTATCTAATTTAAACTGTCATGCACAGAGCAATATTTACTCTAAATACCTGTGATTAAGTATGCCCACCAATCCTACAACTCAAATAAACCCATTCACAAAGTTATTGCATCCAGTCAGCCTTGATGCAGCTTTCTACACTGCAAGCAAAGTTCTCATCAATCAAAATGTTTTCAACTTCAACAGACCATGGAAACCCCCACATACGGGTTTTTATATTAGATGGGGACCAATGTTCTGATCATCATATTGGGGGACTACCCTTTCTAAAGGTTCTAGAGTTCTGAAAAAAAATCAGATGCAGTAGTCATAGCTTTGTTAGCTTATACATGACTTCAAACATCTGAACTGATGAAATAATGCCTTGACCATGCCAAATGGGAACTCATGAGAAGCCCAGTGGACATGGCTGATGGGGACATCAATAACATATTATTTGCATAATTCACACAAATTCCATTGTGATGGGGGGGGGGGAACCCTACAACAACAATAAGTGTATTACTGACATATGTACACCCCGTACTGTCAGACCATTTTCTATAAACATTTAATTTTACAATTTCAGACTATTTGGCACCGAAAGATTATTATTCCCCTCATGGATCATCACCTTATCGTGGTGGGGGTTTGCGTGCCCCAGTGATCCCAGGAGCTATGTTGTCCGGGGCAATTTGCCTCTGGTAGGGCCACCCAAGACAAACTGGTCCTGGGTGAAGGACCAGACTTAGAACGATCCAACAGACTCTCATGATAAATTCTAGATCAAGGATTCAATGTACCCCACCCAGTATGGGGTTACCGGGGCCCCACCCTGGAGCCAGGCCTGGGAGAGGGGCTTGATGGCTAGCGTCTGGTAGCCGGGTTTCCACCCATGGGACCCAGCCGGGCTCAGCCCGAAGGAGTTACATGGGTCCACCCTCCAGTGGGCTCACCACCTGCAGGAGGGATCATGGGGGTCCGGTGCTATGTGGATTAGGTGGCGGTCAAAGGCGGAGACCTTGGCGGACTGATCCCAGGCTTTCTAAACTGGCTTTTGGTACGTGGAATGTCACCTCTCTGGTGGGGAAGGAGCCTGAGCTGGTGTATGAGGTTGAGAGATACTGGCTAGACATAGCCGGCGTCACCTCAACACACAGCTCCGGTTCCGGAACCAGTCTCCTGGAGAGGGGCTGGAGCTTGGCCTTTTCTGGAGTTGCCCCAGGCGAGAGGCGACGAGCAGGGGTGGGTATTCTTCTATCCCCCCACCTTGCTGCCTCTATATTGGAGTTTTCCCCAGTGGACAAAACGGTTGCTTCCCTGCGCCTTCAGGTTGGGAAACGGGTCCTGACCATCATTTATGCCTATGCACCAAATGATGTTTCAGAGTACCCACCCTTTTTGGAGTCTGTGACTGGGGTGCTGGAGGGTGCTCCTCTTGGAGACTCCATTGTCCTACTGGGGGACTTCAATGCGCACGTGGGCAACGACAGTGAAACCTGGAAGGGGGTGATTGGGAGGAACGGCCTGCCCGATCTGAACCTGAGTGGTGTTCAGTTATTGGACTTCTGTGCTAACCACAATTTGTCCATAACAAACACCATGTTCAAGCATAAGGGTGTCCATATGTGCACCTGGCACCAGGACACCCTAGGTCGCAGGTCGATGATCGATTTTGTTATCGTGTCAACAGACCTGCGACCGTATGTCTTGGACACTCGGGTAAAGAGAGGTGCAGAGCTGTCAACTGATCACCACCTGGTGGTGAGTTGGATCCGATGGCAGGGGAGGATGCCATTCAGACCTGGTAGACCCAAACATATAGTGAGGGTGTGCTGGGAATGTATGGCTGAGGCCCCTGTCCGGGAGGTCTTCAACTCTCACCTCCGGAAGAACTTCAACCACATTCCGAGGGAGTCTGGAGACATGGAGTCTGAATGGGCCATGTTCTCTACCTCTATTGTTGAAGCGGCGGCCCAGAGCTGCAGCCACAAAGTGGTCAGTGCATCTCGTGGTGGCAACCCCCAAACCAAGTGGTGGACACCAGTGGTGAGGGGGCCATTAAGCTGAAGAAGGAGTCTTATCAAGCTTGGTTGCATGTGGGACTCCCCAAGCGGCTGAGGTGTACTGGCAGGCCAAGCGGAGTCAGTTCAGGTGGTTGCTGAAGCAAAAACCCGGGTGTGGGAGGAGTTTGGTGAGGCCATGGAACAAGACTTTCAGTCGTCCTCGAAGAGATTCTGGCAAACTGTCCGGCAGCTCAGGAGGGGGAAGCAGCTCCCTGTCCACACTGTGTATGGTGCGGATGGGGCACTGTTGACTTCGACTGGGGATATCGTTGGGCGGTGGAAGGAATCCTTTGAGGATCTCCTCAATCCCACTGATACGCCTTCCACAGAGGAAGCAGGGCTTGTGAATGAGAGGGATGACTCGCCTATCACAGGGGCCGAGGTCGCCAAGGTGGTTAAAAATCTCCTTGGTGGCCGGGCCCCGGGGGTGGACAAGATTCTCCCTGAGTACCTCAAGGCCCTGGATGTTGTAGGGCTGTTATGGTTGACACGCCTCTGCAACATTGCGTGGAGGTTGGGGGCAGTGTCTTTGGCATGGCAAACCGGGGTGGTGGTTCCCCTTTACAAAAAAGGGGACCGGAGGTTGTGCTCCAACTTTAGAGGGATCACACTCCTCAGCTTCCCTGGGAAGGTCTATGCCAAGGTACTGGAGAGGAGAGTCCGGCCGTTGGTCGAACCTCGGATTCAGGAGGAGCAATGTGGTTTTCGTCCTGGCCGTGGCACATCGGACCAGCGCTTTACCCTCTTGAGAATTCTCGAGGGTTCGTGGGAGTTTGCCCAACCAGTTTACATGTGTTTTGTGGACTTGGAGAAGGCATTCAACCGCAACCCTCGTGGTTTTTTGTGGGGGGTGCTTTGGGAGTATGGGGTATCGGGCTTGTTGTTACGAGCTATTCGGTCTCTGTACGACTGTTGTGAGAGTTTGGTTCGTATTGCCAACACTCGGTCTGACTCATTCCCAGTGAGAGTTGGACTCTGCCAGGGCTGTCCTTTGTCACCGATCCTGTTCATAATTTTTATGGACAGGATTTCTAGGCGCAGCCAGGGAATGGAGGATGTCATGCTTGGTGACCACGAGATCTCATCTCTGTTGTTTGCAGATGATGTTGTCCTGTTGGCTTCATCCAGCAATGACCTACAGTTCTTACTGGGATGGTTTGCCGCTGAGTGTGAAGCAGCTGGGATGAGAATCAGCACCTCCAAGTCTGAGTCCATGGTCCTCAGCAGGAAAAAGGTGGACTGTCCTCTCCGGGTTGGGGACAGGCTCCTGCCCCAAGTGGAGGAGTTTAAGTATCTTGGGGTCTTATTCACGAGTGAGGGGAGAATGGAGCAAGAGATTGATAGACAGATCGGAGCAGCATCTGCAGTGATGCGGCCATTGTACCGGTCCGTTGTGGTGAAGAGGGAGCCGAGTTCTAAGGCAAAGCTGTCGATTTACCAGTCAATCTACGTTCCTACTCTCACCTATGGTCACGAGCTTTGGGTAATGACCAAAAGAACGAGATTGCGGATACAAGCGGCTGAAATGAGCTTTCTCCCTAGAATTGCTGGACTCACCCTCAGAGATAGGGTGAGGAGCTCAGTCATCCAGGAGAGGCTCAGAGGAGAACCGCTGCTCCTCCACATTGAAAGGAGTCAATTGAGGTGGTATGGGCATCTGATTAGGATGCCTCCTGGACACCTCCCACTTGAGGTGTTTTGGGCACATCCCACTGGGAGGAGACCCCGGGGCAGACCCAGGACTCGGTGGAGAGACTATGTCTCCCAGCTGGTCTGGGAACGCCTTGGTATCCTCTCTGAAGAGCTGGAGCAGGTGGCTGGGGAGAGGGAAGTCTGGGCTTTGAACTGCTGCCTCCGCGACCCAGACCTCCGGAAAAGTGGTAGAAGATGGATGGATGGATGGATGGATGGATGGATAGATTATTATTACAGCAGATGTCTTTCAGACAATGCTGTAAACCAAATTTAAGGACATGGTTTCCTCATATTCTTCAATGCCATGTGTCAATACAATGGAGTCAAATTAAGAAGATTTTACTCCTGCTGTTGTAGATAGCATGGTAAATAGTGTTTCTGCTTCATTGCACCTGACTCTGGACATGGTAGCTCCTTTAAAAAAGAAGAAGTCTAATCAGAGATTTCTGACTCCTTGGTTCAACATAGTAACTCATAGCTTAAAGTAGAAGACTTGTCAACTGGAAAGAAAATGGCGTTCCACTAAATTAGATGAATTTTATCTAGCTTGGAGAGATCAACTTTTAATTTATAAAAAATCTCTTAGGAAAGCTAGATCAAATTATTATGCAAAATCTGACACTTAGTTTAAATGGTATTAAATTATCTCCTAACAGTTCTGTGAGGAGCCATGGAGTCATTTTTGATCAAGATCTGTCTTTAATTCACATATCAATCTTATTTCCAAAACCACGAGTGACGCTGAAAAATTAGTCCATGCTTTTGTTTGTTCTAGATTAGATTACTGCAGTTCTTTATTATCAGGCTGTCCTAAAATGTATAGAAAGAGGCTTCAGTTGATCCAAAATGCTGCAGCTAGAGTTTTAACAGGTAACAGAAAGAGATCATATCTCTCCAGTTTTATCCTCCCTTCACTGGCTTCCTGTAGAATCTAGAATTAAAGTTAAAATCCTTCTTCTCAATTATACAGCTCTAAATGTTCAGGCACCCTCTTATCTTAAAGACCTTGTAGCACCTTATTCTAATAGAGCACTGTGCTCCCAAAATGAGGACTACTTGTAATACCTAGAATCTCTAAAAGTACAATGGGAGGCAACCAGCTGCCAATCTGGATTCGGGAGACAGACTCAATCTCTGTTTTTAAGAATAGGGTTAAAACTTTACTTTTTGACAAAGCTTATAGTTAGGGGTGGATCAGGCAACCGTGGACCTTCCCTTAGTTATGCTGCTATAGGCTTAGACTGCTGGGGGACCTCCCATGATGCACTGGGCCTTCACCTCTTTCTTCACTCCCAATATGTTTCATGAGTTTTTTGCTGTCCGTTAACATCTCTTTGCTTTTTTGCTTTATCTTTATTCATCTCTTTGTCATTTAAAGGTACTTTATATTTACTTTAATTATTTACTTTGTGTTATCTTTCTCCTTGAAGCACTTTAGTCAAAATCTGTGGCTTTTTGATATACTGTATAAATTAACTTAAATATCACAACAAACATTAATGTCACATTTATCCTGCCAATATAAAAAACACATTTACATTCATAAGAACTTGAATACTATGCGCAAGAAAGCTAAATTCTACCCTAAATATCCCACTACCACTTACCTTCTGTATAGAGAGCCACAACTTCTGTTGTGATGTGGCGCTATATAAATAAAGCTGAATTGAACTGAATTGAATTAAAACTCATGCCCCATCTATGGCAGTAGTTCTCAACCCATGCTCTTAAGGACTAAAGACTGCGAATTTTCTGATTTACCCAGTCTCTTCAGCAGTTGTTGTCAATGAGCAGGGAACAGTGGGAAGAAATTCAGTGAAATCACCTGCTGAAGAGCCTGGGTGAATCAGAAAACCAGCTGGGGCTTGGGTCCTGTCTGGTTTAAATTTCTGTAGTTTCGAATCTACTCCCAAAGGACGTCTTTTCTTGTTTCTTAAGGTTTGATGACTCTCTTCTGACAATTCGTCCAAACTGTCTTCCTCTGATGATGCTGGGATGCATTCATCTTCACTGTTGTCTGTGCTGGATGGCAGATGATCCAAGTCAATCCCAAGCATTTCTTTGGTCAGCTTCAAGAGAAACAGAAAAGTTATTTTTGAAAGTCACTAAATGTTTGAGTACTACAGAAAGGAATGAGACTTCAGAATACAATTACCTTCCCTAAATATGGTGAGAAAAGATTAACTTTGGATCCTTGTGACTAGGGGTGGGGGAAATGATCATTTTTCTGATGCATCTCGATGCGGATATGAACGATTTATGAATCGATGCACAAATGTCAAGATTCCAATTCTTAAATATTAGTTTTTAATAACGTAATTAGTTTTGCCAAACAAAAAAAAAGCAAAATCTTAAACGTGGAAGTTAGCACCTGGATCGTATTTGATGTGACACAAAACTAAATGGCGGCGCCCTCCTTATTAAAAGCAGAAGACACAAACTCACATCAGAGTGAGTTGGAGGTGGTGGTGGTGGTGGGGGGGGGGGATTCCAAAAATGCCGTCTAGTTTACCACGTTTTTTGGCGGGGTACACACCTGTGAAAATGGCACTTCCCTCCCGTTTACCGTGCCTGCATGGAGACTGTTTACACCAGGGGTCACCAACGCGGTGCCCGCGGGCGACATGACCACATGAGTCGCCCGCAGGCCTGTTCTAAAAATAGCACAACTCGCAAGTGAGCTGCGTCTAAGACGTAATTTTTTCTGCCGCTATTTTTTATTTTATATTTTTTTATATTTTTTAAAATCACACTTGCATTTATATAGATTTTAAAATGACAATGTCTTAAAAATAAAAAAAAATGAAAATATGTTTATTATACGTAAAGTTAAGGTGAACTCTGACCTAGTTCAAAGGTCAGTATTGTGCGCATGACAAAACCTTCGCGCTTGTGGAGCGTAAGCTTAGCTAGCGGGCAGTTAAGATGGTGAACGGAGTGCAGTTTCCAAGCCCAAAAACATGGCAAAAAAAAGACAGAAAATTTATCATTTTCAAAGTGAGCGAGAGGAAGAGTTTTTTTTTTACTACCGTGAAAGGAAGCTGCGTGGGTTTCATTTGCGGGGCGACGGCGAAGCGCATGTGGAGCGACACTTCACTACCCACTCTTTTTTTTTGGACTTATCTTGTACCCGTAGGTAGATTTGTTCTGCAGTCCGGTGACAAGCCACCAGCCGCTGCGTGCGCAAGCGCCCTTTAACTCCCTAACCTGCATGTTTTTGCATGAAAAACGAGAACATGCAAACTCCACACAGATCACTGTTGGCTGGGGGCAGGGATCGAACCCGCGATCCCCTGGCCGAGGGTAAACTGCTGCCGCGGTGCTAACCACCGCGCCACCATACATATAAGCACTCTCAGTGCTGTTTAGCTTCTTCTCATGAAAGGACAGTGCTGGTTGCTCAAGCATGATTCTTGGCAAGAACTGTATGGATATAATTCCAGTGAAGAAGAACACACAAAAGTGTGTTTATTAAATGTAACAGATTTTGAGCAGAATTGCAGCAGATTTGTTCAGTTAAAAATGTGATAAGATTTATTTAATATGAAAGTTGATTTTTCTTAAATGTTGCATAACTTTTTCAAACATGGTTCAACGTAGTTCTTTTATGAAATGTAGAAGTGATCATCTGAACAATTGCTGAGATTAATAAAAAAGTGTTGAATATTGATCTTGTCTGTTACCCGCTCTAAGTTATTGATAATTATTTATTTATATATATATATATATATATATATATACAGTATATATATATATATACACACACACACAATTTGTTATTTTAGAGGAGTGTGTCAAGCTGGTGCCCTTCACATGACTCGATACCCATGAAGTAGCTCTTGGTTTCAAAAAGGTTGGTGACCCCTGGTTTACACAGTAGCCTGCTAGCGTTAGCAGCTCTGTCGTACATGTGGATAAACACCCAAAATCCCATTTCTGTTGCAGACCTGTCCATCTGTCTGCAGGTGAGTGGCCGTCTAAATCCAAAATCCAATCCATCAGGGCAAAGCGATTTACAAAAACCATTGCAACTTTTATTGCCAACTTTACGCCTGCATTCTCATTCATTCATCTTCTTCCGCTTAATCCTTTTTGGGTTGTGGGGGGGGGGGGGGGGGGCTGGAGCCTATCCCAGCATCTTTGGGCGAGAGGCAGGGTACACCCTGGACAGATTGCCAGTCCATCACAGGGCCAACACAGAGAGACAGACAACCTTTCACTCTCACAGTCATACCTAAGGACAATTTAGAATCCCCAGTTTTGATGCCAATTAACCCAACTTGCATGTTTTTGGCATGTGGTAGGAAACCAGAGAAATCCCGGAGTAAACCCACGCAGACACGGGGAGAACATGCAAACTCCACACAGATCACTGTTGGTCGGGGGCTGGGATTGAACTCAGGATCTCCCGGCCAAGGGTGAGTTGCTGTGCTGCCGCAGTGCTAACCACTCCGCCACCGCGCCGCTCCGCCTGCATTCTGTCATTGAGAATCAGGGTTTTTGCGCTATGAGGAGTGGCAGCTAGCATGTTTTGTGCTCCAAACAAGAGCTGCAAATGACAGCCACACGGGAGCAAATATAGCTGAACTGTTGAACAATATAGCAGAGCAATGGCAGATTTCTCAGAAAGACTTAGTTTTAGTCACAGAGAATGCATCTAAGGTGGCTGTTGCTACTGAAATAGGTAATATTTTACATATGAAATGCTATGCTCAGATGCTAAATTTGGCATCTGAAAGTAAATTCATGGTTCACTGCAAAAAATTTGCTTTAAAATTCCCAAGTTGTGACACTGGGAGGAAAATAATCCTGAATAGTAGTGATGTGCAAATAAAGCAATGAACCAGTATTGAACCATGCCGTCAATTAAATTGAAAATTGGTTCATTCATAATCTCTCACTGACATCTAGTCATGAAATAGGAGACAGCAAAACAATCTATCAATAACTGATGAATTTGTGTGAATGATGTAAATACATTTTATAAAGACTGATGGTTTGGTCAGTTGATTCTATAAACATAGTGTAAGTTAGGAGAAGGCATTCTTGGGGGAAAAGAATGTGCTAGGATTGTAAGGTATGCTTGTGTAACTAGGGCAGGGTGTCATTATGTACAAGGGATAGGAATTCAAATATTTGTTTATTAAGAAATAATATTTTTCCACTATTTTTGGACTGAGCCGGTAGATTTCTTCCTGACAACTTCTCCAGCTTTTGAACAGTAACTATGCACACATCTACTACGACAGCAAACCCACACATTGTGGATTACTCTGGGTGGCTACATCATGCTTTTACGTGCCAATGAGCCTATTGAAGCACACGCAACAAAGTCTTGTGTTAGGAAGCATCTCCTTCTATGAAGAAGTATCGACTGGTTTGAACGAGTCACGTGATTCACTTTGGGACCTAAGCAGTCACTGCTTCATGTAATCGATCACATGTCTTTTTCTGCACCAAAGCAAGCTTTGAAGCAGTGGTTCCAGGAAAATGCAGCTTCAAGTTTGAAGCTTGTGTTGGAGCATCTGTGTCAGATAACCATCACTACTGAATAGCAAAAAAAGAGATGCATCGAGAATCGTTATCGGCTCGAATCAGAGCCCCCTCAATCATAATCGGCTCGAATCATGAGGTGCCCAAACATTCCCATCCCTACTTGTGACTGATACCTAGTTTAAAAGTTACTTGTACCATTTTTACTATTTCTAGAAGTTTGAACAACTATACATTAAGTTGCCTTTATTAACTAGTAGTGCATTACTTTCTGGATCCATTGTTTCCACTTAAAACTCTGTATGGTTGTTGAGGTAATGTTTCTCTTTTTTTGTGAAATAAAAGCCACTTTTAGAGATGAAAATCTGTTATAAACATGATTAATAAAAGCCATATGAGGCTTGATTACAAATATTGATATGTTTTCAAATAAATTTAAAAAGATCATGTTATGTCACTTCTTCCTTTTTATACTGACAGAGAATTTAATTTTATGGCCCTGATAGTGTCAAATTCTGGTTTACTGTTGCATATCAGTTTTTACCAGTCTTCAAGACTTTCAAATCAACAACAGTTATGCCAAAATTGTTCAAATAAATGCTAACCTGCTGGCCTCTCAGAACCTGTGATGAGCATGTGCAGTGTGAAGCTTCAGATTTACTTACAAAGACACTCTCTGTCCTGGTTAAGGGAGGAATCTTTATTTCGTCTTCCATCTGCAAAAATTGGTGAAAGAAAATCATAAAAACGCTGAGGTTTTTAAAAAATATATATTACAAGCAACTGTGGACCAATGAAACACTTTGTTCAATGTAAAATATTTTTTAAAAAATCTAAAAATTAAAGGGCTGTCTGAGTGACTATAAAACAAGTGTTAAGCACGGAAAAGGGACGAGACTTGACAGGACATGTGTGTGTATATATACAGTATATATACAGTATATATATATATATATATCCCCATCCATCCATCTTCTACTGCTGTTACGGAGGTCCGAGTCGCAGAGGCATTAGTTCAAGCAGAGAAGCCAGACTTCCCTCTCCCCAGCCACCTGCGCCAGCTCTTCAGAGAGGATACTAAGGCATTCCCAGACCAACTGGGAGACACAGTCTCTCCAGCGAGTCCTGGAGCTGCCCCAGGGTCTCCTCCCAGTGGGACATGCCTGAAACACCTCAAGTGGGAGGTGTCCAGGGGACATCCTGATCAGATGTCCAAACCACCTCAACTGGCTTCTTTCAATGTGGAGGAGCAGCAGTTCTACTATGAGTCTCTCCCAGATGACTGAGCTCCTCACCCCATCTTTAAGGGTGAGTCCAGCAATCCTATGAAGAAAGCTCATTTCAGCCGCTTGTATCTGTGAGCTCATCCTTTCGGTCATTACCCAAAGCTCGTGACCATAGGTGAGGGTAGGAATGTAGACTGACTGGTAAACCGACAGCTTTGCCTTAGAACTCAGCTCCCTCTTCACCACAACGGACCAGTACAACGTCCACATCACTGCAGATGCTGCGCCGATCCGTCTATCAATCTCTCACTCTATTCTCCCCTCACTTGTGAATAAGACCCCAAGATACTTAAACTCCCCCACTTGGGGCAGGAGCTTATCCCCAACCCGGAGAGGACAATTCACCTTTTTCCAACTGAGGACCATGGACTCAGATTTGGAGGTGCTGATTCTCATCCCAGTCGCTTCACACTCAGCGACAAACTGTCCCAGTAAGACCTGTAGGTCGTTGCTGGATGAAGCCAACAGGACAACATCATCTGCAAACAACAGAGATGAGATCTCGTGGTCACCAAGCATGACATCCTCCATTCCCTGGCTGCGCCTAGAAATCCTGTCCATAAAAATTATGAACAGGATCGGTGACAAAGGGCAGCCACAAAGTCTCTGTGTGTCTGTCTGTCTGTTCCCCGCACATCTCTTCAACCGCTCCTCAGACTGACCTAAGGTTTTATTCATGTTTTGCTAAGGTTACGAAGGTGTGCATCCCTGAGTATGGAGTATGGAGTCGCTCAGTCAAAGTGTGTAATTTCTATCGATAAAAGTTTAGCCACCGCTCTGTGTCTCTTCATGCCCTGGCTTCAAGTGTGGGCGGGGTTTCAGACTGACTCCGTGCGCATTAGATAATACGTGGCATCATGGCCATGCTGACTGGATAACACACAGCATCACAACCTGTCAGTCACCACAGTGTTCCTTGGACAAAACAAGGAAGTGAAAGTTAGAAAGATAGAAAAAGATAATACTGACGATTTAATGCTTAAAAAAATTATACCATAAGTTGCCATGATTACGTAGGTCTAAAGGATAATTCGCCATATGTTGAGAATGAGGTGCACGAGCAGACTGGGCAGATTGTCAGCGGACTGGGTCTGACAAATCAACACAACATGCCAGGAGAAGCAGTGTCCAGACATGACCTGGCTCAAAGGCACGCTAACTGATCGCAATAAAAAAGTTATTTTCAATAAAGTGAAAAAAAGAATGCATGGAGTGTGCTTTTTTCCTGAGGCTGATTTATCATAGAAAACAGCTGAGCTCTGTGGTTCAAGCAATCAGCTGACTGGATCCACCGGTGTTCTGACATTTTTCCATATCTATGAGAACAGCTCATATACATACAGGACATACAGGAGAACTGAAATGGCATTTCTCTCTCTCTTCAGCAACAGCAGTCCATGTATAGTAATGCTACCCGTAGTGCAAATAGCAACAAAAGATAGACTTAAGGTTTAATGCTTGAACAATTGTACCATAAAGCTGCTGTGATTGTGTAGGTCTCATGGATAATTCAGCATGAAGAACACGAGGTGTGCGGGGAGGAGGGGGGCAGCAGCGGTCGGTCAGCAGCAGCTGAACCAGTGGATTGCAGTCCTTCGCAGGCACACGGGTAAAGCAATTGCCAATGGGTCTCAAATATTTGTCAACATGTCCTGTTATAATACCGCATGAGTTTATTGATGATGCACAGAAGAAATTCAATATTACACTGAACTCCATCACTGAACAGTGACATAAACTAAACTAAAATAAATATAACGATGACTGAACAACTCCCATTCCCCAAAGTGCAAGATGCACTATTATCTTGAATATAAGTGATAAAAGATCACACAAATAAGTGATTTGACAAACAAATAAACAAGGGATCTGAAGCAGTCGCTAACATTGGATGTCCCATTCTTTTTCAATATTTAGGTATTCTGTAATTAATATTCACACAATCAAATAAATCTTAGTGCCATTTAGTCCCTTTTATATTTATCAAAGTCTAACATGTGATTGTCTACATACAGACTACACCTCTGTATTCCATTTTCAAACACAGCCGACATTTGGGCCTGTAAAGCCTAATTGGGATACTTGTTTCAGACAGGAATACTTGTGTTCTACGGGCAATGCACTAGTGTATACACACACACACACACATACACACAGAACACCTAACCATTGTATTCAGATGCTGATGTAAAACCATGGTCCTCTGCTCCTCCTCTTTTAACATCACTGTGTTTGCCTTCTCATATCGATCCTCACACACATTATGATGGCCTTTCAGTTTGTGGAGACGTTTGAAATGACGTCTCTGAACCTTAAAACACAGATAACAAACTTAAAAACGGATTAGCTTGTTTTGTCAAGATTATTAAGCATAGGACAATGCGTGGAAATAAAAGGAGAGAACGGAGAGGCAACAACATGCAGAAGAGTGTCTGCACCAGGAAAGAACCTGGACTTAACTTTATACCCATCTGTACAGTCAAAAACAAATCACACGAATTATTAGTTTCTGACAAAGCATGGTGCAGACTTTAAGCAAGTACAGTGCCCAAATGAAAGAAGGACTCAAACTACAAACTATCCTGTAAAAACACAGAATGGCCCACAAAGCACACACTAATATCCTAACATTTCTCTGAATAGACAGAACATAACACGCACTGTACAATGTGAAAAACCAATACACCCCATTACAAACATCAACAACAACTTCTGTGAAATAATACTGAGGTCATGGTTAAATCTTTTCAGTTCATTAACTTGTCACATTTACCAAAAAAATAAACTGCTGTCAATGGACACAACTAGTTTCACAATTTTAATAAACTAAAGAAGACATATTTTACCTCTTCCTTGTCTTTGTGGTCCAAACTGTCAGTCACCACGTCAACTACAAAAAATAAGATTAAAATGGTTAAAGATGATTTCACACAAGTGGTTGTTGAATCTTCGCAAAATGTGTTTAAAAACTATTTAGTTTCCTCCTAAAAATTGTTACATCTAAACCAGAAAGACTACTTATTTTAGAATAAATCAGATTACAAGAAATGCAGAAAATATGGTGAAGTGCCACAATTTTGGGAAATGCTGCAGTCATATCCAGTGTTTCCTGCATAAGGCTGTGTGCCCACCAAACACATTTTTTTTTGTCACCAGACCACCCTGAATGTCTTTTTTTTTCAGCGCTTGTGCTCAAAAAAAGTCTGTGCCTGGTATCCTAGCAACAGCTTGTCACTCACAGCTCAGCACTTCCACTTTTCCTATGGTCAGACATTCTACTTATTTTTTTAATAGCAGTCTCTAACAATTGATAGGAAACATATTCTAGCATTGGCAGCAGCTCTGGATGCAAAATATGCTGAAAGAAAACATTAGTCAGAGTACAGACTGTACCAGCGTCCTTTGTCCCACCCTTCCTTGATTCTGGTTGAATAAGCAGCCAACCGGAATCTGATTGGCTAAGGTTTGATATTGAGGAGCTCAGCTGCAGTCTGAAAAGTTTAAATTTTTTCAACTCTGAGCGCTGCAATAAAAAGCGGCCACCGCCGAAAGCGTTTCAGTACTGAGGGCGCTCTGTGCTGTAGACGCTGAACTACATAGAGAATGAATAGAAAATAATCGCCCACAGCTGAAAAAACAAAAAAAAACAAAAAACGCATTTGGTGGACATGCAGCCTTATCCATAAGGTGACAGTTTAATATAAGGAAAGAAAGACAGGAGAAGCAGATATTCCACAGCAACAAGCACTGCTCCTCCTAAAGTCTGTGATGCTGCCACACAGATCACAGCTTCACTGCTGCGCAGCCACAAGCCAACACTGCCCAAATCGAGCCGAGGCTGCCCTAAATGAGCTGACAAAGCCCAAATCAGCTGATGCTAATTAAACAAGCCAACGCTGATTAAAACAAGCTCACACTGCCTGAAATGAGCCATTAAAATAATGATCTAAGTGCACTTATCATGTTCAGTGTTAATATGGAGACAAACTCATGTTGACGCAATACCACTGTAACACGAACATTAACTGTGACAACTTTTATCGAAAACAATCTCCCACCTATAAGAAAAAAAGATGTTATCTGACTTAACTTCACACTCGTGCAGCCTGACTTCAGATTTGTTTTACCGGGCGACATGCACATTCACGGGACAAGCACGTGCGCTGTGTTAGCTTTGACACTAGTGCCGCTAGCCATTGTGGTGAAGTCCCAACACACAGCGAAGCAACTCTTCTAACCTAATGTCTACCAAAACAGCTTCCACGTAATGCTAGCCGTGCAGTACAGAAAAGGAAATGAAAAACTTACCACTTTCTCCAGCGTTTTCCTCCATTCTTCCGTTCTACAGTCCGAGTACGTGCAGCATCTGTCCACTCCAGGACGAAGTGAGCGCGCACACCTGTAGCACTTTGGTCATGACCGTGATACGTGATGCAGCGAAGTGCTGAGAGATCAGAGCAGCACGCTGGGTCAGAGTATCGATGAGTTCAGTAAATAAATAAGAATGAATTAATTAAAACCAACAAATAAATAAATAGAATGTCAAAATTAATTAGGCTAATTTATTTAAAATATTCAAATAAAATACATTTAAATATATAAATAATATAAAATAAAAAATAAACATGTAATAAATTACATATATGAGTTTACACAGAATAGCCAAACTCATGGCGTTACCTTTCCATTTCCTCAGTGATTTGCGTCATCCCGAACTTCGTTATATTTCCATTATCTGTATGTCAGCTGTTCTTTCTGACTGCCCCTGTTGCTCTTATGTGCTGCTCTCCAATATTTAGTGAAACAAGTGATGTTCATTAGTGTTATGTCCATAACTGGTGTCAATGAGCACACGGTTGTTTTGCATTTTAACGGCGCTTTATTACACATATTGTCAGAGTGTGTAAAGAGGCTTACAGCACACGCCCTGCTGACCAGGTGGCTCCACGACGAAAGAGACAGAGCCTCTTCCGCCTACACCTTTATACCAGCGGCAGCGTCACCACCGGAAACCGGCAGTAGCCACCCCGGTCTAACCCATGACCAACCCGGCCGCCATCTTAGTAATACAGCCAGTTTACACACAACATTCACCCCCCTTCAAAAAATGCCAAGCACACAAATAGATCCCCCCCAAAAATTTACTTCCCGACTCACGCACTGAAACAAAGTAAATGCAAAGAGACATAGACAATCTATCCATGCACACAACTAACTGGGGGTGGGGGGCTGGGTAGACTACTGGCACCCCCACACGGCTGGGCGGATTATTCTGCCACCGAACACAGAACTAAGCCGTGTAACTAATAGAATAAAACAAAATAAAATCAAAATAATCCCAGAACAGCTCCACATAAATCACACAAACATAAGACAAAGACTAGCTACTGGTGGTCCCCCCCCCCAACACCCCCGCACACACCGGGCACAAAACAAGTGTTGGGTATGTAAACAATTAATTGCATAATTTACTAGGGTCAAACACACCCCACCACTCCAAATTGGGCACATAAACAATATTCCAATAAAATTTCTATTCACAAATAGCACCTAATTCACACAAGTGAGCCCCACAGGTCAAATTTTTTACAAATAAGTACCATAATCACAATTAAAAAATTTACCATACAAAGAGCCCAAACTTCCCAACTTCCCCTTATTTTCCATACTCTCATTTTTTGAATTTCAGCAGGGTACCAACCAGTAACAGACAGACATAAACCAGAAAATAAAACAAGTGGACTGAGCAGAAAAGACACAGACAAATAAAATAAAATAATTCTCTCAGTTCTCCGGCGGGTCTTTTCCCCGACGCCTCCATCTCTTGACCTCAGGGCTCCCACCGCGCCATCTCGTCACCTCCACCTAGTGTAGTTCATTCAGGTGCCTACAGGTCTGGTCAGACAAGCGCAGAAACCCGTCGCTCTGAACGGCCTCCACTCGAAGCCACCTCCTCCCGTTGCGCTGCTCTTGTGAGCCGTGCTCTCCTCTCATCTGGGCCTCAACCCTAGGTCATACCAAATCACTGACTTGCAGGGAGGCCTGTGACTTCTTCCTCCGATGACGATGGGTCTGACTGGTCTCCACCAATGGTCCGGTTGACTCTTGGGCCCAGTCCGTGTTTTCCATGGTTGACCAATCTCCCAAGCGATGAAACAAACCGCTCACTTGTCCTGCTCTTTCTGGATCCAGCGTGGGTGCCTCGTCCTTACAGGCTGCCTGTTAGGTCCTGTTGTGCCATTCCGCGCCCCCAGTTTGGGCATCAAACAGACCGGCATCAGGTCCAAACCGCGGCATCCTCACGTAGCGCCGAACGTGCTCTCCTTCTTGACACATGTCCAACCAGTCCGATTTCCTCACCTCCACGCCGTCCACCAGCGGAATTGGCTGGCTCCACAGTCTGCAGCCCGACCACTCCTCACCCTACACTTTGGCGACCGAAAAACCCAAGCTATAAAATAGGTTACACCCCATGATGTTGATGCCCGCAACGGTGACATGAATGCGGGCTCGGGGCACCATGACCGACCCGTAACGAGCTTCTACCTCCATAAAGCCCATCACAGCCAGCCTATTCAGTCCATAGCCGTAGTAGTCTCTCTCTGGTGGTTTAATCACACAACGGGGAAACAGACTGTTCACGGTCGTCATATTCAGCACTGAGATAACAGCACCTGTGTCAGTCAACAGCGGAACCATGACACCGTTGAGCATGACATCACAACTGACCCTCCCCGTAGTCACTGGGAAGACTTTATGCATGATGATGGGAGACTTCTGCGCAGCACCTGGATATCTCCTACGGCTCCTGCGTACGAAGTTGTCGCACGTCCTGGCGAAGTGGTCGGGCAGACTGCATTTGCCACACTGCTTTCCTCTCGCTGGGCACACACTGGCTTTATAGCAGTGAACAGGGGACCCACACCCGTAACAATGGGGCGTGCCAGGGACAGACCGTATCTCCACCACTGTGGCATACGAGTCCCCTCTGGCGTCACCGTCGTTAGGGTCCCAACTCGGTGCCTTTGCGCGAGCATTGTCTTCACTCCGAAGAGCCTCTTCAGGCAGGCCCCTTGCGATGATCTCCGCTGCCTCGAAACGCTGGGTGAGCTCAACAGCTGTGGTCAAGGTCAACTGTCCTGGGAACTTCAACAACCTGGACTGGAGCGCTTCACTACGCATGTGTTCCGCTAATTGGTCTCGAATCATTTCTTCCTCTAGGCGTCCAAACTCACACCCCCTTGCCAGCCTGCAGAGCCCGGCCATGAACGTTGATACCGGCTCCCCCAGACGCTGGTGGCGCTGTCGAAAATGGATGTGCCAGACCGTGACGCTCTCACCAGCGTGAAAATGGCGCGCCATTAATTCCGTCATGCCACCGAAACTGTGGGCCCCACCCAGACCCAACACTCTCTGCTCCTCAGTGCCCAACATATGGATTAACACTGACCTCACACGGGGCCTTTCACGCTCACCGAGGTCCAAGACCCCGAGGTAGCTGGTAAAAGACAAGAACCAACGAGGCCATGGCACTGGCAGCGTGCCCGGCGCCTCCAAAAACATCTCAAGTTCAGCACAAACGATATCCATTCCCGATTTTACCTCGTCACCAAATGTTATGTCCATAACTGGTGTCAATGAGCACACGGTTGTTTTGCAGTTTAACAGAGCTTTATTATATATATTGTTAGAGTGTGTAAAGAGACTTACAGCACATGCCCTGCTGACCAGGTGGCTCCACGACGAAAGAGACAGAGCTTCTTCCGCCCACACCTTTATACCAGCGGCGGTGTCACCACCGGAAACCGGCAGTAGCCACCCCGGTCTAACCCATGACCAACCCGGTCGCCATCTTAGTAATACAGCCAGTTTAATAAATTTTATTTATAAGCACCTTTCAAGACACTCAAGGACACTTTACAACAATAAAGCTAATAAAACAGCAACAAAACAATAAAGTAAATAAAATCAATAAACAGTAAAAGACATGAATGAAGTGTATTTGCATGTGCAGCTGTTATACTGAATAAGCGATCTTAAACAGGTGGGTTTTGAGTCTGGATCTGAAAACAGAGAGAGAGAGTCAATGTTGTGGATGTCAGGTGGCAGAGAATTCCAGAGCTTGAAACCCCAACAACAAAAGTGAGTCATTAGGTCATGACTCTGGTTTTCGCCTTTCTTCCAGGACCAAACCATTGCTTGTAGGCTTCAAAAACCGACTCATAAGCCAGTGAGCTAGGAATGTGCATTACAACAGTATCAAAAGGTTTACACTTGGTAATGTGAAGGAAAGAAAAAATTATCTCTCTTTAGAACCGGGGGGAGGGGCGATAGTTCTTATTGAGACCACCTTGTATACCACACACATTTTTACTATATCAGTGGTAGACAGAAGGCTGGGTGTGTGTGTGATACACAAAATGGTCCCAACAAGAACTAGAAAAGCACTCATAGAGCGCATACCTCCGCCAAGGCTCCTTCCGTTTCTCATGGATCACCTCCAAAATGTAATGGGCTTGTGTGTAGGCCTATCACCACTTGTGGTGAAAATTGCATCCAAGTCTGTCCATTAGTTTTGGAGTTTTGTGGCTGACACACTGTGAGAAGAGCCTTGGCTGAGGTATGCATTCCCAGATCATCCCCAAAATGTAATGGGTTCCTCTCTAGGCCAAGAACCACCTCTGGTGAAAATTTCATCCAAATCCATCCAGTAGTTTTTGTGTAGTCCTGCTGCACAAATACAAACAAAGCCCTTGGTGGAAGTATGCACTCTCAGATCAACACCAAAATCTAATCATCTGTTCCCTGTGCCATTACACACCTTTCCTGAAAATTTCGTCAAAATCTGTTCATAACTTTTTGAGTTATGTTGGTAACAGACAGACAGACAGACAAACAGAAAAATGGCAGTAAAAGCATTACCTCCTTGGCGGAGGTAATAAACTCAAGTGTTGCTGTTGTGTCCATCTCCTCCATCTCCAAACTCCCAGGCTGCGGGCGTTGCAATTCATCGCACAACCGCGTACAACCCACAGGCCAATGGGTTATGCGAGCGTTTTCATAGATCACTGAAAGCAGCACTCAGGGGTTCACTGACGGATGCAAATTGGGTAGACAGGTTGCCGTGGGCTTTATTGGGGTTGCGCTCCGCACCAAAAGAGGATTTGGAAGCTTCCCCGGCAGAGAGCTCGTTTTTGCGCAGCCCCTATGGCTGCCCGGGGAATTTCTGCCAAATAATCCCGCGCCGGACAGCTGCCCGTCTCAGCTTTTGCAGCGTAGCGCAAACACAGGCACGCTGCCGGGCCCGGCCCACCACTGTTTTCCGCGAGCTTTTGTGCCTAAAACTTTGACGAACGCGGAGTTTGTGCTCGTCAGACACGACAACCAGCGCCCTCCATTGCGCCTGCACACATGTTGAAAATGGCCCTATCTCACAATGTTAAAGAATCCTTTAAAAAATTCCTGGATCCAGATGGTGAGCCGGATCATCCCCAAAATGTAATCAGTTCTTCCTTGTACCATTTCCAACAACGCCTGAAAGTTTCATCAAAATCCGTCCCAAAACTTTTTGAGTTATCTTGCTAACCAACAGACAGACAAACAGACAGACAGACAAACCCCGGCAAAAACATTACCTCCTGGCCTGCGGCCTGGCGGAGGTAACAATTGTGGTGGACACAATACACATGGCACTCCACCCAGGACAAGGGGGTTGGTGGGGGAGAAGATAGTTAGGGATGCTAATGGGGAAAGCGGAGAGGAGCCAACCAAAGAAAGATGTGCCTTTCAATTCAATTCAATTCAACTTTATTTATATAGTGCCATTTCACAACAACAGTCATCTCATAGTACTTTCAAATAGGCTTTGAAAGGCTTTCCGCTTCCGGCGCCACACAAGTTGGCTGCCTTTTGCAACTGCCTTTTTTTTTTTTTTTTTTTTTAATCTTCCTTCTTCTTTCTACACCTTTCACTCTATACATATCTCGGACACACAGATCGCCCCAAAGGTCTCCCGAGTCGGCGGACGGAGCCTCTGTTTACAGCAGGAGACGATACAGCAGGGAAAAGCTAGCTAGCACTCAACCGCCACCAGGTGCTAACGGAGAAACTTGACATACCGGGGAACTGAAGCGAAAACGACGCGGGTGCCGGGATGGAGTTTAGGCGGCGTGCAAGAAATATAAGACAGAATAATAAAGAGCGATGGCAAGAACCAAGCAGACCGCCCGTAAATCTACTGGAGGAAAAGCCCCCAGGAAGCAGCTAACCACCAAGGCTGCTCGGAAAAGCGCTCCGGCCACCGGTGGAGTGAAGAAGCCTCACCGTTACAGGCCCGGTACCGTGGCTCTGAGAGAGATCCGTCACTACCAGAAATCCACGGAGCTGCTCATCTGTAAGCTGCCCTTCCAGCGCCTGGTGAGGGAGATCGCTCAGGACTTCAAGACCGACCTGCGCTTCCAGAGCTCTGCCGTCATGGCTCTGCAGGAGGCCAGCGAGGCCTACCTGGTGGGTCTGTTCGAGGACACCAACCTGTGCGCCATCCACGCCAAGAGGGTCACCATCATGCCCAAAGACATCGAGCTGGCCCGCCGCATCCGCGGAGAGAGAGCTTAGACTTTCTGCTGCACATCCACCAACCACAATGCTCCGCAATGTGTGTCTATATATATATATATATTTATAGTAATATGTACATATGTATACTAGCTGCTCTTGTTTTTTCTTGCCTTCTGATTGTTGCTCTGAGTGTTGCTATCCCTGTGCTGTTGCAATCCTGGAATTTCCCCATTGTGGGACTAATAAAGGCTTATCTTATCTTAAATGTAGGGGAAACCCCCACAATTGCAGAAAGACCCCAGCAATCAGACAATCCCCTGTGAGCAAGCGCTTGGCGATGGTGGAGAGGAAAAACTCTCTTTTAACAGGAAGAAAACTCTAGCAGAACCCCCTGCTGCACCAGGCTGACACTTGGGGACGCAGGGGTGCGAATGTACTGTAGCAAGACCTGCTCTGTGACGGGTGGGTCAATGTTATGTTAATGTGTGTGCATATCTTGCAGTCTGAATGTTAATGTGTTTACCCTGAGTGCCAGAGGCGGGAATTAAAGTGTAAAAAGGAGTTCGCTCAGGCACTCAGGTTTTAAAGTTTCTGTGCTTATGTTGGAAGTGGAATAAAGTTTGTGTGTCGTCTAGTTCGCTGCCTCGTCTGTTTCCATCTTCCACATTGGTGACCCTAAGCCATGCAATGGAGAATGAGCTGAGCACCGCCCTGGAGACAACCCAAAGGGAGAACACCAGCATGGCATGCGCTGTCACAGTCAAGCGCCCAGACTTCTGGCTTCACAATCCAACCGCTTTGTTTCTACATGTTGAAGCCCAATTCGCACTCCACGGGATTACAACGGACGACACCAAATATTATCATGTAGTTGCTGCGCTGGATATGCGCGCCACGCAGCAAGTGATGAGCCTGCTCCAGGAGCCGCCGGCCCAGGGGAAATACGACGTGCTTAAGCAGATGCTGATTCAGCAGTATACCCTGTCGGACAGTAAGAGAGCAGAGAGATTCCTAACATGCTCAGAGTTAGGTGACATATCAGCGGTGGAGCTTTTGGTGAGCATGTTAGCATTGAGGGGGAAGAACAACAAATCCTTCCTTTTCACCCACGTCTTCCTCAGGAACCTACCTGCTACAGCGAGGGCGATAGTGGCCAACTTGCTGCTGCTGGTTACCAGGAACGACTGCGCTCTGGTGCAGGAAGCGGATCGCATCATCCTAGCAACCAGAACTCTCACCTTGCATGCAACAACATCGGCATCCGGGAAGGACTTCAGCAAGGTTGAGGAGCCGTTGGTGGTGGCTGGGACGGATGCCAAAAGACACAGGAATGGGACGCTCTGTGTCTATCACCACCACTTTGGCTCGGATGCTCAATGCTGTCTGTCACCGTTCCAATTCAAAAAGCCAGGGAAGCGGCATGGCCAGCAGTCAGTAGCAGCTGCGACTGCTGGAGACAGGAGCAAGCTGCTGTTCATCATAGACACACGTTCGGGGAGACGTTTCTGAGTGGACTCCGGCTCTCAGAAGAGCCACATTCTGTTGGTCAGCGCAGACAGATCAGCAGGACGCAGCGGTCCCAAGCTCATGGCCACCAACGGATCCAACATCAGGACGTTTGGTGAACGGACGTTGACGGTGTGCTTACACAGACGCATTTACCAATGGGATTTTGTGGAGGCAGCATGTTCTGTCCCCATTTTAGGTGCAGATTTTTTATGTGCTTATGGGTTGTTAGTCGATGTTGCGAACAGACGTTTAGTGGATACTGTCTCTTTTACCTCCTTGCCTTGCACAGCTCAGGCTGTTGGGACAACAACACAGGCTAGCGTTATAGCTCCAGGGGGTAAGTACCAGCACTTACTTTCACAGTTCCCAGCACTCACGGTTCTGACGTTTTCTGCTACAGTAACCAAACACGGGGTTGAACATTTCATAACCACAAAAGGCCCGCCGGTGTTCGCGCGACCTCGGTGCCTGGACGCGGTGAAAGTAGCCAACACGCGAGAGGAGTTTCCCAACTTAGAGAAGCTTGGCATCATTAGGCGCTCCAACAGCCTGTGGGCATCCCCACTACACATGGTGCCTAAAGCCGACGGGTCATGGCGACCATGCGGTGATTTCTGGTGCTTGAATAATGTCATGGAACATGATCTTTGTCCCATTCCGCACATCCAGGATTTTTCCGTGCAGCTGGCTGGGGCCGGTGTTTTTTCGAAAGTGGATCTGGTCCATGGATACCATCAGGTCCCAGTTCGCACGGAAGACGTTCCATAAACAGTGGTAATAACTCCTTTTGGCCTTTTCGAGTTTTTATGCATGCCGTTCGGATTAAACTGCGCAGCGCAGACTTTCCAGAAGATGATGGACACAGTGCTTTGCAACTTGTCATTCGTTTTTGTCTACTTAGACGACATTCTGGTAGCTAGCGCGTCAGAGAAGGAGCACATCGCCCATCTCAAGATGGTTTTCCAGAGGTTGGAGGCGCACGGGCTGATAGTTAACCCGGCAAAGTGCCAGTTCGGTGTGCCAGAGATTGATTTTTTGGGCCACTGCATTTTGCTGGAGGGTGCGATTCCGTTACCAGATAAGGTGGGCACTGTGTCGGACTTTCCATGTCTGCAGACCATGAGAGCTCTACAGGAGTTTTTGGGAATGGTTAATTTTTATAACCGTTTCCTTCCCCGGGCAGCCCAGCTGATGCAGCCGTTGTATGCTGCAGTATGTTGTATACTTAAAAAAAAGAAGTCCGCGGAAGCCATCAACTGGACTCCCGAACGAGTCCAGGCTTTTACTAATGCCAAAACAGCACTTGTGGATGCCGCGTTGTTAGCCTACCTGGATCCATCTGCATGGATAGCGTTCACTACGGACGCATCTGATATTGCTATAGGGGCAGTGGTGGAGCAGTATGTCTCAGGTTCGTGGCAGCCGCTTGCATTTTTCAGCCGAACTTTGAGCAACAACGAACGCAAATACAGCATGTTCGATAGAGAATTGTTGGCTCTCCACCTAGCAATGTGCCATTTTGTTCATGGACCATAAGTCGCTGATGTACGCGATGCCCAAGGTCTCAGAACTGTGGTCGGCCCAGCAGCAACGGCAGTTGGCCGCAATTTCGGAGTTTACTACCGACATTCAACACGTCACCGGTAAGCTCAATGTTGTGGCCGATTGTCTGTCGTGCACGTTAGTCTCCCTGGTCTACATGGGAAAAGATATCCCCGCGATGGCCGCAGAGCAGGTCGAGGACGCGGACATTTGCAAGCTGCAGTCTGCTCCTACTGGGTTAAGGCTGGAGAGTAGGGTGGTGCAAGAAGGGTGCCCTCCCTTGTTCTGCGACGTCACCACTGGCCGCCTGCGCCCGGTGGTTCCGAGCTCTTGGCACCATCACGTTTTCGAGTCGGTCCACTCCCTTTTGCATCCGGGAGTGCGTGCTTCAGTGAAACTAGTGGGGGCGAAATTTGTCTGGCCGCGCTTGCGCAAGGACATGAAAGAGTGGGCCGCAGCTTGCGTCGCGTGCCGGCAGGCCAAAGTGCATAAGCACACCAGAGCTCCCCTTGAGCCGTTCCAAATCCCGGCCAGGATGTTTGACCACGTCCCCGTGGATTTTGTGGGACCCGTCGCAAGGTTTTATGCACCTTTTAACAGTCGTGGACTGCACCATGCACGGGCCTGAAGTGGTCCCGCTGGCTTCTATCACATTGGCAGAAGTGGCTCGTGCTTTTTTGTCAGCTTGGGTGGCACAGTTCAGATCCCCGTTGGACATCACTTCCGACAGGGGTCCACAATTCGTTTCAGAACTCTGGTCCACGATGGCCCAGAGCTTGGGGGTCAAAATTCACCACACTATCGCATAAACTCCCAGGCTAACGGGTTATGGGAGCATTTTCGTAGGTCGCTTAAAGCAGCTTTCAGAGCTTCACTCATGGATGCAAATTGGATCAACGGTCTGCCCTGGGTTCTTTTAGGGTTGCACTCCACACCTAAGGAGGATTTGGCAGCCTCCCTGGCAGAACTCATTTTTTTCTCAGCCGCTACGGATCCCTGGAGAGTTTTAATCGGAAAACCCCACACCCGAGGCTGATCCACTCGCACAATTTTTGCACAGTACGGAGGCTTTTAAAGTATCGGGCCCGGCCCACCGTTGTTTTCCACACACCTTCATCCCAAAAAGCTTGCAGAACACCAGTTTTGTTTTTGTCAGGCATGATGCACACCGGACCCTGCTGTGCCCACCGTATGACAGACTGTTCAGGGTGTTGGAACCGGGGGTGAAGCATTTTGTGTTAGACTTAGGGGGACGTAGGGAGTCCATCTGCATTGACAGGCTGATGCCTGCTTTTGTGTTGGCAGACGAGCAGGTGGTGTGCCCAAGCTCCCTGGTGCAGACGCCCACCATTGGTGGCTCCGCAAGTTGGCGATCCCTTGGCAGGGACCTGTGCCCGTGAAGCTGATGTGTTTTCTCCCCCTCTCTTTTTCCCTCCTGTACACTCCGCCACCAGGGCGGTTCGACTCGATCGGCGACCCCCGCTACAGCCGCTACGGGTGCTGGCTCAAGCCCAAAGGACAAGGGGGGTTAGTGCCCTTTCTGGGTGTTGGGGGGCGGGCATGGTGTGAGACCTCTCCACCCAGAGAAGAAGGCAACTGGGGAAGGGGGGAACAATGGACCAAAAGAGGACATGTCACCAGGGGTATCAGACGGGACAGTAAGGACTATGCACCCCCCGGGAAGAGGAGTAAATGCTGGTCCTGCAGGAAGAAGAAGGGTGTGAGAGCGGTGCTGGCATTATGTCATGTTAATGTGCCACACAGGCTTTGCTCTAAACACAATGTATGATGGTCGGAAGTCCAGGTCTCAATGCATGGTATTAACCCTTTGAGTATGAGATTTTGTTTGCCCCTAGTGGCAGAATGCGGCGCTGCGCCTGTCATCTCACTCTGACATCCCCGGCTCCACTGAGGATTTGTACTGATTTGTACTGATCTGCCAGTTTCAAAAGGTGGCAGACATGCATTGGAGGACTCAATGCATGACACATAATACACCAAAGAAGAAGAACTCCTCATTTCCTTTTCCTGTATTCCCTTCTTGTAGCTCAGAAAGCTAATATGGCCACGATTCATCATTGTGCACCGTCACTTATACGGCTTCATACACGGAAAATAGCTGCGGGATACAAGCAAAATTTATGTGGGATAATCATAAGACAGGTTGACACGTCTCTGCAACATTGCATGGAGGTCGGGTGCAGTGCCTTTGGCATGGCAAACTGGGGTGGTGGTTGCTCTTTTCAAAAAAGGGGACCGGAGGGTGTGCTCCAACTTTAGAGGGATCACACTCCTCAGCCTCCCTGGGAAGGTCTATGCCAAGGTACTGGAGAGGAGAGTCCGGCCGTTGGTCGAACCTCGGATTCAGGAGGAGCAATGTGGTTTTCGTCCTGGCCGTGGCACATCGGACCAGCTCTTTACCCTCTCGAGAATTCTCGAGGGTTCGTGGGAGTTTGCCCAACCAGTTTACATGTGTTTTGTGGACTTGGAGAAGGCATTCGACCGCGTCCCTCTTGGTTTTTTGTGGGGGGTGCTTTGGGAGTATGGGGTATCGGGCTTGTTGTTACGAGCTATTCGGTCTCTGTACGACCGTTGTGAGAGTTTAGTTTGTATTGCCAACACTCAGTCGGACTCATTCCCAGTGAGAGTTGGACTCCGCCAGGGCTGCCCTTTGTCACCGATCCTGTTCATAATTTTTATGGATAGGATTTCTAGGCGCAGCCAGGGAATGGAGGGTGTCATGCTTGGTGACCACAGGATCTCATCTCTGTTGTTTGCAAATGATGTTGTCCTGTTGGCTTCATCCAGCAATGACCTACAGCTCTTGCTGGGATGGTTTGCTGCTGAGTGTGAAGCGGCTGGGATGAGAATCAACACCTCCAAGTCCGAGTCCATGGTCCTCAGCCGGAAAAAGGTGGATTGTCCTCTCCGGGTTGGGGACAGGTTCCTGCCCCAAGTGGAGGATTTTAAGTATCTTGGGGTCTTATTCACGAGTGAGGGGAAAATGGAGCGAGAGATTGACAGACGGATTGGAGCAGCATCTGCAGTGATGCGGATGCTGTACCGGCCTGTTGTGGTGAAGAGGGAGCTTAGTTCTAAGGCAAAGCTGTCGATTTACCAGTCAATCTACGTTCCTACTCTCACCTATGGTCACGAGCTTTGGGTAATGACCGAAAGAACAAGATCGTGGATACAAGCAGCTGAAATGAGCTTTCTCCGTAGGATTGCTGGACTCACCCTCAGAGATAGGGTGAGGATCTCAGTCATCCGGGAGAGGCTTGGAGTAAAACCGCTGCTCCTCCACATTGAAAGGAGTCAGTTGAGGTGGTATGGGCATCTGATTAGGATGCCTCCTGAACGCCTCCCACTTGAGGTGTTTCAGGCACGCCCCACTGGGAGGAGACCCCGGGGCAGACCCAGGACTCGGTGGAGAGACTATGTCTCCCAGCTTGTCTGGGAACACCTTGGTATCCTCTCTGAAGAGCTGGAGCAGGTGGCTGGGGAGAGGGAAGTCTGGGCTTCTCTGCTTGAACTGCTGCCTCCGTGACCCAGACCTCCGGAAAAGCGGTAGAAGATGGATGGATGGATGGATAATCATAAGACTTTGTAGATGTGGTAGAGAGCATAAATGACTGACAGAACATAAAATAACGACCACGATAGGTGAAAATGCAGCGATCATGGCAGCGAGCGAGTCCCGTTAGCCGCTGGTAAGTGACAAATTTCTTTGTTTTTTTTGTTTTTTTCATTGCACTGATTTTCTGGTTCAAATACTTTGAAGATAAGATAACAACATACCCCTGTGGAGACAACGGTGTCAAAAAACCGAACCATTCTTTGTGTAAATATGTCCAAAGTCCAGTTTTGACTGAGTTATGGAATTTAAAGAGCTGCTGCGACATTATGCAAATTAGATGTGTAAGTTTATTCCTATCTGAAACTTTTGATCATATTTTACATCTTTCTAATTGACAGTAAGTCATAGTACGAGGTGCCTCTGTCTACAGTGGAGACCCTGGAAAGGAAGATCAGCTCCTACCTTCGAAGATGGTTGGGTTTACTACATAGCTTCAGTAGTGCGGCGCTTTATGGCTGGAGCAACAAACTCCAGCTTCCTATTAGCAGTTTGCAAGAGGAGTTCAAGGTCTCCCACACAAGAGAGGCACTAGCCTATCATGACTCTAGACACTCAAGAGTGGCAGCAGCAGGCATTGTAGTGAGGATAGGTCGGAAGTGGAGAGCTCAAAAGGGGTTAGAGCTTGCAGAATCTCGGTTGAGACACAAAGCTCTGGTGGGCACAGTGGCAATAGGATGTGCAGGGCTGGGCTCCATCCCACAGCTGCGCTATGATAAAGTCCAGGGAAAGGACAAACGCAAGTTAATCCTGCAGGAGGTGAGAGCAGGTGGTGAAGAAGAGAGGACTAGCAGGATGGTAGGCATGCGGCAGCAGGGGGCATGGACAAAATGGGAGGGAGCAGTGGATAAGAAGCTGACCTGGAATGACATCTGGCATGCAGAACCTCAGCGCATCCAATTTATGCTCTGAGCAGCATATGATGTGCTACCCAGTCTGGCAAACCTGCATACCTGGGGCAAGAATGAGCTGCCAACATGTCCTCTCTGCTCAGGAAAGGGCACGCTTGAACACATCCTCAGCAGCTGCCCAACAGCTCTTGGCAAGGGCCGATATTGCTGGTGCCATGACCAAGTGCTAAAGTGTGTAGCGGAGACCATCTCCAGCACTGTGGCAAACAATAAGCAGGTTGGAAGTCAAAGGAAAATCACATTTATTAAAACTGGAGAGAGACCCCGACCACAGCTTAGACTATCAGCCAGCCTGCTCTCTTCAGCTTCAGACTGGGACCTGCGAACTGACTTGGTAAAGCAGCTTAAGTTCCCCGACTATGTAACACCAATATCTCTTAGGCCAGATGTGATACTTCCATCTTCCTCTTTCAGGCAGGTCCTGTTAGTGGAGCTCACAGTTCCCTGGGAGGAGCGCATGGAAGAGGCAAATGAACGCAAACGGCTCAAATACCAAGAACTGGTAGAACAGTGCCAGAGAAATGGTTGGAGAGCATACTGTGAGCCCATAGAGGTGAGATGTCGAGGCTTTGCTGCCCGCTCCCTGTGCAAAATTTACACTCTCCTTGGCATCAAAGGAGCTGCTAAAAGGAAGGCCATCAAATCTGCCACCAAGGCTGCAGAAAGAGCCTCTCGGTGGCTATGGATTAAGAGGTCTGAATTGTGGGCCAATGCTGCTGGGACACAAGTCAGGGTCTGATCAACCTTGGCTGGGTCACCTGATTGAGGGTGTCTGATGTTGTGAGACCCGAAACACCCGATGACATCAGGAAACATCACTGATGATGTGTCCCGGCGCCTCCATGGATGTATCTATTCATCATCATCATCATTATCTCTTACCGCTTTCAAGTTATAGCCTTGGAAATCTGAACTATTTTACAGACAAAAAATATTTACCACTCTTGACCACTAGAGGTTATGTCACAATTCAGTGACAGTCACACTCAGAGAGTTAAAGATATAAAAGAGACAGACACACGCACAGAGACACGGGAGCTCTTTTACTGTACTGTATGTTGGAGATGGAATAAAGTTTCTGTGTCGTCCAGCTTGTTGCCTCGCCTGCCTCCTTTCTCCACAGCATTATCTTTGTCTAATATTTAAATTTGTTTTAATATTTAACCCCTTGCACTCCGGTCAATTTCCTTAAAAACGCCTAAAAATAACGTGCCCAAAGTAAATCAAAAGCTGTTCTTCAACCCTTTGCAGCATCTTCATGGGGTTGGTCTCATTTAAAAGAAAATACTTAGAATGTTTTGGCAAAACAGTCATAATCTCTCTAAGTGCTCCGGCCACTGAGTTACAGTCATCTAAACATAGTGAACTTGAAGAAAATTAATTTGGCCTGGGTGTTTTTTTGGATACAAATGCTTGCAAATAACACACAGCTTCAAATCTGGGCTGGAAAATGCAACAGAAATGTAGAACCAAGTGTTATCCAGCTGAGGTCAAAATTTTGTAACAATACCACAAAAAATGAATATATTACACAGCTTTTTCCTCAGGTAGTTCCCAGGCGTTTTTGAACTGTGCCAAATGGCACAGTTTGGAAAAACGTCTATAACTTTTGAATGATTCAATATAGAAGCTTCATCTTGGGCTCTAATGAAAGGTGACACTCAGGGCTGTGTGTGTGTGTGGAGGGGGTTGTCCCTCCCCCCTCGCTACAGAGGATGGACATCGGCCATCGCTACATGACGGAATAGTCTAGTGGCGACCGCGGCGCAGTCACAGCGGCTCCCCCCCCCCCCCTCGCTACAGAAGAGTAGCGGGGGGGGGGCATTCACGGTCCAGACACGGCGCACGAACCGTGTACTGCGGCTCATGAACTTCGGACTTTGTGCACCGCACTGTTGTAATTTACCAATCGGTCAAAAGTAATTTTTGATTACAATTTTCAGGGATAAAGAATAATTTAGCTTATAACACTTATCTCTTCACAGCAGCAGTGTCCTGGTGAACTTCTCTTCCTCATTGTCAGATGAACGCGACGCTGGTCCCTTGTTACGGACTCGTGGTTCTGATCTCGGCGACCCGGTCAAAACATAATTCCATTATTGCGGTTTTGCACTTCCATGATTGCGGTTTTGGCGAATGATTTACGACCTTAGTCGTCGGCCTCTGTCGGTCTATGATGACCATGGAAGAGAATCCTAAACGTCTATTCTGCTGGAATAAAAAAAAAAAAAAGCACCGCCTGTGACTGAACAGGCCGATGCGCGAATGGCAGTCCCTGTCACACAGGTCGCACTTGTGGGTGATCTCCATGCTGCTAGGTCTGTGACGGTTCTTCCTGCAGTCTGTCATGACCCAGCCTTACACAAAACAGCTTGTGAACTTCTGTGCTACAATTGGCTCGCTGCATTCACAGCTTTGGTAGGCGGGTCCTTCTTGCTAGGTTTTCAGTCATTGGTTCTTCAAGGTTTCAGAAACCCAATTCAAGGCTCTTATTAGTCGAATGAGAGGTCAATCAGATGAACTAATCTGTTCGCGGCTGTGTCTGTAGTGGAAGAACGGAAATGCAGCTTTTTTTTTCAGTGCGCGCTTGGACGCAGCGCCCTCGTGTGTCCTAGAGCGCACGAGGGCACTCTCGTGTGCCCTTGTGTGCTCTGGGACGCAAAGACGTGCCCGTCCCCGGTATACCGGAGTGCAAGAGGTTAAATTTATTTGATGATCTGAAGCATTTAAGTGTGACAAACATACAAAAATGAGACATCAGGAAGGGGGCAAACACTTTTTCATATCACTGTATACAAGTTGGCCAGAGGTGGTACAAGGAGCAAAAATTTAGAAGAGTGATTCACACTTGGAGTTACACGAGTTGGCCAGAGGTGGTACAAGGAGCAAAAATTTAAGTGTGACACACACTTGCAGTTACATGAGTTGGCCAGAAGTGGTGCACTGTCATACACTCAGACCAGTAAAACTACCCCCTGTAGAAGAGCTTGGAATAATGAGGCGATGCGACTTATAAACCAAAGTTTATTATCAGCTTCGCTCCTCTAACAAGTCTCATCTCAGTGCAGAAGCAGAAGTAGAAAGAGGCAGAACACATTCAGCTCTACATACTTATACCTACACATAACAAAAGACATGCATATCAAAGCTGACATCCCACATTATCTTAATCCCCCTCCTTTGTCTCCGTATCCCTCCACCTGGCCTTGGGAGGTCAGGGCGATCGATCTGGTCTCCACCGCAGTGCCTCAGATGCTCTTTGATCCCCGCTGGCGGTTGAGACCTCTTTGTCCTGTTCTGAGGTGTGAAGTCGCTTTACATATGTAATCACCAAACATTCTCACATGCTTATACATATGTAGGTTATGGGATATATGATTAATATAGACCACAGCCCCCCCCCAAACGACTAAGAAACGGACAATAGAAAAATTCACAGTTTAAGATAATTATTATGACATACTAACTGCTACACCTCTTGACAAGGAAGAAACTTTCCAGCAGCTATGCTCCTGTAGAGAATTCAGTGGTAATCATAACAGCGTAGTAATATCACAAGTCAGTCTTAAACTGTTACAGCACAATTAGTGAACAACTTTTGAGTAGTTTGCATCAGTCCTTGTGCCGTCTGGGTTTTAATCTTCTCCCGAATCTGCTGTGGGTCTGCTTGGGTGTCCTGGTGGGACCATCCTGTAAGGAATCTGCAGCTTGGGGAGGAGAGTGATTATTTGTTCCCTGCAGGGGGGCTGAGTCTTTTCTCTTGGGGGGTCTACCCCGCCGAGGTGCTCTCGCCAACCGTGCAGGTTTGTCTCTCAACAAGAAGGCAGGTTTAAGTCTGTCAATGCTGACTGTTTCTTTTCTGTCCCCTAAATCAAGCACAAAATGCTTATCCCCAGGTTCCAGCACTCTGAAAGGTTGTGCAAAAACTAATTCTGCTGGGGAGGCGTCTAGATCCTCTTTAGGCACAGCACGCAACCCCAATAAAACCCAGGGAAGTTTATTTACCCAATTTGTGTCCGTTAGTGAGGCTCTGAGGGCGGCCTTTAAAGATCTGTGAAAACGCTCGCATAACCCATTAGCCTGAGGGTGATAAGCGGTGGTGCGGTGAATTGTCGCTCCTAAGCTGCTGGCCATGGCTGACCAAAGCTCTGAGACAAATTGAGACCCTCTATCGGACGTGATGTCCGATGGGACGCCGAAACGTGCCACCCAGTTTGTTAAAAAAACGCGAGCAACTTCCTCCGCTGTGGTTGACGCCAGAGGGACCGCCTCAGGCCAGCGCATAGTACGGTCTATCATTGTTAACAGGTGAGTGAAACCTTGGGAGGAAGGCAGTGGTCCCACGAGGTCGACATGAACGTGGTCGAACCTTCTAGCTGGGATTCGAAAAGGCTCTAGAGGGGCTTTTGTGTGTTTGTATATTTTGGCGCGCTGACAAGACATGCAAGTCTTTGCCCATTCTTTTACGTTTTTGCGCAGGCCGGGCCACACAAACTTTTCGGCGACCATTTTAACCGAAGCGCGCACACCCGGGTGCGCAAGGGAGTGAATTGAGTCGAAAATACGGCGGCGCCATGCAGCTGGGACTACCGGGCGAGGTCGGCCGGTTGAGATGTCGCATATTAGGGGGGGCACACCGTCGCGTAAACCCCTTTCCTCCAGCCTTAACCCTGTTGGTCCAGACAGGAGTGCGCGCACGTCTACATCACTACTTTGCTCCTCCGCCATGGCTGCGTAATCTATCCCTACGTGGATTGGGGCCGCGTATGTGTCCGCGTTGGCGAAGAGTTCTGCGGCTGAGGTAGTATAATCTGTCTCCTCGCGCTCTGGCGATGTCACAGCGCGAGAGAGGCAGTCTGCTACCACGTTAAGTTTGCCTGCCACATGTCGAATGTCTGTGGTGAACTCTGAAATCGCAGCTAGCTGTCTTTGTTGCCTGCCTGACCACGGTTCGGAAATTTTAGCCATCGCAAAGGTGAGCGGTTTGTGGTCTACAAAAGCCGTGAAACGCCGCCCCTCCAACCAGAACTGGAAGTGACGGATGGATAAATGAAGCGCTAGCAGCTCCCTGTCAAAAGTGCTGTATTTACGCTCAGTTTGGTTTAACGATTTGCTGAAAAATGCCAAAAGTTGCCAGGTTCCGCCAACGTGTTGTTCTACAACCACCCCTATGGCCAGGTCTGAAGCATCTGTGGTTAGCGCAATGCGGGCCGAGGGATCAGGGTGAACCAACAATGTTGCGTTAGCTAGGGCACTTTTTACTTCCGCGAAGGCGTGTTCGCGCTCCGGGGTCCATTCAACCGCGTTGGAAGGTTTTTGTTTTCTGAGCGCGTCATATAGGGGCTGCATGAGCTGAGCTGCGCGGGGGAGGAAACGGTTGTAAAAATTAACCATTCCCAAAAATTCTTGCAGCGATTTGACCGTTTGTGGCCGTGGAAAATTTTTACTCTTTGAGTAAAAATTTACTAGATGCTCTTTGAGCATCTAGTAAATTTTTACTAGATGCTCTTTGATCCCCGCTGGCGGTTGAGACCTCTTTGTCCTGTTCTGAGGTGTGAAGTCGCTTTACATATGTAATCACCAAACATTCTCACATGCTTATACATATGTAGGTTATGGGATATATGATTAATATAGACCACACACCCCTCATTAGGTCCATACCAATTTTCCCAGATTTCAACACTAGGGGGGTTAAAATTTTATTCTCTAGCCGTTGCTGTGGTCCTCCTTATTGGGACCACGATTTTGGTCCTAACTTGTCCACTGGTCCCAATATGGAAGGTACTTTTCCTGGCTGAGGTCTCAACAAGGGTAGAAACACAAGAACACACACACAAAGTTGCCTCACTTCTCAGTTCTGGCGTGGTATCAATCTTCTCTCTGTCCCATACTCAGCTGTTCACATCTATCAATTCTCCACCCATTAGCAGAAGATAATTAAGGGTTTGGACTGGGGATCATGCACCAATCCTATTCGCTTTCTCACTCGCACACACCAGTGTAATCAGTCATGCTGCTGCAAGACCTTTACAATGATCTTCTTACAGCTGGATCAGACTAAAATTTCCTGGGGTTCCTCCCAGCGTTCGATGCCAAACTATTGCAAAACAAAGAACATTAAAAAAAAAAAATCAGTTGAACTACCTTTTAGTGATAGAGTCGGCCTGACACCGCATCTCTCTGACGACCTTCATAATATAAGCAGACACAAAGTTATTTAAGGACATAGCACACACTGCAGAGGGACTGGAGAGCCTGAACTGAAGTTAATTAACAGGTGATGACACTTGCAGTGGTCTGCTGTAGTAATGTGCCTCATATAATATGTATGTGTGAGAGTGTGTCTTCAAGGAGAAAATGGACAATAATTAATATATTACACAAATTAAAGGATTACATTAACAACATATTATAGTTGTTCATTATTTAGGAATGTTTGGAATTTCCTCTTTCTCCATCAGTCCATCATATGCCCTGTTCCCAGGCTCTTTGGCTTTAGTCTGACAGACCCTGATATCATAGTTTGACCATAAACAGGCATGGAGCAGGGTGAACGTCTGAGCATTGCACTGGCATATCATGCACACATGCATATGTGTGGACACACTGGAAAAGTTCAGAGGAGCTTCAAATGCACAAACTCCTGTGTATTTTCACACTGTATATTCTCCAGGTCTGATTCTGCAATGCTTTAGAGTTGAGGAATCGCCTGTTTATTATGAACTTTATGTAAACTGTTAATTGCAGCTCACTGTCTGAGCATTTAAGCCATGGTGAAGCAACTCTGAGCAATACATTCAAAGATGCAAAAATGCGCGTGCACGCACGCACACACACACACACACACACACACAGCTAAATCTATGCAGATCTCCCTGAGTTGCTGCCAGGATGTGCTGTCTGACGCTCTTTTATGCTTTAAACCCAAGACATGTGTGTTGTATTATGGTGAAAGGAAACCTCGGATAGTACAGTAAGCATAGGCAAACATAAGGGAGTGGATGAAAGAAACATGTAGGCAAGTGTTGGAGAATGAATGAAAGTCAAATGGCCATTAATCAAACGAGAGAGAGAGAGACAGAGAGAGAGAGAGAGAGAAATGGACAAATGGTAAAGGAAAACTTTGAAGCATGCATCACAATCTAATAACTGGCCAAAAAGAAGTTCAAAAAGAGGAAGAGATGGAAGGAAGAGGGGTATTTGGGGAGGGGAACACAAGTCAAAGCTGTATAAAGTTGTAAATTATTTCACTGTGTGTATGTACTGAGGTTATCGAAGTGTGAGCCAGTAGAATGTGCCATAGGATCAGAAGAGGAACAGGAAAGGAGGAGGCTTCAGTAAAACAGTGGAAGTATAAATTTTGTCAGGAAATGGCACTTTTTTGCAAACTAGAGCGCGTGACATGAGACCTCTGGATATGTGTGTGTGTAGTGTTCATGTGAAAGATAAAGGGTAAGTGTATATGCATACAAGTGTGCATGCACGAGTGTTCATATGTCAGGGGTTCTTATGTCAAGGGGCTAAAAGAGCAGGCGTGGTTGTTTCTGGGATTTGTCCTCACAACTTTTGGTTGTTATGTGCTGAAAATGACCACAATGAAAGACTTTACTTTTACAGACACAAATTTCTTCTCTAATCATGTTCATCATTGTGTTGTTATGATATCTTAAAGGTATCTAGACTTCTTAAGGCCCCTCGACCTAAAACAGCTAAAGGGGTATTATCACCCTGCTGGGAGGAAGGACAGCAGCAGCATCAACACTTGTAAACAGGATAACTAGAGAAAGAAAATATGTAGACTTTTCAAATCGATACCATAGTTGTATCTAAGAGAAATTTCAGATGAGTTCAAATTAGGGAGGCGTCTGACCTGCAGATCAAGGTCAAAGGTCAGTTTTTCCCTAAATCTTGTACACGGGATGATGAATGATGTAAGCTTTTCAAATCAATACCGTAGTTTCATTTAAGACAAATCATGGACTAGTCAGACCCTCACCTCTGACTATGGGTTTGGGGTCAAAAGGTCAAAGGTCAAGGCTAGCATTCCATATGCCCTATTACTACAGAACAATTAACGCTAGGGTCACCAAACTTGGTACACTTGGTCACCCTGTGACCCTAAACTCTGACTATGGTCTGGGATTGCCAGGTCAGCAGTCAAGGTCAAAATCCCATATATAGTAGATTTCAAGAACAAACAAAGCTAGGGTCACCAAATTTGGTACACAGGTTCACCTAGGGATCCTGACCTTGAACTGTGGGTTTGGTGGTCAGAAGGTCAAAGGCCACAAAAATTCAGCCAACCAGTGCTCTTAATGTCAGCAGGTTGAGGGGCACGACTGGCAGCCGCCAATATTTCCAGTATGCCAATATATTTCTTTTGTCAGTGGAAAAACAGCTCTGAACAAAGCTGTCATTACATTAGAAGCATTTTAGATAATAAACTAGAAAAGCACTCATAGAGCGCATACCTCCGCCAAGGCTCCTTCCGTTTCTCATGGATCACCTCCAAAATGTAATGGGTTTGTGTGTAGGCCTATAGCTACTTGTGGTGAAAATGGCATCAAAGTCTGTCCATCAATTTTGGAGTATTGTGACTAACACACTGTAAGAAGATAAGAGCCTTGGCTGAGGTATGCATTCTCAGATCATCACCAAAATATAATGGGTTCCTCTCTAGCCCAAGAACCACCTCTGGTGAAAATTTCATCCTAATTCATCCAGTAGTTTTTGTGTAATCCTGCTGCACAAATACAAAGAAAGCCCTTGGTGGAGGTATGCACTCTCAGATCACCACCAAAATCTAATCATCTATTCCCCGTGCCATTACACACCTTTCCTGAAAATTTCGTCAAAATCCGTTCATATCTTTTTGAGTTATGTTGGTAACAGACAGACAAAACAGACAGACAGACAGACAGACCCCGGTAAAAACATTACCTCCTTGGCAGAGGTAATAATCAGATATCTATTGCCCAATGTGCAACATTGTGTCTTGACAAAACATTAAAGTCCGCTCCAATCACCACTCTCTGTCATGAACTGGGTTTGATGGTTTCAAGCCCAGTTCCATGACGCTGTGGCTGCATGCTCTTTTGTGTGTCTTTTGCTCCTATTTGCCTTAGGCGCTCTCAGGGAGCCTTGGGTTTTGCTCGGCTCCCCGACAGCTCTTAGCCACGCCTCCCCCTCCTGTCAGTCGTGCCAGCTGGCTGTCATTATCATTTGTGGTCTTTCCTTTGTTCACACATGCACACACATATACAATTCCTTGCATGCACACGCTTGCACACACACGCACACACACACACACACGCACACACACACTCATTCTCACTCACTTGTTCACAGACATCCACTCACACACCTGTCTTCACTTACATACGCCCACTCACTTCTACACACATGCACACTCCCTACACACCGGCAATCTCTTTCCTCATTATGTTGGTATTATTTAAGCCCCGTGTCTGCTTCAGTTTATTGCCGGGTGTGACGATGGAGTGTCACCACTGTTATGGTTTATTGTATGTTTAACTATATTATTTGTGTAATATTTGTAAATGTTAATGATTGTTTGTTGAATGTGCACGTATTATTTTTAGGATCTGTTTTTGACTATTTGGATTGCCTTTTTGTGAGATAATTGTTATGTTTGATTATTTGGGTAAAACAATTGGTGATTTCTAATTCCACATACCTTTGCCAACACGCTTCCTGATGGTGTCCGGGCAAAAGACTCGTTAGGGGTTGAACGCCTTTTTAAAGGATACCAGCAGGAAGGGAGCAGGTGATGGCGAGTTGAGGGGTGATTTAGAATTTTGTAAATAGGGGTTTAAATTATTTATTGAATTATTTATGGTATTATTTATTCTGTATTATTTATATGTATTCTGTAAATAGGTGGGGATTATTTATGGACTTTTAGATACTATTGGGTATGTGTGAAAAATGGAAATGTTTATTGTCTTACCTGGGGTTATAGTAGGGGCTAATTAGTCCTAATTGTCTCACACAATATAACAGGTGTTGGTTATTGGGAGAAGAGAGAGTCGTGTCGGTGTGAAGATATGGTATGTTCGCTGAAGTTGTTACCTGTGAAGTTTTTTTGGAATAAAATGAAAAATTGCTGATTGCCAGTTGCCTCAAAGCCTCCATTTATGAGAGACTGCTCTCTACGTTACACCGGGTGATTGTCGAACTGTGTGTTTTTCCACTGTTAGTTTTTGTTACTGCTCTACACTACCTGACGTGCTGTGAGCTTTTCTGCCAACGTTACCTGGTGTATCAGTTGTTTTGTTCCTCACACTGTGGACTTCTCGGACTGCTCCAGTCAGTAAGTTTATTTTTTCCTATCCTCGCTGTTCAGCTATTCTGCAGCGCCTGGGTTCCCTCTGTGCTGTTCAGCCTTCCTGCAGCACTCGTTATCCCTGTTCTGTTGAGCGTCCTTGAGGTATCCTTGTGCTTCCAGTGCTGTTCATATATCATTTATCTGGACTGTTACTTTATTTTTTTGCACAATTAAATGCACACAACGTTCTCTATATATATATCCATATATATACAAGATGACATGTAAAATCACATAAGGATTGTCATATCCAGCTTGCGTTGTGTTGTAGCTTAGTTTTTTGTCACATTTTGTCTTAGCTTCGTTCTGAATTGTAATCGCTCTTGTTTTTTTTTTTCTTTTGAATTCTTGGATGGAACATGGGTGGGCAATATAAGCTGCAGCTTCAGCCATCACCCATTTCGGATAACTTATGTTGAACTGTATAATCAGAGGAGTTATTGTCTAATTTGACCTTGTTGGATTTTCTTTCCCCCTTTGTTATATTATTCAGTTTCTTTTAACCTGTACTTTTAATCTATCCAAAATAAAGATTCATTCATTCATTCCAGTGTGTGGGTTTATTATTTCTGCCTTTAAACGACAGATAACACAGGGTTACAAAAATATTTTTTTTGTAAATTGTCTGTGTTTTTTCAACTGATTTAAGACAATTTTGCTCTGCTGAATTCGAAAATGACATTCGTTTCTCTCGATCAGGTGCTAAGTAAAAACCTGTACTTAGTACTGTGCATGTACTTACCTTTATATAAATGTAAGTACATGTAAATTGAATGTTATGTCATCATTGTTCAAAATTCAGAGAATTTCAAGACATAAAAAAGAATTTTGCATCATATAAAGCGAAAATACCTGTACATGTAAACAAAAATGCATAAATCAACATGTGGCCATAATTCAAAAAAGTTGACCTGATTGAGCAAAACCAATGTGATTTTTGGATTCAGCACATCAAAATTGTCCTAAATCCGCTAAAAAAACTTAGACAATAAATTTGGTGTTGACCAGTGTATAATTCGTGACACTCTATCCTCACTGCAAGGGAACACTCTCTACCACTTCATCCAACTTACTCCAGAATTCCTCTTTCTCTTCTACCTGACATCCAACTTGTGGGGTATACGTACTGACAACATTCAACATCACATTTTTGACTTCTAGCTTCAAACTCATGATTCTGTCTGACTCCCTCTTTACCTCCTGAACACTCTTCACATACTCTTCCTTCAAGATTACTCCTACTCCATTTCTCTTCCTATCTACACCGTGGCAGAACAGTTTAAATCCACCTCCATTGCTCCTAGCCTTGCTTCCCTTCCATCTGGTTTCTTGAACACACAGTATATCTACCTTTCTTCTCTCCATCTTATCAGCCAACTCTCTGCCTTTGCCAGCCGTAGTCCTTACATTTGATGTCCCTACTCTCACCTCCACTCTTGTACCTTTCCTCTTCTCTCTCTCTCCCTCCTCGATCTTCGACCAACAGTAGCCTAATTTCCACTGGCACCCTGTCAGTTAACAGCACCGGTGGCGGTCATTGTTAACCTGGGCCTTGACCGATCCGGTATGAAAGTCTCATTTATCATGATTGATATGGCAAAGGTTTTAGGTCGGATGCCCTTCTTGACACAACCCCCCTCATTTACTCAGGCTTGGGACCGGCACTAGGAGTACACTGGCTTGTGCACCCCCTGTGGCTGGGTTACAAAACATACTTTGAATATAGGCCAGTTTAATCCATCAGGCCAGCTACAATGTCACACATTTAATTCTAAATAAATCTCACCATTATTGGTAAACAAGGGCGACAGCTTTGTTTATCACAGTAGAAGGAAAGTTGAATGTGTTATCAAGGACTTGAGCATTCATGCACAGTTAACATGGAGCTATTTGTATGTTAAAGGAGCCAATTGTAGTTTTGTCATTTTCACGTAATTCCAACAATCAACACTAGGTGGGAGTACTTTGCCAAAAAGGGCCCGAGCAGATTGCACTAAATGATGCCGAGGCTTGTGATGTTTATGACTTGCTCTGCAGGTGGGAGTACAGTACAATACAGGACAGATCTCTGTGTTAGAATACAATGGTATCTTTGGTATAATGTCATAACTTGTTTCTACACACTGTAATAATTATAAGTAAATCTTGATTATTTTAAAATAGAAAAACTGTAAATAGGTCATTTAAATGCACTAAAAAGAGCAACTAAAACATCAGGTTGTAGTGACACCTCGGGCAGCAAAGTAAACTGAAGCTCCCATTCATTCAAGTCATTTTTGAAAAATCCAAACTGTTACACTAAAGGGAGTTAAATGGCTAATGGGATCAATTTTTTATAAGTAAGTGAATTTTTATTGTGTTATTTAGGTAAGCTAGCTGGTCAGGAGGACATGTCACTTTTATATTATGCTGAAAAGAAGAAGAAAGCCAACGTCATTGTCATTCAATCCATGCAGCCAAGCATGTACACTAAGCAGAATTACATTATCTACAATCTCAATCACATCTAGAATCAGATGGCTGCTGCCATGCAAGGTGTCGCCACAACCAATTTTCCTTCCCCATTCTATTATACTGAGCACCAAGCTACAAGGCAGGAAGCACCATTTTTATATGGTTATTAGTATGACCCGCTCCTCCTTGGATCGGCACCTTATCATGGTGAAGGGTTTTTTGTGCCCTAATGATCTCAGGAGCTATGTTGTTGGAGGCAACTTGACCCTAGTAAGGTCTGTCCCACGGCAAATTGGTCCTGAGTGAAAGGCCAGACTAAGAGCAGTTCAGTAGATCATCTATGTAAAAGTTACAACAAGAATCCAGTGTACCCCATCCAGTCTGGGGGCCCAAAGAAGCCGTGTGGGTCCTGCAGGAGGGATCATCCGTCTATGTGAATGGAGATGCAGTCTGGGCTACTTTGCTTGGACTGCTGCCACTGTATCCCAGACCCCTGGATAAGCAGTAGAAGATGGATGAATGATACATGTAACCCAGCTGAGAAAATGGGCTTTTTTCTCAGATTTCATTTGTATTAATGAAAGTGTGTGATTTTATTTTGAAAAACGGTTATTTTGGGAAGAGGAAGTGTGATCCTCGTTATCCAACTTTTAAATTCCCGTTTCATGGTCACGTTGGGTGATCTGGGTCTTTTCATTCGTTAAGAGCGATATTAGCCCCGCCTTCCGAGCAGAGTGCCGAGGCGCTCTGCTGGTTGTCGGTCTTTCACGATCTGAGAGCGGACGAGAGAGGCTGTGGGCGGTCTGGTTCACACTGATACCTCTTCTTGGTGAGTTTTATTTAGAAAGATGCTATAAATGGATCTAAACACTCTCCAAACGCTAATTTGCAACCTTTATTATCCTAAGTTGACGGGAGTACGAGCTTGAGAGGCATTGTGGCTGTGTCCTTTGCTGTGTTCACATTGATACCTCATCTTGGTGAGTTTTATTTAGAAAGATGCTATAAATGGATCTAAACACTCTCCAAACACTAATTTGCAACCTTTATTATCCTAAGTTGACGGGAGCACGAGCTTGAGAGGCATTGTGGCTGTGTCCTTTGCTGTGTTCACATTGATACCTCATCTTGGTGAGTGAAAACCAAACAATACATGCTAATGTTAGTGTTATGCTAATGCTAATCGCGAGTGGATTTTTTCTGTTTAAAAGCAATGGAAAAGGCTGTTTTTGTGTCTGTATGGTTTTCCTAAATGTGATTTCAGTTCCCAACAGTATGCTGAAGTACTTTTAGTTCTTATGCACTATTTCTGTTGAATGTAATGTGTAGTTTGATGCTAAAAGCACATGGTGTTGGTCTCCTGTGTAAAAGCATAGGTTATGCTAAATCCAGTAGCTCAGACCGAGTTTTACTGATTTTTAAAAGGGAATATTGGAAGTAATGGGACAGTATATTCCCTGGTTATGTGATAAATTAATTGTATTTCATTTCATGATTTACAAAGACAAGGTTAGAAAGGATTAATCATAATTTCATGGTTAAATGATGTAGAGATAAACAGAGGAATTCATTTAATTGGTTACATGAAAAAAAGGGTATTTCATGTGCTACCAGAGAGATTGTGAGAAAAAAAAACACATGCATGTAAGATGTAAGATGTGAAATGTAAGATATTACTATATTGCTGGATTGTAATAATAGTAATATGAGAGAAGAATTTAAACACTAAGCTATGGTGTTATATAAGAAGGGATTGGAAAACGAATGACTCTAGCTGTAAACAATAATACCATTATTGTTGTGCAGGCTAGGTTTTTTTTGGTTGCCGATCAAGAACCTTCTGGATCCTAGATTCTCTCCGAATGGAGATGGCGAGCCTGACCCGAGACTGAACCGAGATCTAACCAAGATCTCGACTGAAGAGCATCCTTCCTCTCTCCAGTGCCCAAGATTCAAAGTGGTAACAACCCAAGTCGCCGCTTTAAAAGAGGAAAAGAAACCTGATTGTGGAGATACAAGATATCTTGACTGGTCAAACGACCTAAACCGAAAGGACAAACAAACACTGAGCTCAGTAGGACATCTTTGGGGTTTTATTTCATACTGGCCGTTGTTATATTTGTATAGTTGTAAATTGTCTGTATATATTGTTCACTTTATCCCTACAAATAACAACCATTATTGCTCATTTCTTGCCTCCAGCTATTTCATTCCACACCCATTTTAATTCCCTATTGTAACCCTTACGAACCTAGCAACTGGTCTACACTTAATAATTTCCCTTACCTAATTAACATAAGGCAAGGGTTACATACAGACCTCCTGGCTGTAGGGCCGATGCTCTACCACTATTCCACCTCTCCATAAAATTACACACTATCATTATGAAGGAAAGGTAGTGTGATTGTCAATTTCCCTAAAAACGCCAAAAAATAACGTGCCCAAAGTAAATCAGAAGGTGTTCTTCAACCCTTTGCAGCATCTTCATGGGGTTGGTCTCATTTAAAAGAAAACACTTTGAATTTTTTGGCAAAACAGTCATAATCTCTCTAAGTGCTCCGGCCACTGAGTAACAGTCATCTAAACATAGTGAACTTGAAGAAAATAAATTTCGCCTGGGTGTTTTTTTTTGGATACAAATGCTTGCAAATAACACACAGCTTCAGATCCGGGCTGGAAAATGCAACAGAAATGTAGAACCAAGTGTTATCCAGCTGAGGTCAAAATTTTGTAACAATACCACAAAAAATGAATATATTACACAGCTTTGTTCTCAGGTTGTTCCCAGGCGTTTTTGAACTGTGCCAAATTGTGCCAAATGGCACAGTTTGGAAAAACGTCTGTAACTTTTAAATGACTCAATATAGAAGCTTCATCTTGGGCTCTAATGAAAGGTGACACTCAGGGCTGTGTGTGTTTGTGGGGGGGTTGTCCCCCCCCCGCTACAGAGGATGGACATCGCCCGGTGCACGGGATCGTGCGCCGCGGTCCGTCATGTGGCGATGACGCACAGTTGTAATTTACCGATCGGTCAAAAGTCATTTTTGATTACAATTTTCAGGGATAAAGAATAATTTAGCTTATAACACTTGCCTGTTCACAACAGCAGTGTAGCTGGCGAACTTCTCTTCCTCATTGTCAGACGAACATGAAGCTGGTCCGCTTGTTACGGACTCGTGGTTCTTTTCTCGCGACCCAGTCAAACCATAATTCCATTATTGTGGTTTTGCGCTTCCATGATTGCGGTTTTGGTGAACGATTTTTCAAAACAAATAAGAACAGTAATTAGAAAAAAAGACTGGCGAACGCCTGTGTGTCCCCTAGCCTTACACAAAACAGCTTTCGAACTTCTGTGCTTCAATTGGCTGGCTGCATTTGCAGCCGTTGGTAGGCGGGTCCTTCTTCTGAAAACTGTAGGTTTTCAGTCATTGGTTCTTCAAGGTTTCAGAAACCCAATTCAAGGCTCTTATTAGTCGAATGAGAGGTCAATCACATCTAAACCAATCAAAGCACTCCTTTGGCTTTCTGTTCGTGGCTGTGTCTGTAGTGGAAGAACGGAAATACAGGGGGGGTTTTTTCAGTGCGTCCTAGGACGCACAGTGTGCGTCCTAGGACGCCCTCGTGCGTCCTAGGATGCAGAGACGTGCCCGCCCGTGGTACACCGAAGTGCAACAGGTTAACAATGATCCCTTCTGGTTTTTATGCATTTTAAGCTTTATTAGCAGTAATATTTCAGTGTCAATATTGTTCATGCAAGGTGAAATTAAATGCATAAATCACTATGTATGAACTGCATTTGAAGAAAACACCCTGATTTTGTCAAAAGTGAAAATGAATCCCCCCACCCTCCAGTTTTTCAATGCTATTGTATTGGTTTATCATCCCCCAGTGGCTGCACAGACATACTGCTGCAATAGAAAAGAAATGTAGCTATCTGTGGTTGAACTGATAAATGAAGTATACTAAAATTAGAGGGTGAATGGTTGAATGACTGGCAAATGGATGTCCAGAAAAATCCTTTGCTAACAATAACTGATGACCAGCAATCTGAAAAAACAAAACAAACAAAACAAAAAAAACCCAAAACAGGTGAGAATACTCTGACAGACACACTTTAAAGTTAGTTTAAATGTACTTTTTAAAATTAATAGTTGAAATTCAGATGGAAGTGACATGGTTCGGGACCCAGGAGACAGACGCTGACACGAGTAGATATTAGACAATTATTCTTTATTGATATTATGTGTGTGTAGTGCGTGAGTGAGAGAGTGCGTGGCTGTCTGGTCACTGGAGCTGAGCGTATCCTGTGGTGACCTGGCAACCCTGGAACACACAAGCACAAACAATTACTGCTGTTCGTTAGGATGAGAGATCTGCAGCTAGTGATGCTTACTTGCAGGCGCCACAGATTAAGTCCTGCTGGCTCCGAGTGCCCGTGCGATGCAGTGCTCCTGGTGCTCGATGTAGCGGGGGTGAGGAGGAACTCCGAGGTGGAGGAGATGGTGCCCCGTCAGCTGGGGTGACTAGTCCGCTGCCAGGGAGGTCCACCTGTGCACAGGAAAAAAGGCTATGAGAGGATGAGTGCTGAGGTTGCTTACTTGGCTTGGCTTGACGTGATGTCCTGGTCTTGGCTTTGGCTTGAGGTCGTAATCTCGGCACATTGCTGGACAAAGGCAACAGACGACTCCGTGCCGAGCCGTCTGCGGTTCTGGCTTTTAAGGGCCGCTGATTGACACCTGCCGGTGTGTGCGCAGCTGATGATGATGATGATGACGATGACGGCCCAGCGGCTGCCATGACAGGAAGGGTCCTTTAAGTCCTTATGGAAAAGTTTTGAGGGTATGTCAGATGAACAAGGTTGGAAACCATCACTGCATCACAGATGTTGGCAAAGTTTCTTTTCACAAAGGATTGTTATTTTAATTTTTTAGCATTCAATTACAGTATGTCACATCTAATAGGTTTTCTGTACAGCAGGGAACACAAAGTGATTTTTCTCATTAGTTTCTCTCACAGTATAAACAACTGATCATGTTCTGGCTGTAATGTAGTGACACAGCATGAGGTGTCTGGTTTATTGGTGCACTATTTGTGATAATTACTGTATGTGCTCATGTGTGGGCAGGGTGGGAACATCTGGATCTGTAGTGGGACCTACATGCTCAATGCCAAAACTCTGCCGCCATCTACCTGACAAAGAATCAGGTGAATGTGCTACAGAGCTACCAGCCTAGTGATTTTAAAGAGTAATACACACATATAGGCATGTGAACATGTGCACACAATGCAAAAAGCTAAGAAAATAGAGGGGAGGGAAGAAGGTTTTCAGTGTTACAGGTTTCTTGAATTTCAAACTTTTCACAGGTTTGTTGGAATGGTGCCATATATATGAATAAAATATACTTAGAGACTTTGTGCTGTGGTAGAATGAAATTACTCAGCCTTCCCACCGCTTGTGATCGTGTGCAGGGCAAACAACATTATAAGCATGTTGTCATTGGTCTCCTGCAGACTGAGGAGCAATGGTGGCCCATGAGATGGTGTCCTCCACCCCTCTAATCACTCACAAAATACTCCAAACACAACAGCAAATCTATACACAACACATGTTTCACTTTAGTGACTAAACAAGCATTCCAAGCCCTAAAATCAAACATGAAATTCCAAGAAAATGACCTCAGAGCAGAATCATGTTAGCACTATTATTTAAAAAAAGAGTTGTAGTCTTTTTTTTTTAATGTAGTTAAGGAGAGGTAAATTAAACTGAAATGAAACATCTAGTTATGAATATAATCTCTGTTCCCCAAAGGAGGTCAACTCAGTACAAGAGAGCATTGTTTTTAAGCAAGGGTAAGTGATGACACGAGGCATCACATTACTCCGCTCAGTTCAGGGGCGCCTCCAGAAGTTTTTCATTGGGGGGTGGGGGGCGCACATGAGGACACTGAAAATGTTGGGATGGCACATCAAAATCAATTTAAAATGTAATCCCACTGCGCGCCTGCTCGCGTTTGGTCTGAATGCACCTTTACAGTGTGAGCTGTCCTACTTTGCTGTATTTTGTTAATGAGTCATTCCATGAGAACGGCACAAATTAGGCTTTGACATTTTCATATTTTTCACCAAAATATATTACTTTTTTGAATACCTCACAACATTAAGGACATATTTAACTACCAGAAAAAAACATTTTCCCATCTCAGGCATCATATCCCTTTTATTATTGATCATTATTTCATGATGTGGGCACTGTTTTTCTTCAACCCCATTATGTACAGTATAGAAGCTCTCTGATATGATCATAAAATGAATTTGTAATTAAATCAACGGTTTCAGATTGATCAGATATCCCTCACACTAATTCAATAATTGCAAATACAAAAATGCCATAAAATCTCACATTTTTGCTATCCTAAAGCCTAAAATGGCCATTTTTGTGGAGACAGCCTCATCATTTTTCATCAAAAATGTAGTTTAACATAAGAATTTTAATCAAAATCAATAATCCTATTATACCTCTAAACATTTCAAACAGAAGCCAACAAACATTAAATTGCTTTTTCATTGGGCAGCTCGGTGGCAATGGTTAGCACTGTGGCAGCACAGTAAGAAGGTCACGGGCTCAATTCCACCCCTGACCATCGTGGGTTCAATCCCACCCCCTGACCATCGGTGACCCTTCTGTGAGGAGTTTGCATGTTCTCCCCGTGTCTAGTTTACCCCGGGTACTCCGGTTTCCTCCCACAGGCCCAAAACATGCAAGTTAGGTTAATTGGAGACTCTGAAGTGGCCCTAGGTGTGAATGTGTGTGTGAATGGTGAAGGGATTGGCGCCATACCCTGGCTGCCTCATCCATCCAGGTTGATGCCCTGAATTTCCCTCTAGGGATTAATAAAGTATACAAAATACAATAAAATAAAATAAAATAAACAAACAAAAAAATTTTAAAAATAGGTGTGACGGGGTTGAAGATTGTAACGGGGTTGAAGGGACAAATACAGCTTAACATATAAATAGTTGTTTTTTTACTCTTAAATTCACCATATGATTTTCTATAAACTTCATATTTCAATATGTAACCAAAAGAAGGACAGTAGATATAAAATGCATTTGAACTGAGTTTTATTAACCCAAATGAAAAAAACAAAAACAAAAAAAAGACAACTACAACAACACATTATACAGTAAAACATTGCACAACAAGAAAACATCTTTTGGTGTGTGTGTGTGTGTGTGTGTGTGTGTGTGTGGCAAATCCAAATTTCATTGTTTGTTTTAGTGCAAAGAAGTACAAGTACATTAAGAAATGTTTACATTTATTGAACCATTGATCTTTTACAAAACATGAATAACCTGAACGATGAATCTTAATTAATCAAACTATGAACAACCTGAATTTTTTTCTTTTCTGCTCTGTTTTGAACTGAAGCTGCTGACGAACAATATCTTGATCACAACTAGAGGGCACTCAGAGAGCACAAACCTCCGCCAAGGCTTCGTCCCTCCCTCCTTCCCTCCGACCCTTTGTCCGTCTATATTGCCATCCATCTGTACATTGTGAGATAGGGCCTTAGTTTAGTTTATTGATTTATTTGTCAGGGACAATGTACAGAAAAAAAACAAACATTAAACACAGGGTAAAGATGCTCTGTACCAGATCTTAGTGTTCTCACTAATTTCCATCTGTAGTCCCTGAGGCAGTCCGGAAGATATTAAAAGAAAACAGGGCATATAGAGAGCAATTCAGATAGGGTTTCAGAAACTGTTGACCCTGAAACAAGCAGGGAGTAAGTTTAAAAGGTAAAAAGATAAGAGAGACGGCACACATAAAAACAATTTAAGAGTACAATTTCAAATCCCATTAAGATAGATAGATAGATAGATAGATAGATGTACTTTATTGATTCCAAACTGGAAAATTACAGTGTAACAGCAGCATGGCAGTAGATGACCAAACAACAGAAACACACACATGACAGACAAAGGGATTAACCGTGGAAAGTAAAACTAACACGACTATAAAACCTATATACGTCATAGCTTAATATATGATGACCCGTATAAACACATGAATCATCCCATTGCACAAAGAAGGACTATCAGGAGCAGAGTGAAATGTGAGGTACCAGTTAGTCTGTAAGGTACAGTGTGGCAGCATAGCTATGACCAGATACAACATCATAGTGAGTTATTGTACAGTGAAATTGCATGTGGCAGGAAAGATTTCTTGTACCTAGCCGTTCGACAGCGAAGCTGTAGTAGTCTACTGGAGAAAGTGCTTTGCTGTCTGTCCAGTGTGTGGTGGAGGGGGTGATCAGGATTGTCCATGATGGATCGCAGTTTGTTTAGTGTTCTCCTCTCCATCACTGTCTCAAAAGTCTCCGGCCTGAGACCAATTACAGAGCCAGCCCTCTTGATAATCTTGTCAAGTCTGTTGTTGTCTCTGGCCCTGATACTGCTACCCCAACAGACAGCAGCAAAGAAGATGGCGCTGGCGACAACAGTCTGGTAGAAAAGCTTCAGCATCCTGCTGCATACGTTGAAGGATCTCAGCTTTCTCAGGAAGTAGAGTCTGCTCATCCTCTTCTTGTGCGCAACGTCGGTGTTGGAGCTCCAGTCCAACCCACTGCTGATCCTGACACCCAGATATTTGTAGTCCTCAACCACTCCCACATCCTCCCCCCTAATCTGCAGTGGCTGAGAAGGAGTCTTCTTCCTGAAATCAATCACCATCTCTCTGGTCTTGCTGACATTCAACCTCAGGTGATTCTGCTCCGTCCACTCCACAAATCTGTCTACCAGTGCCCTGTACTCCCCCTCCTCTCCTCCTCTTATACACCCCACCACAGCTGAGTCGTCAGAGAATTTCTGCAGGTGGCACGACTCAGTGTTGAACTGAAAGTCAGTGGTGTATAAGGTAAAGAGAAAAGGAGAGATCACTGTCCCCTGTGGAGTTCCCGTATCACTAGCCACCACTCCAGACAAGACATTGCCCAGCCGGACAAACTGTGGTCTGCCTGTCAGGTAGTCAGTAATCCAGTTGATCACAGAGCTGTCAACCCCCATCACCCGCAGCTTCTCACCCAGCAGCAGTGACTGGATGGTGTTAAAGTCACTGGAGAAATCAAAAAACGTGATTCTCACAGTATCTCCTCCACCATCCAGGTGCAGATGGGCTCGTTGCAGCAGGTAGATGACAGCATCTTCAATTCCTAAATGAGGCTGATATGCAAACTACAGAGGGTCCAGCCACGTCTTCAACTGCGGCCTCAGGTGGGTTAAGATCAGTCACTCCAGGACCTTCATCACATGAGATGTGAGGGCAACTGGTCAATAGTCGTTCAGGTCTGATGTAGATGACTTCTTGGGGACAGGAGCCAGGCAGGATGTCTTCCACAGCACCGGTACTCTCTCCAGACTCAGGCTCAGGTTGTACAGGTGTTTCAGTACCAGAGCTAGTTGGTTGGCACAGGTCCTCAGGGTCCTGGCGGAGATGCCATCAGGGCCCGCTGTCTTCTGCTGACGGAGTCTTTCCAGCTGTTTCTCCACCTGGTCTGTAGTTACTGTGAAGTGAGGGAGGGTCCTGGTGCCCCCTGAGGAGAAGGGGGGAGATGGAGAGAGGTTCTGCACAGGAGGGTGGGTGGGGAGGGGTGTGTGGGGGTCTGGTTGTGTTGCTGGGGTGACAGACTAAGTTGAACCTATTAAAAAACAGATTCAGTTCCTCAGCTCTCTCCTGGCTCCCAGATGGCTGCCTGACTCTCCCCTTGCACCCAGTTATTTGCTTCACCCCCCCCACACATCTTTAGCGCTGTTTTGCCGCAGTTTATCTTCCAACTTCCTCCTATAATTGTCCTTGCACCTCCTCAGCATCTCTCTCAGCTCATGCTGCACTCCCCTCAGCTTCTCCTTGTCTCCAGCCCTAAAAGCTCTCTTCTTTTTGTTCAGAAGTGCTTTCAGGTCACTCGTGACCCCTGGTCTGTTGTTGGAGAAGCAGTGTACAGTCTGAGCTGGCATGGTCATGTCTTCACAGAGTCTAATGTATTCTGTGATGCAGTCGGTCATATTGTCTATCTCCACCCCATGTGGTTCACAGAGTACGCTCCAGTCTGTCGTCTCGAAGCAGTCCTGTAGTGCATCAGCAGCCTCCTGTGTCTGCCTCCTCACAGTCCGTGCATAAGCAGGTTGCCTTTGCACAAGGGGAACGTACTTGGGTGTTAACATGACCATGCAGTGATCTGATTTACCAGTGGGGGTAGAGCTGTGGCAATATATGCATCTCTGACATCGGCATACAGTAAATCCAGTGTTTTGTTTTCTCTGGTGGGACAGTCAACAAACTGGTGAAAGTTTGGTAGTGTTTTTCCCACTGAGCCATGGTTAAAATCACCTGTGATGGCCATTAAGTAAATGCATCTGGGTGCTTCTCCAGTAATGTGGCTGCAGTGGAGCTGATGAAGTCACAGGCCACCGCTGTGTCAGCTGATGGAGGGACGTAGATGATAATAATTAAGGGGGAGAGTCAATGCTGGCAGGCTTGAATACTTAAAATCCATTTTTTTGTCTCTGTTGAAAAGTCTCTGTAATTTGTTCTAGTCTTCAAAGCAGTGGGGAACTTGCATACTTTGCAAGATAGGGCCTTGGTGGAGGTATGCACTCACAGATCACCTCCAACATCTAATGAGTTCATCTTTGGGCCAAGAACTATCTCTGGTGAAAATTTCATCCAAATCCATCCAGTAGTTTTGGAGTATTGTTGCTAACACTCTGTGAGAAGGTAAGAGCCTTGGCGGAGGTATGGATTTTGAGATCATCACCAAAATGCAATCCTGTGTTCAGTGTGCCATTACACACCTTTCCTGAAAATTTAAATGAAAGCTGCTATCCATTGTTGCATGCAATCCATTATTATTATTATTATTATTATTATTATTATTAGACAGAAACATGATAGCAAAAACAATATGACTACATTATAATAATAATAACAAGACTGTCATAATTGTATTGACCATACATTGGGGCTGGCAATTCCACCTTAAATCAACATCATGGTTTATTGAATCTTTCAGGTCAGTTTTGTTTTTTGTTTTTTTTTCCTCCTGTCTTCTCCATTACAGTTTACTGACAAGGTTCGTAATTATTAAGTAATAGTAAACAACAGTGCGATATACAATTTTTATTTATTTATTTTTTTTGCAAGTATCAACTACAAATTCACATAGCATTCATATTATCTACCGCAACAAACTTATTGACCATGACAAAGGCACAGACATTCACCTGGCACACTGACAGATGCAGACATGTTCCTCCAAGAGTTTGCTTTCAAATTTTGATCATGATATCCTTTCAGTGTCAGATCAAAAAGTACTGGGTTGTTTGATGCAGCAAAGTTCAGCCTCTCTAAACTGGTTGAAAACCCCTAGTAATGTTATTTTATTTTTATTTGTTTATTTATTTATTTTTATTTCGATTTATGTTGCATTTTTGCTTTTTTGTCACCTTTCTCTCTTTGCTGTCTGGTATTTTGAATGTGTTCAGTTGCTGAACTTTGCCATTTCTGTGTTGTATATCGTTATTGTTAATAAAATTTAAAAAAAAAACAGTTCAGCCTTTTTTTTTAGAACCAAACTTTATTGACAACAATGAAAGGGTACAGAAGGGTGGTACAGATCAATAAACATGGCAGCTGACAAGTATCCTTAGCAACCAATAGAGGGCATACAAAGCAAGGGAAGAAAGGAGCAAGCTAAAGGGGAAAAGCAGCAGTATGTATTTTGAATGGATTTATGTAACACGTACAGACTGCTGATATTATTTTGTTATTTTAGGTTATTTTGTGGCAATAACCGTGTGTGTATAAGCTTGTCTTATATATTTATCGCTCAGTATGTTTTTATTATTGCTATGTACATATTGTATTCAACTTTTAGGTATTATTGTTTTAAGCATTATTTATTGCTATAATTATGAGAATGTTAAATGCATGAGTGAACTGTGAGTGTGATAGTGTGTTTTTAGGGAGCAGTATCTCAATTTCGTTGCATTGTTTATTAGCAATGGAATGACAAAGGCACTTTGACTTTGACTTTGAAAAGAGAAAAGAAAAGAAAATGTGAGAGTTTCAGCTCATCAAATAAATACATTAAAGATTTTACACATATTGACAGTTTTTAAAGCCATTTTATTCTGGGATGGGTATATTGTAGTTATATAAAGCTCCATTTCCTTCATGAATGGAAAGGAGTGTGGCTTCTTATTTGAAAATTTACATTTGTGGATGTAGAATTTGGCAACAAATAAAATGAGATTAATGAGGTAAAGTGCATTGAAATCTTTGCGATCTAGATCAGTGTAACCAAATATAATATTTTTATAATATAGGTGTCATGAAATACCTCTTTGGGCAAAGAAAAAGACCCAGATGCTGAACTGCTAGTTTGCAAAATTTATTAAGAAGCAGAAACACAAAGTGCGCCAACACAAAAATCCAAACTGTCAAGTAAACAAATAAACAAACTTACGAGTACGCTCACCAGAACAAGGGCAGGGTTCTGGTGAGGACGAGAGGGAAGAACTCCAATACTGCAGCAACCAAAAATGAAAACAACAGTCCTTAAATAAGGCTAGACACAAATGAAACAAGTGATCACGGGTGTGAGTCACCTGAGCGGGCAGGAGAAAACAAAGATACAATTTAGACCAGCTGGGAGTAATGAGAAGGGAGAGAACGACTGGAGCTGGCAGCTGACAGGGCCACTCCCACGCTGAGCAAAAACCCAGAAAAGCCACTGACAGCTGTCAACCCCGAGAGAGAATCACAGCAGAATACAAATATAATGAAACGGCAAAAACAGAGACAAATAACCTCAAAAATGTAAACAAGCTATAATAAATGTAAAAAGGGAAAATAAATCATACTAAGATACAATACAGAACATATGACAAATCGACCAAGGATAAAATAACATGAATAGCAACTCAAAATGACAACACAATATAACTATAAAAAAAAAAAACCCAGAAAGACTGAGCCCGGTGGAATCCCCCGTGCTCAGATCGTGACAACACAGCAAAGTTAGAAAGGATGTTGGAGATAGTATTGGTGATATCTTTCCACAAGGCTTGTGCAAAAGCACAGGACCAAAATAAATGGGAGCAAGTCTCCGGGGAAGGCTCACAAAATGAGCAGGGTATGCCTATATCACTTTTATATTTCTACAAAAATGTCTTCACAGGGTAGAATCTGTGAATTAATTTAAATGAGACCTCTTTCACCTTGTTTGTAAGAAAGAATGTTTATGATAATATCTAAGTCCTTTTCCAGTCAACATCCTTAAAGTTACACCAGTAAAATGTACATGGAGTAATAGATGTCAGATCCTCTTGAAAAAGACATCTAATTTTGGCATTTTTAAGTTTGCTAGATGTAGAACGGCACCGAAGGCGTTATTTCACAAATGTTTTTATTCAGCGATGCAGGAAGAAAGCAGGTGTACATACCAGTAGTCCTGGCTGTGTGTGTGTGCCACGTACGTGACGTGACGACGTGATGACATCATTCTACATCCCCCTTCTTTAGTATAGAACTTTGGTACAAAGAGAACACTATTGACTCTTGGATTGGTATGAGAAAACATGTCACATTCCTGTGAGAGTGAGTATACTGTGACGAATAAACAACTAGTAAAATAACTTTCAATGGCACCACATAACATACCTATCTTGAAAATAAACTAATGCCTGGCTTGCAAATAAAATAAATTCCCGTGACACAACATAACTGATCTAATTTGAAAATGAACTTATGCCTGGCTTGTAAATATGTCTATATTTCAACACGAAACTACAAAAACATCAGCTTCAGTAAATGTCACAATCAGTCTGTATTGTACTTGGGATTAGGCTTCAGGAGTCTACCAAACCTGGAACGGGCCAGGGGGGTCTCGGTGACTTGTGGGAGCGATGGCTCTCCGAGGAGGCCAGGCGTGTGGTCAGTGTGCGCAGCAGGAAGCCTGGGAGGAGCGTGCACAGCGGCCTGCCTGGGGGAAGTGTGCACGGCATCATGCCTGGGAGGAGATGCGGGTAGACTGGGCACAGTCTCACTGCTGGTCTTCTGTGTTGGTGAGTCTGCCGGTGAGGCTGGATCTGGTTCTGGTTCTGTTGGTGGTGGTTCTGTGACTGGCAGCAGGTGTCGCCGGTTCCGGCGGTATTCTTTTCCTCCTGATTCCACCACGTAAGACCGTGGCTCTGCTGCGATTCTTTTGATGATGCCAATTTTGTCATGTCCTTTCTCTGTTTGCAGGCGTACTACTTGGGAGCTTTGGAGCGGGGGAAGTGGCCGGCTGCCACGATTGTAGAATCCTTTTTGTGCTTGCCTCTTCTTTGACAGGTGGGCATGGATCGACTCTGGATTCTTGGACATTGGCTTAAGCAGGTGCCTGCTGATGGGAATATTTGTGCGTGTCTCTCTGGACATCAGTCTTTGTGCAGGTGAGCCCAGCGTGCCGTCTCGTGGGACATTTCTGATGCTCAGAAGATTGAGGAACAGGTCAGTACCGTCTCTTTTGGATGTTTCCAACAGTCGTTTTGCACTCCGTACGGCTCTCTCTGCCAGCCCGTTTGCTTGATGATACTCAGGGCTGCTGGTGACATGAGTGAAATCCCAGCTTTTCGCAAAGTCTTGGAACATCTGACTAGTGAATTGTGTTCCACAGTCTGACAGCAGCTTGTGGGGGACTCCGTGGACTGAGAAGTGACGTTTCAGCTTGTTAATTACACATTGTGATGTGATTTTCTTGACTGGATCCAGTTCATACCATCCTGAATAGGAGTCTACCAGGACCAGGTAGTGCTGGCTGTTCCATTCGAACAGATCTGTTGCCACTGTTGACCACGGGAGCTCTGGGACTGTGTGTGGTTGCATTGGCTCCTTTTGCTGATGTGGTTTAAGGGCATTGCAAGTGCTGCATGACTGTACAAAATTGTCAATGTCTCTCGTCATTGTGGTCCAATAGACTATGTTGCGTGCTCGCCGCTTGGTGGCTTCAGTACCGGGGTGTCCTTTATGGAGCAGCAGGAGATATTCTTTGTGCAGCGTTTGTGGAATTGTTGCTCTTGTACCTTTCATGATTATTCCATCTTCCACACAGAGCTCATCGCGGAACGGGAAGAATTCTTTCACTGTGTCGGGTACTTTGCTCAACCTATCTGGCCATCCATGCTTGATGATGTTGCTCAGGGCCTGGAGGGCGGTGTCTTTCGCTGTATGTGTGCGGAGTTCTTCCTGACGACTGGATGAGATATGCTGCACCGTCATTACCTCGAAGTCCTCACGTTCAGTGGCATGTGAGGCTATGGCGTTGCTCGGTGCACGGGACAGCATGTCTGCCAAGTGCAATTCCTTTCCTTTCTTGTAAACTAGCGTGAGGTTGAACTTGTGCAGCTTCAGCATCATGCGTTGTAAACGCGCAGGCGCTGTGTGGAGAGGTTTCTTCAGGATGGAGACCAGGGGCTGATGGTCTGTCTCCACGATCACTGGTTTTCCGTATATGTAGTCATAGAATTTGAAACAGGTGAAAAAACTGACGGCAACTGGAATGCGGCGAGGGGGCCGGATGACGGGTGTCACATTCTGGTCCAGTTTCATGTGGTAGGTTACTGGGAGTGAACCTAGTTCGCCATTGAAAAGCTCAGCATAGTTATTAAACCACTTTTGAGAGGAGCTCGGTTCGGTCACGTTCACCTGGAAAACCTGGTCTTTCAGAGTCATCAGGTCCATCTTCATGCAGTCCGGGAGCCCTAGCAGTGGTTGCACTTTGCCGTTTACTACATGGAAACGCAGGTTGTAGGATCTTTGGTCACTGGTCTGGCACTTGAACAACACAGTCCCCTCCGTGTTTATCACCGTGCCTCCATAAGCGATGAGCCTGGCCTTGTTGTCTTTGTTTATTTTTTCTGTGTTTCTCACATACCTGAATGCATCCAGGGAGATTACGTTACACTTTGCGCCAGTGTCTACTTTCAGTTTGAGTGTCTTGCCATTGAGTTTTACATTGCAGTGTAGTTCTTCTTTCACATCATCAGTAGACAGTGTGTTTATCTTATTTGCGGCTGGTGACAGCCCGTTGATGTCGAATGATTCAGAGTCCTCGCCGTCACTGTCGGAGTCTGCTTGGGCTATTTGGTTGACAGGTTTGTACTGCTTGTTTCTTGCTGCCGATCTGCAGTAGTTTTTGAAATGGTTGGGCTTTTTGCAGTAATTGCATTGCTTCCCATATGCCAGACAGAGTTCCTTCTTCGCTGGATGTTCATGTCCACAGTTGGTACAGCTTATGTAGTCTGATTTGGGACTGTAATGTTCTTTGTACTGCTTGTGGCGAACTGTTTTTTGCATTCTGCGGTCTTGGCGTATTGCATCCACATTTGTTGAACTACGTGGTGTTGTTGCTAGAGTTTTAGTATGTTGTTCTGTTTGTTCATTGATTTGGCATATTTTGATGGCCTTTAGTAGTGTTAAATCGCTCTCTCTCAGTAGTATTTTCCTCACGCTATCGGAGCTGATACCAACGACCAGCCGGTCACGAATTAAGTCGTCATGCAATGCTCCAAAGTCACACGTTTTAGCCTTGTTTCGGAGTGCGCTTACATAAGCCTCTATGGTCTCACCGGGTTTTTGGTTCCTTGTGTTGAATGCATGTCTCTCCATTGTGATGTTTGTCTGTGGACTGCAGAGGTATCTGAACTTTCTTTTTAGGCATTCTGGATCCTCCCGTGACTCTGCCGGACGGATCTCCTCCCCCTCGTTATTCCGTTGAGCTGGTGCATAGGTGAACGTGCGTTCCCTTTCAATAGCCTCGCTACCTGCCAAATTGAGGAGTATGTAGGCTTTGGTTCGGTCGGGCTTGTCGTTGTGGGCAGCCGCGATGAAAATGTCGTATTCTTGTTCGAACACTCGCCAGTTTTCTGCAATTTTGTCGTTGAACACAAGCGGGTCCGGACGGCGGAATCCATCAGCCATGCTAGCGTTAGCTGGGGGAGGCACACGTGTACCACAGAATACGCTTCTAACGTCTGACTAAATAATTAGTTGACTTACTGGGTCTATGTAGAGTTCGGCAGGAAAATTAGTTTCCGCTGCTTTACTTCTGACACCATGTAGAACGGCACCGAAGGCGTTATTTCACAAATGTTTTAATTCAGCGATGCAGGAAGAAAGCAGGTGTACATACCAGTAGTCCTGGCTGTGTGTGTGTGCCACGTACGTGACGTGACGACGTGATGACATCATTCTACACTAGAGAAAAACCAAAACTGACCAAGGCCAGATTATTTTAGGTCAGGTGGAGACATAAACAGGGGCGATGGTAGATTAACATTTCTAAACAACATGGATAATCCTGATGGGATGGCATCAAAAACGATGCAGAACTGCTTTGGAGTTACTGGTATTTTGTATCCATTTAGGAACTCAGAGTAGTTGTATAATAGCCCTTCTTCATTAAACAATTTACTAAGAGAATACCATGATTAAACCTGCTCTCAAAAAAACTGAGATTTGCTCTTATATAAAATGTTACTGTTGCTCCAAATATAACATCTTTGAGGGGAAAAGTTGTGCTTATCTATCAGAGACCATGCCAAGAGAGCTTGTTGGTGAAAGAGAGTTTGACTGGGATTTTTTGAATATTGTAGTTGCAGTGAAGAATAAATTCCAGGCTACCTAAATGCGAGAAGATATGATGAGAGATGAAGTTCCATATGGAAGTAGGGTTTTTAAGATTCTTTTTGATCCAGTTTAGTTTGAAAGTGTTGTTAAGAGAACTGAAACTGATAAAGTTTTGGCCACCATTATTACAGTTATTTAAAACAACAGATTTACACATGTAATTTGTTTTGTTTTTCCATTAAAACTTATATTGTAGACAATGTGAAAATGACGAGGCAGAATTCATCTCACGAGTCAGGTTTATTCACGTCATCCAACATCATCAAAAGCAGAAAGAGGAAGAAACCCAGACATTCGTCGTTTAAATACCTCAGGACTTCAAAGCACACAGTCATATTGTATTTAATCCCAAGTAACAATACATCTTCCTTCAGATCTTAACACCTCCACCCCCAGCCTCTGGCGGCCAGGAAAATCCCCCCAGGCCGTCTCTCTGCATACCAAAGACTAGACTTTCACATCCTCCTGTTATCTCCAGAGAGGCTCAGTCCTTTGTTCAATCTAAGATGTGAAGCCTAAAGTGGTATACATATGAAGCATGAAGTGATATACATAAGTGCACATATATGTGTCCCACATGCCCCCCCCCAAACGTCTAAGATGGAACAACGGAATAACAGTCTGCATGTCATGATAAACCATTACACATCAGTCCACGTGCTGCTTGGGCCTCAGTCTCCTCCCGTATCTGCTGTAAGCGGGCTTTACCACTTCCGCGGCGCCATCCTGCTGGGGAGCTGCTGTCTGAGGGTGAGAACTGTTAGTCAATCCCTGTGGGTGTTCTGGGGAATGTTCCGTAGGGGGTCTGCCGCACCGAGGAGCCCTGGCGCACAGCACATCCTCGTCTGCCACAACAAAGGCGGGTTTGAGCCTGTTTATGCCAATCTTTTCTTTCCTGCCCCCCAGGTCTAGCAAAAAATGCTTATCCCCTGTTTCCAGCACTCTAAATGGTCCATCATAAGGTGGTCGCAACGGTGGGCGATGGGCATCGTGTCTGACAAAAACAAACTCTGCATTTTTTAAGGCCGTAGGCACAAAAACGCGCGGAAAACTGTGGTGAACGGGGCCAGGCAGCGTGCCCGATTCCGTGCCACTCTGCAACCGCTGAGCCGGGGAGCATTCTGGCGCAGGATTATCTGGGAGAAATTCCCCGGGCAGCCAAAGTGGCTGCACAAAAACCAGCTCAGCCGGGGAGGCTGAGCTGGCGGCGACGCCACGCGGCTGGTATCACAGGACGCGGTCGCCCAGTGGAGACATCACAGATTAGGGGGGGCATACCGTCTTGCAGCACCCTGTTCTCCAGCCTTAACCCTGTTGGTCCAGACTGGAGCGCGCGCATGTCCGCGTCGCTAATCTGATCCGCGGCCATGGCTGCATAATCTATCCCTACGCGGACTGGGGCCGCCACGGCGCGCGAGAGACAGTCTGCCACTACATTTAGTTTACCCGCCACATGCTGAATATCTGTAGTAAACTCTGAGATAGCGGCCAGCTGTCTTTGCTGCCGGCCTGACCACGGTTCTGAAACCTTGGCCATCGCGAATGTCAGCGGCTTGTGGTCAACGAACGCGGTGAAACGGCGTCCCTCCAGCCAGAACTGGAAGTGGCGAATGGCCAAGTGGAGAGCTAACGACTCCCTGTCGAATGCGCTGTATTTTCGTTCGCTATCGCACAAAGTCCTGCTGAAAAATGCGAGTGGCTGCCAAGCCCTGGCTACATGCTGCTCCACGACCGCCCCTATGGCCACATCTGACGCGTCAGTAGTGAGCGCTATGCGGGCCGTTGGGTCTGGATGTGCTGACAACGCAGCGTTTGCCAGGGCTGTTTTGACCTCCGAGAATGCTCGCTCTTGCTCTGGAGACCATTCGATCTTATTTGTGGGTTTTTGTTTTTTTAGTGCGGCATACAATGGTTGCATGAGCTGCGCTGCGCGGGGGAGGAAACTGTTATAAAAATTCACCATTCCCAAAAACTCCTGTAACGCCTTGACTGTTTGTGGCTGGGGAAAATTTGTTACCGCGCGTACTTTGTCAGGCAGCGGAACCGCTCCTTCTGGAGAGACGGGATGCCCCAAAAAATCAATCTGCGTCACCCCAAACTGACACTTCGCTGGGTTGATTATTAACCCGTGCTCTCCCAACCTCCGGAAAACTGCCATGAGGTGGTTTTTGTGTTCGTCTTCGGACGCGCTGGCTACTAAGATGTCGTCCAGGTAGACGAATACGAAGGGGAGATTGCGCAACACCGCGTCCATCATGCATTGGAACGTCTGCACAGCGCCCTTAAGCCCAAACGGCATGCGCAAAAACTCGAATAGGCCAAACGGAGTTATTACCGCTGTTTTGGGTATGTCCTCAGCGCGCACTGGGACTTGATGGTAACCGCGGACCAAGTCTATCTTAGAAAAAGCGCCCGCCCCCGCCAAATGAATGGAAAAATCTTGGATATGCGGGATTGGGTAGCGGTCGTGCGCTGTGGCGTTGTTCAACCTGCGGAAATCTCCACAAGGTCGCCACGAGCCATCAGCTTTCGGGACCATGTGCAGCGGGGAAGCCCATGGGGTTTTCAAGCGCCTGATGATGCCCAACTTTTCCAGGTTGGCGAACTCCTCGCGCACTATGGTCAGTTTAGCTGAATCCAAGCGCCGAGCTTTTGCAAAAACGGGCGGTCCGATGGTAGTAATAAAATGTTCCACTCCGTGTTTAGCGATGGCTGCTGAAAATGTGGGAACCGTGAGTGCTGGGAACTGAGTGAGCAGTGTGTGGAACTTACCGCTTGCCGTTGCGACATTGGCTTGTGCTGTGGGCGGGGTCACTCGGGCTGCACAGGGAATAGAATAAAAGGAAAGTGCATTAACCAGGTGCCTGTTAGCAAGATCAACCAACAAACCATGTGAGCACAGAAAATCAGCCCCCAACATATTGAAACTCACTGCAGCTATAACAAAAGTCCACTCAAATGTACGGCCGTGTAGGGACAGAAGCAGGTTCCTCTCACCAAAGGTCTTAATCTCCGAGCCGTTCACTGCTGACGCCCCGTGACCTCCGGGACCCGCCAGCCGGTCAGCGGAGGTAGGCGTGATGAAACTCACTTGGGAGCCTGTGTCCATGAGGAATTGCCTCCCCGAACGAGCGTCCGTCAAGTAGAGCAGCTTGTTCTCTTCACCGAGGGCCGCAGCTGCTATGACCCCCGGTCTTGGCGTTTCCCGAGCGCTTGAACTGGCATGGTGGTATACATTTGCGTGCCTTCTCTGCAAAGCGGCGATGGTAGAAACAGAGGGTGTCTCCTCCGCGATCCTTGGCCCTCGCCGCCGCCATCGTTGGTGGGTCTGCTACCGCCATCTCTGGCCCCTCGTCATCTCCGGCCGTCGCGCCGAACTCCGTCGCTGCTGCGGTGGCCACGCGCTGTTGAGAATCCGGTGCGCCTCCTGGGCCAGCGCGCGGAAGTCCCGCTGGGCGAACAACGGCGAACTGGCCAGGGTCGCTCTCGTGGCGGAAGGTAGGGTTCTCAGGAAAATGTGGGTGAAGATGAAGTCGTCGTCGTCTGAGCCCCTCAAGCTCAGCATGTTCTCCATCAGGTCAACGGGTGTGCCATCTCCCAAGTCGTTCAGAGCCAGGAGCCTCTCCGCTCTCTCCTGGACTGAGAGAGTGAAGCGTTGGATGAGCGCAGCCTTCAACCCGCCGTATTTGTCGTCGGCCGGTGGCTGCTCCACAAGGCTCTGCACATGCCGAGCCGTGCGGTTGTCGAGCTTGGCAATCACATGGTAGAACTTCGTGTCATCTACCGTTATCCCCCGGAGGGCGAACTGTGCTTCGACCAAGTGGAACCAGGAGCGTGGGTTGTCTCGCCAAAAGTCCGGTAGCTGGACGGTAGCGGCATACGCTTGGCTGGGACAAGCGTATGCGCTGTCCGATATACCGGACAGCGCGCTGCGCCTCGACGGCTTTCAGCTCTTCCGTGCTGATCGTGACACAGAGCTTTCCGGCAAGACCACAGGAGGCGGTGTCTGCTTCTACATCAACTGCAGCTGGTGCTCTGATGTAACGGTAATTTCCAAACACTGTTCTCCTGCCTTGGAATTTCTTGTTATCAATTGCAAGCCCTTCTATTCCCCGCGGGAGTTTGCTTCTTTCATAATGATCGCTGTGTACGCCCCTCCCGACGCGGACACGCGCGAAGCTCAGCGCGTGCTCGCGGATCACATTCAACACACAGAGCGGAGTTTTCCAGACTCACTGATTATTGTGGCTGGCGACTTTAATCAGTGCAATCTGAGCCACGATCTCCCCCGCTACAAACAGTTTATTAAATGCCCCACCAGAGGATTAAACACACTGGATCACTGTTACACCACAGTGAAAGATGCATATCGCGCTGTCCCTCGAGCTGCGCTGGGATTATCTGATCACGTGATGGTTCACCTCATTCCCACATACAGACAGAGATTGAAGCTCACTAAACCTGTTGTGAGCACTACGAAGATACGGACCAGTGATGCTGAGGAGAAGCTGGAAACGTGCATGGAAATATCTGACTGGGGCATGCTTAAAGGAGCCACGCATGATCTGGATGAGTACACGGACACTGTGAACTCATATATCCACTTTTGTGAAGAGAACATTCTTCCATCACGCACCAGGGTGAGTTACTCTAATGACAAACCCTGGTTCACAGCTAAGCTCAGACAGATCAGGAAGGAGAAGGAAGCAGCGCTGAAAAGTGGAGACAGGGACTGCTACAGGGAGGTTAAATACCGGTTTAACAGAGAGCTGAAGAGGGCTAAATCTGTGTACTCAGAGAGACTCCAGCAGCAGTTCACTGCTAATGATTCGGCTTCCGTGTGGAGAGGACTGAGGCAAATCACCAACTATCGACCTAAGGCTCCTAAAGGTCAGGATGACAAAGCCCTTTGTCAGAGACTGTCCCAACACTATGCCCGTTTTGACACCTCGTCATCTGTGTCCAACTCCCCCCCTCCCTCCAGCTCCACAGCCTCCACATTCCCTACTTCATTTAAGGCACCCCCCCCTCCTCCCCCCTCCCCTTATCATCAGTGAGCAGGATGTGCTCAAACAGTTCTCCAGACTGAACCCGCGCAAGGCCCCCGGCCCAGACGGCGTGTCTCCCTCCACCCTGAGACTCTGTGCGAAACAGCTGGCTCCTGTATTCACAGACATTTTTAACACCTCCCTTAAGTTATGCCACGTGCCATCCTGCCTCAAATCCTCCACCATCATCCCTGTCCCCAAGAAGCCACGGATCACTGGACTTAATGACTACAGACCTGTAGCGCTCACCTCTGTAGTCATGAAGTCCTTTGAGCGCCTGGTCCTGTCCCACCTCAAGTCCATCACCACCCCTCTCCTGGACCCGCTGCAGTTTGCCTACCGAGCCAACAGGTCTGTAGACGATGCAGTCAACCTGGCCCTCCACTCCATCCTGCAGCACCTGGACTCCCCGGGAACCTACGCCAGGATCCTGTTTGTGGACTTCAGCTCCGCATTCAACACCATCCGCCCCGCTCTGCTCCGGGACAAGCTGTCCCTGCTCAACGTGCCTGACTCCCTCTGCAGGTGGATCATCGACTTCCTGACGGACCGGAGGCAGCATGTGCGGCTGGGAAAGACTGTCTCAGACTATACTAGCATCAGCACCGGATCACCCCAGGGCTGTGTACTTTCCCCCCTACTCTTCTCCCTTTACACCAACTCCTGCACCTCCAGCCACCAGTCTGTCAAGTTGATCAAGTTTGCGGACGACACCACCCTCATCGGGCTCATCTCCAACGGCGACGAGTCCGCCTACAGGAGAGAGGTGGCCCAGCTGGCGTCCTGGTGCAGCAATAACAACCTGCAGCTGAACGCTCTGAAGACAGTGGAGATGATTGTAGACTTCAGGAAAGTCACTACTCCTCTGCCCCCCCTCACCCTCTCAGGCTCTCCCATCACCACTGCTGATTCCTTCCGCTTCCTAGGCACTACCATCACCAGGGACCTCAAATGGGAGCTGACCATCAGCTCACTCATCAAAAAAGCCCAGCAGAGGATGTTCTTCCTGCGGCAGCTGAGGAAGCTCAAGCTACCCACCAAGATGTTAGTGCAGTTCTACACAGCCATCATTGAGTCCATCCTCACCACCTCCATAACCGTGTGGTACGCAGGAGCCACTGCCAGGGACAGACTAAGGCTGCAGCGCGTCGTGCGCACTGCTGAGAAGGTGATCGGCTGCAAGCTCCCATCTCTCCAGGATCTGTACATCTCCAGGACCCGGAGGCGTGCTGGCCGGATCATAGCCGATCCCTCACACCCTGGTCACGTACTGTTTGCCCCCCTCCCCTCTGGTAGAAGACTTCGGTCCATCCAGACTAAAACCTCCCGTCACATGAACAGCTTCTTCCCCTCTGCCATTAGACTGCTGAACACTAAGTGACTCTCGTGCACCATGTACAGCAGCTCAACCAGACTCATGTCAATCATCACTGTTTTCTTCCTGCATTACCGACTGCACTATATAGTTCTCCACAGTATCTGCTGCTGGCTAATATATATTTTAACTGTTGACCAGTATCACTTAATCTTATCCTACACTTTATTACATGTATAGTTTATTTCTCTTATCTTATCATGTTTAATGTTGCAGCATTGTACCGAGACAAATTCCTAGTTTGTGTACTACATGAACAATGGCAATAAACCTGATTCTGATTCTGATTCTGCTGGGAGCTTCTGACCCGGCTGGCTCGGGGGAATTTCTTTCACTCATGATACGTCTTAGGGTCACCAGTGTAGATAATGTGAAAATGACGAGGCAGAGTTCATCTCACGAGTCAGGTTTATTCACATCATCCAACATCATCAAAAGCAGAAAGAGGAAGAAACCCAGACATTCGTCGTTTAAATACCTCAGGACTTCAAAGCACACAGTCATATTGTATTTAATCCCAAATAACAATACATCTTCCTTCAGCTCTTAACACCTCCACCCCCAGCCTCTGGCGGCCAGGAAAATCCCCCCAGGCCGTCTCTCTGCATACCAAAGACTAGACTTTCACATCCTCCTGTTATCTCCAGAGAGGCTCAGTCCTTTGTTCAGTCTAAGATGTGAAGCCTAAAGTGGTATACGTATGCAGCATGAAGTGATATACATAAGTGCACATACAGTATATGTGTCCCACAATATAACATTTTATCAACAGACATACACGAAGAACTATTAACATCCAGAGACTGAGCAGCATAGGCTAGACAAGACAGACCCTCAGTTTCATTGAGCAGAGTTCTGCCTTTTAGGGACAAATCCCTTTGTAGCCAATTGTTAAACACATTTTGAGTTTTAGCAATGGCAGGATTAAAATTTAGTGCTTCTGGATTTCTGATCTTTATTGATGCAGATCCCAAAGTAAGTCACAGAACTTTTTACAGGAATACCAGAGATTGAGGCTACAGTACATTTGTCCACAGGTAGCAATTCACATTTACTGAGATTAAGGGTGAGTCCAGATGCTTTGGAGAAAGACTTGATGGTGCTAATTGCCACTGAAACTTGAGACGTATCCCTGAGAAACATTGCTGTATCATCTGCCAGCTGACTAATGAAGATTTCCCTTTCTGTGATGTTGATGTCTTAGATAGGGCTAGCTCTGATCTGTAAATCAAAAATTGAGGAGCTAACAAAAAGGTAGGGAGATAGGGGGCATCCCTGCCTAACCCCACGCTTAGTTTAGTTTAGTTTATTTGTCAGGGACCATGTACAGAAAAACATTAAACACAGGGTAAAGATGCTTTGTACCAGATTATAGTGTTCTCACTAATTTCCATCTGTAGTGTCTGAGGCAGACAGGAAGATATTAAAAGAAAAACAGCACATATAGAAAGCAATTCAGATCAAGTTTCAGAAACTGTTGACCCTGAAACAAGCAGGGAGTAAGTTTAAAAGGTAAAAAGATAAGAGAGAAGGCACACATAAAAACAATTTAAGAGTACAATTTGAAATCCCATTTAAGGGACAGAGTCAATGTTGGCAGGCTTGAGTACTTAAAATCCATTTTTTAGTTTCTGTGGTAAAGTCTCTGTAATTTGTTCTGGTCTCCAAAGCAGCAGGGAGCTTGTTCCGTTCTGTTATAGCTTTGTATGAGAATGCTGATTGTCCAAAAGCTTAAGAAGGAATGTGGGGGATGTGCCATAGGGAAGTTTAATGGTGTGGAGGATGGAATCAGATAAGACACGGGCTAACGACACAGAACTTTATTTCACCTCCAACAAACAGAACAGAAAGACCTGGGTACCAAAGCGACCTCCTTTATCTACTTTTTTCCCGCCTTTGGCACCCAGGGTGAGAAACATTAACATATGAGTAGTGTTGGTCAAGTTACTAAAAAATAGTAACTAGTTACAGTTACTAGTTGTCATGAATCTGGGTTTGTCCAGACCCAGTTCTGACTTATTGTTATGCTTTGCCCTATTTAACTTCTGGCGCATCAGAGAGCTGTTTGGGTCCTTCGCTCTCTGACAGCTTGGGCACGCCTCCCCCCTCTTGTCAGTGCCATCAGCTGTTTCACATTATGGGTGTTCTCACACACACACACACACACACACACACACACACACACACACACACACACACACACTCACTCACTCACTCACTCACTCACTCACTCACTCACTCACTCACTCACTCACTCACTCACTCACTCACTCACTCACTCACACTCTCTCTCTCTCTCTCTCTCTCTCTCCATTCACTCCCATTCACACGCTCATAAACGCACTCTTACACACCGTGTTCAATTAGGTTCAGCCCACGCTTCCTCGCACCGGCAATCTCTTCCCTCATTAGCTCAGAAGTATTTATTCACTATGTTTGTGGAAAGATATGGTCGGAGCATTCACCTCCATATGTGGCAGCGAGTTCTCCACGTGTTGGTGTTCACTACCGTCATGTTATCCAGCCAGTCACTTTAAGTCCGATAAATCCCTCGGTGTTATGGCTGGCCCAGCTTTTCTCCTTCATCCACCAGACTACATGGAATAACACCGGCTCGCTTCAGCTCGGTAAGCTATATTTGCCTTTCTTCCTGTGTCGACAGCTGCCCTGCGGCACTAGGCATTCCCGTCATCGGGGTGTTGAGCATCCGGGAGGCGCCCTGAATGTCTGGTGGCCTAATCTCATCATTTCAACTTCCTGTATTTGTGTGGTCAAGCTGAACTGGTTAGTTTTGTGGTTTAATTTAATAAATGGCACTTTCTACTCATGCAATTGGGTTTTTCATTCTCTCCCTCATGCACCATTATACGGCACACAAGGAATCATGACAGAATGCTCCGACCAGACAGAAAAAAACCAGGGGAGTAGAAGTGTGTTTTTTTCTTTTTCTTTCCACGCTTTATCCCTTCCTCCCCGAGTTTAAACATGGGGGTTCGGACGGAGAGGGAGCTGGAGCGGGAGCTACATTCACTGTGTTTCCTAGAGGAGGTTTTCTCAGGGACGCAGAAGCCCTGTTCCTCCCTGGCTGTTCGACAGGCTTGGGACACCGCGAGGAGGGTTATGGAGCAAGACAGCCTCTGGGATCATTCGGAGGCAATGGAGATCCTCCGGGACATCTTCGCCATGCCATGTGAGGAATCAGCTGAGGATCTCCCAGTGCTCGAGCTCCTCGCGGCCACTTCGCTCATTTCTTCGGAAGATGCAGAGCTTCTCTGCATGGGTGATCCGCTGCCCAGCACGGTGCTCCTCATCCCGGATTATATGGTTCCTGAGTCGCCCAGGAGGAGGAAGAGGAGGAATCCCCACCGCAAGAAGCGTCCAGCCCCGCTTACAACAGCTCTGCCTCCCCGCTCCGAGCCATGCTCCGCTCCGTCACGGGAGGAAATGGAGGAACATAGGGGGGCTCTTCTGGTGGAGACGGACCTCATCTTGGAAGTGAAGCCATGGGTTCCCCTGGAGATGGCTGGGAGATTAAAGGAACTTTCCCAGAGGGAGGAGGAGTTGCAGCTCATTGAGGAATGCCAGGAGAGAAGAGAGTATGCCTCGGAGGCGGTGGGAACCTCCAGTGCCAGGAGAACAGGCAAGTTTCTTCTCATTTAATTTTCACGGTTGATGAACAATTTTGCCTGCCTCCTGGTGAGGAGACTCTGGGTGTGCAGTCCCCTGAGTGCTCCACCCCAGCAGCATATAGTGCTCTCGTACCTGGCCTCACCATCTCCTTTCTATGTGCCCCTACGAGCCCACCAGTCCTGGATCCAGGTCACTCAGGGGGAGAGGAGCCGGAGGCCCTGGAGGGTCCAGCCCATGGGCCAGCGGAAAGGTTGTCCACGGCCGCCACGCCGGAGGAGCTGGAAGTGTGGAGGACAGCGCAAGAGAGAATCATGACTGCAACCACCATCACGCCTGCTGCGGGGGCCACCGCAGTGGAGTCATTCCACGGACCAGACCTCCAGCCAATGGGACCCAGGGCTTCATCGTTGGAGTCCTGGACAGTGGTAAGGCTTAAGCACAGGCAAGTAATCTCTCCTGTAGTTAATCTGTCTATGGTTGAGGGATCTTGTCTGGCTCTTGGGAGTCGGGTGTGGCTCTCAGCCACATCTGGACCCCCCTCACCGGGCTCTGCCACTGTCGGTGACCCTAACTGTTCCTCCTCTCCTATCCCCTTCGAGCTCTATCCTAGGGTCACCGGAGAGGAGCTGCCACAACTTGTGTTGCCCACAGATGACGACGCGGGCCCAGTTTTCTCGGAGGAGGTCGACGGGGGTGTAGCACCTGATGGACCAGGGGAACCCACGCACTCTAAATTGCCGGAGTCCTGGACAGCGGTGGAGCCCGAGTTCAGGCAAGTGTGCTCCATTATGTCAGCAATGTCAATGTCGATGTCACACTGCCCAACTCATGGTGAGGTGGACCTGGGGCAGCTCACAGTAGCCCTCGGGGCCACCACACCGGGCTCTGCCACTGCTGGCGACCCTGAACCGGTCTCTCTTTCTCCCTTTCTGGGTTCGGAGCCCCCCTGAAAGGGTCGCTGGAGAGTAGCTGATCCCGCCAGAAGCCTTCGAGGATCGGGGATCAGCGCCAGGGGTCAAGGGGAGCACAACCTCTCCTGCTGGAGGGACCACCACGGGTGCAGCGAGGCTCCAGCCGGAGTTCACCATGGATGCAGTGAGGCTCCAGCCGGAGTCCACTGCCGGTGAAGCAGAGCTTCAGCCAGAGTCCACCGCTGGTGCAGCAGAGCTCCAGCCGGAGTCCACTGCTGGTGCAGCAGAGCTCCAGCCAGAGTCCACCACCGGTGCAGCCAAGTCCCAGGCCGGGACCATTGCAGGTGCAGCCACATCCCAGGCCAGGACCATCGCAGGTGCAGCCACGTACCAGGCCGGGACCATTGCGGGTGCAGCCACGTCCCAGACTGGGACCATTGCGAGTGCAGCCATGTCCCAGACCGGGACCATCGCGGGTGCTACGGTCCCCCTGCCCAAAGTCTCGGACGGCAGGGGAGCTCCTGTTCCTTGGTTTGGCCGCCAAAGTTCTCTAGTATGTAGGCTGCCTCTCTGCCTTCCCCTCCAGTTCTGGTGGCTCCACCACGTTGGTCAGTCACCCGAAGGACTTGGCTTTTGGGTCGGGTGGTCCATTGGGCCTTGCAGGCCACCGGACGCTATTCTGCGGGCCGCCTGCTGGACTTGGGACTTGGGCAGGCCACCCGATCTGTCACTCCTCGCCATGCTGGGGGCCTGGGACTCTGGCTGACCCCCTGAACTTTGGACTTCTGGGGAGGGGGGGTTAGTGTTTTGGGTGGGGGGTTGTTAGGAGGGGTTTTGCTCATTTTTATTACTTGCGTTTCTCACCGGTTGCTTCCCTCCTAACTGGTTTTCCTCCACCTCCCACCCTGGGTAATTGTTTGTTGCCGGCGGGGGGGGGGGGGAGTCCCTTGAGGGGTGTTGTTTCTTTTCTTTTTGGCTGATGGTACTGGGGTGTCTGGTTCCACCCCTAGAGGGGGAAACCCTGTCATGTATCTGGGTTTGGCTGTTCCAAACCCAGTTCTGACTTATTGTTATGTTTTGCCCTATTTTCCTTCTGGCGCGTCAGAGAGCTGTTTGGGTCCTTCACTCTCTGACAGCTTGGGCACCCCTCCCCCCTCTTGTCAGTGCCATCAGCTGTTTCACGTTATGGGTGTTTCCACACACACACACACACGCACTCTCCATTCACTCCCATTCACACGCTCATACTCTTACACATTGGGTTCAATCAGGTTCAGCCCACGCTTCCTCGCACCGGCAATCTCTTCCCTCATTAGCTCAGAAGTATTTATTTACTACGTTTGTGGAAAGAGATGGTCGGAGCATTCACCTCCATATGTGGCAGCAAGTTCTTCATGTATTGGTGTTCACTACCGTCATGTTATCCAGCCAGTCACTTTAAGTCCGGTAAATCGGGCGGTGCGGTGGAGCAGTGGTTAGCACTGCAGCACCACAGCAACTCACTGTTGGCCATGGGATCCCTGGTTCGATCCCAGCCCCTGACCAACAGTGATCTGTGTGGAGTTTGCATGTTCTCCCCGTGTCTGCGTGGGTTTACTCCGGGATTTCTCCGGTTTCTTCCCACAGGTCAAAAACACGCAGGTTAGGTTAATTGGAGACTCTAAAATTGGCCCTAGGTGTGAATGTGTGCGTGAATGGTTAAGGGATAGCACCGTACCGTGGCTGCTTCATCCATCCAGGTGGATGCCCTCAATTTCCCCTCTGGGGATCAATAAAGTATACAAAATCAAATCAAAATCAAATCCCTTGGTGTTATGGCTGGCCCAGCTTTTCTCCTTCATCCACCAGACTACATGGAATAACACCGGCTCGCTTCAGCTCGGTAAGTTATATTTGCCTTTCTTCCTGTGTCGACAGCTGCCCTGCAGCACTAGGCATTCCTGTCACCGGGCTGTTGAGCATCCGGGAGGCGCCCTGTATGTCTGGTGGGCTAATCTCATCATTTCAACTTCCTGTATTTGTGTGGTCAAGCTGGAATGGTTATTTTTGTGGTTTAATTTAATAAATAGCACTTTCTGCTCACGCAATTGGGTTTTTCATTCTCTCCCTCATGCGCTGTATAATGGCACACGAGGAATCATAACACCAGTCACTTCTTTTCAAAAGTAACTGAGTTACTTTTGAGTTACTGCATGATTAAAGTAACTAGTTACTTGGAAAAGTAACTTTCACGCTACTTTGAAATGCATACTTAAATCATCTTGCACACATAGCAAGATGAAGGGCCCCTTGTTCTCATCAGAAAAAAAGAAGAAAAAGAAAACTGATGAGTAAAAAAAGTCTCATCTTACAAAGAAAAAATGTATCAAACTTACATAAACTATTGTAATCAGTAGAAAGTCAGAAATTTACTAGAAATAAGACCGTGAATTCACAGAGAAACTTTGGACCCTCCTGGTGGGCTGTTTTTGGCCCATGAGCATATGTTTGACACCCCTGGTCCAGCCCATTAAAAACACATATTTAGAGGATTTACTTCCATGAAATAGTTGCATATCACAACAGCATGCAAATTAATAAGATAAAATAAAACAGAAAGTACAGATAAATGAAAGTTCACCACTTAGAAGAAGCTGTTCTTTACTGCAACAAATCACAGTCGCTTTTTCTCTGTGTGTAAGAAAACGTTAAATGCATTTAATGCTGGCATTCAATGTGAGCTTCTTGCTAAAAAAAATACTTGTTATGACCCGAGCGCCGGTTCTGATCGCGCTCGGGCTAAGTTATTTCTCGCTGCCGGCCTTGACAGCTGCGGGCTGTATTCTGGCCTCACCGGGCTCTTATTATGAAAGTGCTCGGTGGGGCTTCCGCCTGTCAACGGCCGGTCAGCTGATTGTCATTACCGTCGTTAGTGCTTCGCCCTTTTAAGCCCGGCACTGACGACGGTAAGACGCAGCAGTATTGGTCTACATTCTGTCAACGTCTCGTCTCGTTTGTCTTGTCAAGTCTGGGTCTACGCCTCGTCATGTTAGAGAGTGCTGTAGACCTTCATGTCAGGCTTGTCTTCATAGTTTTGTCACAGTTAGCTCGTAGCGGCTGGGTTAGCCCTACGAGCCCAAGTCTCATTCTGATCATAGTTTTGTCACAGTTAGCTCGTAGCGGCTGGGTTAGCCCTACGAGCCCAAGTCTCAGTTATGTGTGTGTTTGCCCTAAGGGGTTCATAGTTGTATTTTGTCACGTCTGAAAATAAATAACATCTTAGCCAAACTCTCTGGTGAACTCTGTGCGTCTCTTGGTGATCCGCGAGGATCACCACATGACAGTATACTCCTGCCAGGTCGCCTAAACGGAGGCGCCGCGTCGAGACGCCGTTTCACCGGGAGTTTGTGCCATAACTGGACTGTTGTTTCTTCTCGTTCGGGTGTCAACATCTGGGAGAATGCCGTCATCCAGGGGCCGCGGTCGGCGCCTGGACAAGGAGCTAGTGAGCGCGCTGGAATACGCCGATGGGGCGCTCCTCGCCGCTACATTCGACGACACCTCCAGTTACATGGTGTTGGCATCTGGGCATCGCTGAGGAGTATCTGGACAGCCTTCCCCTCGACTACGACGATCATCCTTAGGTAATATCGAGGTGGGAGGAACTCGCCGCTCAGCGCGAGGTTCTTCGTGGGCTGGAGAAGGAAGAGAGCGGGAAGCAGAGGAGGAGGCATCCTCGCTCCCCGCGTTGGTGTCCCGTTCCCGTCCCGGAGCAGGTCCAGGAGTACGCGCCATCTGGGGGCCGACGAGGACGTCGGCGTAACAGCGCGGGCAACCCTCAGCGGAATCCCCGGCTGGACTCGCTGCCGGCGTATCCCGTCAGCGAATCTCCGAGAGCGGCCCCACCTCGTTTTCCCAGGGGGCCCTCTGTCGCCATCCAGCGGGGAGAAGGAGGAACGACGTCCCCCACAGCAGGAACTATCTCTGCCCCAGGAGGAAGGCAAGTTCTCGTTTGTTTGTCACATCTTAATAATGATCTGCCTTGTCTGACTCCTGGGGGCGGAGTTCGGGGTTCGCAGCCCCCCAAGCTCCCTCCACCTGCTGTGGATGAAATTATTAAACCTACTGCCTCTGTGTTCTTCCCCGTTGAACGGTCCGCAACGCCAGGCCAGTGCTGCCGGACGAAGAGGGCCCCTGCAGTGCTTGATAGCCTGCATCCGGCCCTACAGTCACGTCTTGGACGGAGGAGAGGAGCGGACTGCGGCCCGGAGCCTGAGCCGATGAAGAAGCGTCCCCGGGTCTCCTCGCCGGAGCGGTCCGAGCCAGTGGGTCAAGGGTTCCCTGCCTCCATGCCATACGGGTCGACGGTGTGGACAACAGCGTGGGAGGAACCTGAGGCTGCTGATGACATCGTGCCAGCTGCGGAGCCCGACACAGCTGAGTCCGAGCCAGCTGACGAGAGTCGCCCTGAACCCGGATCGTCGGAGTCCTGGGTGGCAACGGAACCCGAGTGCAGGCAAGTGCTCCCTCTTATGTCTCTGTCCTCTTTTGTTGAGCATTTTTGCCTGCCTCTCGGGGAGACGAGTGAGGAGCAGCCGTCTGCTGCGCCCGAGCTCGTCTCGCTGGGTTCCGTTGCTACCGGTGATGCTGATCCCGGTTTTCCTGTCCCCGAGCTTTGTTTTAGTGTTGCCGGTGGGGAACGGGTCGGTGTCACCGAGGTGGAGGTCCCAAGTTTGGGGGTGGAGTTCGTCAGCGGAGCTGCACCGGAGGCCCAATCGGGTCCCACCGCAGGGGCAGTTTCGGCCCAATCGGGGTCCGACGTGGGTTTGTCGGAGGCCCGATCGGGGTCCACCATGGGTGCGGTCCTGGCCCAATCGGGGCCCAACGTGGGTGCAGCTGGGACCCAATCTGGGTCCAGCGGTGATGCAGCGCGAGCATGGTCCATTGGCGGAAGAGGAGCTGCAGACCCTTCTTCGCGGAGCGGATTCTTGGCTCGTCCTGCTCATCAATCCCCTCAGAATCACCGCCCCTTTTCATCATCGCTGGGGGCCATGGGGGTCCCTGTTCGCTCGCCCCGGTTCTCCCGAGTTTTGTTCTCGTCAGGGAGGCCGCTGCGGGTTGTTGATGCCCTGGACTGGTGGCTGAGGGACACGGGTCGGTCGCCTGAGGGACTGTTTCGCCGGTTCGGCGCCTCGGTTCGGCCACCCGACCTGTTATGTGTGCCATGGGGCTACCTAGTTCGACCACCGGAGAAGCGGACGTGCGAGACTTTGGACTCTGGTGAGCCGCCTGGTCCACCTCCTTTGACCATCAGGTCGACATAAACTGTCGGGGGGTGGTAGTGGTCCCTGGGTTTGTCTCTGTATTTGTGCTTTTTTTTCTTTGTCCTGGTGATTTTGTATCTAGTGCTCATGCCTTGCAGTAGCCCTGCTGGCTTATGTATAATCTGGGTAGAGCGTGTGGTGCTCTGTTTTTCTTTTTTTGTTGTTGTTGTTTTGTGTATAGTTTGATATGAGCGAGTAGTGCTCTGTTTTTTTTTTGTTTCATGTAGTCTGGTATGAGCGTGTAATGCTCTGTTTCTGTTTTGTATAGTCTGGTATGAGCGAGTAGTGCTCTGTTTTTTTGTTTTTTTTTGCTTCACGTAGTCTGGTATGAGCGAGTAATGCTCTGTTTTTTGTTTTTTCATGTATAGTCTGGTATGAGCGAGTATGCTCTATTCTTGCATTTAATTTTTTTCTGAACCTGTAGTTCTGGTTTCTGTTTTCCCTTGTACATTTTTTCTTGTTAGTCTTGTCATTGTCTTGTATGTTTTTTTTTGTCTTGTTCATGGGTTGGTTTCTCTCCCTCTGCACCTGTCCCCCAACCTCCCACCCTGGGGGGGGGGGGGGGGGGTTCCTTGGGGCGTTCGGAGTCCGCCCGTGGAGGGAGGGTACTGTTATGACCCGAGCGCCGGTTCTAATCACGCTCGGGCTAAGTTATTTCTCGCTGCCGGCCTTGACAGCTGCGGGCTGTATTCTGGCCTCACCGGGCTCTTATTGTGAAAGTGCTCGGTGGGGCTTCCGCCTGTCAACGGCTGGTCAGCTGATTGTCATTACCGTCGTTAGTGCTTCGCCCTTTTAAGCCCGGCACTGACGACGGTAAGACGCAGGAGTATTGGTCTACATTCTGTCAACGTCTCGTCTCGTTTGTCTTGTCAAGTCTGGGTCTACGCCTCGTCATGTTAGAGAGTGCCGTAGACCTTCATGTCAGGCTTGTCTTCATAGTTTTGTCACAGTTAGCTCGTAGCGGCTGGGTTAGCCCTACGAGCCCAAGTCTCGTTCTGATCATAGTTTTGTCACAGTTAGCTCGTGGCGGCTGGGTTAGCCCTACGAGCCCAAGTCTCAGTTATGTGTGTGTTTGCCCTAAGGGGTTCATAGTTGTGTTTTGTCACGTCTGAAAATAAATAACATCTTAGCCAAACTCTCTGGTGAACTCTGTGGCGTCTCTTGGTGATCCGCGAGGATCACCACATGACAATACTCATGCTTTACCACAGAGGCAGGAGCTGTAATGGGCTACTCACTGCTCAGACAACAGGTGATCAGGGCTTGATATGATAAGTCGCTACTGGGCGTGAACTGGGGCAGGACAGAAAAACGACCTGTGGAGACTGACGGCTGCTCCAGCTATGGTAAGGTCAGTTTATTTGCGCTAAAAATAACTATCCATATTGATAAAATGAGTAACGCGAGTAATGCATCTGATCCAATTTCAGTAACTGTAACGCATTACTGAATTTTTAAACAGTAATTTCGTTGCACAGCACATTACTGCAAAAGTGGTGGCGTTACTCCCAACACTGCATATGAGTCACAAAGCATGTACACACATCCACATACACGTCACAGAGCATGTCTTAATACAATACTTTCGTGCCCTGGCATCCTCAGGTGTGAAAAGCGTCTCGCCCTTCGCACAATGCATCAACACCGGGCACAACGGGGGCGAAGGCACGTCTTATTCTAGTTTCATACCCCCTAGCACTCTGGCACCCTTCGCTGGCTCCTCTCACTTCTTCCCCATTACCATTGGTCACCTCCTTCTCCCCCACCAACCCCAAGTCCTGGGTGGAGTGCCAGCTCCTATTGTGTCACCACACAGCCCCCCCGCCCTGAACACCCAGAAGGGGTCCTAACCCTCTGGACCTTTGGGCTTGAGTAAGCGCCTGTAGTGGCTGTAGCGTGGAGCCGCCAGGCCGGTCGAAGCGCCTTCCTGTCGAGGTGGGTAGGAGGAAAGATTGGTCTCTGGAGGGGGAAAGGGTGGGGAGGGGAAAGAGTTAGTTCCGTGAAAACAATTCTTTGCAGAGATAACACAAACCTGCGGACCCACCGTAGGTGGGCACCCACACCGGGGAGCTTGAGCCAACACCACCTGCTCATCTGCCAACACATAAGTGGGCTTCAGCCTGTCTATACAGACGGTTTCCTTACGCCTCCCCAAGTCTAACACAAAGTGTTTCTCCCCCATTCCCAACACTCTTAAATGGGCCGTCGTACAGCGGATGCAGCAGGGTTCTGTGGGCGTTGTGCCTGATGAAAAAAAAAAAAATTGGTGTTCTCTAGGAGCTTTGGAACAAAAGTGCAGGGAAAACAATGGTGCGTGGGGCCCAGAATGCTGACAGCCTCTGTACCGGAAAAAAGGTGCGCAGGCAGAATGGTACCGGGTGTGGGGCTCTCTGGCAAAAGTTCCCCCGGGATCTTCAGCGGCTGAGAAAAAAAGGAGTTCTGCTGGGGAAGCTGCCAAATCTTCCTTAGGTGCGGAGCGCAACCCCAATAGGACCCAAGGCAGGCAGCTGACCCAATTTGCATCCATTAGCGAGGCTCTGAGCACTGCTTTAAGCGACCTGTGAAAATGCTCACACAAGCCGTTAGCCTGTGGGTTGTCCGCGGTGGTGCAGTGAATTTTGACCCCCAGGCTGTCAGCCATTGTGGACCAGTGCTCCGAAACAAATTGCGGACCCCTGTCGGAAGTGATGTCCGACAGGGATCCGAACCGTGTGGCCCAAGCTGACAAAAATACGTGGGCTACCTCAGCAGATGTGGTGGAATTCAGCGGAGCCACCCCTGGCCAACGTGTAGTTGACAGGTGTGTAAATCCCTGCGACGGAGGAAGGGGCCCCACTAAATCCATGTGTACATGATCGAACCTCCTGGCTGGAATCTGAAAGGGCTTGAGGGGGGCTTTGGTGTGTTTGTGCAACTTAGCCCCCTGGCATGCAAGGCATGCTGTGGCCCATTCTTTCACATTCCTGCATAAGCGCGGCCAGACAAATTTGGACCCCACCAGTTTAGCCCATAAGAACCCAGACCCATTTCTCCTTCAAGGAAAATTATGGGGCCATGGGTTCCTATGGGTTAACTGAGGCTCGCACATCGGGATGTGAAAGGGAGTGGATGGACTCAAAAACACGGTGGCGCCAAGAGCTTGGAACCACGGGGCGGGGGCGGCCGGTGGAGATGTCACAGAGCAGGGGGGGCACCCTTCTTGTACCACCCCTCTCTCCAGTTTTAATCCGGTAGCTGCGGACTGGAGCTTGCAAATGTCTGAATCCCCGGTTTGGTCGGTGGCCATTGCGGAAAAATTGATACTCACATAGACCGGAGATACCAGCGTGCATGACAGGTAGTCCACTGCCATGTTAAGTTTACCGGCTACATGTTGGATGTAGGTCATGAATTCCAAAATTGCGGCCAAGTGCCATTGTTGCTGAGCAGACCACGGTTCTTTGACGAGACTTTGGACATTGCGTAAGTCGGTGGTTTGTGATCAACAAAAGCAGTAAACTCATGACCTTTGAGCCAGAATTGAAAATGGCACATAGCCAAGTGGAGAGCCAACAACTCTCTGTTAAAAGCACTATACTTACGCTTGTTGTTGTGCAAAGTACAGCTGAAAAAGGCGAGGGGCTGCCACGAACCAGAGATGTACTGCTCCACCATGGCTCCTACTGCGACATCCGATGCATCTGTGGTGAGTGCTATCCACATTGACGGGGCTGGGTGGGCCGGCAAAGCCGCATTAGTGAGTGCCATTTTGTGATCTATGAAAGCCTGGACCCGATCGGGGGTCCAGTCAATGCTCTCCGTGGGTTTTTTTCTTTTTAAGCGTGCCATACAGTGGTTGCAGCAGCTGGGCTGCGCGGGAGAGGAAGCGGTTGTAAAAACTGACCATCCCTAAAAATTCTTGCAGCACCCTCACGGTCCGCAGACACAGAAAATCTGACACTGCGCATACCTTATTCGGCAGTGGGATTGTACCCTCCGGCGAGATGCGATAGCCCAAAAAGTCAATTACCGGCAGTCCAAACTGACACTTCGCTGGGTTAACAATCAGCCCGTGCACTTCCAGCCGCTGGAAAATTTGTTTGAGATGGGCGAGGTGCTCCTCCTCTGAGACGCTAGCCACCAAAATGTCATCTAAGTAGATGAAAATGAACGGCAAGTCACGGAGCACTGCGTACATCGTCCTTTGAAAAGTTTGTGCTGCGCCATTTTATCTGAACGGCATGCGTAAAAACTCAAAAAGACCAAAGGGAGTTATTACTGCCATTTTGGGAACATCCTCTGCGCGCACCAAGACCTGGTGGTAACCATGGACCAGATCCATCTTTGAGAAAATGCGCGTCCAGGCCAGGTGCATGGAAAAATCCTGGATGTGTGGGATGGGGTAACGGTCATGCTCCGTGGCATTGTTCAGGCATCAGAAATCGCCGCACAGCCGCCACGACCCATCACACTTGGGCACCCTGTGCAGCGGGGATACCACAGGACTGTTGGAGCACCTAATGATGCCTAAGCGTTCTAAGTTAGCAAACTCCTCATGCACGATGGCTTGTGTAGTCACATCCAGGTGGCGAGGGCGTGCAAACATGGGCGGACCTTTCGTGGTGATAAAATACTCAACCTCGTGTTTGGTTACTGTAACGGAAAAAGTGGGCACCGTGAGTGCTGGGAACTCGGAAAGCAAACGCTGGTACTTACCCCCTGGAGCTAGAACATTTGTGTGTGTTGGTGGCCCAACTCCCCGAGCTATGCAGGGCAAGGAGGAAAAGATACAGCGCCCACTAAACGCCTGTTGGCAACATCAACAAGGAGTCCATAGGCACACAGAAAATCAGCACCTAAGATGGGGACTGAACATGCAGCTATCACAAAGTTCCACTGGCAAATGCGTCCAAGTAAACATACAGTCACCGTCCTTTCTCCAAACGTCCTGATGTGGGATCTGTTGACGGCCGTTAAAGATGGGCCACAGCCTTCTGCCAGCCTGCCTGCTCTGATTGGCAAAATGAGACTCTTCTGGGAGCCAGAGTCTACCAAAAAACATCTTCCAGAATGTGTGTCAATGATGAAAAGCAGCTTCCCCCTGTCGCCAGCGGTCACAGCTGTGACTGACCACTGGCTGTCCCGTTACCCAGCTTCTTGAAGTAGCACGGCAGCAGACAACATTGCACTTCCTTGCCAAAACGGCAGTGATAAAAACACAGCGTCCCGGTACTGTGTCTTCGGGTGGCCGTCCCAGCCACCACCCTCAGCCACCACCCTCGCTGGGGTCCACCGGGGCCCCAGTCTCACTACTTGAACACCGACAGCCTTGTTTGCCAGGATGATGCAGTCTGCCTCCTCTGCTAGTGCACGGTAGTCCCTGGCTGCCAGCAGTGGTGAGTTAGCGAGGATCGCTTGTGCAGAAGCTGGTAGGTTTCTGAGGAAGAGGTGGGTGAAAATTCAATTCAATTCAATTCAATTCGACTTTATTTATATAGCGCCATTTCACAACAACAGTCATCTCATAGCACTATCAACTGTAGGGGGAACCCCCACAGTTGCAGAAAGACCCCAGCAATCAGGCGATCCCCTGTGAGCAAGCACTTGGCGACGGTGGAGAGGAAAAACTCCCTTTTAACAGGAAGAAACCTCCAGCAGAACCAGGCTCAGGGAGGGGCAGTCATCTGCTGCGACTGGCTGGGGGGTGAGGGGATAGAGAAGATGAAAAGAACAGACATGTAGAGAGCAAACAGTACGATGGGGACTCAATCTATGGGAGAGAACAAACAAATGTTAATGACCAGCAAAAAAAATATTTCATAGAGAGTGAGGAAAGGAGTGAGGCCCAGTGCAATTACTGGAGGTCCCCCGGCTGACTAAACCTATTAGCAGCATAACTAAGGGAGGGTTCAGAAACACATGATCCCTCCCTAATTGTAGGCTATATCAAAAAGGTAGGTTTTAGCCCTATTCTTAAAAACAGAGATCGAGTCTGACTCCCGAATCCAGATTGGCAGCTGGTTCCACGGGAGAGGAGCTTGATAACTGAAGGCTCTGCCTCCCATTGTACTTTGGGAGATTCTAGGTATTACAAGTAATCCTGCATTTTGGGAGCGTAGTGTTCTGTTAGGATAATATGGTAGTATCAGATCTTTTAAATAAAAAGGAGCCTGATTGGTTAGAGCTTTGTAAGTAAGAAGAAGGATTTTAAACTTAATTCTAAACTCTATGGGAAGCCAATGAAGGGAGGCCAGAACCGGAGAGATATGATCTCTCTTTCTAGTACCTGTTAAAACTCTTGCTGCAGCATTTTGGATCAGCTGAAGACTTTTTAAAGATGTTTTAGGACAGCCTGATAATAAAGAATTACAATAATCTAATCTTGAGCTAACAAAAGCGTGGATCAGTTTCTCAGCATCACTCTGAGACAAGATGCTCCTAATCTTGGCAATATTACGCAAATGATAGAAGGCAGTCTTAGAAACAAATTTAATATGTGAATTGAAGGACAGATCTTGATCAAAAATAATTCCAAGGTTCCTCACAGAGCTATTAAGAGAAAGAGTAACCGCATCCAAACTAAAAGTTTGATTTGGAAAGGAATTTCTAAGGTTTTTTGGACCAACAAGAATGACTTCAGTCTTATCTGAATTTAATAGCAGGAAATTACAAGTCATCCAAGCTTTGATTTCCTTAAGACAAGCTTCTAACTTGGCTAATTGATTACTATCCTCTGGCTTCATTGACAGGTATAATTGTGTGTCATCTGCATAACAATGAAAATGTATACAGTGCTTTCTAATAATGTTGTCTAACGGAAGCATATATAAGCTAAAAAGAGTAGGGCCTAGCATAGATCCCTGTGGAACTCCATGACTAAGCTTTCAGTTGAAAGAAAACTCATTATTTACATGAACAAACTGGAACCTATCAGATAAATAAGATCTAAACCACTGCAACGAAGTTCCATTAAGTCCAACATAGTGTTCTAATCTATCAAGTAGAATATTATGATCGATAGTATCAAAAGCTGCACTAAGGTCTAAAAGGACAAGTACAGAAACCAGTCCATTATCAGATGCAATGAGGAGGTCGTTAGTGACCTTCACTAAGGCTGTTTCAGTACTATGATGGATTCTAAACCCAGATTGAAACTCTTCAAGTAAACCATTTCCCTGCAGGTGGTCAAATAATAGCGTAGCAACAACTCTTTCTAAGATTTTTGAAATGAAAGGGAGATTAGAGATTGGTCTATAGTTAGCTAAAGCTCCTGGATCTAGCGTTGGCTTTTTGAGTAAGGGTTTAATTACAGCCGTTTTAAAAGCCTGTGGCACATGGCCTAAAGTTAATGAAGAATTGATTATATGAAGAATAAAGCTACCAATAAGTGGGAAGACTTCTTTAAATAACCTGGTAGGAATAGGGTCTAAAAGACAAGTTGAAGGTTTGGATGAGGAAACTATTTTGTCTAACTCACAAAGGTCGATTGGAGTAAACTCATCAAGACAGACATCAATTGAAGGAGTTGTAGTAGTTACAGTATTTAAGTTAACTGTGGGAAGAATCTGATTGATTTTATCTCTGATGGATGAAATTTTATTATTGAAAAAGTTCATAAAGTCCTGACTAGTAAGCTCTAAGGGAATGTTAGGATTGACAGAGTCCTGACTCTTTGTCAACCTGGCTACAGTGCTGAAAAGAAACCTGGGATTATTCTTGTTCTCTTCTATTAATGCAGAGTAATAACTCGTTCTAGCTTTTCTAAGAGATTTTTTATAAATTAAAAGATGATTTCTCCAAGCTAAATAGATTTCATCTAAATTAGTGGAGCACCATTTTCTTTCTAATTGACGAGTCTTCTGTTTTAAGCTACGAGTTTCTGTGTTGAACCAAGGAGTTAGAAATCTCTGATTAGACTTTTTCTTTTTTAAGGGGGCCACCAAGTCTAGAATCTGATGCAGAGAAGCTGTAACACTATCCACCATGTTATCAATTACAGAAGGAGCAAGCTGTCTATTGTGGAGACTGTGGAAATGACGAGGCTGAGTTTATCTCACGAGGAGTCAGGTTTATTCACATTCTCCAACATCATCCAAAAACAGAAAAGAGAAAGAATCCCCCAACATCTGTCCCTTTTATACCCCAGGACATCAAAGCACACAGTCACATTGTACTTAATCCCCAGTAACAACGCATCTTCTTCCCGGTCTTAACACCCCCCACCTTCAGTCTCTGGCCGCTGGGCGAAATCCCCCAAGGCCGTCTCTTTGCCTACCAAAGACCAAACTTTCACATCCTCGTGTTATCTCCAAAGAAGCTCAGTCCTTTGTTCCGTCTCAGATGTGAAGCCTAAGGTGGTATATGTATGAATCATACAGTGATATACATATGTGCATATATGTGTCCCACATGACCCCCCCCCCCCCCCCAAACGTCTAAGATGGAACAACATAATAACAGTCTGCATGTCATGGTAAAATTATTACACATCAGTCCAAGTGCTGCTTGGGCCTCAGTCTCCTCCCATATCTGCTATAAGCGGGCTTTACCACTTTCGCGGCGCCTTCCTGCTGGGGAGCTGCTGTCTGAGGATGAGAACTGTTAGTCAATCCCTGTGGGTGTTGTGGGGAATGTTCCTTAGGGGGTCTGCCGCGCCGAGGAGCCGTGGCCAACAGCACATCCTTGTCGGCCAACGTAAAGGCGGGTTTGAGCCTGTTTATGCCAATCTTTTCTTTCCTGCCCCCCAAATCTAGAAAAAAATGCTTATCCCCTGTTTCCAGCACTCTAAATCGTCCATCATAAGGTGGTCACAACGGTGGGCGATGCGCATCGTGTCTGACAAAAACAAACTCCGCATTTTTAAGAGCCTTAGGCACAAAAACGCGTGGAAAACTGTGGTGAACGGGGCCAGGCAGCATGCCCGCTTCCGTGCCACTCTGCAACCACTGAGCCGGGGAGCATTCTGGCGCAGGATTATATGGGAGAAATTCCCCGGGCAGCCGAAGTGGTTGCGCGAAAACTAGCTCAGCCGGGGAGGCTTCTAAATCCTCTTTAGGTGCAGAACGCAACCCCAATAAAACCCATGGTAGCCTGTCCACCCAATTTGCATCCGTAAGCGACGCTCTGAGGGCCGCCTTCAATGACCTGTGAAAACGTTTGCATAACCCATTAGCCTGCAGGTTGTACGCGGTAGTGCGGTGGATCGTTACCCCCAGGCTGCGGGCCATCGCTGACCAAAGTTCGGAAACAAATTGAGGACCTCTGTCGGACGTAATGTCCGACGGGACTCCAAAGCGCGCCACCCATGCCGTTAAAAATGCGCGCGCCACCTCCTCAGCTGTGGTTGATGACAGTGGGACCACTTCCGGCCAGCGCGTGGTGCGGTCTACCATTGTCAGAAGGTGTGTGCACCCCTGTGACGGCGGGAGGGGGCCTACGAGGTCCACGTGAACATGATCGAACCTCTTAGCCGGGATGTGAAACGGCTCCAAAGGAGCTCTCGTGTGCCTGTGTACCTTGGCTTGTTGGCAAGCCATGCAGGCTGCTGCCCACTCCCTAACTTGTTTACGCAGGCTCGGCCATACATATTTCTCTCCTACCATTTTGACCGATGCGTGCACCCCCGGGTGCGCCAGAGAATGGATTGAGTCAAAAACGTGGCGGCGCCACGTGGCCGGTACCACCGGGCGCGGTCGTCCCATGGAGACATCGCAGATTGGGGGGGCATACCATCCTGCAGCACCCTGTTCTCCAGCCTTAACCCTGTTGGTCCAGACTGGAGCGCGCGCACATCTGTGTCGCTAATCTGATCCACGGCCATGGCTGCATAATCTATCCGTACGCGGACTGGGGCCGCGCGCACTTCCGCGTCGCTAGCCTGCTCCGCGGCCATGGCTGTATAATCTATCCCTACGTGGACTGGAGCCGCCACGGCGTGCGAGAGACAGTCTGCCACTACATTCAGTTTACCCGCTACGTGCTGAATATCGGTAGTAAACTCTGAGATTGCAGCCAGCTGTCTCTGCTGCCGGCCTGACCACGGTTCTGAAACCTTGGCCATCGCGAAAGTCAGCGGCTTGTGGTCGACGAACGCAGTGAAACGGCGTCCCTCCAGCCAGAACTGGAAGTGGCGAATGGCCAAGTGGAGAGCTAACAACTCCCTATCGAATGTGCTGTATTTTCGCTCACTATCGCGCAAAGCCCTGCTGAAAAAGGCGAGCGGCTGCCAAGCCCCAGCTACGTGCCACTCCACGACCGCCCCTATGGCCACATCTGACGCGTCAGTAGTGAGCGCTATGCGGGCCATTGGGTCTGGATGTGCTAACAACGCAGCGTTTGCCAGGGCTGTTTTGACCTCCGAGAATGCTCGCTCTCGCTCCGGAGACCATTCGATTTTATTTGTGGGTTTTTGTTTTTTTAGCGCGGCATACAATGGTTGCATGAGCTGCGCTGCGCGGGGGAGGAAACGGTTATAAAAATTCACCATTCCCAAAAACTCCTGTAACGCTTTGACCGTTTGTGGCTGGGGAAAATTTGTTACTGCGCGCACTTTGTCAGGCAGAGGAACTGCTCCTTCTGGAGAGACGCGATGCCCCAAAAAATCAATCTGCGTCACCCCGAACTGACACTTTGCTGGGTTGATTATTAACCCGCACTCTCCCAACCTCCGGAAAACTGCCGTGAGGTGATTTTCGTGTTCGTCTTCGGACGCGCTGGCTACCAAGATGTCTTCCAGGGTTAGCACTGTTGCCTTACAGCTAGAAGGTTCCTGGTTCGAATCCCCAGGCTGGCAGGGGTTGGAACCTTTCTGTATGGAGTTTGCATGTTCTCCCTGTGCTGTGTGGGTTTACTCCGGGGGCTCCGGTTTCCTCCCACAATCCAAAGACATGTATGTTAGGTTAATTGGTTGTTCTAAATTGTCTCTAGATATCTGTTTCCTATAGGCCCTTAGAATAGAGGGTTAGCATTAGTGAAAGCGCTTTGAGTGGTCTTTGTGACTAGAAAAGCGCTATATAAGTGCAGGTTAGTTAGTTAGTTAGTAGACGAACACGAAGGGGAGATCGCGCAACACCGCATCCATCATGCGTTGGAACATCTGCGCAGCGCCTTTAAGCCCAAACGGCATGCGCAAAAACTCGAATAGGCCAAACGGAGTTATTACCGCTGTTTTGGGTATGTCCTCAGCGCGTACTGGGACTTGGTGGTACCCGCGGACCAAGTCTATCTTAGAAAAAACGCGCGCCCCCGCCAAATGAACGGAAAAATCTTGGATATGCGGGACTGGGTAGCGGTCGTGTGCTGTAGCGTTGTTCAACCTGCGGAAATCTCCGCAAGGTCACCACGAGCCGTCAGCTTTAGGGACCATGTGAAGCGGGGAAACCCATGGGCTTTTCGAACGCCTGATGATGCCCAACTTTTCCAGGTTGGCGAACTCCTCGCGCGCTATGGTCAGTTTAGCTGCATCCAAGCGCCGAGCTTTTGCAAAAACGGGTGGTCCGGTGGTAGTAATAAAATGTTCCACTCTGTGTTTAGCGACAGCTGCTGAAAATGTGGGAACCGTGAGTGCTGGGAACTGAGTGAGTAGTGTGTGGAACTTACCGCTTGCCGTTGCGACGTTGGCTTGTGCTGTGGGCGGGGTCACTCGGGCTGCACAGGGAATAGAATAAAAAGAAAGTGCATTAACCAGGCGCCTATTAGCAAGATCAACCAACAAACCATGTGAGCACAGAAAATCAGCCCCCAACATATTGAAACTCACTGCAGCTATAACAAAAGTCCACTCAAATGTACGGCCGTGTAGGGACAGAAGCAGAGTCCTCTCACCAAAAGTCTTAATCCTCGAGCCGTTCGCTGCTGACGCTCCGTGGCTTCCGGGACCCGCCAGCCGGTCAGCATAGGTAGGCGTGATGAAACTCACTTGGGAGCCTGTGTCCACGAGGAATTGCCTCCCGGAACGCGCATCCGTCAAGCAGAGCAGCTTGTTCTCTTCCCCGAGGGCCGCGGCTGCTACCAACCCCCAGCCTTGGCGTTTCCCGAGCGCTTGAACTGGCACGGTGGTATACATTTGCGTGCCCTCTCTGCAAAGCGGCGATGGTAGAAACAGAGGTCGTCTCCTCCGCGATCCTTGGCCCTCACCGCTGCCGTTGTCGGTGGGTCTGCTACCGCCGCCTCTGGCCCCCTGCCATCTCCGGTCGTCGCGCCGAGCTCCGTCGCTGCCGCAGTAGCCGCGCGCTGTTTGCTGGCGTTGAGAATCCGTTGTGCCTCCTGGGCCGGCGCGCCGAAGTCCCGCTGGGCCAACAACGGTGAACTGGCCAGGGTCGCTCTCGTGGCCGACGGTAGGGTTCTCAGGAAAATGTGGGTGAAGAGGAAGTCGCCGCCATCTGAGCCCCTCAACCTCAGCATGTCCTCCATCAAGTCAACGGGCGTGCTGTCTCCCAAGTCGTTCAGAGCCAGGAGCCTCTCCGCTCTCTCCTGGACTGAGGGAGTGAAACGCTGGATGAGCGCAGCCTTCAACCCGTTGTATTTGTCGTCGGCCGGTGGGCGCTCCAGAAGGCTCTGCACATGTCGAGCCGTGCGGTTGTCGAGATTGGCAATAACATGGTAGAATTTCATGTCATCTACCGTTATCCCCCGGAGGGCGAACTGTGCTTTGACCAAGTGGAACCAGGAGCACGGGTTGTCTTGCCAGAAGTTTGGTAGCTGGACTGTGGCTGCATTCGCCTGGCTGGCTCCTGACGAGTCCGGCTCGGGGGAATTTCTTTCGCTCATGATACGTCTTAGGGTCACCAGTGTGGAGACTGTGGAAATGACGAGGCTGAGTTTATCTCACGAGTCAGGTTTATTCACATTCTCCAACATCATCCAAAAACAGAAAAGAGAAAGAATCCCCCAACATCTGTCCCTTTTATACCCCAGGACATCAAAGCACACAGTCACATTGCACTTAATCCCCAGTAACAATGCATCTTCTCCTACAAGTACCTGGGTGTTCATCTGAACAATAAACTAGACTGGTCACACAATACTGACGCACTCTACAAGAAGGGACAGCGCAGGCTGTTCCTACTGAGGAGACTCAGGTCTTTTGGTGTACAAGGGGTGCTGCTGAAGACATTCTATGACACGGTGGTGGCATCAGCCATCACTTTTGGAGTGGTCTGCTGGGGCAGTGGCATTACTGCAGCCGATAGGAAGAGACTGAACAAACTGATCAAGAAAGCTAGCTCCGTCCTGGGGCAGCGCCTTGATCCGGTGGAGGAGATAGGAGAGAGAAGGACGGTGGCTAAACTGTCATCTCTGCTGGAGTCCGAGTTCCACCCTATGCAGGACATACTGAATGCACTGAGGAGCTCATTTAGCAGCAGACTACATCATCCCAGGTGCACAGCTGAGAGGTTTCGCAGGTCCTTCCTACCAACGGCTGTCAGACTGCACAACCTAAGCAGGGCTGCTCGCAGAGATAGCAAAAAGACGTAACAACCTAATAGTTTTTTGAATGCAAAAGATGCAATAGACTTACACAATGGTCCCCTCCAGCATACAACTAGGAATATACCGGTAGCTACAGAGGGTGAGAATATGTATGGGCACATAATCATACCATGTAGGATAACTAAGTAGACGGTTGTGCTGTTTCATCCCATCTAGCAACAATGCTCTGCACTGTGTGTGTTTATACATTTACATATTTATTCCATCTAGCTACAATGCTCCGCACTGGGTGTGTTTATGTTTATGTTTATATTTATATATCTATATATTCATTCCATCTAGCTACAATGCTCCGCACTGTGTTTATATATCTACATATTATTCCATCTAGCTACATTGCTCCGCACTGTGTTTATATATTTACATATTTATTCCATCTAGCTGCAATGTTCCATACTGTGTTTATATACTCACATATTTATCCCATCCAGCTACAATGCTCTACACTGTGTGTCTGTGTGTATATATATATATTTATAGTAATATGTACATATGTATATTAGCTGCTCTTGCTTGCTTGCTTTTTTTTTTTGCCTTCTGATTGTTGCTCTGAGTGTTGCTATCCCTGTGTTGTTGCAATCCTGGAATTTCCCCGTTGTGGGACTAATAAAGGCTTATCTTATGTTATCTTATCTTATCTTATCTTCTTCCCGGTCTTAACACCCCCCACCTTCAGTCTCTGGCCGCTGGGCGAAATCCCCCAAGGCCGTCTCTTTGCCTGCCAAAGACCAAACTTTCACATCCTCGTGTTATCTCCAAAGAAGCTCAGTCCCCCCACCTTCAGTCTCTGGCCGCTGGGCGAAATCCCCCAAGGCCGTCTCTTTGCCTGCCAAAGACCAAACTTTCACATCCTCGTGTTATCTCCAAAGAAACTCAGTCCTTTGTTCCGTCTCAGATGTGAAGCCTAAGGTGGTATACGTATGAATCATACAGTGATATACATATGTGCATATATGTGTCCCACACTATAGCTTATTTCCGTTGTGTTGACACATGGCATAGAGGAAACAATCTGCATAAATTTGGTAACAGCATCATCTGAGAGGCGTCTACTGTAATAATATTTTTCTTTAGAAGCCAAATAGTCAGAAATAGTAAAATCAAAGGTTAGCAGACAATGGTCTGACAGTACAGGGTTATGAGGAGACACTACAAGATTTTCTATTTCTATGCCATATGTCAGAACAAGGTCCAATGTATGGTGGAGGTAATGAGTAGAATTTCCTACTTTCTGAGAAAACCCAATCGAGTCTAATATTGAATTAAATGCCACATTAAGGCAGTCACTATCTACATCCACATGTATATTAAAGTCCCCTACTATAATTATTCTATCAGATTTCAGCACTAAATCAGCTAAGAAATCAGCAAATTCGGATAAAAATTCTGAGTAGGTTGATGGGGGACGATAAACTAACGCAAATAAAATTGGGTTTAACCTAAAATTGCTAAAGTGCCCAATACTGAGGACCAGGCCCTCAAAGGAATTATAACATGTTTTTTGCTTTACATTAACCTCTTGCGCTCTGTTGTACCGCGGACGGGCAAGCCTCTGCATCCTAGAGCGCACGAGGGCGCTCTCGTGCGCTCTAGGATGCATGATGGAGATGGTGATGTAGGTGGTGATGGTGATGTAGTGCCGTCCAAGTGCGCACTGAAAATAAAAGCTGCAGACACAGCCGCGAACAGATTAGTTCATCTGATTGACCTCTCATTCGACTAATAAGAGCCTTGAATTGGGTTTCTGAAACCTTGAAGAACCAATGACTGAAAACCTAGCCAGAAGGACCCGCCTACCAAGGCTGTGAATGCAGTGAGCCAATTGAAGCAGAGAAGTTCGCGAGCTGTTTTTTTTAAGGCTGGGTGAAGACCGACTGCTGGAGTGGATCAAAAAAGGACTCGCAGAAAGAACCGTCACAGACCCAGCAGCACGGAGACCACCCACAAATGCAACCTGTGTGACAGCATTCACGCATCGGCATGTTCGGCCACAGGCGGTGCTTATTTTTTGTTCCAGCAGAGTAGACGTTATGATTTCTTCCATGGTCATCATAGACCGACGGAGGCTGACGATGAAGGCTGAGTGACACACACGCCTTCGCCAGTCTTTTTTTAATTACTACTGTTATTTGTTTTGAAAAATCTTTTGCCAAAAACCGCAATCATGGAAGCACAAAACCGCAATAATGGAATTATGTTTTGATCGGGTCGCGAGACCAGAACCACGAGCAGACCAGCGTCGCGTTCATCTGACAATGGGGAAGAGAAGTTCGCCAGGACGCTGCTGTGAAGAGGTAAGGTGTTATAAGCTAAATTATTCTTTATTCCTGACTATTCTTCTGTAGCGAGGGGGTGGGGAGCCGCGGTGACTGAGCTGCTGTCCCACATCCCACATGAGGCTAATCCGTCATGTAGCAATGGTCGATCTCCATCATCTGTAGCGAGGGGGGGGGGACAGCCCCCCCCCCCCGTACACACACACAGACACAGCTCTGAGTGTGACCTTTCATTAGAGCCCAAAATGAAGCTTCTACATTGAATCATTCAAAAGTTACAGACGTTTTTCCAAACTGTGCCATTTGGCACAATTTGGCACAGTTCCAAAACGCCTGGGAACTACCTGAGGAAAAAGCTGTGTAATATATTCATTTTTTGTGGTATTGTTACAAAATTTGGACCTCAGCTGGATAACACTTGGTTCTACATTTCTGTTGCATTTTCCAGCCCGGATTTGAAGCTGTGTGTTATTTGCAAGCATTTGTATCCAAAAAAACACCCAGGCCAAATTTATTTTCTTTAAGTTCACTATGTTTAGATGACTGTAACTCAGTGGCCGGAGCACTTAGAGAGATTATGACTGTTTTGCCAAAAAATTCAAAGTGTTTTCTTTTAAATGAGACCAACCCCATGAAGATGCTGCAAAGGGTTGAAAAACAGCTTTCGATTTACTTTGGGCACATTATTTTTTGGTGTTTTTAGGAAAATTGACCAGAGTGCAAGGGGTTAACTAGTAATTTGGAATGGTAAATTGTTGCTACTCCTCCTCCACGACCAGAACTTCTGGGATTTTGACAGTTTAAATAACCAGAGGGAGCTGATTCATTTAAACCAACATAATCCTCTTGCCCTAACCAAGTCTCTGTAAAGGAAATTAAATCAATCTGATGATCAATTAACAGATCATGGACTAACAGAGACTTGGGAGTTAGAGACCTAATATTTAATAAACCACATTTAATTTTCAAATTATGAGGAGGAACAGAGGCCAAATCATTCAATTTAGAGGCTTTATGTTTAATTTGAGTTTTACCAATATTTTGCTTAATCACTTTGGGATGCTTATATATTATATTTTTATTTACTTTGGAAGGAGCAGACAATGATTCTCTGATGGGGAAGACAGGGGCTAAGTTGAGGGGTGGCGGATGAAGAGGCGCTGCAGAGAAGCGTGTAAGACTGCGACTCTGCTTCCTGGTCCCAACTCTGAGTAGTCAAGATTTTGGAAATTTGGATAAAAAAGATGCCAGATTGCTAGATAAATGAGAAGCACCATCCAAAGTGGGATGAATGCTGTCTCGTCTCATAAGACCAGGTTTTCCCCAGAAAGAGCTCCAATTGTCAATGTAGCCCACGTCATTTGCAGGACACCACACAGACAGCCAGCGGTTCAAGGATGACGAGCGGCTAAACATGTCATCACTGGTCAGATTGGGGAGGGGCCCAGAGAATACTACAGTGGCAGACATCATTTTTGTAAAGTCACACACCGATTCTACATTAAGTTTCGTGACTTCCGACTGCCGGAGACGGATGTCATTAATGCCAGCATGAATAACAATTGTAGAGTATTTACAGTTACTTTTAGCCAGCATTTTCAAATTTGACTTGATGTCGCCTGCTCTGGCCCCAGGAATGCATTTGACTATGGCCGCTGGAGTCTCTAGGTTCACATTTCTGACTACAGAGTCGCCAATGATCAGAGCTTTTCCTCAGCGGGTATGTCGCTGAGTGGGGAAAAACGATTAGAAACGTGAACAAGTTGGAGGTGTACCGGGGCTTTGCGACTAGGCTTCCTTCTCACCGTCACCCACCCAGTCTCCTCGCTGCTGAGGAGAGCCGGAGGACCGCTAACAGGGTTAGCTATGCTAGCTAGCTCCGCTGCAGCTAAGGGGCGTCCGTCAAGAGTAACTGGCGCAGACGGTGTTTCAATGTAGCGGAGCCGGGATTCCAAATCAGACATCCTCGCCTCGAGCGCCTCAAAAAGACAACATTTATTACATTTACCGTTATCGCTAAAAGAGGCAGAGGTGTAGCTAAACATCTGACAGAGAGAGCACACCAGAGGAGGAGAGGAAGGAGAGCTAGTAGCCATCGCTAGTGGCTAACCCAAAAGCTCAGGAGAGTGAGGAGAGCAAACCACACAGACAGACAGCAAAACAGGAAGTGACGATACGCTACCACAGGGAAGTGACGATCAATCCAGTCAGGGTAGATCCGTCGTCCATGCCCATCAACGCAAGCATGCTCTCCATCAGGTCCACAGCCCATCTGTCTCATAGCTCCGAGCTGGTGAGGAGCTCTTCTGCCCTCTCTGCATCTGAAAGGGTAAAACTGCACAGAAGCAGTCGCTTGAGAGCACTGTATTTTCCTTGGGCTGGCGGGGCTCAGAGTAGACTCATGGCACGCTGTGTGGTGCGCTCGTCCAGCGATGCCACCACATGATGGTACTTCGTGTTGTCTGCCACGACTCCTCAGAGGGCAAACTTCGTTTCCATGTGAATAAACCAAGCGGCCGGGTCGTGAAGCCAAAAGTCCGGGAGTCTGACTGCAACGGCGCATGCAGTGGTGGGAGACTCCAGTGGGAGTGTCTCCGTGGCGGTGCTCGGTCCATTTTCCATTTCATGTCTCTAGGTTGGAGCAGCGCAGTGGAGTGGTTAGCACTGTGGCAGCACAGCAACTCACCCTTGGCTGGGGGATCCTGGGTTTGATCCCAGCCCCCGACCAACAGTGATCTGTGTGGAGTTTGCATGTTCTCCCCATGTCTGTGTGGGTTTACTCCGGGATTTCTCTGGTTTCCTCCCACATGCCAAAAAACATGCAAGTTAGGTTAATTGGCATCAAACTGTGGATTCTAAATTGTCCTTAGGTATGACTGTGAGAGTGAATGGTTGTCTGTCTCTCTGTGTTGGCCCTGCGATGGACTGGCGATCTGTCCAGGGTGTACCCTACCACTCACCCAAAGATGCTGGGATAGGCTCCAGCCCCCCACGACCCAAAAAGGACTAAGCGGAAGAAGATGGATGGATGGATGGATGGACGTCTCTAGGTCACCAATGTGGAGGATGGAATCAGACGAAACACAAGCGGACGACACAGAACTTTATTTCACCTCCAACAAACAGAACAGAAAAACCTGGGTACCAAAGCAACCTCCTTTATCTACTTTATTCCCACCTTTGGCACCCAGGGTGAGAAACATTAACAGAGGAGTCACAAAGCATGTACACACATGCACATACACGTCACAGAGCTGCACTGCATGGGCTGCACGGTGGCGCAGTGGTTAGCACTGCGGCAGCACAGTTTTACCCTCGGCCGGGGGATCGTGGGGATCATGAGATCGTGGGTTCGATCCCTGCCCCTGGCCAACAGTGATCTGTGTGGAGTTTGCATGTTCTCCCCGTGTTGCGTGGGTTTACTCTGGGATTTCTCCGGTTTCCTCCCACATGCTAAAAACATGCAGGTTAGGGATACAGGGCGCTTGCGCACGCAGCGACCGGCAGCTGGTGGCTTGTCACCAGACTGCAAAACAAATCTACCTACGGGTACAATATAAGTACAAAAAAAAAAAAAAAAGAGCATGGCTTAATACAATACTTTTGCGCTCCGGCATCCTCAGGTGCGAAAAGCGTCTTGCCCTTCGCACAATGCATCAACACCTGGCACAGCGGGGGCGAAGGCACATCTTATTCTAGTTTCAAACCCCTTAGTGCTCTGGCGCCCTTCACTGGCTTCTCTCACTTCTTCCCCATTACCATTTGTCATCTCCTTCCTTCCCACCAACCCCAAGTCCTGGGTGGAGGGCCATCTCCTATTGTGTCACCACAATGGAGCTATTTCCACCATTATATAAAGTTTTAACACTTTTATTGAAAAAGATACCAAAGCTAGACTTATGTTAAGCAGTCAAGGTAAACTTATTTTCTACGGAATCAAATGCTTTGTAGAAGTCCAAAAAAAGAATAAGGCTGTTGGCTGTTACAAGTTCAGAGTTATCGAAAATGTCTAAAATTAATCTTACTAATGTATTGCCCGTAGAACACAAGTATTCCTGTCGATACAGGTATCCCAATTAGGCTTTACAGGCCCAAATGTAGGCTGTGTTTGAAAGTGGAATACAAAGAGGTGCAGGCTATATGTCGGCAATCACATGTTAGACTTTGACAAATATAAAAGGGAGTAAATGGTACTAAGATTTATGTGACTGTGTGAATATTAATTACAGAATACCTAAATATTGAAAATGAATGGGACATCCAATATTAGCAACGGTTTCAGATCCCCTGTTTATTTATTTGTCACATCACTTATTTGTGTGATCTTTTATCACTTATATTCAAGATAACAGTGTATCTTGCACTTTGGGGAATGGGAGCTGCTCAGTCACCATTATAATTATTTTAGTTTATATCACTGTTCAGTGATGGAGTTAAGTGTAATATTGACTTTCTTCTGTGTATCATCAATAAACTCAAGCAGTACTATAAAAGGATTTATCTGAGACCCACAGTAGTGCATCAGTTTATATTTTAGCAATATTTTGTTATTAAAAGGTTTTTTAAAAATGTCAATCAACCGAATTAACTACAAAACACCCAGCATTATTATACACAGCAGAAGGACCCGTTTGACTGCAACTGTTGCATCAGTGTTACCCATTTGTCAGTAAATATTGAACTATAAATGATTTATTTCGTTATTTGGGTTTTTCGCATCCTGCATTTGGTTAAGTCATGCCGGCCTCTAGGTGGTGCATGAACACGCAGCGGCCTCCCTTCTGTCTTTGTGTTTTGTGCCATTTAGTGTTGTTTAAATTACACCTAAGTGTATATTCAAGTGTTTCATATGCATATATGATGCTGCGCACGAGTTACAGTCGCCACAGCCTTCTGGAGATCAGGAATATGTCCAAACATTACGTCTTGGATCAGAGCTTTACAGAGGAACTCCGTGGCCTAGGTCTTCTCCACCAGACCTCCACACCCCTGGACTCGACTGCTGTGTCTCATCCCAAATAGAGACACTGTAGACAGTGTGAGCAGCAACAAAAGAAAGGTAAATGCAGAGGTATCTGAATGATGCTAACCGCTAGTCCACATAGACTCCAGATTCCTTCCCTCATTCTGGCCCATGTATGCTCACTAGACAACAAAATAGACCACATACAGCTCCTGAGAACTACGCAACGTGATGCATGGAACTGCTGTGTTTTTATCTTTACGGAAACGTGGTTAAATGACAATATACCAGACTCTGCCATTCAGTTAGCAAGGCTAACATCCTACCGTGCTGATAGGGTGCTCACAGAAGGAGGGAAGACCCGAGGTGGAGGCATGTGCGTTTACATCAGTGACGCTTGGTGCTGAGATGCAACTGTTGTGCATAAACACTGTTCTCCATTGGTGGAGTTTATGATCATCAAGTGCCGACCCTTTTACATTCCGAGAGAATTTTCATCTGTTCTACTACCTGCCATGTATGTCCCGCCCACCGGCATCGGCAAGAGAAGAAAAGCACTAAAAGAACTCTATCAGGCTATCAGTGAAACACAACCAGCACATCCAGATGGATTCATCACAGCAGGAAACTTCAACCATGCAGATTTAAAGGCCCTCCTACCAAAGCTACACCACACATGTGGACTTTCCAACAAGAGGAGATAATTTGCTGGGCCTGGTGTACACAACTCACAAGAGAGCATACAGAGACTCTTCCCTTCCCCACCTGAGTCTCTCTGATCACATCACCATCTTGTTAAGGCCGGCAGACAAACCCAGAGTGAAAACAATCAGATCAACAAAAAAGCAGGTACGTGTGTAGCCAGAGGGGGCCTCTGATGCTCTGAAAGACTGCTTCAGTACTATAGACTGGGACACTTTCAAGCATGCAGCCACTCACAATGGACACACAAATCTAGAGGAGTACACTGAGGTTTCTGTAGCATACATAGCTAAATGCATTGATGATGTCACTCACTGCAAAACCATCACTGTTCGTGCTAACCAAAAGCCATGGATGACAGCAGAGCTCCACAGGCTCCTGAGGGCCTTCAGGGTTGGTGACACTGCAGGACTAACAACAGCTAGGGCCAACCTGTCCTGTGGCATCAAGAAGGCAAAACGACAGTACAGCAAGAAAATATCCGGCCACTTCAGCAACACCAGAGATGCATGTTCTCTCTGGCGTGGCATACAGACCCTCACCAGCTACAAACCTCCATCTCAGACCTGTGCGAGTGACATCACACTGTTTACATAACAACCTAAATGACTTCTTTGGCCGCTTTGAAGCACATCAGCACAGAAGACCACTCCTCCTCTAGACGAGCAGGCCATAAGTCTGGATCCGACTAGCGTGAAGAGGACCCTCTCCAGGATTAACCCACACAAGACTGTGTTTTTTTCAAAATCATGAGCACAAGGCCTTGGACAGCCAGCTGCAGCGCCAGATAAGACTGGGCGCCAGACAGACAAAACATCTTCTGCCAAGGGTCCTTGGGTCTCTCTTATTATCATCAACACTGCTCAACACCGCACACACATTGATTCATGAACTGATTAAAGATATACTGTACACTGCTCTCTTGTGTCTTGTGAAATTCGGAGTTGTTGCTCTGTGCTATTGAGAGATTTTTTTTTCATTGTAATCATAATCTGCTTAAAAATAAGCTGTATTTTGATAACGAAGTTTTTTTTTCTCCTCCCCCCTTGTGTCGTTCCCTCCCTTCCCCTCCCTTTCTTATCTATCTCTGTTTGATGAGGCGCCTATTATGGCTGCCGTGTCGTTGTGTCGCGCGCATGCGCACCAATGTCAAGTCAAGTTCCTCGTGTGTTTTTTACATGCTTGGCAATAAAGTTTATTCTGATTCTGATTCTGATTCTGACAAGGCAGCTGGAAAAGACAACATACCTGGTTGTGCTCTGAAGGACTGTGCAGAGGAACTCAAGAATGTCCTGGCTGACATCTTCAACGTCTCCCTGAGTCAAGCCATTTTCCCCACATTTCAAAACTGCTACCATAATACCAGTCCAAAAGTAGCCCGTTCCATCCAGCTACAACGATTACCGGCTCATAGCACTGACCACCATCATAATGAAGTGCTTCGAGCAGCTGGTCATGCAGAACATCAAATTCATCCTTCCTCCCTCCCTCCCTCCCTCCCTCCCACAACCCATTTCAGTTTACATACAAGTCAAACAGATTCACAGATGTCATCGCTGCTGCTCTCCATCCAGCCCTCACCCACCTGGACTCAAAGAACTCCTATGTGTGAATGCTGTTCTTGGACTTCAGTTCAGCATTCAACACAATCATCCCCCAGCACCTAATACAAAAACTCAGACACTTGGGACTCAAAACCTCTTTCTGCAACTGGGTGCTGGACTTTCTCACAGAGAAGGCACAGAATGTGCAGGTTGGTAGCAACACTTCCAAGACCATCACACTGAGCACAGGGGCCCCACAAGGGTGCATGCTCAGCCCGCTGCTCTTCACCCTGCTGACCCATGACTGTGCACCAGCCTACAGCACCAACCACATCATCAAGTTTGTGGACGACATGATGGTAGTGGGCCTCATCACCAGCAGTGAGGAGGCCAACTACAGAAATGAGGTGAGCCAACTGGTCCAGTGGTGTAAAGACAATAATCTCTTCCTGAACATGAGAAAAACCAAGGAGATTGTGGTCAACTTCAGGAGGGGACACACACAGCATCCCCCTCTGATCATTGATGGTGCAGCTGTGGAGAGGGTGAGCAGCACCCAGTTCCTGGGGGTGCACATCTCTGTGGACCTCTCCTGGTCCAACAACACCACATCACTGGCCAAGAAGCCTCAAACTCGCCTCCATTTCCTCTGCAAACTGAGGGAAACATGAGTCCCACTCCACATCATGTGCTCATTCTACTGAGGCACTGTTGGGAGCATCCTTACCAGCTGCATCACGGTGTGATATGGAAGCTACACCACCTCCTGCCGGAAGACACTACAACGCACAGTGAAAGCAGCCAGCAAGATCATCGGTGCCCCTCTGCCCTCCCTCTTGGACATCTACCTCACTCGCCTCACCCACAGAGCCATCAACATTGCAGGCAACACCTCCCACCCCTCACACTCCCTCTTTTCAGCCCCCTGCCCTTGGGGAAAGGGTACCGGAACCTCCGGGCCCACTCCACAAGACTGCTAAACAGCTTTGTTCATCAGGCCATCAGAACCCTGAACTCTGTCCACTCACCCCCCACCCCGGACCGTAACACATTCACCCACACAATAACTACCTCAGTTGTTGGCACAGAAAGATTGGCACACCAACAGTAATACATCTGCTGCTGTATGTCTCTGCACTTTACTGCAACCATATCTGCTGCTGTCTGTTATTGCAACACTGATCATGTGCAGTCCTAGCCATCACTGTCTTTACCTACCCTACCACAATGAACTTGCAACTACGAGTATTACTGCTCTACTTTTTCTGTATATAGAATTGCTGGATTTTATTGTTTATCTTTATTTGTACTATGGGATGTCTAGGTTTATCTTTTGTTGCTATTTGCACTACAAGTATCATTACTGTACATAGAATGCTGTTGTTGTTTTCCCAGCCTTATTCCTATTTTTAATATTGCACACACCACTGAAGAGATAGAGAAATGCCATTTCAATTCTCCTGTATGTTCTGTACGTGTAGTAGTATTGACAAATAAAATTTTGAATCTTGAAGTTTTTAATTTTTAGATATTCACGGGGGAGGGGGGACTTGTGGTCCTGCAAAGTAAAGTGGTACCACACGGATGAAGCAGAAGCAGGGATTTCCATCTACCACTGACTGGGCAGGCTGGGCATGCCTACCCGTGATGGACCGTGGTCTGCCCGGTCAGGCCACTACTTCTCCCGGCATGTTCTGTGTTGGATACACCGGTGTTCTTTGTCAGACCCGGGTCCCACTGACGCTCCGCCCAGTTTGCTCACTCGCCTTATGTTCTCCACATATGCCGAATTATCCTTTAGACCTACGCAATCATGTAGATGGGAGGTGTATAATTTTTTAAGCATTAAATCAGTATTATCTTTTTCTAGTCAAATTTGCCATTTTTCACTTCCTTGTTTTGCTCACGGTGCACTGTGGTGACTGATGCCATGATGTCGCGTATTATCCAATCAGTACGGAGTCAATGCAAAACCTGGCAAACACCTCTAGAAGCCAGAGCATGAGGAGAGCGTGATGACTAAACTTTTATTGATAAAAATTACATATTTTGACTGAACAACTCCATACTTGGGAAGGCACACCCTCGTAACCTCAGCAAAACACATATAAAATCTTCAGTCAGTCTGATGAACGGCTCAAGAGATATGCATGGAACAGTCACACAGACAGACAGACAGACACACACACACAGGCACTCAAACAGAGATTCCGTGCATTTATAGATCGATATTGTTAGAGATATGACAGTTTTGCATAAAGCCTGACTGGCATTCATCAATGACAGAAACTAATACAGACTTAAGTCTATTGGCTAAAATAAGCGCTAAGATTTTATAATCATTATTAATTACAGAAATTGGTTGCCAATTGTTTAATAATAAGGGGTCTGTCGTGGGTTTAATTATTAGTGTAATAAAGCCCTGACATAATGCTGGGGGGAGTGAACATTTTTCTATACTTTCTATATAAACGTCTTTTAAGAAAGGGGCTAGAGTATCAAATTATTTTTTATAGAACTGTGCACTTAAGCCATCAGTTCTTGGAGATTTGTTAAGCTTTAGTTGGTTAACTGCATCATAAACTTCTTTCAAAACAATAGGTCTGTCACAAAAGTCGCTATTCTCTTTAGAGATCTGATTAATCAGTCAGACTGTGTGGGGCATGCTCTGGTGCGTGTTTCAGTTCAAAAACTTCAAAATGCCTTGATGAGCTGATCAAGGGTGTTCTCTCACAGAGAACTTGCCAGAGGTACTTTAATCATGATTGTACAAAGAAGCATTTATCAGCCATAGAAACTCCCCATCCTCACATAATAGATTTCTTTCATCCTTTTCTTGTTTTATTTCTCTTAACTTTACTTTTCTCCAGCTCATTTCAGCCTATAATGAGTCATATAGAAACCCATTAATTATTTATAAAAGTTAATAGTAGTTAGTTTGTCCACGTCTGTCCTCACACTACATATTGACCTCTGATATTGACCTCATTGAACTTATGAGTAACTATTTTGAAAGAACAAACTCACAGTAATTTAAGACTCGGAGAGTTTGGGGGGATGCTTATGAAAATGCTGTACGGTGCTATGAAAAAGTATTTGCCACTTTCTTGATTTCTTTAATTTTTATATTTGTCACACTTAAATGTTTCAGATCATCAAATAAATTTAAATTTTAGACAAAGATAACCCAAGTAAATAAAAAAATGCAGTTTTTAACTGATGATTTCATTTACTAAGTGAAAAAAGCTAATCCATACCTACCTTGCCCTAAGTGAAAAAGTAACCCCCCACCCCTTGTTATATAATGAATTAATGGTGATTAACCAATTTTTTTGAAAGCAAAGTTCAATTTCACTGGCCACACCCAGGCCTGATTACTGCCAGACCTGTTGAATCAAGAAATCACTTCAACAGAACTTGTCTGACAAAGTGAAGTAGGCTGAAAGATCTCAAAAAGCAACACATCATGCCATAATCTAAAGAAATTCAAGAACAGATGAGAAATAAAAAAACCCAGAACAACATCTAAAGAACTGCAGGCCTCTCTTGCAGGGAAATAGAGGCTTAGGGAGGCCTGCTAGCGGTCCTCCAGTCCTCCTCAGCAGCGAGGAGACTGGGTGGGTGACGGTGAGAAGGAAGCCTAGCCGCAAATCCCCGGTTAACCACCAACCTGTTCATGTTTCTAATCGTTTATACCTGCTCAGCGACACATCCGCTGAGGAAAAAACTCTGATCACTGGCGACTCTGTAGTCAGAAGTGTGAACCTAGAGACTCCAGCGGCCATAGTCAAATGCATTCCTGGGGCCAGAGCAGGCGACATCGAGTCAAATTTGAAAATGCTGGCTAAAAGTAAGTGTAAATATTCCACAATTGTTATCCACGCCGGCATTAACGACGTCTGACTCCGGCAGTCGGAAGTCACAAAACTTAACATGGAATCGGTGTGTGACTTTGCAAAAATGATGTCTGCCTCTGTAGTATTCTCTGGGCCCCTCCCCAATCTGACCAGGGATGACATGTTTAGCCGCTTGTCATCCTTCAACCGCTGGCTGTCTGTGAGGTGTCCTGCAAACAATGTGGGCTACATAGACAATTGGAGCTCATTTTGGGGAAAACCTGGTCTTATTAGACGAGACGGCGTCCATCCCACTTTGGATGGTGCGTCTCATTTATCTAACAATCTGGCATCATTTTTATCCAAATTTCCAAAACCTTGACAGCTCAGAGTTGGGAACAGGAAGCAGAGTCGCAGTCTTACACGCCTCTCTGCAGTTCCTCTTCATCCACCACCCCTCAACTTAGCCCCTGTCTTCCCCATCAGAGAATCATTGTCTGCTCCTTCCAAAGTAAATAAAAATATAATGTATAAGCATCCCAAAGTGATTAAACAAAAAGTTGGTAAAACTCAAATTAAACATGAAGCCTCTAAATTTAATGATTTGGTCTCTGTTCCTCCTCATAATTTAAAAATTAAATGTGGTTTGTTAAATATTAGGTCTCCAAATCCCAAGTCTCTGCTAGTTCATGATCTGTTAATTGATCATCAGACTGATTTAATATCCCTTACAGAGACTTGGTTAGGGCAAGAGGATTATGTTGGTTTAAATCTCCAGTGCTTTCAACACCATCCAACCAACAAGAAGACAAGAAAAACAAGAGCAGCGAATATACATATGTACACATAAATATATACACACAGTGCAGAGCATTGTAGCTAGATGGAATAAACAGCATAACCGTCTACTTAGTTATCCTACATAGTATGAATATGTACCCATACATATTGTCACCCTCCGTAGCGACCGATATTGTCCTAGTTGTATACTGGAGGGGACCATTTGTGTAAGTCTATTGCGTCTTTTGCATTCAATACTATTAGGTCGTCACTTTTTTTGCTATCTCTGCGAGCAGCCCGGCTTAGGTTATACAGTCTGACAGCCGTAGGTAGGAAGGACCTGCGAAACCTCTCGGTTGCGCACCTAGGATGATGTAGTCTGCTGCTAAATGAGCTCCTCAGTGCGTTCAGTATGTCCTGCATAGGGTGGGACTCAGACTCCAGCAGAGATGACAGTTTAGCCACCATCCTTCTCTCTTCCATCTCCTCCACTGGGTCAAGGCGTTTCCCCAGGACAGAGCTAGCTTTCTTGATCAGTTTGTTCAGTCTCTTCCTATCGGCTGCTGTAATGCCACTGCCCCAGCAGACCACTCCAAAAGTGATGGCTGATGCCACCACCGTGTCGTAGAATGTCTTCAGCAGCGCCCCTTGTACACCAAAAGACCTGAGTCTCCTCAATAGGAACAGCCTGCGCTGTCCCTTCTTGTAGAGTGCATTGGTATTGTGTGACCAGTCTAGTTTATTGTTCAGATGAACACCCAGGTACTTGTAGGATGTCACAATCTCAATGTCTGTTCCCTGTATGTTTACTGGTGCTGTGAGGGGTTGTCCTTGCCTGCGGCAGTCCACCACCAGCTCCTTAGTTTTCCTCGCGTTGATCTGGAGGCAGTTCCGATGGCACCAGTCCACGAAGTCCTGGATAAGTCCTCTGTACTCAGCTTCATCACCGTTGGAGATGAGACCGACGATCGCAGAGTCGTCAGAGAACTTCTGTAGATGGCAGTGTGTTGTGTTGTGTGAGAAGTCCGCAGTATAAAGGGTGAACAGGAAGGGAGCCAAAACCGTTCCCTGGGGGCCCCCCGTGCTACCGATGATCGTGTCGGACACACAGTCCCGGGTTCTCACAAACTGTGGCCGGTTAGTGAGGTAGTCCAGGATCCATGATGACAGGTGCTGGTCCACCCCTGCGCACAGCAGCTTGTCCTTCAGGATCATCGTTTGGATGGTGTTGAAAGCACTGGAGAAGTCAAAGAACATGATCCTCACCACATTCCCGGGCTTCTCCAGGTGGGACAGAGAATGGTGAAGGAGGAAGATCACTGCATCCTCCACCCCAATGCCATGCTGGTAGGCGAACTGGAGTGGATCCATTGCTGGCCCCACCAGGGGACGGAGGTGAGCAAGGAGCAGTCTCTCCAGGGTCTTCATTATGTGAGACGTCAGGGCCACTGGTCTGTAGCTGTTCAGGTCTTTGGGGTGGGAAGTCTTTGGTACAGGTACCACACAAGATGTTTTCCACAACTGTGGTACCCTCCCCAGCTTCAGGCTCAGGTTGAAGATGTGCTCCACAATCCCACACAGCTGGTCTGCACAGGACTTGAGGAGCTTCGCGCTGATGCCGTCCAGTCCTGAGGCCTTCCTTGCCTTGATCTTCCTCAGCTCCGTCCTCACCTGGGTCTTAGTGAGAGTCAGGTTGGGGGGCTGTGTACTGGGAGTGGGGGGGTGTTGGTGGAGTGGGGTGTGGACAGCAGGTCTCGATGACTTTAGAGGCAGCAGTCGTTGTTGTGCAGTCGGGGTGGAGGGCGGTTGGTCAAACCTATTAAAAAACGTTCAGATTGTTCGCCCACTCCCTGCCCCCCGTGGCCTGAGGGGAGGTATTCTGGAGCCCAGAGATGGTTTTAAGGTTTCCCCAGACCCCGCCAATGTCGCTCTGTTGCAGCTTGTCCTCCATCTTCTTCCTGAAGCTGTCCTTGCCTTCGCTGATCTTCCTCCTCAGCTCCCTCTGTACGGACTTCAGCATCTCCCTGTTCCCCAACCTGAAGATCCTCTTCTTCTCTCTCAGAAGTGTTTTTATCTCAGGGTTGATCCAGGGTTTGTTGTTCGAGCAACACTGTATGGTCTTGGTGGGTACGGCGTTGTCCACACAGAAGCTGATGTAGTCCGTGATGATGTGAGTGAGGCCATCGATGTCCTCACCATGTGGATCGCAGAGCTACTCCCAGGCAGTGGTTTCAAAACAGTCCTTTAGAGGGGCCATTGCCTCCTCAGACCATAACTTCACTGTGCGCATGACCGGAGGTTGTCTGTGTACTAGGGGTTTGTACACCAGCAGGAGATGAACCAAGTTGTGAGCCAATCTCCCGAGTGGGGGGAGTGGTGATGAAGTGTACACCTCCTTAGTATTTGCATAGAATAAGTCCAGTGTTTTATTGTCTCGAGTGTGGCATGTGACATACTGGGTGAACTTGGGAAGAATGGGGGACAGTGAAATATGGTTGAAATCACCTCAGATGAGGAGGAGAGCATCTGGGTGTTCTTTCAGCAGCCTGCCAGTTACTGAGTGAATGACGTCACGCGCTGTCCCAGCGTTCGCTGTTGGATTTGCATAAATAACAATGCAGATTACGTGTGAATATTCCCTCGGGAGATATGTAGGCCACATGCTAACAGCTAGCAACTCAATGTCTTTGTTGCAGTGTTGTTGTTTAACCGTGATATGTCCCGGTCTGCACCAGGTGTTATTGACATACATTATCATTCCTCCGCCCCTTGCTTTCCCACTGTCTGGTGTTCGGTCTGCCCATATTGCATGGAAACCCTCCAGTTCAATGTTAGCATCTGTTGCTAGTTCTGTTAGCCACGTCTCAGTAAACAGCATCAAGCTACTCTCTATGAAGATGCTCTTGTAGCGAGCGATAGCCGCTAGCTCGTCAGTCTTATTGAGTAGCGATCGTACATTCCCCATAATAACGGATAGGAGGACGGGTCTGTACCTTATATTCCTCGCCCGCCGTCTTACTCCAGCTCGACATCCACGCCGTTTCCGTCTTATTTCTCCCGGTATGTCGAGTTTTTGCGTTAGCATCGTGGGCCGGCTAAGTGCTAACAGCTGGTCTCTATTGTACCGGCTCCTGCAAGAAACAGTGGCTCCGTCCGCTGGCTCAGGAGACATTTGGACAATCTACGTGTCTGTGATGGATAAAGGTGTCGCCGAATCAGAAAGATTAGCAAGAGAGCCAGATAGTAAATAGAAATAGGAAGAAACTGATCTGCTGTTGCAAAAAGGCAGCCTACTCGTGTGGCGCCGGAAGTATGAACTCATTATAGTAGGGGACTTTAATATACATGTAGATGTACTGTAGATAGTGATTGCCTTAATTTAGCATTTAATTCAATATTAGACTTGATGGGGTTTTCTCAGAAAGTAGGAAATTCTACCCATTATCTCCACCATGTGTTGGACCTTGTTCTGACGTATGGCATAGAAATAGAAAATCTGGTAGTGTCTCCTCATAACCCTGTACTGTCAGACCATTGTCTGTTAACCTTTAATTTTACTATTTCTGACTATTTGGCTCCTAAGAAAAATGTTAATACAGTAGATGCCTCTCAGATGATGTTGTTACCAAATTTATGCACATTGTTTCCTCTATGCCATGTGTCAACACAATGGAAATAAGCTATAGACAGCTTGCTCCTTCTGTAATTGATAGCATGGTAGATAGTGTTTCAGCTTCTCTGCATCAGACTCTAGACATGGTGGCTCCTTTAAAAAAGAAAAAGTCTAATTAGAGATTTCTAACTCCTTGGTTCAGCACAGAAACTTGTAGCTTAAAACAGAAGACTCGTCAGTTAGCAAGAAAATGGCGCTCCACTAATTTAGATAAAATCTATTTAGCTTGGAGAAATCATCTTTTAATTTATAAAAAAAATCTCTGAGAAAAGCTAGAACGAATTATTATTCTGCATTAATAGAAGAGAACAAGAATAATTCCAGGTTTCTTTTCGGCACTGTAGCCAGGCTGACAAAGAGTCAGGACTCTGTCAATCCTAGCATTCCCCTAGAGCTTACTAGTCAGGACTTTATGAACTTTTTCAGTAATAAAATTTCATCTATCAGACATAAAATCAGTCAGATTCTTCCCACTGTTAACTTAAATACAGTAACTACTACAACTCCTTCAAATGACATCTGTTTGGATCATTTTACTCCAATTGACCTTTTAGAGTTAGACAAAATAGTTTCCTCACCCAAGCCTTCAACTTGTCTTTTAGACCCTATTCCTACCAGGTTATTTAACCTCTTGCACTCCGGGATACCGCGGGCGGTCATGTCTCTGTGTCCTAGCGCGCCCTCGTGTGCCCTAGGACGCACACTATGCGTCCTAGGGCGCACTGAAAAAAAAAAAGCTGCATTTCCATTCTTCCACTACAGACACAGCCGCGAACAGAAAGCCAAAGGAGTGCTTTGATTGGTTTAGATTTGATTGACATCTCATTCGACTAATAAGAGCCTTGAATTGGGTTTCTGAAACCTTGAAGAACCAATGACTGAAAACCTAGTAAGAAGGACCCGCCTACCAACGGCTGCGAATACAGCGAGCCAATTGATGCAGACAAGTTTGAAAGCATGCGTCCCGTGCGTAAAATCTGTTTTGTGTAAGCCGCTGGGTGACACACATGCGTTCGCCAGTCTTTTTTTCTTACTACTGTTCTTATTTGTTTTGAAAAATCGTTCGCTAAAACCGCAATCATGGAAGCGCAAAACCGCAATAATGGAATCATGGTTTGACCGGGTCGCATGACCAGAACCACGAGTCGTAACAAGCGGTCCAACGTCATGTTCGTCTGACAATGAGGAAGAGAAGTTCGCCAGCGACACTGCTGTTGTGGACAGGTAAGTGTTATAAGCAAAATTATTCTTTATCCCTGAAAATTGTAATCAAAATGACTTTTGACCGATCGGTAAATTACAACTGTACGTCATCGCCACATGACGGACCGGTCCGTGCGCTGCGTCCGGACCGTGAAGGCCCCCCCCCCCGCTACTCTTCTGTAGCGGATTGCAGATATATTGCAGATATTTTAGTACAACTGTGCGTAGTAGACCGCGGCGCACCGTCCCCACTGTCCGTCATGTAGCGATGGACGATGTCCGTCCTCTGTAGTGGGGGGGGGGAGTTGTTATCCTGTACATTACAGATATTTTAGTATAATTTTTAGTGCACTGTAGGTTATTTTTTCTTGTAAAAAAAAAAAGCCACACATTTTTTACGTGGCATGCTTCTTTGTGTGTGGGGGCTTGTTTGTTCATTCATTCATTCATGAATGAATAAACACCCCCCCACACACACACACACAGCCCTGAGTGTCACCTTTCATTAGAGCCCAAGATCAAGCTTCTATATTGAATCATTCAAAAGTTACAGACGTTTTTCCAAACTGTGCCATTTGGCACAATTTGGCACAGTTCAAAAACGCCTGGGAACAACCTGTGAAGAAAGTTGTGTAATATATTCAATTTTTGTGGTATTGTTACAACATTTTGACCTCAGCTGGATATCACTTGGTTCTACATTTCTGTTGCATTTTCCAGCCCAGACCTGACAGCTGTGTGTTATTTGCAAGCATTTGTATCCAAAAAACACCCAGGCGAAATTTATTTTCTTCAAGTTCAGTATGTTTAGATGACTGTAGATTATGACTGTTTTGCCAAAAAATTCAGTGTTTTCTTTTAAATGAGACCAACCCCATGAAGATGCTGCAAAGGTTTGAAGAACAGCTTTTAATTTACTTTGGGTACGTTATTTTTAGGTGTTTTTAGGGAAATTGACCAGAGTGCAAGGGGTTAAAGAAGTCTGCCCATTTATTGGTAGCTTTATTCTTCAAATAATCAATTCTTCATTAACTTTAGGCCATGTGCCGCAGGCTTTTAAAACTGCTGTAATTAAACCCTTACTCAAAAAGCCAACGCTGGATCCAGGAGTTTTAGCTAACTATAGACCAATCTCTAATCTCCCTTTAATTTAAAAAAATCTTAAAAAGAGTTGTTGCTACGCAATTATTTGACCACTTGCAGGGAAATGGTTTATTTGAAGAGTTTCAGTCTGGGTCTAGAATCCATCATAGTACTGAAACGGCCTTAGTGAAGGTCACTAATGACCTCCTGATCACATCTGATAATGGACTTGTTTCTGTACTTGTCCTTTTAGACCTTAGTGCAGCTTTTGATACTATTGATCCAGGGTGTACCCTGCCTCTCGCCCAAAGATGCTGGGATAGGCTCCAGCCCCACTGTGACCCGAAAAGGATTAAGCGGAAGAAGATGAATGAAAGATGAATTGAATCAAATTGAACTTGCCTCAGTTTGGACACTGGTTCATGATTCAACAATAAGAAAGAGACTGGGCAAAAATGGTATCCATGGGAGAGTTCCAAGGTGAAAACCACCACTGACCAAAAAGAACACAAACACTCCTCTCACATTTGCCAAAAAAACGTCACTAACATGGTGCTGGTGGTGTGATGATCTCGGGCTGCTTTGCTGCTTCAGGACCTGGACGACTTGCTGTAATTGATGGAACCAGAAAATCCTGAATGAGAACGTCCGGCCATCAGTTCGTGACCTCAAGCTCAAGTCCTCTATTTTGGCTGAATTAAAACAATTCTGCAAAGAAGAGCGAGCCAAAATTCCTCAGCAGCGATGAAAAAGACTCACTGCCAGTTATTGCAAATACCAGATTGCAATTGTTGCCGCCAAGAGTGGCACAACCAGTTATTAGGTTTAGGGGGCAATTACTTTTTCACATAGGACCAGGTAGGTTTGGATAACTTTTTTCTTTAATAAATGAAATCACCATTTAAAAACTGCATTTTGTATTAACTTGGGTTATCTTTGTCTAATATTAAAATTTGTTTGATGATCTGAAATATGAAAAAGTGTTTGCCCCCTCCCTTGCCCCCTTCCTGATTTCTCATTTTTTTGTATGTTTGTCACGCTTAAATGTTTCAGATCATCAAACAAATTTAAATATTAGACAAAGATAACCTAAGTTAATACAAAATGCAGTTTTTAAATGAAGGGGTTTATTATTAAGGGTAAAAAAAAAATTCAAACCTACATGGCCCTGTGTGAAAAAGTGACACCCCCCCCCCCCCACGTTAAAACATAAATTAACTGTGGTTTATAACATCTTTGGAAAGCTGAGTTCAATTTCTCTTGCCACACCAAGACCTGATGACTGCCACACCTGTTCTCAATCAAGAAATCACTTAAATAAGACCTGCCTGACAAAGTGAAGTAGACCAAAAAGATCCTCAAAAGCTAGACATCATGCTGCAGTCCAAAGAAATTCAGGAACAAATGAGAAACAAAATAATTGAGATCTATCAGTTTGGAAAAGGTTATAAAGCCATTTCTAAAGCTTTGGGACTCCAGCGAACCACTGTGAAAGCCATTATCCACAAATGGCGAAAACATGGAACAGTAGTGAATCTTCCCAGGAGTGGTCAGCTGACCAAAATTACCCCAAGAGAACAGTGACGACTCATCCAAGAGGTCACAAAAGACCCTACAATAACATCCAAAGAACTGCAGGCCTCACTTGCCTCAGTTAAGGTCAGTGTTCATGACTCCACCATAAGAAAGAGACTGAGTAAAAATGGCCTACATGGCAGAGTTCCAAGATGGAAACCACTGCTGAGCAAAAAGAACATAAAGGCTCATCTCAGTTTTGCCAGAAAACATCTTGATGATCCCCATGACTTTTGGGAAAACACACTGTAGACTGACGAGACAAAAGTTGAACTTTTTGGAAGGTGTGTGTTCCATTACATCCAGTGTAAAAGTAACACAGCATTTCAGAAAGGGAACATCATACCAGCAGTAAAACATGGTGGTAGTGTGATGGTCTGGGGCTGTTTTGCAGCTTCAGAACCTGGAAGACTTGCTGTGGTAAATGGAACTATGAATTCTGCTGTTTACCAAAAAATCCTGAAGAAGAATGTCCGGCCATCTGTTCGTGACCTCAAGCTTGTCATGAACTGAGCCCGCGTTTTCGGTTGGCTTGGTTGGATTGTTCTTGGTGGCTCAGGCATTGGGTTTATCATGTGTTGTTTTCATGTCTGTTTATTGTTTCTGTCCATGCCTGTGGCCACTGCTCTGGCCGGCAATCATTAGGCAGCTGTTCGACCCACTTCCTGGTGGGCACTGTCTAGCATTTGCCGGTTGACCACGTCCCCCTCTCTCTCTGACAATCAGCTCTTCGCCCCGGTAATCATCTTTCCCGCACCTCACCCAGGTGTTGCCAATTTGTCATGCCAGCGGTGTTTGTACTTAGGCAGCTCTTTGCCAGTCAAACACCACTGTGTGGTGCACATATGTAGTTTCACGGGCTCACATGTATATGACTGTTCATATGCTCTCATGTATATTCCTGTGTGCTTATGTTGGCTTCACGTCTGAAGAGGAACAAAAGGTCTGGACCTCCTAGGGATGTGAGGAGGATGTGAGAGTTGGCCTTTTGATATGCAAAGAGATGGACATGAAGGATTTCCTGACCACCGAGGTTTGGGTGAAAGAGATAGGAACTGCAGGGGGGATGCATTGTGTTTGAGATTTAAAGACAATGGGATTTTGTGCTTTGATGTCAGGGGTATAAGACTGGCAGTGACATAACGCACGGCCCAGGAGACACACACGCAGGCTCAGAATAGATTCAACAGCTTTATTAGCAACAAGGAAGTGTATGGCTGCGTGTCTGTGGAATAAGAATGTATTGGTGGTGGCGTCTGCGTCAGGCATGGGGGCAGGAGGCCGTACAGCCGGACAACCCTGTGGAGAGAGCAGAGGGAGAAGGGTAACGGGCACCACACCAATACAGGGAAATGATGATGATAGCTGGCTTACTTGGTTGTGACAGGTGGCTGGCGTCGACAAGGGCGGAGCCCGGGAGACAGCGACCTGCGGTACCTGTGGCAGCAGCGTAGAGCCAACGGTGAGGTGATGAAGTCCGCCGCTGGGGATGTCCACCTGTGCACAGGGGAATGCTAGAGGAGAGAGGTAAGGGGAGCTTACCCAGGATATCTTCGCTAGTAGGTTTGAGATCCGTAGTAGCAAAGGGGCTGAAGTAGAGAGACGGCTTCAGGCCGAAGCCCAGGGCAGAGTGGATTAAATACCTCACCGCTGACGAGGAGCAGGTGTGCGCACGGCTGGCGCCGCTGATGAGCAGCGAGTCATAACAGTACTCCCCCCTCTAGCAGCGCCTCCTGGTGATGGTTTTTCCGGGTGCGCTCGATGAAACTCAGAAATGAGTGACCGGTCCAACACCAGCGAGGAAGGCACCCACTGTCTCCACTCGGGTCCATAGCCCTCCCAATCCACCAGGTACTGCAATCTGCGACCCCGACGTCGGGCGTCCAAGATGTCAGCGACGGTCCAGGCCGGATGGCCACCAATCATCCGGGGAGCGGGGTGCACCGCAGGTGGAGGGCAGAGGGGGTCAGAGACCACCGGTTTGATTTTGGAGACGTGGAAGGTGGAATGGATGCGGAGGGAGGAGGGAATAGCCACACGCACAGCCACCGGGTTGATGATCCTGGTTATGGGATAAGGGCCGATGAACCGTTGAGCCAGTTTCTCTTCTCACCCTTTAGGTTTACGTCCTGTGTGGATACCCAAACTTGCTGTCCCACCTGGTAGGCAGGTGCAGGTCTCCTATGTCGGTCCGCCGTAGACTTATTGCGCTCCGCCGTGCGTAAAAGCGCATTACGCGCCGTGGACCAAAGGGAACGGCACCGCCTCAGATGTGCCTGGACAGAGGGGACAGCCAACTCGCCCTCCTGCGCGGGGAACAGGGGTGGATCATAGCCCAAGGATGCTTTAAAGGGCGACATCCTGATGGCAGAGGAGCGAGAGGTGTTGTGGGCGTACTCCACCCAGGCGAGGTAAGAACTCCAGGACGTGGGTTTAGAAGAAGTTACGCAGCGGAACGTAGCCTCCAGCTCCTGGTTTGTCCGCTCACACTGCCTGTTAGACTGGGGGTGATGGCCGGAGGAGAGGCTTACCTTGGCTCCCAGGGCGTTGCAAAATGACCTCCAGACGTCCGAAGAAAACTGGGGGCCACGGTCGGAGACCACGTCGACCGGGATTCCATACAGTCTGACCACGTGCTGGATGAGGAGGTCCACCATCTCCAAGGCTGAGGGAAGTCCACGTAGGGGCACGAAGTGGGCGGCCTTGGAAAAACGGTCAACGATGGTCAGAACTGTGTCAAAGTTGTTGGAGACAGGGAGCCCGGTGACGAAGTCCAGAGCGATGTGCGACCAGGGCCTACCAGGGACGGGCAGGGGCTGGAGCAGACCCGCAGGGGGGGCGTTACCTGACTTATTGGCAGCACAGATGGGGCAGGCCCGGACGTAACGGGTGGCATCCTTCCACAGACCTGGCCACCAAAAGGATCGCTGGAGAAGGTCGATCATCCGCGAAGCTCCAGGATGGCAGGTGAGCTTGGAGGTATGGAGCCAGTGTATAACGTCCCCCCGACGGCAGATGGCACGAAGAGCCTCCCCTCCGGTCCGCCGCCAGGGTCCGGTTCCGATTCCTGCGCCCTCCGGATCTTGTCTTCTATGTCCCATGTAACAGCCCCCACGACGCACGACCTGGGCAAGATGGTATGAGCAACGTCATCTGTGGCCTCCGGGCCAAATTGCCTGGAGAGGGCGTCGGGTAGGCCGTTCTTGGAGCCAGGCCTATATGTGATGCTGAACTTAAACCTTGCAAAGAACAGGGACCAACGCACCTGGCGGGCGTTCAGACGCTTGGCAGATCTCAGGTACTCCAAGTTCTTGTGGTCAGTGAGGACCACAAAAGGCAAGGCTGCCCCCTCCAGCCAGTGACGCCATTCTTGAAGGGCCAGCTTGATGGCAAGAAGCTCTCTGTCCCCCACGTCGTAATTTCGTTCCGCCGGGGACAGGCGCCGAGAGAAGAAGGCGCAGGGTCGCTTGACTCCATTGGCTGGGGACCGCTGGGACAACACCGCCCCCACCCCCGTGTCCGAAGCGTCCACCTCCACAATGCACTGCAGCGCGGGATCGACCTGGCTGAGGACCCGGGAGGAGGAGAACTCCGTCTTCAGCGCCTGGAAGGCCGAAGCGGCCTCTTCAGTCCACCGGAACGGGGTCTTAGGAGAGGTGAGGCAGGTCAGGGGTCCGACGATGGCTCCAAAGTTCGGGACAAAGCGGCGGTAGAAATTGGCGAACCCAATGAACTGCTGAACCTGCTTTCGAGAGGTTGGTGTGGGCCAATCCACCACTGCTTTGATCTTCGCTGGGTCCGGAAGCACCTGGTCATGGGAGATGACGAACCCCAGGAAGGAAGTTGTTTTGGCGTAGAATTCACATTTTTCCGCCTTGACGTACAGACGGTTCTCCAGCAGTCTCTGCAGGACCCGCCTCACATGGACCCGGTGTTCATCCCTGGACCTGGAGAAGATGAGAATGTCATCCAGGTAGACGAATACGAACAGGCCGATGAAGTCCCGGAGGACGTCATTGATGAGGCGCTGAAAGACGGCTGGAGCGTTGGTCAACCCAAACGGCATCACGAGATATTCAAAATGCCCGTTTGGGGTTCGGAAGGCGGTTTTCCACTCATCTCCCTCCCGGATCCAGACGAGGTGGTAAGCGCTGCGGAGATCCAGCTTAGTAAACCAGGTCGCCCCCTGGAGGGAGTGGAAGGCAGTGTCTATAAGGGGCAGGGTGTACCGGTCCTTCTCCGTGATATCATTGAGAGCCCGATAGTCGATACAAGGACGAAGAGATCCATCCTTCTTTCCAACGAAGAAGAACCCTGCACCTACTGGAGAGGAGGACGGTCGGATAATCCCAGCACTGAGCGACTCCTTTAAGTAGCTGTTCATTGCCTCCTTCTCCGGCGCTGACAGACTGTAGAGGTGTCCTGAGGGTAAGGGCGCCCCCTGGCGGATGTTAATGGCGCAGTCGTAGGGCCGGTGAGGAGGTAGAGACATCGCCTTGGATTTACTGAAAACGGCACCCAGGTCGTGGAACTCTGAGGGCACAAGGGTGAGATCCGGGGGCGCGGTGTCCTGAGCTGTGGGAGGCGAGGACGGGGCGCAGGCCGCGGATTGGAGGCAGGTACCCATGCAGAAGGTGCTCCACGCTGAAACCTTCCCAGTCTTCCAGTCCAAGGCGGGGTTGTGGAGGTGGAGCCAGGGATAACCGAGGATGACAGGTGTTACTGAGGTGGGCAGGACGTAAAAGGAGATATCCTCCCGATGGTTTCCAGAGATGATCACCGGGACAGGGGATGTTTGGTGAGTTACCTTTCCCAGGGAAACTCGGGAGAGATTAACCAGGGTGAGAGGAGTATCGAGGGGGTGACAGTGGATGCCCAGTCGGGTTGCCAGGCTTTGTGAAATAAAGCTACCCTCCGCGCCTGAATCCACCAGTGCATGTGTGAGATGCCCAGTGTGGTTGTGACAGAAGCAGATGGGCAGCGTCAAATGTGTGAGGGGATTTAACCAATTAGCGTCCGCGAGGCCCCCTACAGTGACTCGCAGACCACCTCGTTTGGCTTCTCCGGACAACTCTCCACCGTGTGCTGGCTACCTCCGCAATACATGCAGAGGCCCAGGTCACGACGGCGCTGTTTCTCCGCCAGGGGGAGCTTTGTCCGGCCCGTCACCATTGGTTCCGACTCCTCGGAGACCTCCGGCGGCGGTAACGCCAGGTGGCGAGCTTGGGGCAGAGGTGCAGAGGCACCCCGCGAGCGAGAAGACTGCTTCCGCTCGGAGGTGCGCTCGCGCAGCCTGTTATCCAAGCTGATGGTGAGGGAAATCAGCTCCGCCAGCGTCTCCGGGGTATCCCGTCCAGCCAGCTCATCCCTCAGACCGGAGTTTAGACTGCGGAGGAAGATGCCGCAGAGTGCGCGCTCTTCCCAGCCAACTTCCTCCGCGGTAACCCGGAAGTCGATCGCGTATTCGGCCGCCGATCGGCTCCCCTGTTGGAGTCCGAGAAGACAGTCGACCTGGACACTGTCCAAACGCGAATGATCGAACACTTCCAGAAATTGTCGCACGAACTGGCCATAGGTGAGGGTAGCGTAGCTGGGCTTCACCATAATGGCGTAAGCCCAGGTAAGCGCACGACCCTCAAGGAGATTTCCTATATAGCCAATTCTGCTATGGTCTGAGGGAAAATCTCCGGGAACGCGAAGAAACACGGACTCACACTGCATAATAAAACCCTTGCTCCACCCAGCTTACCGCTGAAGCGAGCCGGAGTGGGGATTGGTGTGAGCCGTGTTGGCGTACCCGGAGCAGGCTGGACAGCCACCGGAGCCGCAGGAGCCACGCCACCCGGACGAGCCGAGGGGAACGGCTGCTGGGGGTCCAAGCGGTCTAATCGGTTAGTGATGTTTATTAATTGATTTAATATCACCTGTTGCTGATAGGCTATTGAATCCACCCGAGCCTCGAGGGTGGAAAGACGGCGTGCGAGCCCGCTGTCTGCCGAGCCGCTCTGCTGAAGCCGTACTGACATAACGCACGGCCCAGGAGACACACACGCAGGCTCAGAATAGATTCAACAGCTTTATTAGCAACAGGGAAGTGTATGGCTGCGTGTCTGTGGAATAAGAATGTATTGGGGGTGGCGTCTGCGTCAGGCACGGGGGCAGGAGGCCGTACAGCCGGACAACCCTGTGGAGAGAGCAGAGGGAGAAGGGTAACGGGCACCACACCAATACAGGGAAATGATGATGATAGCTGGCTTACTTGGTTGTGACAGGTGGCTGGCGTCGACAAGGGCGGAGCCCGGGAGACAGCGACCTGCGGTACCTGTGGCAGCAGCGTAGAGCCAATGGCGAGGTGATGAAGTCTGCCGCTGGGGATGTCCACCTGTGCACAGGGGAATGCTAGAGGAGAGAGGTAAGGGGAGCTTACCCAGGATATCTTCGCTAGTAGGTTTGAGATCCGTAGTAGCAAAGGGGCCGAAGTAGAGAGACGGCTTCAGGCCGAAGCCCAGGGCAGAGTGGATTAAATACCTCGCCGCTGACGAGGAGCAGGTGTGCGCGCGGCTGGCGTCGCTGATGAGCGGCGAGTCATAACAGGCAGATGTTGGGGGTTCTGCCTCTCTTTTCTGATTTGAATGTTGGAGAGTGTGTTGTGAAATAAAATGGAACTTGAGAAATAACTCAGCCTCATCCTTTCCACACAATCTCCACACTGGTGACCTTTAGACGTATTATGGCCGGTGACGATTCTCCTGCACTGGACTCATCAGGAGCCAGCCAGGCTAATGCAGCTACCACAGTCCAGCTACCGGATTTCTGGCAGAATAGCCCGCGCTCCTGGTTTAACGCAGTCGAGGCACAGTTCCATCTCCAGAGGGTTTCGGCAGACGCCACGAAATTCTACCATGTGGTTGCAAAGCTGGACAGCCACACAGCCCAGCGAGTAGAGAGCCTGATTAACCACCCGCCAGACGACGACAAGTACGGCACATTGAAGGCTGCTCTCATCCGTTTTTTCACCCCCTAGCTGGGAGAGCGAGCAGAGAAGCTCCTGGTATTGACTGAGTGCGAGGTCGACAGACCTGCAGACCTGATGGCAAAGATGCTGAGTTTGAGAGACTCCGAAGATGATGGTTTTATCTTCGCCCACCTTTTCCTCAGGACACTACCGTCAGCGGTGAGAGTTACCCTGGCCAGTTCACAGCTGCTGGCCCACCGGGACTACCACGAGCTGGGCCAGGAGGCGCAGCGACTCGTTGACGCCCATAGACGACACACGGCCATGACCGCAGCAGCGGAGCTGGGCGCAACATCCGGAGTTGGCAGGGGGCCAGAGGCTGCGGTGCCACACTCACCGACGACAGCAGCTGTGGAGGCCAGGAGACGCGGAGTGGACGACGTCCTTTGCTTTTACCATCGCCGTTTCGCCGAGAGGGCACGCAAGTGCATTCCACTGTGCCAGTTCAAGCGCTCGGGAAACGCCAAGACCAGGAGTCGGTAGCAGCTGCAGCTCTCGGTGAAGAGAACAAGCTGCTCTACCTGAGGGACGTGCGATCGGGGAGGCACTTCCTCGTGGACACAGGTTCCCAGCTGAGTTTCATCACACCTTCCTACACTGACCGGCTGGCGCCTTCCAGTGGCCCTGTGGCGTCAGCAGCGAACGGCTCGGTGATTAAGACCTTCGAGGAGAAGACCCTGTCTCTGTCTTTACACGGCCGCACATTCGAGTGGACTTTCGTCATAGCGGCAGTCAATTTCAACATGTTAGGTGCTGATTTTTTGTGCTCACATGGTTTGTTGGTCGATCTTGCTAACAGACGCCTGGTTAATGCACTCTCTTTTTCTTCTATTCCCTGTACAGCGCGAGTGATTCTGCCAACAGCACAAGCCAACGTCACAGCTGCAGGTGGTAAGTTCCACACACTCCTCAATCAGTTTCCAGCACTCACGGTGCCAACATTTTTGGCGACCGTGGCTAAACACGGGGTGGAACATTTTATTACTACCACCGGACCGCCTGTTTTTGCAAAAGCTCGGTGCTTGGATTCAGCTAAACTGGCCATAGCACGCGAGGAATTCGCCAACCTAGAAAAATTGGGCATCATCAGACGTTCAAAGAGCCCTTGAGCTTCACCGCTTCACATGGTCCCTAAAACTGATGGCTCGTGGCGGCCGTGCGGTGATTTTCGCAGGCTGAACACTGCTACAGCACACGACCGCTACCCAATCCCACATATCCAGGATTTTTCAGTTCATTTGGCGGGGACGCACATTTTTTCTAAGATAGACTTAGTGTGCGGTTATCATCAGGTCCCAGTCCACACTGAGGACATACCCAAAACAGCGGTAATAACTCCTTTCGGGCTTTTTGAGTTTTTGCGCATGCCGTTTGGGCTTAAAGGCGCAGCGCAGACTTTCCAACGCATGATGGACGCGGCATTGCGCCATCTTCCTTTCGTGTTCGTCTACCTGGACGACATTTTAGTAGCCAGTGCGTCCGAGGACGAACACGAAAATCACCTCACGGTAGTTTTCCGGAGGTTGGCAGAGCACAGGCTAATAATCAATCCAGCGAAGTGTCAGTTCGGGGTGGCGCAGATTGATTTTTTGGGGCATTGCGTCTCTCCTGAAGGTGCAGTTCCTCTGCCTGACAAGGTGCGTGCGGTGGCAAATTTTCCCCAGCCACAAATGGTCAAAGCGTTACAGGAGTTTTTGGGAATGGTGAATTTTTATAACCGTTTCCTTCCCCCCGCGGCGCAGCTCATGCAACCATTGTACGCTGCGCTTAAAAAACAAAAACCCACAAATAAAATTGAATGGTCCTCCGAGCGGGAGCGCGCATTCTCTGAAGTCAAAACAGCCTTGGCAAACGCTGTGTTGTTGGCACACCCAGTCCCAACGGCCCGCATGGCACTCACTACTGACGCATCAGAGGTGGCAATAGGGGCGGTTGTCGAACAGTATGTGGCTGGAGCCTGGCAGCCGCTCGCGTTTTTCAGCAGGACTTTGCGCGATAGTGAGCGGAAATACAGCGCATTCGACAGGGAGTTGTTAGCCCTCCATTTGGCTATTCGCCACTTCCAGTTTTGGCTGGAGGGACGCCGTTTCACCGCGTTCGTTGACCACAAGCCGCTGACTTTTGCAATGGCCAAGATTTCAGAACCGTGGTCAGGCCGGCAGCAGAGACAGCTGGCCGCAATTTCGGAGTTCACTACCGTTATCCAGCATGTAGCGGGCAAACTTAATGTAGTGGCAGACTGCCTCTCGCATGCGGTGGCTGCTCCAGCCTGCGTAGAGGTAGATTTCGCAACTGTTGCCGTGGACCAGGGTAGCGACGCGGAAGCGTGCGCGGCCCCAGTCCGCGTGGGGATAGATTACGCAGCCATGGCCGCGGAGCAGGGTAGCGACGCGGACGTGCGCGGCCCCAGTCCGCGTGGGGAAAGATTACGCAGCCATGGCCGCGGAGCAGGGTAGCGATGCGGACGTGCGCGCGCTCCAGTCTGGACCAACAGGGTTAAGGCTGGAGGACAGGGTGTTGCAAGACGGTATGCCCCCCCTAATCTGTGATGTTTCCACCGGGCGACCCCATCTGGTGGTTCCGGCCTCGTGGCGCCGCCGCGTTTTTGACTCGGTTCATTCTCTGGCGCACCCAGGGGTGCGCGCTTCAATCAAAATGGTGGGGGAGAAATTTGTATGGCTGGGCCTGCGTAAGCAGGTTTGAGAGTGGGCGTCAGCCTGCATGGCTTGCCAGCGGTCCAAAGTGCATAGACACACGAGAGCTCCTTTGGAGCCGTTTCATATTCCAGCTAAAAGGTTTGATCATGTCCACGTGGACCTCGTAGGCCTCCTACCACCCTCGCAGGGCTGCACACATCTTCTGACAATGGTCGACCGCACCACGCGCTGGCCGGAAGTGGTTCCCCTGTCGTCAACTACAGCCGAGGAGGGGGCGCGCGCTTTTTTAACTGCTTGGGTAGCACGTTTTGGAGTTCCGTCGGATATTACGTCTGACAGAGGCCCACAATTTGTTTCCGAACTTTGGTCAGCGATGGCCCGCAGCCTGGGAGCAACGATCCACTGCACGACCGCGTATCACCCGCAGGCTAACGGGTTATGCGAAAGTTTTCACAGGTCGCTGAAGGCGGCTCTCAGAGTGTCGCTTACGGATGCAAATTGGGTTGACAAACTATCATGGGTTTTATTGGGGTTGCGTTCTGCACCTAAAGAGGATTTAGACGCCTCCCCAGCGGAGCTAGTGTTCGCACAACCACTTCGGCTGCCTGGGGAATTTCTCCCTAACAACCCAGCGCCAGAGTTCTCCTCGGCTCAGCGTTTGCAGAATAGCATGGGCCCGAGTGCCCTACCCGGCCCCGTTCACCACAGTTTTCCGCGTGTTTTTGTGCCCAAAGCTTTAAAAAATGTGGAGTTTGTTTTTGTCAGGCATGATGCCCACCGCACAGCTCTGCGACCGCCATACGATGGACCATTTAGGGTGCTGGAAACAGGTGATAAGCATTTTTTGCTAGATTTGGGGGGCAGAAAGGAGGTGATTGGCATAGAAAGACTCAAACCTGCTTTTGTGATGGCTGACGAAACTGTGCAGTTGGCGAGAGCCCCGCGACGGGGTAGACCCCCTAGGGAGCATTCCCCAGTACACCCACAGAGATTGACTAACAGTTTTAATCCCCAGACAGCAGCTCCACAGCAGGAGGATGCCGCGAAAGAGGTTAAGCCCGTCTGCAGCAGATACGGCAGACGGTTGAGACCAAGACAGCATGTGGACTGATGTGTGGTGATTTTATTATGACATGCAATCTGTGTTTGGTTGTTCCCTCTTAGACGTTTGGGGGGGGGGGGGTTATATGTGGTGCACATATGTAGTTTCACGGGCTCACATGTATATATGCTGTTCATATGCTCTCATGTATATTCCTGTGTGCTTATGTTGGCTTCACGTCTGAAGAGGAACAAAAGGTCTGGACCTCCTAGGGATGTGAGGAGGATGTGAGAGTTGGCCTTTTGATATGCAAAGAGATGGACATGAAGGATTTCCTGACCACCGAGGTTTGGGTGAAAGAGATAGGAACTGCAGGGGGGATGCATTGTGTTTGAGATTTAAAGACAATGGGATTTTGTGCTTTGATGTCAGGGGTATAAGACTGGCAGATGTTGGGGGTTCTGCCTCTCTTTTCTGATTTGAATGTTGGAGAGTGTGTTGTGAAATAAAATGGAACTTGAGAAATAACTGAGCCTCATCCTTTCCACACAATCTCCACACTATACGGTCGTTCTTCACCGTGGGACCGTCACGTCGGGGAAGGAGTGTTTGTGTGTGCTCGCTGGGGAACTTGGATTACTCAGACTGCTCCGGTGCCGTGAGTAAACTGTTAGCATTTCTGTGTGCAGTTGTGCTGCTACACTCATAGTGTTTCCTTGTGCGGCACAACTGCTACGCTTTGGCACTGAACTGCCCAGTTGATTCTCCCCGTTCTGTCGAGCGTCCTGGAGGACTCTTAGTTTACCTGAGCTGTCTTGTCGTTTTGTGTTGCCCATTTTGTATCAATAAATGTGTGTTTGGTGTAACCCTGCACTTAAGTCCATTCTTCCTTCTCCTCCTCCGTGCGCTTTTCCACAGCGCACGGGGAGCTTATGACAAAGCTGAAGCACACTTGGGTTCTGCAGCAGGACAGTGATCCAAAACACACCAGCAAGCCCACCTCTGAATGTCTTAAGAAAAACAAAATGAAGACTTTGGAGTGGTCTAGTCAAAGTCCTGACCTGAATCCGACTGAGATACTGTGGCATGTCCTTAAAAAGGTGGTTCATGCTCGAAAACCCTCCAATGTGGCTGAATTACAACAATTCTGCAAAGATGAGTGGGCCAAAATTCCTCCACAGCACTGTAAAAGACTCATTGTCAGTTATCACAGACGCTTGATTGCAGTTGTTGCTGCTAAGGTTGGCCCAACCAGTTATTAGGTTTAGGGGGGCAATCACTTTTTCACACAGGGCCATGTAGGTTTGGATTTTTCCCCCCTTATTAATAAACACCTTCATTTAAAAACTGCATTTTGTGTTTACTTGTGTTATCTCTGTCTAACTGCACCATACTCATCCTTTCCTGACACTGACACCCAGGTGCTGTCTGTACAGGAGTATGAGGTGAGGAAAGTGTTCAGATCCGTGAATCCAAGGAAGGCGGCTGGTCCGGATGGCGTACTTGGAAAAGTACTCAAAGCCTGTGCCTTTGAGCTTGCCCCGGTGTTCACAAAAATCTTTAATCTGTCTCTGTCACAAGCCGCTGTTCCACCCTGCCTTAAATCAGCTGTCATAATCCCTGTCCCTAAAAAGCATGCTGTGGACTGTTTAAATGATTACAGACCCATTGCTCTCACCTCTATTGTCACAAAATGCTTGGAGAGACTTGTACTGAGGCACATCGAAACCAGACTACCCACGACCTTTGACCCCTTTCAGTTTGCTTACAGGGAAAACAGGTCAATGGAGGATGCCATCACCGTTGCTCTCCACTCAGCTCTGGAACATCTAGAACACAAGAACTCATACGTCCGGATGCTCTTTGTCGATTATAGCTCTGCATTTAATACTATTATACCACATATTCTGATTAGGAAACTGGTTCACCTTGGTCTTCACACACAGCTCTGCTCCTAGATTATGGACTTTCTCTCAAACCATCCCCAAACTGTTAAACTTGGCCCTCACCTTTCCTCTACTGTTATTCTCAGCACCGGCTCCCCACAGGGCTGTGTGCTGAGCCCACTTTTGTATTGTTTGTACACCTCTGATTGCACACCTATTCATCCGTCCAACTGCATCATTAAGTTTGCAGATGACACAACTGTGGTGGGACTCATCTCAGGGAGGATGAGTCCGCCTACCATGATGAGGTTCAAAATCTGTCTCTGTGGTGCTCTGCAAACAATCTGATTTTAAATACAAAGAAAACTAAAGAACTCATATTGGACTTCAGGAAACGCAGAGCTGACCCATCCCCCATTTTTATCAATGGTGACTGTGTGGAAATAGTGCACAGCTATAAATTTCTTGGCATACATATCACAGACACCCTTTCTTGGACCACAAATACCACAGCTATCGTTAAAAGAAGGCCCAGCAACGTATCCACTTCCTCAGGATTTTAATAAGAAACAACCTTTGTAAGAGGCTGCTGATGACCTTTTACCGCTCTGCTGTTGAAAGCATCTTGACATACTGCATCACGTCTTGGTATGCAGGCTGCTCTGTTGCGGACAAAACAGCACTACAGAGAGTTGCAAGAACTGCGGAAAAAGTCATTGGCTGCCCTCTTCCATCACTCCAGGACATTGTTAACACCCGTTATCATACAAGAGCCAGGACCATCAGTACAGACATTTCTCACCCCGGTCATCATCTTTTTACTCTCTTGCCCTCAGGGAGGCGATATAGGTCAATTAAATCGCACTCCCTAGATTTATTAACAGTTTATTTCCAAAAACCATTTACTTTTTAAATCACCAATACATATCATAGTCACTAGTACATTATATCTGGCAGGGAAAGAAATTTTTATCTTTATTCTTAAATGTGTCTTTCGAATACATTCTGTTAACTTGACATAAAGATGACTGCACTTTTTTTTCACTTTTCAAGCTCTTTTTAATGCTGATATGTTATGTTCTGTGTGTTTTGCCATGGTTGTTGTTGATGTGTATGGATTGAGTGTTGTTTGTAGTTTTTTTATGTGGGAGGAGGTATGTGCAGTTTCGTTGTGTTTTTTATGCAATGACAATAAAGGCTCTATCTAGCTATCTATCTAATATTTAAATTTGTTTAATGATCTGAAACATTTAAGTGTGACAAACATACAAAAAAAAAGAGAAATCAGGAAGGGGCAAACACTTTTTCACACCAATGAAGTTTCCAAGTCAAAATACACAGTTATAGTTTGCGGTGGGTTTTACAGGCTACAGCATGTTTCCTCTTATTTACTGGGTGTGCAGTAGTGTTGGCTCTGCAAGTGTTACCATTGGTTGTACAATTGTGCATAACATCCTGCTCAAAGCTCTGTTTCTATTTAAATAAAAGCTTTGTGTACATTTTGTCATTGCTGAGAACAGCCCTGCAAGGTTCAGCTGATGGTACTGTGGAGACAGAAAATCTAAACAGTGCACAACAAATTTCATTGCATGATTTAGTTTTGGTAGTTCTGTGGGCTTAACACACTGAAGATGAGCATGCTTATAAACTGAGTTCATTAACAAACTTAGTAAAACCAACAAACCGCTGAGGGAACCTCCAAGTAGAAATGTATTTGTTTGTTCATTTGATGGAAAAGTTGAATACAGGACAGGGAAAGAATAAGAGAGCAAACCCCTAAATAACAGCATAATTAATTATAAATAATCAAAAGAGGCTTTTCATTTGGGAGTAAGAAGGATGTTTTCATAACATCCTTAGGACTTTAACTTAATATAGGGTCCAGCTGGATTAAAATATGCTGTAGTCATTGACAACAGCATGAATTCAATGTCCACTATAACCAGTGAATAATAATGTTTTAACTGAATGAGTGAATGAATGAATGCAGTCTTTTATTAATTTAAAACATAGATATTTTTCATTGTCCCCTTTTAATTTTGTCACGATAAAACAGAAAATAGTTGTGACTGTGATACTCACCCACGTGCACAGATAGACGTGATGTGAAGCTCCTTTGCTCTTTACCCCTTAAGTGCATTTTGGAGAGCTTTTTTTAAGGTGTTATATATTTTAATTTCCCCCCACAGAGACACCAGTTGCCAATCAAATGTGTTTTAAAGATATTTTGAGGTCCAAATAATTCCATGTGTCCTGCTGCCTGAGGCCCGAATGCCCCTCCCATTCCCTTTGCTCCAACAGGAGCTGCAGGCTGGTTTCTGTGGCTCCTCTCCTTCATAGTCAGGCAGGTTTGTCTGTTAATTGTCCTAAAGTACATGCTGTGGCACACTGACGATAGCACCACACACGCTATGGACGTGGGGACGCACGCATGACGTGACATCATCACGCCGTGACTATATTAGGGGGCTGACAGTGGGAGATGGTCTCTCTTTGGTGTGCCACCTTTGGCCTGCTACCTGCTGCACCACACCTCCCTTAGCCTGTTATTAGCTGATTGTTATATTGTTCCATGTGTTGGCTAGCAGTTCTTTAAAATTAACCCTCAACACAGACAACGTGTCTGCTGGTCTCATTTCCAGACATAACACATGCAGTTGGTGATTTATTTTTCCCCCTTGTTCTGTCAAGCAGCTAGCTAAGCAGAACAAAAAAATGCTTCCCTTAGGCTGCATGTCCACCAAACGCGTTTTTTCCACTCTCGGTGACTATTTTCCTTTCATTCGAGGGCGCTCAGCGCTGTAAACGCTGGACTACATAGAGAACTAGAAAAGCACTCGGAGAGCGCAGACCTCCACCAAGCACCACAGTTCCCCTCATACAGTGTTTGTGTGTACGTTTTCAGATTCCTTGACGATGAAAACATATGACTAGCAATTTGACAATGATATGATTAGTGGTTCAGTAGTTATTCACGAAAATGACATTTTCCGTAATGGCGGCCACAGTTCCCCCCATACAGTGTTTGTGTGTACGTTTTCAGATTCCTTGACCACGAAAACATATGACTAGCAATTGGATTGACAATGATAGGATTAGTGGTTCAGTAGTTATTCAGGAAAATGGTATTTTCTGTAATGGCGGCCACAGTTCCCCCCATACAGTGTTTGTGTGTACGTTTTCAGATTCCTTGACCATGAAAACATATGACTAGCAATTGGATTGACAATGATAGGATTAGTGTTTCAGTAGTTATTCAGGAAAATGGCATTTTCCGTAATGGCGGCCACAGTTCCCCCCATACAGTGTTTGTGTGTACGTTTTCAGATTCCTTGACCATGAGAACATATGACTAGCAATTGGATTGACAATGATAGGATTAGTGGTTCAGTACTTATTCAGGAAAATGGCATTTTCCGTAATGGCGGCCACAGTTCCCCCCATACAGTGTTTGTGTGTACGTTTTCAGATTCCTTGACCATGAAAACATATGACTAGCAATTGGATTGACAATGATAGGATTAGTGGTTCAGTAGTTATTCACGAAAATGGCATTTTCCGTAATGGCGGTTTTCTTCTGGACGGTGATCTGGATCATCCCCAAAATTTAATCAGTTCTTCCTTGTACCATTTCCAACAACGCCTGAAAGTTTCATCGAAATCCGTCCAAAGCTTTTTGAGTTATCTTGCTAACCAACAGACAGACAGACAAACAGACAGACAAACGCTGGCAAAAACATAACCTCCTGGCCTTCGGCCTGGCGGAGGTAATGAAAGGAAAATAATCGTCCAGAGTAGAAAAAGCACACCCTCGACACTGAAACGCTCTCGGCGGTGGCCGATTTTTGTCGCAGCACTCAGAGCTGAAAAAAGTTCAACTTTTCAGAGACTGCAGCTGAGCTTGTCAATGTCAGACCTTGCAGCCAATCAGAACTGCTGCGTGGGCGGGACATAGGACGCCAGTACTAGTCTGTACTCATACTCCTGCTTTCCGTCATCATCATCCATCAACATCCAGAGCTGCTAGAAAACAATTCCTGTCCATTGTTTTTTAGAGACTGCTATTAAAAAATCAGTAAAAAGTCTGACCATAGGAAAAGTGGAAGTGCTGAGTTGAGAGTGATAATATGTTGCTGGGATACAGGGCACAGGCTTTTTTTGTTTTTGTTTTTTTTTCCAGAGCCGCACACAAACACTAAAAAAAATGCTAAGGGGGGTGGGGCAACAAAAAATGCGTTTGGTGGACATGCAGCCTTATTATGCCGAACAGATTTACTTGGCCAAAACGAGTTTGATACAGCACATATCTATGTACTGTATATTATTTATAAACTCCTCTTGTAATAACTTTTAATACTTTATTTAAATTGTTTTACGCATGATAGACCCGACGGGGTGGGGGTGGGGGGCAAACAGAAAAAACAAACAAACTGACATAACTGAAACAAACAGAAGACAAACTGTTTCTTCTTGTGAAAAGGTCTCATTACGAGTCTGGTATCTGCACCTGTAAAAGAACATACACTACCCACAAAAAGTTAGGGATATTTGGTTTTCGGGTGAAATTTCAAGATGCACCTGAAATGCACTATAACCTTTACAGTTGAACTTAATTTGACCTTCTCTAATCTTTTGAATGCACATGTCCAACTGTTTAATGTTTCAATACATTTTGCATAACTTGCTGTTCTCTAACAAGGTGCTTAACGGCAAAATTCACAACAGATGTTTGATCCATGAGTTTACCAATAAATTTTCTGGTTCAATTAGGATTGATATTTAAACAGTCCTCTTCATCATGCTGTTCACATTTTGACATCATGAAACCAAGACGAAACCTAACAATTGATCAACAGTACCTCGCCATTGCGAGGCTTCAAACAGGATGTTCTCAGAGGGAAGTGACGACTGAGCGTAGAATGTCACAAACTGTCATCAGCAGGCTGCAACAGAGATACAGAGAGACTGGAAGAGTCACAGAAGGGCATGGAAGTGGACGTCCTTTGGCCACATCCCACGCTGATGACTGCTTCATTGTGAACATGCCCTGCAGAACTGGATGATGAATGCCACTCAACTCCAGACACATTTAAGGGAGGTGAGAGGCACCCAAGTATCATTCGAAACCATTTACATCAGCGTGGTCTGCGTGTTAGATGACCTGCAAGGATACCTGACCACGTCACCAAGCACATCCGTCATCGTCTTGCGTGGGCCATCAAGAATTTACGCTAGACAAGGGACCAGTAGGTCCCAGTGCTGTTCTCTGATTGTCGATTCACGTTGAGCAGAAATGATGGCCGCCAATGATGTTGGAGATGTAAGGAAGAGTGCTATGCATCAGCCACTGTTGTCACCAGACGAGCCTTTAGTGGTGGTGGTGTTACAGTCTGGGCAGGTGTGTCTAGTCAATACAGAACTGCCCTACACCTTATGAATGGTACAGTGACAAGCTGATGCTACCTGAAAAATATCATTAATCTAGTCATTGTGCCCCTGCATGAACAACACAGGCCTAATTTCATCTGTATGGATGACAATGCTCCAGCTCATCAAGGTGGCATCATTAGGGAACGGCTGCTGGAGGCTGGGGTACCTCAAATGGAGTGGCCTGCACTTTCTCCAGACCTGAATCCATTAGAAAACCTATGGGATCAGCATGAGTCGCTGTGTAGAGGCCCCTAACCCTGCACCCCACAACCTCAATGACCTGAGGACCGTCCTTCAAGAAGAGCGGAATGTCATGCCTCAGCAAACAGTAAGTCAATTTGTCTGTCTCACTTTACTGAGGAAAAAGTTCAATGAAATGCAACATGACCGTTCAGACTGAAGTCGCCTTGAAAAACATCACATAGGTATCTGAATTAGGACCACATATGAGAATGGCTTGGGTCTGGTCTGAAAAAATCAGATGTGGGCTGTTCAGACTGTCATTAAAAAATTAGATATGTGTCACGTGTGCAAAAAAATCAGTATTGAGCATTAAGACCTGCAGTGTGAACGTAGCCTAAGTCAACTTGTGAACAGCATGAGACGTCATTGTCAAGCTGTAATTGATGCTCAAGGGCCCATGACAAGTTACTGAGACACTGACATTTTAGTTGTGGTATACCCACCACTGTTGTTGGCTTTTGTTTCAGTAAATTGTTTGAGATGAGGAAATCACCATTGCATGCTTCTACTTAAATGCCCTACTCTCATGACATAATATCACTGTGGGGTGAACTTTTAACATTTTCCATAAATTTCACCAGAAAGCCAAATATCCCTTGCTTTTTGTGAGCAGTGTATGTGTGCATGCGTGTGTATAAGAGCGCACTCAAAGTGAGTGTATGCGTGTCAGTGATTTGCCAGGAAACATACAAAGAGGGTAGCAGGTCACAGCAACCCCCCCCCCCCCCCCCATGGAAACACCAAGCAAGCAAGACAGTGCCACCAACCCCCACAGAGCACAAATGCCCCGAAGCTAGCAAGCCTCAGGACAAGGGGGGATAGTGGTTGTGGGGGGATATTCATAAATTTAGCATACATTGTTAATGTAATTTCAGTACAAACTTGTAAGAATAAAAGCGCAAACATACGATAAAAGATGCTAATTTACAATTTAAAAAGTCCCGGATTTGCAAGAAAAAAGTGACATTTTCATATGAAAAGACAAAACCTCCAAATGCCCCCCTACAAAAAAACATTTCCAAGAAAAAAGTCATAAATTTACAACAATAAAGTCACAGATTTACAAGAAAAAATTGCCAATTTTCTACATTTTTGTACTTTTTTTTGACTTGTTCATAAATGTCCGATTTTCTCACCAATTAGTGACGTTTTTCTAACATTTTTCTTGGAAAGTTTTATAATTTTGCAAGTTAGGGTCACTAAACTTGGTACACAGGTTCACTCTGTGACCCTGAAGTGTGACTATGGTTTTGACATCGCAAGGTCAAAGGTCAACATCAAGATGGCTTATAAACTATATCTCAACAACAAAGAAAGCTAGGGTCGCCAAACCTGGTACAAAGGTTCACTCTGAGACCATGACCTCTGACTACAGGTTTGGGGTCAGAAGGTCAAAGGTCAAGGTTGGCGCTCCCTATGCTCTCTTACTATAGAATGTGTAAAGCTCTCTAGGATCACCATACTTGCTACACAGGTTCACCTTGGGATCCTGACCTACAACTATGGGTTGTATGCTTATCGTAATTTGGTTTTGCCACAGTAATTTATATTGAAAAGTTGAAAACTGCAGACTGTCAGTAAGTATTGGGATCGTCAAAGAAAACAGAGGTGGGGGATATTGCACTTGCCTCAGAGTGCTCTTGTTCCCATAAATTTCCCTTGTTTTGTAATGAAGTTGTTACCTTTTCCCCAAACAAATTTACAATATCCTCATAAATTTGCCACTATTTTATAAAAAATTTGCAACTTTTTCCTCCAATTTTCATGATTTTACTTAAACATTTGCTACTGTACTCTCACTGAAGTTTTCCTTTATAAACTATCCTCACACTCTTTACGTGAATGGAGGGTGGCAGGATAACAGAAGGGATGATTTGGGATCATTTTACTGACAAGGGGAATGACCTTTTTAATTTTCTGTAAAGATTTAATAATTTGAATGATTTAATATTTTATTTATTGAAAGAAAAGTGTTTTTCTGATTTTTGCAAAGATTTATTTATTTTTTCAGTGGAAGCTGTCCATTTTTCACAACTGACCTTTACATAATTAATGATGAAGACCATAGTCTCTGTATGAGTTGATAATTTTGTATAAGTCTATGGGGTATTAAATATTTCCATGAGAGTATAGGTATCAAAATAAAATTATTATACCGAGTAAGTGCAGTAAAATTTGTGCTACTATATGTATCTTTGCTTTTTACACTGTTTAGGAGTGCCCCCTTCCCCCTGAAACGTCTGTGTTGTGTGCGGTTTGGAACAGGATGTGAAACTACTGTATGGCTCAGACAAAACATCTGAACTCCATACAGCCAGCATTGGTTAGTAAAATGAAGTGAAGAAACAAGTTTAATTACCACCAAAGTGCAACGCAAACATATTTTTGGCATGTTTGCATTTGTTAGTCATGAGGTTTGTGTGCATAGTTTTTACTTGTCAAGTCATAGTAGGAAATTGTTTATCTACAAGTATTGGATTCAGAGGTGTGCCGTTACAATTTAAATTTACTCAAGTACTTACACCCCTAACTTCTCCCCAGAATTTTACTTTCATAAATAGCTTTATTGCAGGATACTTTTTCTTGAGTAAATTTATGAATAAAAAACCCTCACTGGTCGTAGTCTGAATGACCTTTCATTTTATTGATTTGAAAACTGGATTTAAAATGTGTGTACCGATACTGTGCTTGTCTGTGATGACTTGTTTTTACCTTGAAATGGCTGCAGCTTTAGACATTTTAGTGAATTTATGATTTTATTTCATTGCTTTTATCTATGTAAAGCACTTTGCACAGCATTTAATGTTTGAAAAGTGCTATACAAATAAAGTTTGATTGAAATCTGCACTGTGTGTCTGTGTGTGTGAATATATACTGTATATTTTATAGTAATATGTACATATGTATATTAGCTGCTCTTGCTTGTCTTTTTTTTCTTGCCTTCTGATTGTTGCTCTGAGTGTTGCTATCCCTGTGCTGTTGCAATCCTGGAATTTCCCCGTTGTGGGACTAATAAAGGCTTATCTTATCTTATCTTATCTTATCTTAAATCAGTGTTCTTCTATTCTGAATCAGGAGCTAAGTAATTTCTTTCTTTACTTTTTTATAATGTGGATTATATTACAGTCTACTACCCTTCTTTGTTTCTTTACATGGCATGATGTGGAAAATGTATTTTATTTATTACTATCAACTGTTTCTTTACATTATCTTATACAGTCATGTGAAAAAATTAGGACATCCCATTAAATATTCAGTTCTTTATTAAGAAATATTCACATATCTATGTCTAACCTTGTTTGATGATCTGAAACATTTAAGTGTGACAAACATACAAAAAAAAAAAGAGAAATCAGGAAGGGGCAAACACTTTTTCACACCAATGAAGTTTCCAAGTCAAAATACACAGTTATAGTTTGCGGTGGGTTTTACAGGCTACAGCATGTTTCCTCTTATTTACTGGGTGTGCAGTAGTGTTGGCTCTGCAAGTGTTACCATTGGTTGTACAATTGTGCATAACATCCTGCTCAAAGCTCTGTTTCTATTTAAATAAAAGCTTTGTGTACATTTTGTCATTGCTGAGAACAGCCCTGCAAGGTTCAGCTGATGGTACTGTGGAGACAGAAAATCTAAACAGTGCACAACAAATTTCATTGCATGATTTAGTTTTGGTAGTTCTGTGGGCTTAACACACTGAAGATGAGCATGCTTATAAACTGAGTTCATTAACAAACTTAATAAAACCAACAAACCGCTGAGGGAACCTCCAAGAAGAAATGTATTTGTTTGTTCATTTGATGGAAAAGTTGAATACAGGACAGGGAAAGAATAAGAGAGCAAACCCCTAAATAACAGCATAAATAATTATAAATAATCAAAAGAGGCTTTTCATTTGGGAGTAAGAAGGATGTTTTCATAACATCCTTAGGACTTTAACTTAATATAGGGTCCAGCTGGATTAAAATATGCTGTAGTCATTGACAACAGCATGAATTCAATGTCCACTATAACCAGTGAATAATAATGTTTTAACTGAATGAATGAATGAATGAATGCAGTCTTTTATTAATTTAAAACATAGATATTTTTCATTGTCCCTTTTTAACTTTGTCACGATAAAACAGAAAATAGTTGTGACTGTGATAATCATCCACGTGCACAGATAGACGCGATGTGAAGCTCCTTTGCTCTTTACCCCCTGAAGTGCATTTTGGAGAGCTTTTTTTTAAGGTGTTATATATTTTAATTTCCCCCCACAGAGACACCAATTGCCAATCAAATGTGTTTTAAAGATATTTTGAGGTCCAAATAATTCCATGTGTCCTGCTGCCTGAGGCCCGAATGCCCCTCCCATTCCCTTTGCTCCAACAGGAGCTGCAGGCTGGTTTTTGTGGCTCCTCTCCTTCATAGTCAGGGAGGTTTGTCTGTTAATTGTCCTAAAGTACATGCTGTGGCACACTGACAATACCACCACACACGCTATGGACGTGGGGACGCACGCATGACGTGACATCATCACGCCGTGACTATATTAGGGGGCTGACAGTGGGAGATGGTCTCTCTTTGGTGTGCCACCTTTAGCCTGCTACCTGCTGTACCATACCTCCCTTAGCCTGTTATTAGCTGATTGCTATATTGTTCCATGTGTTGGGGTCTAAATGGGTTAGGACATGCTGGGGTGGAATGCAGAAATAAGCACCTACATTTCCACTGAAATACCCCACTCATAGCACAGCATCTCTCCAGTAGTCTGTCTTAACCAAATCCTACTGTCTGGCTTCTCGTGCCGACCCTGTTTTCACTAAATGACAGAGGGTGTCAGCGAGTCTCTGGCGCTATAACCAGGTTGCTCCAGGTAGGTGGGGCTCATCAGACTTGGGTGTCAGTCCACCTAGGAGAAGGAGCACTCTGATTTCAAATCCGAGCAGGTGGTGCCTGATAGCCTTGGCCGGCAAACTACCTAGGAAAAGGTCAACTCTGATTCCAAACCTCCGCTGCCTTGTGGCTATACCTGATTACAGGAAAGGCTTCGGGAGTAAACCTCGAGGATAAATCCGGAGTGGAGCCCTAAGGCGGTTGGCAGATGCTCACCACTACTTCCGGCAACTCCTGCAGTGGAACTGGTCCCAAACTGTATTGGATCATCTATTCCTTTGGACTCAGCCAGTGACACCGAGAGGGGGACACTGACGTATGGGCAGCCCAGTGTCTCCATACTACCCCACCCAGGCTTTTTAGCGCAAACTGGAGAGGTCACTCCAGTGGCGTTGCAAGATTCCGGCACAACACGGGACGAGGCAGTTACCGGTTATAAGCTCCAACCGACTGGTGTAGGGAGGCGCACCAGGGGTCTCGTCCGACGGTGGGAGAAGCCTTCGCAGCTTTGGGCAGCTACCGCCCGCCTTAAGCTGGGAAGCCCCCAGCCAGTAAGATGCCACCCCGCCGCAGACTGGCAAGTGTGGCTATCCTGTCTTGGCCACTTTGGCATAGGCAGGATGAACGAGAGCGGACAGAGACTGTTGGAATTCTGTTGTCATCACGGCCTCTGCATTACAAACTCCTACTTCAAGTGTAAAGAGCTGCGGAAAGTGTCTTGGCAACACCTCCGGTCCACACCAGTCCGGTGTTTTTTTCCACTCTGGGCGACTATTTTCCATTCACTCTCTATGTAGTCCAGCGTTTACAGCGCTGAGCGCCCTTGGTGCTGAAACGCTCTCGCCGGTGACTGTTTTTTGTTGTGGTGCTTAGAGCTGAAAAAAGTTCAACTTTTCAGAGACTGCAGCTGAGCTCATCAATGTCAGACCTTGCAGCCAATAAGAACTGCTGCATGGGTGGGACAGAGGACGCCGGTACTAGTCTGTACTCAGACTCCTGCTTTCTGTGTCATCATATTTTACATCCAGAGCTGCTAGAAAACGTTTCCTGTCCATTGTTATTTAGAGACTGCTTTTAAAAAAATCAGTAAAATGTCTGACCATAGGAAAAGCAGAAGTGCTGAGTTGAGAGTGACAAGCTGTTGCTGGAATACAGGGCACAGGCTATTTTTTTTTTTTCCAGAGCACCGCGCACAAATGCTGAAAAAAATGCTCAGGGGCAACAGAACAATGGGGCAACAAAAAACACGTTTGGTGGACACGCAGCCTTATTATGCCAAACAGATTTACTTGGCCAAAAGGAGTTTTATACAGCACATATCTATGTACTGTATATTTTTTCTAGACTCATGTTGTAATAACTTTTAATACTTTATTTAAATTGTTTTACACATGATAGACCCGATTGGGGGGGGGGGGGGACAAACAGAAAAAACAAACAAACTGACACAACTGAAACAAACAGAAGACCTGTGGTGATGTTGAAATAAGGCATGGCGTCTGGAGTTTTAATGAAGTTTATTGACCAAATCATCGCCATCACGGAGCTCACCCCAGCTGCTGTATAAGCATACTGGGGATCACTCTCAGGCTCTCATGAGCAGTAGTCAGAAGCAGTCAGAAGAAGAAAGAGAGTGAACATATGAATTCAGCCACTTAAATACCCAGCAACGGACAATACATCAAAGGCATTTTATCATCAAAAGAAATGCATTCAGGCATGTGACATTTGTACCACAATGCGAGCAGGAAGCATGAATGTTTGCATTTGCGTCATATATATCCACAGGATGCTGGTGCCTGAACTAAGCACAGGAAGGCTGCCTATTGATCTCAACACACACATCTCACTGTCCTGTTAATTGCTCTAGTCAAGCGCTGTGTTTGTCTGTGGCTGTTGTGGGGGTTACCCCATACACTCCCCCCCCAGAGGGCTTAGCGGGGAGCTGAGACCTCGATAGTCCCGCTTTGGTGGTGAGCTGCGGGGAAGGTCTGTGCCGGGGAAGGGAGGAGGGTGGGGGTAGCAAGTGGTGGGGGATGTCCGTGGCTGTGGGAAGAAAAATTAGTCTCTGATTCCTCTCGCGATTCAGTCCGGCAATGAAGAAAAACAGGAGCTGAAGCTGTGTGAGGGACTTGGCGTGTTGGCTTCAGGTGCGTTCGCGGACTTAAAGTCCTGGGGGACAGCTGACGGCTGGATCCCCGCTGTGCGCCGTGGCTGAGACCATAAGAAAATCCTGTGCGCCAGCTGCGTGCATGCCTCAGGTGAACGAGCAACCCTGAAGGGCCAGAGTGCAGCGGTGAAGGGGGGTGGGGGTCTGCAGAGCCAGCTTGTCTCTTGTGCACGGCACGCGCTGCGGCTGCGTACCTTCCAGCTGTGCTGTTCAGATGCGAGGCTTCTGTGCATGGCCGGTCCGCTGTCGCGAGGTGAATCAGGGTCAGGGGGCTTGATGGAAATCTGCGCAGTCGGCGCCGATTGTCTCCCCTGTTCGGGCTGTTGGTCGTCGCTCGTGCCGGGTCATGGTGCGTTCAGGTCCACGTGTTCTCCGTCGGCCATGGGCCGCCGTCGTGGAGAGAGGGCAAGGTGCGTGCGCTCTCGTGTGGAGACACAGAATCGTGTGTCAGGAGCCGTGAGAGCGGCCGGTCCAGCGTGGATGTGCCGATCTAGGCGTGCAGACCTCACCATGAAATTTCCTCAGCTTTCCCTGTCGTGGGTGGTCTCCGAAGAGCGTCAAAGTCTCCCTGAAGCAGAAAGGAAGGGCAGATCAGTCGGGCTGCTGCGTTCGCTTGTCGTCGGAGAATCACCGCCGGGTGCTGCGTTCGCTGGCAGCGTGTTCTTTTCAGCGTCGGGTCACCAGTGTGGCGATGTTGAAATAAGGCACGGCGTCTGGAGTTTTAATGAAGTTTATTGACCAAATCATCGCCATCACGGAGCTCACCCCAGCTGCTGTATAAGCATGCTGGGGATCACTCTCAGGCTCTCATGAGCAGCAGTCAGAAGCAGTCAGAAGAAGAAAGAGAGTGAACATATGAATTCAGCCACTTAAATACCCAGCAACGGACAATACATCAAAGGCATTTTATCATCAAAGGAAATGCATTCAGGCATGTGACATTTGTACCACAATGCGAGCAGGAAGCATGAATGTTTGCATTTGCGTCATACATATCCACAGGATGCAGGTGCCTGAACTAAGCACAGGAAGGCTGCCTATTGATCTCAACACACACATCTCACTGTCCTGTTAATTGCTCTAGTCGAGCGCTGTGTTTGTCCGTGGCTGTTGTGGGGGTTACTCCATAGACCAACTGTTTCTTCTTCTGAAAAGGTCTCATTACGAGTCTGGTATCTGCACCTGTAAAAGAACATACACTACTCACTACTCACAAAAAGTTAGGGATATTCGGCTTTCCGGTGAAATTTCAGGATGCACCTGAAATGCACTATTGTAGAAGAGCCTGGAAGAACGAGGCGATGTGATATATAAACCAAAGTTTATTATCAACTCCTCTAACAAGTCTCATCCTAGTGCAGCAGCAGAAGAAGGAAAAAGAGGCCGGAACACTTTCGGCTCTGTGAACTTATACTTGCACATAACAAAAGACATGCATATCAAAAGCTGACATCCCTCATTATCTTAATCTCCCCCATTGTCTTCGTACTCCTCCTCATGGCCCTGGGGGGTGAGGGCAGCTCCTCCGGTCTCCACCGCAGTGTCTGGGAACGTCTTTGTTCTTCACTGGCGGTTGAGAGTCTTTGTCCTTTCTGAGGTGTGAAGTCGCCTTACATATGTAATCACCAAACATTCCCACATGCTTCAACATATGTAGGTTATGGAATATATGATTAATATAGCCCACAGCCCCCCCCAAACGACTAAGAAAAGGACAATAGAAAAATTCACAGTTTAAGATAATTACTATGACATACTAACTGCTACACCTCTTGCCACAGAAGAAACTTTCCAGCAGCCATGCTCCTAAGAGAGTTCAGTGGTAATCATAACAGCATAGTAATATCACAAGTCAGTCCTAAACTGTTACAGCACAATTAGTGAACAACTGTTGAGTAGTTTGCATCAGTCCCTGTGCTGTCTGGGTTTTAATCTTCTCCCGAATCTGCTGTGGGTCCGCTTGGGTGTCCTGCTGGGACCTTCCTGTAAGGAATCTGCAGCTTGGGGAGGAGAGTGATTATTTGTTCCCTGCAGGGGGGCTGAGTCTTTTCTCTTGGGGGGTCTACCCCGCCGAGGTGCTCTCGCCAACTGTGCAGGCTCGTCTCTCAACAAGAAGGCAGGTTTAAGTCTGTCAATGCTGACTGTTTCTTTTCTATCCCCAAAATCAAGCACAAAGTGTTTATCACCAGGTTCCAGCACTCTGAATGGCCCATCGTATGGTGGGCGGAAAGTTGGTTTTAAAGCTTCATGCCTAACAAAAACGAATTCAGCGTTTTTTAGAGCTTCGGGGACAAAAACCCGTGGAAAAGAGTGATGTGCCGGGCCGGGGAGAGAGTCCGGTCCGTTGCTGCCTAAAAACCTCAGGGCTGGAAAATGCCCTGGCTCTGGGTTCTCTGATAAAAATTCACCTGGGAGCCTGAGAGGTTGTGCAAAAACTAATTCTGCTGGGGAGGCGTCTAGGTCCTCTTTGGGAGCAGCACGCAACCCCAATAAAACCCAGGGAAGTTTATTTACCCAATTTGTATCCGTTAGTGAGGCTCTGAGGGCGGTCTTTAAAGATCTGTGAAAACGCTCGCGTAACCCATTAGCCTGAGGGTAATAAGCGGTGGTGCGGTGAATTGTTGCCCCTAAGCTGCTGGACATGGCTGACCAAAGCTCTGAGACAAATTGAGGCCCCCTATCGGACGTGATGTCCGATGGGACGCCGAAACGTGCCACCCAGTTTGTCAAAAAAACGCGAGCGACTTCCTCCGCTGTGATTGACGCCAGAGGGACTGCCTCTGGCCAGCGCGTGGTGCGGTCTATCATTGTTAACAGGTGTGTGAAACCTTGGGAGGAAGGTAGTGGTCCCACGAGGTCGACATGAACGTGGTCGAACCTTCTAGCAGGGATTGGAAAAGGCTCCAGAGGGGCTTTTGTGTGTTTGTGTATTTTGGCGCGCTGACAAGAAATGCAAGTTTTTGCCCATTCTTTTACGTTTTTGCGCAGGCCAGGCCACACAAACTTTTCGGCGACCATTTTAACCGAGGTGCGCACACCTGGGTGCGCGAGGGAGTGAATTGAGTCGAAAATACGGCGGCGCCATGTAGCTGGGACTAACGAGCGAGGTCGGCCGGTTGAGATATCGCATATTAGGGGGGGCACGCCGTCGCGTAAACCCCTTTCCTCCAGTCTTAACCCTGTTGGTCCAGACAAGAGTGCGCGCACGTCCGCGTCACTGCTTTGGTCCTCTGCCATGGCTGCATAATCTATCCCTGCATGGATTGGGGCCGCGTATGTGTCTGCGTTGGCGAAGAGTTCTGCAGCTGAGGTAGTATAATCTGTCTCCTCACGCTCTGACGATGTCACAGCGCGAGAGAGGCAGTCTGCTACCACGTTAAGTTTGCCTGCCACATGGCGAATGTCTGTGGTGAACTCTGAAATCGCAGCCAGCTGTCTTTGTTGCCTGCCTGACCACGGTTCGGAAATTTTAGCCGTAGCAAAGGTGAGCGGTTTGTGGTCTACAAAAGCCGTGAAACTCCGCCCTTCTAACCAGAACTGGAAGTGGCGGATGGATAAATGAAGCGCTAGCAGCTCCCTGTCAAAAGTGCTGTATTTACGCTCGGTTTGGTTTAGCGATTTGCTGAAGAATGCCAAAGGTTGCCAGATTCCGCTGACATGTTGTTCTACAACTGCCCCTATAGCCAGGTCCGAAGCATCTGTGGTTAGCGCAATGCGGGCCGAGGGATTGGGGTGGACTAACAATGTGGCATTAGCTAGGGCGCTTTTTACTTCCGCGAAGGCGTGTTCGCGCTCCGGGGTCCATTCGACCGCGTTGGAAGGTTTTTGTTTTCTGAGCGCGTCATATAGGGGCTGCATGAGCTGAGCTGCGTGGGGGAGGAAACGGTTGTAAAAATTAACCATTCCTAAAAATTCTTGCAGCGATTTGACCGTTTGTGGCCGTGGGAAACTTTTTATCGCGTGAACTTTGTCTGGAAGTGGGACTGCTCCCTTCGGAGAAACTCTGTGTCCTAAAAAATCAATTTGTGACACACCGAATTTGCATTTGGCTGGATTGATTATTAACCCGTGCTCTTCTAGCCTCTGAAAAACTATAGTGAGGTGCTGCTCGTGTTCTTCCTCAGACAGGCTGGCTACCAGCATATCGTCAAGGTAGACGAAAACAAAAGGGAGGTCGCGTAATACTGCGTCCATCATCCGCTGAAAGGTTTGAGCCGCGCCTTTGAGGCTGAAAGGCATCCGCAAAAATTCAAAAAGGCCGAAAGGGGTTATTACAGCTGTTTTAGGAATGTCCTCTGCTCGAACTGGGACTTGATGATAACCGCGGACCAGGTCTATTTTTGAAAAAATGCGCGCACCCGCCAGGTGCAGTGAAAAATCCTGAATGTGAGGAATTGGGTAGTGGTCATGCGCTGTCGCATTGTTTAATCTGCGGTAATCGCCGCACGGTCTCCAAGAACCGTCGGATTTCGGAACCATGTGAAGTGGTGAGGCCCAGGAGCTTTTCGAGCGTCTAATAATGCCTAATTTTTCAAGGGTGGTAAACTCGTCTCGAGCTATGGCGAGCTTGGCCACGTCTAAGCGCCGAGCTTTGGCAAATACGGGTGGGCCCGTTGTAGGAATAAAATGTTCAACCCCGTGTTTAGCCACTGTGGCTGAGAATTTGGGAATTGTGAGTGCTGGAAATTGGGTGAGGAGTTGATCAAACTTACCTCCTGCTGTGGTGACGCTGGCCTGCACAGGTGGTGGAGAAAGCCGAGCTGAACAGGGAATAGAAGCAAAGGACAGTGCATTAACCAAGCGCCTGTTCGCTGTCACCACGGGTTGAGATGCCGTCTCGGCACTCAGCCCATGTTTTCCCTCATCCCTGCTTCCCATTGAGCAGCGTCTCAGCAGGCTCCCAGCTGGCAGCATTACGGACGGCTGGGGCCAATTAGTCATCAGCTGGGGCGCTGCCAATGAGGATAAATAGGAGCAGCCTCGATGACTCGGGGCTGCGACATAAGCACTGCTAAGCTGAAACCCCTTCGTCTGGTGTCAGTCTTTACTCCCCTTGCAGCATTCCTGTGTTTGTATCCCGCTGTGAGTATGCACGTCTTGTTACCCCCATGTCCGGTACGAGCTTCTTACCTCTGCGCTGTGCAACCTGTGAGTGTACGTCTGCATGAATATCTGTGCTCTCCTCATCCCTCATCCCTCAACCTTAATAAAACATCTCAACTCACTGGCTTGTCCCTGGCTCTGATTGCCCGGCTCCCTAGAGCCGGGTGTGACAGTATGTCGCAGCCAGAAGAGTTACCGGCGGCCGTGAGTCGCCGTGGAAATGTACCTTTCTGTCCGGGAGTCAGCGCTGCTAGCATGCCGTTTCCCAGGAGTCACTTCCGGCGCCAGGGCGATGAGCTGAGGTCCATCTCGGAGGCTGTCGACGGGACGCTCTTCACCCTGCACGACGCCTCCAATGCGAGACGCTGGCATCCGGGCCATGCTGAGGAACTCCTGGACTGTCACCCTCATTCTGTGTACCATCTGGAGGACAGTGACAGGATAGACGCTGCAGGTACACAGTGAGAGAAGCTCCACGGGGTGGATGGAAATCCCGGCAGGAAATCGAAGTGGGCGACGTCTTTCCCCGCTTCGGAGTCCCGTTCCTGCCACCATTCCAGTCCGGGAGTTCGCGCCAACCAGAGGACTTCCCCCGACCTGCGCCACGTCACTCGGGATTCCCTTCAAGGAGCCGCAGCTGACAGCAGTTATGTCTGGGGTCGAGTGGCTGTCGCGAGCTCTACTGTGTTTCCTGCCACCACCTTCTGGCATGTGGCGGCGGCAGTGAGGTTGATGGAGAGGACTTCAGGGCTACGAAGCTTTCCTGTGCTCGGCGCCTTCCTCGCCTCGATCTCTGATCTGGAGCGGCGAATCCTGGGTTTCCCCCTCGCTTCGTTCCCTGGGAATAGCCGCCATCACATCGCCGAGTCACCTCTGCATGAACCTCGTCCGGATCCAGTTCTGGGCTATCGTCAGGACCGTTCCTCCCACGCAGCTGTCATCCCTTCGCCTCGTCAGTGTGGAGATTCTACAGCCTCGTCCCCTGAGCCTCGTTCCCCCGCTGTCATTCCTGGACATTCGGGCTGGCTCACCCCGGCTGTTTTCCCCTCCTCCTCGACGCGCTTCCTGACTGCTGTGTGTGCCTGGAATCCCGGCCTGGTGAGCTCTCTGCTGGAGACAACGCGAGCGATCCTCAGACGAATTCCCGGGGGGTCCTCCGTTATCGCCGGGCGGGGAGAGGAAGAAGCAGAATCCACTACAGCAGGCGATACTCAACCTCCAGGGGGCAGGCAAGTCATTGTTTTTTCACACCTGCTTAATGATTTGCTCTGTCACATCCCTGGAGGAGAAGTTCAGGGTTCGCAGCTCCCTGAACTCTCCCCACCTGCTGTAACCTGTATTTCTAATCCCGCATCCTCTGTGTCTCTCTCCGCCGAGCGGTCCCCAGCTCCGGGTCAACGTGGTGGGATATGGAGAGGGCCTGTGGTTCCGCAGCTACATTGTGGACGGAGGAGGGGGACTGACTGCTGTGTGGAGTCTACGCCGACGACTGAGCGTCCCCGGGTCTCCACGGAGGAGCGGTTCGGTCCAGCGGGACGAGATTCTTCTGGCTTCACGACAAGTGGATCGTCGGCGGGGTTACCTGAGCTGGAGGGATCTCAAGCTGCGCTGACCATCGTGCTGGCTGCGGGGCCCGACGCGGCTAGATGGGAGCCTGACAACGACCTCCTGACGACGGATCCTGGATCTTCGCAGTCCTGGACGGCGTCAGAACCCGAGATCAGGCGAGTGCTCTCCTTTCTTTTCTCTCTTTTTATCTTTGAGCACTTCAGCCTATCTCCAGGGGAGACGAGCAGGGTGCAGCCGCCCGCTGCATCTGAGCTCGTCTCGCCGGGTTCTGGCGCTGCCGGTGATCCTGATCCCGGTTCTGTTTTCTCTTCTGAGCCTTCTTCCAGGGTCACCGGCGAGGAGTTGCTGTTCCTCGTGGTGCTGGAGGGTCCGGGTTCAATGTTGGAGGTCCGTTCTGGTGCAGTGTCCAACGTGGGTTCGCCCGAGACCCAATCGGGGTCCAACGTGGGTTCGCCTGAGACCCGATCGGGGTCCGACGTGGGTGCTGCCCCAGTGTTGTCCAGGTCCGGTGAGGAGGTGGCCGTTTCCCTGCGGCCTGACGCCCGCCGCCCTCGTCATCGGCTCTCCCCTGAGCCTCTTCCACCGGGATCCGCTCTGACCCTTCGTCCGTCTCAACGGTCCTGGTGGTTGAGTGATGCGGGTCGACGACCCGACCCGCAAAACTTTCGGTTCGGCGATCTGGTTCCCCCCACTGGTCTGTGTTTGCCTTTGGGCGGCCTGGTTCGGCAGCCGTTGGACTGGATTCCTGGGATCTGAGCCCAGAGTTCGCCGTCCGAACATTTCTCTTCCCCTGATTCGCCAGCTGGACAATGGGCGGGGAGATCTCCGGAGCCATCTCGGCTATTTGTGGACTCTGCCTGCCATACACCTCGGGTGTCACTTTTTCTTTTATCGTTATTAAGGTCACTCGGGTGTAATGTTTTGTACTGTTGGTGGATATGTTTTTATAGTGCTGTGTGTTTTCCATCTCTCATGCCCAGCATTTTATTTTTTGTACCATGTTTTTAGTCTCGTTTTTGCATTGTAGAGTTATGTTTTGTTCCCTTTCAGACCATACTCTGCAGTTGCCCATTCATTCCAGTCACTTTCATTTCTTTAGGTGACTGTGGGTATTTATATATTCATGTGTGTGGGTTTTTCTTTGCCTGCACTCAGTATTTCTTTTTTATGCCCTGTTTGTTCATTATAGAGTCATGTGCCTTGTTTTCCGTAACACCATGCTCTGTAATTGTCCATTTGTTCCAGTCACCTTCACTTTTCTTGGTGACTGTGTGTGTGTATGTACTTATATTAGTGCTGTGTATTGTGTTTCCCCTTTATTTAACCATACTCAGCATTTTTGCCCTGTACCTTTTTGGTGGTTTTTTTTTCCTTGCTCTGGGTCACGCATTGTTGGTACTCTCTGAGTAGTGTGTAACCGGCGTGCTGACCCAGTTCTTCTCCCCATCTGTACCTGGGTTAATTATTCCCTGTTTTGTTCAGTATTGTACTTGGGTTTTTTTTCCCCTACTACCCTACATTGCCCCATTGGTGTTGTCCTTCCCTTGGCTTCTTCCCCTCCGGTCCTGCCTCCCCTCCTCCCACCCTAGGTGGGCGGGGGGGGGGGGCTGGGATGTTCCTGGTCGTTCAGGAGCCTGACCTTGAGGGGGGGCTCTGTCACCACGTGTTGAGATGCCGTCTCGGCACTCAGCCCATGTTTTCCCTCATCCCTGCTTCCCATTGAGCAGCGTCTCAGCAGGCTCCCAGCTGGCAGCATTACGGACGGCTGGGGCCAATTAGTCATCAGCTGGGGCGCTGCTCAATGAGGATAAATAGGAGCAGCCTCGATGACTCGGGACTGCGACATAAGCACTGCTAAGCTGAAACCCCTTCGTCTGGTGTCAGTCTTTACTCCCCTTGCAGCATTCCTGTGTTTGTATCCCGCTGTGAGTATGCACGTCTTGTTACCCCCATGTCCGGTACGAGCTTCTTACCTCTGCGCTGTGCAACCTGTGAGTGTACGTCTGCATGAGTATCTGTGCTCTCCTCATCCCTCATCCCTCAACCTTAATAAAACATCTCGACTCACTGGCTTGTCCCTGGCTCTGATTGCCCGGCTCCCTAGAGCCGGGTGTGACATTCGCTAGATCAACTACTAACCCATGTGCACACAAAAAATCAGCGCCCAACAAGTTAAAACTCACCGCTGCTACAACAAATGTCCATCTGTAGTTGCGGCCGTGGATGCAGAGGTGCAGGCTCTTTTCGCCAAAAGTGTCGATGATGGAGCCGTTGGCTGCCACCGCTCCATTGCCCCGGGGGCCCATGGCCCGGTCTGCTTGGGAGGGCATGACAAAACTTAGTTGAGCTCCCGTGTCGATAAGGAACCGCTTGCCGGTGTGTCCGTCCGTCACACATAAAAGCTTGCTTTTTTCACTGAGAACCACCGCTGTTAACGGCTCTCGGCTTCGGCGTTTTCCGGAAATTGTGAATTTGCAGGGGGGGACGCATTTGTAAGCCTTCTCGGCGAAGCGGTGGTGGTAATAACAAACGTCGCTCCGTCTGTTGCGTCCTGGCCGTGTCGCTGTCACCGCGGGCTGGCTCTGCTCAGTGATTTGTGGCTCCTCGTGGCTCCGGACATCTGCGGATGCTGCTGTGGGTGTCTGCTCCTTGCAGGCGTTGACGAGCCATTGAGCTTCGTGAGCTAGTGTGCGGAAGTCTTGCTGGGTGCTGCATCGCATGTTGGCCAGCGTCCCTCTCATGTGTGGCGGCAGCGTACTGAGGAATATGAAATGGAAGAGGAAGTTGTCATTGTCCTCTTCTTTAAGTTGCAGCAAGTCCTCCATGAGGGCCTTGGGTCTGCATCCTCTGTGGCCGTAAACCGCCAGGATCCTCTCGGCTCTCTCCTCGGCTGAGGGGACGTAATTTGCCACGATGGTCGCTTTCAGTTCTTCATATTTGTCCCGGGCCGGCAGCCGCCGGATTATACTCCGCGCACATCTCGAAGTGGCGGCGTTGAGTTTGGCGACGATGTGATAGAACTTTGTATCATCAGCCGTGATGCCCGCAAGTGCAAACTGGGCTTCAGCTTGCTGAAACCACGAGGCGGGGTCTTCCTGCCAGAAGTCCGGCAGGTTGACGGTGATGGCGTTTGTGTAGACCGTCACTGATGTGTCCGCAGGGTGAGAGTGCCTTGCTTCGGCTCTCTCCGCGGCGCTGGTGCTCGGTTGAGCCCTCTCTATCACTTCTGCCGTGGGGGAACGTCATCCATCTGTTCCCCTGTCTGCATGGGCGCCGGCGTCTGCCTGGGTCGCCACAGATGAGTCGATCGCGGGGGAACGCCTCTGGTCCATCCTCGCGTCAGGGTCACCAGTGTAGAAGAGCTTGGAAGAACGAGGCGATGTGATATATAAACCAAAGTTTATTATCAGCTCCTCTAACAAGTCTCATCCTAGTGCAGCAGCAGAAGAAGGAAAAAGAGGCCGGAACACTTTCGGCTCTATGAACTTATACTTGTACATAACAAAAGACATGCATATCAAAAGCTGACATCCCTCATTATCTTAATCTCCCCATTGTCTTCGTACTCCTCCTCATGGCCCTGGGGGGTGAGGGCAGCTCCTCCGGTCTCCACCGCAGTGTCTGGGAACGTCTTTGTTCTTCACTGGCGGTTGAGAGTCTTTGTCCTTTCTGAGGTGTGAAGTCGCCTTACATATGTAATCACCAAACATTTCCACATGCTTCAACATATGTAGGTTATGGAATATATGATTAATATAGCCCACACTATAACCTTTATACACTACCGTTCCAAAGTTTGGGGTCATTTAGAAATTTCCTTATTTTTGAAAGAAAAGCACTTTTTTTCAATGAAGATAACTTTAAACTAATCAGAAATACACTCTATACATTGCTAATGTGGTAAATGACTATTTTAGCTGCAAATGTCTGGTTTTTGGTGCAATATCTACATAGGTGTATAGAGGCCCATTTCTAGCAACTATCACTCCAGTGTTCTAATGGTACAATGTGTTTGCTCATTGCGTCAGAAGGCTAATGGATGATTAGAAAACCCTTGTGCAATCATGTTAGGTCTGCAATGCTGTAATTGCTGCAAATGGAGGATTCTTTGACGAAAGCAAAGTTTGAAGGAAAAAATTATTATTTCAAATACAAATCATTATTTCTAACCTTGTCAATGTCTTGACTATATTTTCTATTCATTTTACAACTCATGGTGGTAAATAAAAGTGTGACTTTTCATGGAAAACACAAAATTGTCTGAGGTGACCCCAAACTTTTGAACGGTAGTGTAGGTGAACTTGATTTGACCTTCTCTAACCTCTTGAATGCACATTTCAACTGTTTAATGTTTCAATACATTTTGCATAACTTGCTGTTCTTTAACAAGGTACTTAATGCCAAAATTCACAGCAGGTGTTTGATCCATGAATCAATCAATACATTTTCTTGTTCAATTAGAATTGGTATTTCAACAGTCCTCTTCATCATGCTGTTCACATTTTGACATCATGAGACCAAAACGACACCTAACAATTGATCAACAGTACCTTGCCATTGCGAGGCTTCAAACAGGATGTTCTCAGAGGGGAGTGACCACTGAGCGTAGAATGTCACAAACTGTCATTAGCAGGCTGCAACAGAGATACAGAGAGACTGGAAGAGTCACAGAAAGTCATGGAAGTGGACGTCCTTTGGCCACATCCCACGCTGATGACCGCTTCATTGTGAACAGTGCCCTGCAGAACTGGATGATGAATGCCACTCAACTCCAGGCACATTTAAGGGAGGTGAGAGGCTCCCAAGTGTCATTCAAAACCATTTACATCAGTGTAGTCTGTGTGTTAGATGACCTGCAAGGATACCTGACCACACCACCAGGCACAGGTGTCATCGTCTTGCATGGGCCAGGGAGAATTTACGCTAGACAAGGGACCAGTAGGCTTCAGTGCTGTTCTCTGATGAAAGTCGATTCACGTTGAGCAGAAATGATGGCCGCCAATGATGTTGGAGATATCAAGGAGAGTGCTATGCATCAGCCACTGTTGTCACCAGACAAGCCTTTAGTGGTGGTGGTGTTACAGTCTGGGCAGGTGTGTCTAGTCAATACAGAACTGCCCTACACCTTATGAATGGTACAGTGACAAGCCGATACTACCTGAATAACATCATTAATCCAGTCATTGTGCCCCTGCATGAACAACACAAGCCTAATTTCATCTTTATGGATGACAATGCTCCAGCTCATCGAGGTCGCATCATTAGGGAACGGCTGCTGGAGGCTGGGGTACCTCAAATGGAGTGGTCTGCACTTTCTCCAGACCTGAAGCCCATAGAAAACCTATGGGATCAGCATGAGTCACCGTGTAGAGACCCCTAACCCTGCACCCCACAACCTCAATGACCTGAGGGCCGTCCTTCAAGAAGAGTGGAATGCCATGCCTCAGCAGACAATAAGTCGACTTGTCTGTCTCACTTCAATGAGGAAAAAGTTCAATGAAATGCGACATGACCGTTCAGACTGAAGTTGCTTTGAAAAACATCACATACATATCTGAATGAGGACCACATATAAGAGTGGCCTGGGTCTGGTCTGAAAAAATCAGATGTGGGCTGTTCAGACAGTCATTAAAAAATTAGATATTGGTCACGTGTGCAAAAAAATCAGCATTGGGCATTAAGACCTGCAGTGTGAACGTAGCCTAAGTCAGTGTTTTTCAACCTTTTTTAAGCCACGGCACATTTTTTACATTGACAAAATCCTGGGGCACACCACCAACCAAAATGACACAAAATGACCCTCTATAGCCTAACACAGTAAAAATAATAAAATATAGTTAGCAATACAGTTTCTAAATGTATTTATACTCACTCAGTGTGAACCCTGGGCCTCTTTAGATGAACACAAAGCTGATATCCTGGCAGAAATGGAAGAAAGACACACACGGAGCTCTTCCTCAACAGCTCTCAGTCTCTCTCTGTTTTTAGTTTTTATCACAGTCAAGCTTAAAAAGTTCAGCTCACACAGATATGTATAATGAAAGATAGCTTTTGCTATATTGCCTTGAACTCACTGTCTTGTCTTTTTTCTTTCGTGTACCACTGATACTATGGCCTTCTTCTTGGTCAGAATTTTGTCCAGAGCCTTGTTCGGACTTAGCCTTTCCCCTTGTCAAAAACTTCTCCACCACTGTCACTGTGACCTGTCACGTGCAGCTCTAATTCTATTGTAGGAGTCAAGAATTGAGGAGACCGGATGATTTTTCCAGTAACTGCTTTAATTCCCCATTCATCCTACGTCCTCTCTCGATCGGAGTGAAAAGAGACAGGACGCAGTCACACACATACATTTATACATTCATCTTCTAACAATACATCACACACAAAAGTCACAATACTCAGCTACATCCTTTCATCTCTAATAGAACACCCAGAGTCCTTCTGTTCTCCTTTCCGACCCCCAAAGGTCAGGCCGGGTAATCTTCTCATCTCTCCCGAGACCCCAGGGGGTGCAAACATGTCTTCCTCTTGAGGTGTGAAGTCAATACACATGGCTAGCTCAAAGTCTCTCTTGGTTGAATTCAGCCAGCCACATGTGAGTTACATAGGTTATAACTATGGGCTCCACATCACTCCCCACTTCCACGCGAAAGTCTGGGCACCCACATACAGTCATACAGCAGTCATACAGCACGTCCCCCCCCCCCCCAACAGAATCTCACAGCAACCCAAACAACCTGACCAAAAAAAAACAAAACAAAAAACAAAACAAAACAAAAAACATCATTCTGCATGCAGCTTAGGTTTCAATCTTCTCCCGAATCTGCTGTATGCAGGTCTCCTGCTCTGTGTTGGGCCGTCCTGCTGTGCATCTGTGGAGTGAGGGGGAGAAGGGTTATTTGACCCCCGTGGGGGTCCCGGGGCTGCCCCTTTGGAGGCCTGCCGCGTCGAGGCACGCCCACCGGCCGTACAGACTCGTTATGCAACACAAAAGCAGGCTTTAATCTATCGATACTGATCGTCTCCCTCCTGCCCCCCAAATCTAGCACAAAATATTTCTCCCCGGTTTCCAGCACTCGAAATGGACCGTCATAAGGTTGGCGGACACTATGCCGTTGAGCATCGTGCCTGACAAAAACAAACTCTGCGTCTCGTAAAGCCTGGGGCACGAACACACGCGGGAAAGAGTGATGAGCGGGGCCCGGGAGCATTTCTGCTCCCGTGTTACTCAGAGACCCCCGGATCGGGGGGGGGCCCTGGTGCCGTGTGGTCAGGTAAAAACTCGCCTGGCAGCCTGAGCGGTTGTGCGAAGACCAATTCTGCTGGTGAGGCATCTAGATCCTCTTTGGGTGCCGAACGCAACCCCAATAAAACCCATGGTAGTTTGTTTACCCAATCTGTGTCCATCAGTGACGCTCTGAGGGCTGCCTTCAAAGACCTGTGAAAATGCTCGCATAAACCGTTGGCCTGGGGATGGTAAGCGGTCGTGCGATGTACCGCCGCTCCTAAGCCGCTGGCCACTGCTGACCACAGTTCCGACGCAAATTGAGGTCCCCTATCAGACGTAATATCTGACGGGACCCCGAACCGCGTTACCCAGGCTGTTAAAAAAGTGCGTGCCACCTCTGCCGCTGTGGTCAATGTTAACAGGACCACTTCCGGCCAACGAGTGGTTTGGTCTACCATTGTCAAGAGATGCGTGAACCCTTGTGAAGTGGGCAGGGGGCCCACGAGGTCCACATGCACATGATCGAACCTTTTAGCCAGAATGTGGAACGGTTCTAAGGGCGCCTTAGTGTGCCTGTGAATCTTAGCGCGCTGGCAAGCCATGCAGGTTTTAGCCCACTCTTTCACGTGCTTGCGCAGGCTCGGCCAAACAAACTTCTCCGCCACCATTTTCACCGAAGCGCGCACCCCTGGGTGTGCTAGGGAGTGCACGGCGTCAAAAACGCGTCGGCGCCACGCGGCTGGCACCACTGGACGCGGTCGCCCCGTGGATACATCGCAAATAAGCGGGGGGAAACCGGTTTGTAGATTTCTGCGTTCCAGCCTTAACCCTGTTGGTCCAGACAGGAGCGCGCGCACGTCCGCGTCCTCGCTCTGCTCCGCCGCCATGGCTGCATAATCTATTCCCACGTAGACCGGAGCCGCGCGCATGTCCGCGCTGTTACCGCGCTCTGGGTAAGCGGCCGCGCAATCCGTTTCCGCGCGAACGGGTGCTGTTACTGCGCGTGACAGACAGTCTGCAACCACATTGATTTTACCGGCTACGTGCTGAATATCGGTGGTAAATTCAGAAATTGCAGCCAGCTGTCTCTGTTGCCGCCCCGACCATGGTTCTGAAGTTTTGGACATCGCAAAAGTGAGCGGTTTGTGGTCAACAAACGCGGTGAAATGCCGCCCTTCCAACCAGAACTGGAAATGGCGAATAGCCAAGTGGAGCACCAGCAGCTCCCTGTCAAACGCGCTGTATTTTCGCTCAGCCTCGCGTAGGGATCTGCTGAAGAATGCGAGTGGTTGCCAAACCCCGGCAACCTGCTGCTCCACTACGGCCCCTATGGCCACATCTGACGCGTCCGTGGTTAGCGCTATGCGGGCTGCCGGGTCTGGGTGGGCCAACAGTGCTGCGTTTGCCAGTGCCCGTTTAACCTCTGTGAATGCGCGCTCCCGCTCTGGGGGCCATTCAATCACATGGGAGGGCTTCTGCTTTTTGAGCGAGGTGTACAAGGGCTGCATAAGCTGCGCTGCGTGGGGTATGAAACGGTTATAAAAATTCACCATCCCCCAAAATTCTTGCAACGCTTTTACCGTTCGAGGCTGGGGAAAATCTGCCACCGCGCGTACTTTGGCCAGCAGAGGAACTGCTCCCTCCGAGGAAACGCGGTGCCCTAAAAAGTCGATTTGTGCCACGCCAAAATGGCACTTGGCTAAGTTGATTATCAACCCATGCTCTCCCAACCTCTGAAAAACTGTCGTGAGGTGTTTTGCATGCTCCTCCTCGGAGGTGCTGGCTACCAAAATGTCGTCTAAATAGACAAAAACGAAAGAAAGGTCGCGCAACACTGCATCCATCATCCGTTGGAAGGTTTGTGCGGCGCCTTTAAGGCCAAAAGGCATTTGTAAAAACTCAAAAAGCCCGAACGGGGTTATTACGGCTGTTTTGGGGATGTCCTCTGTTCGGACCGGGACTTGGTGATAACCGCGGACCAGGTCTATTTTAGAAAAAATTCGCGCCTTCGCCAAATGCACTGAAAAGTCCTGGATATGTGGAATCGGGTACCGGTCCTGCGCTGTGGCATTGTTCAACCTGCGGTAATCGCCACAAGGTCTCCATGAGCCGTCAGCTTTAGGTACCATGTGGAGGGGGGAAGCCCAAGCGGACTTCGAGCGGCGAATTATGCCCAACCTTTCCAGGTTGGCGAACTCCTCGCGCGCAATGGAGAGTTTAGCTGCATCCAAGCGCCGAGCCTTCGCAAAAACGGGTGGGCCACTCGTGGTAATAAAGTGCTCCACCCCGTGCTTCGCCACCTTAGCTGAAAAAGTAGGAACTGTGAGTGCTGGGAACTGGTGTAGAAGGCTGTGAAACTTACCACCTGCTGTGGCGACGTTGGTCTGAACTGGCGGCGGGCACACCCGAGCTGCACAAGGGACAGAACAGAAAGAGAGTGCATTTACTAGTCGTTTGTTGGCCAGATCAACTAACAAACCATGTGAACACAGAAAATCAGCACCTAACATATTGAAGCTCACTGCCGCCACGATGAAATTCCACTCATAGGCGCGGCCGTGGAAGGACAGAGACAAGGTTCTCTCTCCGTACGTCTTGATGCTGGAGCTGTTGGCCGCTGTCGCTCCGTCTCCGCGGGGTCCCGCGACCCGATCAGCATAGGTGGCAGTGATGAAGCTCCTCTGGGCTCCGGTGTCCACCAGGAATTGCCGCCCGGAGCCCGCGTCTGTCAGATAAAGCAGCTTGTTCCGTTCGCCGAGAGTGGAAGCTGCTAACGACTCCTGGCCCGGTCGTTTCCCTGCTTTTTGAACTTGCAGGGCGGGATGCATTTGTGCCCCTTCCCAGCGAAACGTCAATGGTAAAAACAGAGGCCATCATCTCCTCTGCCACGGAATCTCGCCGCCGCTGTCGCCGCTGGGGTGGTCACTGCCGTCTCTGGCTCCACACTGCCCCCGGCCGCCGTGCCGAGGTCTGCCGCTGCCACGGAAGCCTCTGGTTCCTCGCAGGCGTTGAGGAGCCGCTCCGCCTCTTGGGCCAGGTCGCGGAAGTCCTGCTGGGTCAAACATCTCCTGCTGGACAGGGAACCTCTCGTGTGCGCTGGGAGGGTTCTCAGGAAAATATGTTTGAAAAGGAACGCGTCGTTGTCCGTCCCAATCATTTGCAGCATGTCCTCCATGAGGACAGTCGGCCTGCGTCCACCTCTGTCGCGCAGGTCCAGCAGCTGCCTGGCTCTTGCCTCAGACGACGGCACGAAGCTCCTGATGAGGGTGGCTTTCAGCGCATTGTATTTGCCGATGGCGGGTGGTTGCTGCACCAGGCTCCGCACACACCGAGCTGTGCAGCTGTCGAGCGTCGCGATGACATTATGGAGTTTAATGTCATCCGCTGAAACTCCCCCGAGCAGGAACCGCGACTCCACATGCTGGAACCACGAGTGCGGGTCGCTTTGCCAGAACTCAGGGAGCTTAATCAGTCTTGTGCCCCTGCTGGCATTCCCCGGTGAATCTGGGTCTGAGCGGCTGTCTCCCAGCTCTTCCATATCGATCACGAGGCTATCCTCCAGCCTTGGCGTACTCAGATTCATGCGTAGGTCACCAATTGTAGGAGTCAAGAATTGAGGAGACCGGATGATTTTTCCAGTAACTGCTTTAATTCCCCATTCATCCTACGTCCTCTCTCGATTGGAGTGAAAAGAGGAAGGACGCAGTCACACACATACATTTATACATTCATCTTCTAACAATACATCACACACAAAAGTCACAATACTCAGCTACATCCTTTCATCTCTAATAGAACACCCAGAGTCCTTCTGTTCTCCTTTCCGACCCCCAAAGGTCAGGCCGAGTAATCTTCTCATCTCTCCTGAGTCCCCAGGGGGTGCAAACATGTCTTCCTCTTGAGGTGTGAAGTCAATACACATGGATAGCTCAAAGTCTCTCTTGGTTGAATTCAGCCAGCCACATGTGAGTTACATAGGTTGTAACTATGGGCTCCACACTGTCTTTTTACAGGCAATTAGCCGTCTGCTGCCATCCAGTGACATAAAAGAGTGTTACTCTGACACTGGCCACAGTTACATGGGCAAAATTTCTTCAATCTGATTACAATTCAGATCAGAATTTTACTGTTTACATGGATCCTGAAAAAGCTGATCTGATTAGGACGTGCGTTTTCATGTGTCACAGGTTTGAACGGAATAAATCATTTTGACATGCGCAGGTCGACATTTCAACATTCAAAAAAATAGTAGAAGAAGAAGCAACTTCCGGTGTTAGCGAGCCCCGCTTCGTGTCGAAATTTACCTGTATCGTGTTATTCAGACTGTACTTTTGCTTCTGCTGGTCTCCATAATGAAGCTACAAGTACATATTTCTGCATATGACGAAAAGAGGGAAACAGCAGGACGATACAGACCAGTTTTGTTTTACTCCCGCTATGTTTTCCGCTAGCTGCTGCTAAGGCGGAAATACGTCACGTCGACGTGCGGCTGGTGTACAGACATGCGCAGTAAACATTTTCTGCCCTGTGTTCGGAATAAGTGTTTTCATGCGCACCATTCGGATTAACAATCGGCGTAACCCACCCCTCTCAATCGGAATGAAATTTTGATCCGAATGAGCGTGATCGGGTTAGAGTATTCAGATTGCCATGTTTACATGAAGCATTTTTATTCCGATCAGGCTTTTAATCCGGTTACTTGTGTCCATGTAAACATAGCCACTCACTCGAGTAATTAAGTTAAATTGGATAATTTCCCACGGCACACCTAACGATCTCGCACGGCACACTAGTGTGCCGCGGCACATAGGTTGAAAATAACTGGCCTAAGTCAACTTGTGAACAGCATAAGACGTCATTGTCAAGCTGTAATTGATGCTCAAGGGCCCATGACAAGTTACTGAGACACTGACATTTTAGTTGTGGTATACCCACCACTGTTGTTGGCTTTTGTTTCAGTAAATTGTTTGAGATGAGGAAATCACCATTGCATGCTTCTACTTAAATGCCCTACTTTCATGACATAATATCACTGTGGGGTGAACTTCTAACATTTTCCATAAATTTCACCAGAAAGCCAAATATCCCTAGCTTTTTGTGAGCAGTGTATGTGTGCATGTGCATGTATGAGAGCGCACTCATAGTGAGTGTATGCGTGTGAGTGGTTTGCCAGGAAACATACAGTACATAGTTTTTATTTGCATTTTTTTTAATATTTATTTTAGCCATTTTATGTGAGAATGAATGTGTGGGTGTCCTAAAAAAGATGGGGGGGGGGGTCCTAATTTATTCCTCACCATTTGTTTAGAATTATATTTTACAGGAAATTTGAATAAAGTCTTTAATTCATTTTTAATTGTTTAGTTGTATTACATGAATCTCCCAAGATTTTTAACATTGATAATAAATATCCATATGTCCAAATATGTAAAAAAAAAAAAACAGGCTTATGCAGGGTGACCTAATTTTTTCACAACTATGTATGTACAGTTGAAACCAGAAGTTTACATACACTGTAAAAATACTCAACCTTTTTTTCCCTCACTGTCTGACATAAATGAGGCTTTACTTTTACTGTTTTAGGTCAGTTAGGACTACCAAAATTATTTATATTTGCTAAATAATTTTTATATTTGCTAAATATTTTTTAGAGATTTTTTTTTATTACTTTCTTCAAAGTCAGAAGTTGTGACATTGTTGTGCTGTCAACAGAACCCATGCACATCAATGGTAAATTATTTGCAATTTTTTGGGACCAATTACCAGGTTAAATTAGATAATTTCCTACAGAAACCTGAATGAACCATGACACCCTGGTTGATAAACACTGACATACACTAAGATGACTATGCCTTTAAAAAATCTGGGCAAGCCAGATGATGATTTCATGGCTTTTGAAGCTTCTGATAGGTTAACTGATAACATCTGAGTTAACTGGAGGCGCACCTGTGGATGTATTGTAAGCGGCATACCTCAGACACACTGCTTCCTTGTGTGACATCATGGGAAATTCAAAAGAAATCAGTCAAAATATTAGGAAGAGAATTGAGGACCTCCACACGTCTGGTTCATTCTTGAGTACAATCGTATTTCATTATTGTCAGATGAACTATTTGAAGTTATTCATTACTAGAAAGAGCAAAGTCACTACTCACATGATTATTTCAGTAGACAGGGTAGGATTACTTCTACACAAATATTTTTTGGTGACTACTCTTACTCATACTTGAGTAACTGGTATCATAAGGTACTGCTACTTTTATTGCAATGCAATCTATGGATACACTACCCAGCTTTAGAAAAACTTCTGAAACATGTAAACAGGGGGTATACTGTACATAAATTACACAAAACCATAAGGACATGAAAGAACAAACAACAACAACAAAACTACAATCCATTATGCACACCAGAACGCAAAATCATGTGTTTATGATGTGAAGTATCAATGTTAAAGTCCTGCTGAAGGCATCACTGGTGATCAGCTCATGAACTGTGACCCAGAGAGGTAATGGGAGTCCTTCCAGATGTTGGTCTCTCCACTGTTGGAGGTCCTCCTCTTACACTGGCAGCAGCGTCTGTACTCTGCAAGCTTGTCTACCAGGAGCTGACCAGCAGACCTGACCACAAGGACACACATTTATTAGGGATAATCAAAGCAATGAATGTCAGCTTTAACAAAGTGCAGCATCAGCTAGTACCGGGGTCTACAACCTGTGGGTCCAGCACCACTAGCACCTCTTTTGTCCATAAACAGTGATTCTTTGTGGCCTTGACCAAACTCCCCCCCCCCCAAATTTGAAAGAAAAAAGTGTCACATTTATGAGTGAAGTATTTCCAATATTTGCAGAAGAAAAAATACTGACAGACTCAAAATTTTACAAGAAAACATCTGAAATTTAGGAAAATGTCTCACATGCAAAACTTCTGAAATTTACAAGAACACAATTGTGAATGCAAAAGAGGAGTCTGAAATTTATGAGACAAGTCTCAAATTTACTAGTGAAAAAGCCAGTCTGAGTTTATACTCAGAACAACAAATGTCCCTGTATGTATTAACCATCCCTGAAAAAGACAGTTTATAAAGAAAAAAGCCATACATTTGTGACAAAAAATTCACACATTTCTGAATGATGACCTTCAGATTAAGCTGGAACAACTCTTCTATTGATGCTCATAGGCCACTTTACTCCTAGAACTCAAGTAAATCACCTGGATTTTGATGAAATCTTTTGTTGATTTTTACATTATTATTATTATTATTATTATTATTATTATTATTATTATTATTATTATTATTATCCCCTCTGAGAATCGCCATCTTATCATGGTGGAAGGGTCTGAGTGCCTAAATGATCCCAGGAGCTATGTTGCTGGGGGAAACTTGCCCCTGGTAGGGTCTCCCAAGGTAGCCTGTTCCTGGGTGAAAGGCCACACTACATGGATTAGATTTAGATTTATATGGCACTTTACATGTCAAATGACATCTCAAAGTACTTACAGTGAATCCATTAGTCATTCACTCTAGACAGACATTGATAGTGGTAAGCTACTTCTGTAGCCACGGCTGCCCTGGGGCAGACTGACAGAAACGGGGCTGCCAATCCACACCAATGGCCTCTCTGACCACTACCGGACATTTACACACATTCATACCCAGTGTCATGGACACTGGAGGCAAGGTGGGTAAAGTGTCTTACCCAGGGACACAACGGCAGGATGGCTGGGGACAGCGGGATTGGAACCACCAACCCTCTGGTTACTGGATGACCCACTCTACCTCCTGAGCCACTACTACCCACATTTCCCTCCTCTGTACCATTTTTGCTGAGCACCAAGCTGGATGGTAGGAAGTTCCATTTTTATATGGTCTTTGGCATGTCCTGGCTGGGACTTGAACCCTGACCTCCCGGTTTTGGGGTGGATCCTCTACCTCTAGGCACTGTCACACCTTGACGATTTAGGCAGCATTTACCAAACGTATAAAAATTGGTCTAAAATGCTGGCATATGCCGAAACTTTCACTTTTGACCATATGCATCGTGTATCCATAATGAGTTTCATGTATACATAATGTATTAGTAACTTATGTAGAACGTCTCGATAACTTATAAATGACTTAAACCAATGAATGCTTAGCGTGTTGCTGGTGTTCACAGCTTATACCCAACCATAGTCTAACTTATGCAAAACTTATCCTAACTTATGTATAGTGTGGTCATGCCAAACTGCCGTCGCCTCCCGATCCATGAATCCTAGGTGTGCGAGAGATCATCTCTGTTCAACCAAGATGATTCTCCCCTCCAAAGACCTTCGCACGGTGGGGGTTGTGACCGACCTAGCAGGGCTGTCAAATCTGTCAGGTTGGTCACGTCTAAAACAGCCGATGTGACACGTCACGACCGTCAGATGACAGTTGTCACAACCTGGCTTAAAGGCACGCAAACTGATGGTGAAAAAAAGTTAATTTTCAATAAAGTGGAAAAAAACAAGATTATGCATGGAGTGTGCTTTTGCCGGTGTGAACCCAAAAACATCAGAGAGCCGCAGGCAAGGGACAGCAAAGTGTGATTTATCATGGAAAACAGCTGAGCTCTATGCTTCTGGCGATCAGCTGATTGGATCCTCCTCCTCCACTGTTCTGACATTTTGGCATATCTATCAGAACAGCACTGGACAGCTGATGGTACAGACTGCAGTCAAAGGTAAAAACATGACAAGGAGGGCTAAACAGCGATTTGGATCTTCGTAATATCCTGTCACTTGAGAGTGTTGGCTCGGACATGTCCCCGACAGTTCCCATTATACGAACAAGTACATGTGTTTAGCTCTCTGTGTGTGTGCGTGTGTGTGTGTGTGTGTGTGTGTGTGTGTGTGTGCGCTGCAGGCACCAGCTCAGCTGATCAGAACAGAGAGCAGGTGGATCAAGTCAGCTCTTAATTAGTAAAGGTGTCATCCAGTTTACACAGAGACCATCACAGTCGAAACATGCCGAGGTATGAAACATCTCTACTTTGTCTGAATAGAAGAACAAGACCAGTTTATCTGGGTTCCACCTGTGAACCAACACAGCAAATACACCATTATACGGTAGCTGTAAGTTAGAAACCCGTTCAGTAAGTTACACATAGGCTCATAGAGTGTTATTTGTATGTTACAAATAAGTTTTGGGTACACTAGACATTTATCTCGACGTATTTCGACTTAGGAGTAACTTATGAGTCGCTTATAAGTAAGGTGTGTGAACGAGCGCATAACTTACCTACAACTTACGTGGGACATTTTAGCCATCCATCCATCTTCTTCCGCTTAATGTTTTTCGGGTCGCGGGGGGGCTGGAGCCTATCCCAGCATTTTTGGGCGAGAGGCAGGGTACACCCTGGACAGATTGCCAGTCCATCGCAGGGCCAACACAGAGAGACAGACAACCATTCACTCTCACAGTCATACCTAAGGACAATTTAGAATCCCCAGTTTGATGCCAATTAACCTAACTTGCATGTTTTTGGCATGTGAGAGGAAACCGGAGAAATCCCGGAGTAAACCCACGCAGACAAGGGGTGAACATGCAAACTCCACACAGATCACTGTTGGTCGGGGGCTGGGATCGAATCCAGGATCCCCCAGCCAAGGGGGAGCTGCTGTGCTGCCGCAGTGCTAACCACTCCGCCACCGCGCTGCCCGACATTTTAGCCATACGCTGGATATGTTGAAAATTTTTCAGCATGCTGAAAATTTTCAGAGGAACTTGGCATACAATGCCATATACCAGCATGCTTCAGCATTCTTCGGTGTGCTCTTAACTTATACAAACCTTACTCATAACTGATTCCATGTACAGTGGGGCAAAAAAGTATTTAGTCAGCCACCAGTTGTGCAAGTTCTCCCACTTAAAAGATGAGAGAGGTCTCCAATTTTCATCATAGGTATACCTCAACTATGAGAGACAAAATGAGAAAAAAAAATCTAGAAAATCACACTGAAGGATTTTTAATGAATTAATTGGTAAATTCCTTGGTAAAATAAATATATGGTCACCTACAAACAAGCAAAATTTCTGGCTCTCACAGACCTGTAACTTCTTCTTTAAGAGGGTCCTCAGTCCTCCACTCGTTACCTGTATTAATGGCACCTGTTTGAACTCATTATCAGTATAAAAGACACCTGTCCACAACCTCAAAGAGTCAGACTCCAAACTCCACTATGGCCAAGACCAAAGAGCTGTCAAAGGACACCAGAAACAAAATTGTAGACCTGCACCAGGCTGGGAAGACTGAATCTGCAATAGGTAAGCAGCTTGGTGTGAAGAAATCAACTGTGGGAGCAATTATTAGAAAATGGAAGACATACAAGACCACTGATAATCTCCCTCGATCTGGGACTCCATGGAAGATCTCGCCCCGTGAGGTCAAAATGATCACGAGAACGGTGAGCAAAAATGCCATAACCACACGGGGGGACCTAGTGAATGACCTGCAGAGAGCTGGGACCAAAGTAACAAAGGCTACATCAGTAACACACTACGCCGACAGGGACTCAAATCCTGCAGTGCCAGACGTGTCCCCCTGTTTAAGCCAGTACATGTCCAGGCCCGTCTGAAGTTTGCTAGAGAGCATTTGGATGATCCAGAAGAGGACTGGGAGAATGTCATATGGTCAGATGAAACCAAAATAGAACTTTTTGGTAAAAACTCAACTTGTCGTGTTTGGAGGAGAAAGAACACCACACCTACTGTGAAGCATGGGGGTGAAAACATCATACTTTGGGACAGTTTTTCTGCAAAGGGACCAGGACGACTGATCAGTGTAAAGGAAATAATGAATGAGGCCATGTATCGTGAGATTTTGAGTGAAAACCTCCTTCCACCAGCAAGGGCATTGAAGATGAAACATGGCTGGGTCTTTCAGCATGACAATGATCCCAAACACACTGCCCGGGCAATGAAGGAGTGGCTTCGTAAGAAGCATTTCAAGGTCCTGGAGTGGCCTAGCCAGTCTCCAGATCTCAACCGCATAGAAAATCTTTGGAGGGAGTTGAAAGTCCGTGTTGCCCAGCGACAGCCCCAAAACATCACTGCTCTAGTGGAGATCTGCATGGAGGAATGGGCCAAAATACCAGCAACAGTGTGTGAAAACCTTATGAAAACTTACAGAAAACGTTTGACCTCTGTCATTGCCAACAAAGGGTATATAACAAAGTATTGAGATGAACTTTTGTTATTGACCAAATACTTATTTTACCGAGGAATTTACCAATTAATTCATTAAAAATCCTTCAATGTGATTTTCTGGATTTTTTTTTTCTCATTTTGTCTCTCATAGTTGAGGTATACCTATGATGAAAATTGGAGACCTCTCTCATCTTTTAAGTGGGAGAACTTGCACAATTGGTGGCTGACTAAATACTTTTTTTCCCCACTGTATGTTGGCGTATTCTCCAAATTTTTTCATACGTACGGCAAATGCTGCCAAAATCATCTAGGTGTGAGAGGGCCTTAAGAGGGGTTCAGTGGCTCTCCATGAAAAACATTACATCAAGGACCCACTGTACACATTTTTTTTTTACATTTATTTAACCTTTATTTATACAGGGTTGTTCCACTGAGAGGAAACCTCTCTTTTTCAAGGATGCCCTGTTCACACTCACACAGTTACACATTCATACCTGGAAGCTGCCCAGTACAACCACAGACTGACCTGGGGCCACTGAGCAACTCCACTGGAGCAGTTGGGGTTAAGGGCCTTGCTCAAGGGCACCACAGTAGGATTAAGGAGGGTGAGGCAAACACTGCTATGCTATCTGTCCCACCCAGATCTAATCCTGCCGATCCAGGGATCGAACCCCCAACACTCCGCTCACCAGTCCACATCCCTAACCATTAGGCCGCTACTGGCTCCGCCCTCTAGTGGGCTCACCACCTGCAGGAGGGATCATGGAAATCATGGTGCTAGGTGAATTGAGCAGAAGTCTGGCCTACTCTGCCTGGACTGATGCCCCTACTACCCAGCTCCCTGGAAAAGAGGTAGAAGATGGATGGATAGATAGATATTATTATTATTCATCAAATGTTTGCCAAAATGATTTGGTCTACTGCAAAAAAAAAAAAAAAAATGTATGCACATGAATACTGAGAGTCCAAATGACATTTTTTCCCATCTTTAATGAGTTGGTAGCTAATCTTAAAAACAGGGATACATGATACTAGAGCTTTTAATGCCAGTATTTTGAAAATAGTTTTGCTGATTGCCGATGCAAATCTGGATATATGCACATATTTTTCATACTTATTTACATCCCCTTTGTCTTGCAGTGATAATTACCTTGCATATAAAGACACATTCCCCATGGAAAATAAGACAACTACCTCACCTTAATATGAAAATACAGCCGTGGACAAAAATTGTTGGTACCCCTCTGTTAATGAAAGAAAACCCACAGTGGTCACAGAAATAACTTGAATCTGACAAAAGTGGTAATAAAAAAAATCTATGAAAATTAACCAGTGAAAAATCAGACAAAGCTTTTGAATTGTGGTTCAACAGAATTATTTTAAAAAACAAACTCATGAAACAGGCCTGGACAAAAATGATGGTACCCTTAACTTAATATTTTGTTGCACAACCTTTTGAGGCAATCACTGCAATCAAATGATTTCTGTAACTGTCAGTGAGACTTCTGCACCTCTCAGTAGGTATTTTGGCCCACTCCTCATCAGCAAACTGCTTCAGTTGTCTCAGGTTTGAAGGGTACCTTCTCCAGACGGCATGTTTCAGCTCCTTCCACAGATGTTCAATAGGATTTAGATCAGGGCTCATAGAAGGCCACTTTAGAATAGTCCAATGTTTCGCTCTTAGCCATTCTTGGGTGTTTTTAGCTGTGTGTTTTGCCTCATTATTCTGTTGCAAGACCCATGACCTGCGACTGAGACCAAGCTGTCTGACACTGGGCAGCACATTTCTCTCTAGAATACCTTGATAGTCTTGAGATTTCATTGTACCCTGCACAGATTCAAGACACCCTGTGCCAGATGTAGCAAAGCAGCCCCAGAACATAACAGAACCTCCTCCATGTTTCACAGTTGCGACAGTGTTCTTTTCTTGGTATGCTTCATTTTTGTGTCTGTGAACATAGAGCTGATGTGTCTTGCCAAAAAGTTCAAGTTTTGTCTCGTCTGTCCATAGGACATTCTCCCAGAAGCTTTGTGGCTTGTCAACACGCAGTTTGGCAAATTCCAGTCTGGCTTTTTATGATTTGTTTTCAACAGTGGTGTCCTCCTTGGTCGTCTCCCATGAAGTCCACTTTGGCTCAAACAATGACGGATGGTGCGATCTGACACTGATGTACCTTGACCTTGGAGTTCACCATGAATGTGTTTAGAGGTTGTTCTAGGCTCTTTTGTTACCATTCGTATTATCCGTCTCTTCCATTTTTCATCAAGTTTCCTCCTGCGGCCACATCCAGGGAGGCTGGCTACAATCCCGTGGATCTTAAATTTCTGAATAATATGTGCAACTGTAGTCACAGGAACATCAAGCTGCTTGGAGACGGTCTTATAGCCTTTACCTTTAACATGCTTGTCTACAATTTTCTTTCTAATCTCCTGAGACAACTCTCTCCTTTGCTTCCTCTCGTCCATGTTTAGTGTGGTACACACCATGTCACCAAACAGCACAGTGACTACTTGTCACCCTTTAAATAGGCCGACTGACTGATTACAAGTTTGTAGACACCTGTGATGTTAATTAGAGGACACATCTTGGTTGAACATGTCCCTATGGTCACATTATTTTCAATCTTTTCTAGGGGTACCATCATTTTTGTCCAGGCCTGTTTCATGAGTTTGTTTTTTAAAATAATTCTGTTGAGCCACAATTCAAAAGCATTGTCTGATTTTCATTGGTTAATTTTCATAGAATTTTTATTTATTACCACTTTTGTCAGATTCAAGTTATTTCTGTGACCATTGTGGGTTTTTCTTTCATTAACAGAGGGGTACCAACAATTTTGTCCACGTGTGTATATGTTTTTTTAGTAACATCTTCAAGAGAATTGTAAACTTCCTCCTTTTAACAGGCTTGCAGGATACTGTTCCTTTATCAGTCAATGTCAAAAATAAGTTTGCTATTTTCCATCTTATTTTTGATTGCTTTGGTATTGATTTATTGTTTTTGTATCAGCTAAGAAATATGCATTATTAAAAAAATGAACTGAAATACTTTAAAATGGTTCAGTCCGATACGTTTTCTGAATTTGTCGTTGTAGTTTCTTGGTGAAATTTATGTCATACAACTGGGACAGACCAGAAAAATATCTGCCTTGCTGATGTCTTATTTGCCAATAGCCAATATCAGTCAAAAAGGTAAACAGCTGTCGATACCAATGTAGAAGGCCATCACAATGAGGTAGTTCTCAGTAGGTTCTGGAAAATTTGACAGAACAGGGTAAAACTAGAATCCACAGGGTTCTTATGATCTGAGTAAGAACTCCATGGACTGGCATGGATGGGAAGGGTGCTCCAGAACTTTGAGCATGTTCAAAAATTCCTCCCAACCATCCAGTCTAAAAAAATAAGTGAGGATGTACTGCAAATGTTAAAAAAACCCCAAATATATCTATATTTTTTGGAGGAGGAATGTGGCATTTATAGTTATAATTAAAAGCCCCTTCTATTTGTCATCTGCTAGTTATGATAATGAAAATGATGATATGAAAATAGTAGAAACAGTTATGTGTACAGCTCAGATCAGTGAATGGAAATGACAACTGGCAAGAAAGAGGAGTGAAACTGATCAGGAACAGGTTTTAACTGGGTAAGGACTGTGCTGAACTTGTCAATAAGTGATTAAAAACTGAGCAGAAATGAGATGGATGGCTACGTTTCCTGTTTTTAACGTAAGAACTGGCTACAGTTGGGATGAAAACCAGATGGACTTGTCTTGAACTGTTTAACAATGAAGCAGTGTCGTATTCAAGGCATTTTTTTTGCCCCAAATTGCCCGTTTTCATTTGTTTTCAAACTGCTTCATCAATTTCTTAGAATGGGCTAGGATGTTCTGAGAATGAGTTTGGTGTGATGGGCCCCTTAGACTAACATATTGTGCTTTCCTACTTAAAAATTAAGCCACATATAAATAATTATCATTATTTAAATACCCAAAGTGAAGATGGCACCCAATTGTGCTGTTTCACTTTTGCTTCATCAAGTTTTATAGAGAGCAAGGTTTTTTCCTTCTCACCACTCTAAACAGATTTTGTACTTTCAATAATTATCTTCTCACCTGCATACAGTAAATCAAGTGCTAATGCTGATACAGGCTCATGAACTCACCTCATAAAGCGCCTCTCCTCTTCCTCTTGGTTTTGTTTGAGCTTTGCACTCCGACTCCAGTCAGCTTCAAGTGACTTAATGATGTCCCTTCTCTTTTCAAATCTTTTCATGTGGTCGAAAATTAGCCTAAGCACAAAAAAAGCATATGAAACTAAAATATGGGTAATGGGTGGTAACAATCATTTGTACATCATTAACAGCATAACTCAAATATTATTTAAGGATTTTGATGAAATTCTCAGGAGAGTTTGAAAATGTAGTAAGAATTATTCGGTTTGATGTTGGGGATTATCTGAATCACTATCAAAGCAATGTCTTGTCTGTGGTTTTGCTGCTCACCAGCAGAGGGCACTGTCTGCTGACAACTAGCCGACTATTAAGATAAATTAAACTTTGAGAGAGAAAATTAGCTGCCTTGGAAGATCCGTGCACTCCTCCGGTGTTTTCTAGTTCTGGTCCTTTTTGTTGCTCCACACTTACTCTTTTTTGGTGTGTTTGAGCATCTCTCTTTCCTTTTCCAATTGTTCCTGGTGGTTCTGAAGATCTTCATTCTTCCTTTGAGCTGCTGCACTAAAATTAGCCTGAAAGAGCTGTCAGCATGGAAGATATCAAATCCACTTTATTGAACAACTAAACATTACCAACACAACAGAGCAGAGAGTATGTGTTATAGGTTGTTTTTGTTGTCTGAAATGTAAAGGTTTGCAGAGAGATGGCATCAGCTAAAAAAAAACAAAGGTGACCTTCTGTGCTCTTTCTCTGCTCTCTGCATTGCAGACTGGTGTGTCGCGACGTTTGAATTTGATGTTGTCAGGCTGGCACTCTGGAGCCTCTGATGCCTTCATTTCCTCCACCTAAGGGGTAGTCATACAGGCTCATTTCAGAAATGTAATACTAATGAATATGCCAAAGTAGTTAAAAATACTTTAAAAAGTGCATTTGAAAAGTTTGTCAAGGCATCATGCCTGTAGTCAAGCCGGATGGGCGAGACACTTAAATTACCTCTGACTATGAGCTTCCGCTTCCTTAAAAAAAACCCATTACTTAACTGTAATAATCTCATGTTTAAACTGAAATTCTCCAGACAGCAATAGTTTAAAAAACACTATTATGCTCTTTTTCCACATGTTGACAAGCTTCCAGAGGTGTTAATGTCTTTGACATGCTTTGTTCCAAACCCTGTAGGATTTATGCAATTATTGCAGTACCAGTTTAAACAGTGGGAAGGACCTCCCCACCATTTGGATGAATAAGCACAGAAACAGGCCACAATGAATGAATATCCAACTCTGCTAATGGCAGCTACCACTGCTAATCAAGGAGGTGGCAGGTCCAGAATATGATAAACTGTAATAAAATAAGCTAAAATACCATCTATGAATGAAATACGTATATGGCCAAGGGTTAGATGATTCAGCTGGTAAATGTGTGTCAAGCAGGGATGTATACAATTATAGAAAAAAGACATAAATAGATGTATAGCAGCTTGGGTAGCAGACTCCTCCAGGTTGTACCTGGCTAACATAAGCATTGGCTGTTAAAGCTGAAATATTAAAATGTATGCTAGAATAGAGTGAGGTATGTAATCAACACTGTGTTAATGAGCTGCTCTCTGGTGACAACAATTTACAAAAGAAAGAGCCATAAAGTCTCTTGTCGTGCTGATTAATGTCGCAATGCTAACTACACTAGTGTTGCTAGATCTCGCGAGAGAAACGAGCAAACCAGCTCTATGGAAACAAGCCCAAAACTAGAAAAGCACTCATAGAGCGCATACCTCTGCCAAGGCTCCTTCCATCCCTCATGGATCACCTCCAAAATGTAATGGGTTTGTGTGTAGTCCTAGAACCACTTCTGGTGAAAACTGCATCAAAGTCTGCTCTTTAGTTTTGGAGTATTGTTGCTAACACACTGTGAGAAGATAAGAGCGTTGGCTGAGGTATGCATTCTCAGATCATCACCAAAATGTAATGGGTTCCTCTGTAGTCCAAGAACCACCTCTGGTGAAAATTTCATCCAAATCCATCCAGTAGTTTTTATGTAATCCTGCTGCACAAATACAAACAAAGCCCTTAGTGGAGGTATGCACTCTGAAATCATCACCAAAATCTAATCATCTGTTCTCTGTGCCATTACACACCTTTCCTGAAAATTTCATCAAAATCCATTCATAACTTTTTGAGCTGTGTTGCTAACAGACAGACAAACCAACAAACCAACCAACCAACGCCACTAAAAACATTACCTCCTCCCTTGGCAAAGGGAAAAAGCCCAACAGGCAACGTATCACATTGAGTAAAAGAGAGGCTATTTGATAACAGTATAGATATATAGATTTATTTTTGTTGGCAGTGAATTGACGGTAAACACAGTCAGCATGACATGTTTCAGGACCCAGGAGACAGACACAGACACGGGCAGATACAAACAATTATTCTTTATTAAGAGTGAGAGAGTGTAGTGCGTGTGTGAGTGCAGATATGGCAGTCTGGTCACTGGAGCTGCGCAATTCAGATGGCGACCTGGCAACCCTGGAACACACAAGCAGAGACTGTTAAGGCTGTTCAGCGATAATGGGCAATTGCAGGTGAGAAGCTTACTTGAGGAAACCACAGGTTGTGTTTTGCTGACTCCAAGTGTCCGTGTGATGTGGTGGTGCTTGTGCTCGTAGCTGTGGTGGTGGTTGCTCCTGTAGCTGCGGTGATGGTTTTGGCGAAGGTGATAATTGTACCTGCAGCTGTGATGGTGATTGCTCCCGTAGCCGTGGAGGTGATAGTGTTCGTAGCTGTGGTGATGATGGCTCCTGTAGCTGTGAAGGTAACTGTACCTGCAGCTGTGGTGATGGTAGTACCCGTAGCTGTGGTGGTAAGGAGGAGCTCCGAGAAGGAGAGGGAGATTCCCCGTTGGTCGGGGAAGCTGGTCCGCCGCCTGGGAGGTCCACCTGTGCACAGGGGTTAAGATTTGGCATAGAATAGCAAAGGGTATTCTTACGTGGCTGTTCTTGATGTGACGTTCTTGGCTTGGCTGTAGAACGAAGCTCTGGCTCATACTCAGACGAGGAAGACAGACGACTCCGTGCCGGACTGACAGCGACGCTGGCTTTTAACAGCCGCTGATTGGCACCTGCTGGTCTGTGTGCAGCTGGAGCTGATGAAACAGATGACGGCCCAGCGGCCGTCATGACAGTACTCCCCCCTCTAGCAGTGCCTCCAGGCACCTGCCCAATTCTACCTGGATTCACCCGATGGAAGTCGCGGATCAACTGCTTATCCAAGATCAACGCTGGGCGAATCCAAGAATGATCCTCTAGTCCAAAGCCCTCCCAGTCCACCAAGTACTGAAGACCACTACCCCACCTGCGAACATCCAGAATGGCAGTCACCCCCCAGGCTGGATGGCCGTCGATCATCCTCGGGGGGGCAGGCGCCGCAGGGGGTGGGCACAGAGGGTCCAAGATGTATGGTTTAACCTGGGAGACATGAAAGGTGGGGCAGATGTGCATGGAAGAGGGGAGAGACAGGTGCACAGACACAGGATTGACAATACGAGAAATGGTGTAAGGACCAATGAAGCGCTTAGTGAGCTTGCGCTTCTCAGCCGGTACACCAATATTCCGGGTGGATAACCAAACCTTCTGACCCACCTTGTAGTCCGGGGTGGGTCTCCTGTGACGGTTGGCCACCTGGATGTTGCATTCAGTGGTCTTCAAAAGGGCCCTGCGGGCGATGGACCAAACTCGCCGACAGCGCCTAATGTGGGTCTGGACAGACGGAACCGCTACCTCCTTCTCCTCCTCCGGGAACAGTGGTGGATCGAACCCAAATGAAGCCTTGAAGGGAGAGAAGCCTGTGGCCGTAGAGATCGTGGTGTTATGGGCGTACTCTATCCAAGGAAGGTGCTTGCTCCAAGAGGACGAACAGGAGGAGATGACGCAGCGCAGAGTGGCCTCAAGCTCCTGGTTAGCCCGTTCACACTGGCCATTACTTTGTGAATGATACCCTGAAGAGAGGCTAGCTGTGGCTCCCAGCACCGAGCAGAACACCTTCCAGACCTGAGAGACGAACTGTGGTCCCCGATCTGACACTATGTCAGCGGGGATACCGTGGAGGCGGACCACATGCTGAACAAGGAGGTCCGCCGTTTCCTGGGCTGAAGGCAAACCCCGAAGGGGCACAAAATGGGCCGCCTTCGAAAAATGGTCCACAATAGTCAAAACAGTGGTAAAATTATCAGAGGGGGGCAAACCAGTCACAAAATCCATGGCCACATGAGACCAGGGGCGGGAAGGGACGGGCAGGGGATGCAACAGACCCGCTGGGGGAGATGATGTCGTCTTCCCTGTGGCGCATTGAGCGCAAGCCTGGATGTAATTCACCACGTCCTTCCACAGCCCCGGCCACCAGAAGGTCCTCTGGAGCAGGTCCACAGTCCGACCTACTCCCGGATGACAGGCCAGCTTGGAGGCGTGACCCCACTCAATCACCTGACCCTGAATAGAGCGTGGAACAAACAAGCGCCCCCCCCCCTTCCCGGATCTGGCTCCGTCTTCAACGCTCTCTGGACTTTGGTACAGATACCCCAGGACAGAGCGCCCACAACACAGGAGGGTGGTAGGATGGGTGTATCCTGATCCTCGGTAGATGGTGCATCGAACTGCCATGAGAGGGCGTCCGGTTTTCCGTTCTTGCTTCCCGGCCGATTGGTGATGGAGAAGTTGAAGCGGCCGAAGAAGAGGGACCAACGAGCCTGACATGCGTTCAGCCGCTTCGTCGTCCTGAGGTACTCCAGGTTGCGGTGGTCAGTCCATACAACGAACAGCTGAGCGGCCCCCTCCAGCCAGTGTCTCCATTCCTCCAGGGCGAGCTTCACCCCTAACAGTTCCCTGTCTCCAATGCTGTAGTTCCTTTCCGCCGGTGACAGGCGACGGGAGAAGTAGGCACATGGTCGGATCTTGCCGTCCTCAGGAGAACGCTGGGAGAGTACCGCTCCCACCCCCAAATCCAAGGCGTCCACTTCCACCAAGCACTGAAGATTCGGGTCCACCTGAGTGAGAACACGGGCCGAAGCAAACTCTTCCTTTAATTTTTCAAATGCTCTGGCTGCCTCCTCACTCCAGCAAAACGGGGTCTTAGGGGAGGTGAGCGCAGTCAGAGGACGAGCTATATTCCCCAAATTGGGCACAAACCGACGATAAAAGTTGGCAAAGCCCAGGAACCCCTGGAGCTGCTTCCTGGAGGTCGGAGCGGGCCAATCCACTACCGCCTTAACCTTGCCCGGGTCGGGGAGCACCTGGTTCCGGGCAATGATGAACCCAAGGAAGGAGGTCTGGTTTGTGTGAAACTCGCATTTCTCTGCTTTGACGAATAATTGATTCTTCAGGAGGCGCTGTAACACTCTGCGAACGTGTACCTGGTGCTCCTCCAATGTGTGGGAGAAGATCAATATGTCATCAAGATACACGAACACAAAGGAATTAAGGAAGTCCCGCAGCACATCATTTATTAGTCGCTGGAAGACGGCCGGAGCGTTGGTCAACCCAAACGGCATTATCAGATACTCGAAATGGCCACTTGGGGTCCTGAAAGCCGTCTTCCACTCGTCACCCTCTCTGATGCACACCAGGTGATAGGCATTCCGGAGATCCAGCTTAGTAAACCAGGTCGCCCCCTGGAGGGAGTCAAAAGCGGTGTTCATCAATGGCAGAGTGTATTTGTCTTTAATCGTGATTTCATTAAGCCCCCGGAAGTCGATGCAAGGGCGTAGTGAGCCGTCCTTCTTCCCAACAAAGAAGAAACCGGCCCCCACGGCCGAGGACGACGGGCGGATGATACCTGAGGCCAAGGATTCTTTAATGTAGGTGTCCATGGCCTCGCGCTCCGGGGCTGACAGGCTGTACAGGCGGCTTGCAGGAAGGGGAGCCCCAGCCTTCAGATTAACAGCACAGTCGTACGGCCAATGGGGGGGTAGAGACAACGCCCGTGACTTGCTAAAAACTAACCCCAGGTCATGGTAAACCTCTGGTACCTTGGACAGCTCCTGAGGTGACGTAGAAGGAGGAGGCACCTTGACAGATGGGGCACATGCCGCAGATTGAAGATAGGCACTTAAACAGAAGGTACTCCACGCTGTAATACTCCCTCCCTGCCAGTCGATGGTGGGGTTATGAAGCCGAAGCCACGGATAACCCAGGATGACGGGCGAAGAAGAGACAGGCAGGATCAAAAACCTAATCTCCTCCCTGTGATTACCTGAGATGATCACGGACACTGGGGCCATCTGATAGGCAATGGTGGTTAGTGACGCCTTGGACAAAGTGATGAGCTTGACAGGTGGATCCAGAGGCTGACAGCTGAGGCCCATCTGGGTTGCCAGGTCTCTGGAAACAAAGTTTTGCTCAGCTCCTGAGTCTACTAGGGCTAGCGTGGAATGTTCTGTGTGTTTGTGGATAAGTCTAATGGGTATACAGAAACTTGTGAGGGGTTTTTCTAGGTCCGTGTCCATGAATCCCCCTACTGTGATCCACGGACCTTCCCTTTTAACCGACTAGGGCATTCGAAAACCCCATGTGACTCCTTCCCACAGTAAAAACAAAGGCCTAGATCCCTGCGGCGCTGTCTCTCAGCTGCTGACACTTTAGATTGGCCTATTACCATTGCCTCTTGGTCTGGAAACTCCTCTGACGCCGGAAGAGCGAGCAGGGGAGAGCTAGTGGAACGAGGGCGGGGTTTAACAGGACGGGGAGTAGACCGTTGTTCAGCCGCTCGTTCCCTTAACCTACTGTCTAAGCTTATGGCAAGGGCAATTAGCTCTCCTAAATTGTCTGGTTTGTCTCGTGCCGCTAACTCGTCCTTTAATTCCGCGTTGAGACTGCGGAGGAAAATACCGCAAAGTGCCGGTTCCCCCCACCCAATCTCAGTGGCAAGAACCTGGAAATCAATAGCATAGTCAGCAGCTGATCTAGTGCCCTGCTGCAGGCTCAACAGCCGTTCAGTCAACACTGCACCCCTATCTGAGTGGTCAAACACGGACATAAACTCCGCCACGAACTGCTGGTAAGTCAACATAGGATAACCTGGTTTCGCCATCACTGTATATGCCCAGTCTAAGGCTCTACCCCCCAACAGGTTGATGATATATCCTATCTTGCTTGAATCTATGGCAAAGTCTCCCGGAACCCGGAGAAAAACTGACTCGCATTGTAAAATAAATCCACGTGCCTCTCCGAGTTTACCACTAAAATGGGCAGCAGTTGGCACAGAGGTGAGGCGAGATGCGGATGTGATGTTAGCTTGACCTGGCGCTAAAACCTGCAGGGGTTGAAACGCTAGCGACTGGGGGAAACACCTGGTGTCCCTCCAGGCGATCCAGCCGACCGTTAATTTGAGCAAGTTGATTAAGAATAACTGTCTGCTGATGTGAAAGCATATCTACCCGGGCACTAAGGGTGTTAAATCTGCGCGACAGTGTGCTGTCCGCTGGGTCAACGTGACGGAGTCGTACTGACATGTTTCAGGACCCAGGAGACAGACACAGACACGGGCAGATACAAACAATTATTCTTTATTAAGAGTGAGAGAGTGTAGTGCGTGTGTGAGTGCAGATATGGCAGTCTGGTCACTGGAGCTGTGCAATTCAGATGGCGACCTGGCAACCCTGGAACACACAAGCAGAGACTGTTAAGGCTGTTCAGCGATAATGGACAATTGCAGGTGAGAAGCTTACTTGAGGAAACCACAGGTTGTATTTTGCTGACTCCAAGTGTCCGTGTGATGTGGTGGTGCTTGTGCTCGTAGCTGTGGTGGTGGTTGCTCCTGTAGCTGCGGCGATGGTTTTGGCGAAGGTGATAATTGTACCTGCAGCTGTGATGGTGATTGCTCCCGTAGCCGTGGAGGTGATAGTGTTCGTAGCTGTGGTGATGATGGCTCCTGTAGCTGTGAAGGTAACTGTACCTGCAGCTGTGGTGATGGTAGTACCCGTAGCTGTGGTGGTAAGAAGGAGCTCCGAGAAGGAGAGGGAGATTCCCCGTTGGTCGGGGAAGCTGGTCCGCCGCCTGGGAGGTCCACCTGTGCACAGGGGTTAAGATTTGGCGTAGAATAGCAAAGGGTATTCTTACGTGGCTGTTCTTGACGTGACGTTCTTGGCTTGGCTGTAGAACGAAGCTCTGGCTCATACTCAGACGAGGAAGACAGACGACTCCGTGCCGGGCTGTCAGCGACGCTGGCTTTTAACAGCCGCTGATTGGCACCTGCTGGTCTGTGCGCAGCTGGAGCTGATGAAACAGCATTGAATAACTGAATTTTATAAACTCTAATTAAAGGAAAATACATATGCATTCTGCATAAACAACAGCAAATTTATAGTAAACACAGTCAACATAAAAACTTTGAATAAATTAAATTTTTAAACTCTGATCAAAAGAAAAGACATGAGCATTCTGCATAAGTAACAGCACTAAGCACGATGAAAGTTTAGTGATGTGGGATGATGGGAGTTGTTGGCCGCTAGTCGTTTAAACAAAAACTAAATATTACTCTGCTATTATACGACCACTGACAACTTTAATTACATGGAAAATTATCTTTTAAATTGACAAATATCATATGTGTAACTCGTGGCAAAATTTGATTGGGATCAAATGATAATTTTGCTCTTGCCATTCATTTCAATTGAGATTTTTTTCGATTTAAGATCCCATACACTGATCTCTAGAGAAAAACTGGACAAATCATTGGCCGCCAGAAGTGAAGCCACCTGGCTGCCACACCAGCACAAAACAAAACACTCAGCGAGCCAATGGAGAAAGAATGGGCCCAGCAGCAAACGGCGCCATCCCTACCTGAACAACTTCCTAAAAAACCACCCCAGGCATGTTTTAGAGATGGTCTGCCGTGTCACATGATTATAGCAGCCTATCAGATGTCAGAGCCAAAGACTCACTGTGCAGCCAAGCACTCACTCCCATGCAAAGTGAGCTCAGCAGCGTCGGGAGCAGCAGAAGTATTACTTCTGAAATGTTACACCATTCATCCAAATTCTATGGTGATACCAAGCAGCATAAAATTTGAAAAATAAACAAAATAAGCACTATTTAAGTTTGTAAAATAACAGTGTAAAAATAAAATAAATAATTAAATAAGATTTTTTAAAAAACATTCCATTGTGAAAAAATACACATATATGCTACTTGGTACTAATTTGGATGAATGGTGAAACATTTCAGAAGTAAAAAAATTTGAATCCAGTTGAGAATCTTCATCATATTAAGAAAGTGAATTAATTTTGCATTTATTTTAAAGGGCTGATGACACGTTTTTGACATTTTTTAGCATGTTGTGTAAACCCAAAAGTCATTGTCTATGATCAATATAATATTTACAACCGCACCTGCATAAACTAGTTATCATTACAAAACCGCAGCCGCTGACTGGACTGTGGTGCCACCCACCAAATTAAGGGAGGCACCCCCATGACGTAGGCGACAAAACAGACTCTGGTGTTGTTGACTGGAATGAGAGCAGCTTTGTAGCTCACAGTTTCTCTGTTTTCTTGTTTTAATTTTACGGATATGCCTTTGTGTTGTGTCGCAGGCTTAGATAAACAGCAGGCCATGATAGACCACATCACACGCTTCAGCTCCAACTGTCATAAGTCTCCTCATGCGCTTCTCATGCGCTTTTACGCAGGAGGAGTACACAAGGAGGGGAACGATTAACGGATTGATGCACAGCTTTGACCTACTTTCTGTGATCACATGCTGACATCTCACTGGTCCGGCCACGTCCCCTCTCTCATTATCACCAGCTGATTCAAATTCCTGCTGATCATGTTTCCCGGTCCTAACCCAGGTGCTTCTCATCACACCATCACCAGCAGTGAGTGTACATATTAGTGGCCATTTGCCAGTAATGCACTGCTGGTCCATAGTATTGTCATCTGTGCTGTTAGTCTGCTAGTATTTTCAGCACTCTCACAACGTTAGTCACTCCATGTTCGCCATGGTTCTCTTGCCTCCTTGAAGCGATGTCGGCTCTGGGGCACACCTGTGGCTAACACGTCTCCTCTCATTCGTTCTCTGGGTGATGCCAGCCCCCAAACGCCATCAGTATTTGTGTTTTTTGTACGTCTTCACCTTTTTGGGAATTGTCTGACTTTCTGTATTAAATGTGCTGTGGTGAACCCTGCACGTAAATCCTCGTTATTTCATCCTCCATCTCCATGCCCTGCGTAAGAGCACAAGGAGGGTCAAGACAAGGAGCGCACGAGGAGGGGAAGGAAGAATGGATTTACACGCGTGATTCACGACAGCACATGTATTGAACATTAAGACTGATCCCAAAAGGTGAAGAGTTACAAAAATACACAGAAACACAAACAGTAGGCGTTCGGGGCCGACATCGCCCAGCGAACACGGAGAGGAGACGTGTTAACCATAGTTACGCCCCAGAGCCGACATCGCTACAAGGGGCGCAACATAACCACGGCTGTGTGGAGTAGCTAACATGTTGTGATAGTATTGGCAATACTGGCTGGCTGACAACACGGCAGATGATGCACACAAAACATGAACAGCTGACTGTCACTGAGTCTTACTTGCTAGGCATGATGTCCGCTTGGCACGGCTCAAACCTATACGGTCTGATGGCCCCAGATTCTTCATTGTCATCCCATTCTACAGAACTATAATCGTCTGAAGATTGGACAACACAAACCAATTCCAGACTACATGTGCTGGAACCATCGTCAATGTTTTCTACCACTTCCATTCTGTGTGTACAATGGGCAGCTAAGCGCTGTGTTCCGTTGATGACGTTACAACATGGCCGGGGGGTTTTCCAGCCACTGATGCAATTGGTGATATGGCGCTCATGAAAACGTCGGATATTCGCATGAAAAAAAGCCTGTTTGACTTAGAACTGCACAGACCAACTTATTTTGTCATATTGTATTACAGTATATGTTGAAAAATTAGATGAAGTCAAAAACTTGCCATCAGCACTTTAAGTCTTAACTATTTTTATTTTAATTGAAAAAAAATCTTATTTTTATTTACTTTGCTCAATGTTCTATTTTATTATCATTTTATAAGCATTTCTTTCAAGTGTTTATGTTCATGAGTTTTATTCATATTTCATATTGCCCTTGTGATTGAAAAATTCCACATTATCCTTATTACATTATTATTCCATGACTTTCCCATTTCATGTCTGATGTTTTGTAGCATCATCTCACTTTGGCTCAGCAACAATTATTCTTCTGCTTAAAGACATTTTTGTTTCATCCAGGAATAACGCAAATAAATGGATTTTCTTCCCCCAGGCCACAGCTGAAATCCCCTTTTGTTAAAACCAGCCTAAGGAATTTCCCCAATGTCCGGCTGCACTTTTATTGCCCCCATAAAACCTACACAGATCCACGACTCAGTTAATTTCCTTAAACTGTGGACATGCTGGATTTAAACAACTTTAAAGTACATTATTACAAACTCAATTCTAAACCTTCATTCTTTTCAGAACTATGAAAATGCAGATGGACTCTGATGTGTTTGATGTGGAAAATCAATAATATGTGTGAAATGCATTAATCTGTGATTTTATATATATGCATGTTGATGTTAAATGAATGTTTATTCCTGCATGTTGATTTAGAAGCACTGCTTATAAGATACACTAAGGTTAGTTTAGTTATACATAAGTTTGTAACAGTACATTCCAATGCATTTAAAACTGTGTATTCCTGTGGACTGATATCATGTGTCACCAGTCTTCATAGAACCCCAGCTTCTTCATCCTATTGGTCTCTCACAGACAAGGCCTGTTATTGGACTAAAGGTTCATCGAGCCCGCCCACGAAGGACGCTCATTGGCTGAGATTCCGGTCAGGCCGGAATCCCGCGAAACTCAACAGAGCTTATAAAAAGGAGAGAGACTCTTTTCCCAGCCTCTTTCTGCTCCGGATTCTCTTTTCGCCTGCTCCCTTCTTTCTGATCTCCTCCTTTGTCTACACACAGCAAGGGAGAACAAAGGACTTCGACCACATGTCGCTTTGCTGAACACAGAGCAGATAATTTGTTTATGTAACTTTGTATTTTCTTCTTCTCTTAAATGCCTGGGAATTCCTTTTTCTTTGAGCTCAATTCTTAATCGGAGTCAAACTCCAATTCTTAATTTATCACTTTTTGTTAAACTTTCTGTAAAACCACCGTTTGTTTGATTTTAATGTAAACTTAACCTTGACTTTATTTTTATAATATTTTTCTTGACCAAGCACCCACCAGATTTTTATCTAAAGTCCGAAAGTTTCTTTTCCAATTTGAAATCGGATTAGATATCTTTTAATTATTATTGAAGACCTCTTGAAGAAAGACGCAGCCTTCCACGTCACGTGCAGCTGAAGGACCAACGCGCAGCTGTCCCACATCGCTCTGAAGAAGCATCGTCACCGTCTGGCTAGAACTCAGTTTCAACTCTGGGTCATACAGTCCAGAATCCAGCCCCCTTCGACCGCTTGAATCTCAAGGTCGAACTGGGACCCTGAAATATCTGCGGGCAGATATTTCCCTTAACTTCCACGAAATCTTGGGCTGAGGACGGACGACAGAACTATCATCACCGAGAAGCACGTGAGCTGCAAAAAAAAACCCAACTTTAATTCCACTGCTGAATAAATTTCTGAGGTTCGGTAATAATTTGTATATCTAATCAGATGCAAATTAAGAAGCCCTTAACATAACTCTTCTTTTTATTAAAATCCCGTTTTTATTTTCTTAAGGTTAATTTAGGACTTTTTCATAATTAATAAACTTTCTCCATAAATTTGCGTTGTTTTTAATAATCTGTTAACTCAAACTGATAGAAATTCATCTCTCAGTTTAACCCTGGTTCCGAAAATATTGACATTGTTAATCTATCATTTACAAGATTGATTTTATGATCAATGAAATTATTTCAATGTCTATTAATCATTTCATTTAATAAATATTTAAAATTGAGAAGTTGTTGGGAATTTATTTCATTCTGAGTCTGTTTCAAGCCCAGGTATCGAATTCACGGAAAATTTTTTGAGACTGATTATTGATTGATTTATTGAGTGATCAAACAGGTATAAAGTGAAATTAAAGATTAAATTGCTTCTTAAAGATAGAAGCTGGTGCCCCTTACGAGTGTTATTAACTTTTCTGATGTATATGAAATGAGATTTGAGCTCAGATTCCAATACATCAATATAAATTAAATAATTCATACCTGATCATATTTATTATTAATATCCCATTTTTACGTTACAGTTTATACGTGCATTCCATGTAGGATAAGTTCATATATTCCTTTATATTATGTTTTAAAAATTATATGTCTGATATATTCTTGGTGTGTTTCTGTGAGCAATTATTGTTTATCTGTGGCCTTCAGGATGTGCGTGCATGCATGTGAGGGCAGGTCAGCAGAGACGTAAAGGATGACCTAGATAATCTCTTTGCTTTATAGACATGCCCTGCTAAGTTTCTGTGCCCGAGGAATGTGCTAAAACTTCCAGTTCATGAGATTAGATTTATAGACACTCTGTCTGTCTCTGAGATGTCAAGAGGACATCTCCCCCATTGTTTATCTATACTGAAGAGCAGCTATAAATACCAGACTCAGAAAATGTATGGTCAGAGATTCGATGTGAGTGTCGGCTGAAGGCCATGCTTATGTAATCTCTCCCCCAGTGGCCATGGGGTAAATAAATATACTTATATTCAAATATTCCACCTGATTTTTGACTCAAAATGATTATGCTGAAAATTATTCTAACATTTGACGCACCGAACAGCAGATCCAGATAGCTCCGTCCTTCCGGCACCTCTGCCCAATTTCAGCGAGTGCACAGCTGATGAAAGACCTTCCCAGGCTGAGTACAAGGCTCAGTGTTACTGCAGTGAGGGCATTTTTGAACCGAGGCGCTGGAACGGACGGGGTGACGGGTCCAAGAACTCTAAAGGCGGCTGGATTATGAGTACATTTATTTGTTGTGTTTGTTCCCTGGGATGAAAGACTCCCCGAAGGTAAAATGCTTTGCTCAGGTTCAGGTTACTTTATTTGTACCCGTAGGTAGATTTGTTTTGCAGTCTGGTGACATCCATATTTACAAGCCACAAATTACATTCAACATAGACACAAACACAAGCACAAAGGAATTTGACTATGAACACGATAAAAATACTCAAGGCTCCATCAATCAGGGTATAAAAAGCCAAAGAGATGAGAGAAAAACCAGAGGTAAGAGAGAAGAGTCATATTAAAAGTTAAAAACTAGTCAAAGAGGTTAAAAACTCAAAGGTCTAAAACTCAATAAAATATTTAGAACCCAAGTAACATCCTACAAAAATAAGTAAATATAAAATGGAGTTAATAAATAGGTAACTAAATTATGTGCAATATATTGTTACAGCTTGTTCAACTCTTTGACAGCAGCAGGAACAAAGCTGTTTTTGTAGCGCTGGGTTCTACTTTTTGGGACAGCAAACCTCCGTGTTGAGGGAAGAAGCTGAAAGTTGCAGTGCAAAGGGTGGGAGTCATCATTTAAAATGGAGGGAGCAATCCTCTGTACCTGTCTGGTGTACAGGGATGTCAGGCTCAGCTGTGACTCACCAAGCAAACGACTGGACCATCTAACTACCTGAACCAAGGATTTCCTCTGTTTCAGTTTTATCTGACCAAACCATGACACTAAAGAAAAGGATAAAACAGATTCAATAAAAGCCCGATAAAACATTGTCATTATGGTTCGGTCAATTTGGAAGCGTGCAAGTTTTCTCAAGCAATGCAAATATTGCTGACCCTTTTTGTGCACCCTTTCACAGTTCTCTTCAAAGTTTAAATTACTATGAATAATCGTCCCAAGATATTTGTAGGATTGTACACATTCGGTGGTCTGGACTTTTAGTACGGTGACTTTGTGCCTAGGAGTTTTCCTCCTAAAGTCAATAATCATGTCTGTAGTTTTTGTCGTATTCAGCTGCAGGTAGGAATCCTCACACCAGTGAACAAAATCATCAACTACTGGGCCGTGGCCACTCTCACCATCCTGGAGGAGACTGACAATAACTGAATCATCAGCATACTTTATATGTCTGTTGTCATGTCTGCTCCGACACATGTTTGTGTACAGGAGGAAGAGTAGTGGAAACAACACCCCCCCCCCCTGAGGAGAACCAGTAGAAGAGCACTTTAGGTCAGACAATGTACCATTGACCCTTACTCTCTGCGTCCTGTTGGTTAAGAAATCCAGAATCCAACCCACCAGATTATTGCTCAAATCAAATTGTTGCAGGAGCCTTTCAGCTAAGATATGAGGTTGGATTGTATTAAAGGCGGAGGAAAAGTCCACAAATAAAAGCCTGGCGTGTGTCCCATTAAAATCCAGATGTTTAAAAAGCATGTTAAACAGAGTGACAGTGGCGTCCTCCACTCCTCTGTGAGGCCTATAGGCAAACTGCAGAGGATCCAATGCATGCTCAGTCTGCTTTAGGACCTCACATCTGACCAGTTTTTCAAAAATTTTCATTAAAATTGAAGTCAAAGCAACTGGTCTAAAGTCGTTTACCGTTTTAGGACAGCTGGATTTTGGAACAGGAACAACCACGGCTTCTTTCCAGATCTTAGGCACATGTTGTGTCTGTAAGGACTTATTGAAAATGTAATGAAATATAGGACTCAGTTCATGTGCACAGGACTTTACCAAGCGCCCACATATATTATCAGGGCCCTGACTTTTGTTCACTTTTACAGCGCAGAACTCCCTTTTAACATTCTGCACCTCAATATTAAAGTGCTGATTGTCTTTGAGTTTCTGTTTCAAATATTGGGTTTCAGTGCTAAAATCAAAGGAGTCAAAACGACCATAAAAACAATTAAGAGCATTAGCCAGCTCTGTGTCTGAATTAAAACCATCTAAAAACACACGATTACTGCGCTCTGTGCTCTGAAGGCCTGCAATAGTTTTCATACTGGCCCAGGCTGAACCAAGTTTCTTTGTTGCCATCTTTCTTTCCAGTTCTGATTTATAAGTCTGTTTTGCTCTTAAAATTTCGGATTTCAGCTCTTTTGTGGCAACCTGTAGCTCAGAAACAGACCCCTGTTTAAAGGCAAGTGCTTTCCTCTGTAAGCAGGATTTAACTGATTTTGTAACCCATGGTTTATTGTTGGGATATATTTTGACACGTTTACGTGGAACAATCTTATTTTTACAGAAAGCCATGTATGAGCATGTGACGTCCACCAAAGAGTCCAAATCATCCCCGCAGGACAGTGTGAACATCTCCCAGTCTGTACAGTCAAAGCATTCCTGGAGGCTGTGCACTGAATCTTTTGCCCACACACCAGTGTCTCTCGTCTCCACCTTGCCTCTTCTGAGAGCAGTTTTATATGTGGGCAGCAAATGTACACAGCTGTGATCTGAGGATCCTAAAGGAGGAAGGGGGAGTGAATTATAGGCCCTCTCAATGGATCCATAGCACAGGTCCAATGTCTTTTTTCGCCTGGTTGGGCAGGAGACATACTGATAAAAGTTTTAAAGTGTCTTCTTTAAAGAAACATGGTTGAAATCCCCAAGAATGAAGTTTGGCGCCTCTGGAGAAATTGATTGCAGCTGCTGGATCACATCAAAGATAGTGCTGCAGGCGGAGTCAGCGTCTGCCCTCGGGTGAATGTACACAATTGTGATGAAAAGTTGGGGGAACTTGCGAGGCAAATAAAAGGGGCGTAGTGACACAGACAGCAGCTCCACATCGGGTGTACAGATGCGCTCTCTGACCGTGACAGATGTGCAGTACTGCTTATTAATGTATAAACATACGCCACCCCCCTGACGCTTCCCCGTTACCTCTTCCTGCCGATCCGAGCGCAGTGGGGCTCCAAAGCCGTCAATCCACAGGTCTGCATCTCGGTCATGCGCAGTAAGCCAAGATTCGGTGAAGGCCATGACGCAGCAGTTCTTAAGTCCTTCTGGTAGCGTACATTCCCTTGAATTTCATTCACCTTGTTTCTCAGAGACTGTACATTCCCAAAAATCATTGAAGGAAGAGGAATGTTACCAAACTGACGTCTTCTCAGGCGCAATTTCACTCCTCCACGTTTTCCGCGTTTTTTTCTTCCGTCTCTCTTTTCACCGCTGTGTCCATGAACGTCTCTCAAAATAAAAGTCCAGCAGTTGCGGCTTAGGCTCAATCACAGCCGCTGCATCAACCGTGCTTAAATGCAGCAACATGTCCCTGGAATAATGTATTCTGCCCGCCATGGTGCCGAACGCGTTTACTTCAGAGACAAAGAGCTGGAGGAGAATTAGCAGCAGTGCAAAAACGGGGAGGTAGTCCATGTTGATGGAACCAGGGAGCTCTTCACCATACAGTCCACAAACATTCCAGGACAGAAACGACACAGAGAATATTGTAAAAACACATTAAAGTGCATAAAACAAAACACACAGACGACGTACTTTTTCACCAGCTGCTGGTTGCTGCGTGCGCATGCGCCCAGCTGAGCAAGGTTGCTGAGCACTTGACACCGCAAAGTCTGTGTAAGCATCTGCTCACCTTAGCCGTGGTTTGGTTCGATCCAGTTTTGGTTTGGAGCAGTTCGAGTTTCAATGAGGTGAATGCTTAGCCGTGTTGTCCACGCAGGAATTGGTGCAAGAGACTGCAATATTGTGACATAATGCACGGCTCAGGAGACACACACGCAGGCTCAGAGTAGATCCAATAGTTTTATTAGCAACAAGTGTGTATGAATGTGTGTCTGCGAGATGTGGATGTATTGGTGGTGGCGTCTGCGTCGGGCACGGAGGCAGGAGACCATACAGCCGGACAACCTTATGGGAGAAGCAGAGGGAGAAGGGTGACGGGCACACACCAACACAGGAGATGTAAAAATGGTGATGAGCTTACTTGGAGTTAGCAGGTGGCTGGCACAGCAAGGACGAGGTCCGGTAGACAGCGACCTGGAGAGCCCGGTGCAGCAGCGAGGGGATGGAGACGGAGAGGAATGGTCCGCCGCCGGGAAATCCACCTGTGCACAGGGGAGCAGACTTGGAGAGGAAAGAGGTAAGGGCTTCTTACCGAAATGTTTGCTGAAGTGGTAGAGGTTACTCACAGCAATCGTGGTGAGTGAAGTCTGACGGCTTCAGGCCGAAGCCCAGGGCGAGGCGGCTTAAATCCCTCGCCGCTGATGAAGTGCAGGTGTGCGTGCAGCTGGCGCCGCAGATGGGCGGCGAGGCGTGACAGTACTCCCCCCTCTAGCAGCGCCTCCTGGCGATGGTTTCTCCGGGTGCACTCGGTGGAACTCAGTAATGAGGGACGGGTCCAACACAAACGACGAGGATACCCACTGCCGATGTTCAGGCCCATAACCCTCCCAGTCCACCAAGTACTGCAACCCATGACCCCGGCGCCGGGAGTCCAGGATGGAGGAGACAGGCCAGGCCGGATGGCCATCAACCATCCGGGGCGCGGGTTGCGCAGCAGGAGGAGGGCAAAGGGGGTCGGAGACTGCCAGCTTCACCTTGGATACGTGGAAGGTGGGATGGATGCGAAGGGAGGGGGGAATAGCTACACGCACAGCCACCGGGTTGATAATCCTGGTGATGGGGTATGGGCCCATAAAACGCTGTGCCAGCTTCCTCCTCTCGCCCTTTAAAATGACGTCCTGGGTTGACACATAGACTCGCTGACCCACCTGGTACGCTGGGGCAGGTCTTCTGTGCCGGTCCGCCGTGGTTTGGTTGCGCTCTGACGCCCAGATGGAGCGGAACTGCCTGAGGTGCGCCCGAACTGAGGGAACCGTTACCTCACTCTCCTGCGCTGGGAAAAGGGGGGGGTCGTAGCCCAGGGACGCCTTAAAGGGAGACATCCCTGTGGCAGAAGAGCGGGCGGTGTTGTGGGCGTACTCAACCCAGGCGAGATGGTTACTCCAGGACGTAGGTTTGGACGCAGTGACGCAGCGGAGCGCAGCCTCCAGCTCCTGGTTGGTCCGCTCGCACTGCCCGTTGGTTTGCGGGTGATGGCCGGAGGAGAGGCTCACCTTGGCTCCCAGGGCGTTGCGGAATGACCTCCAAACCTCTGAGGAAAATTGGGGCCCCCGGTCCGAGACCACGTCCACCGGAATCCCGTGCAGCCTGACCACGTGCTAGACTAGGAGGTCCGCCATCTCCAGGGCGGTTGGAAGACCTCGTAGTGGGATGAAGTGTGCCACCTTGGAGAAGCGGTCTACGATGGTCAGGACTGTGTCGAATGTGTTTGAGACTGGGAGTCCGGTGACGAAATCCAGGGCGATATGCGACCAGGGCCTGCCAGGGACGGGCAGAGGCTGGAGCAAACCCGCTGGAGGGGCATTACCTGACTTACTGGTGGCACATACTGGGCAGGCCCGGGCGTAGCGGGCAGCGTCCCTCCGCAGGCCCGGCCACCAGAAGGACCGTTGAAGGAGGTCGATCATCCGGGAGGAGCCAGGATGGCAGGTGAGCTTGGATGTATGTAACCAGTGGATGACCTCCCCCCGAACCGTGGATGGCACGAACAGCCTCCCCTCCGGTCCGCCGCCAGGGTCAGGTTCCACTTCCTGCGCCTTCCGGATCTTGCTTTCTATGCCCCAGGTGACGGCTCCCATGATGCACGACCTGGGCAGGATGGTGTGGGCCGTGTCCTCAGACTCCTCAGGGGCAAACTGCCTAGAGAGGGCGTCTGGCAGGCCGTTCTTGGAGCCAGGCCTGAAGGTGATGTTAAAACGGAACCTGGCAAAGAACAAGGACCAGCGCGCCTGGCGGGCGTTCAGACGCTTGGCAGATCTCAAATACTCCAAGTTCTTGTGGTCAGTCAGGACCACGAACGGCAGGTCCGCCACCTCTAGCCAGTGACGCCACTCCTGCAGCGCGAGCTTGATGGCGAGGAGCTCCCTGTCCCCCACGTCGTAATTCCGTTCCGCCGGGGACAAGCGCCGAGAGAAGAAAGGGCAGGGCCGTTTGACTCCGTCATCTGGCGACCGCTGAGACAGGACCGCCCCCACTCCTGTGTCCGAAGCATCCACCTCCACGATGCACTGCAGCGACGGGTTGACTTGGCTCAGGACCCGGGAGGAGGAGAACTCCGCCTTCAGCGCCTGAAAAGCAGCCGCGGCCTCTTCGGTCCACCGGAACGGGACCTTAGGAGACGTGAGGCGGGTCAGTGGGCCGGCGATGGTGCTAAAATGAGGGATGAAGCGGCGGTAGAAATTTGCAAACCCGATGAATTGTTGCACCTGTTTTCTCGATGCAGGTGTAGGCCACTCCACCACCGCGTTCACCTTCACTGGGTCCGGAAGCACCTGGTCGTGGGAGATGATGAACCCGAGGAAGGATGTTGTCTTTGCGTAGAATTCACATTTTTCGGCCTTCACATACAACCGGTTCTCCAGCAGCCTTTGGAGGACCCGCCTCACATGGACCCGGTGCTCGTCCCTGGACTTGGAGAAGATGAGGATGTCATCCAGGTAGACGAACACAAAAAGGCCAATGAAATCCCGGAGGACGTCATTAATTAGGCGCTGAAAGACGGCTGGAGCGTTGGTCAACCCGAACGGCATCACCAGGTACTCGAAGTGGCCGTTCGGGGTACGGAAGGCTGTCTTCCACTCATCTCCCTCCCGGATCCGGACGAGGTGGTATGCGCTGCGTAGATCCAGCTTGGTGAACCAAGTCGCCCCCTGGAGGGAGTGGAAGGCGGTGTCCATGAGCGGCAGGGTGTAACGATCCCTCTCCGTGATATCATTTAGGGCGCGATAGTCGATACAAGGACGGAGGGAACCGTCCTTCTTGCCCACGAAGAAGAATCCTGCCCCTAATGGTGATGACGAGGGACGGATAATTCCAGCACTCAGCGATTCCTTGAGGTAGGCATTCATGGTCTCCTTCTCCGGCGCCGACAGGCTGTAGAGTCGCCCAGAGGGTAAGGGTGCCCCCTGGCGGATGTTTATCGCACAGTCATAGGGTCTGTGTGGGGGAAGAGACATCGCCTTGGACTTGCTGAAAACCATGCCCAGGTCGTGAAATTCCGATGGCACCAGAGAGAGATCCGGGGGCGCAGCGTCCGTAGGAGTTGAAGAAGAGGACGGAGAGCAGGCAGCGGACTGCAGGCAGGTGCTCATACAGAATGTACTCCATGCCGACACCCTGGCGGACTTCCAATCCAAGATGGGGTTATGGAGGCGAAGCCAGGGGTATCCCAGGATGACGGGCGACACAGAGTTGGGGAGGATGTAGAAGGTCATCCCCTCCCGGTGGTTCCCAGAGATGATCACAGGAACAGGGAGGGTCTGATGTGTTACTCTCCCCAGGGAGACATGGGAGAGGTTGACTAGGGCGAGAGGAGATTTGAGAACTTGGCAACGGATGCCCAATCGGGTTGCCAGGCTTTGTGAAATAAAACTGCCCTCCGCGCCCGAATCCACCAGTGCGTGGGTGAGATGCCCAGTGGAGTTGTGACAAAATCGGACAGGCAGCTTCATTTGGGAGAGGGAATTTAACCGATTGATGTCCGCAAGGCCCCCTACAGTGACTCGCGGACCCCGCCGTTTGGCTTCTGTGGGCAAAGCTCCACCGTGTGTTGACTATCTCCGCAATACATGCAGAGATCCAACTCACGGCGGCGTTGTCTCTCCGCAGGGGGGAGCTTTGTCCAGCCCGTCACCATCGGCTCCGACTCCTCGGGGCGCGAAGGTGGCGGCGTCGCCAGGGAGCGAGCTTGGAACAGGCGTGACGAGGCACCACGAGAGCGAGAAGAAGACGACTTCTGCCCCGAGGAGCGCTCGCGCAGCCTGTTATCCAAACTGATGGCTAGGGACGTTAGCTCCGCTAGAGTCTCTGGGATGTCCCGCCCAGCCAATTCATCCTTCAGATCATCATTGAGACTGCGGAGGAAGAGGCCGCAGAATGAACGTTCATCCCAGCCCAATTCCTCCGCCGCTACCCGGAAGTCAATCGCATAGTCCGCCGCCGACCGGCTTCCCTGCTGAAGACTGAGAAGCCGATCGACCTGGACAGTCTCGGTACGAGAATGATCAAAGACCTCCAGGAATTGTCTCACGAATTGGTCATAGGTGAGGGTGGCATAACTGGGCCTCGCCATTACGGCGTAAGCCCAAGTTAGTGCTCGCCCCTCTAGGAGATTCCCAATGTAGCCAATTCGGCTATGATCTGAAGGAAAATCTCCGGGCACACGGTGGAACACGGACTCACACTGCATTATGAACCCCCGCGCACCGCCGAGCTTACCGCTAAAGCGGGCGGGGGTCGGAATGGGCTTGAGCCGAGCCGGTGCTACCGGAGCTGGCTGGACGGCCGCTGGAGCAGCAGGAGCCGCGCCACCCTGACGAGCCGGGGGGAACGGCTGTTGGGGGTCCAAGCGGTCCAATTGGTTTGTGATAATGGTTAGCTGGTTTAAAATCACCTGTTGCTGGTGGGCTATTAGGTCCACTCGAGCCTCGAGAGTGGTAAGTCGGCGTGTGAGCCCGCCGTCTGCCGAGCCGCTCTGCTGAAGCCGTACTGACATAATGCACGGCTCAGGAGACACACACGCAGGCTCAGAGTAGATCCAATAGCTATATTAGCAACAAGTGTGTATGAATGTGTGTCTGCGAGATGTGGATGTATCGGTGGTGGCGTCTGCGTCGGGCACGGAGGCAGGAGACCGTACAGCCGGACAACCCTATGGGAGAAGGAGAGGGAGAAGGGTGACGGGCACACACCAACACAGGAGATGTAAAAATGGTGATGAGCTTACTTGGAGTTAGCAGGTGGCTGGCACAGCAAGGACGAGGTCCGGTAGACAGCGACCTGGAGAGCCCGGTGCAGCAGCGAGGGGATGGAGACGGAGAGAAATGGTCCGCCGCCGGGAAATCCACCTGTGCACAGGGGAGCAGACTTGGAGAGGAAAGAGGTAAGGGCTTCTTACCGAAATGTTTGCTGAAGTGGTAGAGGTTACTCACAGCAATCGTGATGAGTGAAGTCTGACGGCTTCAGGCCGAAGCCCAGGGCGAGGCGGCTTAAATCCCTCGCCGCTGATGAAGTGCAGGTGTGCGTGCAGCTGGCGCCGCAGATGGGCGGCGAGGCGTGACATATTGCTCCAAAGTGAGCACTGAATCTGTGCGAGATTCTTCAGTAATATTGCAGTGAGCCTTGATTTACTAATTGGTGCAAGATACTCCATTAATATACTGCAGTGAGCCCTGATTTATGAATCAGTGCAAGATTCTCCAATTTAATTGCAGTGAGCACTGATTAAAGTGACCGGTATAAGGAGGGTTAACCTATAAGTAATAGCGCTGGTTTAAAAATAACCACAGTTTTGTTTGTCTGTCTGGTTGTTCTGTGTTATATGGTTTGTCCCGGTGAGACTGCAGAGGTGGAAGTATAAGTACCGCGATGGTTGGAAGCCGTGTTTGTCCATTGTTTTCCTGGTTATTGTGGAGTGTAAAGGGACGGCTATGTGATTATTGGCTCACGGGGTGATAATGATAATTGTGGGAGCTTGCAAGTAATACTTTTGAGTAAGAAATTGAATTGTGTTCTCAGAGTGGTAGGCAAAAAGTTTACATAAGGATTGTCATATCCAGTCTGTGTTGTGTTGCTGCCTAGTTTTTTTTGTCACATTTTGTCTTAGCTTTGTTCTGAATTGTAATCGCTCTTGTTTTGTTTTTCTTTGAATTCTTGGATGGAATATGGGTGGGCAATATAAGCTGTGGCTTCAGCCATCACCCATTTCGGATAACTTATGTTGAACTGTATAATCAGAGGAGTTATTGTCTAATTTGACCTTGTTGGATTTTCTTCCCCCTTTGTTATATTATTCTGTTTCTTTTAATCTGTACTTTTAATCTATCTGAAATAAAGATTGATTGATAGATGAGAATGTGGGGTTGCTAGATTTGTTTTTACAAGTACTTTGTTTTTTTTTTTTTTATTACTCTGGGTTGCCATTTCATGCTTGTTTTAAGACAATCTTACTGATTCTGTGTGTGTGTGAGCAGCTGCCCAAAAGTGACCTTGGAGAGATAAAGGGGGACAGCTGCATGTGTGTGTGTGTGGGGGGGGGGGGGCTTGTGTCTGAGAGTGAGAAGAAGAAAAAAAATATATATGGGTATTTTTGCAAAGCTTAGGAGTTTTTACAGTTTCTTTTTGTAAGTTTTTGAATCTAATGTTGCGTAACTGGTAAATATTCTTATATTTTTGAAGCCAACATTTTCAGTTACCAGATTTTTTTCCCCTTATTTTTTTTTTCCTTTTATCTTTTGGGACACCTGAGGGCAGATGAACAACATTGGGCTATTTTTATTCAATTTTTTTGAAGTATCAGTCTAATTTTTATTAACTCAGTTGCATTATCTCTCTGACCGAGGGATAACAGTGAACTTTACAGGGAAAAAGGACAACGGACTAAGGGTCTGACATGGTTTCTCCTTCCCCCTGCTCCTCGCTCTTCTGCTGCTCAGCCATGACCCTGCCTCAGGAGCCCAGCTAATGATGTCACCTCACCCCCGCTCACCGCATTCCTCCCGTCGACAACCAAGCCATGTCGGTTAGCCAATAAGTTAAGTAAAAGTGCATGCATATTAATCACTGCAGCCATCATCAGTATGGCAAATTAAACTAAAGATAATGGAATAATGCTCTCACTTAATAATGCCCAATGACTGAAAGCTTTACATACAGCTTATATGTCACGATTCAAGGCACAGAACAAGGTGATAATGACCATGTTTGTGCACATGATTTACCTGAGGCTGCTAAATATCAAACAGAGATTTTAATGCTTCTGTGTCATATTACTGTTTTTTTAGACATAGTAAAGTCACTCTTAAGGAATGACTATGTGATTATTAAAGTTTTAATCATTTTACCCTTCATGACAAAACAGCAAAGCTCTGAAGGATTATAGGATTTAGAAGAGGGAAAAAATTATTAGAGCATCAATATGGAATTATTTATGTGGATCTCATTTTGGCCTTGGATCTCAGAAATTTTGGGTGACTGAGTTACAACTTCTTGATAGAGCTGCATGTTTGGACTCATGCTGTAAATTTTTCCTGTGTGATAACACTCCTGGAGACATAATGGCTCAAGGAGACAGATAATAAACACCCGCTGTGACCAAATGAGATGAGAAAAAAAAGGCCAATTGGTTGGTTTACTGTCTTGTCAATTTAAAGGAATGACAGATTATGTGAAAGTAGACATCATCACTTTTTCTGTCTTACTATTTATATGGGTGTGCTTGAGTAAAAGGACCACCAAAATTCAAAATAAAAACTATCATTTATGGTGTTTACTTAGAAGAAATTATTAAAATATCAAAGTGAAGCGGCATGAAAAAATAAGCAGCAGTGCTGTGGTTTTGAGCAGGTTTTATTAATCATGTCGCCTTCACGGGATCCTCTCTCCGGTGCATAGTGGAGCAGCCCGGAGCGGGATCCCTAAGCTCTCAGAGAAAGAGAGGCGGACACAGTGTGTCCATCTGTTGCAGGATCAGAGTGAGAGAGTAAGAGAGAGAGGGATTGTGTTACAGAGTTGCACCTTAAATACTTGATCATAACAATACATCAAAGAGACGTACCCCACAGTTTAGAATGATCAAAGGGACAACAGAACAGGCAGGAGGTATTTGCATTTGTAAGACATACATCACAATGAGCAGATTAGCTAGACCTCACTCCAAGTGTCAGACAAAGAGGCTAACAAGCACATCTACATATTGATCTGAGTCTCTAGGTCACAGTAAGGACAGGACGCATGAGTACAAAGGATGAAAGGCATCGATTAACATCACATAGGTGAGACAGAAGAAACTCGTCTACCTGTAGACATTAATACACCAAAGCACATCTAAGATGCTCAGAAAAAGCACAGTAAGGACAAGCCATATGCACACTATACAGAATGGCGCATTACATCACAACACATGCATGTTTGCATCACAAATACATGAATGGCACATTGCTTCTCAGTAATGCAGCAGAAAAACAGAGAAAAGAGGGCTGAGTGTCCTTAGTCTGTTGTGGGGTTAAAACGAACCGCCACACACGCTCCCCCCCAGAGGACGCGGCAGGGGGTCGCGACCTCGATAATCCATCTGTGTGAGCGAGCTGTGGGAGAAGCTCGCTGCAGGCGGAGGGGGAGGGAGGGGAGGGGTAGTAAGTGCCGGCAGGAGCTGTGAAATCGTCCTGAGCCGTGCAAAAATTGCTTGCTGCTCCGTGACGTCGAGGGTTTGTCCCGTTGCACGTGCGGAGATCACAAGAAGAAAAATTAGTCTCTGACTCCTCTTGTGGCCATGAAGAAAAGCAGGAGCGGCTGTAAGAAAAAAAGTAAACAAAGCATAGGGACTGTTGGCTTTGGGTGCTGAAGCAACCCCAAAGCTCCCGGGAACAGCTGACGGCTGAAATCCCGTTGTGCCGTGGCTAAGACCATTAAAAAATCCAGTGGTGAGCTGCGTGCTTGCTTCAGGTGAACGAGCAGCCCTGAAGGTTCTGTGGGCAGCGGCGGAGGACGATGGCGGTCTGTGGCGTGGCTGAGACTGTTAACAAATCCTTCCAGTATGCTGCATGCGTGCCTCAGGTGAGCGAGCAGCCCTGAAAGGCAGCGGCGAAGGAGGAAGGCAGTCTGTGGAGCCATTACTTGTCCCATGCGTGATGCGCCGTCCTTGTAACTCCCCGATGCGTGCGCGGGGGTTCAGTGCGTGGGTGGGCCGCTGGAGTGGTGAGTCAGGGTGCAGAAACTTGGTGGAGAACGGCGCAGACGGCGCCGGTAAAATCCAGGTTGAGCTGTGGCTGTAGATTGGCCATGGTGCGTTGGAGCGGTGAGAGGAAATAGACGATCTTTAGTCCCTCAGGCCCGTGCAGAGGCGTTGGAGCGGCGGGAGGGAATAGACGATCTTTTGTTCCTCAGGCTCATGCAGCTGCGTTGGAGCGGTGTGAGGAAGTAGACGATCTCCGTCCCTCGGGCTCGTGGAGGCGCGTTGGAGTGGTGCGAGGCAATAGACGATCTTTGTGCCCCGGGCTCGTGCAGCTGCTTTGGAGCGGTGAGAGGGAGGAGACGATCGTTGTCGCTCGTGCGGCCATGGTGCGTTCAGTTCCACGCGCTGCGCTCCCCGTCGGCCCTGGAGGTTGCCGTCTGGGGAGAGGACGAGGTGCGTGCGCTCTCTGTGAGAGCGGCCGGTCCAGCGTGGTTGTGCAGATCTCAGGCGAGGGTCGCGCCATGACGTTTTCTGCAGTTTACCCGGTCGTGGGTGATGTCCGGAGAACGGCTCGCCTGTGTTGGCTCCGCGTCGAAGTCTCCCTGAAGCCGCAGGGAGGGGGAACCAGTAGGCCGCTGCGACGGAGCATTCATGCCCGGGTGTTGCGTTCGCTGGCCGCTCGTTTTTTTCAGCGTCGCTTCGCCAGCGTGGCCATCCAAAACAGAAGGCTGCGTTGCACAAAGCGTGTGCGTCTTCAAGGGGCCACCAACGCAGCTGCGTGGCTGTCCAGCTCGGAAGGTTGCTTTCGCACAAAACGTGTGCGTGTTCGAGGGGTCACCAGTGAAGCGGCATGAAAAAATAAGCAGCAGTGCTGTGGTTTTGAGCAGGTTTTATTAATCATGTCGCCTTCACGGGATCCTCTCTCCGGTGCATAGTGGAGCAGCCCGGAGCGGGATCCCTAAGCTCTCAGAGAAAGAGAGGCGGACACAGTGTGTCCACCTGTTGCAGGATCAGAGTGAGAGAGTAAGAGAGAGAGGGATTGCGTTACAGAGTTGCACCTTAAATACTTGATCATAACAATACATCAAAGAGACGTACCCCACAGTTTAGAATGATCAAAGGGACAACAGAACAGGCAGGAGGTATTTGCATTTGTAAGACATACATCACAATGAGCAGATTAGCTAGACCTCGCTCCAAATGTCAGACAAAGAGGCTAACAAGCACATCTACATATTGATCTGAGTCTCTAGGTCACAGTAAGGACAGGACGCATGAGTACAAAGGATGAAAGGCATCGATTAACATCACATAGGTGAGACAGAAGAAACTCGTCTACCTGTAGACATTAATACACCAAAGCACATCTAAGATGCTCAGAAAAAGCACAGTAAGGACAAGCCATATGCACACTATACAGAATGGCGCATTACATCACAACACATGCATGTTTGCATCACAAATACATGAATGGCACATTGCTTCTCAGTAATGCAGCAGAAAAACAGAGAAAAGAGGGCTGAGTGTCCTTAGTCTGTTGTGGGGTTAAAACGAACCGCCACAAAAGAACACAAAGATGTTACTTTTGATGAGTTTTTGGATTAAGTAATGAAAAGAAAACAAGTTCATGTTAATCCTTTAGTACTATAATGCTTAAAACATTATCTAGAGAAGGAGGTCAGAAGGTTCCAGTCTGAGTTTCCCATTTAAAAAAAACAAAACAAAACGTATAGTCTGTGGAATTTTTCCTTTAATGAAATGAAGTATGCTTAAGGGTTCGGTACAAGGTGGGAAGCACCCTTAGTTGCCATCTTGGAGTTGAGACCGATAGACCACCTCTGTGGAGACGTCACTGTCTCCTCATCCAAAATTGTCTCCATCAACCATAGCAATTACATCCTTTAATAACATATCTAAAACAAAGTGAATCTATCAAGCTGATTTATAAATAAATTGTGCTCTCAAATTAACTCCAAAGCAGTCCATATTGTTTAGAATAACCTAAATTTAACACCAATTCAAAGTTTTATGCCAAAACAGAAGGAAAAGAAACTTGTTGGTTGTTGAAGGGTTATTCTCATGTGGTGAATCATTGGCCCAATGCAAAATGAATGCCAGAAATGCATGAAGCCTACACTTTACAGTTAATCATGTATGTAACCACACATTTTAATCTTTTAAGTTAAAACAACATATATTTACTCAACATTTAAGCAACAATTGCAAAGTTTTAAAGTTATATATGTGTGCTTGCTTTCTTTTAAATGCTGCATTGTGTGATTTATTCCCCAGGAAGCCCATTAAACTTAAGGATTCTAATAAATGACACTGTTTTATTCAACAGTGATCTTAAAGTAATGCTAACCTGTGCATATTGGTAAAAGATTTAGTGAGTCACTAAATATTTAGCGAAAAGTTGTTTTTGCAATTACAAAATCACATTATTCAATTGATAGAAGCTTTAGGTGTTATTTAAATTCATTGTGTTATTCTGGGTTCATGTTCATGTTCATGTTTGTTTTTTGTTTTTTTTTTTACAGGAAAAGGAAAACATTAATCAACTATTTATCTTTCACCAGGATTTAAAATTGAAAAATCAAAAGGTGAAAACTAACAATCAAATGATCACCATTAGCTTTAATTCTAAAAAATCCTTGGTGACCAAAATACACAAAAACAATTCACTAGTGTTTCCTAACATAAAAAAATTATCATCAACAGTGGGATAAGCACTGTAAGAACTTAAAAGGATAAAAGTTGAATGACTATGATAGAAAAATTCCATATTATCCACATTATTATTATTAATAATGTATTATTATACTTGAGAAGTATCATGCCTTTCCTATGCCATGTTTAATGTTTATATGTGCATTCCATGTAGGATAAGTTCATATATTCTTGACATGTTTCTGTGAGCAATTATTGACCTTCAGAGAATTCAGACTGAGGGTCAGTATATGCGTAAAGGATGATCTAAGCTACATTGACAATCTCTTTGACGTGCCCTGTTTTGGGTCACAGGAATGCACAGGAACTCCTAGCTTGTGTAGATTAGGTTTATGGACACCCTGTCTCCAGAATGTCTGTGATGTTTCTTCATTTGCTCATCACCTAGGATAAGTTCTCATACAGTATGTCATGCTGACCTGCTTATCAGGACTGTCTTTCTCTCTCCCTTCCTCCTCTTGTCCCTCTCCTCCCCCTCCTTTCTTTTTCCCATATATACCAAACCTAAAGAATGTACCTTCAGAGATTCGATGTGTGTGCTGAAGGCCATGCTTTGTAATCTCTCCCTCAAAAATGGCCATTTTAGGTTAAATTTGAACTGAAATTTTCTTTTATTTATTTTTATAATAAATGTACCTAAATCCAAAATCAAGCCTGATTTTTTGACTTTGAACAATTTAAACTCCGAATTATTCTAACAGACTATAACAGTAATACTTACAAAAACAATTTATGAGAAGACAAAATTTGCACTCCTGTTTGTGTGATTTCTTACGCAAGGACAGGGTGGAAGCCTATGGATTCCCCCCGATTTTTTTTTTCCAGGATGACCCCCGACATTGGACATTCATGGTGGATGGGAGGACGGACAGTGGTGTGGGGCAGGCTGGCTGTGGCAAGGGGAACACAATGTTTGTCATCAACCTGGATATCAGGCTCATTGGCTGGGGGCAGTGGCAGCATGTGTGTGTGTGTGTGTGTGTGGGGGACCTCACAGAGGACAATAACAACGGCGCATAACAAGCAGACCCGAAGCTAAGTAAAACAAATGACATTGACAATGACATAATGCTTATCAGTTTAACTGACTTGGACTTTGAAAATGCAGTGTTTACATGAAATGACATTGCAGGACACATCTGACACATTGCAATGATGCCTCTCACCAGATAATGGTATGACAGTATCACATTTCAGAAATGTGACAGGAATAAGGAATAATTGTGTTGTATGGTTTTGATGTGCTAAAAAGGTGGGCTGTGCTCTTGGTGCTTGGCCTCGGCTGAGCCGGGCCTCGGGACTACAGACCACACCAAAATTTAGGAAGTAACATGGGAAATGAAGCATTCCTTGTGCAAAATTAAGCCAGATTCTAATTAAGCAATATGTCCACCTTTCCATTAACAGAAGGAGTGGGACATAACCTTTTACAAAGATGCACTAACACAAATTCAAACTGTCTGTGTTCAACAGGACAGACAGATGTGACCTTAATGACTAATTCAGAATTGGTTACAATACATGCTATCCATCCATCCATCCATCTTCTACCGCTTTTCCGGAGGTCCGGGTCGCGGAGGCAGCAGTTCAAGCAGAGAAGCCCAGACTTCCCTCTCCCCAGCCACCTGCTCCAGCTCTTCAGAGGGGATACCAAGGGGTTTCCAGACCAGCTGGGAGACATAGTCTCTCCACCGAATCCTGGGTCTGCCCCGGGGTCTCCTCCCAGTGGGACGTGCCTGAAACACCTCAAGTGGGAGGCGTCCAGGAGGCATCCTAATCAGATGCCCATACCACCTCAACTGACTCCTTTCAATGTGGAGGAGCAGCGGTTCTACTCTGAGCCTCTCCCGGATGACTGAGCTCCTCACCCTATCTCTGAGGGTGAGTCCAGCAATCCTACGGAGAAAGCTCATTTCAGCCGCTTGTATCCGCGATCTCGTTCTTTCGGTCATTACCCAAAGCTCGTGACCATAGGTGAGAGTAGGAACGTAGATTGACTGGTAAATCGACAGCTTTGCCTTAGAACTAAGCTCCCTCTTCACCACAACAGACCGGTACAACGTCCGCATCACTGCAGATGCTGCTCCAATCCGTCTGTCGATCTCTCGCTCCATTTTCCCCTCACTCGTGAACAAGACCCCAAGATACTTAAACTCCTCCACTTGGGGCAGGAGCCTGTCCCCAACCCGGAGAGGACAATCCACCTTTTTCCGGCTGAGGACCATGGACTTGGACTTGGAGGTGCTGATTCTCATCCCAGCCGCTTCACACTCAGCGGCAAACCGTCCCAGCAAGAGCTGTAGGTCATTGCTGGATGAAGCCAACAGGACAACATCATCTGCAAACAACAGAGATGAGATCCTGTGGTCACCAAGCATGACACCCTCCATTCCCTGGCTGCGCCTAGAAATCCTGTCCATAAAAATTATGAACAGGATCGGTGACAAAGGGCAGCCCTGGCGGAGTCCAACTCTCACTGGGAATGACTCCGACCGAGTGTTGGCAATACGAACCAAACTCTCACAACGGTCGTACAGAGACCGAATAGCTCGTAACAACAAGCCCGATACCCTGACTGATCCCAATACATGCTAAATCACATTAAATCTGCACAGACAGCTGGATTAATTGTCCTAACTGACATTTGTAACCTAGGTCAAGGGAGGACACTCACAAAAAGAGGCATGATTACAGAAACCTCATTTTGGGGGGTGTTATACTACTCACAGAGTTTCACCTAAATTAACCATGTGCCACACATACTACTGGCACATGCTATATTTTTAAGGAAAAGATTTCCTTCTTCCAATAAAAAAGGGGACAACCTATCACGCTGTTCAAGTACGCCGCAACTTTGATGCATGGGTGTCTCCATGCATCGGGGGGGGGGGTGGAGGGGAAGGGGGGGTACTACAACAATAATTAGCAAAAATCCTCAGAAAAATAGATAAAAAATAAAAATTATCAATAAATGATCAATAATGTAGGAGAGAAAAAAAAATATAGGTGAAACCGCTTGGTAATGGAATCACAACATTCAATAGGAGAAGTTAAATTTACATCAACAGATTTGCAGGTATTTAAAAAAATTATGTGCTGGAAAAATATTTGCAGATTATTGTAAAAATATATATCATGTTTATAAGAAATAAAGTAAACTGATAAGGAAACAGTGAACCATGCAAATTTATGAGAAAAGTTCCAAATGTCTAAGGAAGGTCCAATTTATGCTGATGGAGCTTACTGTGAGATTCAATTTAGAATCTACTACAAAGACAAAACAGATTAACTTACTCAATTACGCAAGAAGGGAACAATGCTTTAGGGGGCTCAAAGCAAAATAAGTTGACCTTCCCTGCATAAACTTATCCCTTTCAAATGCTTTGCATGGATCTCATTGATTTAAATAAGTGTGAAGGCAAAAATGTTGTTTAGAAGTTATTGACATACTTACTACAGTGGGGAAAAAAAGTATTTAGTCTGCCACCAACTGTGCAAGTTCTCCCACTTAAAAGATGAGAGAGGTCTCCAATTTTCATCATAGGTATACCTCAACTATGAGAGACAAAATGAGAAAAAAAAATGCAGACAATCACATTGAAGGATTTTTAGTGAATTAATTGATAAATTCCTCGGTAAAATAAGTATTTGGTCAATAACAAAAGTTCATCTCAATACTTTGTTATATACCCTTTGTTGACAATGACAGAGGTCAAACGTTTTCTGTAAGTCTTCACAAGGTTTTCACACACTGTTGCTGGTATTTTGGCCCATTCCTCCATGCAGATCTCCTCTAGAGCAGTGATGTTTTGGGGCTGTCGCAGGGCAACACGGACTTTCAACTTCCTCCAAAGATTTTCTATGGGGTTGAGATCTGGAGACTGGCTAGGCCACTCCAGGACCTTGAAATGCTTCTTACGAAGCCACTCCTTCATTGCCCGAGCAGTGTGTTTGGGATCATTGTCATGCTGAAAGACCCAGCCACGTTTCATCTTCAGTGCCCTTGCTGATGGAAGGAGGTTTTCACTCAAAATCTCACGATACATAGCCCCATTCATTCTTTCCTTTACACGGATCAGTCATCCTGGTCCCTTTGCAGAAAAACAGCCCCAAAGTATGATGTTTCCACCCCCATGCTTCACAGTAGGTATGGTGTTCTTTCTCCTACAAACACGACAAGTTGAGTTTTTACCAAAAAGTTCTATTTTGGTTTCATCTGGCCATATGACATTCTCCCAATCCTCTTCTGGATCATCCAAATGCTCTCTAGCAAACTTCAGACGGGCCTGGACATGTACTGGCTTAAGCAGGGGGACACGTCTGGCACTGCAGGATTTGAGTCCCTGACGGCGTAGTGTGTTAGTGATGGTGGGCTTTGTTACTTTGGTCCCAGCGCTCTGCAGGTCATTCACTAGGTCCCCCCGTGTGGTTCTGGGATTTTTGCTCACCGTTCTCGTGATCATTTTGACCTCACGGGGTGAGATCTTGCGTGGATCCCCAGATCGAGGGAGATTATCAGTGGTCTTGTATGTCTTCCATTTTCTAATAATTGCTCCCACAGTTGATTTCTTCACACCAAGCTGCTTACCTATTGCAGATTCAGTCTTCCCAGCCTGGTGCAGGTCTACAATTTTGTTTCTGGTGTCCTTTGACAGCTCTTTGGTCTTGGCCATAGTGGAGTTTGGAGTCTGACTGTTTGAGGTTGTGGACAGGTGTCTTTTATACTGATAATGAGTTCAAACAGGTGCCATTAATACAGGTAAGGAGTGGAGGACAGAGGAGCCTCTTAAAGAAGAAGTTACAGGTCTGTGAGAACCAGAAATCTTGCTTGTTTGTAGGTGACCAAATACTTATTTTACCAAGGAATTTACCAATTAATTCATTAAAAATCCTTCAATGTGATTTTCTGGATTTTTTTTTTCTCATTTTGTCTCTCATAGTTGAGGTATACCTATGATGGAAATTGGAGACCTCTCTCATCTTTTAAGTGGGAGAACTTGCACAATTGGTGGCTGACTAAATACTTTTTTGCCCCACTGTAAATAGACAAAGGCTCTCCCTTGCAGTAATCCAAATACTGCTATGGATTGCAATAATCTATATACTGCTATGGTGACACTGAAACCTTTAACCAAAACAATATCAAGATTTAGAATAGCTGAAATGATTCACTTAGAAAATGGAATACATTTAATGGAATACACTATGTAAATCAAATCATATCACTTTTAGGTACAGTACCCAAATAGTTAGTAGACAACATTTACCTAGGAAACCATTTAGCTTACCATCAACAATCTACAGGATCAGCATAATACACAAATATGATTATGATTGGTTTAGGGAAATAGTGAAAAAAAATATATAGTATAATTGTGAATGGCAAACCCTACTATTGAAGCCATTTAACTTAGGTGATGAGGAAGGGTTTCTGGTTGATTACATGCAAAGAATGACAACTGACAGAGATGTTATCCATACTGCCCTTCCCAGGAGGGACCATGTGACGAAGGAACCGTGGTTGGTGCACCCATCTTTTGGCCGAACCAGGGGATCTGGTCATCAAAGAAAACTGGACCAAAACTCCCTGGCAAGGACAACACAAGAGTTATCCTGGCGATGCCAACAGCTGCAAAAAGCGAAGGACGTGACACTTGGGTGCATCTAACGTTTTACCCCACTTGGAACCCTCAGCGAGAGACTGTTACATACACATTACATACTCATTTAAAAAAAAAAAAAAAAACCTCAACAAATGACTGTTTAACTGTTTCTCTATGCAAGTGTCGGCTGACGGCCCCCTGGTCCAGTAATGGCTTTTGCATAGCAAAGCAGGCTGTTTGTTTATCATGGCGAGGCAAAAATGCAAGTGAAAGAAGGACGCGGTTGGTGTTGTTGCTTTATCATCCTCATCATCCTCGTAGTACCACTTAGTGTTGGTTGTTTTTAAGTTGTTCCACTGCATATACACTGTAGAGAATTGCTACTGCTAAAATAATGCAGCTACCATAGGCTGTTTGTTCCTTAAGAGAGGCCATATACAGGAATAACACAGCAAACACCACTTTGAATCACACCTGTCACAACACTTATTACTCCACTGATTGGAAACATGATGACACTCCTTACTCTGCGAAGGCAAGGTTAATTTCATCAGGGAATTGCTCTTTTCTGAAGCGGTGATGAGAGCTTAACACTGTCTAAGTGTGCAACGGCTTACAGTGCGTCTCTCCCTTGTACTGCTACCCGCTTGACCAACGAAGCGAGCAAGTGTTATACTAAAGATTTATATTGTCAAAGGGGGGTTGGTAGTCACTGGGCGTACCCACACCTGGCCGGAAACTGGGCAGGATTGTGTACCCCGTTTTGGCGGCTGACTGTACCCTCATCATGTCGGCAGGGCAGGTGGGCAGGGTGAAGAGAGATGCTTTCTTACCACATAATGCCATTTGGGGCACGGATGTACCAGCAGTGAGGTCCCTTCATTCACTGTTTCCTTGAGTGAGAGTGGGCAAGAACACCTTATGGATTGAAACACTTAATTATAAGCTACAATTATTTGTAAAATTTATGACAAAAAATAAAATGGTTTCAATTAACTGCCACCCGTAGGGGTGTGTGCCCTATTGTAGGATGTTATTGTTGTACTTTCACCCATGAAAATAATACAAATTATTTGTTACGTTTGTTATCCAAAGCCAAACCTTTCCTGAGCTGTCATGGTCTTGAGATAGCCATCCATGCTTTAGTCACGTCTCGACTTGATTACTGCAATGCACTTTATGTTGGCATCTCTCAGTCTTCTCTTGGCCGCCTTCAACTTGTGCAAAATGCAGCGGCCCGTCTTTTGACCAACACACCTAGGCGAGAGCACATTACTCCGATCCTTTATTCACTTCATTGGCTTCCAGTCCATTTTAGAATTAATTTTAAACTTTTGCTTTTTGTTTTTAAAGCTCTTAATGGCCTTGCTCCGGTTTATATGTCTGAGATTTTGACTGTCCGTGACCAAGGCAGAGCTTTGAGGTCATCCAATCAGCTTTTGCTGGATGTGCCTAGGTCAAGGTATAAACATTGGGGTGACCGAGCCTTTTCTGATGCCGCCCCCAGGCTCTGGAATAATCTCCCCCCTGACCTACGTGCTATCTCTGACCTGACCCTTTTTAAATCAGAACTTAAGACATATTTGTTTAGGATGGCTTTTAATACCCAGTAGTGGCGATATTTGTCTTGGCATTTGTTTTTATTTTATTTTTAGGTTGTTTTTGTTTATGTTATTTGTTTTTAATGCTCTGTGTTTTTAATGCTGTTTATTTTTTGTAAAGCACTTTGGTCACCTACGGGTTGTTTTAAAGGGCTATATAAATAAAGTACATTACATTACATATTATTACTGCGGTTTCACACAGCCTCATTGCTTTGCAGGCAATGATAACAGAATTGATTAAGTAGTGATTCTCTTCATGAAGAAGTCTCATCATGGACTTGTTAATGGTTTGATCACTTAGAAGTATGGTGATGAGGCTGGTTCATGTAAACTTAGTGATATGTCTTCATACAACTTCTGCAGATGATGAGGATGGTGAAAGGGGTGACACTAGCCTAAATAGTATGAAGTTTGCAATATTGTCTAAATCTATTTTGAGTTTTTCCATATCATTTTCAGTCTGGAACTGATTTTGATTGTATTACACATATTCACTTTTAATGACATATTCACTTCTATTGCTACACACAGTCCTTGTTTAAGTTTAAACCACCTCATAAGATTGCTGCTAGTCTGCTAAAGACACATAACATGTAAATCTGTACACCTATATATCTTTAAATCATTATTCATTATTATTCAATTCACTTTACTACCACTTTGATTATTTTTCTTTTAATCATGATGCTGTGGTGGACACACATATGTGACCTGCTTTGTGACTCACATTTAGATCAGAACAAAGGCAGAGCTTCCTTGGAGATTACAGGAAGCTGCAAGGATGTTAGCTTTGGTATGCAAGGCTTGAGACTGTGGGGGTGTAATTAAAGGATTAAAGAGGAGATGCATTGTAGACAGTTGGGGGATATCAGAGAGAGGGGATGCATTGTTACTGTCAATTATAATGCAACGTGGTCTGTGATACATGTGACTTGTGAACTGTAAGAGTCCTGGTATTTAAGGACGAGAGTTTCCTGTGTTGTTCTCTTTCTTCTTTGAGATGATGGTGAATGTGAATAAACCTGACTTGAGAGAAACCTGTCTCGTCATTCTCACATTCCCACACTGGTGACCCAAGACGAACATGCGAGAGGAGAATTCCCCCGGGCCAGCCTCGTCAGGAGCCCCCAGCCAAGCGAATGCCGCTACAGTCCAGCTACCGGACTTCTGGCAGAACAATCCGCGCTCCTGGTTCAATGCTATTGAGGTGCAGTTCAACCTCCAGGGGATATCGGTAGACGCCACAAATATTCTACCACGTAGTCGCAAAACTGGACAACAATACGGCCCAGCATGTGGAGAGCCTGATCGACCAGCCACCGGACAGTGACAAATACAGCACGTTGAAGGCTGCACTCATCCAGCACTTCACCCCCTCGGTGGAGGAGCGAGCAGAGAGGCTCCTGGCGCTGACGGAGTTTGAAAATGTCATGCCCGCGAACCTGATGGAGAAGTTGTTGAGGTTGAAAGACTCTGACGACGATCACTTCATTTTCACCCACCTCTTCCTCAGGACTCTACCATCAGCAGCGAGAGCGACCCTGGCCAGTTCGCCACTGTTGGCCCAACGGGACTACCGTGCTCGGCGCAGCGAATTGTCAACGCCACCAAGCGGCGCGCGGCCACGGCCGCTGCAGCAGAACTCGGCGCGACGACCGGAGATGACAGGGGCCTAGAGTCAGCGGTACCAGACTCACCAACGGCGGCAGCGGCAGGGGCCAGGGAACGCGGATCAGACGTCCTTTGTTTCTACCATCGCCACTTCGCAGAGAGGGCACGCAAATGTGTACCACTGTGCCAGTTCAGGCATTCGGGAAACGCCAAGACCGGGGGTCGGTAGCAGCCGCGGCCCTCGGGGAGGAGAACAAGCTGCTCTACTTGTTGGACGCACGCTCGGGGAGACAGTTCCTCGTGGACACAGACTCCCAGTTGAGTTTCATCACACCTTCCTACGCGGACAGACTAGCAGGTTCTAGAGGTCCCGGGGTGACAGCAGCGAACGGCTCGGAGATTAAGACCTTTGGTGAGAAGACTCTGCTTCTGTCTCTACACGGCCGTACATTTGAGTGGACTTTTGTTGTAGCAGCAGTGAATTTCAATATGTTGGGGGCTGATTTTTTGTGCTCACATGGGTTGTTGATTGATCTTGCTAACAGGTGCCTGGTTAATGCACTTTCTTTTGATTCTATCCCCTGTACAGTGCGAGTGGCCCCGCCAACAGCACAAGCCAACGTCACAGCTGCAAGTGGTAAGTTCCACACACTGCTCACTCAGTTCCCAGCACTCACGGTCCCCACATTTTCGGCAACAGTCACTAAACACGGGGTGGAGCATTTTATTACCACTACCGGACCGCCCGTTTTTGCAAAAGCTCGGCGCTTGGACGCAGCTAAACTGGCCATAGCGCGCGAGGAGTTTGCCAACCTGGAGAGGTTGGGCATTATCAGGCGTTCAAACAGTCTGTGAGCTTCCTCGCTACACATGGTCCCGAAAGCTGACGGATCATGGCGACCTTGTGGGGATTTCCGCAGGTTAAACAACGCTACAGCGCACGACCGCTACCCAATCCCGCATATCCATGATTTTTCCGTTCATTTGGCAGGGGCGCGCATTTCTTCTAAAATAGACTTGGTCCGCGGTTACCACCAAGTCCCAGTGCGCGCTGAGGACATACCCAAAACAGTGGTAATAACTCCATTTGGCCTATTTGAGTTTTTACGCATGCCATTCGGACTTAAAGGGGCTGCTCAGACGTTCCACCGCATGATGGACGCGGTGCTTCGCGATCTCCCTTTCGTGTTTGTCTACTTGGATGATATTTTGGTAGCCAGCGCGTCCGAAGACGAACACGAAAAACACCTGGCCACAGTTTTCCGAAGGTTGGGAGATCACAGGTTAATAATCAACCCAGCGAAGTGTCAGTTCGGGGTGGCGCAGATCGATTTTTTAGGACAGCACGTCTCCCCCGAAGGAGCAGTTCCACTTCCTGACAAAGTGCGCGCGGTGGCAGATTTTCCCCGGCCGCAGACGGTCAGGGCGTTGCAGGAGTTTTTGGGAATGGTGAATTTTTATAACCGTTTTCTTCCCCGCGCGGCGCAACTCATGCAGCCGCTGTATGCCGCGCTCAAAAAAAAGAAACCTGCGGATAAGGTTGAGTGGTCCCTGGAGCGGGACCAAGCGTTCTCGGAGGTAAAAGCAGCCTTGGCAAAGGCTGCGTTTTTGGCACACCCAGACCCAAAGGCCCGCATAGCGCTCACTACTGATGCGTCAGATGTGGCCATAGGGGCAGTCGTGGAGCAACATGTAGCCGGGGTTTGGCAGCCCCTCGCCTTTTTCAGCAGGACCTTGCGCAATAGCGAACGTAAATACAGCGCGTTCGACAGGGAGCTGCTGGCTCTCCATTTGGCCATCCGCCACTTTCAGTTCTGGCTGGAGGGACACCGTTTCACTGCGTTCGTTGACCACAAACCGCTAACATTCGCGATGGCCAAGGTTTCCGAACCGTGGTCAGGCCGGCAGCAGAGACAGCTGGCCGCGATCTCAGAGTTTACCACTGATATTCAGCATGTGGCGGGCAAACTGAATGTAGTGGCAGATTGCCTCTCGCGTGCCGTGGCGGCCCCAGTCAGCGTAGGAATAGATTATGCAACCATGGCCGCGGAGCAGGTTAGTGACGCAGACGTGCACGCGCTCCAGTCTGGACCAACAGGGTTAAGGCTGGAGAACAGGGTGCTGCAAGAAGGTATGCCCCCACTAATCTGCGATGTCTCCACTGGACGGCTGCGTCCAGTAGTACCGGCTGCGTGGCGCCGCCGCGTTTTTGACTCGATTCATGCTTTGGTGCGCCCGGGAGTGCACGCGTCAGTCAAAATGGTAGGAGAGAAATTTGTGTGGCCGAGTCTTCGCAAACAAGTTAAAGAGTGGGCAGCAGCCTGCATGGTGTGTCAACGGGCCAAAGTACACAGGCACACGAGAGCTCCTTTGGAGCCATTTTACATTCCGGCCAAGAGGTTTGATCATGTTCATGTGGACCTCGTAGGACCCCTCCCGCCATCACAAGGGTGAACACACCTTCTGACAATGGTGGACCGCACCACGCGCTGGGCTGAAGTGGTTCCGCTGGCAGCAACCACGGCCGAGGAGGTAGCGCGCGCGTTTTTAACAGCTTGGGTGGCGCGTTTCGGAGTTCCGTCGGACATTACGTCCGACAGAGGCCCTCGATTTGTGTCCGAACTTTGGTCGACAATGGCCCACAGCCCGGGTGTCACAATTCACTGCACAACCGCGTACAATCCGCAGGCTAACGGGTTATGCGAACGTTTTCATAGGTCATTGAAAGCAGCTCTCAGAGCGTCACTGACGGATGCAAATTGGGTAGACAAGTTACCGTGGGTGTTATTGGGGTTGCGTTCTGCGCCTAAAGAGGACTTAGAAGCCTCCCCAGCGGAGCTCGTGTTTGCGCAGCCACTCCGGCTGCCTGGGGAGTTTCTCCCAGATAACCCTGCGCCAGACACCTCCCTGCCTCAGCTGTTGCGGAGTAACATAGAATCAAGCACGCTGCCCGGCCCCGTGCACCACAGTTTTCCGCGCGTTTTTGTGCCTAAAGCTTTGAAGAACGCAGAGTTTGTTTTTGTCAGACACGATGCCCACCGAACCCCGCTGCGACCGCCTTATGACAGACCGTTCAGAGTGCTGGAAACAGGGGACAAGCAGTTTTTACTAGACTTGGGGGGTAGGAAAGAAAAAGTTGGCATAAACAGACTCAAACCCGCTTTTGTGGTGGCAGATGAGCAAGTGCTGTTGGCAAGGGCCCCGCGGCAAGGTAGACCCCCACGGGGGGCTTCACAGAGTAATGTTTCCCCAGAACACCCGCAGGGACTGACAAAAGGTTTCCACCCCCAGACGGCAAACCCCCAGTGTGACCGCGCCGGAGAGACGTTGAATCCTAGCTACAGCAGATACGACAGGAGACTGAAGCCTAGACAGCATGTGGACTGATGTGTATTGATTCTATCACGGCATGCATGTTGTTATTCTCTTGTTTGTTCTAAAATGTTGGGGGGGCTGGTGTGGTGGACACACATATGTGACCTGCTTTGTGACTCACATTTTAGATCAGAACAAAGGCAGAGCTTCCTTGGAGATTACAGGAAGCTGCAAGGATGTTAGCTTTGGTATGCAAGGCTTGAGACTGTGGGGGTGTAATTAAAGGATTAAAGAGGAGATGCATTGTAGACAGTTGGGGGATATCAGAGAGAGGGGATGCATTGTTACTGTCAATTATAATGCAACGTGGTCTGTGATACATGTGACTTGTGAACTGTAAGAGTCCTGGTATTTAAGGACGAGAGTTTCCTGTGTTGTTCTCTTTCTTCTTTGAGATGATGGTGAATGTGAATAAACCTGACTTGAGAGAAACCTGTCTCGTCATTCTCACATTCCCACAAGCCTTTATTAAGCATCAAGGGGGGAATATGATATGATGGGTAATATGATGATTCCGCTTGATTTTTGACTCAGAATGATTGTGCTGAAAATTATTCTAACACCTTGCAATAAAGGTATTAATAAAACTGCAATCATGTGATTTTGGGCAAAAAGTATCGGTATCAAACAAAAAGTCCCATAAATTAATGGCATCATATCAAACGGAAATATACTGGTATCGCCTGTCCCTACCATTCAGATTTTCTATAGAGATCAGTGTCTCATATGTGGAAGTAGAGGGGGCGTGACTTAGGTTGGGAGAGCTGTCACACAGACAGCAAAGCAAGCCCAAACAAGCAACTACAAAAAAACAAGCCCAAAACCCACAACCCGTGACTGACTAGATTTGCAAACAGCTTTAGAGAAAAAACAAGCCAAAGTTGCTTATAATAAGCGGACACGGCAACACTGAACTACATTGGTACCCTTATCACACTGGGGAAAAAATAACAACATAGGCCAAAATTACATTATGTATTATTGACTGTGGATTAATGAATGATCGGGGACCATGTATGTAGTGGGGTGACTAGAATTTACAGAGAAGAGCTCTAAAAAAAACCCTAGTTGTGCTACTAAACTAAGCTAGCTGCACTGTAGCTCCAAGAGCCAAGGCTCAGTGAGAGCTTTGTCTGCTTCTTCATGGAGAGTGCATGCCAGATACAGTATGCCATGAGGTAGACCTTAACAATGTGATAACCTCAAAGACAAGAACAGCAAATCCAAATGAGACGTTTCAGGTGGATGACAAAGTACAGAAGCTTAGACCCAAAAGCAACACAGTTGGAAACAGTTTGCAGAGAGAAACAATGATCTTTATTACAATAATTGTGCAATAATGATGATGAATATGGGTGATGAGGATCTGGCAACCCTGTAGGGAAGAACAGAGACAGATATGAGTAACACTGAATGGGTAATGATGAGAATATAATACTGAGTATGCTTACAGGGTCATCCAAAGAGAACAGCTGGAAAAGGGTGAAGATTCTCCAGGCTGGGGAGCTGGTTGTCAGGGGTGAGGGTGCAGAGGTACTGCGGGGAATGCTGCAGGAAAAGTTCCCGAGGCAGGCTGGCCAGGCCTGACGGCAGAGGAGATGCTGCAGGGAGCAGTAATATACACACGGTGGTAAGTCGACTTACTTGTGGGGAGTGACGATGTGCACAAATCCAGGAATATCCAAATCCAAGTCTGTGATCCAAGGTCCAAAGTCCAAGAACTGACGAGGGGAGGGTCAAAACACGGCAGAAGTTTAACAGACGAGCTGAGGCACAGAGGCGGAAGGCAGGTACCTGGGTCTAGGGCAAGCAGAGGTCAAACACGACAGGCAAGACAAAGTTCAAATAATGTTTGGCAGAGTAAGGATACAGATGGGTGCAGTCTGACATGACCAGATAGACCAGTGGAAGAGCTTCCCTTATAAAGGACTCCTCTGATTAGCAACAGGTGATGATCAGGGCTGCAGGGAGAGCACAAATCAGCAGGGAGAGAGGCAGACAGACACACAGAGAGGGCAGGGATCCTTACAGTATTCCCCCCTCATGAGCGCCTCCTGGCGTAACATGGGGCTTGTCAGGATGACGTTGGTAGAAGTCTGTGATGAGGGAGTTGTCCAAATAAAGAACCGGGGAATCCATGATCTCTCCTCTGACCCATACCCCTTCCAATCTACCAAAAACTGGACACCGCGCCCTCAGCAGCGAGCATCCAGAATGCGTGTCATCGCATACATGAGTCCTCCATCGGTTATCTTCAGGGGTGGAGGTGGTTTGGAAGGAGGACACAGGAAGCTGGTGAACACTGGCTTTATGTGTGAGACACGGAGTGAAGAGGGCAGGTTGAGTTGTACTGAGGAGGGGTTAACAAGGGCCCGGATGGTAAAGGGTCCGACGAACCAGGGGCGAGCTTCTTGGCCAACCACATAGGTGGGAGCAGGATGCCTCCTCCCATTAGCCCACCTTGAGTTCTCCTCCACCGACCTGAGCAGAGCAGTCTTGGTGTCCCTCCAGAAGCACTTACACTGGCTATATGAACCGTGATGGAAGGGACAGAGATCTCCTCCTCCGAGATGGTGAGCGGGAAGGGGGGGGGCTGTACCACAGCGAGGCCTTAAAGGGGGAAAAACCAGTGGCTGTGGATGTGGAAGAATTGTGGGCATATTCAATCCACGGCCTGTACGTGCTTCATGCTGATGGGTCTGCTGCCGTCACGCAGTGGAGCGTGGCTTCTAGTTCCTGATTTGCCCACTCACTCTACCCATTGCTCTGGGGATGGTAGCCTGAGGAGAGACCGACCTGGGCCTCGATTGATTTGCAGAATGTCCGCCACACCTGGGAGACGAACTGGGGTCCACGGTCAGCGACGATGTTGGCTGGAGTCCCATGTAACCTCACTACGTGGAGCTGAGGCTGAGCCATCTCCAAAGCTGAGGGGAGCTTCTTGAGGGGAATGAAGTGTGCAGCTTTGGAGAATCTGTCAATCACGGTGAGGATAACGGTGTGCCCGTTGGAGGAGGAAGGCCTGTCACAAAGTTCATGGCAATATTGGACCAGGGGTGATTGGGGACAGGGAGGGTTTGAAGCAGACCAGCAGGAGGGGTAGTGAGGGACTTTCCAGTAGAACACTGGGGGCAGGCCTTGACGTAGTCCTGGTCATCGTTTTCCATCAAGGGCCACCAAAACAAGTGCTGGAATGAGGAAAGGATCCTAGCTATTCCCGGGTGACAACAGAGTTTCTTTGTGTGGAGCCAGTGGATCACATCATCCTTCACGGCTGCAGGAACAAATAAGCAGCCTGGTCGACCCCCTTCCCCAGGATCCGGGTCGGTGGTCTGGGCATCCCTGACCCACTGCTTGATGTCCCACTTAAATGCCCCAACAACAATGGCCTCTGAAATGATGGTGTCCACTCTAGGAGCGGGTGACTCGGCCATAAACTGGCATGACAGGGCATCTGGCTTGGTGTTTTTGGAGCTGGGCCAGTAGGTGAGCATGAAGGAGAACCTGGCGAAGAATAGGGCCCACCTAGCCTACCAAGGGTTAAGCCGCTTAGTCGACCTGATGTATTCTAGGTTTTTATGGTCTGTCCACACTAAGAATGGCTGGGTGGACCCCTCTAACCAGTGATGCCACTCCTCCAGGGCTAACTTAACTGCCAGCAGCTCCCAGTCGCCAATGTTGTAATTACACAAGGGCGTATTTTATTGTCAGCCACCGAGCACTGTGACAAAACCACCCCCACCCCACTATCAGATGCATCCACCTCTACAATAAATTGATGACTCAGATCAGGCTGAATCAGGATCGGGGTCTCCAAGAAGCAGGACTTAAGCTGGGAGAAGGCCTCACTCACCTCTTGAATCCAGTGGAAGGGGACCTTCACAGATGCCAGGGTGGTGAGAGCAAGGGCAATGCAGCTATAATTTCTGATGAAGTGGTGGTAAAAATTAGCAAACCCCAGGAATTGCTGAAGCTATTTGTGGAAGGAGGGAACAGGCCAGTCAATATCTGCTTTAATCTTCTCGTGGTCGGGTTCAACGCGACCCTGGGAGGTAATAAAGCCGAGGAATGTGGCGTTGGTGACATGAAATTCACACTTCTCCGCTTTCACATAGAGCTGGTTCTCTAGGAGGCACTGGAGAACTGTCCTAACATGAATCCCATGTTCTTCTAGGGAGCAAGACAAAATGAAGATGTCATCCAGGTACACAAACACAAATGAGTTCAGAAAGCCACAAAGCACATCGTTTATCATGCGCTGGAAGATCACAGGGGTGTTGGTGAGGCCAGAAGGCATAACACAGTATTCAAATTGACCCAAATGTGTTTTAAAGGCCGTCTTCCACCAGTCTTCCTCCCTGATTCTGATGAGGTGATATGCATTGCGGAGATCTAGTTTAGAATAGATGGTGGAGCCCTGAAGCAGATCAAAAGCAGATTTTAAGAGGGAAGCAGGTACATGTCTTTGACGGTGATGTTATTCAGTTCTCTGAAATCAATACACAGACGCAGAGACTCATCCTTCTTGCCCATAAAAAAGAAACCTGCTCCCAACACTATCGATGAATGACAGATTAACCTAACAGCCAATGATTCCTTCGCGTATTTCTCCATGGCCTCCCTTTCTGGAGGGGCTATATAGCTGGACAGGCTATATAGCCTGCTTGATGGTAATGGGGCCACCTGCTGGAGTTCAATGACACTATCATAGGGTCGGTGCGAAGGAAGAGACAGGGCCTTAACCTTACTAAATACCGGAGCCAAGTCGTGGCATTCTGGGGGAACTTTAGATAGGTCTGGAGGCACAGGAGCTGGGGTCTGGACAGGAATGGACGGAGAACAACCTGTGAACCGAAGACAGGCTGCCATACAGTAGGGGCTCCAAGAACTAACCACCCCCTACACCGGTCGATGACAGGATTATGAGTTATATATAACCAGAAAGGACAGGCTTTCGTGGTGGTAACCGGAAGCTAACAAAGTGAGAGGGGCTGTTTATTTGGAGACCCGGCAAAGTGGCTGGCTGGAAATGGTGATCACTTTCAGAGGTTGGGGAAGGTTAATACACAGGATTCTAAACTGGGTTGCCAGAGTCTCAGAAATGAAGTTTTGCTCTGCCCTGGAATCAATTAAAGCCAACCCAATGTACTCAGTGGCGTCGATCCATAATCTGAAGGGTAATAAAAAAAGATTGGTTGAGGGGTTACATGCTTCGCCCGTCAGGCCCCCTACAGTTACCAACATGCTTGGTCTTTTACTTTAATGGTGTCATGGCCTGCTCTGCTAATCATCCCCAGCTGTGCGCTCACCTGGTTCTCATTACGGCTGGCCTATTTATACCGCGGAGATGTCTCACTGCGCTCCAGAGGAGCTTCATCGCCAACTCCTTCTACTGGTCGTGATCTCATCCAAAGCCTGCTTCGTTCCTCGCCGGAGAATCCCTCCAGCCATCCACGTAAGCGCAATCCTCAACTCACCCTGTCTTCTAGTCCCCAGTGCACAGGCGGAGTCCATGGCAGCGGATTCCCCCTTCCCTTCTTCGTCGTCAAACTCCCCAGACACTCACCTGCAGGAGCTGCACTCCTGACCGAAGGACACTGTCTTCCTGGCCGTAGCCGTCGTGCTGAACCTGAGCCTATCCCCATCTGCTCCCACAGTAAGCAACAGTGTAACTGTTGAGCTATGACGCTCTCTAACTATCCCTCTCTGTGTGTCTTTAGGGTTGCCGGGTCATACGGTGTGCCACTCTGTCCCTGCTGCTCCTGCCTGCACTCTCACACACCAACATACACATTCTTGCTGTAATAAACCTAATTGTATCAATTCGAGGTCTGTGTCTTGTCTCTGGGTCAAAGAACCATGTCAAACGGGACAGTGGGCATCGCCATGACCAGCTTTATCGCAGTACAGACACAATGTTTCCTCGTAGTGTTGCTGCTTTTATGTGGGGGTGAGTTTGGGCCAGTCCATTACCATAGGCTCCTGCGCGTTGGAAGAGAGGTGGATGATGAGAGCGTGGGGGGCTGCGGGTGAGAAGAAGAAGAGGAGCTTGATGTGGTGCGAGAACTGGACTGCCATTCCCTTGAATGTTGCCGGAGCATGTTGTCTAGCTTAACTACAAGAGATATTCAGTCTTCTAGCATCTTGGGTTCATCTCGGAGGCGGGCGAGCTTGTCGTGGAGGGAAGTATCCAGGCTGAGTATAGACCGAGCGAAGAGCACAATCATCCCACCCCACTTTGGCTGCAAGAACCCAGAACTTGACCGAGTGCTCCACCGTGGTTCTCTTCCTCTAACGGATATCCATGAGCCAGGTGGACGCGCTCCGTTCCCAGAAATTCATTAGTGAATCAGTCATAAGTGTATACGGGGTAATTGGGCCCCTGAATTATTGCCTGGGCCCAGGAGAGGGCGTGTCCATCAAGTAATCCTGTGAGAAAGCTAATCCAGCTTCGGTCAGAGGAAAAATCGCCAGGAGTGCTATAAAAAATGAGCTGACACTGTAAAAAAAAACCCGTTGGCCTTCCCTACTCAACTGTTGTAATGCGACAGTGTGGGGAACAGCTGGGAACAACCTGAATGGACCTCATCGGTCCCCTCAAGTTTAGTGAGGCGTTCAGACAATTTCGTAATTTCATTCAATATTACCTGGTTTTGATAGGCGGTTTGGCCAAAATGCTGCTCGAGAACACTAAGTCGGGAGGGGGGGGGGGGCTTCCAACCTAGTCACTGGGTCTAATCTGCTGGTCACATACTGACAAGGTACAGAAGCTTAGACCCAAAAGCAACACAGATGGAAACAGTTCGCAAAGTGAAACAATGATCTTTATTACAATAATTGTGCAATAATGATGATGAATATGGGTGACAAGGATCTGGCAACCCTGTAGGGGAGAGCAGAGACAGGGATGATTAGTACTGAATGGGTAATGATGAGAATATAATACTGAGTTATGCTTACAGGATCATCCAAGGAGAACAGCTGGAAAAGGGTGAAGATTCTCCAGGCTGGGGAGTTGGTTGTCAGGGGTGAGGGTGCAGAGGTGCTGTGGGGAATGCTGTGGGGAAAGTGCTGGAGGCAGGTTGGCCAGGTCTGAGGGCAGAGGAGATGATGCAGGGACCAGTGAGATACACATGGTGGTAAATCGACTTACTTGTGGGGAGTGATGATGTGCACAAATCCAGGAATATCCAAGTCAGTGATCCAAGGTCCAAAGACCAATAGCTGCCGGGGGGGGTCAAAACAAGGCACAAGTTTAACAGACGAGCTGGGGCACAGAGGCAGAAGGTAGGAAGATAGGTCTAGGGTAAGCAGAGGTCAAACACAACAGACAAGACAAAGTTCAAATAATGTTTGGCAGAGCAAGGATACAGACGGTTGCTGAGTCTGACATGACCAGACAGAGCAGTGGGAGAGCTTCCCTTATAAAGGACTCCTCTGATTAGCAACAGGTGATGATTAGGGCTGCAGGGAGAGTGCTAATCAGCAGGGAGAGAGGGAGACAGATACATAGAGCAGGCAGGGATCCTTACAGTGGATTTATAGTCATACGTTGTTTTTTGTGTTACAAGCTGCAATTTAAATGGACCAATTTGGACAACACACAAAACTGTCCAAATTAGTTTCGTCAATTAGTAAAGTTTTTTTTTTAATTCTATAAAAAACTGAAAAGTGGTGCATGCATATATTCGCCCCCTTGAAGCTATGAAGGGCCTAAATAAGATGTGATGGTACCATTTACCGAAGCTCAGTAGCACTAGGGTTGCCAACTTTCTCACAGTTAAATAAGGGACAAAGGGTTTTAATGATTGCTCGGTGCCACGATGCTGTGGGCATTAGTGTTGTCATAATAGTGGAATTTTTTACCTTAGTAATACCTCAGACAATACTGATATTCAATGTCATGTTTGATACAACAAGGAGAAAAATTACCACACTGTATACCTAGAAATTTCAGATTTTACAGAATACAGAATCTCAGTTTAAAAATATGTAATAGCTATGTTTTTAATAATGGATTGCAGTTATATAGCACTTTTCATGACACCCAAAGACACTTTACAATGAGTCCATTATTCATTCACTCCACAGACAATGATAGTGGTAAGCCACCTTAGTAGCCACAGCTGTCCTGGGGCAGATTGACGAAACTTATTCCCATTCATACATCAGTGTCATGAACCATGAACACACTGGCGCGAAGGTGGTTAAAGTGTCTTGCACAACAACACGACAGCAAGGTGAAGGGAGTGGGATTTGAACTGCCAACCCTCTGGCTATTGGGCGACCTGCTCTACCTCCTGAGCCACTACAGTCTCATTTTTTTTCTCTTTGAGAAATAATGCAACTTTGAGCTAGAAAACACAACTACACTGCAAAAAGTCAAATATACAGCGGGGAAAATAAGTATTCAGCATGTCAACACTTTTCTCATTAAACATATTTCTGATGGAGCCACTGACCTGAGATTTTCACCAGATATCAGTAACAACCCAAGATGGTGAACCAACAGGTTGTCACATCCTTGTGAGAAGGGGCCTTGTTGTCGACCTTGTGAGAAGTCGTCCTTGTGTTTCCTTCTCACGTTATTATGAGAAGGAAACACAAGGACGACTCACAAGATCGCAAAAAGAAAAGGCAGAACAAGCGATATTAAAATCAGCAATATCAGATCACTGCAAAAGAAATAATCACATCATGGACCAGGACAACATCACAATCACTGGATCGGAGAGTAACAGACACAAACTCTGGATCAAGGAGGCCATAGAAATCAGGAAGTGGGGAAAAGACAGCATGAATCAGGATGAGGGGGCATTTATGCTTTCCCACACCTGGGACTACATTCTCCAGAGACCATTGGATGGCGGGCGGCGTGGCCAGTCCAGTGGATCTAACAGTTCCGTTGGGCTGGCCCTGCCTAGAAAAAACAGCTGATTAATGGCACTTCACAGCGGTCAGCTGACATTTCTGAAGAAGACTGCAGTCACCAGTCAAAATATGTAAAGGTAAATGTAATTTACTTATATGGCGCTTTTATTCTCATCTCTTGATGACCAAAGTGTTTTACAGATCCTGCTATCCACCCATTCACACACTGATGGCAGCATGCTACCTAACATGGCGCTTCCAGACCCACCAGGAGCAATTGGGGGTGAAGTGTCTTGCCCAGGGACACAACAGCAGGATATCTGGGGAGAGTGGGATTCGAACCGCCAACCATGCGGTTATTGGACGACCTGCTCTACCTCCTGAGCCACTGCCGCCCCTAGAAAATATCTCCTTTTTGTTCTTGTCTGAAATAAGAAAAAACCAAAAACTAATAAGAGATTTAATCCCCTTTTCCACTAGTACCCACTCAGCTCTACTCACTTTGACTCGGCACTCTATGTAGGCTTTTCCATTAGTACCTAGTACCTGGTACTTTTTTCATACCTATTCCACTGGGGTTCTAATCGTGCTGAGTCGGACTGAAAATGCGACGTCAACAGACTGCAGGCCACTGATTGGTCAGGGCGTAATGTCATGAAAGTGCCGTCTTCTGCAGAATCTGCAACCGCCATTTGCAAAGCTTCGTTCGTGAGCCAGCCAGCAAGCAGCATCAGTATAACAACAATGATATAGAATGGCTTCACAGAAATCAAACCCACAGAAATCAACACTGCGGTCCAGCAGAGTTTTCTGTGCCTTTCAGCTGATGAGAGAATCCAGAGGGAACTAGACGGAGCCACCCAAAATGAATTTATGGCCACGGGAGCACCCAACTTCAGCAGTTGAAAGCCGTGATATTCGGATATAAAGGATGGTGAGGGATGTGATATGATGCAATATTATGCATCTTTTATGTTATTTATCCCAGCAGTGGAAAGTTCACTTTGAACAGACAGCAACAACATTGCTTGTGTGCAGATAACAAGCTAGCTAGTTAGCCGTCAATGCTAACTCCGTGCTCTCGTATTTTGCACTTGTGTTGACAATATCTGATGAAATAAGCTAGTTGTAATCCTGGTGAAAAAGGTGTTGTTGTTTTTTTACATCTTGCACTTCCGTGCTGTGCATGTACTTAAGTTGTGTGTATTTGCGTTCTAGAGTCCGACCAGCATCTGCTGTGTGTGCTGCATCAGCAACGCAGCACAACACAGCAATGTGTTATGAGTGGTAAGTCATATTGAAGTTACACACCTCATTGTTTTTAGCAGTGGTGGATAAAGTACTCAGATCCTTTGCTTTTTAAGTTAAAGTACAGGTAAAGTGCCAAAATTAAAGTAGCACAATTTCCACTTAATATGAAAGGGACTAAACTGAGATTTATTTGATTGTGTGGATATTAATTACAGAATAATTGAAAATGAATGGCACATCCACTGTAAAATAAACCGCTTATTTAGTTATTTATTTTTTTTGTCAGATCACTTGTGTGATCCTTTGTGAGTTATATTCATAAGAGTGTATGTTGCACATTGGGGAATGGGAGTTGTTCAGTCATCATTATAATTTAGTTTATATGTGTAGTTTATAGTCTATCGTCAATAAACTTATGCAGTACTATAATAACAGGACAAATTACAAATATCTGAGACCCATTGTAGTGCTTCCTTTTATATTTTAGCAATACCAGTACAAAACACCACCCACACTTGAAGCCAGGGTGACACAGCGGTGACAGAGCAGTGGCTAAACTTTTATTGATAAAAATTACATACAGTTAGGCCCAGAAATATTTGGACAGTGACACAATCTTCATGATTTGGGCTCTGCATGCCACCACATTGGGTTTGAAATGAAACAACTACAACGGAATTGAAGTGCAGACTTTAAGGTTTAATTCAAGGGGTTGAACAAAAATATATGATTAAACCTGTAGGAATTGTAGCTATTTTTATACAAACGCTCCTCATTTCAGGGGCTCAAAAGTAATTGGACAAATAAACATAACCCTAAGTAAAATGTTACTTTTCAATATTTTGTTGAGAATCCTTTGCAGGCAATGGCTGCCTGAAGTCTGGAACCCATGGACATCACCAAACACTGGGTTTCCTTCTTTGTGATGCTTTGCCGGGCCTTTACTGCAGCTGTCTTCGGTTGTTGCTTGTTTGTGGGTCTTTCTGCCTTAAGTTTTGTCTTGAGCAAGTGAAATGCATGCTCGATTGGATTGAGATCTGGTGATTGACTTGGCCATTGCAGAATATTCCACTTCTTTGCTTTAAAAAACTCCTGTGTTGCTTTTGCAGTATGTTTTGGATCATTGTCCATTTGTACTGTGAAGTGCCATCCAATCAACTTTGCTACATTTGGCTGAATTTGAGCAGAAAGTATATCCCTATACACTTCAGAATTCATCCAGCTGCTTCTGTCTTTTGTCACATCATCAATAAACACAAGTGACCCAGTGCCATTGGAAGCCATGCATGCCCGTGCCATCACACTGCTTCCACCATGTTTTACAGAAGATGTGGTGTGCTTTGGATCATGAGCTGTTCCAATTCTTCTCCAAACTTTCTTCTTCCCATCATTCTGGTACAGGTTGATCTTAGTCTCATCTGTCCAAAGAATGCTGTTCCAGAACTGGGCTGGCTTCTTCAGGTGTTTTTTGGCAAAGTCAATTCTGGCCTTTCTATTTTTGAGGCTGATTCATGGTTTGCACCTTGTGGTGAATCCTTTGTATTTACTCTCATGAAGTCTTCTCTTTATGGTAGACTTAGATACTGATACACCTACTTCCTGGAGAGTGTTCTTCACTTGAGTGGATGTTGTGAAGGGGTTGTTCTTCACCATGGAAAGGATTCTGCAATCATCCACCACTGTTGTCTTCTGTGGACGTCCAGGCCTTTTTGAGTTCCTAAGCTCACCAGTGCACTCTTTTTTCTCAGAATGTACCAAACTGTTGATTTGGCCACTCCTAACATTTCTGCTATCTCTCTGATGGGTTTCTTCTTTTTTTATTCAGCCTCAGAATGGTCTGTTTCACCTCCATTGAGAGCTCCTTTGACCGCATGTTGTGTGTTCACAACAACAGCTTCCAAATGCAAACGCCACACCTGGAATCAACTCCAGACCTTTTAACTGCTTAATTGATGACAGGTTAATGAGCGAAGAGCCCATGCAGCCTTGTTTTTTTTTTTTGTTTTTTTTTGCAGCCTTTTGAGTCAATTGTCCAATTACTTTTAGTCCCTTGAAAAAGAGGTGGCTACGTATTAAAGAGCTGTAATTCCTAAACCCTTGCTCCAATTTGGATGTGAATACTCTCAAATTACAGCTGAGAGTCTGCACTTTAAGCCCATATTGATTATATAATTGTATCCTGAATATGTTTTCGTAAACAGCTAAAATAACAAAACTTGTGTCACTGTCCAAATATTTTTGGGCCTAACTGTATTTTGACTGAGCGACTCCATGCTCGGGGATGCACACCCTCAGTTAAACAACTAGATTCCATTCAAGTGAATGTAATAACTCCTTCTGATTGCTGAGGCCACAGTAAAAACAAATGATTTTAAACGTAACCCAGCCCTTGTAAAATAGATAGATAGATAGATCTTTAATTGTCATTGTCACAGGTACAACGGAATTCAAAGTGCTCTCCAGTCAGTGCCCCATTTATAAAAACATTGCCCCATTATAAAAAACATAAAAATCAGATAAAATAATAATTAAAAAGAATAAATAACAAGCCACATTCACACAGACATCAACACAGGACATCATGCACACACAGTCATTGCAAGGAGCATTCAACAACATACAATCATGTCCATTTAGCACATTACTTCCTCATTTTATTCAGAATGGTTACTGCTGTTAGATAGAAGCTGTGTTTGAGTCTATTTGTCCTTGTGTTCATTTGTCTATATCGTTTCCCAGATGGCAGTAGTTCAAACAATGAGTGTCCAAGATGTGAAGTATCCTTTAAAATATTTTGAGCCTTCTTCTGGCAATGGGAGCGGTGTAGGTCTTCCAATGTGAGGAGAGGGCAGCCAATGATCTTCTGGGTGGTGTCAATGACCCTCTGGAGTGCTTTCCTCTGAGCTACTGTACAACTACTGTACCAGATGCATATACAGTATATTAATATGCTTTCAATAGAAGCTCGATAAAAGGACACCAGCAGTCTCTGTGTGATGTTCTCCTTCCTGAGAATCCTCAGGAAGTACAGTCTCTGCTGGGCCTTTTTCACCAGCTCAGAGGTGTTCACACTCCAGGACTGGTTCTCCTCTATGTGGACTCCCAGGAAATGGAAGTCAGCTACCCTCTCTACACAGTCCCCGTTGATGATGAGAGGGGAAATCTCTGTCTTCTTTCTCCTGTAGTCTATTATCAATTCTTTAGTCTTAGAGGTGTTCAGGAGAAGGTTATTCTCTTTACACCATGACGACAGCCGCACCACCTCATCTCTGTAGGCAGACTCGTCCCCCCTCCCGCAATGAGACCCACCACTGTAGTGTCATTTGCAAACTTCACGATGGTGTTATTGTGATGGGCGGGGGTGCAGTCATGTGTATACAGACAGTAGACCAGGGGACTCAGCACACAGCCCTGGGGGGATCCGGTACTGAGGCTTAGGGCCGTAGATGTATGATGGCCCACCCTGACTCTCTGTCTGCGACCAGAGAGGAAGCTGCTGATCCACATACAAATAGCTTGAGGAATCCCCAGGTCCCCCAGCTTGACCACCAGTTTGTGTGGAAGAATGGTGTTAAATGCAGAGCTGTAATCCACGAAGAGCATCCGCACATAGCTCCCCTGCCGCTCCAGGTAGGCTAGAGTGGCATGGAGTGCTGTGGCCACCGCATCCTCTGTGGATCGATTCACTCTGTAGGCAAACTGGTGGGAGTCCATACTGCGGGGCAGGGCTGCTATAATATGACTACGGACCAGCCTTTCAAAGCACTTCATCACCACCGGGGTGAGTGCGACTGGTCTGTAGTCGTTGAGGCTAGAAATGTGAGGTTTCTTGGGTAAGGGGATTATGGTGGAGGTTTTCAGGCAAGATGGGACAGTGGACTGTGCCAGGGATTGGTTGAAAATCTTAGTAAAGACCTGCACAATCCCTCAGCACACATCCCGGGACACCGTCCGGACCCGCTGCTTTTCTTGGGTCGATGGACCGCAGGGTGCGCCTCACCTCATGTTCCTCCAAAGTGAGGAACGTACTGCTGTGGGCCTGGTGTAGGTTGGCCGAGACAGGTGCAACGACCTCAAAGCGGGCAAAGAAGATATTCAGCTCCTCCGCCAGTGTGAGGTCACCTACCGCGATTCCCGGATTCCCGGGATTCTCGGTTCCCGAAAATCTACTTTACTGAAGCGCAGCTACATGAAAATTGTGGTTGAATACAACAACAAAGTACTTTTTTGTCACATTCCACTAATGGTTTTTAGCAACAAGTGTATTTCCCAAATATGTTTTAAACTTGCATTAATTAACCACCACCCTTTTCTCTCTTTTGTCTAGGCAGGAGGAAAACGATCCACCCAAAACCAGACCTTGCATCACTATTTACAGAGATGCAAGATGAAGATGTGCTAAATCGGGACCAGCTTGAGCGGCACATCCAGTTGCTTCTCAGTTAGGCAGCGTGGCTGGCGTGTGTGACCCATTCTAAGTTTGGTTTTTTTTTTTGTTTTTTTACAGTTTGAATTTTGCACATTTTAAATACTCTGGAATTTGCTGCTGATTGTAATAAACAATTTAGTGACTTTTGTGTTTGCATCATGATTTTCTATTTTGTCTGTCAATACACCAGTGGGAAAAGAGTCAACAGCACAAACCATTTATCAGTGACTTTGAAAATAACGGCTCATTTTTAAGAAAAAGTAACCAAAAACAATTATTTTATTTACTGAAGACTGTACTGCTAGATGTGCCAGTGCAGAAGACACTGCACACTTTAGTGATAGTACCAGTATATGGAGGAATTCTGGGCCATATTATCATCTGTATTGCCTTATAATGGGTTAGGGCAGGAGTGTCCAATCATGTGCCATGGAGGGCTAAGACCCTGCAGGCTTTACCTGCAACCAGTGTCTTAGCAGATTCCACTAATTTTCTTCCACTGACTGCTTATCAGTGAAAACAACTGCTGAAGAGACTGGGTAGAAGAGACAACCTGCAGGGTCTTGGCCCTCCATGGCACATGATTGGACACCCCTGGGTTAGGGTTTAATGGGATTTAACATTTTAACACAAACTGCTTTATGGTTCATAATTCTGTTGACAGACTTAACCAAACCAAAAGTGACTTCTCAAACTACTGGATTGTTCTTAGCTTTTTCAATCTTTTAGTGTTTAATTTGTGTCACTTGGTGGTAACCTTATCAGTGAAAACAACTGCTGAAGAGACTGGGTAGAAGAGACAACCTGCAGGGTCTTGGCCCTCCATGGCACATGATTGGACACCCCTGGGTTAGGGTTTAATGGGATTTAACATTTTAACACAAACTGCTTTATGGTTCATAATTCTGTTGACAGACTTAACCAAACCAAAAGAGACTTCTCAAACTACTGGATTGTTCTTAGCTTTTTCAATCTTTTAGTGTTTAATTTGTGTCACTTGGTGGTAACCTTCACACATAAAACAAAAGTGAAGACAAATCTGCAAAAAGTACAAAGGTTTATTGTCAAAATTCCCAGTGCAATACTACGTGAATACATGTATAGTACATTGTTGATGCAGAGAATATATATCCCTACAGTATATACCTGTATCTATCTGTATTATTTTAACCTGTTGCACTCCTGTGTACCGCGGACGGGCACGTCTCTGCATCCTAGAGCACACGAGGGCGCTCTCGTGTGCTCTAGGACGCACGAGGGCGCTGCGTCCAAGCGTGCACTGAAAAATAAAGCTGCATTTCCGTTCTTCCACTACAGACACAACCGCGAACAGATTAGATTATCTGATTGACCTCTCATTCGACTAATAAGAGCCTTGAATTGGGTTTCTGAAACCTTGAAGAACCAATGACTGAAAACCTAGCAAGAAGGACCCGCCTACCAACACTGTGAATGCAGCGAGCCAAATGAAGCACAGAAGTTTGCAAGCTGTTTTGTGTAAGGCTGGGTGAAGAGAGACTGACTGCTGCAGATGAAAAAAGGACCCGCAGGAAGAACCGTCACAGACCCAGCAGCACGGAGACCACCCACAAGTGCAACCTGTGTGACAGGGACTGCCATTTGCGCATCGGCCTGTTCAGCCACAGGTGGTGCTTTTTTTTTTTTTTTAATTCCAGCAGAATAGACATTTAGGATTCTCTTCCATGGTCATCATAGACCGACGGAGGCCGACGACGAAGGTCGTAAATCATTTGCCAAAACTGCAATCATGGAAGCGCAAAACCACAATAATGGAATTATGTTTTGACCGGGTCGACCAGAACCACGAGTCTGTAACAAGGGACCAGCGTCGCGTTCGTCTGACAATGAGGAAGAGAAGTTCGCCAGGACACTGCTGCTGTGAAGAGGTAAGTGTTATAAGCTAAATTATTCTTTATCCTTGAAAATTGTAATCAAAACTTACTTTTGACTGATCGGTAAATTACAACTGTGCGGCGCACGAAGTCCGAAGTCCGTGCGCCGCTGTACACGGTTCGTGCGCCGTGTCTGGACCGTGAACGACCCCCCCCCCCCCGCTACTTTTCTGTAGCGAGGGGGGGGAAGCCGCAGTGACTGCGCCGCGGTCGCCACATCGCCACATGAGTCTATTCCGTCATGTAGCGATGGCCGATGTCCGTCCTCTGTAGCGGGGGGGGGCACCCCCCCCCCCACACACACACAGCCCTGAGTGTCACCTTTCATTAGAACCCAACATCAAGCTTCTATATTGAATCATTCAAAAGTTACAGACGTTTTTTTTCCAAACTGTGCCATTTGGCACAATTTGGCACAGTTCAAAAACGCCTGGGAACTACCTGAGGAAAAAGCTGTGTAATATATTCATTTTTTGTGGTATTGTTACAAAATTTTGACCTCCGCTGGATAACACTTGGTTCTACATTTCTGTTGCATTTTCCAGCCCGGATCTGAAGCTGTGTGTTATTTGCAAGTGTTACGGGCCCCGGGGAGGTGGCCACAATAACAAAAAGAAATAGATTTTAAACGTGATCCTCCGTGTCTGCTCTTGGGTCTGTAGAATACAGAAAGAGTCTTTGAAAGACAGAACACAGGACCACTCGTGTCTTTCTCCAAATAGTACTAAAGGGGGGCCGGAAGTGCACCCTCATTGTTTACTTGGGGCGGGACGACCGCAGTGCCAAAGGTTCCGCTGCTTACTCTTAAATATTTATACAGGGCTACATATCAAATGTTAATATTATTGATCGTCCACAATCTCAAAATATATTTAGATACTCTTAAAATAAAAATAAAATGACAGTCTCTCTGAATTATTTCCAAATGTGGTGCCCTATTTGGGTGTATCACACGCTCCCCAACAACAAAAGTGGCTCCTGACACTTAACAGTAACAAATCAAAATCTCAACACTAATAAAGTCTCTATTCAAAAGTCTCTGGAACGTCTTTCTTTTCAAGTGTCCTTAATTTTCAGGTATTATCCAAGATCTGGTTAGTTTAATAGCAAGGAATAGCATACTGACATGGCAAGTAGTTAGAGGTGAAGGAAGGAAGATAAAAAGGTTGAGGATAGAAAGAAGGGTAGCACATAAAAGGATATGGTGTTGACTGCTGAACACTGACAGTGTTCACCGACGGACGAGTCTGGAAGGCTGGCTGACCCAGGGACGGATAGGTGAACACCATGTTGGGTCGTCTCTGCCTGGTGGACTGCCTCAGACGTGGTGGCGACTCAGGATGGCGGTCTGGCTCTGGACTGGGCACCGGCTCAGGATCAGCTGCAGGTCCGGGACTAGGAGCAGGAACATCTTGGTGAAGATGAAGCACTTCCCTGTGGTCGTCTGGTTGAAGTTGGTCCACATTTTGTTCGCTTTCCCTTTGTATTTCTTGTCCTTCTTCCGTAATATTGTCTCTGTCTTGTTCAGATTGAATAGGAACTTGTACTTGTCTTTGTTGTGTTGTTCCCTGTCTTCTTTGTGACTCACATTGAACTCGGTCGACTGGACGTTGACTTTCTTGCAGGTGTTTGGGAACACGAAACCAATAGAGGGGTTCGTCTTCTTCTGAATCACTCGCTTCAGGACTGTTTGACTTTTCCAGTGTGTTTTGTCTGATATCGGTAGGTCTGTTGTTTCTCTTTTGTGACTTGGCAACTGGACTTTGAACGATGTCGACTGGTAAGTCGTTGACTTGGAGAAGCAAGTTTCTGTGCAGGGTACGGATGGGACGACCTCCTGTCTCTGGACTTACTTTGTAGACGGGGTTGTCTCCAACCTGCTCCCTCACGATGTAGACTGTTTGTTCCCAGTAGGGTCTTAGCTTGCCAGGTCCACCTCTTTCACCCAGGTTCCGCACAAGCACTCTGTGTCCTACTTGCAGGACTACACCTTTGCATCGTTTGTCATAGTTTGTCTTTCCATTGGAGCTTGACTGTTGACTGTTTGCACTTGCGATCCTGTATGCCTCTGTCATTTTCCCTTTCCATTTCTGAGCGTATCCATAGGCTGTTTCTGTGTCTTCTTCTGTCATGAGGCCAAAGAGAAGGTCTACTGGGAGGCGAGGATGTCTGCCATACAACAGGAAGTATGGAGAAAAGCCAGTGGCCTCATGCTTAGTGCAGTTGTAAGCATGGATGGTGTGAGGCAAGTGTTCCTTCCAGTTTAGTTTCTCTTTCTCTCTCAGTGTACGTAGCATCTGCAACAAGGTCCGATTCAGCCTTTCGACCGGGTTACATTGGGGGTGGTAGGGAGAAGTCCTTGAGTGGCCAACACCTGCTAGCTCTCTGAGGGACTTGAATAACTCGTTCTCAAATTCACGACCCTGATCGTGATGAAGCTTGGAGGGGTAGCCGAATCTTGGAATGAAATCATTGAAGAGGCGGTCTGCTGCTGTCTTTGCGGCCTTGTTCTTGGTGGGGTAGGCTTGTGCAAACCTGGTGAAATGGTCGACTACCACCAAGATGTACTCAAACCCGCCTTTACAGGACTCTAAATGCAGGAAATCGATGCATACTAACTCGAGTGGGAAGTTGGATGTTATACTGCCCATCGGTGCTCTCTCATGCGTTGCTGGCTTTTTCTGTTTTATGCATGGGCACTTCCTGGTGACATACTCCTCGATCTCTCGCTTCATGAAAGGCCAATAGAATCGCTCACGGGCTAAACTCAAGACTTTCTCCACGCCGACATGGCCCATGTTGCTATGGAGATGGGTGAGAGCTACTTGTCTGTAGACAGCGGGCAGAACTAGCTGCTTGCGTTCTGCGGTCTTCCTGTAGAGAAGGCCATTTTCAATGTGCATCCGACTCCACTCTCTCAACAGTCTTTTTGTGCTTATGTCAAGCTTGGCTTTGTCGTCTTCGGTTGGTGTCATGTCTTTTTCCTTCATCTCCATGACTTTCCCGATGGCTGGATCTGCTTTTTGTTCTTGGACTAGTTTATCGTGGTCGATGAAATGCAGTGGCTCCTTGAGGGGTGAACTTGGTGAAACAAGGTTGAGGCTGCAATCCATGCTACATCACCTTGCTTGGCTCTTCTGCTCCCTTCCCATACTGCACCAACGGCTTCCTCTGACAGTTCTCCTGTACACTCTTGCATGAAGGCTTCAATGTTGAGTGGACAACGGGATAGTACATCAGCGTCAATGTTTGTTTTTCCGGGGCAATATTTTATGTCAAAGTGGAAATCTGCGAGCTGTCCCACCCAACGATGTTCTACGGCGTTGAGCTTTGCAGTGCTGAGGACATACGTCAAGGGGTTATTGTCCGTAAAAACTGTGAAACTTGGGGCATAGTAGAGATAGTCTCTGAACTTGTCGCAAACTGCCCACTTGAGGGCGAGAAACTCGAGTTTTCCACTGTGCAAGTGGTAGTTTTGTTCAGCAGGTGTTAGTGTGCGTGACCCGTACCCAATCACTCTCATCTTATTGTCTTGGTTTTGATACAGGACCGCGCCAAGGCCTTTCTGGGACGCGTCCGTGTGGAGTACGAAGGGCTGGGTGAAGTCAGGATACGCTAACACAGGTGGCTGGGTCAACATGTCAATCAAGCGCTCAAGGGTCTCTTGGTGTTCCTTGTCCCATTTCACTGGAGCTCGGGAAGACTGCTGTGGGTACTTTGCTCTGCCTTTGGATGGCTTGGACGGCAGTGTGTCAGACTTTACCTGGAGCAAGTCGTACAGGGGTTTGGCAATGCGTGAGAAGTCTTGCACATACGTCCGATAATAGCTCAGGAACCCCAAAAGTTGTCTGACTTCTCCAACTATTTGTGGCCTTCTGTGTTTGAGTGCCTGCACAGCTTCGATGTCCTTGGGGTCCACCCTCACTCCATCTTCTGACACCAGGCGACCGACATACCGAACCTCTCTGCGGAACAACTCACACTTCTCAGGCTTCAGCTTCGCCCCATGGCGTTGCAAAGCTTGGAGAACTTTCCTCAGCACTTGGACATGTTCATCAAATGACTTGGAAAAACAGAGCACATCATCAAGGTAGGGTATGCAGCACTCATCACGGAGCGTGTCCAGCATTTCTTCCATGCTCCGCTGGAAGGCTGCGGGTGCGTTGGACAGCCCGAAGGGTATTCTCACCCATTCGTAGAGACCCCACGGGGTGGTGAATGCAGTCAGGTACCTTGAGCCTTCTGCGATGAAACCTTGATGGTAAGCTTTACCCTGGTCCAGGATTGAGAACCAGCTGTAACCACCGAGGGAGTCAGTGAGGTCCTGGATCCGGGGAAGCGGATGTCTGTCGGGCACTGTTTTGTTGTTTAGGAGGCGGTAATCAATACACAGACGTAAAGATCCGTCCTTCTTCCTGACACAGATAACTGGGGCTGCGTAGGGTGACTGAGACTTTACGATCCATCCCTTCACTATCAGTTCCTGAATGTACTCTTTTACTTCCCTATACAGGGGCTTGGGGATGGAGGCGTAAGCTCTGTGAACTGGCGTGTCATCTTTGAATCTGATTTCCATTTGCAAAGAAGGGATACAGCCAGTATCAGTGCTATCGCAAGAGAATGCCCCACACTCTTCCATCAGAACCTTTTCGACTGACTTTTGCTGATCTGGGCTTAGATGACTGAGATCGACTGGTGGCAACCAAGGCTCGGCAGGAGAGTCACCTTGGGCGGTCTTACTTAGTACCTCTGCTGTAGTTGCTGATGTCAGTATGGACTGGGTTTCTGGTGGCTCTAGTGTATCAGTTTCAATGACTTTGGCGACATGTTCGATGGTGCCTAGGGCTGTTCTTTTCGGCAGGATTACTTCATGTTTGGAATGGTTGGAGATGGGGATCTTTTCCAAAGGTTTATGGGAATTGTTAATCTCCAAAAGTCCTTCCCTCACACTCAAATTTCTCAAAGCAATGTTCTCTTCAGCAGGTTCGTAAAGTACAAGAGGGTCAGAGATGTCAAAGTTCTGGGGCACCCTGCAACATATTTGTACTGCTTTGCCAGCTGGGATAATCATGTTGTCTTTACCGACTCTGAGTGTAACAGGATCACTGTCTGTTCTTCGCGGCACTTGAATGAAGTTTACCATGGCCACTACCTGGTCTTCGTCCATTCCAAGAGCTCTGCGCAGTAGACTATACAGTACTGTACTGGCTTCCTCATCTGTCTCTTGGCCTTGTATAATCGGTCCCAGCACATTAGCTCCAACTAGTGGTTGGTTCAGTGACAGCTTACTGACTAGGAATGGTGCTTGTGCAGTGAGATTGGGATCTTCGTGACCCGCTAAAGTGACTGTAAGCTCGACCCACCCGTCATATGGGACTGCTTGGCCATTAACTGCATAAACCTCAAGCTCGTCGTTCAGCAGATCTTGGAGTGGTCTTACCACAGTGTTGGGTATGTACCTTTTGACCCATTGCCTGTCAACTATACTCACTTGTGAGCCAGAGTCAAACAGCACTGTCACAGGATAACCACCGATTAGACATTTCAGCAGACTTTTCTTACCGACAAGGGGAGCTTGACATTTGATGGCACTCTGACAGGAGGGAATCTGACCTTTCCTTCTGCTGCGTTTGATCTGCTTTCTCAGCTGCTTACTCTGGTGCTTGGGGCGCGGAGTTGAAGCTTCGGCAGAGGAGGAGTTTTCTGGCTGGGATTTTGACTCTGTACCGATCTCTGGCTGTCCCTTGACAGGGACCGATTCCCGTTTCCCTGATTCTTGGGGTCGCTTCAGACATCCAACCGCTCTGTGTCCCGACTCACTGCATACAAAGCAATGACTGCACTCCTGTAAGCTTTGTTCAGTACATTTCGGACAGAGATAGGTTTTCTTTTGGTTGGCTGGAGGCTGAGAACGCTGAGGGGAGGAGTTTACAGCTTTCTGTTCCATGAAAGTTGCCACCATCTTGGTTAGAGTCTCTACTTGTGCAGCAAGTTGTTTGATTGTCTGTGAGACTTGTTGGTCTTTGGCTGTCGTGTCCTTTGTTGCAATCACAGTGCTTTGTGCTGACTTCAGACGAGGGGTTTGCCCTAACCTTCACTGGTGCTCATTCTCATCACTGATTATCTTTGTGACCTCACTAAGAATCTCTTCATCTGTTACATTGTTGTTTGATGTAAAAGGTCTCAGTCGTTGTCGCAGGTCTGCATACTTCACTCCCAGGCCTTGATAGACTGTGTGCAGAAACACTTCCTGAATTGTCCTTGGGTCATACGAGATGTCTGCATTGGCTTGTTTTGACTGAAAGATAAGTTTCTGTTTGAGTCCAATCATGCGATACAGGAATTGCTGAGGGGACTCCTGCTCAGTTTGTCGGGCGCACATTAACTCCTGGAATATCTCTGTTGTTGCCTTTTCTCCAAGGTAGGATCGGAGAAAGCCCTGAAGTTCAGAAAGAGCCAGTTCATCTTTGAGCATGAGCATGTCCCTGAACGTGCCAGGCTTTACAATTCTCAGTACCCCCCTCACGATCTCTGTTTCAGAAAATCCTTCTTTCAATCCTTCATTGATCTGTCTCATGAGACTGTTGTAACTGATTTCAGAGCTGTTGTCTCTAATTTGTCCTCCAAAAACCTTGAATTCTCTCCGAGGCAGGTAGGAAAGGTCTTTGAGAGTGACATGTCTTTCTGGACTACCTTGTTCCCTTGGCTGCGGTTGTGAGTGGCTCTGACGACTGGGTGCTGCAGGTGGTTGGAGTGTCACAACTTCACACAGTCTTAGTCTTTCACCCAGTGTCTCATATGCTTTCCTCAGTTCCTCTACAGACTCTGCGTTTGCGTTCACACTAACTTGAATGCCTGGTGGAACAGCGGATGGTGATGGTGGATCTGGCAACATATTGGATGGATGAGGACTTGACTTGGTTGGTGTTGCAGCCTGATCACCTGGATGTGTGGTGGAGCCGCTCGTTTGTATCACTTCAGTTAGCATATCATCCAACATTAGCAACTGACTCATTCCCTCATCTTCAAGTTTCAGCAGAGTTGGGGACCGTAAATATGAATTGACATAGTCCATACAGCTCTCATTATCGTCTTCACTGAACTGTGTGTCTTTGTCTCCAGCTGCAAGGCTCCTTGTTAGCTCGAAAAGATCCTTACTTGAGAGGGCAAACAAGCGTCCTCTGATGCTCCATATCAGTTCTTTTCGTGCTGTCGACATGGTACTTTAGCTATCTGTAGTTCGAGTGTTGTATTATTTGTACAGTGACTAGGCTGCGTTTTACCTTCTTGACAGCAGTGCAGTTCCACTTTTGGTTGAAGATCCTTTCTTTCTCTTTAATCTTCCTCCTTGGACACCCACTGACTGACGTGTCTGATGTAGCAGCTTGGCAACCGTTGTCTCGTAGTTCTGGTATCACTGGATCTTCCCTCGATGACTGTAGAGGAGAGATCCCGGACGAGCCCCCACAGTTTGTTACGGGCCCCGGGGAGGTGGCCACAATAACAAAAAGAAATAGATTTTAAACGTGATCCTCCGTGTCTGCTCTTGGGTCTGTAGAATACAGAAAGAGTCTTTGAAAGACAGAACACAGGACCACTCGTGTCTTTCTCCAGATAGTACTAAAGGGGGGCCGGAAGTGCACCCTCATTGTTTACCTGGGGCGGGACGACCGCAGTGCCAAAGGTTCCGCTGCTTACTCTTAAATATTTATACAGGGCTACATATCAAATGTTAATATTATTGATCGTCCACAATCTCAAAATATATTTAGATACTCTTAAATTAAAAATAAAATGACAGTCTCTCTGAATTATTTCCAAATGTGGTGCCCTATTTGGGTGTACCACACAAGCATTTGTATCCAAAAAAAACCCACCCAGGCCAAATTTATTTTCTTCAAGTTCAGTATGTTTAGATGACTGTAACTCAGTGGCCGGAGCACTTAGAGAGATTGTAACTATTTTGCCAAAAAATTCAAAGTGTTTTCTTTTAAATGAAACCAACCCCATGAAGATGCTGCAAAGGGTTGAAGAACAGCTTTCGATTTACTTTGGGCAAGTTATTTTTTGGCATTTTTAGGGAAATTGACCGGAGTGCAAGGGGTTAATTGCTTTTAATCCTAGATCAAGTTTGTTTTGGCCTAAAATGCATCATAGTTAAATATATCTTATTATACCTAACTCAGTACTGTTTACCTGTTGAAATATATATTTTATGGCTAATATAACCCCATAACTACAACCTGGTGATCAAGTTTTGGCAGCTGAATAGTTTTTGCCATGACACCAACACAGACTCAGTGCTGCTGTAGCCGCTGTAGCCACTGAGCATTTGTAAAGCTGGGGCGACATCAGTGAGAGGCTGTATTGAACGCCCAGACCCACGGTCTGAAGCGGTAATTTTGCCACAAGACAGCCATCTGAAACACACACACAACATACAAATTTTAGTACCTAATAGCGATAACTTGCAGGCATTACAATGTAGTATGGCGGACTTAAAGCAAACTAGCATTAGCAATCATTAGCTTACCTTCATATGTGATCTGGCTCGTATCCTCACGTCTTCAGCTCTATGGCTTCCTAAACGCTTCAGTACTTTTCCAGAGTGTTTTGTCTCACTGCCTGTACCCTTGTCTGGCTTTCATTTTTTGCCTTTACTCTGACAAATAAAGCCAAACACTGCGCAGTCGCCTCATAAGCCGCCATGTTGTGTTTTGCTTGTGTTGCGTGTTTTAAGTCTCGGGAGTGTGGCGCTGCCTTGCTGTATAAAAATCCCACCCACCCCAAGCGGTGCTCTTCTGTAATGGAAACAAAAGTGTGCTAAGCTGTGTAGAGGCGTGTGGGGCCAAACAGGTACTAGTGGAAAAGGGCCTTTATATATCTGTCCATAGGGCCATAAAAAGCACATTAAGAGTTTGCTAAAAGACATGTGGGAGACTTCCTAAACATAAGGAAGAAGGTCTTCTGGTCAGATGAGACTAAAATTTAACTTTCTGGCCATCAAGGAAAGTGCAATATCTGGCACAAACCCAACATCTGTCATCATCCAAAGAGCACCATCCCCACAGTGAAGCATGGCAGTGGCAGTATCATGCTATGGGGATATTTTTAATCAGCAATCACTGGGAAACTGGTCAGAATTGAGGGAATGATGGATGGTGTGAAATACAGGGAAATTAAAAAAAATAAATAAATAACTGTTTCAGTCTTCCGGAGATTTGAGACTGGAACCCTCCAGCAGCACAATTTGGGCGCATGCGCACACAACGACCGGCAGCTGGTGAAAAATCTCCGTCGTCTGTGTGTGTTTTTATGTACTTTTATATGTTTTTACGAAATCCTCTGTGTCGTTTCTGCCCTGGAGTGTTTGTGGACTGTATGGCGAAGCGCTCCCTGGTTCCAACAACATGGACTTCCTTCCCTTTCTTGCACTGCTGCTACTTTTCCTCTGGCTCTTTGTCTATGAGGTAAATGCATTCGGCATCATGGCGGGCAGGATACATTATTCCAGGGACATGTTGCTGCATTTAAACATGGTTGATGCAGCGGCTGTGATTGAGCCTAAGCTGCAACTGCTGAACTTTATTTTGAGAGACGGACATAGCGGTGAAAAGAGAGATGGCAGAAGGAAGCGCGGAAGGCGTGGAGGTGTGAAATTGCGCCTGAGGAGACGTCAGTTTGGTAACATTCCTCTTCCCTCGATGATTTTTGGGAACATACAGTCTCTGAGAAACAAGGTGGATGAAATTCAAGGGAATGTACGCTACCAGAAGGACTTTAAGAACTGCTGTGTCATGGCTTTCATGGAATCTTGGCTTACTGCGCATGACCGAGATGCAGACCTGTGTATTGACGGCTTTGGAGCCCCGCTGCACTCGGATCGGCAGGAAGAGGTAACGGGGAAACGTCAGGGGGGCGGAGTATGTTTATATATTAATAAGCAGTACTGCACATCTGTCATGGTCAGAGAGCGCATCTGTACACCCGATGTGGAGCTGCTGTCTGTGTCACTACGCCCCTTTTATTTGCCTCGTGAGTTCCCCCAACTTTTCATCACAACTGTGTACATTCACCCGAGGGCAGACGCTGACTCCGCCTGCAGCACTATCTTTGATGTGGTCCAGCAGCTGCAATCAATTTCTCCAGAGGCACCAAACTTCATTCTTGGGGATTTTAACCATGTTTCTTTAAAGAAGACACTTTAAAACTTTTATCAGTATGTCTCCTGCCCAACTAGGCGAAAAAAGACATTGGACCTGTGCTATGGATCCATAGAGAGGGCCTATAAATCACTCCCCCTTCCTCCTTTAGGATCCTCAGATCACAACTGTGTACATTTGCTGCCCGCATATAAAACTGCTCTCAGAAGAGGCAAGGTGGAGACGAGAGACATTGATGTGTGAACAGAAGATTCAGTGCACAGCCTCCAGGAATGCTTTGACTGTACAGACTGGGAGATGTTCACACTGGCCTGAGGGGATGATTTGGACTCTTTGGTGGACGTCACATGCTCACACATGGCTTTCTGCAAAAATAAGATTGTTCCACGTAAACGTATCAAAATATATCCCAACAACAAACCATGGGTTACTAAATCAGTTAAATCCTGCTTACAGAGGAAAGCACTTGCCTTTAAACAGGGGTCTGTTTCTGAACTACAGGTTGCCACAAAAGAGCTGAAGTCCGAAATTTTAAGAGCAAAACAGAATTATAAATCAGAATTGGAAAGCAAGATGGCAACAAAGAAACTTGGTTCAGCCTGGGCCAGTATGAAAACTATTGCAGGCCTTCAGAGCACAAAGCGCAGTAATCGTGTGTTTTTAGATGGTTTTAATTCAGACACAGAGCTGGCTAATGCTCTTAATTGTTTTTACGGTCGTTTTGACTCCTTTGATTTTAGCACAGAAACCCAAGATTTGAAACAGAAACTCAAAGACAATCAGCACTTTAATATTGAGGTGCAGGATGTTAAAAGGGAGTTCTGCGCTGTAAAAGTGAACAAAAGTCAGAGCCCTGATAATATATGTGGGCACTTGGTAAAGTCCTGTGCACATGAACTGAGTCCTATATTTCATTACATTTTCAATAAGTCCTTACAGACACAACATGTGCCTAAGATCTGGAAAGAAGCCGTGGTTGTTCCCATTCCAAAATCCAGCTGTCCTAAAACGGTAAACGACTTTAGACCAGTTGCTTTGACTTCAATTTTAATGAAAATTTTTGAAAAACTGGTCAGATGTGAATCAGAATCAGAATCAGAATCAACTTTATTGCCAAGTATGCTCACACATACAAGGAATTTTACTTATCACTAAGGTGTGCTCGTGTTAAGCGCTCCCTAATGATGCGGCAGCCACTTACAGGCGCCTCATACAGTGGGGTGTAAAGAGGGGGAGGGGGAGGGGGTGACACATTGGGCAGAGAGAAAAAACATAGTTATCAAAATAGAGCTCAAATGAGCAAGATTGTGATCACATAGAAAAAAACCCCCTCTAATTGCACACTTAGCAGACAAGATACAGATCTACACATTAACAAAGCAAGAGAGAGACCAGTGTGTGTATGTCAGTCATGTGATATCAGTGTGAATGCAGTGTGTGAAGTATCAGTTACTGGTGGACAACAAAAATCCTCTCCTAGGCAACGGCTAGATGTTATGACCATGGTGTTCTCAAACATAGATAACATGTCCACAGAGTTCATCTCTCTTCAGTGCATGTCAGATGGTAAAATTCCATGTTAGTCACATGATGACGTTGTCCTTGGAGAGTTCAGATTGCTGCACATCAGAATGTTTGGGTTAGAGAGAAGTCAAAACTCCCTTCTGCCTTATCTTTTCTCCTGGAGGAATGAGTTCTCCCAAGGACGCCGAATCAAGGCCTGATGAGCACAGTTCACTTAGAGCATAGAATTTTCATCTCTCATGCGATTCTGTGCATCACAATTTACATTAACATTTACAGGCTTTAAAAATCATTCCCTGGAGAGCACCCAGCGACTCCGAGATGTTTCCCACCTTCCGATTCAGTTCGCCATTTGCCGCTATCAGTACCCTCCCCAGCTGGTCGAATTGTTGAAGGAGCTTCGCCGGGTCTGCATTTTGATTAGCTCTTTCCAACTTCTTTAATTTCCGATACACCAGGAAAACTCCAAAGCCAAACAACAGAAATCCTGTGATCATGAAGCCAAACAGGTAGATGTCTTCCACATCTTCAATCCAATTGTCCCATGAGTCTCTCACATACTTGGGCTCCCCCGGGCCCGATTTTCTGTTTGAAAAAGTGGTGTCATTTGCATTTAAAGCCCAGCTCACCAATTCCATAATTTTCCGTTTGGATCGAGATCAGCAAGAAGAAGAGCGAGACACAGACAGGACACAGCAAGCTGGGATCAGTGAAGGGAGGAGAGGAGAAGAAATGCGTCTGCTCTCTCTGAAAGCCGGAAGAAAAGGAAAGAGGTCCTAAAGCAGACTGAGCATGCATTGGATCCTCTGCAGTTTGCCTATAGGCCTCACAGAGGAGTGGAGGATGCCACTGTCACTCTGTTTAACATGCTTTTTAAACATCTGGATTTTAATGGGACACACGCCAGACTTTTATTTGTGGACTTTTCCTCCGCCTTTAATACAATCCAACCTCATATCTTAGTTGAAAGGCTCCTGCAGCAATTTGATTTGAGCAATAATCTAGTGGGTTGGATTCTGGATTTCTTAACCAACAGGACACAGAGAGTAAGGGTCAATGGTACATTGTCTGACCTAAAGTGCTCTTCTACTGGCTCTCCTCAGGGGTGTGTGTTGTCACCACTACTCTTCATCCTGTACACAAACATGTGTCGGAGCAGACATGACAACAGACACATTATAAAGTATGCTGATGATTCAGTTATTGTCAGTCTCCTCCAGGATGGTGAGAGTGGCCACGGCCCAGTAGTTGATGGTTTTGTTCACTGGTGTGAGGATTCCTACCTGCAGCTGAATACGACAAAATCTAAAGACATGATTATTGACTTTAGGAGGAAAAATCCCAGGCACAAAGTCATCGTACTAAAAGGCCAGACCACCAAATGTGTACAATCCTACAAATATCTTGGGACGATTATTGATAGTAAGTTAAACTTTGTAGAGAACTGTGAAAGGGTGTGCAAAAAGAGTCAGCAACATTGCTGACATTTGCATTGCTTGAGAAAACTTGCACGCTTCCAAATTGACCGAACCATAATGACAATGTTTTATCGGGCTTTTATTGAATCTGTTTTATCCTTTTCTTTAGTGTCATGGTTTGGTCAGATAAAACTGAAACAGAGGAAATCCTTGGATCAGGTAGTTAGATGGTCCAGTCGTTTACTTGGTGAGCCACAGCTGAGCCTGACATCCCTGTACACCAGACAAGTACAGAGGATGGCTACCTCCATTTTAAATGATGACTCCCACCCTTTGCACTGCCACTTTCAGCTTCTTCCCTCGAGACTGAGGTTTGCTGTCCCAAAAAGTAGAACCCAGCACTACAAAAACAGCTTTGTCCCTGCTGCTGTCAAAGAGTTGAACAAGCTGTAACAATATATTGCACATAATTTAGGTACCTATTTATTAACTCCATTTTATACTTACTTATTTTTGTAGGATGTCACTTGGGTTCTAAATATTTTATTGGGTTTTAGACCTTTGAGTTTTTAACCTCTTTGACTAGTTTTTAACTTTTGATATGACCCTTCTCTCTTACCTCTGGTTTTTCTCCCATCTCTTTGTCTTTTTATACCCTGATTGATGGAGCCTTGAGTATTCTTATCATGTTTATAGTCAGCTTCATATGTGCCTGTGTTTGTGTCTATGCTGAATGTAATTTGTGGCTTGTAAATATGGATGTCACCAGACAGCAAAACAAATCTACCTATGGGTACAAATAAAGTAACCTGAACCTGAACCTGAACAATGACCCCTAAGCATACTGCTAAAGCAAAATTTGAGTGGTTTAAGGGGAAACATGTTGGAATGGCCTAGCCAAAGCCCAGACCTCAATCCAACTGAGAATCTGTGGCATGACTTAGATTGCTGTACACTAGTGGAGCCCATCCAACTTGAAGGAGCTGGAGCAGTTTTGCATTGAAGAATGGGCAAAAATCCAACTGGTTAGATGTACCAAGCTCATAGAGACATACCCTTCGAGACTTGCGGCTGTAATTGCTACAAAAGGCGACTCAACAAAGTACTGACTTTGGGTGGTGAATAGTTAGGAGCACTCAAGTTTTATTGTTTGTTTTTTGGGGGGTATTATTTCTTGTTTGCTTCACACAAAAACATACTTTGCATCTTCACAACTGTTGGCATGTTGTGTAAGATAAGATAAGATAAGCCTTTATTAGTCCCACAGTGGGGAAATTCCAGGAAATGGACTGATATACATGTAAACCCCCCAAATATTCATTTTAACTGCAGGTTGCAAGGCAGTAAAACAGGAAACATGCTGAGGGGTCTAACTAACTGATCTAACTAACTGGATCCCAGCTTGCTATCGTCTGTCTGCGTGTCCTTACTGCTGATCATCGAACGAAACTATGGATTTAATAAGCTGGGCTTTGAACGCAATTGACACTATTTTTTCAACGAGGAAAAGTGCCCCGGGGGAGGTTGTTTGCCCCGCAGGAACGGCTGCTGCGGGCTATTTGAGGGACACAAGTAATTGGAAACTCTTGTGCCTGTCTGATCTTTCCATCGAAGATGTCGAAGATTTGTACGTCTTCGTAGTAATGGTCATCGGGATCGTTCTGATTGGATCTGGGATTGTCCTGGTGTACCGTAAATTGATGAAGATGGACTTAACCTATCAAAATGCTGGCCAAGCGAGGTTTAACCATCAAATTGAAAAAATGGAGAGGACTCTGACAGCGGCAAATGGAGAACTGTCTAGGAAAATGGATTACATCATGATTACGCTGAGAGCCGTCCATGAAGGATTCAACGTCCAGCAATGAAGGATTAAGTACTGAATCTGTAAGAGGATATAAAGTTTCTTTCTCTGGGATCAGTACTATTCGACTAATCTGACCCCCCTCACACAAGTCCTCCAGATTATCTGCAGTTTTTTTGTTTTCAAAACATTTGAGCTGCACTATCTCCACGGACAGCCAGCTGCATGGCCCAAGGACAATGCCAGCAGCTAAGACAAAACATCTCCTGCCAAAGAGACTTTGTTGTTCTTAACTGATACAAACACCTACACTCAACACTACACCCACACTGACTCAAAAACTGATGAAAAAGATCACTCACTCACTGCTCTCTTTGTGTCCTTGTGTACTTTTTTGTCTGCTAACTGTGCATTGAGGGCTTTTTTTCTTGTAATCATAATATTGATCATATATGACCAGTATTCTGACAATCAATGGTTTTTTGCTCCTTCCTATTGTATTATCCTTTTCTTCCCTATGCATCCTGTACCCATCTGATGACAGGCGCGTTCACAGATGCTGCAGTGTCACCGGAAATGCAGGTAGTTTTCTGTGTCAAGTCAAATCCCTCGTATGTTATCAGTTTTCATATCTGTTAATGTACTTGGCAATAAATCCTTTCTGAGTCTGAGTCTGAGTCTGAGGGGATGAATACTTTTACAAGCCACTTCAACAAGAATGAGGAACTGTTTGTTAAATAAATATCTCCTATATGTACTGTAGCTGTTCTGGAATAATTTGGAGTAAAAGAACAAACAGTAAACAATGACAAATCAGCATAATAATCAGATGATTGATGATCATCAATCTGTGATGACACACAGATGCTCACATTTATGGAACTACTTTGTCATGAATATTTACCAGCTGGCTCACAGTCAGATGTCACATTAACTAGGAAAACTGTGGCTGTTATTACACACTTTAAAATTATGAACAAACCAAATAAAGAAGTAATTTTATTCACTTCCCTCAAGATGTTTTCTTTATTGCAACATTGAAACCATAACAAAAAATGTCAGTGCAATGTCAAGTCAGAAATTTCCTTGCCTGTGTGTTCAGAGCCTTTTTGTAATGTTTAGTCCTCTCCTGTTTCTGCTGGAGCTGCTGAGCCTTCTGTAAAGCTATTCTAAAACACACACATACACACACAGACTAGATGACATGCATTAGTTATCACAGCAGATGGTCATTTGAAATACCAGACCAGCATCACTTACTCCTGGGTCAGCTGGACCCGGTCCAGACACTCCATCAGAAGGCGGTTTTGCTGGTCCTGAGTCTCATGTGTCTGTCGGCTCTCTATTTGATTCTGGAGGTCATTCATGTAATGATGCTGTCGAGTAAACCTGGGAGGTGTGAGGGCCCGAGCCGGAAAGATGAATGAATTCTAAACAGTCCAGAGGAGATTTTGATTTTAAGAGGCTTCTCATAAGCAAAATATGCAGATTGATGACATATTTTTTAAGATAAGATAAGATAAGATAAGATAAGCCTTTATTAGTCCCACAATGGGGAAATTCCAGGATTGCAACAGCACAGGGATAGCTACACTGATTGGTGACATATTTTTTAATCATGTAATTATGAACTCAAATATATTTTGAAACTGTGTCAATTCTCTGCCTGACTCACAGACAAGGAGGTCTGACCACAACATTCAGCAGAAATTTCCAGCATAAATTTATCTCGATGATATCAGCCTCATGTGGGTGTTATTGTGATGTCAAGTGAAAAGCAAAGTGATTAATCCCCTTGTTTATTTCTAACCAGTCATCATCATGACTTTGTTGAAATTCCAGTGGACACATCAGCTGCTTTTTTCTTATAATTCTGGTGTACTATACCATCGTTATAACATGCCACATGTGGTCAAATCATGGGAATGAAATAGCAGAAGTTGCAACTTCATGCGGTGTGCTACTCACAGTATTCATGGGGCACTGAGTCTTCACTTTCTTTTCTGACATTTGCAGGTTAAAGGCAGCAACCTGCTTCGCATGTTCACGTTGTGCTTTAAGCTTTTTCTGTCGAAAGAACACATGTATCAAATAGCAAGACATACATTTGCTGAACCATAAATTTATTTTCTAAGTCATGTGTTATTTGTAGGGGTGGGTGCATAAATTGAGTTAAACGCAATTAACACAATGCCCTGATAGATCTTTTTTTTTGGGGGGGGGGGGGTCACAATGGGATGAAAAAAGCAGAACTTTTGAAACACAGGTACTGTTTCCATCAGACAGTCTATGGCGCGACTCAAAGCTTAGATGCATGAAGCCCACTTTATGTCACAAACTCCTCATTTTATTTAATTCTGGGTGTTCAGATCAGTTTGCTGGAATATTGCTGTCATACTATGTGGACATATGGACCATATCAATGCACTATCCCAACCTGAATGCTGAAGAGAAAAGAAGAGAAGAGAAGAGAAGAGGTCGATGGAGAGGCAAAAGTGTATAGCTACCGAGGAGGGATATAGCTAAGCTAAAGACTAATCCTGGGTGAACATCGCTGCGAATGTCCACTCCCTAGAAAACAAACTGGACTATCTACTACTGGTGCTCACATCGAAAAAAGGGGTGAGAGATCATTATCATCATCATCATCATCATCATCATCATCACCATCATCATCATCATCATCATCATCAAAGCAGTCTGTTGTGGGCGACAATGACTGTTTCATTTAGGTCTGATCAGATTCCTCTACGCAGCTCTGTCCCCTGCCCTCTGCTGCCAGGAACTCCTGACCCTGCAAACCCGGGCAACGTCCGAGCCAGTATGAGCTGCTTTCTGATTGACCATTTCATGAAACTGCTTGCAAAGTATTTGAGTACCGCTAGCTTTTGCTGGGCTAGCGGCACATTCTTGGCAGATAGAGGTATTATCAGTAGCAAGGACAGGCCAAGACAAACTGACTCCAGTATCTGCTGCAGTGACTGACCAGAATGTCACAGAAAATTAATAAAGGAAGAAGAGAAGCTAACTATGCAATTAGAGCACATGGAGCCCAGAAGGAAGTGAGAGAAAGCACTGAAGGCACGCCACAGCACACAAGCATATCCGCCAGGCAGAGAGGTGGCAAAGAGACCCCCCCTCCTGCCCACTGCCCTCTTATAGCCGCGGGTGGTGGCAGAAATGGAAGGTGGAGCCGCCACCCGTACCACACAAGTAAAAGCCCAAACTGTAACACAACATTCTTTCCCCCTTCACAAAAGCCAAAACACACACACAATTCAGACCCACCCTAATTTGGAACCCTAATCACGTAATAAAAGTAATGATATAACACAATACAAATGGCCTAACGCAGTCATTCCAAAATAACTAAAACTGGGGGAGATGGGTAAACTGCCACCTCGCCCCACACGGCGAAGTGGGTTATTCTGCCGCTTGTACTTCAAGTAAGTCCACTTAACACAAAATACCGCTGTGTCCTTCTGTAAACACAACATCCAATTAATCCCCATGAACATCAAAATGTACAACATCTAAACCAGATACCAACAATTAGCTTATGGCACACACATAACTGATTCAAACACACATACAACAGTTAACCTATAAACAAACGGCTGGAGAACACAAGTCCGTGGGCCCCCTGGACCGTCCTGTCATCAGTCCGCCCCTGGAGGCAGTCAGCCTCCCGGGCCGCAGCAGGTCGCTTCAGCACTGGTGCACCTCCCCTTCATCATCACCAGCTGCTCCGCTCGTCCAGGCCCACATCCCGCAGTTCCCTCCCGGGCACACCGCAGCTCGTTCGGGTGCCCCCACAAACCATCTAGCAGCTGGAGATGAGAGTCCTCCCGTCTGGCCATGACGCGTGACTGTCCTTGGTGTTCCTATGACCGTAGACCGGCCCGTGCCTGCCGTGGTCGCCTCTCCTCCCAAATCCAATCCTTGACCCCCAGAGGGGTCCCACTCGGCCTGCAGGGTCTCTGCATGGCATGTCGTTCTACCGTGCCTGACAGTCCGGCCCTGACCTCTTTTAACTCTGCTGCTGCCATTGCCATTGTGGCCCCCTGTTCACTGGCCCACTTCAGCCGAGGCCCGGAAACAGGTGAAACCAGCCTCTCGATGTCGCCCGTCATCACAGGCATCCTGATGTGCCGCCCAGTACCCTCGTCCAGGGCGACTTCAGCTCTGGCACAGGGACCCTCCTGTGATGACCCTGAGCGATATTGGTCTTGCTCACTCTCCATGGTGTCAGGCAGTTCCTCATCCCACACTGCGCCATCTATCACTCTCAGGATCGGATGGTCCCACTTCTCAGCTGATTTGCACCTGTGCCATCAGTTCCAACATTCCCACCGTGGCCAGCCGTCGCCCTCCACAACCACAAAGCAGCTCCGGGTCACTCTCAATTCTGATGTGCGGGGAAAATCATCTCACGGTCATCCAATCCAGCACAGAGCCCACCGCTCCCACATCGATCCATAAAAAGACTTCCACCCCATCCAACTCCACCATACAGTACGTGTGTCCGTTGGTACTCAGGGACACAGCATGGACAACCGTGGGGCCGCGAGAGTCCTCTTTGTGCCACGGACCTCCTCGCTCGGATCTGTGGCATACCCTGGTGACATGAAGCAAGTGGCCACACTTGCCGCAGCGCTCCGCTCTTACCGAACAACCTCTGGCCTTGAAACGGTGCTTTGTGGACCCACAACCCACACATTTGGGCTTTCCCGGGGCAGACCTCACATTCCCAACGTTGGCGTCGTCCTTCCCATGCTGACCGGGTCCACTGCATGCGGGGTCAGCGGTGATCCCAGATGTTAGTGTGACAAGCTCTCACTCAGCTCCTGTGACAGTTTATCCGCAGCACCCAGCAGCTGAACTAACTTGATGGCTGTGGGCAGCATCATTTCACCCAAAAATGTAAACAGCTTCAACCTAATTGCAGCGGCATTGGTATACTCTGCCAAGTGATCGCGAATCATCTCCTCTTCCAACAGTCCGAGCTGGCACCTGCTGACCAACAGCCCCAAGCCTGCCACGAACCGCTGAATAGACACTCCCACCCATTGGCGTTGCTGTTGAAACCGAATCTTGCGAGCCATGATGTTTTCCAGGGTGCGAAAATAGCCCACCATTAGCTGAACCATTTCGTCAAGACTATCACAGTCACCCAGTGTGCTCAGAACATGCTGCTCCTCCACTGCAAGATTGTGCACCAACAACTCATGTGCCCCAATTTCTCCAACTTCCCAAGGTTCAGTGCCACCATGTACATCCGGAAAGCGGTGCACCACCTCGGCCAGGGAACCGATGGCTCACCGGGGGGGCTCCAAAAATGGCCGAATTTCAAACTCATTCAACCCCCTGACCAGAATTCCTCATAACGGCACACATTTGTAAATCAGGTGTGGTCTCAAGCACACCTGATGTAACCATTCCAGGGCTTCATTAGTTACATTGGGTGTGCTTGATAGAACACCTCAAATACCTGGACTGTTGACGGTGATATTTGACTGCATGTTAGAAAAATATGGCTAAGTCAAGAGAATTTTCCAAAACATTCAGAGAAGACATCATTCCCTTGCACAAACAAGGAAAATGATACAAAAAGACAGCAAGGCAGTGAATTTTCCTAGAGATACAGTTGGAAGCATGGTTTGCAAGTTTAAAGTTAAAGGAACAGTGGCTACACTACCTGAACATGGCAGAAAGAGGAAGCTATCAATGGTTGCCACCAGAGTCCTGAGGAGGTAGGTGGTCAAAAACCCTCAACTGACTGCAAAAGACCTGCAGCAAGACTTGGTGGCAGCAGGCACTGAGGTTTCAGTTTCCACAGTAAGGCGTATACTAAATACTGAAGGGCTCCATGGCCAAACTCCAGATGTACTCCACTACTGACCCAAAAACACAAGAAAAGTCAGCTCCAATTTGTTCAAAACTATATACAATAAATAAGTCAAACAGGTTTTTGGATTCTGTTCTGAAACACTCTTGGTCTGACCCTTCACCCAGGACCAGTTTGCTTTGGGAGACCCTACCAGAGGCAAGCTGCCCCCAACATCATTGCTCCTGGGATTATTAGGGCACATAAACCCCTCCACCACGATAAGGTAGCGATCCATGGAGGGGGGCTTGAAATTGTATTTAACAAATATTTCAGACTACTTTTTCTTGTACTTGGCCTCCTACAATATCCTGGTGGTAATGAACTGGGAACCCTATAGGTACAAATATTACAGTATAAACGAGATATCTGCAAGCTGTGGCTCTTGAGCTACATGAAGTTCTACTGCTCAAAGACACTAGACTTTGACAAAAAAAAAACCCCCACAAATTTGTAATGGGGTTAAAAAGGTTGCATAGTTAGAGAAAGAAGTTTCAAATCTTTTGAGAGAAATGTCTGAAATCTATGAAAACACCTCAAAATTTACAAAAAAAAAAGGGAGTAAATTTGAGAAAGAAAGAAAGACACATTTAGTAAAATAAAAAGTTGCAAATTTGAGAATGGTTCCAATTTTTCAAGACAAAAACACACATACTGTATGCTAAAGAAAAAAGAGTTTATGAGAAAAGTTGAATATTATAGAGCAAAAATCTTTCCTATTATTATCAGACTAGTTTATGTGTACTGGTGCATCTAAAAAAAACCAAACAAACAGAATATCGCAATTCAGCCAAATTAATTCAAAGAGCAAAATTTAAAAAAAAAAGAAATTGTTGAGTTTGCTCACTTTATGTGTGCTGAATATAAAAAAAAACATGAAAGATTCACTTTTTTACATTTAATTATTAAAAAAAATATTGCTTTCACAATTTCAGTTTTTTTTAGATGCACTAATAAAACTCAGCAGTTCAATTACACGTATTTTGAGGCTTAATGTAGATTTTTATTTTATTTGACAATCGGAGCGTCAGTGACTGGAGTACTGTAGCTCATTCTGTTTCTATCACCCTGAGAGTACTCAGATCCCCTGGTCGTTGACCCTGATCTTGACCTTTAGCACAACTGAGAGCCAGACCCACATTATCACTGTGTGTGACTTTTTTTGAGCATTGGAGAAATTCCCTGGGAGGAGTAGCGATTCTCATGACATGTGAACAGACGGACAGTCAGATGGACAGTCAGATGGACAGTCAGATGGTCAGTCAGATGTATGGATGCTGGGTCATCACATTAGTGCCTTTTGGCTTCACTGCAATGAGGTAAAAAGTGCTGAAAATTTCCCCATGCTAAATGTTTAGCTACATCAGTCAAAACTGATATTTAAGCAACACTTATGACCAAATACTTGCAAATATAATAAAAGACCAGTTATCTTCTGGTTCAGTTTGTGGTAAATGTTAATCTGTAGACATGTTACAGTATACAGTTTGTGGCGTGCATATGCTTGTGTGGTGTCTGCTGTTTATGTGGAAAGCCATTTACCCGCACTGACACACCTGTTCTTCCTCCATGTACTTCCTGTCCCTCAGTTGCTCACTCAGCAGTAGTAGTTTCTCCTGCTCTTTTTCCTCTTTCTGCTGCTTCTCCCTCAGAAACACTGGAACGTTTCTTTGGGCTCGCTGCATACACAGGTAACACAGCTCCTGTTGTGACAAGGAAAAATGACATGGCACACACATGTAAGAGAAACATACAGGGGTTATGTTTCGCATTCCAGTTATAGTGAGTCTTAGCTCTGTTTTATTTTTAGTTTACACAAGATAAATGTTCATTTTAGTTGCTGCAGTGAATGCTATTATCAGAGTGGTGGCCCAGAGGTAGAACATCTGCCTCACAACTGGGAGGTTATGAGTTCAAGCCTTGATTGGGTTATACCAAATACCATATAAAAAATGGTACCTCCTGCCTTCTAGCTTGGTGCTCAGTGTAAAAAGAACAGGGGAGGTTGGTTACCCAGCCACAGGGGAAGCATAAGTTTGTGTACTCCCTGGACCGATCCCAAGCCTGTGTAAACAGGGAGGGTTTCATCAGGAAGGGCATCTGGCATAAAAAAAAATCTTCGCCAAATCAATATGCGGATCATCACAATATAAAGTGATGATTGTCAGGACGTGGACAGGGCCCCATATCTTCACCTTGATTTATAATTTATATTCCTTGTCTCCAGGGCATGAGCCCCAGCCCATGTCCTCGCTTAGAGTTGCATTCTGGGTTTTTTCTGTATTTATTACTATTCATTATTATGTCTGCACTTGTGTTCTGTAGGATTTGTTTCCTGCTCGGTTCTCAGTTGGTCATTATTATTTATTAGTATTATTATCTTGGTGTTCATGGTCTCGTCTCCCCTGGTTCATTGTCATCATGTCTCATGTACACTATCGTTCAAAAGTTTGGGGTCACCCAGACAATTATTTTGTGTTTTCCATGAAAAGTCACACTTATTTACCACCATGAGTTGTAAAATGAATAGAAAATATAGTCAAGACATTGACAAGGTTAGAAATAATGATTTGTATTTGAAATAATAATTTTTTCCAGATACTCAACCTGCTCAAAGGAAGGTCAGTTTTATAGCTTCTCTAACCAGCTAAACTGTTTTCAGCTGTGCTAACATGATTGCACAAGGGTTTTCTAATCATCCATTAGCCTTCTGACGCAATGAGCAAACACATTGTACCATTAGAACACTGGAGTGATAGTTGCTGGAAATGGGCCTCTATACACCTATGTAGATATTGCACCAAAAACCAGACATTTGCAGCTAGAATAGTCATTTACCACATTAGCAATGTATATTAGATATTAGAGTGTATTTCTGATTAGTTTAAAGTTATCTTCATTGAAAAAAAACAGTGCTTTTCTTTCAAAAATAAGGAAATTTCTAAGTGACCCCAAACTTTTGAACGGTAGTGTACATCTCCTGTTTGTGATTGTCCGTGCAGCCCCGCCCATTCTGTGAAATGTCCCTGCTGTCTCCGTTTGTCATAGATTGTTCCCCACCTGTCTTGTGTCCTGTGATTAGCGTGTTGTCTATTTACAGTGGGGCAAAAAAGTATTTAGTCAGCCACCAAGTGTGAAAGTTCTCCCACTTAAAAGATGAGAGAGGTCTCCAATTTTCATCATAGGTGTACCTCAACTATGAGAGACAAAATGACAAAAAAAAATCCAGAAAATCACATTGAAGGATTTTTAATGAATTAATTGGTAAATTCCTCAGTAAAATAAGTATTTGGTCACCTACAAACAAGCAAGATTTCTGGCTTTCACAGACCTGTAACTTCTTCTTTAAGAGGCTCCTCTGTCCTCCACTTGTTACCTGTATTAATGGCACCTGTTTGAACTCGTTATCAGTATAAAAGACACCTGTCCACAACCTCAAAGAGTCAGACTCCAAACTCCACTATGGCCAAGACCAAAGAGCTGTCAAAGGACACCAGAAACAAAATTGTAGACCTGCACCAGGCTGGGAAGACTGAATCTGCAATAGGTAAGCAGCTTGGTGTGAAGAAATCAACTGTGGGAGCAATTATTAGAAAATGGAAGACATACAAGACCACTGATAATCTCCCTCGATCTGGGGCTCCACACAAGATCTCACCCCGTGGGGTCAAAATGATCATGAGAACAGCGAGCAAAAATCCCAGAACCACACGGGGGACCTAGTGAATGACCTGCAGAGAGCTGGGACCAAAGTAACAAAGGCTACATCAGTAACACACTACGCCGCCAGGGACTCAAATCCTGCAGTGCCTGACGTGTCCCCCTGCTTAAGCCAGTACATGTCCAGGCCCATCTGAAGTTTGCTAGAGAGCATTTGGATGATCCAGAAGAGGACTGGGAGAATGTCATATGGTCAGATGAAACCAAAATAGAACTTTTTGGTAAAAACTCAACTTGTCCTGTTTGGAGGAGAAAGAACACCATACCTACTGTGAAGCACGGGGTGGAAACATCATGCTTTGGGGCTGTTTTTCTGCAAAGGGACCAGGACGACTGATCCGTGTAAAGGAAAGAATGAATGGGGCCATGTATCGTGAGATTTTGAATGAAAACCTTCCATCAGCAAGGGCACTGAAGATGAAACGTGGCTGGGTCTTTCAGCATGACAATGATCCCAAACACATCGCCCGGGCAACGAAGGAGTGGCTTCATAAGAAGCATTTCAAGGTCCTGGAGTGGCCTAGCCAGTCTCCAGATCTCAACCCCATAGAAAATCTTTGGAGGGAGTTGAAAGTCCGTGTTGCCCAGAGACAGCCCCAAAACGTCACTGCTCTAGAGGAGATCTGCATGGAGGAATGGGCCAAAATACCAGCAACAGTGTGTGAAAACCTTGTGAAGACTTACAGAAAACGTTTGACCTCTGTCATTGCCAACAAAGGGTATATAACAAAGTATTGAGATGAACTTTTGTTATTGACCAAATACTTATTTTACCGAGGAATTTACCAATTAATTCATTAAAAAATCCTTCAATGTGATTTTCTGGATTTTTTTTGTCTCTCGTAGTTGAGGTATACCTATGATGAAAACTGGAGACCTCTCATCTTTTAAGTGGGAGAACTTGCACAATTGGTGGCTGACTAAATACTTTTTTGCCCCACTGTATGTCTGTGTCAGTCTATGTTCTGCACGATGTGTGGTGTACCAATATGGCGCCTGGGTGTAGTGGGAGGTGACGGCCCGCCTTTCCGGTTCCGCTGTCACCATGGGTATAAAGGGCCAGGCTGGAAGAGCATGGTCTCTTTCGTCATTGACCCCTTGGCCTGTACAGAGCACCTATTGTTATTGTGGTTCCTATAATAAAGTACGTTCAACTATATCCTTCGGCCTCTTCCTTGAATGCCCAAGTTATGGACATAACATTTGGCGACAAGGAGAAAAAAGGTATGAAGAGAGCTGCCACCGGATTTTGGCCAGTTTTGGAGGTTCCGAGCAAGCCGCCCATCCCTTGGGCTAGGTGGTTTGCTGTTTTCCAGGATTATCTGGTGGCCCTGGACCTCGGTGAGCTCGAGAAGCTGCGTGCGAGGGCTATTTTAGTCCATAATTTTGGCATGGAGGGTCAGAGGATCCTCAGTACATTAGGAGGATCTGATACATTTGAAGACGCGGTCGGGCTAATGGTGCGCTATTCTCGCACTCTGGAAAATGTCATAGTCTGGAGGATTCAGTTTCGGCAGCGAAACCAGCAGGCAGGAGAGTCAGTGCAACACTACGTTGCAGATCTACGACAGCTGGCAGGGGAGTGCCAGTTTGGGACCCTGGAGGAAGAGATGGTTCGAGATCAACTAGCGGAGCACACTATTTGCTCAGCAACAAGATCGAGGCTCCTGACTTAACCGGGTGAACTGACGTTAGCCATGGCTGTTGAGTTAGCGCAGCAGTTCGAAGCAGCAGAGAAATTGTCTAAAGACCTCGAGGCGCGAGGAACCATTGTTTGAAGGCGCTGGCTGTGGACTTGGACAACGAAGACAGCATGAGTGAAGCGGAATACGCTGCCGCTGTAAGAATTAGGTTGGCCCCGGGTATGCCAAGGTGTCATGGCTGCGGGTCCGGGATTGTTTATAGTGTGTTGCTTATGTGAGTCGCCCAGATTGTGGGGTGGGTGTGTTGGTGTAGGGGCTGGCAACATGCTTTAGGTGTACATATTAACTGTTTATGTTCTATTACGGAAGTTCTGATGGTGTAAATATGTTATGGGATTGTTTTAGTTTTAGGAACACGGCATAAGACGGCAGAATAACTCGTCTAGTTGTGTCGAGGTGGGTCGGCAGTCTACCTGGTCCCCTCTAGTTTATGTTGTGTGAATGAACAGGTTTGTGTGTGTGTGTGTGTTTATATATATATATATATAGTATATATATATATATATATATATATATACTGTATATACTACCGTTCAAAAGTTTGGGGTCACTTAGAAATTTCCTTATTTTTGAAAGAAAAGCACTTTTTTTCAATGAAGATAACTTTAAACTAATCAGAAATACACTCTATACATTGCTAATGTGGTAAATGACTATTCTAGCTGCAAATGTCTGGTTTTTGGTGCAATATCTACATAGGTGTATAGAGGCCCATTTCCAGCAACTATCACTCCAGTGTTCTAATGGTACAATGTGTTTGCTCATTGCGTCAGAAGGCTAATGGATGATTAGAAAACCCTTGTGCAATCATGTTAGGTCTGCAATGCTGTAATTGCTGCAAATGGAGGATTCTTAGACGAAAGCAAAGTTTGAAGGAAAAAAATTATTATTTCAAATACAAATCATTATTTCTAACCTTGTCAATGTCTTGACTATATTTTCTATTCATTTTACAACTTATGGTGGTAAATAAGTGTGACTTTTCATGGAAAACACAAAATAATTGTCTGGGTGACCCCAAACTTTTGAACGGTAGTGTATATATATATAGTGCATAAGTGCTTTTAGTGTGTGAGTCGGGTCTAAATTTGGGAGGGCCTAATTGGTGTGTTTGACATTTTTCTATGGCGGGGGGGGTACCAATATGGCGCCTGGGTGTAGTGAGAAGTGATGGCTCGCCTTTCCGGTTCCGCCGTCACCAGAGGTATAAAGGGCCAGGTCGGAATAGCACGGTCTCTTTTGTCATTGACCCCTTGGCCTGTACGGAGCACCTATTGTTGTTGTGGTTCCTATAATAAAGTACGTTCAACTATACCCTTCGGCCTCTTCCTTGAATGCCCAAGTTATGGACATAACACAACGTCCTCGTCATTTCCTCACCAATTTGTGCCAACACGTTGTTCTCACTGTGTGAAGGAAGTTGTATCTGCCGTCTTGTTTTCAGGCCTTGCGCTGCATTTATCAATTAATAAATTATGTTTAAACGTCGCCCAGCGAATGAGTCATCTTATACGCCCCGAAGGGGCGTTTATGACAATGATACTCTGTGGCGACCATGAAAGGGAGCCGCTGTGGTGTCCATAATTGTAAATGTATGTGACTCACATGGATGCATGCTTGAATTCAGCCTAGATAGACTTTAGGCTGGCAATGTGTATTGACATCACACCTCAAGAGGACAATACGTCTGGACCACCTACGGCTCGAGAGAAAGGAGAGGATCCCTCGCGTCTGACCATCTGGGGTCAGACAGGAGAACAGAAGGACTCTGGAGTTTTATAATGCGAATGGGAGAATGTAACTGAAGTGTGTGACTTTGTATGTGATGTAGTATTGAAGGTGTGTATAAATGGATGTGAGTGACTGCGTTCTGTCTCTTTTACTCTGACTGAGAGAGAGGACGTAGGATGCGAGAGAATTAAAGAAAATACTGGAAAGACACCCAGTCTTGTCAGTTCTTGACTCCTACACTGGTGACCTATACATGAATCTGAGCACGCCGAGGCTGGAAGACAGCTTCGTGATCGACATGGAAGAACCGGGAGACAACCGCTCAGACCCGAATTCACCGGGAATTGCCCGCAGGGGCACAAGCCTGATTAAGCTCCCCGAGTTTTGGCACGATGACCCGCATTCATGGTTCCAGCACGTGGAGTCGCGTTTCCTACTTGGGGGAGTATCAGCGGACGACATTAAGTTTCATAATGTCATCGCGAGACTCGACAGCCGCACAGCTTGGTGTGTGCGGAGCCTGGTGCAGCAGCCGCCCGCTGCTGGCAAATACGACGCGCTGAAAGCCACCCTCATCAGGAGCTTCGTGCCATCGCCCGAGGCAAGGGCCAGGCAGCTGCTGGACCTGCGCGACAGAGGTGGACGCAGGCCGACTGTCCTCATAGAGGACATGCTACAGATGATCGGGACGGACAACGACGCGTTCCTCTTCAAGCACATTTTCCTGAGGACCGTCCCAGCGCACACGAGAGGTCCCCTGTCCAGCAGATGATGTGTGAACCAGCAGGACTTCCACAAGCTGGCCCAGGAGGCGGAGCGGCTCCTCAACGCCTGCGACAAGCAAGAGACCTCCGTGGCAGCGGCAGACCTCGGCGCAGCGGCTGGGGGCAGTGTGGAGCCAGAGGCAGCAGAACCCACCCCAGTGACGACGGCGGCGGCGAGATCCCGAGCCAGGGGAGATGACAGCCTCTGCTATTACCACCGACGCTTCGCCGAGAAGGCGCACAGATGCATCCCGCCGTGCAGTTTCAAAAAGCGGAGAAACGACCGGGCCAGGAGTCGTTAGCAGCTTCCACTCTCGGCGAACGGAACAAGCTGCTTTATCTGACAGACGCGGGCTCCGGGTGGCAATTCCTCGTGGACACCGGAGCCCAGAGGAGCTTCATCACTGCAACTTATGCAGATCGGGTGGCTGGACCCCGCGGAGACGGCGCAACAGCGGCCAACGGCTCAAGCATCAAGACTTATGGAGAGAGAACCTTGTCTCTGTCCTTCCACGGCCGCGATTACGAGTGGAACTTCATCGTAGCGGCAGTGAGCCTCAATATGTTAGGTGCTGATTTTCTGTGTTCACATGGTTTGTTAGTTGATCTGGCCAACAAACGCCTAGTAAATGCACTCTTTTTCTTTTCTATCCCTTGTGCAGCTCGGGTGTGCCCGCCGCCAGTACAGATCAACGTCGCCGCAGCAGGTGGTAAGTTCCACACTCTCCTACACCAGTTTCCAGCACTCACAGTTCCCACTTTTTCAGCTAAGGTGGCGAAACACGGGGTGGAGCACTTCATAACCACCAGTGGCCCACCAGTTTTTGCTAAAGCTCGGCGCTTGGATGCAGCTAAGCTCTCCGTGGCACAGGAGGAGTTCGCCAACCGGGAAAGGTTGGGCATAATTCGCCGCTCGAAGTCCGCTTGGGCTTCCCCCCTGCATATGGTGCCTAAGGCTGACGGCTCGTGGAGACCTTGTGGTGATTATCGCAGGTTAAACAATGCCACAGCTCAGGATCGCTACCCGATTCCGCATATCCAGGATTTCTCAGTGCACCTGGCAAAAGCTCGCATTTTTTCTAAAATAGACCTGGTCCGCGGTTATCATCAGGTCCCGGTTCGACCAGAGGATATTCCCAAAACAGCGGTAATAACCCCGTTCGGACTTTTTGAGTTTTTACGCATGCCTTTTGGCCTTAACTAGAAGACCCAGAGAGGGGCCATTTGGCCTTTTTGGCTAGAAAACCCATAGGGGGACCATCAAGTGGCCACAAGAGGGCTAATGTCTGGGTCTTCTAGTGTTAAAAGCGCCGTGCAAACCTTTCAACGGATGATGGACGCAGTGCTGCGCGACTTTCTGTTTGGTTTTGTCTACTTGGACGATATTCTAGTAGCCAGCGCCTCAGAGGAGGAACACGAAAAACACCTCACTACAGTTTTTCAAAAGTTGGAAGCACACGGGTTGATAATCAACCCGGCCAAGTGCCAGTTTGCCGCAGCGCAAATTGATTTTCTGGGGCACCATGTCTCACCAGAGGGAACAGTTCCTCTGCCGGCCAAAGTGCCCGTGGTGGCTGAGTTTCCCCAGCCACAGACAGTGAAAGCATTGTAGGAATTTTTGGGGATGGTGAATTTTTATAACCGTTTCATACCCCGCGTAGCGCAACTCATGCAACCGCTATACACCACGCTTAAAAAACAGAAGCCTGCCAATGTGATTGAATGGTCCCCGGAGCGGGAGCGCGCGTTCACAGTGGTAAAAAAAAGCACTCGCGGACGCAGCACTGCTGGCGCACCCAGACCCGGCAGCTCGCATAGCGCTAACCACAGACGCATCAGAGGTAGCGATAGGGGCCGTGGTAGAGCAGCAGGTCGCCGGAGTTTGGCAACCTCTCGCTTTTTTCAGCAGGTCCTTGCGCGAGCCCGAGCGGAAATACAGTGCATTCGACAGGGAACTCCTGGCGCTCCACTTAGCCATTCGCCATTTCCAGTTCTGGCTGGAAGGGCGGCGTTTCACCGCGTTTGTCGACCACAAACTGCTCACTTTTGCAATGTCCAAAACTTCAGAACCGTGGTCAGGGCGGCAGCAGAGACAGCTGGCCGCAATTTCGGAATTTACCACCGATATTCAGCATGTGACCGGTAAACTCAATGTAGTGGCAGACTGTCTGTCACGCGCGGTAACAGCACTCGTCCGCGCGGAGCAGGGGTGCGCGGCCGCTTACCCAGAGCGCGGTAACAGCGCGGATGCGCACGCGGCTCCGGTCCACGTGGGAATAGATTATGCAGCCATGGCGGCGGAGCAGAGCGAAGACGCGGACGTGCGCGCGCTCCTGTCTGGACCAACAGGGTTAAGGCTGGAGCGAAAAACTTTACAAGCTGGTTCACCCCCTCTAATCTGCGATGTCTCCACCGGGCGACCGCGACTGGTGGTACTGGCCACGTGGCGCCGTCGCGTTTTTGACGTCGTGCACTCCCTAGCGCACCCGGGAGTACGCGCTTCGGTGAAAATGGTAGCAGAGAAGTTTGTTTGGCCGAGCCTGCGCAATCACGTGAAGGAGTGGGCTAAAGCCTGCATGGCTTGCGAGCGGGCCAAAATCCACAGGCACACCAAAGCACCCTTAGAACCGTTTCACATTCCGGCTAAGAGATTCGATCATGTGCACGTGGACCTCGTGGGCCCCCTACCGCCATCTCAAGGGTTCACACATCTCTTGACAATGGTGGACCGGACCACACGTTGGCCGGAAGTGGTCCCGTTAACATCGACCACAGCGGCAGAGGTGGCTCGCGCCTTTTTAACAGCCTGGGTAGCACGTTTTGGGGTTCCGTCAGATATTACGTCCGATAGGGGACCTCAGTTTGCGTCGGAACTGTGGTCAGCAGTGGCCAGCGGCTTAGGAGCGGCAGTACACCGCACTACCGCTTATCATCCCTAGGCCAACGGTTTATGCGAGCGTTTTCACAGGTCTTTGAAGGCAGCCCTCAGAGCGTCGCTAATGGACACAGATTGGGTAAACAAACTGCCATGGGTTTTATTAGGGTTGCGTTCTGCACCCAAAGAGGACCTAGATGCCTCACCAGCAGAGTTGGTTTTAGCGCAACCTCTCAGGCTGCCCGGCGAGTTCTTGCCAGACCATACGGCTCCAGGGCCCCCCCCGGTCTGGGGACCTCTGAGTAACACGGGAGCGGAAATGCTCCCGGGCCCCGCTCATCACACTTTTCCGCGTGTGTTCGTGCCCAAAGCTTTACAAAAAGCAGAGTTTGTTTTTGTCAGACATGACGCTCAGCGTCACAGCCTCCGCCCACCTTACGACGGTCCATTTCGAGTGCTGGAGACCGGGGAGAAATATTTTGTGCTAGATTTGGGGGGCAGGAGGGAGACGATCAGCATTGATAGATTAAAACCTGCTTTTGTGTTTCATAACGAGTCTGTACGGCCGGCGGGCGCACCTCGACGTGGCAGGCCTCCCAGGGAGCGGCCCCCAGACTCCCCGCAAGGGGCAAATAACCCTTCTTCCCCTCATTCCACAGATTCACAGCAGGACGGCCCAGCACAGGCTATGAGACCTGCGTACAGCAGATTCGGGAGAAGATTGAAACCTAGACGACAGGCAGAGTGATGTGGGTTTTGATCAGACTGTTGGATTGTGCTGTAAGATTCTGTGGGGGGGGGATGACGCTGTAGGTGTATGTCCAGTCTTTCGCGTGGGAGGGGGAGTGATGTGGCGTCCATAATTGTAAATGTATGTGACTCACATGGATGCATGCTTGAATTCAGCCTAGAGAGACTTTAGGCTGGCAATGTGTATTGACATCACACCTCAAGAGGACAATGCGTCTGGACCACCTACGGCTCGAGAGAAAGGAGAGGATTCCTCGCGTCTGACCATCTGGGGTCAGGCAGGAGAGCAGAAGGACTCTAGAGTTTTATAATGCAAATGGGAGAATGTAACTGAAGTGTGTGATTTTGTATGTGATGTATTATTGGAGGTGTGTATAAATGGATGTGAGTGACTGCGTTCTGTCTCTTTTACTCTGACTGAGAGAGAGGAACGTAGGATGTGAGAGAATTAAAGAAATACTGGAAAGACACCCAGTCTTGTCAATTCTTGACTCCTACACCGCCAAAAACAAAAGGAAATGCTCCAATCATCCGTTTGCTAATTTTACCTAAACAGGATACAATTTTTAGCTGGAAATAGCTGAAAAACAAAGTGGTGTGGTGTTAGATGCAGTTCTGATGACCTTTTTTTGCGTTTCACAATGTCACACTCGTGAGATAAGTTTTTGCCGTGTCTTGATTGAGACCCTGGTAACACATATCATCCTGTGCTGCTGTTGTGCAGAAGTCATGGGTAGTTGGGAGGCAGTTCAAGAAAACATCAATCAACCACCGTAAACAAGAGTAAGACGTTTGTGGGTTTCTCAAACATGACAGTATGGGCTGTCACTTCTCTTCAAAGAACTGGTAACATGTCAACTCTCCTCAGTGTCACTTTTCCACCCAGCAGCAGCTCTCTTCCTCTTCTTCTGTGCCATGGTTGGTGTGGCATGTGCATACCAGCTGTCTCTGTTGGTCAGCATCAGGATCACGTCATTGACTGCCAAACGAGGTGAAAAAAATCTGGCAAGCAAGATTTGCCAATTCGGGATTTTGAATCAATGTTTTTCACTAATTATATCACACAATACCAAACAATGGTTGACCAAGGTAAAAACTGTCTCATTATCTGGCCAAATTTGTGTGATCCTCATCTGGGCCTTAGTGAATAAAACATTAAAGCTGGGAGTTTTAGACATTGACAGCCAAACAAATAGAAGTTAGGTTCAACCAGATACATTTCACTATAGAAGTTCATCCATCTTCTTCCGCTTAATCCTTTTCGGGTCGCAGGGGGGATGGAGCCTATCCCAGCATCTTTGGGCAAAAGGGAGGGTACACCCTGGACAGATCGCCAGTCCATCACAGGGCCAACACAGAGGGACAGACAACCATTCACTCTCACAGTCATACCTAAGGACAATTTAGAATCCCCAGTTTGATGCCAATTAATCTAACTTCCATGTTTTTGGCATGTGGGAGGAAACCGGAGAAATCCCGGAGTAAACCCACGCAGACACGGGAAGAACATGCGAACTCCACACAGATCACTGTTGGTCGGGGGCTGGGATCGAATCCAGGATCCCCTGGCCAAGGGTGAGTTGCTGTGCTGTCGCAGTGCTAACCACTCTGCCACCGCGCTGCCCACTGTAGAAGTTATAATTGAAAAAGCTGTATAACGTTTAATTTCTGTGTCACAGACTTACCTGACCAGCTTGGATATGACCGGAGCAGCTCATATTCACACCGTCTTCCACGATGAGAGGCGGGGAGTTGGCGGTGTCGAGCCTGAGACTGGAACCAGCTTTGTTACTGCGGCGTAGTGCAGATTAAACAGACAAGTGTGATGTGAAATTACAAGACAGATAATTAACTGTTTTTATTCACCTGCATACAAGAAATTATGACAACCAGCTGAAACATAGGTGGTTGCTTTGATATTAGTATTGTGTGACAGGTCTTGTGGATAAAGAATTTTATACAGTATATCAGTGGTCAGGTCCCCCGTGATCCAGATCCCCGGATAAGCGGTAGAAGATGAATGGATGGATGGAAATCCATTCTAAAACTCATTCAGTGCGACTCGGGATGTCTTGTTTGACCACAGAAAGAGATCCAGGAGGGTGGGGGGAAAAAAAACAGGAAGCAGCTCTACTGACTCTGCAGGAGTCATTTTGCCGATGAGTTTTGAGTCTGCATGTCTCCTTTGAGGCTAGTTGATGTGCAGCTTCTTCTTCTTTTAGATTTGATTGGCGGTTGGCAACCAGCTTAAAGGTGCTTTACCGCCACTGACTTGATTATGTTTTCCTTCTTCTTCTTCTTTTAGATTTGATTGGCGGTTGGCAACTAGCTCACAGGTGTACTACCGCCATGCACCTCACTCTAAATCATCACTCCGTATTCTGAACAGAATCCAAACAACGTACTTCACTCTATATCATCACTCTACACATCCCGGCCGTGGCAACCCTTTCCATTAACTTTATATGTCTTCAGAATCTCTTTTGGTAGTTCTTCTTCTTCTTCTTCTTTTAGATTTGATTGGTGGTTGGCAACCACGTACTTCACTCAATAAGCATCACTCTATGTATCGAAAGTCAGAATTCTTCTCAGTTGGCAACCTCTTCTTTGTTTTCTTCACTCTATATCTTTGTATAAGGAGTTCTTATAAGGAGTTAAGAACAATGTTCTTTTTCTTCAAACAGTGAGATTTCCATATCTACATGATGTCTGTAACACTCTATCTAATCTGATGTGTAGCTTTTGTCCTTCATGGGAATTTCACTAAATGTGTGACAGAGCAGCCTGACTGACAGCAGGCACACAAGCACTCATACAGACGGCTATATGCACACTCACCTACACACAGCTATGTACTGTGGGTGATTTGCTAGCTTAAGCGGCATGCATGCACACACCTGCCATACATTTTCTCATTTACTTCTCTGTTTGTAAATGATCTTAAAATATCTAACATTTATCTCTTTTATTTGCTTATCTGTTTTGTAGCACACCCAGGGATGCACACTGGTGATGCTACGCTTGACCCCGCCCACTCGACACTGATTCGAGCAATATAACACGGATGTGTTGCGAGCAGAGTGTCGAGCACTGTGTCAGCATGGCCACAGTCATGTGACCATAGCGAACGAGGCCTCGTTATCACGTCATGTGATTTGAGACCTGGCAAGAAATTTGAGAGGGCTGGGCGTTGCATACGTCAATAGTGAAGGTTTCAAAACGGGTCTGATTCACCAATCAAACTGAGGGTTTTTTGAGTGGAGATTTGTTATCATCATTGCATTCGCTATTAGAGTACAAGTCAGGGACAGTATTACACGAGTCAGAATTAGGTTTAGTAACATTAAACAACACATTACATGTACTAAATATTACACATAGATAAATTAGTGATGGTGAAACTGAGGCCTTATAAAACAATGAACAACTTTGTGACAATTGCTTCATGATCAACACAGTGCTATAAAACTCTGCTGACTGAGTGTCAGAACTGCATCTGGGTAAAAAACCTGAAAAAAAAAAATCTCAATACTTTTTTTTTTGAGCATTTGCCCACCCGAGGTCTGTTCAAAATTGGATAGCAGGAACAAGCAATATAAAGCAAACAAAAAAAAAACTAATTCCAACAGAACCCTCTCAAATTTCTCGCGAGCCCTCAAGTCATGTGATGCGACCGACATAACGAGGCCTCGCTTGCTACAGTCATGTGACTGCGGCCGTGCTGAAACAGTGCTCAATGCACTGCTCATGATGCAAAAAAAAAATTACAAGATACATTGGACAGCTCCTATTATTATAATTAAAAGACTATTTATCAGAGAATTGTTGTGCTCTTTACTCTCTCTCTTTTAATAGACCCCTTTTTTCTTGTTAATTGGAATGTGAAGTTTGACTGATTGTATTTTTTTGTGAAAGTTCTGATTCTGTAACTGTTTTGTAACCTTTATACTCATCGAGAATTTGTATGTTGTATTTAGTTCTATTAAATTAAGAAAAAACTGCTCATGACACTTCTGCTTTATATTGCGCGAATCAGTGTTGAGTGGGCAGTGTCGAGCGAAACATCACTATCCCCATCCCTATGGATTGGAACACCCCTTCATGGCTGCACATGGCCAAAGTGGCTGTAGAGTGTAGCTGTCTTACCGGCTACTGCTGAAATTCACCAGCCATTGGCCGGTGTTAATGTCAAGCCCTACATACTCTCTCTCTCTCTCTCTCTCTCTCTCTCTCTCTCTCTCTCTCTCTCACTCGCTCTCTCTATCTATATATATATCAGAGGTTTTGCTCACTGAAAATTGTCCTTGTTATAATAAATAAATTGTGAGAATTAGTTAATTGCATATTACACAAAGTGCTTGCATACACATATCTCTTAGATCCACACATACACCCACCCACCCACACACACACACACACACACACACACACACAAAAAGTGCTTTAGCTCTACACACACACATGCATACATGCACACCCACAAATCTCTAGTCTCTGTTTCCTGTTTTCATATATGGGCATGAGGAAAGAGAAGACAGCTGGACAGGATGGAAGTTATAAAAGAGCTGAGTTGACATCTGAAGCCATTTGGACACTGAAAGGACTGAGTTTGAACAATGGCCAGCATATTGTTGGAAAGTTACTGGGAAATGCCCACTGGAAGCCTTTTTATAGCTGGGAATTCCTTTGTGCAGGGTCCTTGCCAGGAGAGATAGCTGGGAGGTCCCACGGCCATGTATTCGGACTTCCCGTGTGGTTCAATAAAAGTTAAGCTGAGAAATAGTATTTCTTCTGTGATTATTGGTTGGTTAACTGAAAAGATTCTGCAAAATGTCAAAAATTAATTTTTACATCCTTCCACAGAATTTTTCCAGCAATGACTACAAATTCTGAAAGCTGTCTATCATTTGATAGATTATATGGAGGGTGATCTAATTAAAGTCAATTAAAATGATAGATAACTGACTGCCAGAATTTTTAAAAGCCTGTCTGATAACCAAAAGTGTAGCGCAACCTGTGCTATAGAGTATTGCCTTTTTTCAGGTTTTCAACTCAAATGCAGTTCTGACAGTCAGACACCAGATAGCAGTCTTTATTAGATGTTCCATAACATTGTGTCGCTCATGAAGCAATTGTCTCAAAGTTGCTCATTGTTTCATGAGGCCTCGGTTTTAACATCACTAGTGCAAACTTGGTTGTTCTGCCACACTGGAAAACATAAACTAATTTTTTGTTTGTTCCATCGCATGTCTGCCCAGCTGCCTCCACTCATGATTCAGATGTCTAACAAGTTAAACAGACTGAATCAATTGAGCAGATTAAATAGGATTTTTTCACACACGTTTTGGTCAGGTGACCCAAGGGGTTGTGGTCATGAATTTTAATAAATATTTTTTTTGTAAATGAATTGATTTTGTGTGGAGAAAAACTTGTTTTTGTATTTAAATATTTATGGGTAAACTATATATTGGAAGATGGTGCATTGTAAACTGTTTTTATAGAAATATTTATTGAAGTATGTTTTTTTCATGAATAATACGCCCAGTGGGAGGGGCTTGGTCTTTAAAATGGGGTTGTGGGGCTGAGCGGTCAGTCTGAAATTTGTTGCAGAGGAGGTAACATATATTCTGCTGTCAGTCAATGAGAGGGTGGCCTGCTTTCTCCCATTTTGAAGAAGGAGTTAATAGAGGACTCCATTTTAAAGAGACAGTTTGGTACAGAGGCTATTTGGGGTTTTTTTCCATTTGTTTCCACCGTTTTTTCCCTCCTCACTTGTACAGTATATAATTTTGTACTTGGGAGGCCGGAAAAATAAAAAGGCTCATCAGCATCTGCCCGACTTTGCCATCATTTTTTAGATTTGAAGAAGTTGAAGTAGAACCCCGTGACATATTGTGGCAGTGGTGATATGGCAAGTCGGATGAGAGCAACCTGCCTTCCAAGGCAGCACACAGGATTACGTTCTCAAAAGCAACGAGAGCAGTTGAAGATGATGGTGACTGCGGAGGTGGATCCAGCCTGGGAGATGTTACATTGTGGAGTGTGTGAAATCACAGGCAGATTCATTTCAAAATGATTTATTTCACACTCACATCTCACGAGCACAGAACAGACTGAACTTTTTACCAGAGACTCTCCTCCTAAGTTTCACGGCTTACATCACACACAACAGGACATTTGCATCACACTGCATTCAACCCCCTACATCCTTGACTCCTTCCCGCTCTCTCACCAGGAGACTCCTGCTCTTTTGTCTCCCATGCTTATTCACTGTCCCTTGTCTGAGATGCTAGAAATCTGACTCTCCCAAGGTGCTACAAATAACCCCCCCCCCCAGCATCTTAGATAGGACAATAGAAAAACAGTTCACATGCTGTGATAGAACAACAGAACATCAGTCCACATGCTTTTTGTGCTTCCGTCTCCTCCCGTATCTGCTGTAACTGGGTTTTACCGCCTCTGCGGCGCTGTTGTTGGAGGCTGCTGGGAGGGGGGGCACTTCGGTCTGTCCGTGTGGCTGCTCTGGCGAATCGTTTCCCTGGGGAGCTCTCCGTGGGGGTCTTCCCCGCTGAGGGGCCCTAGCCAACAGCACTTGCTCGTCCGCCACAACGAAAGCGGGTTTGAGTTTGTCTATGCCAATTTTTTCCCTCCTACCCCCCAAGTCTAGCAAAAAATGCTTATCCCATGTTTCCAACACTCTGAATGGTCCATCATAGGGTGGGCGCAATGGAGGGCCATGGGCATCGTGTCTGACAAACACAAACTCCGCGCTCTTCAAAGTTTTAGGCACAAAAACGCGCGGAAAACTGTGGTGGGCAGGGCCCGGCAGCGTGCCTGTGTTTGCGCTACGCTGCAAAAGCTGAGACGAGGAGCTGCCCGGAGCGGGATTATCTGGTAGAAATTCCCCGGGCAGCCGTAGTGGCTGCGTAAAAACGAGCTCTGCCGGGGAAGCTCCTAGATCCTCTTTCGGCGCGGAGCGCAACCCCAATAAGACCCACGGCAGCCTGTCTACCCAATTTGCATCCGTCAATGAGGCTGCTTTCAGTGATCTATGAAAACGCTCGCATAACCCATTGGCCTGTGGGTTGTACGCAGTTGTGCGGTGAATTGTAACACCCAAGCTGCGGGCCATCGCAGACCAGAGTTCAGAAACAAATTGAGGGTCCCTGTCAGACGTAATGTCCGACGGGACTCCAAAACGCGCCACCCATACTGTTAAAAAAGCGTGCGCTACGTCTGCGGATGTGGTTGCCGCCAGCGGAACCGCTTCTGGCCAGCGCGTGGTGCGGTCCACCATTGTCAGGAGGTGCGTGCACCCCTGTGATGGCGGGAGGGGGCCCACGAGGTCCACGTGAACATGATCGAACCTCTTAGCCGTAATACGAAACGGCTCCAAGGGAGCCTTCGTGTGTCTGTGTACCTTGGCTCGTTGGCACACCACGCAGGCTGCAGCCCACTCTTTCACTTGTTTGCGTAGGCTCGGCCACACAAACTTCTCTCCTACCATTTTGACCGACGTGTGCACTCCTGGGTGCGCCAGAGTGTGAACCGACTCAAACACGCGGAGGCACCATGCGGCCGGGACCACGGGACGCGGGCAACCCGTGGAGACATCGCAGATTAGGGGGAGCATGCCGTCTTGCAGCACCCTGCTCTCCAGCCTTAACCCTGTTGGTTCAGATTGGAGCGCGGGCACATCTGCATCGCTAATCTGCTCCGCGGCCATGGCTGCGTAATCTATCCCCACGCAGACCGGGGTCACCACGCAGACCGGGGCCACCACGGCACGCGAGAGGCAGTCCGCCACTACATTCAGTTTAACCGACAGGTGCTGAATATCGGTAGTAAACTCTGAGATCGCAGCCAGCTGTCTCTGCTGCCGGCCCGACCACGGTTCTGAAACCTTGGCCATCGTGAATGTTAGCGGCTTGTGGTCCATGAACGCAGTGAAACTTGCGCCCTTCCAGCCAGAACTGGAAGTGGCGAATGGCCAGGTGGAGAGCCAGCAACTCTCTGTCGAACGCGCTGTATTTACGTTCACTGTCGTGCAAAGTTCAGCTGAAAAAGGCGAGCGGCTGCCAAGCCCCAGCGACGCGCTGCTCCACGACAGCCCCTATGGCCACGTCTGAAGCGTCGGTGGTGAGCGCTATGCGGGCCGTCGGGTCTGGATGTGCCAGCAGTGCGACGTTTGCTAGGGCTGCTTTAACTTCCGAGAACGTCCGCTCTCGCTCCGGGGTCCATTCGACCCTGTCCGCGGGTTTCTGTTTTTTGAGCGCGGCGTACAATGGTTGCATGAGCTGCGCCGCGCGGGGAAGGAAACGGTTATAAAAGTTCACCATTCCCAAAAATTTTTGTAGCGCTCTGACCGTTTGAGTCCGAGGAAAATCCGCCACGGCGCGCACTTTGTCGGGCAGCGGGATTGCTCCTTCTGGAGAGACGCGGTGCCCCAAAAAATCAGTCTCCGTTACGCCGAACTGGCATTTCGCCAGGTTGATTATTAACCCGTGCTCCTCCAACCTTCGGAAAACCGTCATGAGGTGGGTTTCGTGTTCGTCTTCGGACGCGCTGGCTACCAGGATATCGTCCAGATAGACCAACACGAATGGGAGATCGCGCAGCACTGCATCCATCATGCGCTGGAACGTCTGTGCCGCTCCTTTCAACCCGAATGGCATGTGCAGGAACTCGAATAGACCGAACGGAGTTATTACCGCTGTTTTGGGTACGTCCTCAGCGCGCACTGGGACTTGGTGGTAACCGTGGACCAGGTCTATTTTGGAAAAAATGCGCGCCCTGGCGAGGTGAACGGAAAAATCCTGTATGTGGGGAATCAGGTAGCGGTCGTGCGCCGTGGCATTGTTCAACCTGCGGAAATCACCGCATGGTCGCCACGATCCCTCAGCTTTAGGGACCATGTGTAGCAGGGATGCCCATAGGCTGTTCAAGCGCCTGATGATGCCCAACCTTTCCAGGTTGGCGAACTCCTCGCGCGCTATGGCCAGCTTAGCTGCATCCAAGCGCCGAGGTCTTGTAAAAACGGGCGGACCGGTGGTGGTGATAAAGTGCTCCACCCCGTGTTTAGCGTTGGCCGTGGAAAACGTCGGGACCGTGAGTGCTGGGAACTGAGTGAGCAGTGTGTGGAACTTACCGCCTGTAGCTGTGACGTTGGCTTGTGCTGTTGGCCGGGTCACTCGAGCTATACAGGGGAGAGAGTCAAAGGACAGTGCATTAACCAGGCGCCTGTTAGCAACATCAACCAATAAACCATGTGCACACAGAAAATCAGCCCCCAGTATATGGTAATTCAGTGCTGCTATAACAAAAGTCCACTCATATGTACGGCCGTGTAGAGACAAGAGCATAGTCCTCTCACCAAAGGTCTTAATATCCGAGCCGTTTGCTGCCACTATCTCGGGGCCGCTAGATCCTGCCAGCCGGTCAGCGTAGGTCGGCCGGATGAAGCTCCTCTGGGCTCTGGTGTCCACGAGGAAATGCCTCCCCGAGTGTGCGTCCGTTAGGTAGAGCAGCTTGTTCACTTCACTGAGGGTCGCTGCTGCTACCGACCCTCGGACTTGGCGTTTTCCCGAGCGCTGGAATTGGCACGGTGGCGTACATCCGTGTGTGTTCTCTCTGAAGCGGCGGTGGTAGGAACAAAGCGTGTCTCTCTGGCGCTCCCTGGTCCCCGCTGCTGCTACCGTCGGTGGCTCCTCGCCTCCTCTGGCCATCTCGCTGGGCTCCTCCGCTGCTGCGTTGACTGTGGTCGCCCTGGTGGCGATGATGATCCGGTCTGCCTCCTGGGCTAGCGCACGGTAGTCTCGCGCGGCCAGCCGCGGCGAATTGGCAAGAAACGCTCTTGCTACTGTCGGAAGGTTCCGGAGGAAGAGGTGGGCAAACAGAAAGTGGTCATCGTCCGTGCCCTTTAACATCAGCATCTTCTCCATCAGGTCTACGGCCGAACCCTCTCCTAGCTTGGTCCGCGTCAGGAGCCTCTCCACTCTCTCACAGTCCGAGAGCGTGTAGCGCTGGATGAGCGCAGCTTTGAGCACCTCGTATCTGTTGCTGGCTGGAGGCTGATCGAGCAGGCTCGCTACCTGTTGAGCTGTGCGGGCGTCAAGCGCTGCGACCAGATGGTAGAATCTGGTGTCATCTGCCGTTACCCCCCGGAGGGCGAACTGGGCCTCGGTGAGGTGGAACCAAGAGCGCGGGTTGTGCTGCCAGAAATCCGGTAGCTTGACTGAAACCGCACACGTGTGGCTGGAGGTTCCAGTCTGTCTGTGGGATGGCTGCCGCCTCGCTGTAGCTTCCTGACCGGGCCGGCTCCGGGGATCTTGCCTCGTGTTCCATAATACGTCTTGGGTCACCAGTGTGGAGTGTGTGAAATCACAGGCAGATTCATTTCAAAATGATTTATTTCACACTCACATCTCACGAGCACAGAACAGCCTGAACTTTTTACCAGAGACTCTCCTCTTACGTTTCACGGCTTACATCACAAACAACAGGACATTTGCATCACACTGCATTCAACCCCCTACATCCTTGACTCCTTCCCGCTCTCTCACCAGGAGACTCCTGCTCTTTTGTCTCCCATGCTTATTCACTGTCCCTTGTCTGAGATGCTAGAAATCTGACTCTCCCAAGGTGCTACAACGTCTTGAAATGAAGGAGTTGGAGGTGAGTCTTCATGTAGCTAACAAGTCTAACTTTATTACATGAACTTGGGTTTATATACAAGTGGGCCATGCCAATCTCATGCCACCCTGGGGGCGGGCACTGCCTCTCATACACACACATACTCACACACAACAGGAGACAGTTCCGACATCAGAGGAAGAAGATGAAATGGCGTGTCAGCAGCCCCAATGGAAACAGGTGGGCCGGGGGGAGAATTATTGGCTTTGATGAGAGACTTTTTGGCAGCACAAAGCAGAAGGGAAAAGGGCCTGTTGGCAGAACTTAGGAGTCTAAGAAGTTCAATTCCACAGGTTGGGCAACTTGCTGCCATCCAGTCATCTGTCCAGGCCCCACCGGTTCCGGACCCAACCTATCCAGGGCAAACACCAACCACAGAAACTGCAAGCAGTCCTGGATTTGACCTGCCAACACCAGCATCCCATCCTAGGTGGCCAGCGGCATTATTAGAGGCACTACTTATTCCACCACAAGACTCTAGTGGAGCCCCTGAGCAGCTATGTCCAGAGTATAGACGTGAACCAAAAGTACCATCCTATCAGATGAGGGAAGACCTTGAGAACTATTTATTGTGCTTTGAATGCATGGCCAAAACATGGAAATGGCCAGAGGCTGAGTGGGCATGTAGACTGGTGCCACTGTTATTGGGAAAGGCGTTTGAGACCTACACTGCAATGGATGAGGAGAAGGCCCATTCCTACCGTGATTTGAAGGCAGCACTATTGACAAAGTTTGACATCTCACCAGAAACATACCGGCGGCAGTTTCAATCTTTGACAGTTCCACCTGATGAGACCCCTACTGAGACTTATCATCGCCTGAAGAGACTCTACCAACGCTGGATTTGGCTGAAGCAGTATACCAAGGGGGAGATCGGTGAGACAATCATTCTGGAGCAACTACTCTGGGTACTTTCTGCAGAGATGAGGACCTGGGTGAAGGAGCATGAACCGACAGAGGGGCTCGCAGCCGCTAGGTTGGCTTTACAGTATCTTAATGCTCAGCAAGGAGGACCAACTTCGCGCCTCAACAATACAGCACAGAGACTGGTACATCAGCCGTTCCAGCATCGGTCAGTAAAGAGAGACACTGGACAGGAGCTTCAAGGTAATCCCAGCCCTGTCCCAAACCAGCAAGGACACGGTAAGGACATTGTTTGTTTTTATTGACAGCAGCTAGGCCATAAAGCTTCTGTGTGTCCTATGCGTAAAACTAAACTCGCTGGTGCTTGCTATGCACCACGACCTGAGGTAGGGTCTGGAAAAATGAGGCTAGAGCACTATAAAACTGTGACTGTTAATGGCCAGAAGGTTACTGCTCTGCTGGATAGTGATGGCTTTATGTCTTTAGTTAAAAAGGACCTTGTACCTGTGAGCCTGGTGGACGATAGCAGACAAGAGGGTATTTTGTGTGTTCATGGGGATAGGCACCCTTATCCAACAGCTGATTTGACTGTTACCATTGATGAACAACCATATTTATTGACTGTTGGCATGGTTGAGAAGCTGCCGATTGCAGTTGTCTTAGGATGGGATTTGCCTGTATTGATGGACCTGCTACGGGAGAACATTGCTGTGGGGAAGGGGGAGGGGGGGTTGATGTAAACACTTCTTGTCCAGTCATTACACATGCTTAGACAAAGGCTGGGCGCCAACCACTCCCAAACCCTAACCAAAAATGTCCCGGCAACAACATCGCTTTGAGAAACATCTAAAGACAGTTGAACTTGAAACAAAGAGTTTGAGTGAAATGTGGACAATACCTGAAAATATTTCTGTGATACAGAGGGAAGATGAAACCTTGACATAGTTGTTGTCATGTTCTGAGCACGGGGGGATCCCGCCGTGCTCAGTCTCTTTACCTTCTTTCATATTTGTATGGTGTTGTATTTTTGAGTTCTTATTCCTGTTATTTTATCTTTAGTTAATTTTCACTTATCCTGTATTGTTTCTTAGTATGAATTATTTTTCCCATTGCGTTCATTTTAGTGTTGTTGTTTATATGTTTAGGTTTATTTCCCTTTGTTATCTTATTGTATTTATATTCTGTTGTATCTTCTCTCTTTCTGGGGCTGCAGCTGTCAGTAGCACTTCTGGGTTTTTTGCTCTGTTGTGGGTGGTGCTCCTGTCAGCTGTCAGTCCCGGCTCTCCCTCTCATTGCTCCCAGCTGATCCCAGTTGCAATCATTGTTACCTTCTGCCCGCTCAGGTGATCCACACCTGTTATCACTTGTATCATTTGTTTCTGACCCTATTTAAGGGCTGTTATTTTCATTTCTGTTTGCCGGAGTCTTAACTTACAGTTCCTCTTCTCCACCAGAACCCTTTTCCCGTTCTGGTGAATTTTGCTTCAATTTTTCTGTGCGTAAGTTTGCTTATTTATCTGTTTGGATTTTTGTGTTGGTGCTCTGTGTGGGACTCTGCACTTTTTTTATTAATAAATACCACAAACTGCAGTTCAGCATCTGGGTCTTTCCCTCTGCCCCGAGAGGCAATTCATGACAGTTGTTTGCTAAGGTGGTTGAGGGGACAAAGGGGAAATGTGTTTGGAAAGAGATTTGTTGTGGAGAAAGCTGTATTGTATATTGATGACAATGACCACATACGCCTGGTAGTCCCTTCTAGTTGTAAATCACTTGTCATGCATCTAGCACACACACTCCCATGGTCTAGACACCTTGGCCACCAAAAAACATTCCTATGCATTAGTTCACGTTTTTATTGGCCCTCTATGTACACTGATATTCAGAAATATTGTGCCACGTGTCCTATATGTCAAAAAACATGTACTGCTCACAGATCTGACCGAGCTTTTCTACAACCACTTCCCATTATCTCAATTCCAGATACCATTGGAAGAATCAAGTCGACCATATACAGCGTTTCAAACTCTAGCAGGGCTTTTCCAGTTTACCGTGGTGCCCTTTGGACTACATGGAGCTCCAGCCACCTTCCAGAGATTGATGGACCAAGTGCTCCAGGGCTTTGATCACTGCAGTGCCATTTACCTGAATGATGTGGTTGTCTTCAGTAACACCTGGGCTGAGCATGTTCAACATCTTTCCTTGGTCTTGGGAAAGATTCAGAAGGTTTAGCTGATGCTTAACCCCTCCAAGTGTGAGTGGGCACAACAGGAGACTCAATACCTTGGGTACTAGTTGGGACGTGGAGATGTGCGCCCACAAGTGGATAAAGTGGAGGCTATTCAGAACTGTCCTCGACCACAGACTAGGGAGGAAGGAGGTATGATCCTTCTTGGGGTTGATTGGCTGGTATAGATGGCTTATACCGCAGTTCTCAACCATTGCAGCTCCACTTCCTGCCTTGACTTGCAAAGACCAGAAACATCCTGTCACATGATCCAATGAGTGTGAAACAGCTTTCAACACCCTGAAAAACCACTTGTGTTCTTCCCCTGTTCTCAAGAGTCCAGATTAAAATAGAAGATTTCTGGTGCAGGTGGATGCCTCGGCAGTGGGCCTCAGAGCAGTTTTGGCACAAGGGGACCCAGGAGAAGAATACCCAATTTTGTATTTGAGCGGTAAGCTTCAGCTACGGGAGACCCAGTATTCTGCAGTGGAGAAAGAGGGTTTGGCCATTAAGTGGGCCCTGGAAAGCCCGTGTTACTACTTGCTGAGACGAGAGTTTGACTTGGATACTGACCATCAAGCTCTCACATGGATTAATAGCGTGAAAGATCACAACAGTCGCCTTACTCGCTGGTACCTGTCACTGCAGCCTTTCAAGTTTACTATTCGTCATCGGTCTGGAAAAGCCAATGTGGTAGCAGATTTTCTTTCCAGGTTAAGATAAGATAAAATAAGATAAGATAAGCCTTTATTAGTCCCACAACGGAGAAATTCCAGGATTGCAACAGCACAGGGATAGCAACACTCAGAGCAACAATCAGAAGGCAAGAAAAAAAAAGCAAGAGCAGCTAATATACATATGTACATATTACTTTAAATATATATATATACACACAGACACACAGTGCAGAGCATTGTAGCTGGATGGAATAAATATATGAGTATATAAACACACAGTGCGGAGCATTGTAGCTAGATGGAGTAAATATGTAGATATATAAACACCCACAGTACGGAGCATTGCAGCTAGGTGGAATAAATATGTAAATATATAAACACACACAGTGCGGAGCATTGTAGCTAGATGTTGCCATACATTGCCAACCTTCATGAGGAGGGGAATGATGTGACAGAGCAGCCTTGTCACTGACTGCAGGCACACAAACACTCATACAGATGGCTACTGTATATGCACACTCACTTACACACAACTATGTACTGTGGGTGATTTGCTAGCTTAAGCGGAGTGCGCACACACACACACACACACACACACACGTGCGCGCGCCATACATTTTCTCATTTACTTCTCTGTTTGTAAATTATCTTAAAACTAGTGCATGCCCGTAAAAATCACGCAAAATATGCCCTGCCATCTGGGGCTGTTTGCCCCTACTTGTTACTTCTTCTCCTGCCTGTCACTGTTCTGTGTTATGTTGCTTACTTGTGTCTATATATATGTCTTGTAGGGAGTCATGTGCTCTGTCTATGTGCCATCATATGCACGGTGGCGCAGTGGTTTAGCACTGACAGCACAGTTTTACCCTCGGCCGGGGGACCGCGGGGATCATGAGATCGTGGGTTCGATCCCAGCCCCTGACCAACAGTGAGCTGTGTGGAGTTTGCATGTTCTCCCCGTGTTGCGCGGGTTTACTCCGGGATTTCTCCGGTTTCCTCCCACACACCAAAAACATGTAGGTTTAGGGCGCTCGCGCACGCAGCGACCAGCAGCCGGTGGCTTGTCACCAAACTGAAAACCAAGTCTACCTACGGGTACAAATAAGTAACAAAAAAAAAAAAAAAAAAAAAAAAAATCATATAGACATCATCTGGTGGGTCTTCTTCTTCGTTCAGACCACTGAAGGGTCTCCTTCTGTTTCAGACGGCTGTGTTGTTCACAGTCCTGCCTGCAGCATACTGGTGGAACCTGAGGTATGTAGTTCACGGCATCCTTTCTGACGTGCAGCAGTTCTCCTCATTCTATTGCTCTCCATTTGGTGGGTCTTGTTCTTCTTCGTTCAGACCACTGGTTGAGGGATAGGTGCGTCGTAACTCCAGTTCATGGACACGATCCTGAAAAAGGGGCTTTCGACCCTGTTCAGAAAGGCCTGTGCATGCCCATAGAAACCAAGAAACCGGAGCACCCGGAGAAAATCAGCACTTTACTTGGCATTTTACAAATTTGAAGTGTAGACTGGCATTCATCAAGGTTACACATTTGCCGTCATGTAGGCATGGCGAGTCGTCCTGTGATGCCTGAGTTCATAGGACATGCTATGATGATGAGGCAGAGATCATAGGCCGTCCTATGATGTCCTAGAAACGTGCTTTAAAGTCTGTCGTACCCTATGCTGGTGAAGAGTGTCCTCCTGTCTCAGACGGGTGCAATGTACTGCTGGAACCTCATGGCATCTTTTCTGACGTGCAGTAGTTGTTGTCATTCTATTGCTCTCCATCTGGTGGGTCTTCTTCTTCTTCTTCTTCTTCTTTGTTGAGACCACTGGTTGAGGGATAGGTGCGTCGTAATTCCAGTTCATGGACAGGATCATGAAAACAGATCTGAGCAAAAAGAGGCTTTCCGGCATGGACTCACTGTATATGATATCATAAAGACATGAAGGCAGCCTTGATGTATATGACATCATAAAGACATGTTGCCTGATGTCTGTCACTGTATATGGCATCATAAAGACATGAAGGCAGGCTTGATGTATATGACATCATAAAGACACATTTGTCTATGTGCCTTCATATAGGCATCGCGAGTCATCCTATGATGCCTGAGTTCATGGTCTATATGACATCATAAAGACACATTTGTCTATGTGTTCTATGATGCCTGAGTTCAAAGACACATGGTCTATATGACATCATAAAGACACATTTGTCTATGTGTCCTATGATGCCAAGACACATGGTCTATGTATCTATGTATATGTATGGATCCGCAGGATCGTTCCTTCCCGACCTGCAACATCACCTACCAGCAAGTAAGCTACATTATCTCTCACCTGTCTTCCAGTCTCTCCCCTGTGCACAGGTGGATTCCCTGGCAGCGGATTCCTCCCGTCCTCGCCTCCTCCTCTTCCTCCTCTTCCACTCCTCGTCGGGCGCGCAGCAGGGCGCTGTCTCCCTGGCTAGAGTTCCTTTGCCATCGCCAGCCACCATAACATTTGCAAGAAAGCAACATTCAGTACTTTTATCCCGCATGGTGAAGGGTAACTCATATCCCTGTGTAGCATCATCGTCCTCCTCAAAACCAAGACAAGATCACTTCTCTCCAGTTTACAGGAATTTCAATTTATTCATTACACAGGAATATCACCTTTCTGCCTTCTCAGGAATATCACTGGCTTTTTGCTGACTCATGCAGGCTTCTTCCAGACCTGACCAAAGATGCTTGCTTTCCCAGGACCCCAATGTAAACAATTGCCGCTTGCAGAGATTGTAAGGATCAGAGTTTGCTTTTAAAGGCTCAAAGGAACATAAAACTCAGGAGACCAGACCTCTCAACATGAACACTGCATTTGATAACGTACCTTTTCACAGGAAACCAATGTTTTTAAAAGAGTCATAAACCACTTAATCTGACGGTTTTATAGCCTATGCTGTCCAGGCCTTCGCCTGATACTAAGGAAATCATCTACAGCTCAACAGTACCTCCTAGCGGATACCTACGGAATGTGTTTTCAGTACGTAGGATGACTTTTAATTTGTTCTAAATATTAAGTTTCTTTCAGCTTATCCTATGGAGCCTAAGGACACTGAAAATCATCCCTGTTATCACCAACCATGGTTTGCTGCATGTTCTGCTGTTCTAATCTTGATCTAAATGTGAATGCATGTATTATAATTATGTATAAGAAATGTTATATTCATGAGTGTTATTGGAGTAATGGTATAAATGCATGATCACCATATATTAGCCAAGTCATTTAATTTAGTTAGATTTTATATTGAGCATTTATCTTATAAGAACTGACTGTTGATTTTTCCCTCTGAAAATTCATGGGATGGTGTCTCCATTTGGTTGGCTGCTCTCAAACAAAGAAATGTTTTCACATTGGATAACAGCCATTTCAAACTGATTCTGAAAGAGTAGATTGGTCATTTGACGACTGACCTCATCAGTTTTACGACCCGGCAAGGTAACTTTAAAAGACAGAAGTTAGATTTGAGTACACAAAGAGAGAAGGGAAAACAGGGTTAACAGTTGAGTCACAGCACAGTTAAGAGATTTGAAAAAGTCAGAGATCAGACAACAGGCAGGAAGATTAGCTAGAAATAGAATTAAGAATTAGAAACACAGAAAGAAGAAAGAGATTTTGAGAAAGATTAGGAACTAAATTCAGATTAAAGAAGCAGAATAGTAATCTAGATCTCAGAAGATTTTATTCCACCGTTTCAAGGCCCTGTGAAGTTTTATTTTATTCTCTGTGTGTTTGTCAAATCTTTTCTTATATTCTGGAAACTGAGGAGAAACCATTTTTCTTTAGAGCTCGTCCCTTTTTAGAGAATCAAATTCTCAAACTTTTTCCTTCACCTCAGAAGTCATTCTTATCCTAGTAAATGTTTTTCTAACACTTTTTTTTTAATGACTTTTCACGCCATTAAAGTGGACCTTTAATTTGCCTAGTTAAAGAGAACAGAGACTGAGAAGATTTTCCTTCAGTTTTGGGTCGATCCAGCTACAAGAGACCCCAAATTTGGATTCTTTTCCCAAGGACTTTTCACGCCGCCCTGAGACAAAACCACCCACGGCTGCAAATGTCTCTTTGAAGGGCCACCCAGCTAAGTTATCGCCCCACGGCTGTGAGTGAGGATAGCAGCCGCTTCCTCCCGACGTCCGAGCTTCAAAAAAAAAAACCCAGCGGTACCGACCAGCGGGATTTGGACCTACGGCCGTGTGTGAGTGAGACTTATTTCTCCTATTTCTGGGTTAAAACGTGATGTCCTAACAATTAAATTACAATTGAATATTGCCCGTATTTCAGGGCTCAATTAGTCTCAGCCACAGGATAGAACTGTAAACTGAATGAAAACTTTCAGTCATTTTTAAGTAACTGCCCTTAAATTTTGTAGATTAATTCAGGAGTCATTTTTAGATAATTAGCTTATGAATTTTCCTCATAAAATTGCAACGTTTTGTTAAAACATTCCAGTCTCATTTACTGTTGAAACATAAGTCTAGTACTCCTTGGTTCTGCAGAGGTGTAATGCTGGATTTTATGTTCAGGAACTCAATATCAGTTGATGTGATATTTTACGCTGTCATCATCTGAATCTGTTTATTCATCATTTGAACGCCATGTCGTGTAACCTGAATGATTTTAATAAACGAGTGAATGAGAGCAGTTGAAGCATTTTCCTTTCGCATATACAGGTTTCCTAATCACGGCAGGACAAAAACTCACTGAAACTTTGAGACTGATTCATTAAGTAATTTAAGGTACAAAATTAATTGAAATTAAAGTTAATCTTATTGTCCGTTAGGACTGGTGCCCCTTTTACGAGTGCTTTTATTTAATTTAGCGGGTGTAGAAGTGATGGTTCAACTCCGCCCCTTTCACACCCACTATTAAATATAATAAATAATTCCTGTACCTTATGACAAAATAATTTTATAGGCTCTTCATCCTACATTATTAATGGTGACCCGTTTGTGAGGCCTCTGTAATTGGGAAACGTATATGCAAAAGGAAAATTCATTGAAATCATAATTTTTCCTGCAAATATTGATCCACTATTTGGCGAGTCTGTGTGTTTGTTTGAGACTGAGGCCTGCATCTCTCCTCCTGCCTGTGTGTGTCTGCTGTGTTTGTTTACCTAACCCCCGCTGGTGGCTGATAGCTGCAAAGGGGGGTGAGTGATTCGCCCACTAAAAAGTCAACAGTTTTTGATGCATGCAAAGAAGTTTAAACAGTATTATTATATGCTGGATTAAGAAACAAAGGCCTAGAGCGACAGAAACGCGAAGAAAACCGTCCTGTCTCTCGCCAGTTTAACCTTTCGGCGATTATCCCGAAAGGAGTAATTAAACTGGCCAGTTCTGTAATTTAATTACCCAAGCGTGGTGACGTCAGATTAAGCTGGACGCGGTTTGATCTGGTCACTGAATAAACCGCTGGGGAAAGTAGCGCTAAGCTATACCCGAAATTAAAGGGGTAACATTATTTGTGAAAGTTGGAGATTAAACTCTGGGTGGGCAATATAAGCTGCGGCTTCAGCCATCACCCATTTCGGATAACTCACGTGGAATTGTATAGTAGAAGGAGTCTTTGTCTAATTTGACCTTGTTGTTATATTATACAGTTTCTTTTAACCTGTAATGTACTATCCGAAATAAATTCATTCATTCATTCATTCATTCATTCATTCATTCATTCAAACTCTCATTTTGAAAAGCAAGGCGTGGCGTTGTCGCTGAGACTCGCGCCCGCGTCGTGTCACGTGAACACGCACAGTCGCGCGCGTGACCGAAAGGCGTGCACGAAAAACTGCGCATGAGCAGAGTAAGCGTGCAGACGCCATCTTGAAGGCGCTAAGAGGGAGTCACCCTAGCCGCCATTTTGAGTGAGACCGATAGACCCGCCTAGAGCGACGTCACCAGTGTCTCCTCCCCCTGGGAGGGCAGAGACAACTGCCTCCATCGTGTGGTCAACTATAGGAGTTGCATTTCTTGCATGAATGCACACTCGGATTAAAGCAGAGCAAATCTATTAAGCTGATTTATAATCAAACAGAGCTTCCAAATTGACTTTAAATCAATCCGAATTATCCGGAACAATCTAAATTTAAACCCAATTCAAAGTTTTATCCCAAGAACCAAAAGGAAAAGGAAACTTGTGTGTTTGAAGTTTGTTCTCATTGGTGGAAGAGCTTTTGACTGCATATATACACAGTGAAAGAACATAGAAGCATAGACTTTGTATTTACTCACATATGTTAACCACATATTTTAATCTTTTTAGTTAAAAGCATATATTCACACATCTTATGCTAAAAGTCTGCAAACTTTTGAAGCTATATATATGTGTTTTGTTTTAAAGATCACTTTGTGCAATTTCTTTCACAGGAAGCCATTCAACTTAGGGACTCAAATAAATGACAATGTTCATTTAAACTCAAGTTAATGTTACTCCTGTGCATGTTGGTAAAGAATTTAGTGATTTACTAAATATTTAACCAAAATTCTCCAAAATTAGGAAACCACATCCAGCAATTAACACTTGAAAGCTTTAGCTTATTTACAGTCAGTGTTGCTTTTGATTCATATTTCCTCCCCAGGAGAAGGAAAACATTTAACCAGCTCACTATTTCTATCCAGGATTTGAAAGAAGTCAAAAGTGAAAACTTTGACTAGTCTGTAAAATATTTTTAATATTTTTCTCCTCTTTTAAATAATCATTAACTTTAATCCTAAGGAAGCCTTAGTGACAATACGCAAAGACAATTCATTTGTTTCCTAACTTGTAAATATTAAAACATTGAAAGGCTTTAAATGAAGATAAGCTTTAACAAACAGAACAAAGCCAGTTCTAACTTTAAAACAAAGTGAAGACTTATACTGTAACCCTAAAGCCTTAAAGCATTTAACCTTTTCTATTTTTGCTGCTTTCTTTTTCTTTTGTAAATAAAATCTTTACTTTCAAGTGAGATTCAACAAAAAATTCACAACCTAGTTGAGGACTATTCCAAAACTACACTTTGATAACTGAACTGAAAGAAGTCAATCAACACAAAAATTTTTTTTTGCTTTTGTCTTGTGAAATACAAATCAAAATACAGTGTCAACAAATAAACTAACACGTATTCCACATTTCTAAAGAATTCCAAAATATTTGCTTTCCTTCTTACAAGCCTGGAAGTTGAAACAAACTCCAAAAAGAAGCTTGTAATTACCCTCACTGTAAAACGACACTCAAGGTTAACTCTTGACGCACAACTTTAGCTATAATCAACGAATTGATTTCAAGCTAAGCGTTACACAAACGGTCAAACATGTCGAATCCACTTGACGAATTAAATGACCTTCAAGCAATATTGGAAGAGTTGGCTTCCGACCTTATACCCGGTTTCTCCAAACAAGTTCGGGATACTCTACCAAAAGATTTGAAGCAAATCACGGAAAAACTTTCGGATGAATGCGAAGCTAACCCACCGAAAGCAAAGGAAATCCCCGGTGTGTTAGGAAAGTTTGCACTAGCATTAGTTGCAAGGCTAAAACAAGCCGAAACCCAAGTACTCTACGCCGAAAAGGAACTGGTGAAACGACAAACAACCATCCTTTCTCTTCAGGAAGAGAACAAATCCCTTGTGAAAAAGCAGGAACAAGCTCGCATAGAGAAAGAAGACACCCAAGCTACGCTCGATCAGACGTTGCTAGATCTGGAACAAGCAGAGGAAGAAAAGCAACGACTAGAAGACAACAATACCTCACTTCAGCAAGAAAACGAGGAATTGAGAACCGCCCTGCTTTACAAAGAGAATCGACTCAAGGAAGTTGAAGGTCAATTGGACGAAACAAGCTCCAATTATGGGAAATGCAAACTGCTCCTACGAGAAGCACAACAAGGTCTTCAGGACGCCCAAGAAGAGCTGGAAGACCACCGCAAACAAAGGGATCTGAGATCAGAATCCATGAACAGGCCGGTTCCCTCGACAAAGGGGGGCATCCCCTCATGGGATGGGGACTCCCCCGGCTCACACTCACCTGACCCGTTCAGACCCGAACGGCAACGTGAAAGACGTGTGCAAATTCCATCCGATGGAGATCTCAATAAGATCGCTCGCCACGTCACGAAATTTGACCCCTCAACCAGTGGGTCACCTGATACCAGGGCTTATTTGCAAGACATCGACTACTACTTGCGTAAATACCCTGATGCTACGGTTGACGACCGCATTTATTTGATCAAGTTGACATCCAACAGGTCGGTATCAAAATTTATAGATCGGCAACCATTTGACATCAAGATGAACCGCCGAAAGCTCTATGAAGCCATCGAAAGAGAGTTTTCCGATGACTGCTTACAGTCAGGGCTAGCGACAGCCCTAGCTGTGAAACAGGGTCGCTTAGAGCCTCCACAGGCATACTACCAGCGACTCCTGCGCGCATATTTTGGATCTCAAAACATGCCTGAGATGGAAGAAGACCACAATTTCAAGGCTCTTTTCATTCAGAATCTCCATCCCACGATTGGACACCACCTTGGAGTCATGGCTAACCCAAAGACAAACTCGATAAACCAACTAAGAGAGTTTGCACATTATGCATTCCAGAAACAGCGACAAAGCAATCAGAAGCATACCGAGTCTACCGCGGTGTTAGCAGTCAACACCGCATCAGACACCCTGGACCTAGAGGGCGCCCCAAGGCCAGCCCCTGTTCCAGCATCTCGGTCACAAATAAAACGACGACAGTCCTCTAGTCAAGATAAGTCGAGTCATGACCCGGAAAAATTTTTGACACCAAGTGCCAAGACAACATCACCAAAACCTGACTACCGTCGGAGACTGAGTCCACCAGGTAAGTCACGAGAATACGGTACGGATACCCGGGATGACAGATATCGATTTCGAGACTTGCATAATCGCGGAAAGTGGTCACCTCCTTCGTACCGCCGGAAAAATTTCAACAGGGAAGCAAGACCTCCCCCTGGAAAGTTTAACTCCAAACCCTGGGAGAAGAAAGAAAAGCCCATTTTCAGCCAAGAAGACCTGGAGACTCTCCAACGCATACTTGACGAACTGAAGAGGAAAAAGGAGGCAAAAGAGGACAAGAAACCAGATGTCCTAGCCATAAATATTGTGACCACCCCAAACGATCCTTTAGATTTGCCACAAGTCAACCCTGAGGATTCTCCTACTACAAAAGGGAAGGATACCAAAGACACAACCGAGCATCCTCCGCCCGAAACTCAGGAGGAGCTCCAAAATGCAACGCCACCCAGTGCCATTTTGGTAGTCCAGCTACCTGGAAAACCTCACTCGCCCGAAACCGGCGACTCTTTAATCTGCGTTGAACCACCGGTCCAAGAATTTCTGTGTGATTTAACCGAAAGGGGGGTTGCACGGAAATTTTTCCTGTCATTGACCCTGGAAGATGTGATGATGCACGAAGCCCTACTAGATACTGCCGCGGACATCACACTCATGTCGCGTGACCTTTTTGAACACCTACGTGTCACTGCCAATTATGCGCACAAAGACTTGAAACTGAGACCTTGCTCTTTAGCTATTCAACCTTATGCACCCTCAAACACGACTGTGTCACACATGTCATTGATACAAATCTCCATTGGGCCCATGACCTTGATCCACCCGGTCTATGTGTCCAATCTCAACTCAATTCCATTGCTGATAGGTAAGGATCTACTTAATCGCTTTGAGCCTCTGATAGACTTCAAGAATCTCAAGCTATGGGCTCAAGTTCGACAACCTCTTCCAACCACTCTACCTGAAGCAACCAGATCACAGTGCTACACTCTTGACACCTTGGATGTTCCAGGAGTCAACCCACTCGCACTGCTGACCCAACAAAGTTTGACGGAAAGTGACCCTGGGGACCAGGCTGAAACAGGCACCCCTTTTCAGGTCACCACATCTGACAACCCAACCTTAAATGAACACAGTTCATTTCTTTGCACCCTAAAACCAGGGGCAGTCGATAAAGAGTACTGCCCCCAAGTGGTCAAAGGACTAGCTATCCAAAGCTCCCACGTAGAAGACGTGGTACTGGCTCTCTGGGCTGATAAATCTGCGATCAGCCAGACACTTTTCGACTCTCTACATGAGAAATACCCTGACCTTATGATCACTAACCAGTCTTTTCATTTCCCTGCTGGGACCAAATCAAACAAAACATTGGTCGCCAGAAGTATCTGCGCCCTCCACCTTCAGTGGAACCACAGACTGCTAACGCATCCCTTCTTGGTCGTTCCCGACCTGCCACATGCAGTCTACATCGGCAGTGATCTTCTTGTGAGACTCGGAACCCAGGTTGATACCATAAACAATGTCTTATGGTCTCTCACCTCAGTTCGAGACGCTCACTCTAAACCAGATCTTGACACTCTAAAGTCAGGCCAGACCATCCCTGAGGCCTGCCAGGTACTGAACACTCAACATTGTCTCATACCTGCTAATGTCACGTGCTATTCGGTCCAACTATGCATTCAAACAGGACAGAAACTTATGCATCCACAAGCATTTTTCCAACCGGCTCCTTTGCTTGACAATCTACGCTTAACTCTGGAGGCCATGCCCCTTCTAAGCCTAGAATACAGAACCACCACATTACCGGTTAACAATCCCACGGCAGAGACCATCGTCCTGCCCAAGGCCACGCCTCTTGGCTGGCTCATCACCACAGATTTCCACGATTTTGAACTGACTGTTCCTGTGCTAGGCGGCCTCCCCGATTCTCTTTGGGCCAACTCTCTTGAACCTACAGTCATTTACACTAAGCCTTCTAAGGCCATCGCTCTTGTGTCAATACCAACCCCTGACAAAGAGTCAGTGGGACGAATCGACTTGACTAACAATGACCAAATGCTTGTCCAAGCCATTGAACTCCTTCCATCGGAGTCCGATCAGCAAACCAATGACAATCCCAGCGATGCTCCGTCGAAACCAGTCCTCACTATCGCTGAAGAGATTGCACAGGTTGTAGCTGATGCTGATGCCCTAACCTCTGACGAAGAACGTGAAAAACTTCACCAAGTTCTTCTTAAGTATGAACAATCCTTCTCCAAAGACTCCTTGGACTGTGGACTGACCACAATCCACTCAGTACGCATTCCTACACCACCTGGCGCCCCTCCAACCTACGTCAGGCAGTACAAGATTCCCTTGGCCTCGTACAGCCCAGTACAAGAAATAATCGATGATTTACTGGACCGTGGCATAATCAGGCCATGCAACAGTACCTACTCAGCTCCCTTATGGCCTGTCCTAAAGCCCAATGGTAAGTGGAGACTCACCATTGATTACAGGAAATTGAACACTCAAGTTCCTCTCTCTAGGTGGCCTATGACTCAACTGGAGCAAGAACTCCCTAGAGTCAAAGATGCCAAATACTTCTCAACACTGGACATTGCTTCTGGTTTTTGGACTATGCCTGTCCAAGCTGAAGACCAACACAAACTGGCCTTCACGTTCGCGAATCGCCAATACACATTCACCCGATGCCCTTTCGGTTATGCCAACTCTCCTGCAGAGTTCAACATTTTCTTAAACAAAGCATGTCCAGACGCCCGAGACAGAGGTAACCTCATCTATGTTGACGACATTCTCATTCGGAGTCCAACTCTGGACACCCACCTCACTGAAATTGACCATGTCCTTGGCCAGCTCACGCGAGCTGGAGCCAAAATTTCTCTCTCCAAATGCCAATGGTGCAAAACCAAAGTCAACTATGTCGGTCTCTTGGTAGGATCCAAAGGGGTACTACCACAAATGGCACGAATTCAAGGTGTGTTAAACATCAAAGCCCCTACCAACATCTCCGAACTCCGGAGCTTCCTAGGGGTATGCAATTACTCACGTCAGTTCATGGAGGATTATGCAGACTTGGCAAAACCCCTTACAGACCTCCTACGAAAGGACATCCCTTTCATTTGGTCTGAGGCTCAAGAACAGGCTATGCTAGCGTTGAAGCAAAAGTTATGCACAGCACCATGTTTGGCCTATCCCAACTGCGACCAGCCATTCTTCTTACAAGTGGGATTCTCTGCCAACTGCTTAAGTGCTGGATTATACCAAATCTACGACCACGACAAACGAGTCGTGGCCTATGCCAGCAAAACCCTCTCTGGTCCGGAACTGAAATACTCGGACTGTGAAAAAGCCCTTCTGGCCACTGTATGGGCAGTCAAACATTTCTCCAACTATGTAGGAGGCCAGAGAATCACAGTTGAGACTCACCACCAACCAGTGGTCTTCCTTAACAGTCAACGCATCAGAGAAGGCGTTGTAACAAATGCCAGAATAGCCTCCTGGTTGATGGCCCTACAAAGCTTTGATGTGGAGGTCTGCTTTGCACAAAAGTTGAGAAGCCCTCTCGGCACAGACTTGGCTGCCTGCCAACGGTGCTCTGAGGACACTCCAGGACCATCCATTCATGCAGAGCCACCTACATTCACTGAAGACCCAAACCATCACTACTTTGACCAGAACATCTGTCAAGATATGGTCACCGCCTACGTCGATGGTTGTTCTTTTCACCATGAAACTCACATTCGTGCTGGTGTGGGTGTGGCATGGCTGAACAATCAGCCTTGTGAACCCCACAACTATCAACTGGGTTCCCAATCATCTCAGTATGCGGAAATCGCAGGCGTGCTCATTACACTGCAACTTGCTGTAGACCATGGCATTCGCACATTGGTCATCTGCACTGACTCCAACTATGCACGTCTCAGTTTCACTTGTCATTTAACACTCTGGAAGGCCAAAGGTTTTATAACCTCCAACCGCAAACCGGTTAAACATCAAGACCTTTTCAAGGCATGTGATCACCTGGTCACCTCCAACAACCTCCAAGTGTATTGGAAAAAGGTCAGAGGTCACTCGCGCACACCAGGTCAGGACAAAGAATGGAATGACCTTGTGGACTCACTTGCAAAACAAGGAGCTATACAAGGCACACCCTGGTCCTTTGATTCTGCTCAGGTGCCGACTTCACAGTCCCACCCACCCACCCCTACAGTCTGCGCAGTCACTAGGGCCCAGACTAACAGGGCCCAAGACACGACACAAACCACAGGTCCCCTTGCGGTTGACCCTGTTTTCACTGACGCTGACCTTATCTCTCTTCAAACCCTTGACCCTGCGGTCCATAAAATGATACAATACATCTCAGATCCTGCACTTAATGCACCATCCGACTCGGATCTCGCTGACACTCCAGACTTGAAGCCACTTTTTGCCACACGATCATCCTTGCAGCTGCGAAATGGCATTCTAGTTCATGTTTCCGATGAACTCCCTACGCCTGCGCTTGTGGTCCCTCGTAACCAGAGGGGGGTGATGATTGTTCATGCCCATGATCTCCCAACTGCAGGACACAAAGGCGTCAAAGCGACGTACAACGCGCTCAAACAAGTGGCATATTGGCCATACATGCGAAAGGATGTAGCCGACTACATAAAGGGATGTCTCGTATGTTGCCAGTTTCAACCAACCAACCCGATGCATCGAGCACCCCTACAGAAAAGAGGCATTTCATTCCCATGGTCTGACCTCCAAATTGACTGGGTAGGTCCCCTTCCACGGTCAGCCAGAGGAAACAAATACTTCCTCACAGTCACATGTGCTTTCACCAAATGGGTCGAGTGCCTGCCTGCTCCTAATGACACGGCAGAAACCACGGCCTACTTGTTGATGAACCACGTATTCTCTAGGTTTGGTCTGCCAAGCCGAATCAACTCTGACCGCGGCACTCATTTCACCGCCGAAGTCATGCGACAACTGTGGGAAACCTTGGGAGTTAAAGCTAACTTCCATATTAGTCACCACCCACAATCCTCCGGACAGGTTGAAAGAACCCACCGAACTGTGATCAACATACTGAAGAAGTATGTTTCACCACACCAAAAAGACTGGGATGTAAAGCTCCCGCTGGTCTTAATGGCCATCCGAGCCACACCCCATGAAGCTACGGGGGTGTCACCTTTTGAAATGATGACAGGCCGGCAAATGACTTTGCCCCTGCATTTACTCTACCAACCTGGAGAAGCCAGTGTTGCTACAGCTTACACTACTCACCAGTACATGACTGACCTGACCAAACATCTCCGACAGACTTTTGCCTTTGCCCAAAAACATTTGGACCGATCAGCTGAAGGACGCAAAGCCTACTACGATCAGAAAGCCTCACATGACGAACTCCAAGTGGGAGACAAGGTTTTCTATTATGCTTTCATTCCTCAGACAGGACAGACCAACGCACGAGCAGGAAAACTCGCTCGGAAGTTCCTCCCCAGGTGGACAGGTCCACACACGATCACAGATAAACTCTCTCCGGTCGTTTACCAAATCAAAATAAGCAAAGGTCGCCAGGACCCCATCTCCAAATGGGTCCATCGTAATCAAATTAAAGCTTACAACAACCCCATGGGACTTGTCGGGGACAACACTGTTCCATTAAGTCAGTAAAACAAACCTAAATCTTGTTTGCGCCCGATAGATAACTGTTAGCTGACGATCAGCCTCAGACATTCTCGGTCGCATTTCTCTTCCTCAATCAGGTAACTGCATTAAACCTTCAAAAGGAGAAAGTTAACCCAAACTAACTGACTTCCTTAAAATGTAACCTTAAAAGACCCCGCAAAATTTCATTCAGTATCATCAAGTTACTATTTTCAAAGTAGTACAAACAAAATCAACAACATCACTAGCTTAAGGCAATAATCACAAAACCCTCTAAAGGTGATAAACACTAATAGCTTAGAGCTCAGCCTCTAACAAAGTTGTTCCACCTCTAAGAATAACTTTCACCTACCACTCAGGTACCTCAAGAAAAGGAAAACTGACAAGAAGCTCAAGATTAAAAGGACTCACTTCTATTTGTTGACCAGGACGATGGCCCTCCTGTTTTTCAGTTTAGCTCTCTACCTAGCACTCTCACCTACCTTCGCCCAGTTAGAACTGGACAGAACCCAAACAAGAAGTCAACAATCCTTAGGTAGATTCTCAACCACGGCCTCATCATTAGGGCCCCTTGCTACCCTTAGCACGTCTACTGTTAAATCAGTCAACACCGCTACACTGAAATGCCAGACAGTTGAACCACCAACTGTTACCAAAACTTTGCAAGATACTGTGTTGGTTTTGAATGTTTGCTCCAAAGCCTCATTCAAACTCAACAAGGTCTTGGACTTGTCACTCTTCATGTTAGAGGGTGACCTTGCTCACCCACATCTAATGTCTGTGTTTCTTCGAAAGGTAGCTAAAAATATTAGACTTTCAGCTAACACTTTGACAACGAGTCTGCCTTCACCGCTTCTTGCCCCTGTTTCAGATGTCACAAAGTTATTCCTCATTGCCACTCAAAGAACAATGATGACTCCCCATGCTCGCTCAGTCTTCCAGAACAAAGGTCTCAAGCACCCTCTGAGTAAGACCTCTGTGGAACCATGGTTTAGTCCAAATAAACCAATTCAATTCGAACCTCCTTGAATTAACTCAATATTGCTTAACCTAAACATCTACCTCAGATAAGCAATACATTTTTGTTTTGCATTCTTTGTTGTGACTTTTATTTCTCTTTATTTTTAGAATTTTTAAAAGTTATATGCATGCTTATATACAAACCTATATTTTTTATATATAGCTCTTGCACTCCATTTTGATTTTTGTACCCATTCAAACTATTTTTTTTTTTACAACTATGATAGCTATTTCATTGTAGACCAAGATTCCTACCTCAGGTATGTAAGACTACGCACTTATTTTTGTAGCTAGAATTTTTGAGTCATTTCAAGACCTATGCCTTAGCTTACTACTCCAAGTCAATTTTATAATCTACATTTGTCCATATTCAAATTATTTTTTGAAATTCATGGAAGTCCTTCCAGTAAACCAAAGTCAAAGATCTGTACTTAGTAATAGATACTGTTTGCATGCTAGTGTGTATGGACATCACACAAACCTTTTAACCCAGTATTTAGGTCAAGTGTTGCCAAGGAGACGAAGCTGCCATGGATGTGTACCGACGCTGACCGATGCTCACCATCGCTACAAAGGGGGGAACTGTAGCATCATCGTCCTCCTCAAAACCAAGACAAGATCACTTCTCTCCAGTTTACAGGAATTTCAATTTATTCATTACACAGGAATATCACCTTTCTGCCTTCTCAGGAATATCACTGGCTTTTTGCTGACTCATGCAGGCTTCTTCCAGACCTGACCAAAGATGCTTGCTTTCCCAGGACCCCAATGTAAACAATTGCCGCTTGCAGAGATTGTAAGGATCAGAGTTTGCTTTTAAAGGCTCAAAGGAACATAAAACTCAGGAGACCAGACCTCTCAACATGAACACTGCATTTGATAACGTACCTTTTCACAGGAAACCAATGTTTTTAAAAGAGTCATAAACCACTTAATCTGACGGTTTTATAGCCTATGCTGTCCAGGCCTTCGCCCGATACTAAGGAAATCATCTACAGCTCAACAGTACCTCCTAGCGGATACCTACGGAATGTGTTTTCAGTACGTAGGATGACTTTTAATTTGTTCTAAATATTAAGTTTCTTTCAGCTTATCCTATGGAGCCTAAGGACACTGAAAATCATCCCTGTTATCACCAACCATGGTTTGCTGCATGTTCTGCTGTTCTAATCTTGATCTAAATGTGAATGCATGTATTATAATTATGTATAAGAAATGTTATATTCATGAGTGTTATTGGAGTAATGGTATAAATGCATGATCACCATATATTAGCCAAGTCATTTAATTTAGTTAGATTTTATATTGAGCATTTATCTTATAAGAACTGACTGTTGATTTTTCCCTCTGAAAATTCATGGGATGGTGTCTCCATTTGGTTGGCTGCTCTCAAACAAAGAAATGTTTTCACATTGGATAACAGCCATTTCAAACTGATTCTGAAAGAGTAGATTGGTCGTTTGACGACTGACCTCATCAGTTTTACGACCCGGCGAGGTAACTTTAAAAGACAGAAGTTAGATTTGAGTACACAAAGAGAGAAGGGAAAACAGGGTTAACAGTTGAGTCACAGCACAGTTAAGAGATTTGAAAAAGTCAGAGATCAGACAACAGGCAGGAAGATTAGCTAGAAATAGAATTAAGAATTAGAAACACAGAAAGAAGAAAGAGATTTTGAGAAAGATTAGGAACTAAATTCAGATTAAAGAAGCAGAATAGTAATCTAGATCTCAGAAGATTTTATTCCACCGTTTCAAGGCCCTGTGAAGTTTTATTTTATTCTCTGTGTGTTTGTCAAATCTTTTCTTATATTCTGGAAACTGAGGAGAAACCATTTTTCTTTAGAGCTCGTCCCTTTTTAGAGAATCAAATTCTCAAACTTTTTCCTTCACCTCAGAAGTCATTCTTATCCTAGTAAATGTTTTTCTAACACTTTTTTTTTAATGACTTTTCACGCCATTAAAGTGGACCTTTAATTTGCCTAGTTAAAGAGAACAGAGACTGAGAAGATTTTCCTTCAGTTTTGGGTCGATCCAGCTACAAGAGACCCCAAATTTGGATTCTTTTCCCAAGGACTTTTCACGCCGCCCTGAGACAAAACCACCCACGGCTGCAAATGTCTCTTTGAAGGGCCACCCAGCTAAGTTATCGCCCCACGGCTGTGAGTGAGGATAGCAGCCGCTTCCTCCCGACGTCCGAGCTTCAAAAAAAAAAAACCCAGCGGTACCGACCAGCGGGATTTGGACCTACGGCCGTGTGTGAGTGAGACTTATTTCTCCTATTTCTGGGTTAAAACATGATGTCCTAACAATTAAATTACAATTGAATATTGCCCGTATTTCAGGGCTCAATTAGTCTCAGCCACAGGATAGAACTGTAAACTGAATGAAAACTTTCAGTCATTTTTAAGTAACTGCCCTTAAATTTTGTAGATTAATTCAGGAGTCATTTTTAGATAATTAGCTTATGGATTTTCCTCATAAAATTGCAACGTTTTGTTAAAACATTCCAGTCTCATTTACTGTTGAAACATAAGTCTAGTACTCCTTGGTTCTGCAGAGGTGTAATGCTGGATTTTATGTTCAGGAACTCAATATCAGTTGATGTGATATTTTACGCTGTCATCATCTGAATCTGTTTATTCATCATTTGAACGCCATGTCGTGTAACCTGAATGATTTTAATAAACGAGTGAATGAGAGCAGTTGAAGCGTTTTCCTTTCGCATATACAGGTTTCCTAATCACGGCAGGACAAAAACTCACTGAAACTTTGAGACTGATTCATTAAGTAATTTAAGGTACAAAATTAATTGAAATTAAAGTTAATCTTATTGTCCGTTAGGACTGGTGCCCCTTTTACGAGTGCTTTTATTTAATTTAGCGGGTGTAGAAGTGACGGTTCAACTCCGCCCCTTTCACACCCACTATTAAATATAATAAATAATTCCTGTACCTTATGACAAAATAATTTTATAGGCTCTTCATCCTACACCTGTCTCTGCTCTATCCATAGGGTTGCCTGGCTGCACGGCGTGCCAATATGCCCCCGGCGCTCCTCGTTCACCCACAGACCATTTACATTCCACACACACGCATCCATACACCCACTGTTGTTGAATAAAGCCTTTAAATCTCACCTGAGCCTGTGTGCCGTGTCTCCTGGGCCAGTAATTATGTCAGTACGGCTCCAGCAAGGCGGCCCAGCGGACAGCGGGCTCGCACGCCGTCTTTCCACCCTCGAGGCTCGGGTGGATTTGATTGCTCATCAACAACAAGTTATATTAAATCAATTAACAACTATTACTCACTGGCTGGATCGCCTCGACCCCCAGCAGGCGTTCCCCCCGGCTCATCCTGGCGGATCAGCTTCCGCTAATCCCTTGGCTAGCCAGCCTAGCTCGGGAGCGCCAACCCGACTCACTCCTATCCCCACACCCGCACGCTTTAATGGGAAACTCGATGAAGCGCGGGGGTTCATCTTGCAGTGTGAGTCGGTGTTTCAGCGCGTTCCTGGGGATTTTCCCTCAGACCACAGCCGGATTGGGTACGTGGCTAACCTCTTGGAGGGGCGAGCGTTAGCTTGGGCTTACGCCATCATGGCGAAGCCCGGCTACGCAAAGCTTTCCTACGCCCAATTCGTGCGGGATTTCTTCGAGGTTTTTGACCATTCGGATCGTGACAGCGTCCTAGCCGATCAGCTCCTTAACCTTCGCCAGGGTAGCCGGTCGGCGGCCGATTACGCTGTTGACTTCCGGGTGGCAGCGGAGGAGGTCAGCTGGGGTGAGGCATCTCTCTGCAGCATCTTCCTCCGCAGCCTTTGTTCTGGTCTGCGAGATGAGTTGGCTAGCCGGGATCTTCCGGGGTGGTTATCTGAATTAATCTCCCTAACCATCAGTTTAGATAACAGGCTGCGTGAGCGGGCTGCCGAGCGGAAGTCCCACAGCCACTCGCGCAAAACCCCCGCCCGCGCCTCTCACTCTCTCCCCCTGGCGTTACCCGCTCCGGAGTCCGCCGATGAGCCTGAGGCGATGTTGGTCGGGCGAACTAAGCTCCCTCCAGCGGAGAAACAGCACAGCCGGGAGCTGGGCCTCTGCATGTATTGCGGGGGCGACCAGCATTCCGTGGAGCATTGCCCAATCAAGCCAAATGGGGGAGGGGGGGTCCGCGAGTCACTGTAGGGGGCCTCGCGGACGCCAACCAGTCAAATCCCCTCTCAAACTGTTCACTGCCCATTAGGTTCTGTCACAACTCCACCGGGCACCTCACTCACGCACTGGTGGACTCGGGGGCAGAACAAAACTTCATTTCTAAGAGCCTGGCAACCCGTTTGGGCATCCCGTGTCAAGCATTACCAGCACCCCTTAACCTCGTCACTCTCTCCCGTTCCCCCCTGGAAGTAGTGACGCATCGCACTAAGCCGGTGCCAGTCATTGTCTCGGGCAACCATCGAGAGGACCTCAGCCTGTTCGTCCCGTCCACCTCAGCGTCCCCCGTCATCTTGGGCTACCCGTGGCTGCGCCTCCACAACCCCATGCTTGATTGGCAGTCTGGCAGCGTCCTCTCGTGGAGCTCGTTTTGCATGGGTACCTGCCTCCAGTCTGCAGCATGTGCCCCATCCTCTCCTCTTCCTGCTCCAGACTCATCTCACCCGGACCTTACCCTGGTGCCTTCGGAGTGTCACAATCTGGGGCTCGTCTTTAGCAAATCCAGGGCGATGTCTCTTCCCCCCCACCGCCCGTATGATTGCGCCATAAACCTCCTCCCGGGGGCGCCGTTACCATCTGGTTGCCTTTACAGCCTGTCTGCCCCAGAGCGGGAGGCCATGGACACATACACTACCGTTCAAAAGTTTGGGGTCACCCAGACAATTATTTTGTGTTTTCCATGAAAAGTCACACTTATTTACCACCATGAGTTGTAAAATGAATAGAAAATATAGTCAAGACAATGACAAGGTTAGAAATAATGATTTGTATTTGAAATAATAATTTTTTCCAGATACTCAACCTGCTCAAAGGAAGGTCAGTTTTAAGCTTCTCTAACCAGCTAAACTGTTTTCAGCTGTGCTACCATGATTGCACAAGGGTTTTCTAATCATCCATTAGCCTTCTGACGCAATGAGCAAGCACATTGTACCATTAGAACACTGGAGTGATAGTTCCTGGAAATGGGCCTCAATACACCTATGTAGATATTGCACCAAAAACCAGACATTTGCAGCTAGAATAGTCATTTACCACATTAGCAATGTATATTAGATATTAGAGTGTATTTCTGATTAGTTTAAAGTTATCTTCATTGAAAAAAACAGTGCTTTTCTTTCAAAAATAAGGAAATTTCTAAGTGACCCCAAACTTTTGAACGGTAGTGTACATCAGGGAGTCGCTCAGCGCCGGCATCATCCACCCCTCCTCATCCCCACTCGGAGCCGGGGTTTTCTTTGTCTCCAAGAAGGATGGGTCCCTGCGGCCGTGCATCGACTTCCGGGCCCTGAATGACATCACGGTGAAGGATAGATACACCCTTCCGCTCATGGACACTGCCTTTCACTCCCTCCAGGGGGCCACCTGGTTCACCAAGCTGGACCTCCGCAGCGCATACCATCTCGTTCGGATCCGGGAGGGCGATGAGTGGAAGACGGCTTTTCAGACGCCCAGCGGCCACTTTGAATACCTGGTCATGCCGTTTGGGCTCACCAACGCTTCTGCCGTCTTCCAACGGCTCATCAACGACGTCCTGCGAGATTTCCTGGGGGTCTTCGTATTTGTATACTTGGATGACATTCTGATCTTCTCCAGGTCTCAGGAGGAGCACCAAGCCCACGGGAGGCAGATTCTGCAGCAGCTGTTGGAAAACAGACTGTATGTAAAGGCAGAGAAATGCGAGTTCTTCGCCAAGACGACCTCTTTCCTGGGTTTTATCATCTCCCACGACCAGATCCTCCCCGACCCCGCCAAGGTCAAAGTGGTGGTCGAGTGGCCCACCCCGTCTTCCAGGAAACAGGTACAACAGTTTATCGGCTTTGCTAATTTTTACCGCCTTTTTGTGCCCAACTTCGGCGCCATCGTCGGCCCCCTGACCCGCCTCACCTCTCCCAAGGTGCCCTTCCAGTGGACCAAGGAGGCAGCAGCAGCATTTGAGACCTTGAAGACGGAGTTCTCCTCCTCCCGGGTCCTGACTCAGGTTGACCCCGCGCTGTAGTGCTTGGTTGAAGTGGACGCGTCTGATACGGGGGTGGGGGCAGTTCTGTCCCAACGTTCTCCGGCGGATGGGGTGAAGCGCCCCTGCGCCTTCTTCTCCTGGTGCCTGTCTGCAGCTGAGCACAATTATGACGTCTGCGACAGGGAGCTTCTGGCAGTAAAGCTCGCGCTGCAGGAGTGGCGTCACTGGCTGGAGGAGGCAGCACAGCCTTTTGTGGTCTGGACGGACCACAAGAACCTGGAGTATCTGAGGTCGGCCAAGCGCCTGAATGCCGCCAGGCATGCTGGTCTCTGTTTTTTGCATGTTTCAGGTTCACGATTGCCTACCGTCCAGGTTCCAAGAATGAGGTACCCGACGCACTGTCCAGACAGTTTGCCCCTGAGACCCCGGAGGAGCGGGACCACACCATCCTGCCCGACTCGTGTGTTGTGGGGGCGGTTTCCTGGTCCATCAGGGACAAGATCTGGAGGGCACAGGAGACCGAACCGGACCCTGGCGGCGGCCTGGCTGGGAGGCTCTTTGTGCCATCGACGGTTCAGGGGGATGTCATCCACTGGGCCCACACTTCCAAGCTCGCCTGTCATCCTGGCATCTCCTGGCTAGTGGACCTCCTTCAGCGCTCTTTCTGGTGGCCCGGACTGCAGAAGGACGTCTCCAATTACATCCGGGCCTGCCCCCAGTGCGCTACGAGCAAGACCTCGAACTCACCTCCTGCAGGGTTGCTCCATCCCCTGCCGGTCCCGGGCAGACCCTGGTCACATATCGCCCTGGACTTCATTACTGGCCTCCCCGTTTCTAATTCATACGACACCGTCCTGACTATTGTGGACCGGTTCTCCAAGGCCACTCACTTTGTGCCCCTCCATGGTCTCCCCAAGGCACGGGTGACGGCCGATCTCCTAATCCAACATGTGGTCAGACTGCACGGGATCCCAACTGACGTCGTATCTGATCGGGGGCCCCAGTTCATGTCCCAAGTTTGGAAGTGCTTTTGCAACGCCCTGGGGGCCACGGTGAGCCTCTCCTCCGGTCACCACCCCCAATCCAATGGGCAGTGTGAGCGCGCTAATCAGGAGCTGGAAGCTGCCCTGCGCTGCGCCACCTCCTCCAACCCATCCTCCTGGAGCTCTTACCTGGCCTGGGTGGAATATGCCCACAACGCAACACTGTCATCGGCTATCGGGTTGTCCCCCTTCCGGGCGTCGTTAGGCTATGATCCCCCTTTGTTCCCCGAGCAGGAGATCGAGGTAGCAGTTCCATCCATCCAGGTCCACCTGAGGCGCTGCCGGAGCCTGTGGACCAGAACGCGGGAAGCGCTTTTACGCATGGCGGCGCGCAACAGCACTACGGCTAATCGCCATAGGAAGCCTGCTCCCGGTTACCAGGTGGGCCAACAGGTCTGGCTATCAGCCCAGGACGTCAATCTCAAGGCTGAGAAGAGGAAGCTGGCGCCACGCTTTATCGGTCCCTTCACCATCGCTAAGGTAATTAACCCGGTGGCTGTGCGTTTGGCCCTCCCTTCCTCCCTTCGTGTTTGCCCCACGTTTCACGTTTCCAAGATCAAACCCGTGATCTCTGACCCTCTCTGTCCTCCTCCTAGGGCGCCTCCCCCTCCCGTGATGTTCGACGGCCACCCGGCTTGGGGGGTCGCCTCCATCCTGGATTCCCGGCGCCGAGGTCGTGGACTGCAGTACCTGGTGGATTGGGAGGGGTATGGCCCGGAGTGGAGATCCTGGGTGTGCTCTTCCTTTGTGCTGGATAGGGATCTTATCACGGAGTTCCACCGGGCGCACCCGGATAAACCAGCACCAGGAGGCGCCGCTCGGGGAGGAGAGTACTGTCACAACTCGCCGTCCTCTGTCATCTGCCTCAGCTGCGCGCACACCTGCGCCTCATCAATCACAGGATATTTAACCCACTTGGCCCAGAGCATCGGTCTGGAGCCGTCTGTTCAGCAACGCTCTCAATTTCCCGCAGGATCGTTCCTTCCCGACCTACAACATCACCTACCAGCAAGTAAGCTACATTATCTCTCACCTGTCTTCCAGTCTCTCCCCTGTGCACAGGTGGATTCCCTGGCGGCGGACTCCTCCCGTCCTCGCCTCCTCCTCTTCCTCCTCTTCCACTCCTCGTCGGGCGCGCAGCAGGGCGCTGTTTCCCTGGCTAGAGTTCCTTTGCCAACACCAGCCACCGTAACATCTGCAAGTAAGCAACATTCGGTACTTTTATCCCGCATGGTGAAGGGTAACTCATATCCATGTCTCTGCTCTATCCATAGGGTTGCCTGGCTGCACGGCGTGCCAATCTGCCCCCGGCGCTCCTCGTTCACCCACAGACCATTTACATTCCGCACACACGCATCCATACACCCATTGTTGTTGAATAAAGCCTTTAAATCTCACCTGAGCCTGCGTGCGTGTCTCCTGGGCCAGTAATTATGTCAGTTTCTTGCTTTTATAGAGAGATAGAGTGATATCTAATGTTTATCTCTATTTTTCCTTACCTGTTTTGTAGCGCAGCCAGGGGTGCACACTTGGTTGTTCTGCCACATTGGAAAACACACACTCATATTTCCATACCATATAAACTCACATCACATGCTTTGGATTTTGCAGTCAACAGACTTCACCACAACTGAATACAGAGAGGAAATGAGTACACTACTGTATGAATGAATAAGCAGAGGTTCAATGACTTGCTACTATGCACTGAAGCCATTCCAGTGATATGTGGGAGGCAACATATTGTTAAAGGCCCTTTCACACAGCACAGAGATTGCTGGGAGACCATTGAGAGCTCAAAAATTGCCCTGATCTCTCAAATATCTCCATCTGTGTAAATGTAAAAATCCTTGAGAAAATTTTAAAATCCTTGAGAGATCACTAAGAGACTACAAGAGATTGCTGAGAGACCAGAAGAGACCACTGAGAAACCAGGAGAGATCGCTAAGAGGCCAGGACAAATTGCTGAGGGACCACTGCGAGCTCGTTTGGCAGTCAAAGATTTCTAATGTTCTTCTACTCCATTTACACAGGGGTGGAGATTGTTGAGAGATCAGTGATAGATGAAAAAATGGCAAGATCTCTCAACAATCTTTCAATGATCTCTCAGCACTTACCAAGATCTCTCAATCTTCCAGTGATCTCCACACATTTCAGAGATTGTTCTGACCCTGTCCAAAACGATCTCTCAACTGTGGAGACTGTGGATATAGCTGGAAGATAATTGAGAGATCTGGCCATTTTTTTCATCTAAACGTGATCTCCACTCCTGCGTAAATAGAGTAGAAGAGCACCAAAAACCTCTGACTGCCACACAAACTCTCAATGATCCCTCAGTGACCTCTCCTGGTTTCTCAGTGGTCTCTCAAGGATCTTTCAAAGATCTCTATTGATCACCATGAAAATCTTGCAACAATCTCCCAAACATTTACACAGATGGAGACTGTTGAGCAATCAGGTAAATTCTTGAGCTCTCATTGGTCTCCCATAGATCTATGTGCTGTGTAAAGGGGGTATAAAACACTGTATTTTATTTCAAATCAATTTAGGGACCAAAACTGAGTTAAATATTGTAATGGCAGTAGTGAGCAGAATGAGTGACCATAATAATAAAACTGTAATATGTAGTAAACTTCCTACACATTGGGATGATTTTCCATCTTATTATCGTTGTCTTCACTTTAGGCGGTTTCTACTATGAAAAAAAAAAAATCACATTGTACACAGATTGCAGGTGTGTGTGTGTGTGTGCGTGTGTGTGTATGCTGACAGAGCATGGAGGTAATGACAGAGCTGGAATCTGTCCCATGGGTAGCTTTGCATCATTTATGGAGCTGGATGCTCCCTTGGGGGCAGCAACAATACGAGACCACCACTGAGCTCTCAGCTCTCGGGACTCATCAACCAGCAAACAACAGCTCAGTGCACCACGAGCTGAGCCATGCAGTGCACATTCTTGTTTGTGTGTTATGGTGTCGCTGTGTGCAGTACTTCTCTGTGGCCTCCACATGGGGTTTTGGATTCGGGTCCTCGGACTTGGAGCTGACGGCTTCCATCCGGGCAGGTTGAGGCATCTGATAGGATTTAGATTCTCTCTGCTGGGGAGCTTCTGTAGAGACACACAACACTCAGGATGGTCAAGGCTTTTAAACACAATTAGACTTCAACATGACCACTCCTTGTATTCTCATGAAGTTAATTCATGCATTTGGGTGTCATTAGACAGGTGAAATATCTAAGAGACTGACAATTTTTAAAGTGGATGTAGAACAAAGATTTCCAGATACATAATATTATTGAACATGTGGAAGGCCTCAGTTAAGAAACTGTCAGGGCAAATTAGTTTGACCATCTTCCTGATTAAGGTTTAAACCTGTTTGTGACTTAGTGTCCCTCACACAAAAAAAGACAGCGGGTAGATGAGGCTTCTGTGCTCACAGTCAGTGTTGTGCCTCCAAAATGACCAGATTAGGAATATTCTTTCTCAATGGCATCACTGGGATTCATAATTTAAACAAAAGCCCTGTACATGGGACATTGTATGCCTGTCCATAGTCATTATCAATAGTGCATAGCTAGCACACCATCCATCCATCCATCTATCTTCTTCTGCTTAATCCTTTTCAGGTCGCGGGGGGCTGGAGCCTATCCCAGCATCTTTGGGCGAGAGGCAGGGTACACCCTGGACAGATCGCCAGTCCATCGCAGGGCCACACAGAGAGACAGACAACCATTCACTCTCACAGTTATACCTAAGGACAATTTAGAATCTCCAGTTTGATGCCAATTAACCTAACTTGCATGTTTTTGGCACGTGGGAGGAAACCAGAGAAATCACGGAGTAAACCCACGCAGACATGGGGAGAACATACAAACGCCACACAGATCACTGTTGATCGGGCTAGCACACCAACAACTGATAAATTGATAACAAAGTGAAGACTACTGTAATATTAATAAAATAGAAACCACAATTTTCTCCCTGGACGTAGAGAAAGCCTTCGACTGGGTTAACTGGAAGTTCCTTATTAAAATTTTACACAAATTTTGGTTTGGTTTATCTTTTATAAACTGGGTTGAGACGCTATACAGCTGTCCCTCTGCATCAGTCAGAGCAAATGATCAAACTTCTTGAAGCTTTCCATGTCATCCACTGGGTACATATGGCAACATTCATCTGTCATCCTGCAGTATCTCACATACTCTCGCACGTCAGACCAGCCTTCTGGTGGCCCTCTATGGACAAGGATGCCCGTGAGCCTGCCCTCAGTGTTCCACCAATAAGATCCCCTCTATTCCACCCGCTGGTCTGCTTCAACCTTTACCCAACCCTGGCCATTCATGGTCCAACATTGCATTAGACTTCATCACTGGCCTTCCTGCTTCTAATAGGCACCCCACCATTCTCACCATCATTGACCAGTTTTCCAAAGCTGTTCATTTTGTTCCTCTGCCAAAGCTACCCTTTGCTAAGGAGAGTGCCGAGTAACTCACCTTTCCTGTAATCTGTCTGCATCATATTATTGTTTCTGACAGAGGTCCTCAGTTTCTCTCTCAAGTCTGGCAAAGCTTCAGCAAAGGTATTGGCCCAACGGTCAACTTGACCTCCAGCTACCACCCTCAGAGTAATGGCCAGTGCAAAAAAGTGCATGGCATCTTCCAAAGCAGTGTCATGCAAATTAGGTTTACTGGCAAAATGTACAAACTAGCAGTTGTTTGCGATAAACAAATCAAACAAGAACAATTTAAATAGCTCAACACAACTAATATTTCAAGTGGTTTCTCCAACTTCAATACAAAATGTCACTTTAAATGACTACTGCAGTTTTAGAATTGTTCAACCCCTTCATGACAAGCATCTTTAGTGCTTAACAAAGCACCCTTTTGCTGTTATTCAATTCAATTCAACTTTATTTATATAGCGCCATTTGACAACAACAGTTATCTCAAAGCACTTTCAACTGTAAGGGAAAACCCCACAATTGCAGAAAGGCCCCAGCAATCAGGCGATTCCCTGTGAGCAAGCACTTGGCGATGGTGGAGAGGAAAAACTCCCTTTTAACAGGAAGACGCCTCCAGTAGAACCAGGGTCAGGAAGGGGCAGTCATCTGCTGCAACTGGATGGGGATGAGGGGATACAGAAGAAGAAGAAAGAACAGACATATAGAGAGCAAACAACACGACGGAGACTCACTCGATGGGAGAGAACAAACAGATGTTAATGACCAGCAAAAATATTTCATTGAGAGTGAAGAAAGCAGGGAAGCCCAGTGCATTGTTTGAGGTCTCCTGGCTGTCTAAACATATGAGCAGCATAACTAAGGGAGGGTTCAGGGTCACCTGATCCCACCCTAACTATAGGCTATGTCAAAAAGGAAGGTTTTAACCCTATTCTTAAAATCAGAGATTGAGTCTAACTCCTGAATCCAGATTGGCAGCTGGTTCCACAGGAGAAGAGCTTGATAACTGAAGGCTCTCCCTCCCATTGTACTTTTGGAGATTCTAAGTATTACAAGTAATCCAGCATTTTGGGAGCGTAGTGCTCTGTTAGGATGATGAGGTACTATCAGATCTTTTGAATAACAAGGTGCCTGATTATTTAGAGCTTTGTAAGTGAGAAGAAGGATTTTAAACTTAATTCTAAATTCTATGGGAAGCCAATGAAGGGAGGCCAGAACCGGAGAGATGTGATCTCTTTCTAGTACCTGTTAAAACTCTTGCTGCAGCATTTTGGATCAGCTGAAGAATTTTTAAAGATGTTTTAGGACAAACTGATAATAAAGATGACATGATTTATGACCCAGAAGGCAGACACAGACTCAAGAATAAACTCAATTATCTTTATTGTGCAGTGTGTGTGTAAAATGTGTGTGTGTGTGTGTGTGCATGAATGTCACAGCCGGGGCGAGCAGAGCACCGTACAGACTGGCAACCCTAGGGAAGAGAAGAGACAGGGGGATTAGTGACAGCAAACGGGAGAGATGATTCAGTAATAGTCCAGTCTTACTGTAGGCGAGTTGGTGAGTCACACAGGCGAGGTCCCGAAGGCTCCAACCAGAGGGACAGTGTCTTCGGCCCTGGTTGCAGAGGAGGTGAGAGGTGAACTTGGTGCAGTGCAGGGTGAGCTCGGTCCGCTGCCAGGAGGAGGAGGTCCGCCGCCACGGATTTCCACCTGTGCACAGGGGAGCAGAGCGAAGCATGGAGATGAGGTTAGGAGTAGGCTTACTTGGCGTTGGGGAGCTAGGACTCCCAGAAGGATGACAAGGCGAAAAGGAATCACAGGAGATGGAACTCCGGAACATGCAGGTGATGAAGAGGTGAAGAGATCTTGCCAGACCAGGGAGCTTGACATCTCCGTGCAGACCTGAGGGCAGCACGGCTTAAGTAGGTAGGCTGATGAGGAGAGCAGGTGTGTGCGCAGCTGTGGAGGCAATTAGGCAACAGGCAGGCAGAGCAGATCACTACAGTCCTCCCCCCCCCCCACGTGACGCCTCTCGCCAGCCGATCCAACCTACCTGGGTGCGTCCGGTGGAAGTCCCTGATGAGCTGAGGATCCAACATGAAGGAGGGATGCACCCAGAACCTCCATTCAGGACCATAACCCTCCCAGTCCACCAGGTACTGGAGGCCACGACCCCGGCGCCGGACGTCCAGAATGGCATTGACTTTCCGCGCAGGGTTGTCATCGATCACAACCGGTGGAGGTGGCATCTTGGGAGGAGGGCACAGAGGGCTGGAGCAGAACGGCTTCACCTGGGAGACGTGAAAAGTGGAACAGATGCGGGGGGTGGGGGAGCCAGGCACACAGCCACAGGATTCACAATATGTGTAATAGCAAACGGGCCAATGAAATGCTGTGAGAGCTTCCTAGACTCAGCCTTGAGGTTGATATTCTTAGTAGAAAGCCATACCTGTTGCCCAACCCGGTAGGGTGGAGCCAAGGTCCTGCTGCGGTTGGCGATGGTGGAGTTGCAATCTGCCGTGCATCGCAACGCGGCCCAGGTAGCCTTCCACGGTGACAGTGCTTCAGATGGGCCAGCACCAAAGGCACCACGATATCTCCCTCCTCCTCGGGAAACAGCGGGGGGTTGTAGCCCAAAGAAGCCTCGAATGGAGACATGCCTACAGCAGATGAAACGGTGGTGTTGTGGGCGTATTCAACCCATGGCAGGTAGGAGCTCCAGGATGCTGGGTTAGCGGTGGTGACACATCGTAATGCTGCCTCCAGCTCCTGATTGGCACGCTCTCATGGGCCATTGCTCTGTGGGTGGTACCCCGAGGACAGGCTCACCACAGCCCCAGTGGCATTGCAGAAGGCTCTCCATACCTGCGAGACAAACTGGGGTCCCCGGTCGGACACTATGTCCAAGGGAATACCGTGAAGCCACACCACATGAAGGACAAGCAGATCCGCATTCTCCTTAGCCGTGGGCAGACCCTGCAGGGGAATGAAGTGGGCTGCCTTGGAGAATCTGTCCACTATGGTGAGGATGACGGTGTTGTTTGCAGAGGGTGGGGGGCCGGTGATGAAATCAAGAGCCATATGGGACCAGGGCCTGCTGGGGATAGGAAGAGGATGAAGCAGGCCAGCCGAAGGAGAGGAGGACGTCTTGCCGGTGGCACACTGGGGACAGGCGCGGATTTATTCCCCAACATCCTTCTGGAGCAATGGCCTCCAAAAGATCCTTTGTAATAGGGTCACTGTGTGTGCCATCCAGAGCTTGGAGGAGTGGGCCCAATTTATCACTTCACCCCGGATGGCAGAAGGCACATACAGCCTCCCCGCTGGCCCCCCGCCCAGGTTAGCCTCAGTCTCCTGCGCTCTAAGAACCCTCTCCTTAATACCCCACAAGAGGGTGCCCACGATGCATGATGGAGGGATGATGGGGTGAGATGATGCCTCCACAGCATCTGAGGCGAATTGCCTAGATAGTGCATCGGGCTTGGTGTTCTTAGATCCCGGGCGGTAGGTGATGGTAAAATCGAACCTGCCAAAAAACAGGGGCCAGTGGGCCTAGCGCGCGTTCAGACGCTTGGCCATCCTGAGGTATTCCAAATTCTTGTGGTCGGTCCATGCGATGAATGGCTGGGAGGCCCCCTCCAGCCAATGGTGCCACTCCTCCACAGCCAGCTTCACCGCCAGGAGCTCCCTGTCCCCGATGTCATAGTTCCTTTCCGCCGGGGAGAGACGGTGGGAGAAGAACGCACAGGGGCGAATCTTGTCATCCACAGGGGAGCATTGAGACAAAATTGCTCCCACGCCAGAGTCCGAAGCGTCCACTTCCACCAAGCACTGCAGAGCAGGGTCCACCTGGGCCAGAATCGGAGGAGAGGAGAATATTGATTTCAGTGCCAAAAAGGCAGCCTCAGCCTCCTCCGTCCACCGGAAGGGCACCTTGGTGGAGGTGAGGCGAGTAAGAGGAAGGGCAGTAAGACTGTAATTTTTTATGAAGCGGCGGTAGAAGTTGGCGAATCCCAGAAACTGCTGTAATTGTTTCCGGGATGAGGGAGTTGGCCACTCTACCACCGCTTTTACCTTGGCCAGATTGGACATGACTTCGTTGTGCAAGATGGCAAATCCCAAAAATGAAGTAGATGAAGTGTGGAGCTCACACTTCTCTGCCTTCAAGAACAGTTTGTTCTCCAGCAGCCGCTGCAACACTCGCCTGACATGCACTTGGTGTTCATCGAGAGACTGAGAAAAAATCAAAATATCATCAAGGTACACAAAGACGAACGAGCCCAGAAAATCCCTCACCACATCGTTAATTAACCGCTGGAACACAGCGGGAGCATTGGTCAGCCCAAATGGCATGACGAGGTACTCAAAATGGCCACTGTGGGTACGGAACCCCGTCCTCCATTCGTCTCCCTCTCGAATTCACACCAGGTGGTAAGCATTGTGGAGGTCCAATTTTGTGAACCAGGAGGCCCCCTGGAGGGAGTCGAAAGCCATGTTGATGAGTGGAAGTGTGTACTTAATCACTTTAATGGTGATATTGTTGAGTTACCGGAAATCGATGCAAGGTCTCAGAGAGCTGTCCTTCTTGTCCACAAAGAAAAATCCCGCCCCCACTGCCAAGGACGATGGGTGAATTATGCCAGAGCTCAGGGATTCTTTAATATAGGTTTCCATGGCCTCCCGCTCCGGGACAGACAGGCTGTAAAGCTGACTGGATGGTAACGGAGCCCCAGGCCGGAGGTTAATGGCACAGTCGTATGGGCAGTGGGGGAGAAGAGACAGTACTTGGGACTTGCTAAAGATGGCCCCCAGATCGTGGTATTCCTGGGGAACCCGGGATAGGTGTCAGGCAGGGGGGTGTCGGGGCACCGAGAGGCACAGAGGGTGAGCATGCGGCGGACTGAAGACAGGCACTTAAGCAGAACGAACTCCAAGCGATGATGTTCCCAGAGCGCCATTCAGTGGATGGGTTGTGCAACTGGAGCCAGGGATATCCCAAAATGACTGGGGAGGTAGAGACTGGAAGCACAAACAACCTCAGCTGCTCACAGTGACTACCAGACACAATAACAGAGACCGGGGCAGTTTGTTTTGACACCAAAGCCAGTGGAGCCTTGGACAGAGCGATGAGCTTTAACGGTGTCTTTAACTGGTGGCAGGCAAGCCCCAGTCGGGTTGCCAGATCTTCGGAAATGAAACTCTGCTCGGCCCCTGAATCAATGAGTGCATGTGTGGAAATCTCTAGATAGTTGTGAACAAAACGAATGGGTAGCAGGAACTTAGTGAGGGGATTACTTTGAAGTGAGTCCGTGAATCCCCCTACTGCAACGCACGGACTTCCTCTTTTGGTCGGATGGGGCAAGTAGCTAGCTCATGATCCTCACTGCCACAATATAGGCATAGACCCAACTCCCGGCGGCGCTGTTTCTCTGCCGGCGGCAACTTAGACTGACCCACTACCATAAGCTCAGGGGAATCCAGTGTATCAGATGGAGGAAGGGCCAGCAGGCGGAGCTGTGGGGAGCGGTGAAACTAAGTGCCCGAGTGGCCGGAAGATCTACGCTTGCTGGCCCGCTCCCTTAGCCGATTGTCTAAGCTAATGGCCAGGGAAATGAACTCAGTTAATTTACTGGGTTTATCCAGATGGGCTAGCTCGTCCCTCAGGCTAGGGCTAAGGTTACGGACGAAGATGCTGCAAAGGGAGGCATCCTCCCACCCCACCTCTGTGGCTACCACCCGAAAGTCTACGGCATAATCGGCTACCGATTTGTTACCCTGTTTTAAGTTGAGTAACCGGGTGGTGAGCACACTCTCGGTCCGAGTGATCAAACACCTCATTAAACTCACTCACAAATTGATCATAGGTTAAATTAGCATATTGAGCCCTAGACATAACCACGTAGCCCAGGTTAAAGTGCTCCCACCCACCCAGGAGATTGACTACATAGCCTATGCGGCTATGACTGGTGGGAAAATCCCCTGGGCCCGCTGGAAAACTATCCCACATTGTAATAGGAAGCCCCTAGCCTCTCCTAGCTTACCGCTGAAGCGTGTGGGTGTGGGAACTGGAGTCAACTGGGATGATGGAGACGGGAAGGGATGAAGCTAGCTGGTCCGGCTGTGCTACCGGGAGCTGGTGGGAAGGACTGAGGAGCTGACAGGCGATCCAGGTGTGAGTTAATCTGGACTAGCTGTGTGAGTATTACCTGTTGTTGATGGGATAATTAGTCTACTCGAGCCTCTAAGATGTTAACTTTGTGCGCTAACGCACTGTCTGCTGGGTCGTTTAGACGGAGATGTACTGACATGATTTATGACCCAGAAGGCAGACACAGACTCAAGAATAAACTCAATTATCTTTATTGTGCAGTGTGAGTGTAAAATGTGTGCGTGTGTGCATGAATGTCACAGCCGGGGCGAGCAGAGCACCGTACAGACTGGCAACCCTAGGGGAGAGCAGAGACAAGGGGATTAGTGACAGCAAACGGGAGAGATGATTCAGTAATAGTCCAGTCTTACTGTAGGTGAGTTGGTGAGTCGCACAAGCGAGGTCCCGAAGGCTCCAGCCAGAGGGACAGTGTCTTTGGCCCCGGTTGCAGAGGAGGTGAGAGGTGAACTTGGTGCAGTGCAGGGTGAGCTTGGTCCGCTGCCAGGAGGAGGAGGTCCGCCGCCACGGATTTCCACCTGTGCACAGGGGAGCAGAGCGAAGTGTGGAGATGAGGTTAGGAGTAGGCTTACTTGGCGTTGGGGAGCTAGGACTCCCAGAAGGACAACAAGGCGAAAAGGAATCACAGGAGATGGAACTCCGGAACATGCAGGTGACGAAGAGGTCTTGCCAGACCAGGGAGCTTGATGTCTCCATGCAGACCTGAGGGCAACACGGCTTAAGTAGGTAGGCTGATGAGGAGAGCAGGTGTGCGCGCAGCTGTGGAGGCAATTAGGCAACAGGCAGGCAGAGCGGATCACTACAAAAGAGTTACAATAGTCTAATCTAGAGCAAACAAAAGCGTGGATTAGTTTCTCAGCATCACTCTGAGACAAGCTGCTCCTAATCTTGGCAATATTATGCAAATGATAGAAGGCAGTCTTAGTAACAAGTTTAATATGCGAGTTAAAGAACAGCTCTTGATCAAAAATAACTCCATAGTTCCTCACAGAACTATTAAGAGAGAGTAACCACATCCAAACTAAGAGTTTGATTACGACCAGCTGCAAATGTGATGCATAGCCAGACACCAGCTTCTGGCAGTGTATTTGTTTTTTGTTACTTATTTGTACCCGTGGGTAGATTTGTTTTGTAGTCTGGTGACAAGCCACCAGCTGTATGTAGGTAGCGGTAGGTATGTAGGTAGGTATGTATGTACACGCTTCACCATTGTATGCTTCATTCTTCATCCTTCAGACATACTGCTGATCCATAGGCCCAAAAAGATGGCTCCAGTTTGCTCAAAACTACAGATACATCTCAAAAAACTAGAAAAGCACTCGGAGAGCGCAGACCTCCGCCAAGCGGCACAGTTCCCCCCATACAGTGTTTGTGTGTACGTTTTCAGATTCCCTGATCATGAAAAGATATGACTAGCAATTGGATTCACAATGATTATTTGTTTATTTGACATTGACAGTGCAATAAACAGACAATTAATGAATGACAATCAATGTGATAGTGATAGGATTAGTGGTTCAGTAGTGTAAAACGGGACTATAAGGGACGACGGGTTAATAAGGGACACTTTTCTGGGAAATGTTTTAAATGTAATTCTGCTTTTTTTATTTTGAGCAGGACGCTGAGTTGTGTTGTTATTGTCAAATATCCATGAATCCTTCATCAAATCTAGGCGGAAGCAAAATTAAAAAAGCAGAATTACATTTAGAAAAGTGTCCCATATTACCCCGCCGTCCCTTATAGCCCCATTTTACGGTTGTAAAAGCATTGCCTCCTTGGCGGAGGTAATAAACAGAAGCGTTGGTGTGTCCATCTCCTCCACTGACGGATGCAGATTGGTTAGACAGGTTGCTGTGGGTTTTATATTATATTGGGGTTGCGCTCCGCGGCAAAACAGAATTTAGAATCTTCCCCGGCAGAGAGGTCGTTTTTACGCAGCGCCTATAGCTGGGTGGGGAATTTGTGGCAAATAATCGGGCGGCGGACAGGTGGCCGTGTCAGGTTTTGCAGCGTGGCGCAAAAACATGCACGCTGGCGGGCCCAGGCCAGCAGTGTTTTCCGCGTGCTTTTGTGCCTAAAACGTTGAAGAACGCGGAGTTTGTGTTGGTCATACACGACGACCAGCGCAATGTGCGCAGCGCCTATGGCTGGCACAGGCACGCTGGCGGGCCAAGGTCACCAGTGTTTTCCGCATGCTTTTGTGGCTAAAACGTTGAAGAAGGCGGAGTTTGTGTTGGTCAGACACGACGCCCAGCGCCCTCCATTGCGCCTGCGCACATGTTGAAAATGGCCGTATGTCACAGTGTGGAAAAATGCTTTAAAAAATTCCTGTATGCAGACGGTGATGCGGATCATCCCCAAAATTTAATCAGTTCTTCCTTGTACCATTTCCAACAACGCCTGAAAGTTTCATTGAAATCCGTCCAAAAGTTTTTGAGTTATCTTGCTAACCAACAGACAAACAGACAGACAGACAAACAGACAAACACACAGACAAACACACAGACAAACCCCGGCAAAAACATTACCTCCTCCTGGCCTTTCGGCCTGGCGGAGGTAATTAGAATATCATGAAAAAGTTCAATATTTTTTATCATATCAGAAAGTGAAACCCATATAGTATATAGATTCATTACACAGAGAGTGATATATTTCAAGTGTTTATTTAATTTAATTTTGACGATTATGGCATACAGCCCATGAAAACCCCAAATTCAGTTTCTCAAAAAATTAGAATATTACATAAAATTAATTTTAAAAAATAGTTTTTTTAATACAAAATGTGGACCGACTGAAAAGTATGTCCGTGTGCACACTCAATACTTGGTCGGGGCTCCTTTTGGGTTAATTACTGTATCAATGTGGCGTGGCATGGAGGTGATCAGCCTTCATGCCCCGACCAAGTATGGAGTGTGCACATGGACATACTTTTCAGTCGGTCCAAATTTCTATTAAAAAACTATTTTTTTAATTAATTTTATGTAATATTCTAATTTTTTGAGAAACTGAATTTGAGGTTTTCATGGGCTGTAAGCCATAATCATCAAAATTAAAATAAACACTTGAAATATATCACTGTCTGTGTAATGAATCTAGAATATATGGGTTTCACTTTCTGAAATGATTGACAAAAAATATTGAACTTTTTCATGATATTCTAATTTTTTGAGATGTACCTGTATGTACAGTGGTGTGAAAAAGTTTTTGACCCCTTCCTGATTTCTCAAATTTTGCATGTTTGTCACACTTAAATGTTTCAGATCATCAAACAAATTTAAATAATAGACAAAAATAACACAAGTAAACACAAAATGCAGTTTTTAAATCAAGGTGTTTATTAAAAGGGGAAAAAAAAATCCAAACCTACATGGCCCTGTGTGACAAAGTGATTGCCCCCTAAACCTAATAAGGGCTGCTCGCAGAGATAGCAAAAGACGTGACGACCTGATAGTATTGAATGCAAAAGACGCAATAGACTTACACAATGGTCCCCTCCGGTATACAACTAGGAAAATACCGGTAGCTACGGAGGGTGAGAATATGTATGGGTACATAATCATACCATGTAGGATAACTAAATAGACGGTTATGCTGTTTCATTCCATCTAGCTGCAATGCTCCGCACTGTGTTTGTTTGTATATTTATATATTTATTCCATCTAGCGACAATGCTCCACACTGTGTGTTTATATATTTACATATTTATTCCATCTAGCTACAGTGCTCCGCACTGTGTGTTTATATATTTACATATTTATTCCATCTAGCTACGGTGCTCCGCACTGTGTGTGTTTATGTGTTTGCATATTTGTTCCATCTAGCTACAATGCTCCACACTGTGTGTGTTTATATATTTGCATGTTTGTTCCATCTAGCCGCAATGCTCCGCACTGTGTGTGTTTATATATTCATATATTTATTCCATCTTGCTACAATGCTCCACACTGTGTGTGAGTTTATATATTCACATATTTATTCCATCTAGCTACAATGCTCTGCACTGTGTGTGTTTATATGTTCATATATTTAGTCCATCTAGCTACAATGCTCTGCACTGTGTGTTTATATATCTATATATTTATTCCATCTAGCTGCAATGCTCCGCATCGTGCGTCTATATATTTATGTTTATATGTACATATGTATACTCGCTGCTCTTGTTTTTTTCTTGCCTTCTGATTGTTGCTCTGAGCGTTGCTATCCCTGTGCTGTTGCAATCCTGGAATTTCCCCATTGTGGGACTAATAAAGGCTTATATCTTATCTTATCTTATCTTATCTTACCTTATCTTATCTTATAACTGGTTGACCACCCTTAGCAGCAACAACTGCATTCAAGCGTCCGCGATAACTGTGCTGTGGAGGATTTTGTCCCACTCATCTTTGCAGAATTGTTGTAATTCAGCCACATTGTGTGTGTGTGTGTGTGTGTGTGGGGGGGTTCAAGCATAAACTGCCTTTTTAAGGTCATGCCACAGCATTTCAATCAGATTCAGGTCAGGACTTTGATCAGGCCACTCCAAAGTCTTCATTTTGGTTTTCTTAAGCCATTCAGAGGTGGACTTGCTGGTTTGTTTACGATCATTGTCCTGCTGTAGAACCCAAGTGCGCTTCAACTTGAGGTCACAAACAGATGGCTGGACATTTTCCTTCAGGATTTTTTGGTAGACAGCAGAATTCATGGTTCCATTTACCACAGCAAGTCTTCCAGGTCCTGGAGCAGCAAAACAGCCCCAGACCATCACACCACCACCACCACCATATTTTACTGTTGGTATGATGTTAATTTTCTGAAATGCTGTGTTACTTTTACGCTGGATGTAATGGGACACACACCTTCCAAAAAGTTCAACTTTTGTCTCGTCAGTCCACAGAGTATTTTCCCAAAAGTCTTGGGGATCATCAAGATGTTTTCTGGCAAAACTGAGACGAGCCTTTACGTTCTTTTTGTTCAGCAGTGGTGTTCGTCTTGGAACTCTGCCATGCAGGCCATTTTTGCCCAGTCTCTAGAAATGGCTAGAAAATTGAACTCAGTTTTCCAAAGATGTCATAAACCACAGTTAATTTATGTTTTAACAGGGGGGCGATCACTTTTTCACACAGGACCATGTAGGTTTGAATTTTTTACCCTTAATAATAAACACCTTCAAATAAAAACTGCATTTTTTGTTTACTTGTGTTATCTTTGTCTAATATTTAAATTTGTTTGATGATCTGAAATACTTAAGTGTGACAAATACAAACTAGAAAAGCACTCGGAGAGCGCAGACCTCCGCCAAGTGCCACAGTTCCCCCCATACAGTGTTTGTGTGTACGTTTTCAGATTCCTTGACCATGAAAACATATGACTAGCAATTGGATTGACAATGATAGAATTAGTGGTTCAGTAGTTATTCACGAAAATCGCATTTTCCGTAATGGCGGTTTTCTTCTGGACGGTGATCCGGATCACCACCAAAATGTAATCATCTGTAGGATACCCCCTTTCTGACAATGTCTGAAAATTTCATGAAAATCAGTCCATAACTTTTTGAGTTATCTTGCTAACAAACAAACAAACAAACAGACAGACAGACAGACAGACAGACAGACAGACAGACCGACAAACCAAAGCCGATGAAAACATAACCTCCTTGGCGGAGGTAAAAAATGAGAAATCAGGAAGGGGGCAAACACTTTTTCACACCACTGTAAATAAGCCAAAGAGGTTTTGGGATTTTGTTCTGTGAAGCAATGAGACAAAACTGGAACTTTTGGGGTCTATGGATCAGCAATATGTCTGGTGGAGAAAGGATGAAGCATACGATGAAGAGAACACCATGCCTAAAGTAAAACGTGGCGGTAGCACAGTGATGCTCTGGGGCTGCTTCACTTAATCTGGCACTGGAAACCTGCAGTGTGTGGAGGGCAAGATGGATTCAATTAGGTATCAGGAAATCGGGAGAAAATGTCATTCCGTCTGTGAGGAGATGAATCTTGAGCGCCATTGGACCTTCCAACAGGACAACGATCACAACCATACCTCAAAGGTCACTAAGGCTTGGTTTCAGAAGAAGTCTTGGAGGAGAGTGGCCATCACGGTCACATGAATTGAACCCCATTGAAAATCTTTGGTGGGATTTGAAAAAGGTAGTGGCAGCACACAAACCCAAAAATATTATTAAAGTAGAGACCTTTGTCCAAGAGGAATGGGTTAAGGTTGCTCAGAATGCTGCTTCTGTGAATGCAAATTTCCCAGAGGGAGTCATCCCAAAGGGATTAATAAAGTTAAGTCTAAGTCTAAGTCTAAGAAGCTGGTGTCTCGCTATGCATTATGTTTTGTAGAAGGTCATAACAGCAAAAGGGTGCTCTACTAAGTACTAAAGATGCTTGTCATGAAGGAGTGGAATAATTTTGAGACTGCAGTAGTCATTAAAAGTGGCATTTTGTAGTGAATTTTGAGAAGCTACTTGTAATATTAGTTGTGTTGAGCTATTTAAATTGTTCTTGTTTGATTTGTTTATTGCAAATAGCTACTGGTTTGTACATTTTGCCAATAACCCCCCCAGTGGGGGTTGAATAATTTTGATTGCAATTGTGACCTGGGTGGAATACACTCACAATTCGGCCACCTCCTCTGCCACAGGGGTGTCTCCGTTTGAGGCCTCGTTGGGGTACAATCCTCCCCTCCTGCGCATCACGGAGGATGAGATCACTGTCCCTTTCATCCAGCACCTCATCCGCCATTGCCAACACATCTGGAAAGCCTTAAGAGCCGCAGTCCTCTACACATCTGAACAGAACTCTGCCTTTGCTAACCGTCGGAGGGTTCTGGCCCCCAACTACACCATCAAGCAGAAGGTATGGCTATCTACTCGTAACATTCCTCTAAAAACTGACTCAAAGAAACTTCCTCTTCATTATATTGATCCATTCTCAGTTACTGAGATCGTTAACCCCTTTGCTGTGCACCTCAGTCTTCCTCTGTTTCTCTCTGTACCTTTGACCTTCCACTCTCACAGGACAAGCCTGTCTCCCCCAGTCCCCTTGGTACTCCCTCGAAACCTCCACCTCCTCCCAAGATGGTCAACGGGGCTTTGGTCTACACTGTCCATCGAATCTTGGACGGTTGCTGCAGGGGGTAAGGTTTTCAATATCTGGTGGACTGGAAGGGATACTGGAAGAGATATGCACATCCATCTGCATTGCTCTGCTTCACCTACCTGCTGTGAGAGCTGCTCTCCCCTGCAAAGAAGAAAAGGCATTTTACCTTGTTTATAATATTGTTTAGACCTCTGATCTCTATTAAAAAAAAACAAAACCCTGGATATCACATGCCCCATTAGCAAGTACAGAGCCGAGTAAAGCCACCTGGCTGCCATATTAGTACGCCCAAAACGCTCAGTGAGTCAGTGGAGAATGAATGGATTTAGTAGTAAACGGTGCCACTTTTTTCTCAATAACTACACAGCTTATAATCTTGCACAACCGGTGAACTATAGAAATCAAGTTGACATTATGTTTAGCGACCGTGGAAAAGCTGGATAATTGGAAAAGTCAAGCCAAGGTGAGTAGTTCTATGAGAAATACATACAGTAAGTGTGTTTGGCATGTCGTCATAATAATAGTCCTAATGATAGTCCTATATGAGTAAATTAAAATATTATGCAGTGCTTTATTCTTACTATTAAGTGCCTAGGCCAAATCTAATTTGCAAAATATGGGATCACAACCTTTTCACAAAGTTCCAATTTAAATTGAGGTAAAAATCTGAAAAAAAAGACCTCACATATTTTCTGTGATGATGTTGATCTAGGCCTTGCAATACATAGCCTACTTAACTAGCATAACCATATATCACTCTATATCCTGGAATTTCCCCATTGTGGGACTAATAAAGGCTTATCTTATCTTATCTTATAAAAGCAAGAAATTTCTGTGTGTCTGTCTGTCTGTCTGTCACGTTCATAGGACATCATAGGACGTCCTATGAACAGGTTCAGGTTCAGGTTACTTTATTTGTACCCGTAGGTAGATTTGTTTTGCAGTCAGGTGACATCCATATTTACAAACCACAATTACATTCAACATGAACACAAACACAGGCACACATGCAGCTGACTATAAACACGATAAAAGTACTCCAGGCTCCACCAATCAGGACATAGGACAAAGAGATAAGAGAAAAAACAAAGAGATAAGAGAGAAGGGTCATATTAAAAAGTTAAAGACTAGTCAAAGAGGTTAAAAACTCAAAAGTCTAAAACCCAATAAAAGATTTAGAACCCAAATAAAAAACCTACAAAAATAAGTAAATATAAAATAAAAATTAATAAATAGGTAACTAAATTATGTGCAATATATTGTTATATCTTGTTCAACTCTTTGACAGCAGCAGGAACAAAGCTGTTTTTGTAGCGCTGGGTTTTACTTTTTGGGACAGCAAACTTCCGTCTGGAGGGAAGAAGCTGAAAGTGGCAGTGCAAAGGGTGGGAGTCATCATTTAAAATGGAGGTAGCAATCCTCTGTACCTGTCTGGTGTACAGGGATGTCAGGCTCAGCTGTGACTCACCAAGCAAACGACTGGGCCATCTAACTACCTGATCCAAGGATTTCCTCTGTTTCAGTTTTGTCTGACCAAACCATGACACTAAAGAAAAGGATAAAACAGATTCAATAAAAGCCCGATAAAACATTGTTATTATGGTTCGGTCAATTTGGAAGCATGCAAGTTTCCTTAAACAATGCAAATGTTGCTGACCCTTTTTGCACACCCTTTCACAGTTCTCTTCAAAGTTTAAATTACTATCAATAATCGTCCCAAAATATCTGTAAGATTGCACACATTCAGTGGTCTGGCCTTTTAGTACAGTGACTTTGTGCCTGGGAGTTTTCCTCCTAAAGTCAATAATCATATCTTTAGTTTTTGTCATATTCAGCTGCAGGTAGGAATCCTCACACCAGTGAACAAAATCATCAACTACTGGGCCGTGGCCACTCTCACCATCCTGGAGGAGACTGACAACAACTGAATCATCAGCATACTTTATATTGTGTCTGTTGTCATGTCTGTTCCGACACATGATTGTGTACAGGATGAAGAGTAGTGGTGACAACACACACCCCTGAGGAGAGCCAGTAGAAGAACACTTTTGGTCAAACAATGTTCCATTGACCCTCACTCTCTGTGTCCTGTTGGTTAAAAAATCCAGAATCCAACCCACCAGATTATTACTCAAATCAAATTGTTGCAGGAGCCTTTCAACTAAAATATGAGGTTGGATTGTATTAAAAGTGAAAGAAAAGTCCACAAATAAAAGCCTGGCGTGTGTCCCATTAAAATCCAGATGTTTAAAAAGCATGTTAAACAGAGTGACAGTGGCATCCTCCACTCCTCTGTGAGGCCTATAGGCAAACTGCTAAGGATTCAATGCATGCTCAGTCTACTTTAGGACCTCACATCTGACCAGTTTTTCAAAAATTTTCATTAAAATTGAAGTCAAAGCAACTGGTCTAAAATCATTTACTGTTTTTGGACAGCTGGATTTTGGAACGGGGACAACCACAGCATCTTTCCAGATCTTAGGCACATGTTGTGTCTGTAAGGACTTATTAAAAATGTAGTGAAATACAGGACTCAGTTCATGTGCACAGGACTTTACCAAGCGCCCACATATATTATCAGGGCCCTGACTTTTGTTCACTTTTACAGCACGGAACACCCTTTTAACATCCTGCACCTCAATATTAAAGTGCTGATTGTCTTTGAGTTTCTGTTTCAAATCTTGGGTTTCAGTGCTAAAATCAAAGGAATCAAAACGACCATAAAAACAATTAAGAGCATTAGCCAGCTCTGAGTCTGAGTTAAAACCATCTAAAAACACACGATTACTGCGCTCTGTGCTCTGAAGGCCTGCAATAGTTTTCATACTAGCCCATGCTGAACCAAGCTTCTTTGCTGCCATCTTGCTTTCCAACTCTGATTTATAATTCTGTTTTGCTCTTAAAATTTTGGACTTCAGCTCTTTTGTGGCAAACTGCAGCTCAGAAACAACCCCCTGTTTAAAGGCAAGTGCTTTCCTCTGTAAGCAGGATTTAACTGATTTAGTAACCCATGGCTTGTTGTTGGGATATATTTTGACACGTTTAGATGGAACGATCATGTCCCTGCAGAAAGCCATGTATGAGCATGTCACGTCCACTAAAGAGTCCAAATCTTCTCCGCAGGCCAGCATGAACACCTCCCAGTCCGTACAGCTAAAGCATTCCTGGAGGCAGTGCACTGAATCCTCTGTCCACACGTCTATGTCTCTGGTCTTTGCCTTGTCTCTTCTGAGAGCAGTTTTATATGTGGGCAGCAAATGTACACAGTTGTGATCTGAGGATCCTAAAGAAGGAAGGGGAATAGATTTATAGGCCCTCTCTATGGATCCGTAGCACAGGTCCAATGTCTTTTTTCGCCTGGTTGGGCAGGAGACATACTGATAAATGTTTTTAAGTGTCTTTTTAGCGACACATGGTTAAAATCCCCAAGGATAAAATTTGGAGCCTCTGGGGAAATCAACTGCAACTGCTGGACCACATCAAAGACGGTGCTGGAGGCAGAGGCAGCATCCGCTCTTGGGTGAATATACACAGTCGTTATGAAAAGTTGGGGGAACTCGAGGGGCAAATAAAAAGGGCGTAGTGACATGAACAGAAGCTCCACATCTGGTGTACAGATGTGCTCTCTGACCGTGACAGATATACAGTACTGTTTATTAATATATAAACATACGCCGCCCCCCCTGACGTTTCCCCGTTACCTCTTCCGGCCGATCCAAGCGAAGTGAGGCTCCAAAGCCGTCAATACACAGGTCCGGGTCCCCGTCATGCGCCGTAAGCCATGTCTCCGTGTAAGCCATGACACAGCAGTTCTTGAAATCCTTCTGATATCGGATACTTCCTTGAATTTCATCCACTTTATTTCTCAGGGATTGTATGTTCCCCATAATAATGGAAGGAAGAGGAATGCGGTTAAGGTGATGCCTCCTCAGGTTTAATCTTACGCCTCCACGCTTTCCGCGTTTCCTCCTCTTGTCTCTCTTTTCATCGCTGTGCCCATGAAAATCTCTTAAAATAAAGTCCGGCAGTTGTGGCACAGGCTGAAACACAGATGCTACATTATCCATGTTTAAATGCAGTAACATGTCTCTGGAATACTGCATTCTTCCCGGCGTGATCGCGCTTACCTCCCAGACAAAGAGCCGGTAAGAAAGAAGCCACAATGCAAAAACAAGAAGGAAATCCATACTGATGGAACCAGGGAGCTCTTCGTTATATAGTCCACAAACATTCAAGGGCAAAAACGGCACAGAGAATTACGTTAAAACACATTAAAGTGCATAAAAACAGAGACAAAGACGTTGAACTTTTTTCACCCACTGCTGGTCGCTGCGTGCGCATGCGCCCCTAACCATATAGACCATGTGTCTTTGAACTCAGGCATCTCATAGGACACATAGACCAGTGTTTTTCAACCTTTTTTAAGCCACAGCACATTTTTTACATTGACAAAATCCTGGGGCACACCACCAACCAAAATGACACAAAATGACCCTCTATAGCCTAACACAGTAAAAATAATAAAATATAGTTAGCAATACAGTTTCTAAATGTATTTATGCTCACTCAGTGTGAACCCTGGGCCTCTTTAGATGAACACAAAGCTGATATCCTGGCAGAAATGGAAGAAAGACACACACGGAGCTCTTCCTCAACAGCTCTCAGTCTCTCTCTGTTTTTAGTTTTTATCATAGTCAAGCTTGAAAAGTTCAGCTCACACAGATATGTATAATGAAAGATAGCTTTCGCTATATTGCCTTGAACTCACTGTCTTGTCTTTTTTCTTTCGTGTACCACTCATACTAGGGCCTTCTTCTTGGTCAGAATTTTGTCCAGAGCCTTGTTCGGACTTAGCCTTTCCCCTTGTCAAAAACTTCTACATCACTGTCACTGTGACCTGTCATGTGCAGCTCTAATTCTATTGTCTTTTTACAGGCAATTAGCCGTCTGCTGCCATCCAGTGACATAAAAGAGTGTTACTCTGACACTGGCCACAGTTACATGGGCAAAATTTCTTCAATCTGATTACAATTCAGATCAGAATTTTACTGTTTACATGGATCCTGAAAAAGCTGATCTGATTAGGACGTGCGTTTTCATGTGTCACAGGTTTGAACGGAATAAATCATTTTGACATGCGCAGGTCGACATTTCAACATTCAAAAAATAGTAGAAGAAGCAACTTCCGGTGTTAGCCAGCCCCGCTTCGTGTCAAAATTTACCTGTATTGTGTTATTCAGACTGTACTTTTGCTTCTGCTGGTCTCCATAATGAAGCTACAAGTACATACTTCTGCATATGACGAAAAGAGGGAGACAGCAGGACGATACAGACCAGTTTTGTTTTACTCCCGCTATGTTTTCCGCTAGCTGCTGCTAAGGCTGAAATACGTCACGTCGACGTGCGGCTGGTGTACAGACATGCGCAGTAAACATATTTTCTGCCCTGTGTTCGGAATAAGTGTTTTCATGCGCACCATTCGGATTAACAATCGGCATAACCCACCCCTCTCTATCGGAATGAAATTTTGATCCGAATGAGCGTAATCGGGTTAGAATATTCAGATTGCCATGTTTACATGAAGCATTTTTATTCCGATCAGGCTTTTAATCCGGTTACTTGTGTCCATGTAAACATAGCCACTCACTCGAGTAATTAAGTTAAATTGGATAATTTCCCACTGCACACCTAACGATCTCTCACGGCACACTAGTGTGCCGCGGCACATACTGTAGGTTGAAAATCACTGGATATCATGTGTTTTTGAACTCAGGCATCATAGGACACATAGACAAACGTGTCTTTATGATGTCAATAGACAAAATGTGTCTTTATGATGTCATTTAGACCATGAACTCAGGCATCATAGGAGGACTCGCGATGCCTATATGACGGCACATAGACAAATGTGTCTTTATGATATCATATACATCAAGCCTGCCTTCATGTCTTAATGATGTCATATACAGTGACAGACATCAGGCAACATGTCTTTATGATGTCATATACATCAAGGCTGCCTTCATGTCTTTATGATGTCATATACAGTGAGTCCATGACGGAAAGCCTCTTTTTGCTCAGATCTATTTTCATGATCCTGTCCATGAACTGGAATCACGACGCACCTATCCCTCAACCAGTGGTCTCAACTAAGAAGAAGAAGAAGAAGAAAAAGAAGAAGAAGACCTACCAGATGGAGCACAATAGAATGACGACAACTGCTGCATGTCAGAAAAGATGCCATGAAGATGAAACACCTGAGGTTCCAGCAGTACATTGCACCCGTTTGAGACAGGAGGACACCCTTCACCAGCATAGGGTACGACAGACTTTAAAGCACATTTCTAGGACATCATAGGACGGCCTATGATCTCTGCCTCATCATCATAGCGCGTCCTATGAACTCAGGCATCATAGTACGACTCGCCATGCCTACATGATGGCAAATGTGTAACCTTGATGAATGCCAGTCTACACTACAAATGTGTAAAATGCCAAGCAAAGCACTGATTTTCTCCGGGTGCTCCGGTTTCTTGGTTTCTACAGGCATGCACGGGCCTTCCTGAACAGGGTCAAAAGCCACTTTTTCAGGATTGTGCCCATGAACTGGAATTACGATGCACCTATCCGTCAACAAGTGGTTTGAATGAAGAACAAGAAGACCCACCAGATGGAGAGCAATAGAATGAGGAGAACTGCTGCATGTCAGAAAGGATGCCTTGAACATGAAACACCTCAGGCTCCACCAGTACGCCGCAGGCATGACTGTGAACAACACAGCCGTCTGAGACAGGAGGAGACCCTTCAGTGGTCTCCTCCTGTCTCAGACTGTCCTCCTATCCATTTTTATGTTTGGCTGCATACAAAAGCCATCACATGTGATTGCCACTTAGTACTGTGTTGCTATACCAACTGTCCTGTAACCGGCAAGAATTCTGTTCCAATGCATCCCCTCTACGGGCATGCATGGGTTTCTACGGGCATGCACGGGTATGCACTAGTTGAAATAATTTGTCACACTGTAATGAATAGGCCCAAATGGAGTAAAACTTAAGGCCTAATGCTAATTCTCATATAATTTATCAATTTTAGGATCCTGATACAAAACATGGCACCTTCCCTCCTGCTTACACATCCTGGACTTGGGACCAGGCAATGGTGCCGTTTAAGGTGATTGGTAATCAACAAAAATTGTCATGTAGAACTGATCCAGTGTTGATTGGTAGTCAATAGTCCATGATGAGCATCAGGAATAATTTAGCACAGATATAAACACTCCCAGATGATCAGAAATCAGAAGTCCTCCTTAGGTATCCTTGGTGATCACTATTCCTGGTAAGTATATTATAAATAATACCACCATCATGATCATTATGCACTGATGACCAGCATCACAAGCAAATTACAAGTTCACAAATATTTACATTGTATGATGACCAGCATGCTGAATCAATTAATTTATTCAGCATGCTGGTCATCATATTTTGCAAATTAGATTAGGCCTAGGCACTTAATAGAAAGATTAAAGCGCTGCATGGTATTTTAATTTACTTATATAGGACTATCATTAGGACTATTATCATGACAAAATGCCTCAAGACTGACTGCATGTATTTCTCACAGAACTACTCTCCTTGGCTTGACTTTTCCATCCTTCCTACGGCCGCTAAACATAATGTCAACTCAATTTCTATAGTTTACTAGTTGCGCAAGATTATAAACTGCGTCTCCATAACAAGAAGTTCCAAATCTGTTTATTGTTTGGGAAGTTATTGAGATAAAAGTGGCACCATTTACTACTAAACCCATTCATTCTCTATTGACTCACTGAGTGTTTTGGGTGTACTAAAATGGCGACCACAGAGTTTCCGGTGGCTTCACTTCTGCCAGCCAGTGAGCAATCCAGGTTTTTTTTTTTATAGAGATCAGTGGTTTAGACAGTATAATTACATGTCAGTTTTGATTTGTATGTTGTTTTATTCAGATTTTATGTAAATAAAAGTGTGCAAATGTGCCTGTTATTGCATAGAATGAGTTAGCTTCTAAATGTAAATTGTATGTCACAAAAACAAAGATGGAAGGGAATGATGACAACTTTCTAAACTTTTACACTGTAAACCATTAAAATAACATACTATCCAAGAACAGCATTTATGTTGTTCAATCAATTTTGAGTTAGATAGCTGATATACCAGGAAATTACTATTCCAATGAAGAAATGTGTCATAAAACCACAAGCTGACCTGACATGACACTCTATGTATCAGATGTAAATGAAGCCTATGACACATTTATAAACATTGTAACCACTCTTTATGAAAAAAACTGCCCATTAGTAAAAAAAAAGCTTAAACACAAATTTGCTGATAAGCCATGGTTAACCAAAGGACTACAAAAGGCGTGTAAAAAGAAAAATTTATTATATAAAGCTTTCCTAAAGAAAAGGACAAAAGAAGCAGAGCAGCGGTATAAAACATACAAAAATAAGTTAACATATATAATAAGATGTAGTAAAAGAGACTATTACAGTAAAGAACTGGAGAAAAACAAAGACAATATTAAAAATACATGGACAATACTCAACAGTATCCTTGGAAATAAAAGCAGAAATACAAGCAACCCAACTAATATTCCAAAAAATAATAAAACGACTCAGAGTGTGAATATAGCTTCACCTGTAGATGAATTTAATAATTTTTTTGTTAACATTGGACCTAATCTGGCCCGAGAAATACCCACTACGGTGCCCACAGGTGATACAATATGCAATAACACTGCCGTAAAAGACTCCATTTCATAAAGAACACAGACGAGAGAGAGGTCATTGAAATTGTTAAATCGTTCAAAAGTAAAACATCTACGGACTGTGATGGTATAGACATGCTATTAGTCAAAACTGTTATCGAATGCATAGTAAAACCACTGATGTATATCTGTAACCTGTCTCTCCAATCAGGTATATTTCCCAATGCAATGAAAATAGCTAAAGTAATTCCAATATACAAGACGGGCGACAGAGGGGAACTCTCAAACTATAGACCAATTTCACTATTACCGCAATTTTCCAAGATACTTGAAAAAATATTCTGTGAGAGAATTGACAACTTCATACTGAAGAATGATTTATTGTGTGAGCAGCAATATGGGTTCAGACACAAGAGGACAACTGCATATGCCTTAATGGAATTTACAGAAAAAATATCAACAGCCATTGAAAATAAAGAGTATTCAGTTGGAGTATTCCTAGATCTTAAAAAAGCATTTGATACAGTAGATCACAATTTATTATTAAAGAAACTACAAAATTGTGGTATTCGAGGGGTAGCACTGTCCTGGTTAAGTAGTTACTTAAAGAATAGATATCAGTATGTATGTGTTAGCAACAAAAACTCAGAGTTACTGAAGGTCACCTGTGGAGTCCCACAGGGTTCAGTTTTGGGACCATTATTATTCAATATGTATATAAACAATATATGTAAAGTTTCAGAAAAAATGGACTTAATATTGTTTGCCGATGACACTAATGTGTTATGCAGTGGAAACAATTTGGAACAACTTCTGGATACACTCGGAAAGGAATTAGGAAAGCTTAAACTGTGGTTTGATTCAAACAAATTAACGCTCAATTTAAGTAAGACAAAATTTATAGTCTTTAACAACCATCACAACAACCCAGTACCCAAACTCAGTGTAAATGGTGTAGAGATTGAAAGGGTATCTGAAACTAAATTTCTTGGAGTAATAATTGATAACAAACTGTGTTGGAAGTCACATATTAATTATATTAAAGGTAAAGTATCCAAATCAATTGCAATATTACACAGAGTGAAATATTTGCTGAATCAACCCACACTATACACCTTGTATCATTCATTAATACTCCCATACATGACATATTATAATGAAGTATGGGGAAATACATATAAAACAAACATATATCCACTCTTTATGCTTCAAAATAGAGCTATTAGAATAATAAACAAAGCAGCTTACAGGGAACCAACAAACCCACTTTTTCTTAAACAAAAAACTCTCAAGTTGAAAGATCTGGTTGACTTTAAAACCGCAATAATAATGTTCAAAGTGAAGAATTTATCACTGCCCGCAAATATCCAAAAGTTGTTCCAAACAAGGGAGAAACGATATCACCTCAGAGGAACATGTATATTTCAAAAGCCTACAGTGAGAACAACCACCAAGCAACACTGTATTTCAGTGCAAGGAGTCAGATTATGGAACGATTTTGGACCTGAATTAAAATCATGTACAACGCTTGGACAATTTAAACAAAAACTAAAGGAAGAAATACTCCAAACATATTTACAAGACGACATGTAAACTCACATAAGGATTGACATATCCAGCCTGTGTTGTGTTGTAGCTTAGTTTTTTTTTCGTTTTTTTTTTCTTTTTTTTTCTCTGTCACATTTTGTCTTAGATTTGTTTTTGAATAGTAACCGCTTAACTTAGCCTAGCTTAGTTTTCTTTTTTCTCTCAGTCACATTTTGTCTTAGCTTTGTTTTGAATTGTAATCGCTCTTGTCTTGTTTTCTCTTTTTTCTCTTTTGAATTCTTGGATGGAATATGGGTGGGCAATATAAGCTGAGGCTTCAGCCATCACCCATTTCGGATAACTTACGTGGAATTGTATAATAAGAGGAGTCTTTGTCTAATTTGACCTTGTTATATTATTCAGTTTCTTTTAACCTGTACTGTACTATCCGAAATAAATTCATTCATTCATTCATTCATTCACATATTTAAAAAGTGATGTTAGTATGAGTAATTGTACCCACATCAGTAATAGAGTTTTGCTATATCTTTGAACAGATCCTGTTTTCCACTCCTCCCTTTCTATTATAACAATCAATCCCTCAGTTATAACTGCATTAGAGGGAGCTAAGGAGGGAGATCAGAGAAGGCAAGGACAGCTTCAGGAAGAAGACGAAGGACAAGCTGCAACAGAGCGACATCGGCGGGGTCTGGAGAAACCTCAAAACCATCTCTGGGCTCCAGAATGCCTCCTCCCAGGCCACGGGGGCAGGGAGTGGGTGAACAATCTGAACCTGTTTTTAATAGGTTTGACCAACCGCCCTCCCCTCCGCCTGCACAACAACCACTGTTGCCTCTACTGTCATTGAGACCTGCTGTCCACCCCCCCTCCACCAACACCCCCCCACTCCCAGCACACAGCCCCCCAGCCCCAGCCTGACCCTCACTAAGACCCAGGTGAGGGCGGAGCTGAGGAAGATCAAGGCGAGAAAGGCCTCGGGTCCGGACTGCATCAGCGCAAAGCTCCTCAAGTCCTGCACAGATCAGCTGTGTGGGATTGTGGAGCACATCTTCAACCTGAACCTGAAGCTGGGGAGGGTGCCACAGTTGTGGAAAACATCTTGTGTGGTACCCGTACCAAAGACTTCCAACCCCAGAAACCTGAACAGCTACAGACCAGTGGCCCTGACTTCTCACCTGATGAAGACCCTGGAGAGACTGCTCCTTGCTCTCCTCCGCCCCCTGGTGGGACCAGTGATGGATCCACTCCAGTTCGCCTATCAGCATGGCATTGGGGTGGAGGATGCAGTGATCTTCCTCCTTCACCGTTCCCTGTTCCACTTGGAGAAGCCTGGGAACACGGTGAGGATCATGTTCTTTGACTTCTCCAGTGCTTTCAACACCATCCAACCGATGATCCTGAGGGACAAGCTGCTGTGCGCAGGGGTGGACCAGCACCTGTCATCATGGATCCTGGACCACCTCACAAACCGGCCACACTTTGTAAGAACCCAGGATTGTGTGTCCGACATGATCATCGGCAGTACGGGGGCCCCCCCAGAGAATGGTTTTGGCTCCCTTCCTGTTCACCCTTTATACTGCGGACTTCTCACACAACACAACACACTACCATCTACAGAAGTTCTCTGACAACTCTGCGATCGTCAGCCTCATCTCCAACAGAGATGAAGCTGAGTACAGAGGACTTATCCAGGACTTCGTGGACTGGTGCCATCGGAACTGCCTCCAGATCAACGCGAGAAAAACTAAGGAACTGGTGGTGGACTGCTGCAGGCAAGGACAACCCTTCACAGCACCAGTAAACATCCAGGGAACAGACATTGAGATGGTGACATCCTACAAGTACCTGGGTGTTCATTTTTTGGTGTACAAGGGGTGCTCCTGAAGACCTTCTACGATTCGGTGGTGGTATCAGCCATCACTTTTGGAGTGGTCTGCTGGGGCAGCAGCATCACAGCAGCCGATAGGAAGAGACTGAACAAACTGATCAAGAAAGCTAGCTCTGTCCTGGGGCAGCGCCTTGACCCAGTGGAGGAGATAGGAGAGAGAAGGATGGTGGCTAAGCTGTCATCTCTGCTGGAGTCCGAGTCCCACCCTATGCAGGACATACTGAATGCACTGAGGAGCTCATTTAGCAGTAGGCTACATCATCCTAGGTGCGCGACCGAGAGGTTTCGCAGGTCCTTCCTACCTACGGCTGTCAGACTTTATAACCTAAGCAGGGCTGCTCGCAGAGATAGTAAAAAAAAAAAAAAAATGTTACGACCTAATAGTATTGAATGCAAAAGACGCAACAAACTTACACAAAATGGTTCCCCTCCAGTATACAACTGGGACAATATCAATCGCTATGGAGGGTGACAATATGTATGGGTACATATTCATACTATGTGGGGTAACTAAATAGACTGTTATGCTGTTTATTCCATCTAGCTACAATGCTCCGCACTGTGTATATATATTTATGTGTACATATATATATTCACTGCTCTTATTTTCTTATCTTCTAAATTATTGCTCTGAGTGTTGCTATCCCTGTGCTGTTGCAATCCTGGAATTTCCCCATTGTGGGACTAATAAAGGCTTATCTTATCTTATTATTTCTTCTACATCACATTTAATTCAGTTTTGACTGTTTTGGTCACCCCAGCTGATTCACTTTTTAGAGAATGAAAGGTCAGCCAATTGATAAGTATTTAGATTTGATGCTTAATTTAGATTCATTAAAGTGCTATCATATCCTAACCCTAATTGTCAGGCTTGTGCAAAAGACTCTTTCACCTGCAGCATTCCTCTGGTCTGGAGCTTGTGAAAAGCACTGCCTGTCTTTGTCACCAGCTTTGTTGTCTGGCTGAGGAGAGTAGGCAGTTGGCAGGGTGAGTGGGCTGGCACTTTCTGGCTTTTGAAGCTTGGACTTTCCCCCAGACAGTGAAGAAATGCTGCTCCCTCGTCCCTGGAGGACATTGAAAAGAATACAGTATATACTATACACTGTAGAGCTACTGTTCATCATACACTGTGATGTGAAAACATACTTTTGACTCACCTTACTGAAGCCCATCAGCAGCTTTCCAGTACCATCCATGGCACTGATGAACTCTCTATTGAACTTCATCTGGACCTGAACGCACATAAAATAAGGTAATGGGCTGTGAATGTGCACCACAGCAAAGGGAACAATGACTGAGCTCACCTTGTTGTTGCTGAAGGACAGACGTCCAATTCCTTCGAAAGTGAGGAAGATTTTTTTTTCAGAAGCCAAAGATCTGAAGAGCAACAGAAGAGTTTCTCTAACGCAGCCTTCCACTGTGTCTCGACTGTGAGGACTGCCTCTTGACAGAGCTGCGTAGTTCAATTGCACCACTGGTAGATGTTTTGCTGCTTGAACACACACACGCACGCAATAGCATTTCACACTTGTGAGGGTACACACTTGTGAGAGTCACTGGCCATGTTTACACAAATAAACTGATTATAATTGGATTTCTGGAGTTATCTGATTATTCAAGTAATCATGTAAACAGAATAATCAGATAAAGGCCAGTATCAAGTTATGAGAAATCATGTAGTTTACTGCCTAATAATCATTTTATTCAGTGCATGTAAACACATCAAATCTGATTATTACCATTATCTGTTTATTCCCAGTTATCGGATTATTGTGAGAATGTAACTGGGCTCATTGTTACGACAGCCATCAAGGCTTTATCTATAATCCTTGGGGACTGATTGATTGATTTAGGGCTGTGCATTGTGTTATGTCTGAAAACCCGGAGTGATGCACAGAGAGTGGTGCTGCTTTGGAACACAAACTTTATTACACACAGTAATATAATATATACTGTAATACAGGTCTGTTGTCATACTAAGCCAGCCAGGAAACCGGCTGCGTCATCACACCACTCCCTGTTGTTAACCCCTGCACTACATTATTTGCTTGCTTTGACTTATTGCTCATGGTCAGTGACTTCCCTGCCCTGTCACATGTTCAATTTTTGTCCAGTCATGCCTCATCACGTCACTTTCTGTTCTTTATCACAGGGTTATATCCAGCAGTGTTCTGATCTTTGATCTCTTTCTCTTTCTGAATGATCATTTTCTCACTGTCACATCTCATCAGTCACATTCCGTGCCACAGGATTTAATATATCCACCTTCTGTGTTTGTGCAGTGGAAGTGAGAAGTTTCATTAAATGGACATGTTGTGATAGTGTTGATAAAAGTGGTAGAAAAGAGGGACTGATGGTGGACATGGATGGCACTCGTTAGAACTCCACTGTCACTGAGGTACAGTGGCCCGACACAAGATTTAACTAGCTGCAGTCTTTTTCTGGGGCGGTAGTGGCTCAGGAGGTAGAGTGGGTTGTCCAGTAACCCGAGGGTTGGCAGTTCGAATTCCACTCTCCCCAGTAATCCTGTCGTTGTGTCCCTGGGCAAGACACTTTACCCACCTTGCCTCCAGCGTCCATGACACTGTGTATGAATGTGTATAAATGTTTGATAGTGGTCGGAGAGGTCGTTGGCGCAGATTGTCAGCCACGTTTCCATCAGTCTGCCCCAGGGCAGCTGTGGCTACAGAAGTAGCTTACAAGTTACCACTATCAGTGTCTGTCTGGAATGAATGAATAATGGACTCACTGTAAGCGCTTTGAGATGTCACTTAACATGTAAAGTGACATATAAATCTAATCCATTATTGTCATTATTATTATTATACTACATCTCAGGTTTAGTTTATGCTCTCTCTGCCAACTTCTTCTCATCATCAGATGGAGTAAAATGCATGCATTACGCTATGAGGCCTAAAAAAAAAAGACATGTAGAGAAACTAATTTAAAAGTATGAAAATGCCACGGGGGGGGGGGGGGGGCTAACTCTTAGCTGGAACTAGGAAGGACAACATCCTGTACCTGGCTTACTAATTAAGAATTACGGTTATTTAAACACTTGTGGAGTGATACAGATCCCATGAAACATTCCAGTGGTGTTATTGTCAAATTTTAGCATTCCTCCATTTTGAATTGTTCAATCAAATTGCTCAGTCAGAACAAAAACTGTTGTATAATAATATAAGTCCAGTTAATTAAAGATAATGTTTGTGTGGGAATGGTTATCAAATGTGTATGTCTTTAATAAATTTACCTGCAGCCAGTGGTCTGGTCTGCTTCAAACCCAGAGACTGGATTAGTTTTCCTGAGATGAGGAAAATGGGTCTTTGCATCAATGTCAATTTGTTTCCTAAGTCCAACTTCTGCTGAGCTAATGTGAAGGTCCCCAGTCCTGCCAGGTGGACCCCCTATTGTAATAAATAAATCAGTCACTAGATAGATAGATAGATAGATAGATAGATAGATAGATAGATAGATAGATAGATAGATAGATAGATAGATAGATAGACCTTCTGTAAAGTCATCTGATGTTCAATGTAAGTGGATACGTCTGCCCAAATACTCTGAATATCTGTAAAAACAAAATTGTGTTTAGTTAGGGTGATGTCCGCTGTGTGCACGTAACACAAACAAGCTGAACAAACATTTTAGCTACTATAAGGTCACTGCATAAACAAAGAAAAAAAAAAAGTCAGACCTTTTTTGGAGAGTTTAGAGAGTGTTGGTAAAGTCCACTTGTCCTGTTCAGACACCAGCTGCAGGATATCAGTCATTCTAACAGAATTAGCTGGAAAAACTTCAAAATCCCGAGTCCTCTGCTGCTCTCACTGCTCCGTCTGTGACTGCAGCAGTGGTTGCCTATAGCAACAAACCCCTGCAGGGCATGAGCCAGCCTATAACAATATAAAAAAAGAAAAAGGAATAAGGCTGGAAAAGCAACAACAGCAGTCTATGTACAGTAATGCAACCCGTAGTGCAAATGGTGACAAAAGATAGACCCAGACCTCCCATAGTGCAAATATAAATGATTAACGATGATGAAATTCAAGATACAGTTACAGTATACAATCATTATGGCCTTAAAGTTCAGACTCAGCTTTAATTTGAGGGTATTCACATCCGAATTGGAGTTACAGTTTAGGAATTTTGACCATTTTTATACAAAATATTCTCATTTCACGGCCTCAAAAGTAATTGGACAAATTAGCATTTCCATAAATAAAATGTTCATTTTTAATATTTTGTTGCAAATCCTTTGCAGGCAATGACTGTCATGGGAGGGTGAACTGGACCTAAACGCCGGACGTGAGTTTTAACAGTTTTTATTGTGAGCTGGTCACCCTGACACAGACAAACAGAGGAGACACAAAACATGAACAGGGGATCAGGGGAGACATGACCATGACAATAATAATAATGCAGATAACAGCCAAACTGTCTATAAATCACTCTTTTTAAGGGCTAAGAAGGACACCAAAAGCACTCTGTGAGTTTTGCACATTTATTAACATAAACACAAACAACATGTAACACTACATATACATATAACAGAAAGAAGGAGGCACAGGAGGAGAACAGGGCTCAATGTCCACAGGTAAAGAGAATAGCCGGGTAGGGACACAGGCTAAGGCATGTGGAAAGACTGGGCAAAAAAGAGAATAAACCAGCCGGAGCACACCCAAAAGGACACAGGGCTCACAACTGGAAATAAGGGGGAAAGCGAACTTATGGGGATGGAGCTCACCCAAGCTCCTCAGCGCACAAACCATTTCACTCACTCAGGGTAATGGCTGGTTCCACTGAGGACACAAACAGTAGAACATGGCAAATAGAAAACATTGTCGTGTCCTTAAATAGGTAAATGTAACAATGATTAATGGATGACAGGTGTGGATACATAAGCAGGGACATACACATAATCAGTGACAACTGTGCAGCTCGCGAACCAGAGTTTGACAGCTGGAAGTTGCACAGCACTGTCAAAATAAAAGTACAGAATGGAAAACTAAATAATAATACAAGAATAAGACAACACAACCCCAAGATGTAAATAATGCTATAAATACAAAATGACAGAATAACTAGACAGGACAGTAAGGACGAGACGAAGAATACAGACAACTCATAGCTACACAGGAACCAAATACAACAGGCCATAATAAACAAAGAAGCACACATAAAAAGACTAAACTTGAACTGAGACTGAGCATGGCACCCACCCGACGAAGATAGAGGACCTGCGGCGACCTCAGGCAAAGGTGGAGGATCCGCGGCAACCTCAGGTGGAGCTGGAGGACCCACGGTGACCTCTGGCAGAGTTGGAAGACCCACGGTGACCTTGGGGGAAGGCTTAGACAAAGAGGACACAGACACCGGGTCAGAGTCACCAGCAGCAGTGGAGCCTGGTGAAAAGAGCTCAGGTGCAGCTGACAGCTGCTCTTGGTCCTCCCCACCAAGAGCCAGGCAAGATTTCTCTAAGACAGAAAAAGTGAAAACAAAAAAGAGAACTTGCCTGAGCTCAAGCTCCACCACCGTCCAGGACTCCGGCGATCCAGGCTGGGACGTCTTGGCTCTCTCTGTCAGGGCATCCACCCCTGACATGGCCACCTTGGACGGGGAGGAGGGAAGAAACACTAGGTTACTACCACCGGCAGCAGTGGAGCCCAGCGAGGAGAGTTCAGGAACAGAGGGCATCTGCAGCTGATTCTCCATGCCACAAGCAAGACAAGAATTCTCCAACACTGATAATTTAAAGACAGGAAAGAGTACTTGCCTTGACTCAGGCTCCACCGCCATCCAGGACTCTGGCGACTCTGCTGTGGTGGCCCCGGCAGCAGGCATGATGGTTGGTGCAGCCAGTGGACCTCCAGGTGTGGTGACCAGCGCAGGTGGATCTCCCTTGGTGGCTGGATCTGGAGATTGCCTCACCGATGACGTTGGCTCCCATGCCACTGAAACCAGGAGACACTCCCTTGTCGGCTCTGGTTTTGGGGCACCAGGACTGCTCTCCTCCCATTTGCGAAGTGGCTGCAGGGCTGGAACGAACCCCTCCAGGACAGCAGGCTCCTCCGTCATCCGGTGGCTCCATCCCAGGATTTGTGGACACTCAGAGAGAACACAGGAACCAAATACAACAGACCATAATAAACAAAGAAACAAACACATAGAAAAAGACTAAAAAAAGACCCATATAAACATTAAGTAAATTATGAATTTCACAAAATTAATCTGTGTTATATTAATTTTTAAATTAATTAATAATGCAATTAATTAATGGTGCTAATTTTGGGGGGAAGTCACTTCCACTTCACTGAAAAGGACTGTTTAAAATAAATGGATTTTAGTTTCACTTTCCAGGCTATAAATAGGTGTACTGCATACAGTGACTCCAGTTGCTGAGAAGACAGTAGTGCTGTTTATGATCTTTAATGTGAGAGAAGAAAGATGAAGTTGCTTTTGATCCTTCTGACTGTCCTCCTGGTATCATATTCAGGTGAGAAAAAACAACTTTTTATATGCCTGTCAGAACAGACATATGATATAATGTCTAGTTTGTCTGGTTAATTCCTCCCACAGTTTCACACAGTGTTTGTACATGTATTGAAGATGTGTATATTGTAGTGGATTAAATGATTTTCTAATATTTTTTCTAAATTTCTTCCACTTTGAATTGTAGATCATTTAACTCCTCGCAATTATTTGCAATTTAATTTTTTTTTCCACAATATCTTTATTGAACCTTTTTTTTTTTAACAAACATGATACAAACAATCAAACACTAACACTAAAGTACTACAAAAAAAAAAAAAAAAAAAAAAAAGGATGCACTAAAAACACCAACAACCACCAGCAAAATCAAATCTTCAACAATGCTCCTCTGTTTAGTCTAGACAATCCAGTACATAAGTATACATATTATGTTCACCAGTTTGGAATTTACAAGGTCCACACACATCATTCACCTTCTTCTTCAAAAGTTATGTTTAAATTTTTTACATAATCAATAAAAGGTCTCCATATATTCTCAAACACAATTTCCTTTGATTTCAGTATATATGTTATTCTTTCTAATGGAAGGTTTGTTAACATCTGTCTTAACCACTGAGTCACATCTGGTCTATGAGTCTTTTTCCATAATAGTGCAATACATTTTTTGGCATTAAGCAAACTGAGGTCTATGAATGTTCTTTCACTTTTATTAAAATTATGCTTTTCTGGGTACAGACCCAACAAAAACAATTTAGGATTCAATATGATTTGTTTTGAGATTATTTTTTCAATTGTTACCCTCACCTCTTCCCAAAACATTCTTATTAATCTACATTCCCATACACAATGAAATAGAGTTCCTTTACTTTCCATGCATTTTGTGCATGTATCTGGTATATTTTTGTTATATTTATTTAACTCCTCTGGTGTAACATACATCCGCATTAACCATTTGAAATGTATCAATTTAAGGCGTACATTTATTGATTTGGTTTGAGCTTCTGTACAAGCCAATTCCCATTGTTCCTCTGAAATTTCAGTTTGCAGATCTTCTTTCCAGTAGTTTAATCTTTTCAGTGAATTTTCACTTGAAGATAGTGTCAATGAGTTATAAAACTCTGAAATAATACCCTTTCTTTTACTATCTTTCATCATCATTTTTTCCAAGGATGAATAAATAGGTTGAGTGAGAGCTTTATTTTGATTTGATCGAATAAAGTTTCTAAGTTGAAGATATTTAAAAAAATGTGTTCTATTGAGATTAAATTTGATCCTCAGCTCTTCAAAAGACATTATGTTATCTGCACATGGCAAATATAAATCCTGAATCTTTTGTATCCCTTTTAAATTCCATACTTTAAATACAGCGTCCGCTCTCCCTGGTTTAAAATATTGATTACCCCATATTGGACTAAATTGTGACAGTAACTGTGGTTCTTTTAAATAGTTTTTAGCTTCACACCATATTTTGATCATATGCTTTACAAATGGATTTTTAACTTGTTTTTGTAATTTTTTTGCCGAATCTGAGTATATGAATATGGGAAGAGGTAAAGGTAAATTGTATGATTCCATTTCAGTCCAGTGAGGGAGATCATTTGATGAAAAATAATATGTCATAGACCTCAGTTGTGCCGACCAATAATACAACATAAAATTTGGACATTTCAGACCTCCACGATCAAATGGTAAATATAATAAAGACAGACGTAATCTAGCCCTCCTGTTGTTCCATATAAATTCCACTAACTTTTTTTTTATTCTTGAGAATAAATCTAAAGGTGGTGATAAGGGAATGTATTGAAATAAATAAAGTATTTTAGGTAAAATATTACTTTTAAGTATATTGATTCTCCCGATCATCGACATTGGTAGTGACATCCATCTCTGAGTTAACTCATTGATATCTGTCATTAAGGCTTCATAGTTGACACTGGCGACTGATTCTAGCTTAGGCACAATTTGGATTCCTAAATATTTAAACTGATTTACAACATTGAATTGATTTACCTCAGGGGCTGGGTAATTTCTCTGGGTCTCATTTAGCATTAATATTGAAGATTTAGTTTTATTTATTTTATATCCTGATATTTCCCCAAAATTCTTTATTAAATTCAACAAGGTTGGAATTGATTTTTTTAGATTCGACATAAACAAAATTATGTCATCGGCGTACAGGGAGATTTTATGTTCTGTTGGTCCAACTTTAATTCCATATATTTGTGAATGTAAACGTATCGCTATCGCTAAAGGTTCAATTGCCATAGTAAACAGTAAAGGTGAAAGTGGACAGCCTTGTCGACATCCTCTATTGATTTTTATTGGTTTTGAAATATTGTTATTTGTTAGGATTTCTGCTGTAGCATTATTGTATATTATTTGAACCCATTTTATGAAATTATTTCCAAGTCCAAACCTTTGTAGGACTTCAAAAAGAAAGGGCCATTCAACTCTATCAAAGGCCTTTTCGGCGTCCAGTGATAGGAGAGCTGTATCCGGTGCTTCTTTATTAAAATAAATAATATTAAATAGTCTTCTTACATTATGGAAGCCTTGTCTTCCCTTTATAAAGCCATTCTGATCTCGATTAATAATATTTGGTAAAATTTCTTGTATTCGTCTTGCTAAAATTTTACAGATTATCTTAAGGTCGGCGTTTAATAGGCTTATTGGTCTCATATTTTCACATTTATTAGAGGGCTTACCTGGTTTTGGCAGCAGTATAATTAAGGCATTATTTATGTATGATGGTAAATTATTATTTTGAAATGCTTCTAAAACCATTTCCAAAAAAGGTTTTATTAATTTATTCTTAAATTTCTTATAAAGGTCAACTGGAAGACCATCTGGTCCTGCACTTTTTCCTGATTTCATATTATCAATGGCTAGCCCAACTTCTTCTTGACTAATTTTAGACTCCAATATCTCCCTGTTTTCATTTGGAATACACGGTATAGATAGTTCGTTCAAAAACCCATTTAGTTTTGTTAAATCAAATTCATTTTTAGTATCATATAATTTTTCATAGTAATCTCTAAAGGCTCTGTTAATTTCTAAAGGATCTATAACTACCTGTCCGTTACTTATAATACTAGTAATTGGTGTTTTAATTTCTAATTGTTTAATCTGCCATGCCAATAATTTTCCTGATTTTTCACCTTGTTCATAAAAAGATTGTTTCAATCTTAGAAGACTCGAGGCAGCTCTATTCGCTGATTTTTTGTCGTATTCAGCTCTCAAAATCAGTAATTCATTCTCCAACCTTGGATCACTTCCTGCATACACTTTTTCCTGAAGACTTTTCATTTTATGTTCCAATTTAGCTCTCTCCTCTCGAGTCTTCTTAGATTTTGATCCTGTATAACTAATAATATGTCCCCTAATAAAAGCTTTGAAAGCTTCCCACTTTACACATGCTGATGTTTGTGTAGTATTGATGTCAAAGTACTCGTCTATCTGTTTTTCTATATACTTGACAAATTCCTCATCCTGAAGCCATTTATGCTGAAATTGCCATCTACCTGATTCCTTTGTCAATTTTTTATCTACATATATTAGACAACAGGGTGCATGATCAGAGATCACGATGTTATCATAAAAGCAGTTTTGAATCTTGGATCTTAATTCTGTGGAAATCAAAAAATAATCAATACGTGAGAATGTCTTGTAGGTACTGGAATAACAAGAATAGGCTTTAACTTGTGGTTTCATTTCTCTCCATATATCTAACAATCTCAATTCTTTCATAAAATGATTAATAGTCATCCTACATCCATTGTGCGTACAATCCAGTCCTGTTGATCTATCTATACCTGGATTCAATGTACAATTAAAATCCCCTGCTATTATATGTTGCCCTGTAAGTGATGATAAAATAAGAAATAAATTAGCAAAGAACTTTTGATCATCTATATTGGGACCATATAAGTTCACAAGATTTATATTTTCTAATAGCAAAGAACCTTGAATGATTACATATCTTCCAAGTTTGTCTCCAATTACATTTTTCACTTGAAAAGGGACTGATTTATGTATGAGAGTCATAACTCCCCTGGCCCGGGATGAAAATGATGAGGTGAATACACTTCCTTGCCATCTACTCCTAATTCTTTTTATATCCTCCTCTATTAGATGAGTTTCTTGTAAAAACATAATTTTTGAACCCATGTCTTTTATTTTATTCATAACTTGTTTAAGTTTTTTTAAATTTTGTAGACCTCTGCAATTCCATGAAGTTAAATTAAGATTAACACTTTGGTTTATGATCAATAGAGAGTTTGGGATTACCTTGCAGTGTAAACATACTCATACAGAGAAGCAAAAACATGAGTGGTTGAACATTCATCCTACAAACTACACACAAACAAATTCCCCCTTCCCACACTTGTGGCGAACCCCCCAAAATCAAAAGAAAAATTCCGTCTCCCGATATAGCCATCGACCGTTCCACATCCACGGAGAACAGCCTAAGCCACTCCTTCTTCATCCTCCCAATCACCCTAACTCTACTGCTTTTAATGACGTAACATTAACTCTCCTCTGTAGTTTTCCAACTTAACTCCAAAATTTTTAACAACTTTGTACATCATAGTTTTTTTTTTTTTTTTTTTTTTTTTTTTTTAATATATAATACAATCTATATTTTGTAAACTTGCTGTTTATTTCAAGTCAGTCAGATGCCTGTGCAAATGCTTAATTATTCTACCTTATATTTTGTTCATGCTTAGCTCCCACCAGTCTCTTCTTCTTCTTTGATCTTCTTGATGAACTCCTGCGCCTCCTCTGGGGTCTTGAAGATGTGGGTTCTGCCCTCATACGTGGTCAACAGTCTCGCAGGATAGATTACACCATGACGAATCCCAAGGTTGCGCAGCTCCTTACGTATGGGATCAAACTGCTTCCTCAATTGTTGGATTCCTGTGGCCAAATCTGGGTAGAACCGCACCTGCTGATCCTGGTGTTTAATCTCTCCTTTAGCTCGTGCAGCGTTGAAGATCTTCATCCTGTCTCTGTTGCTAAGAAACTTCATAATTAAGGTCCTCGGCGGTCCCTTATCTCTCCGTGGGCCAATACGATGTGCTTTTTCCAGAACCACTGCTGATTGCAACTCCTCGCTGCCCAGCACCTCCGGAATCCACTTTTCCAGAAAGGAATATACGTCCCGACCTTCTGATTCCTCTGGAAGACCCACCAGCCTCAAGTTATTCTGTCTCGACCGAGATTCCAAATCCAAAATATTATCTTCTAGACATTTATTTTTTTTTTCCAAAGTGCGCACCTTTAATTGAAGACGGGTGACGTCATCTTCAGCACTAGCGAGACGGAGCTCCATCTGCGCCGTTCGTTCTACACAGTCACCCAATTCCTTTCTTATTCCTTCCAACGCTGTCATAATCCCATCAAATCTAGAGGAAAAGTCCGCTCTCATTGAACTCATGGCAGCCATCAGCGCATCTGCGCCATTCCCCGCAGATATCGCACCGTTGCCAGCCTCCTCCGCCATATATGGAGTTTTGTTTGCTGCGTCACAGACCTGAAAGTCCGTTAATTTGGACTGTTTCGGCGGCTCGCTTTTTCCTTTACCTGGTTTTCCAGCCTTAGGCTTCGCCGACATATCCTCGCCCAAACGCTGGGATACGTTCTGTCCCAAATGAGAGAGTTATTTGCCGATTTTTTTCTCCAGGAGCAGAGCAGAGTGAAACGCGTCCGTCTTACGTGGCAGCCATAACCGGAAGTCCATTTGCAATTTAATTTAATTTAATTTATATTTTCAATTCATTCTTTGTGTAGTCCAGTGTTTACAGCGATGAGCACCCTCGGTGCTGAAACACTTTAGGACCTTTTCCACTAGCCCCGCTTAGCCCAACACGGGACAGCTCAGCACGCTTTGTAACTCTTTCCACTAGCCCCAACATGGTATAACAGCCGCTATTTTCGTGCCTGCTCAAGGGCAGGGTACAACCGTGCTGAGTCGTGCCGTGATGTGACGTCAATAGCCTGGTCGCCGCTGATTGGTCAGGTCGTAACGTCACGAAAGTGACCGTCTTCGCCGTCTTCTGATGAATCTACACGACCGCCATTTGCAATATTTCACGGACTAACTCGGTCACGGAGTAAATACGATATTAATACAGACAGCGTTGTAGGTTTTGCAGAACTCTACACCGTGGTCCAACGAAGAGGTGCGGAGTTTTCTCTGCTTGGTGGCAGATCCACAGTGAGAGGAGCAACCCGGACCGATACAGATGGCAGCCCAGGATAGAACCGGACTACGGACAAGCTGAAGACGAACATGAGAGAACCATCGATGGTGAGTGATTTGTAATAATGTGCATCTGTTCGCTTATTTATCCTGTTGGTGGTAAGCTCACTTTTTTTGAGCCATACAGCGCTGTTCTGTGCTGGCTAACCATTTTTAGCTAGTAGCTAGCTAGTACCAACTGCTGATTCACGCTTGTTTTCTCCTAAGTATTTGCTTGTGAGAGCAAAACGATGAAATATGTTAATCCTGGTTAAAGTCCTGGTTTGTGTACGTATTGCACTTTGGTGCTGCGCATTAAATTGTGTGCAATTTAATGCTAGAATGTGTTTCAACATGCCAGGGGTTAGCTTCCCTCAGTGTTTATATTGTGGATACTGGTGAAATGGACCACAGGAGCCGAAATCTCGTCATATTAAAATTGCTTTTTCAAACCAGTGATTTATAAAGTCATTCATATAATTTTCTAAAGCATCAGAATAGACCCACACACCTATTCTGTGGATCTTGCGGTGCTTGTCAGGGAAACGAAGCATTTTTGTCACATCCCACCACTGACTTTCACAGGTGTATTTCCCTAATACAGGTACATCTCCAAAAATTAGAATGTCATGAAAAACTTCAATATTTTTTGTCACTCATTTCAGAAAGTGAAATCCGTATATTATATAGATTCATTACACAGACAGTGATATATTTCAAGCGTTTATTTATTTTAATTTTGATGATTACGGCTTACAGCCCCTGAAAACCCCAAATTCAATTTGGCAAAAAATTAGAATATTCCATAAAATTAACTTTAAAAAATAGTTTTTAAATATAAATGTTGGCCACTGAGGTGTTGGTTAATATGGGCTGTAGCCGTAGTCATCGATATTAAAATAAACACTTTCAATATATCACTGTCCCTGTAATGAATCTAATATGGGTTTCACTTTCTGAAATGAGTGAAAAAAATATTGAATTTTTTCATGATATTCTAATTTTTGAGATATGCCTGTATAAGTGTTGAACTTGCTTGAACCTAACCACCATCCATTTCTGTCGTTCATCTAGGCAAGAGGAAAGCAGCCAGCCCACAACGGACCTTGCCACTGTGGAACGTACCGAAATCCTTTGCTTTTATAGGTAAAGTGTCAAAACCAACGTAGCACAATTTCCACTTAATATAAAAGGGACTGAACTGAGATTTATTTGATTGTGTGAATATGGCACATCAACTGTAAAATAAACCGCTTGTTAATGTGTTTATTTTTTTGTCAGATCACTTGTGTGATCCTTTGTGAGTTATGTTCATAACTGTATGTTTTGGCAAATGTGAGATGTTCAGTCGTCAATATAATTTACTTTATATGTGTAGTTCATAGTCTATCATCAATAAACTCATGCAGTAACTGGACACATTACAAATATTTGAGACCCATTGTAGTGCTTCCTTTTATATTTTAGCAATGCTAGTACAAAACACCGCCCACACTTGAAGCCAGGGCAAGAAGAGACACTTTTACAGACAAGACAAACTTTTATTGATAAAAACTTCATATTTTGACTGAGCGACTCCATACTCGGTGATGCACATCTTCAGTTACAGTACTATATTCCATTCAAGTGAATGTAATTTCACTTGAATTGAACAATTTCATTCTGAACATTTTCATTCTGATTGCTGAGGCCACAGTAAAAACAGATGATTTTAAATGTAACGCAGCCCTTATAAAATCTACTGAAGCGCAGCTACATGAAAATTGTGGTTAAATACAACAACGAAGTACTTTATTGTCACATTCAAATTGTAATCCCTCCTGTTTTGTTTTTCTTTTGAATTCTTGGATGGAATATGGGTGGGCAATATAAGCTGCAGCTTCAGCCATCACCCATTTCAGATAACCTATGTTGAACTGTATAATCAGAGGAGTTATTGTTTAATTTGACCTTGTTAGATTTTTTCCCCTTTGTTATATTATTCTATTTTCTTTTAATCTTTACTTTTAATCAATCCGAAATAAAGATTCATTCATTAATTCACATTCCACCACTGGCTTTTAGCAACAAGTGTATTTCCCAAATATGTTTTAAACTTGCTTTAATTAACCACCACCCATTTGTCTTTTGTCTAGGCAAGAGGGAAACTGTCCACCCCAACTGGACCTTGCCTCACTATTTACAGAGATGCAGGATGAAGATCTGCTGAACCAGGACCAGTACGAGGGGCCGATTCAGTTGCTTCTCAGTGAGGCAACGTGGCTGGCGTGTGTGACCTATTCCAGTTTTTTTTTTTTTTTTTACAGTTTGAATTTTGCACATTCTGAATAATCTGGAATTTGCTGCTGATTGTAATAAACAATTTAGTGACATGTGTTTGCATCATGATTTTCTATTTTGTCTGTTAAGACACTGGTGGGAAAAGCGTCAACTGTACAAAGGATTTATCGGTGACCTTGAAAATAATGGCTCATTTTTAAGAAAAAAGTAACCAAAACAATTATTTTATTAACTGAAGACTGTATTGTTGGATGTGCCACCGCAGAAGACCCTGCATACTTTAGTGACAGTACCAGTATATGGAGGAATTCTGGGTCATATTAGCATCTGCTCTTCATCATAATGGGTTTGGGCGGGGGTGTCTAATCATGTGCCATGGAGGGCCAAGACCCTGCAGGCTTTACCTCCAACCAGTGTCTTCAACAGCAGATTCCACTGAACTTCTTCCACTGACTGATCAGTGAGAACACCTGCTGAAGAGACTGGGTAGAAGAGAGAACCTGCAGGGTCTTGGCCCCCCATGACACATGATTGGAAGCCCACTGGAAGCCCCATTGGAAGCCCAGAGCAAAACGGATTAGGTTTAATGGGATTTAACATTTTAACACAAACTGCTTTATGGTTCATAATTCTGTTGACAGACTTACACCAAACCAAAAGTGATTTCTCAAACTGCTGGATTGTTCTTAGACAGCTTTTCCAATCTTTCAGTATTTAATTTATGCCACATGGTGGTAACCTTCACATATAAAAAAAGAGACATCTGCAAAAACTTCAGAGGTTTATTGTCAGTGCAATTCCCAGTGCAATACTACATGAATGCATGTCTAGTACATTGTTGATGCAGAGAATATATATTTCTACAGTACATGTATCAAGTAAATCAAGTATTTTCCATGTAACCTTGTGACTGCATTATTTTAATTGCTTTTAATCCTAGATCAAGTTTGTTTTGGCCTAAAATGCATCATAACTGTCAAATATATCTTATTATACCTAACTCAGTACTGTTTACTTTTGGAATATATATTTTGTGGCTAATATAGTTATTAACATGGTGATCAAGTTGTGTCAGCTGATCATTTTTTTCTATGACACCACCTCAGACTCAGTGCTGCAGAAGCAGGTACGTCCATGATGTCTCAACAGTCTCTCCATGATTTTCACGCAGATCAGAGCAATTTGTTGCACAGGAAATAAAAGTTTCTACAGACATTCTTAAGCTCTATAACCACTGATCGTTTGTGAAGCTGTGCTGACATCAGTGACAGGCTGTGTTGAACGCCAGACCGACCGTTTGAAGCTGTAATTTCCCCACAACAAAGCCATCTGAAACACACACAGCATACATATTTTAGTACCTAACAGCGACAACTTGCAGACATTACAGTGTAGTACGTCGTACTTATAGCAAACTAGCATTAGCAACATTAGCTTACCATCATATATGACCTAGTTTGTATCCTCACGTCTTTGGCTCTCCCAGAAGCTGCAGAACTATTCCAGAGTGTTTCATCTCGCTGCCTGTACCCTTGTCTGGCGGTCCTTTTTTGGCATTTATGGTGAAAAAAGCCACAGACCGAGGAGTCGCCTTGTACAGCCGCATGTGTTATGTTTTGCTTGGGTTGCGTGTTTTACATTACGGGAGTGTGGCGCCGCCTCGCTGTTATAGAAATCCCACCCACCCCAGCTTAACACGGTTGTAATGGAGACAAAAGCGAGCCGAACCGTGTTGAAGTGAATCGAGACGTGGCGAGGTGTGCTGGGCTAGTGGAAAAGTGCCTATACGATATGTTTTGCCCAAAATCACATGACTGCAGTTCCATTAACACCTTTATTTCAAGGGCAATATGAAATATGAATAAAACTCATGAACATAAACACTTGAAAGAAATGCTTATAAAATGCAATCAGCATCCACCAGCTGATTACCATTTTCACTCGTCCACTCCCTGTGCACTCTCACTCACTTACACACACACACACACACACACACACACACACACACATGCAAGCACTCATACATACACTCATTATTCAGCACACATACACACACTGGTCTTCACTCACACATACATACACACTCACGCTCGCTCCCTCCTGACTCTCACTGGCTTCTGCCACACACCTGCTTCCCCTTGTCACTCATTGGTCCACGGAAAATTTAAGCGTAACAGTGTGAGATCTCGGTGTGGCAGCGTTAGTCAGCGTTGATGTCCAGGCTCACTCACTGTTGATTTCTCTTCCTTTTGGACTGTGATGGTGTTGTTGTTTCCAGAGCACAGAAGTGCTCTGACCCTCATGTAAGTCTTCTTCTCTTCACTGGTTACATTTCTAGTTTTCCCCCAGTGGCTAGTTCTACCCTGGGGCATGACGTAGCTTCCTCCTCCAGCCAATGAAGTTTGTAGCCGTTCATCTGTATCGCCACTCATTTTGGACAGAATTCATGGAATACTGTGTATGTTGACTTTCTGTTTAATAAACACGTTCACTTCACCAGCGATTGGGCTCGTATCTTTTCCCTTATTTGCTCCGCAAATGCGTACAAACATGTCATCTCTCTCCTCACCATCGCCAGCAAGATCCTCGCAAGTGCCCTTCTCAACTGCCTCATTCAGCACATGGAAGGCAGTCACCTGCTGGAGAGCCAGTGTGGCTTCAGAGAGGGTTGTGGAACTGCTGACATGATCTTCGCCACATGTCAACTTCAGGAGAAGTCTCAAGAGCAGAACAGTGACCTCTGTTCAACATTTGTAGATCTGACCAAGGTTTTTGACACCATCAGTCGTGAGTGGCTGTGGAAGATCATGGTGAAGTTCGGATGCCCGGACAAGTTCATCAGCATGGTGCGCCAGTTCCACAACGGCATGCTTGCTCGAGTACTGGACGATGGAGACTCCTCCGAAGGTTTCCCAGTCATCAACGGGGTCAAGCAGGGCTGTGTACTCGCACCCACACTTTTCAGCATGATGTTCACAGCCATGCCGTCTGATGCTTTCTGTGACGATGAAGAAAGCACCATCAGGATCAGGTACAGGATGGACATCAGGCTCTTCAACCTGTGGAGGCTCCAAGCCAAAACCTAGGTGGAAGGGGACTCAGTGCATGACTTCCTGTTCGCAGACGACTGTGCCGCTACAGAGGCCCAGATGCAGCAGAGCATGAACTGCATCTCCACTGCTTGTGACAACTTTGGGCTCACAATCAGTATGAAGAAAACCGAGGTCCTGCACCAACCCTCACCACAGAAAACTTACGTGGAACCAGCAATCACTGTCAATGGGGAGACCCTCAAGGCTGTCGACAAGTTCACATACCTTGACAGCACACTCTCCAGGTCTGTCAACATCGACGTCGAAGTTGATTTGTGCATTGCCAAGGCAAGCTCAGCATTCGGACAGCTACGTGCATCATCATCATCACCATCATAGCAGTCTGTCGTGGGCGACAATGACTGTTTCATTTAGGTCTGATCAGATTCTTCCACACAGCTCTGTCCTTAGCCTTCCGCTGCCAGGAACTCCTGTCTATGTCCAACTTCTTCAAGTTTCTTTTTACAGTGTCTTTAAATCTGAGCCTTGGTCTACCCTGATTGCATTTGCCCTCACATAACTATGAGTAGAGTAACTGCCGAGGGAGACGCTGGTAGTCCATCCTCTCAACATGTCGGAGCCATCTCAGGTTCATCTGTATTAGCATGTCCTCCATTGATGGTAGACCAGCTCGTTTCAACACTTCTATGTTGGTTATCTTATCTTTCCATGAGATGTTCATTATGGCTCGAAGGTGTCTCATCAAGTACGCGTGGAGTTTCTTCACCTGCACTCTGGAGACAGTCCAAGTTTCAGCACCATACAATAGAGTAGCCAGTACTGTCGCTCTGTATGCTTTGCATTTCACACGGATAGACACATGTCAATTGTTCCACAGTCTCTCCCTCAAGTTTCCAAACACAGCGCTTGCTCTTCCCATTCTGAGAGATAGTTCATCCTCCAGCCTAGCATTGTCTGAAACAGTACTCCCTAGGTACTTGAAAGTCTTGCACTTGACTAGAGGCTCTGTACCAATGCTGATCTCTTCTGGTAGTGATGTTGATAGCTGGAACTTTGGTGGTTGATAAAGGCACTTTGCCTTCTTCATGTTGATTTGGAGGCTGAATTGGCTAGCTGCTCTTGCAAATTTCTCCACTAAATGCATATCTTCCATGATGTGTGCAACTAGACCACTGTCGTCGGCAAAGAGCAGTTCTCTTACTACCTTTATCGATGTCTTACTCTTGGCTTTAAATTGTGCCACATTGAACAAGTCTGCTTCTTTCCTTATTTGAATGTATACTCCTTCTGAAGTGTCTTTGAAGGCCACCTCAAACATGGCTGCCAGATATAGCGAGAAGAGTGTAGGTGCCAGCACACACCCTTGTTTCACCTCGTTGCTTACTGAAAAGTCTTTAGATACTGAACCACTCATTGCCACGTTTGCTTGCATACCTGTATGGAGTGCCTCGATCAGGCTGACAAACTTCTCTGTACAACCATATTTCTTGAGTACCTGCCAAAGTCCTTGTCGCAAAACAGTATTGAAGGCTTTACTGAAGTCTATGAAGACTACATAAAGTGGCATGTTCTGTTAGATACACTTCTTGAACCTGTTTCAAGCAGAAAATCATGTCCATTGTGCTTCTTCCACTTCTAAAGCCGCACTGGGTTTCCGGTAATACATTCTGTGAGATGTGTTCACTGAGTCTGTTAAGTAGCACACGTGAGAGAATCTTACCAACAGTGGCTAGCGGTGATATACCTCGGTAATTTCCACAATCTTTCCTGTCACCTTTTTTGAACAGAGGCACAATACTTGCATCCTTGCAGTCTTGAGGTACTTTCTGGGCATCCCATATCTCTTGAATGAGCTTGTGCAGGCAGTTGGTCAGCTGAACACCACCAAATCTCCACACTTCTGCTGGAATTCCATCCCTTCCTGAAGCTTTACCATCCTGTGTTGTCCTGATAGCTGCCATTAGTTCATCAAAATTTGGTGGTTCATCCAGACTTGATACTGCTAGTCGCTGCACTAGAGCTTCTTTAGCCTCTTCAGTGAGATCTCCAGGGTTGTTTAGGTACAGCCGTGGACAAAATTGTTGGTACCCCTCTGTTAATGAAAGAAAAACCCACAATGGTCACAGAAATAACTTGAATCTGACAAAAGTGGTAATAAATAAAAATTCTATGAAAAATAACCGATGAAAATCAGACAATGCTTTTGAATTGTGGTTCAACAGAATTGTTTTAAAAAACAAACTCATGAAACAGGCCTGGACAAAAATGATGGCACCCTTAACTTAATATTTTGTTGCACAACCTTTTGTGGCGATTGCTGCCATCAAACGATTTCTGTAACTGTCGATGAGACTTCTGCACCTCTCAGTAGGTATTCTGGCCCACTCCTCATGAGCAAACTGCTCCAGTTGTCTCAGGTTTGAAGTGCGCCTTCTCCAGATGGCACGTTTAAGCTCATTCCACAGATGTTCAATTGGACTTTAGAATAGTCCAATATTTCGCTCTTAGCCATTCTTGGGTGTTTTTAGCTGTGTGTTTTGGGTCATTATCCTGTTGCAAGACCCATGACTTGTGACTGAGACCAAGCTGTCTGACACTGGGCAGCACATTTCCCTCTAGAATACCTTGATAGTCTTGAGATTTCATTGTACCTTGCACAGATTCAAGACACCCTGTGCCAGAAGCAGCAAAGCAGCCCCAGAACATAACAGAATCTACTCCATGTTTCACAGTAGGGACAGTGTTCTTTTCTTTGTATGCTTCATTTTTGCGTCTGTGAGCATAGCGCTGATGTGCCTTGCCAAAAAGTTACAGTTTTGTCTCATCTGTCCATAGGACATTCTCCCAGAAGCTTTGTGGCTTGTCAACATGCAGTTTGGCAAATTCCAGTCTGGCTTTTTTATGATTTGTTTTCTACAGTGGTGTCCTCCTTGGTCGTCTGCCATGAAGTCCACTTTGGCTCAAACAAGCACTGCAGGACAGGTGCGAAGCCACCCTGGCAGCTAAACACTAGTGCACTGCAAGGCCAAAAGAAGCAGAAAGAACTTACACAGGAAATGGATGAAAACTTGAAAGAGTGGGACAGCAACAACTCAGAGAATGACATAGAAGAGAAATGGGCAACATTGAAAGATATGGTGTATCAGACTGCGAGTGATGTATTACGCTACCCTGAGAGGAAACATCAAGATTGGTTTGATGAGCATGATGAACACCTGAAGAAACTACTAGAAGTGAGGAATACAGCTAGGCAGGAAAACCTACAGTGTAAAACAAGGTCGAAGAAGGAGAAATACTCAAAGGCTCAGAGTGAGCTACAGAAGTACTCCAGAGAGATGAAGTCCAGCTGGTGGGATGAAAAAGCGGAGAAACTTCAAACTGCAGCAGACAGGAAGGACATGAAAACATTCTTCACAGGTCTGAGAGAAATCTACGGCCCTAAACCAAGAGGACTGATCCAACTAAAGGCTATGGATGGTGAAATGGTTTTGCAGGAGAAAGACAAGATCCTGGACAGATTTGCAGACCACTTTGACCAACTACACACATGGACAAAATTGTTGGTACCCCTCTGGTAATAATACTGTATTCCTCGCTTCTAGTAGTTTCTTCAGGTGTTCATCATGCTCATCAAACCAATCTTGATGTTTCCTCTCAGGGTAGCGTAATACATCACTCGCAGTCTGATACACCATATCCTTCAGTGTTGCCCATTTCTCTTCTATGTCATTCTCTGAGTTGTTGCCGTCCCACTCTTTCAAGTTTTCATCCATTTCCTGTGTAAGTTCTTCCTGCTTCTTTTGGCCTTTCAGTGCACTAGTGTTTAGCTGCCAGGGTGGCTTCGCACCCGTCCTGCAGTGCTGTTTTCGTCACCAAATCCTTAATCTAGATCTCAGCATAACATGATCAGTACCGCAGTCCGTGCCTCTCATTGCTCTGGTGTCCAATATATCCCTTATTAGATGAGATTAGATTAGATTAGATTAGATTCAACTTTATTGTCATTACACATGTATGAATACAAGGTAACGAAATACAGTTTAGCATCCAATCAGAAGTGCAAAGGACAGCAGTGCAGTATATACAGTAATTGACAGTATGTACAATTTAAGCAAATACAATATATGGATAGGTCAGTGTAGAACGTTGGAGTACAATTATATATATGTGTATACAGTTTGAGGAAGCACGGGGGGAGGGGGGTGTTAAAGGGGAGAGAAGTGGAGGTTCAGCGGGGAACTAAGTTCAATAGCGTGACAGCTGTTGGAAAGAAGCTGTTCCTAAACCTGCTGGTTCTAGTTGGAAGGCTTCTGAAACGCCTTCTGGAGGGGAGAAGCTGGAACAGTCCATGAGCAGGATGGGTGGAGTCCCTAAGAATGCTGCGTGCCTGGCGCAGACGTCTTTTCCTGTAGATGTCCTCTATAGCTGGAAGTGGAGTCCCTGTGATGCGTTGGGCGGTTTTCACCACCCCCTGCAGTGCCTTACGGTCAGCGACAGAGCAGCTCCCATACCAGACTGTAACACAGTTGGTCAGGGTAGAAGTTGCCCAGGATGTCAGCTGACAGATGGTTCTTCTTCAGTGTCCTCAAGAAGAAGAGGCGCTGATGGGCCTTCTTGATCAGGCTGGTGGTGTTAACTGTCCAGGACAGGTCCTCCGAGATGTGGGTCCCCAGGAATTTGAAGCTGGAGACACGTTCAACAGCCATGCCGTTGATATGGATGGGGTCATGTGTCTCTCTCCTCTCCTTCCTGTAGTCCACTATGAGCTCCTTGGTTTTGCTGGTGTTAAGGAGCAGGTTATTGTCAGCGCACCAAGTAGCCAAGTGCTCAACCTCTGCCCTGTAGTCTGACTCATCGTTGTCCCTGATGAGTCCGATCACCGTGGTGTCATCTGCGAACTTTATGATGGAATTGGATCCATACATAGGCCTGCAGTCATGGGTGAAGAGGGAGTAGAGGAATGGGCTGAGCACACAGCGCTGTGGTACACCAGTGTTGAGTGTGATGGTGGAAGAGCGGTTGGGGCCTGACCTAACATGCTGGGGTCTGTTGGTCAGAAAATCCATGATCCAGTTGCAGGTGGAGGTACTGATTCCCAGGTCCCCAAGTTTAGTGATCAACTTGGAGGGGATGACTGTATTGAATGCTGAGCTGAAGTCAACAAACAGCATTCTTGCGTAGGTGTTCTTGTCATCCAGATGTGAGAGTACACAGTGCAATGCTGTAGAAACCACATCCTCTGTACTCCTATTACTCCGGTAGGCAAATTGGTAAGGGTCCAGTGTAGTGGGCAGGCATTTTTTGAGCTGTGCCAGGACCAGTCGCTCAAAGCACTTCATGACTATGGGCGTCAGTGCCACAGGGCGATAGTCATTTAGGCACGATGGTGTTGAATGTTTCGGCACTGGTACTATAGAAGTGGTCTTGAAGCACGCTGGTACCACCGCCTGGGCCAGGGACAGGTTGAAGATGTCAGTGAAGACCCCTGCCAGCTGCTCAGCGCATGCCCTCAGCACACGCCCAGGAATGCCGTCAGGGCCAGCAGCCTTACGTATGTTGATATGACTCAGTGCGTTACGGACGTCAGTGTGGGTGAGTGTGAGGTAGTGGAGGTCGTCAGAGGGTGGGAAATTGATCTTCTTTTCATTATTGTCCTTGTCAAAACAAGCATAGAAGTCATTTAGTTTATTGAGAAAGGACACAGTCATGGCTGTAGGTGTGAAGTTGCTGGGCTTATAATCAGAGATAGCTTGAATTCCCTGCCACATGCGTCGGGGGTCAGAGTCCACAAAATGTTCCTCCACCTTCAGCTTGTAGCTGTGCTTGGCCTTCTTGATGCCCCTCTTCAGATCTGCCCTGGATGAACTGTAGACCTGTGCGTCACCAGATCTGAAGGCATTGTTACGTGCCTTTATGTCTCTCAGCCTGACTATGATGTAGTCTAATAAGTGCCAGTGCTTGGATCTTGGGTGTGTCCTTGTGCTTAAATAGAGTGTTGGTTATCACAAGGTTGTGCTCTGAACATAGTGCAAGTAGAAGTTCTCCATTAGCATTGCACTTGCCTACTCCATGACTGCCTAGCACTCCTTTCCATTTCTCAGTGTCCAAACCAACTCTGGCATTAAAATCTCCAACGAGTATCAGCCTGTCATCAGTCGGTACACGCCTGATAGTCTCTCGTAAATCACTGTAGAACTCTTCCTTCACCTCAATGAAGGTTCCTTCCTTCAACAATGTTGGTCATTGTTGGGGCATATACACTGATGAGTGTGGCATACATCTTCCGCTGTAGTGGGAGTCTCATAGTCATTATCCTGTCGTTGATTGGCACCGGTTCCTCATCAAGCATTGCTGTTATCTCCTTTCTAACTGCAAAGCCCACTCCTGCTTCTCTCCTTTCTTGAGTTGATCTCCCACTCCAAAAGAAGATGTACCCATGGTCTTCCAAGCTGTCATATCCAGGAAATCTTGTTTCACTAAGTGCAGCTATGGCTACATTGTACCTGTTCATTTCCAGGGCCACAAGCGCAGTCTGTCCTTCTGGGTGCTGTGATGTTGTTCTGTCCAACAGAGTGCGTACATTCCATTCTGGTACACACAAGGCTGCTGTTTTCCTCTTCTTTTGTCTCCCTGCTCCTAGCATACTGTTCACTGCCTGTCGGAGTGTGAACAGATCAGTGCGGACCTTGTAAGCCCGGGCGAGGTCCGAACCGGTATGAGTTGCTTTCTGATTGACCATTTCATGAAACTGCTTGCAAAGTACAGTATTTGAGTACTGCTTGCTTTTGCTGGACTAGCAGCACATTCTTGGCAGATAAAGGTATTATCAGTGGCAAGGACAAGCCAAGACAAACTGACTCTAGTATCTGTTGCAATGACTGACCAGATGATAGGTTTGCTTATCTCTGCTCTTTGTGTAGTGCATGTCACAATGCACCAACTGGCACAGTCCACCACAGACCTTGTGACAGATGTGTTTATCTGCCAGGATGTCCAGTCTCACCCTGTGTAACTGGAAGTGGTCCACCTCAGACCTGTGGCAGATATTGTTTTTAGTTCTGCCAGGATGTCCTGTTTCACCCTCCACACCCTGGGAAGGGCAGGGATGCCAGTTGAGTCGCGGACAGCCCGACTCATGAGACAGGTAGTACCAGTTTTCATGGTTATCTGGTAACAAGCAAGCCAATGCCGGACCTGACACAAAAAAAGGGGATGGAAGTCTCAGTTAAAAGCTGCCAATTTCTGACCAAAAAAAGTGGAATTTTATGGGTATGTTAGAAAAATACCCGATTCTTTGATTGAAAGATCCAAGAACAAGCCGGAGATTTCTTCAATTTAAAGGATGGTACATTTATTTAGAAGTCACATGTAAAGCAAGCAGCGCTGGGTGCAGCGTGACGCAGCTCCCTCTGGAGCGTCGCCACACTGACCAAGACTTCCGGGTGCACGTTACAATTATCTTCTCAGGTGGGGGCGATCCAGTACAATAGGATGGACTTGTACGCGACTATCTGATTGGCTAATCTGCCTATAGCGGGAACAGGCCATCCACTGAACGCCACTTCGTTCTAGAATGTGCTATCAACAGTGTGAGTGGGTGTTGAGTCTGGGTGTGTATCTAATGTGAAAGACCTGACCTGAGAGAGAGAGAGAGAGAGAGAGAGAGAGAGAAAGAGAGAGATTTTGATTTTTAAAAGATCTTTAATAAACACACTTGTCCATCATTCAATACAATTTCGATGTCATGCTATATTACACAGAAAAATTATTCCCCCAAAAAACGCCCAAACAAAAGCTGCCCATCACGAACTAAACAGAGGACATCCTCCAGGGACCAGAGGGTCCTGAAACCTTCCACATCCCCATTCCCCATAAAAAACTGAAAGTCCAGCCTGATTCTGGCTTTAAGTAGCCTCACAAATAAAACTTTGACATCAACATCATTCTCAACATTCTCAAGTTTTCTTCTCCGGCTTACATAAATAGCCAACTTTGCCTGCCCTAAAACAAAGTTCAGTAGTTGACACTTCTGCTTAAAACGACGATTGTACATAAAACCACAAATGAAAACCTGCTTAGAGAAAACTTCCTTAAAAATGTGAAAAAGTTCTGTGAGAAGTTCAAAGAGACCACTCAGACGCTGACATTCAGTAAAACAATGGAAAACTGTCTCCCTAGAGGAACAAAAAACACACTGATCACTGACACTGCTGTTAATCACAGAAACAAAAGCACTGACAGCTATAATGCCATGCAGGACCCTCCACTGTAAGTCTCCATGCCTCTTAGGGAGAGGGGCTTTATAAAGAGCCCTCCAGGCAGGCCGATGCCCTTTTTCTAGTCTAAAATAGGCTCTCCATGGAGTGTCCACACAGGTGTTCAATCTGTCTTTGTTGAGTGCCATCACCACCAGTCTGTAGAGTGCCTTACCACTGGCTCCTCCAAAGTCCACACCAGTGGGAGCACAGAAAGCCAGTAAGGAGCAAGGAGCGACGCCAAAGTCCATATAGAGCGTGAGAGAGGGAAAAGGGTCCGTGCTTTCTGGCTGCAGCGTGCCATTGCTAAAGTCCAAGAGTAGAGAGTGCTCAAGTCCATGAAGCTCCTGTTTCCAGTGTGCAAGAAGACCATCGATGAAACGATTTGACCTGACACCAAGATGAGCTGCTAAAGCTGAGGCGTTGTTGAGGCCAGGACCAGCCAGTTCCACCACTTGCTTCAGAGTGAGAACATTCCTGGAACACAGCCTATCAAGGAAGGTCCTTCCAACTCCTGGCAGGACACCAAGGCGACCACCAAAAACCAGCGGCTCCCTCAACAACCAGTGGAGGGAATCGCATGGCCCTCTTTGTTTTTTAAAAAGAGTCCACACTGAAAAGAGACTGCGGTAGAAAACGGGCAAAGACAGTGCATTAGAGTTCTTAAAATCCATTAAAAACACAGGGAGGTCTAGCCCAAGCCCAAGGACTCTCTGTAAAATAACACAGGCCAAAGGCCTCCATACCAGGGGGCCCGTCAGCAGTCTCTGTATGAAAGCCAGTCTAAAGGCAGCACCTCTACAAGCTAAATGAACCACTCCTTGCCCCCCCTCCTCTTTGGGAAGAAACAACAGGGCTTGAGGGACCCAGTGGAGTCCACCCCCCCCCAAAAAAGTCCACCATAACAGACTGGATTTTTGACAACAAACCAGCAGGGGGGTCCATGCACATGAGGCGGTGCCACAGGGATGAGGAAACAAGATTATTTAAAATGAGCACTCTCCCTCTAAAAGATATTTTTGGCATTAGCCACTTCCACTTGTTTAGTCTCCCGTTGACTTTCTCTATGACCCCATCCCAATTTTTTTGCTCAAACTGCTGATTTCCAATAAAGACACCAAGATACTTAAACCCTCCTTTTTTCCAAATCAGCCAACCCGGCAGCGTAAGCTGATTTTCTAGTTTCTCCCCCACCATCAGAGCCTCGCTTTTTCCCCAGTTTATTTTTGCAGAAGAAAGTTGGCCAAAAAGATTAACACTCCTAACCAAAACGTCAATGTCACTCTGCTTGTTCAGCAGAATGACTACATCATCTGCATAGGCCGACAGCTTGAACGTGGTGTCACAGCCAGGAAAAGTGACTCCTGACAGGCTTCTTCTCAAGCAGTGAAGCAAAGGCTCTATGGCGAGGGAGTACAGCATCCCTGAGAGAGGGCAGCCCTGCCGAACCCCCCTCTGGACTTTTAAAGGGGCAGACAGGCCCCAGTTTATCTTCAGCACACTCTCAATGTCACTGTACAAGGCCCGTATCCTGGCTATGAAGCCTGGGCTGAACCCAAAAGTTGCTAAAACTGTCCATAAATATTGGTGTTCAACCCGGTCAAACGCCTTTTCCTGGTCAATTGAAATCAAACCAGTTTCCACCGCCAATGAACCAGAGACCTCCAAAACATCCCGAATTAAAGTGACGTTGTCACTAATCAGCCTGCCAGGTACACAGTAAGTCTGGTCTACATGAATGAGCTCGCTCATCACCTTTCTCAGTCTTCGGGCCAGAGCTTTTGAGAGAATCTTATAGTCCGTGCAGAGCAGAGAGACTGGCCTCCAGTTCTTTAGGCTCTGGAGGTCCCCTTTTTTCGGCAACAGTGTGATGATGGCCCTCCTGCAGGTCGTGGGTAGGGTCCCCCTTTTCAAGCTATCTTGGAGAACCTCCAGCAGGTCTGGACCAAGCAGGGGCCAGAATTCCTTAAAAAAGTCCACAGAGAGACCATCTATGCCTGGTGATTTTCCATTTTGGAGACTCATTAGCGCCGTATGCAGCTCAGACAGAGACAGTGGAGCATCCAAGCCGGCAACAAGGTCCTCTGAGAGCGCTGGAAGACCATCAAGGAAGACCTGGCCCAGTGACGTGTCTTCCCTCCACTCTGCTCTAAACAAGTCACTGTAAAAGCTAGCAGCGTATTTCCTGATCTCTGCTGCTGTGGAGATTGTTCTCCCGTCATCGTCCAACAAGGAGTGAATGAGTTTCCTCTGTCCATTTTTCCCCTCCAGTCCAAAAAAGTACTGGGAGGGCGAGTCCATCAGAGCTACATCCATGTAGCGTGAGCGGACCACAGCACCCTGTGCGGTGACCCCTAGCACTAGGGGTCACCCTAGGACACCCTAGGACCCACCCTAGGACTGGGTCAAGCTACGAGTGACATTTCGAGTGTACTGTTGGCAGAGTTGTTTTATCTGTGCCTTACCAAAATCCCACCACATTTGGAGAGAACTAAAAGAGGGTTTTTGTTCCCTGTGCGACTTCCATACATCATGAAAAACTCCCTTAAAAAACACATCATTTAAAAGTGTATTATTAAAATGCCAAAAAGCACTCTTACACTTTACATTTTCAATAAAAACAGAACAAAACAGCAGGCAGTGATCAGTGAAACCAACAGGACAGATACAACTATTTTTAAAAACACTCATTTGATGTTTAAAACCATAGAAACGGTCTAACCTAGCCATAGATAAAAGGTTATCTTTAACATGGCTCCAGGTGTACTGCCTCTGGTCCCCATGATGTGATCTCCACACATCGGTCATCTCATGTGCCTTCACTAGTTCCCTCAGCCTATTGGCAGAAGCAGGGTGAGGCTCCCGATGGTTCCTGTCTAGTCTGTGGTTTAATGTACAGTTAAAATCACCCCCCAGAAATAAAAAACTATTTGGATCACAGGACTTAACCATATCCGAAAGCACGTCAAAGACCCTGATCCTCTCTGCTCTCTGTGTTGGCACATACACGTTTATAAAAACGAAGTTCACGTTTTCAAACTGTACCTTTAATAAGAGGAAATGACCTCTCACCACCTCTTCTACCTCATAAGAGACAGGCACACAACCCCTAGAGAAAAGTACAGCCACCCCCCCACTGCTACTGGATTTGTGGCTAAAAAAAATGCAGCCATCCCACTCTTTTCTCCAATGGCTCTCAATGTCCACAGTGCTGTGAGTCTCCTGGACCATCAGCACGTCAAGTTTCTTTAAATTAAAAAGCTTGTATAAAGAGGCCCTTTTTACATCATCCCTGGCCCCATTAATATTGAGAGTGCCAATTCTAAGGTGGGGCATTAAAAAGGATAAAAATAGGGTACAGTAAAAAAACACACACATAGCATAAAAGGGAAGAAACAAACTAAGAGTCAACATGACTGTTAGTAATTTGCAATTTCAGTTTAGCAACCAGTTTCTTTAAACGGTAAATTTCCTGATCAGTGAAAGTCTCATTCCCATCATTCAGTTTCATAAATTTGCGAGCTGATGCCACGAATAACTCCAGATCTGGAAAGTAATTTTCCACTTTCACAGCTCTGCTCCCCTTAGTCACCTGGAGAAATTGCCTAATTTTAGTAAAACAATAGGAGCTTTGCTCCTCCTGCGTCTGCGTCTGCATCAGTTCAGACTCATCTCCACTTTCGTCAGAAGCGCTCTCATTCAGTAAATCTAAATTCCCAACCCTACAAGATTTAGCAGAGCTCTGCAAGTTTTCCGCACTTTTCCTTTTTTGTGCAGCTTTAAAAGGATCCTCTTCAACAAAACTACATTCCTGCATTTCTTCATGAAACGCAACGTTTGTCATGCAGTGTTTGCTCTGTGTGTCCGCTACAGCCTCAAACCGCTCCTCCCCCGCCTGCAAAGTCTGTTCATTCACGTTCCTTCGTTTAACTGCACTTTTACTTACACCCTCCACCTGTTTACCCCGGGCGACAGGCTCGTCACAATGATCAGAGCTGCCGCCAGACAGAAATTCCCCACCATCACTGTTTGGGGGGACAACTACCGCGCCCGCCGCGGCCACCCCAGCAGAGGCGGCCGCGGCCGCCCCAGCACAAGTGGACGTGGACGCGGACGCCCCCGCAGAAGTAGAAGCGGACGCGGACGCGGATGCGGACGCGGACGCGGCCGCGACTGCCGCGACTGCCGCGACTGCCCCAGCAGAAGCGGGCGCCGCAGCGGCATCCGCTGCACCACATGTAGCGCTACCCTCCGGACCACCAGAAACAGCGGCGTCACCTTTCTTACCGCCAGTGCTCTTTGTGTTCACCTTTTCAGGACATGACCTAATAAGATGGCCTTCTGCGCCACACGCAAAACACTTCATGGTTTCAGATGTTGCAAACACCAAGTAGCTAAAGCCGTCAATCCTGAAATTAAAAGACGCGTTCAGTTCAGCAGAGCTGTCTTTCAACACCATGAAACACTGCCTCCTATGACATACAACATGCTTCAGCAGGGGTGATTTACTACCCAGAGAGACCATTCTGATAGGGGACACAACCTGGCCAAAACGGGACAACTCTCTAATCAGCTGATCATTTTTAACGAAAGGAGGAGCGTTTGAGATGGTGATCCTCCTAGACGGATTCGCCAGCGGTAAAACGGGAGTAAAAGTGTCACCTAGGACCACTCCCTGTGCCACCACCTGATCAGCTTTCTCAGTCGAATCCAGAAAGATCACAATTGCGCTGTTCATCCTCGATGCTGATTTTATGCTGCCATGCCCAACCACCTGTCCTACAGCGAGGCTGGCCTCCTCCACAGAACAGGGAACTGTCGGGAGGATTCTCACACCATGACGCCGGGTTAAGCGCTCAAACTCCACACCACCATCAATCACTGGCATGATGCCGGCCGGGAAGAAAAACCGGCAGCAGAAGCTACCGTTCCCCAACACACTCACTCCAACAGTCACACCCCAGCACACACACACTCAAACCACTATATTAAACACACACACCTCAAACACACAAGATAGAGAAAAAGTTAGAAAATACAAAGTTTAAAGTACTCACTCGACACCACTCCACACCCCTGCTCCCACAAACGCCCACGCATGCGCACGAGAGAGAGAGAGAGAGAGAGAGAGAGAGAGAGAGAGAGAGCGAGAGAGAGACTTTGACTTTGAAAAAAGCTTTTATTGCACACTTCAAAAAAATGTAAGCACACCAACATCATTCCTCCAAGTGTGTCACATTGGAAAAAGTGCAAACTGAAATGTTCCCCCCCACACACAACACAGAGCAGTCCCTGCAGTCCACCTATTCAAAGATCCAGTTCTGTGACAGTCAATTACAGTCAATTAAATGTCATATACCAGTCTGTTCAAACAATATCCCAAAAATGTGTAAAACAGGCAGAGGAACGACTGCCATTCATTCCTCCTGTCGGGCACGCTTAACCGGCGTTCCCCCTGCTGCTTTACGCAGGGCTGTCAGGTGTTTCTTGAGGCGATAACGCTTCCTTTCATCCAGGAGGTCCAGACCAACCTGCCTTCTTAGCACATCCACAGACTTAATGAATTTATCAGTGTCACTGAAGTAGTCGGCGACCCTAATGGCTTTGTTATAGGTTTCATCCAGAAATGCATTTATTTCCTCCAGTGAGTACAAACTCGTGTTTGTACTGCATTTTGCCTCAATAGACTCAGCATTAGACACAGTGTCGTTCTCAGATTCCATTTCCTCGTCAGCACCACTCAGCTGACTGCTTGGTTCTCCCGGGCCAGTGGATTCATCATGGGCCACATTTTCCTGGACGCTACCCTCTGCAGCTGACTGTCGCTGTTCCATCCCCCGCTGTGTAACGGTAGCAGCCTCCGGAAGCACAGCCGCTGATGTCACACAGCGAGATTCTGACGCACCATCAGGTCGGTGCTCCGTCCCCTCCTCCGAAGCGGCAGCAGCTGGCGGAGGCACAGCCGCTGACGTCACACAGCGAGATGATTGTGACGCACCATCAGGTCGGTGCTCCGTCCCCTCCTCCGAAGCGGTAGCAGCTGCCGGCGGCACAGCTGTTGATGTCACACAGCGAGTTGATTGTGACGCACCATCAGTGACCTTTTTGGCAACATCGCTATCCACGTTCCTGACCGCAAGCTGGGCCATGGGCGGCGCAGCAGCAGGCTCCGGAGCCGGGGCAGCGTGAGCGGAGGTCGCGCTGCCGTCCGCAGCTGCGGCTTGAGTGGAGGGCTCGCCGCCGGCACCATCCGCGGCCCCGTCAGGGCCCTCCACCTGCTGCCTGTGCGGAAAAGCGAACCGTTTATGGCCCACGTCTCCACATTCAAAACATTTCATCTGTCCCGAGCTCGCATACACCATATAAGATCCGTCCCCATGCTTAGACCCTGAAGGAGACTTCCAGAGTCTGAGTGGGCGAGTCGAGAAACATGAACACCTGTCGCCTGAGCGATTTCACATGTTTGAACTTGGCGGCCTTGCATCCCAAAGGCAGAGTCGTAAACGGGCCCACAAACTTTCCAAATCTGCGGAGCTCCATTGCCAGCTGCTCGTCAGTGATGAAAGGTGGAACACCTGAGACAGTGATTCTCGTTGATGGGACAGATAAGGGGGACACCTGTACATACATTTCCCCGATAACTACACCGCTTACAATCAGGGTGTGAACATCGTCTTCAGCCGCCAGAAACACAACCACAGCTCTATTCATTCGGGAAGCAAAGCAGACCGTGTCAGGGCTCACCTGCTCTGCCACAGCCTCCAGGACCTCCTCCACAGTAACTTCGCTGTCCGGGGGAACGATCCTCACCCCCTGGTGGATCGATGGAGGGAGAGAGAGAGAGAGAGAGAGAGAGAGAGAGAGAGAGAGAGAGAGAGAGAGAGAGAGAGAGAGAGAGAGAGAGAGTTTTTTGATTTTTAAAAGATCTTTAATAAACACACTTGTCCATCAGTCAATACAATTTCTATATCATGCTATGTTACACAGAAAATTAATCCCCCAAAAAACGCCCAAAAAAAAGCTGTCCATCATGAACTGAACAGAGGACATTCTCCAGGGACCAGAGGGTCCTGAAACCTTCCACATCCCCATTCCCCATAAAAAACTGAAAGTCCAGCCTGATTCTGGCTTTAAGTAGCCTCACAAATAAAATTTTGACATCAACATCATTCTCAACATTTTCAAGTTTTCTTCTCCGGCTTACATAGATAGCCAACTTTGCCTGCCCTAAAACAAAGTTCAGTAGTTGACACTTCTGCTTAAAACGACGATTGTACATAAAACCACAAATGAAAACCTGCTTAGAGAAAACTTTCTTAAAAATATGAAAAAGTTTTGTGAGAAGTTCAAAGAGGCCACTCAGGCGCTGACATTCAATAAAACAATGAAAAACAGTCTCCCTAGAGGAACAAAAAACACACTGATCACTGACACTGCTGTTAATCACAGAAACAAAAGCATTGACAGCTATAATACCATGCAGGACCCTCCACTGTAAGTCTCCATGTCTCTTAGGGAGAGGGGCTTTGTAAAGAGCCCTCCAGGCAGGCCGATGCCCTTTTCCTAGTTTAAAATAGGCTCTCCAAGGAGTGTCCACACAGGTGTTCAATCGGTCCTTGTTGAGTGCCATCACCACCAGTCTGTAGAGTGCCTTACCACTGGCTCCTCCAAAGTCCACACCAGTGGGAGCACAGAATGCCAGTAAGGAGCAAGGAGCGACGTCAAAGTCCATATAGAGCGTGAGAGAGGGAAAGGGGTCAGTGCTTTCTGGCTGCAGCGTGCCATTGCTAAAGTCCAAGAGTAGGGAGTGCTCAAGTCCATGAAGCTCCTGTTTCCAGTGTGCAAGAAGACCATCGATGAAACGAATCGACCTGACACCAAGATGAGCTGCTAAAGCTGAGGCGTTGTTGAGGCCAGGACCAGCCAGTTCCACCACTTGCTTCAGAGTGAGAATGTTCCTGGAACACAGCCTATCAAGGAAGGTCCTTCCAACTCCAGGCAGGACACCAAGGCGACCACCAAAAACCAGCGGCTCCCTCAACAACCAGTAGAGGGAATTGCATGGCCCTCTTTGTTTTTTAAAAAGAGTCCACACTGAAAAGAGACTGCGGTAAAAACTGGGTAAAGACAGTGCATTAGAGTTCTTAAAATCCATTAAAAACACAGGGAGGTCTAGCCCAAGCCCAAGGACTCTCTGTAAAATAACACAGGCCAAAGGCCTCCATACCAGGTCCTGGGGGCCCGTCAGCAGTCTCTGTATGAAAGTCAGTCTAAAAGCAGCACCTCTACTAGCTAAATGAATCACTCCTTGCCCCCCCTCCTCTTTGGGAAGAAATAACAGGGCTTGAGGAACCCAGTGGAGTCCACCCCCCCAAAAAAAGTCCACCAAAACAGACTGAATTTTGGACAACAAACCAGCAGGGGGGTCCATGCACATGAGGCGGTGCCACAGGGATGAGGAAACAAGATTATTTAAAATGAGCACTCTTCCTCTAAAAGATATTCTTGGCATTAGCCACTTCCACTTGTTTAGTCTCCCGTTAATCTTCTCTATGACCCCATCCCAATTTTTTTGCTCAAACTGCTGATTTCCAATAAAGACGCCAAGATACTTAAAACCTCCTTTTTTCCAAATCAACCCACCCGGCAGCGTAAGCTGATTTTCTAGTTTCTCCCCCACCATCAGAGCCTCGCTTTTTCCCCAGTTTATCTTTGCAGAGGAAAGTTGGCCAAAAAGATTGACACTCCTAACCAGAACGTCAATGTCACTCTGCTTGTTTAGCAGAATGACTACATCATCTGCATAGGCCGACAGCTTGAACGTGGTGTCACAGCCAGGAAAAGTAACTCCTGATAGATCCCTTCTCAGGCAGTGAAGCAAAGGCTCTATGGCGAGGGAGTACAGCATCCCTGAGAGAGGGCAGCCCTGCCGAACCCCCCTCTGGACTTTTAAAGGGGCAGACAGGCCCCCATTTATCTTCAGCACACTCTCAATGTCACTGTACAAGACCCGTATCCTGGCTATGAAGCCTGGGCTGAACCCAAAAGCTGTTAAAACTGTCCATAAATATTGGTGTTCAACCCGATCAAATGCCTTTTCCTGGTCAATTGAAATCAAACCAGTTTCTACCGCCAATGAACCAGAGACCTCCAAAATATCCCAAATTAAAGTGACGTTGTCACTAATCAGCCTGCCAGGCACACAGTAAGTCTGGTCTACATGAATGAGCTCGCTCATCACCTTTCTCAGTCTTCGGGCCAGAGCTTTTGAGAGAATCTTGTAGTCTGTGCAGAGCAGAGAGACTGGCCTCCAGTTCTTTAGGCTCTGGAGGTCCCCCTTTTTCGGCAACAGTGTGATGATGGCCCTCCTGCAGGTCGTGGGTAGGGTCCCCCTTTCCAAGCTATCTTGGAGAACCTCCAGCAGGTCTGGACCAAGCAGGGGCCAGAATTCCTTAAAAAAGTCCACAGAGAGACCATCTATGCCTGGTGATTTTCCATTCTGGAGGCTCATTAGCGCCGTATGCAGCTCAGACAGAGACAGTGGAGCATCCAAGCCGGCAACAAGGTCCTCTGAGAGCACTGGAAGACCATCAAGGAAAACCTGGCCCAGTGACGTGTCCTCCTTCCACTCTGCTCTAAACAATTCACTGTAAAAGCTAGCAGCGTGTTTCCTGATCTCTGCTGCTGTGGAGATTGTTCTCCCGTCATCGCCCAACAAGGAGTGAATGAGCTTTCTCTGTCCATTTTTCCCCTCCAGTCCAAAAAAGTACTGGGAGGGCGAGTCCATCAGAGCTACATCCATGTAGCGTGAGCGGACCAGAGCACCCTGTGCGGTGACCCCTAGCAAGCTAGCCAAGGCTGACCTTTTTGACTTGAGAGCCTCTAAGTGCTCCTGTTTTCCTGTAGAACTGAGCAACTCCTCTAGTTCTACCACCTCAGTCTCCAGAACTTTCAAGGATTGGGTCAAGCTACGAGTGACATTTTGAGTGTACTGTTGGCAGAGTTGTTTTATCTGGGCCTTACCAAAATCCCACCACAATTGGAGAGAACTAAAAGAGGGTTTTTGTTCCCTGTGTGACTTCCAAACATCATGAAAAACCTCTTTAAAAAACACATCATTTAAAAGTGTATTGTTAAAATGCCAAAAAGCACTCTTACACTTTACATTTTCAATAAACACAGAACAAAACAGCAGGCAGTGATCAGTGAAACCAACAGGACAGATACAACTATTTTTAAAAACACTCATTTGATGTTTAAAACCATAAAAACGGTCTAACCTAGCCATAGATAAAAGGTTATCTTTGACATGGCTCCAGGTGTACTGCCTCTGGTCCCCATGATGTGATCTCCACACATCGGCCATTTCATGTGTTTTCACCAGTTCTCTCAGCCTATTGGCAGAAGCAGGGTGAGGCTCCTGATGGTTCCTGTCTAGTCTGTGGTTTAATGTACAGTTAAAATCACCCCCCAGAAATAAAAAACTATTTGGATCACAGGACTTAACCGTATCCGAAAGCACGTCAAAGACCCTGATCCTCTCTGCTCTCTGTGTTGGCACATACACGTTTATAAAAACGAAGTTCACGTTTTCAAACTGTACCTTTAATAAGAGGAAATGACCTCTCACCACCTCTTCTACCTCATAAGAGACAGGCACACAACCCCTAGAGAAAAGTACAGCCACCCCCCCACTGCTACTGGATTTGTGGCTAAAAAAAATGCAGCCATCCCACTCTTTTCTCCAATGGCTCTCAATGTCCACAGTGCTGTGAGTCTCCTGGACCATCAGCACGTCAAGTTTCTTTAAATTAAAAAGCTTGTATAAAGAGGCCCTTTTTACATCATCCCTGGCCCCATTAATATTGAGAGTGCCAATTCTAAGGTGGGGCATTAAAAAGGATAAAAATAGGGTACAGTAAAAAAACACACACATAGCATAAAAGGGAAGAAACAAACTAAGAGTCAACATGACTGTTAGTAATTTGTGATTTCAGTTTGACAACCATCCATCCATCCATCCATCCATCTTCTACCGCTTTTCCGGAGGTCCGGGTCGCGGAGGCAGCAGTTCAAGCAGAGAAGCCCAGACTTCCCTCTCCCCAGCCACCTGCTCCAGCTCTTCAGAGGGGATACCAAGGCGTTCCCAGACCAGCTGGGAGACATAGTCTCTCCACCGAGTCCTGGGTCTGCCCCGGGGTCTCCTCCCAGTGGGACGTGCCTGAAACACCTCAAGTGGGAGGCGTCCAGGAAGCATCCTAATCAGATGCCCATACCACCTCAACTGACTCCTTTCAATGTGGAGGAGCAGCTGTTCTACTCTGAGCCTCTCCCGGATGACTGAGCTCCTCACCCTATCTCTGAGGGTGAGTCCAGCAATCCTACGGAGAAAGCTCATTTCAGCCGCTTGTATCCGCGATCTCGTTCTTTCGGTCATTACCCAAAGCTCGTGACCATAGGTGAGAGTAGGAACGTAGATTGACTGGTAAATCGACAGCTTTGCCTTAGAACTAAGCTCCCTCTTCACCACAACAGACCGGTACAACGTCCGCATCACTGCAGATGCTGCTCCAATCCGTCTGTCGATCTCTCGCTCCATTTTCCCCTCACTCGTGAACAAGACCCCAAGATACTTAAACTCCTCCACTTGGGGCAGGAGCTTGTCCCCAACCCGGAGAGGACAATCCACCTTTTTCCGGCTGAGGACCATGGACTCGGACTTGGAGGTGCTGATTCTCATCCCAGCCGCTTCACACTCAGCGGCAAACCGTCCCAGCAAGAGCTGTAGGTCATTGCTGGATGAAGCCAACAGGACAACATCATCTGCAAACAACAGAGATGAGATCCTGTGGTCACCAAGCATGACACCCTCCATTCCCTGGCTGCGCCTAGAAATCCTGTCCATAAAAATTATGAACAGGATCGGTGACAAAGGGCAGCCCTGGCGGAGTCCAACTCTCACTGGGAATGACTCCGACCGAGTGTTGGCAATACGAACCAAACTCTCACAACGGTCGTACAGAGACCGAATAGCTCGTAATAACAAGCCCGATACCCCATACTCCCAAAGCACCCCCCACAAAAATCCACGAGGGACGCGGTCAAATGCCTTCTCCAAGTCCACAAAACACATGTAAACTGGTTGGGCAAACTCCCACGAACCCTCAAGAATTCTCGAGAGGGTAAAGAGCTGGTCCGATGTCCCACGGCCAGGACGAAAACCACATTGCTCCTCCTGAATCCGAGGTTCCACCAACGGCCGGACTCTCCTCTCCAGTACCTTGGCATAGACCTTCCCAGGGAGGCTGAGGAGTGTGATCCCTCTAAAGTTGGAGCACACCCTCCGGTCCCCTTTTTTGAAGAGAGGAACCACCACCCCGGTTTGCCATGCCAAAGGCACTGCCCCCGACCTCCACGCAATGTTGCAGAGGCGTGTCAACCATGACAACCCAACAACATCCAGGGCCTTGAGGTACTCAGGGCGAATCTCGTCCACCCCTGGGACCCGGCCACCAAGGAGATTTTTAAGCACCTTGGCGACCTCAGCCCCTGTGATAGGCGAGTCATCCCCCTCGTCCCCAAACCCTGCTTCCTCTGTGGAAGGCGTATCAGTGGGATTGAGGAGATCCTCGAAGTATTCCTTCCACCGCCCGACGATATCCCTAGTTGAAGTCAACAGTGTCCCATCCGCACCATACACAGTGTGGACGGGGAGCTGCTTTCCCCTCCTGAGCCGCCGAACAGTTTGCCAGAATCTCTTTGAAGCCGACCGAAAGTCTTGTTCCATGGCCTCACCGAACTCCTCCCATACCCGCGTTTTTGCTTCAGCAACCACCCGAGCTGCACTCCGCTTGGCCTGCCGGTACACCTCAGCTGCTTCGGGAGTCCCGCAAGCCAACCAAGCTTGATAGGACTCCTTCTTCAGCTTAATGGCCCCCCTCACCACTGGTGTCCACCACTTGGTTCGGGGGTTGCCACCACGAGATGCACCGACCACCTTGTGGCCGCAGCTCTGGGCCGCCGCTTCAACAACAGAGGTGGAGAACATGGCCCATTCAGACTCCATGTCTCCAGACTCCCTCGGAATGTGGTTGAAGTTCTTCCGGAGGTGGGAGTTGAAGACCTCCCGGACAGGGGCCTCAGCCAGACGCTCCCAGCACACTCTCACTACACGTTTGGGTCTACCAGGTCTGAATGGCTTCCTCCCCTGCCATCGGATCCAGCTCACCACCAGGTGGTGATCAGTTGACAGCTCTGCACCTCTCTTTACTCGGGTGTCCAAGACATACGGTCGCAGGTCTGATGATACGATAACAAAATCGATCATCGACCTGCGACCTAGGGTGTCCTGGTGCCAGGTGCACATATGGACACCCTTATGCTTGAACATGGTGTTTGTTATGGACAGACTGTGGTTAGCACAGAAGTCCAATAACTGAACACCACTCGGGTTCAGATCGGGCAGGCCGTTCCTCCCAATCACCCCTCTCCAGGTTTCACTGTCGTTGCCCACATGCGCATTGAAGTCCCCCAGTAGGACAATGGAGTCTCCAGGAGGAGTACCCTCCAGCACCCCAGTCACAGACTCCAAAAAGGGTGGGTACTCTGAAACATCATTTGGTGCATAGGCACAAATGATGGTCAGGACCCGTTTCCCAACCCGAAGGCGTAGGGAAGCAACCCTTTCATCCACCGGGGAAAACTCCAATATAGAGGCAGCAAGGTGGGGCGATACAAGAATACCCACCCCTGCTCGTCGCCTCTCGCCCGGGGCAACTCCAGAAAAGGCCAAGCTCCAGCCCCTCTCCAGGAGACTGGTTCCGGAACCGGAGCTGTGTGTTGAGGTGAGGCCGACTATATCTAGCCGGTATCTCTCAACCTCGTACACCAGCTCAGGCTCCTTCCCCACCAGAGAGGTGACATTCCATGTACCAAACACCAGTTTAGAAAGCTTGGGATCAGTCCGCCAAGGTCTCCGCCTTTGACCGCCACCTAATCCACATAGCACCGGACCCCCATGATCCCTCCTGCAGGTGGTGAACCCACTGGAGGGCGGACCCATGTAACTCCTTCGGGCTTAGCCCGGCCGGGTCCCATGGGTGGAAACCCGGCCACCAGACGCTAGCCTCCTCATGGATCGTCACCTTATCGTGGTGGGGGGGTTTGCGTGCCCCAGTGATCCCAGGAGCTATGTTGTCCGGGGGCAATTTGCCTCTGATAGGGTCTCCCAAGACAAACTGGTTCTGGGTGAAGGGCCAGACTAAGAACGATCCAACAGACTCTCATGATAAATTGTATATCAAGGATTCAGTTTGACAACCAGTTTCTTTAAACGAAAAATTTCCTGATCAGTAAAAGTCTCATTCCCATCATTCAGTTTCATCAGCTTGCGAGCTGATGCCACAAATAACTCCAGATCTGGAAAGTAATTTTCCACTTTCACAGCTCTGCTCCCCTTGGTCACCTGGAGAAATTGCCTAATTTTGGAAAAACAATAGGAGCTTTGCTCCTCCTGCGTCTGCGTCTGCATCATTTCAGACTCAGCTCCACTTTCGTCAGAGACGCTCTCATCTAGTAAATCTAACTTCCCAACCCTACTAGATTTAGCAGAGCTCTGTAAGTTTTCAGCACTTTTTCTTTTTTGTGCAGCTTTAAAAGGATCCTCTTCAGCAAAACTACATTCCTGCATTTCTTCATGAACTGCAACGTTTGTCATGCAGTGTTTGCTCTGTGTGTCCCCTACAGCCTCAAACCGCTCCTCCCCCGCCTGCAAAGTCTGTTCATTCACGTTCCTTCGTTTAACTGCACTTTTACTTACACCCTCCACCTGTTTACCCCGGGCGACAGGCTCGTCACAATGATCAGAGCTGCCGCCAGACAGAAATTCCCCACCATCACTGTTTGGGGGGGCAACTACCGCGCCCGCCGCGGCCACCCCAGCAGAGGCGGCCGCGGCCGCCCCAGCACAAGCGGACGCGGACGCGGACGCCCCCGCAGAAGTAGAAGCGGACGCGGACGCGGCCGCGACCGCCCCAGCAGAAGCGGGCGCCGCAGCGGCATCCGCCGCACCACATGTAGCGCTACCCTCCGGACCACCAGAAACAGCGGCGTCACCTTTCTTACCGCCAGTGCTCTTTGTGTTCGCCTTTTCAGGACATGACCTAATAAGATGGCCTTCTGCGCCACACGCAAAACACTTCATGGTTTCAGATGTTGCAAACACCAAGTAGCTAAAGCCGTCAATCCTGAAATTAAAAGACACATTCAGTTCAGCAGAGCTGTCTTTCAACACCATGAAACACTGCCTCCTATGACATACAACATGCTTCAGCAGGGGTGATTTACTACCCAGAGAGACCATTCTGATAGGGGACACAACCTGGCCAAAACGGGACAACTCTCTAATCAGCTGATCATTTTTAACGAAAGGAGGAGCGTTTGAGATGGTGATCCTCCTAGACGGATTCGCCAGCGGTAAAACGGGAGTAAAAGTGTCACCTATGACCACTCCCTGTGCCACCACCTGATCAGCTTTCTCAGTCGAATCCAGAAAGATCACAATTGCGCTGTTCATCCTCGATGCTGATTTTATGCTGCCATGCCCAACCACCTGTCCTACAGCGAGGCTGGCCTCCTCCACAGAACAGGGAACTGTCGGGAGGATTCTCACGCCATGACGCCGGGTTAAGTGCTCAAACTCCACACCACCATCAATCACCGGCATGATGCCGGCCGGGAAAAACCGGCAGCAGAAGCTACCGTTCCCCAACACACTCACTCCAACACTCACACCCCAACACACACACACTCAACCCACTATATTAAACACACACACCTCAAACACACAAGATAGAGAAAAAGTTAGAAAATACAAAGTTTAAAGTACTCACTCGACACCACTCCACACCCCTGCTCCCACAAACGCCCACGCATGCGCACGAGAGAGAGAGAGAGAGAGAGAGAGAGAGAGAGAGAGAGAGAGATTTGATTTTTCAACACACCTTTATTGTCACAAGTTCAACAGAAAAACACAACAATTAAAACAACTAAAAGAAGCAATGGAAAAGTAAAATGACTCACTGACAAGAAATCAAAGACATAAGTAACCAAACCAGGAAAACTAAAAAAAACTTGCTTCTTACATCAGGATTATACCATAGGTAATTTTCCCCTCCTTAACACAACACAGGATGTGCTTAAAGCACCACATAGCCTCAAAAGTTTCAACATTTTGCATCAGATGATAGTAATTGTAATCAATCACTATTCGAGCCTTGATCATGTCAACCAGCATGTCTTTTACATTACAATCCAGCATTTGTTCAATTTTTCTTTTCCTACTAACATAAATAGCCATTTTAGCCTGACCCAGGATGAAATTTAAGAGTTCACTCTTTTTCTTAGTCCTCTGTCTATATGGAACGCCCAAGATAAAAATCTGCAGGGAAAAGACTTCTCCAAACAGATAAAACAGCTTCCCCCAAAAAACAAACAACAATTGCAGTCTGTTACAGTCCAGAAAACAATGGAACACAGTTTCTTTCTGAGGACAAAATGGACAAACCTCAACAACATTTGGGTTTAAAAGAGAGATAAAAGCATTTACAGCCACAGCACCATGTAAAACTCGCCATTGTAGGTCTCCAACCTTCTTAGTTAATGGTGGTTTATAGAGTGCTCTCCAGGCAGGCCTCACCTCTGGACCCAGACCCAAGTGTTTCCTCCATGGTGTATCAGCTCGACCTTTTAACTTATTCACATTTAGAATTTTCACCAAAAGTCCATACATTTTTTTACCAGGAGAGTCACAAATGTTAATGTGCTCAGAGTTTAAAAACACACCAGTGCCATCTTTAAAATCAGGAGATAAAACACTAAAAGGAAAAGGTTCATCAGCAGTTTGCACAGAGTTTTCGCAGTGTAAAACAATAGCAGAGTGTTCTTCTGCGGACAGGCAGTCTCTCCAATCTTTCAACAAGTTCATTATAACTCTGACTGAAGAAACGCCAAGAGCCGAGCACAGGGCAACAGCATTGTCCAAGTTAGGACCACATAAATTCACCAAATGTCCCAGTGTTGTAACCTTTGCAGAAATGAACTTTTTTAAAACAGAAGGTCCTAAAACACTGCCCACATCAAAACGGGTCCCGAACACAAGTGGTTCCTTTAAAAGCCAGAAAGGCGACAAGGAAGCCTGGGGAGAGTTCTTTTTAAAAAGTCCCCAGATTTTAAAAGCACTTTGGTAAAACTGGGGAAGTTCTGGGAGTTTTTGGCCCCTTAAATCCATTAAAAGCAGCGACTCCTCTAGTCCAAGCCCTCCACAGCTAGCCAGGACAGCCCTGGCAATAGGTCTCCACACAAGGTCAAGGGGGCCACTCAGAAGTCGCTGAATGAACTGCAGGCGAAAGACAGCCCCCCTGCTGGCCAGATGGATGAGCCCTTGACCACCTTCTTCCCTCGGTAAAAACAGGATACTCTGTGGAACCCAGTGAAGACGGTCCCAGAAAAAGTCCACGACTATAGATTGCACTCTGGCCAGCAAATTGGGTGGAGGGTCCAGACAAGACAGTCGATGCCACAGCATTGAAGCAATCAAGTTGTTGATAATTAAAACACGACCTCTGAAGGACAAGTTTGGCAGAATCCATTTCCATTTTTTTAGTCTTCCTTCAGTTTTTTCTAAAAAACACTTCCAATTTTTCTCAGTAAAAGTCTGATTTCCTAAAAACACACCAAGATATTTAAAACCACCTTGTGTCCACGAAAGGCCACCAGGTAGGGCAATTTTTTGTGGTCTCCCCCCCACCACAACAGCTTCACTCTTACCCCAATTCACTCTCGCTGAGGAGCACTCACCAAAAAGATTAACAGTTCTTAAAAGGTAGTCTACATCATTTTGATTTCTTGTAAAAACAACAACATCATCAGCATAGGCAGACACTTTAAAAACAGAGTCAGAGTTGGGGATTTTAAAACCAGTGAGGCCTTGCCTTAGTTTACAAAGGAGGGGCTCGATGGCAAGAGAGTACAGCATACCTGAGAGGGGGCAGCCCTGTCGGACACCCCTCTCAACTTTGAAAGGAGCACTCAAACCACCATTAATCTTAAGAATACTCTCAATGTCTCTATACAAAGCCTGGATCTTGGCGATGAACCCTGAGCTGAAACCAAAGGCCTCTAATGTCTGCCACAGGTATGGATGTTCAACTCGGTCAAACGCCTTTTCTTGGTCTATTGAAATAAGACCAAGTTCCTTGACCAATGAGCTGGAGAGGTCCAAAACATCACGAATTAAAAAAATGTTGTCTGTAACCAACCTACCAGGTACACAGTAGGTCTGGTCTACATGTATGACCTGCTCCATCACCTTCCTCAGCCTGGTAGCCAACACTTTGGAGAGAATTTTATAGTCAGTACAGAGGAGGGCCACCGGACGCCAGTTTTTAATGTCTTTCAAGTCGCCTTTCTTGGGAAGGAGGGTGAGGACTGCTCTCCTACAACTTAGGGGCAGGTGACCCTTCTGCAGACTGTCAGACAGTACTTCCAGCAAGTCCTCACAGATCTCAGACCAGAACGCCTTGTAGAACTCCGATGGTAGACCATCTATCCCTGGGGCTTTTCCACACTGAAGAGACTGGACAGCTACTGCTAGTTCCTGCAGAGTGATCCCACTCTCCAGCTCCGCATTCATGCTAGCCATCACTTTTGGCAAGTCTGTCAAAAAATGACTCAGCACATGTGGATTCTCAACAAATTCTTTCTTAAAAAGATCTTTGTAGAAAGCAGCTGCAAAGCGACGGATCTCCGCAGACTCATGGATTAGCCGCCCGTCCTCGGAGCTGAGAGAGTGGATCATCCTCCTCTGACCATTCTTCCTCTCCAAACCAAAGAAAAAATGAGATGGAGCGTCCATTAGTGCGATGTTCTGGAACCTACTGCGTACTACAGCGCCCCTGGCGGCCACACCTAGTAGGTCAGTTAAAACAGACTTTTTGCCATTGAGGGCCTCAAAATGTCCTCTTTCTCCTGTGGAGCCTGCCAAAGACTGCAGCTCCACTACTTCTCTCTCCAGGTCCCTGACAGACCTGGCCAAGTCTCCAGAGACATTGCGAGTATACTGTAGGCACAGATTCTTTATTTGGCTCTTCCCTACATCCCACCACTGCTGCAAAGAACTAAAACTTGATTTTGTTAATGTAAAATTACTCCAAAAAACATAAATGCAGTTTTAAAACTGTTATCCGATAAAAGTGATGTGTTAAAATGCCAGTATGCACTACTGCACTTTATATTCTTGATAAAAACACAACACTGAACCAGAGAGTGATCTGTAAAGCCAACAGGGACTATAAAAGCACTTTTAAAAATGCTAAAATGGTGCTTAAAACTGTAAACCCTATCCAGTCTAGCTAAGGACAGAATATCGTCCTTTCTATGGCTCCACGTGTACTGTCTAGCCTTGCCATGAAAATCCCTCCACACATCACACAGATCATGAGCTTCTATGAGACCTTTTAAACTTTTCTTGGATGCAGCATGTGGCTCTGGGTGATTCCTATCCATAAGAGGATTTTCTGTGCAATTAAAATCACCACCCACAAATAAAAAGTCACCATTACTGCAATTTGTGATCGTGTCATCTAAAATATTTAAAAAGGCCAATCTTTCTGTGCCTACGGTTGGAGCATACACATTTATAAAAACAACTTTCACATTCTCAAAAACAGCTCGAACTTTTAAAATGTGGCCTGCAATTACCTCATCAATGTCATAAGAAAGTGGAATAAAATCTCGAGAAAATAAAATACCCACTCCACCACTACTGCTGCTTTTATGACTAAGAATAATTTCCCCTCGAAATTCCCTCCTCCAGTCAGCAGCATTGTCCTCAGAACTATGAGTCTCCTGAACAAACAGAACATTAATTTTCTTGCATTCTGCAAGAGTAAAAACACATGCTCGCTTGGACATTTCTCTTGCTCCATTGATGTTGAGTGTGCCAAAATTAAAACTGCACATGCATATAAAAGGGTAAAACCAACACAAAAACAGAAAAGAAAGAATGAGCGATAAAAGACTAATCATCCTGGACAATTTGGTTCTTAACTTTTAGCACAAGCTTTTTTAGTCTGTAGATCTCCTGATCAGTAAAACTTTCCTGCTCAAGCTCTCCCCTATTTTTCATGTAGGCCCGAGCAGAGTCAACAAAACATTTTAGATCGGGGAAGAAATTTTCAACTTTATCCATTCTGGATCCCTTAGTGTCCTGCAAAAACTTCTGTATTTTTGTGAAGGGGTAACCGCCTCCACTGGCCACATCATCACTGCTTTCACCATCACTCTCTATCTCAGACCCAGCATAAGAATCTGGCTGAGATAGAGAAACCTCAGAACTGTCTTTGACAACCCTTTTTACTTTGCTCCTCTGCTGTTTGGTTTCCAAATTCTTCCGCTTGATTGAGATTTTACATAATTCTTCATCTATTTCAATATCATCCTTGTCCTCCAACACTGACTCAGCCACCCTGGTAGCTGTCTCTTCCTGTCTTTCGCTCACCCTGTGCTGTGGTTTTATATTCATTTTTCTAGTCCCACCATCTACCTGGGCCTCATTTGGCTCATCTGTCTGACCCTCAGCGTGATCCCTCTCGGTAATCTCACCCTTGTCCACAATGTTGGTCTGTGCAGCAACCCTGCGATGTGCTTTAACTTTTGCTGCAGTTTCATTTATGATCGACAGGCTGGCTGTGGAGGGCGGCAAAGCCGCCCCGCCGCCAGACGGCCTCGCAGCCTCGGCCGAAGTGCCGCCGCCAGACAGCCCCGCGGCCTCGGTTGAAGTGCCCGACGGCGCGGCAGCGCCGCCTGCCTCAGAGAGCAGCAAAGCCGCTCCGCCGCCAGACTGCCCCGAGGCCGCACTAGCGGCCTCCCCTGAGTGATCACCCCTCACTCCCTGAGGGCATGATCGAATCAAGTGTCCCTCCATTCTGCAGCCGAAACACTTCATATTATCAGAGGTGACGTGGATGGTGTAATCAAAGCCGTCAATCCGGTATTTAAATACGAGGTTGAGGCTTTCCTTGCTATTCTTTAAAATCATGAGCACCTGTCGCCTAAAAGACATGACATGTTTTAAACGCGGGGACTTACAACCGAGAGGGATGTGCTTAATCGGTGACAAAAGCTACAGGAACCAGTGTGTCTTTAATCACAACCCCGCTCTCCACTACCTGGTTAACTTTTTCAACACTATCGAGGAAGATCACCACGGCACTATTCATTCTTGAAGCTGATCTAATGCTTTCATAACCGACCAGCTCCCTCACAGCCAGACTACATTCCTCTACTGAGCAGCTGACAGCCGGAGTCAGTTTGACAGCATGCCGGCGTGTCAGCTTGTCGAACCCAGAGCCTCGCTCCAAAACCATGCTGGCAGCAGAAACCCCCTTCCCAGAACGCCTACCCCACCCCAGCTACAGAAAACAACAAAACTTAAGATTATTTAGCAAAAAAAACCCACCTTAAACACAAAAAGATAGAAAAAAGTTTGAAATAATTCACTCACGCTGTCACACGCTCTCAGCTCGCACTCACGACCACACCCACTCAGAAAGAGAGAGAGAGAGAGAGAGAGCTCTATAGCTTTGTCTCATTCCTGTTTTATCAGTTTACCATAACATAATTGTTCATAAGCATGCAAACAGAATTTGTATGGAATATGTGTAGAGCATAATGGGAGATTACCTACAGAATTATTATTCTGGCACTAACTTTACATTAACCCTTTCAAGTAAGAAGCTGCAACTTTAGCAAAAAGAGAAAAAAAAGGTGTAAATTTCCATCTGTTTACAACCTAAAACACTGCAGATATAAGATTTGAGTAAAATGCTGCAAGTTTAATCTTTTTTTAAAAAAATGCAAATTCAAGAGTAAGAAAAATTCTAAATTCATGAGGAAAAAGCTGCAAAATTATGAATAATAAAAAGCTGCAAATTTTCAAGTAAGAAGCTGCACATTTCTGAGTAAAATGGCTCTAACTCTGCAGGAAAATCCTCCAAATTTATGAGAAAAATCCTCACATTTACAAAAGAATGTTTCTAATTCACATGGGGAAAGGATGTGATAAACTGGCGTGTGTTGGCCTTTTTTTTTTTTTTATAAGACAACCGTGAGGAGGAACTAAGCAGTGATGTTCGGAGGTGTTAAATCCTGCAGATCTGCATTAATCAGCAGGGAAAAGGAGAAGAAGAGGAATAGGTGATCCCCAGCAGCAGAAATAATCCAGTTAACACAGGAAGAGTAAACACATGACACCCCATGACACCCAACAGATCACCCCCCCCCATGACATCAGTGGGAACACCTGGGCCAAACTTCACACCTCTGTCGATTTACATGTTCCCTTCTGAGGACAATTTAAACAGAGCTGCTGCTGAGATGGAAACCAAAGGGTTAAAGGGTGACGTGGCTTTATCAGCAGCACTGATCCCCCCCACCCCAAACTGACCTGCTGGCCAGGAACTAACAACTCCTCAGACCTGTTAACACAATTTTAACAACAAAAGGGCACGCAAAAGAACAAAGATTTCCTTTGATTTAACAGGATAACAGCATGAATTTTCTGGTCTGTGAATGAACAGAGCAGCCATGAGTGTTTCACGGAGTCACTTACTGAATTATAATGGTTAATCTAAGTCACAATTTCAGGAAACAAACTTCAGGGGAAACTTAAACCCATAACACATCGTTTTAAATTTTGCTGATTTTTCTTTATTTTTTCCCCGCTTCTCTTCCAGTTCTTATGGCCACTTTCTGATTGCTTTGAGTTTTTAAAACATCATTTTAAGAATAATATTAACTGACTTAAAGTACATTTCTAACTACACTATATCATGCAATATGCCATTTAACATACAATTTCATTTGATCACATTTAGATCTTAATTCAAACAAGCAGAGTATTTCCAACAAACTTAATTAAGACTTGAACAAAAACAATCAATCTGAATACAACTGCGAGCGTTTAAGAATAAAAATCTTTGGATTCCTTAATGAAGTTCTGCCTGCAGATCACCTGCACTCAAACATTCCAAGTACCACTCATGGGACGGATCAGATTCCATACAAAATGCTAAAAATTTAACTTTGGCTTCGTCTTTAAGGGGTTGCTGTTCCAGTTAAAAGTCTCAAGTGTTGGAGAGTCCACCTTTGTATAAAACAGCCAAGTCAGTATACCACAAAAGACTCAGAGTCGCTAAGATAATTCAGAGGTTAAACTGGCTGTTAATGTCATTTAAGCCCTGCATGGCTTCGACAACGTGGAACCGGCATTTCACTTTGAAATGGATGGCTCGAGTTATTGCAAATGAGCAAGTTTAAAACACACACTAAAGTTAAAAGTATTGCAAGAAGGAAAATAGTTTAATATAAAACACAGCTGTCTTACCTTGAAATGTCCTTTACAAATGAAGAGACTCAAACTGAAGAAAAACGTAATTCGAACCACCAACCCTCTGGTTACTGGACAACTCGCCCTGCACACTCTGGGGAAAACCGGAGCCCGCTCGTCGGTGCCGCTCACTGCCTCAGGCACCTCGCCGTACCGCGCAGTGCCCTTGTCCAAGGCACGTGGAACTCCAGTACTGAGAGACTGTGTGACCTCCGTGGCACACGGCTGCTGCTGCTCACTCCCGGGGTCCACAGCATCGCTCTGGTCGGCGTCGTTCTCCACCGTTTTCCACCCTTTTCCACGTCGTTTTCCACCTGGTTTTCCATACACAACAGCATAACAGCTGTCGGCTTTCCCTCCTTACTTACTTAAAAATTGTGTGGATGATGATGATGATGATGATGATGATGATGATGATGATGATCAGATGTGATAAGGAGGTCATTAGTGACCTTCACTAAGGCTGTTTCAGTGCTGTGATGAATTCTGAACCCAGATTGAAACTCTTCAAATAAACCTCATTCACACCAGCAGAATATACTGTATATACAGTACATATTTACACTTTAACGTTTAAGTTACACCAATGTCCGTTGGCAGCCAGGGGTAAAATCGGCCCAGGGGTCCTGAACAGCCCCAAAGCCTCCACGTCCTTGGTTGTCGAAGATAAAGCAGGCTCGGAGGCCCCGGGCAACCCCACAACGTGTGCGCCCCTGGCCGCCGTCTGCCTCCAGGATCAAAAACCACCTTCCCCGCGAAAGTGGCCTCCTTTGCCTCTGATTCACTTATTGCTCGGGACCCACGGCGCTGCTGTCCAGCACACCATCCCTCCGTGCCTACCGGTCTGCTCCTGACTGCCTTCAACACTGCCATTGTGGCTCCGAACACTCCGGCTCCCTGTGGCCGAACTCTGGGGAGAGCCGAAGCCTGCTCATTGGCGCCGCTCGCTGCCTCAGGCACCTTGCCGTACTGCCCAGCACCCTCATCCAAGGCACATGGAGCGCCGGCACTGAGACACTGCCCAACTTCCGTGGTGCATGGCTGCTGCTCACTCCCTGGGTTCACAGCATCGCTCTCATCTGCGTCGTTCTCCGACCCAGGCACTTCATCGCTGCTCTCAGCACCCTCGTTCCAGGCACTCTGCTGCATCGTCTAAATGCCCAGCCATAGCTGCTCTGTCCCGGCGCTCTCAGCTTTGCTCTCATCGGCGTCCCTCTCTGAGCCGGGTGTTTCATCACTGCTCTCGGCACCCTCGACCCAGGTGCTCCGCTGCATCGTCTCCATGCCCGGCTGTCACTGCTCTTCCCCAAGGCGCTCAGCCTCCGTGGTCTTGCTCTGCCACTGTTCAGCCTCCAGCTGCAGGGTTGAATCCTTCTGTTCTCCCTCTCCGCTGCCGTCGCACACCGTGCTGTTCAGCTCATCAGCACTCCGGTCCTCCACCTTCCTGCGCTCCGCGGCTGGCCCGCCGTCTTCAGTGACCGGGGACGCCCCCAGTCCTACCTCGATGCCCAACTGATAGCCTGGAGCCCCCTTTTGGCATGCAGTTAGCTTTGTGGCTAGCCCATCCATAGACACTGACTATGCTGTTAGCTTCTCCCAGCTAACTAGCTTTGCCTCATTTGGCGCCTACGCTCCTGCCACCCACAGCATCGTGGTCCTCATCTGCCCAGCGAAGAACTCGGCCAGCCACTCAACAGCATCCTTATACATATCCGTCTCTCTTAACATAGCGAGAATTCTTCGGCCCTCTGTGCCGAGATGGTGGGCCAAAAGCACTCGTTGTCATCTCCCGTCGAGTCCACTCAAACCCAGCGCCCCGATGTAACCCTCAAACATGGCCCTCCACTTCAGCCACAGGATCACCAGCTCTCCCGTGTACTCCAGAAATGGCACTAGGTAGGGGTTGAGGTAGCCCATACGCTGTCATAATTTGTATGAATAATGAGACAGGAGCCGTGCTGAACTTAACAGCGAACCACCCTTTATTACAGAACACACAAGTACATATAAAATGCGCCGTGCCCGCCTGACATCACCCCAGGGGCAGGTACGGCAGCACACACACACTACACCACAGACTGCACAGGGTGTTCTGCCATATTAAGTGAGATTCCAAACCGAAGAGAGTGAACGGTCTTCAGTTCGAAGGGAACTGAGAACTGAGGAGGGAAGAAGTGAACAACGGTACATCACTTCACCAGAAGTTGACAAGAAGATTACCCATAAACCTTTGCGCCTCAAATACAAGTAAAATAAACTATTGTTGCTAATGTTATTAATAAGCTGTTATGTCGGTAAAGGAGAACCAAGGACAAGACTAAGCGTTGAATTGAACACGACTTTATTGGTGACTCATTCCCACAGGACAGGCATTACCGTCAGGCAGAGAGGAGGCCAAAGAGACCGCTCCTCTTCCTCACAGCCCCCTTATACGGCTATGTGCAACAGTGTGGGAAAGGAGAGGCATCAGGCTGATCACAAAACTGAAGGTGTACAAGACAGTTGTCTTGCCTTCCCTACTGTACACCTGCGAGACCTGGACAGTCTACGAGTGCCATGCCAGAAAGCTAGACTGCTTCCACCTGAACTGCCTCAGAAAGCTCCTGAAGATCACCTGGCAGGACAAAATCCCTGACACAGAGGTCCTCTCCCGAGCTGAGCTGCCTAGCATCCACACCCTACTCAAGAGAGCCCAGATTAGGTGGGCTGTCCACCTTGTTTGTATGCCTGATTCATGCCTACCAAAGAGACTGTTCTACGGTGAACGAGCAGAGGGCAAGTGCTCACAAGGTGGTCAGAAGAAGCGCTACAAAGACACTCTTAAGGCCTCCCTGAAGAGCTTTGATATCAGTCCTCACAACTGGGAGACCCTAGCACTAGGCCAACCAGACTGGCGTAGCCGTACCAGCAAAGGTGCTGCCTCCTTTGAGCTGAACAGGACTGCCAAGGCCCAGAGAAAACGTGAGCTTTGCAAGTCCAGAGCCACCCCTGTATCTTCTACCTGTGCAGACCACCTGTGCCCGACCTGTGGCAGAACCTTCCATGCCCGCACTGGACTGATCAGCCACAGCCGGACACACCCCACCCAGTCCTCTTCCCTGTGATGTCCTTGGTCATCGTCAAGAACGACGGATGAACAACAACAACAACAACACACCTTTCCTGAAAATTTGAATGAAGGGCGCTATATCAATGCAATCCATTATTATTATTATTATAATTATTATTATTATTATTATTATTATTATTATTATTATTATTATTATTATTATTATTATTAACAAACAGAGAAACAACAGCAAAAACAATATGACTACATTATAGGATAGGGATGGGTGTATCAATACCCAAGTATTGATACTTCAATACCAGCTGGTCGATACTTTGGAGTTGATACTGTGGCTGTAGGCTGGCAGGGAGCTCAGGACCCAGAGGCACCTAAAAACTGCCAGCTGACAGTTAAGAAAACAGTGATCAGAGAAATACAGCCACAAATCTTGGACGGGGTTGGAGACGTCCAACCCAGCCCATGACAAGAGATCCCACAGTGGTTATGACAGGACTGCCTGTTTCCTTTTTTCTTGTAGAGATGGACAATGGAGGCATCCTTGAGGTCTAGGGGGATAACTTCCTGCTGCCACATGGTCTGAAAGAGCTTGGTAAGTTTCTGTATTAGAACTGGTCCTCCTGCCTTGTAGATTTCAGCTGGGATGGAGTCAGAGCTTGGTGCTTTGCTGTTCGAAAGGAGTTTGATCACTTTTTGGACTTCTGATTCCATTGGAGGTTCTGCCAGAGATGTGTTCACCTCTACTTGGGGCGTGGGAGTGATGGCTTGATGGATGAAGGTCTGTTCAGGATGCTGCTGAAATGTTCTGCCCATCTTTCCAGGATTGCGTTCTTGTCGGTGAGGAGAGTGGACCCGTCAGCATTGAGCAGTGGTGATGTTCCAGAAGACTGAGGCCCGCAGATGGGTCTTAAGGGCATCGTAGAAGCATTTGGAGTTGTTGCTGTCAGTGTACTGCTGTATTTCATCTGGCTTTTTGCTGAGCCAGAAGTCCTGCATCTTTGTGACCTTTGCCTGCACCTTTCCTTTGATGGAGCTGAAGGTTGCCTTCTTAGAGGCAGATCTGCTGTCTTGCTGGTACGCTCTGTGGGCTTCATGCTTCTTGTCAAGCAGCTTTTGGGACGTCCCCATCGTTTTCATCAGACCAGTGCAGTGTTTGTGCGTGTTCTGGCCCAAATGAGTGAGTGAGGTGTCTTACACCATGTCTCTGAAAGTTGCCCAGTCTTCTTCTGCTCCGTATGCCACGAGGTTGAGCTGACTAAGCTTGCTGTCCAGGTCTTCATTAAGGTTCTCTCACACAGAGTGCTGTTCCAGCTTGCTGACATTGAGTCGCTTGTCTGCGTTTTTCCCTTGTGGACACCGTTTGGGCTGGATGTGCATGTTGAGCTTTGAGAGAATGAGTCTGTGATCCGTCCAGCGGTCTGTGCCACACATCGTCTTTGTCACTTAAACATCCTGCCTGTCTCTCCTTCTCACAATGATGTAATTGATCAGATGCTAATGCTTGCTGAGTGGATGTATCCCGGAGGTCTTGTTGCGATTTGGCAAGCGGTAGACTGTATTGGTGATCAGAAGGTCATGAGAAGCACACGTCTTCAAAAGGAGAAGACTGTTGCTGTTGCACTTTCCAACTCCATTTCTCCCAAGGACTTCCTCCCATGTCTGGTAGTCTGTACCAACTCTGGTGTTAAAGTCTCCAAGAACAATGAGTTTGTCCTCCTTCGGTACACCTTCAATGAGAGTCCCTAAGTCTTCATAAAACTTGTTTTTGATCTCATCTGGGTTCATCATGGTGGGAGCATATGCACTGATGAATGTGGCATGGCGTTTTCCTCAGAGGGGGAGCCACAGGGTCATGAAGCAGTCGTTGGTTCCTTTGGGGAGGCTGGTAAGCTTGCTGATCAGATTGGATCTGATCGCAAAACCCACTCCTGCTTCACAGCATTCTTCGCTATCTCGGCCGCTCCAGGAAAAGGTGCTTTAACTTCTGTCAGCTGACCTTCACCTGCAAAACAAGTCTTGCTCAGAGCTGCGATGTGGATGTTGTACCTGCTGAGTTCTCTTGCGACAAGTGCTGTCCGTCTCTCAGGTCTGTCCGCTTTGGAGCTGTCCATGAGCGTCCGTACATTCCAAGCGCCAATGGTGAGTGATGTCACCTTAGTTGATGTCTTCTGAGAATTTCGGCTGCTAGGGTAGGATCCCTGCCAGCCGCGGCTTGCTGGCCAGGGTGTAGCGAAGCAGGCTATGTTTAGGGCACCTTTTCTAGCCCCTTCCTCAGGCCATGGAGGTGAGCAGAGTGAATCCTAAAGAGGGCTACTCAGACACCCAGGGGACTGCCAAACTCCACTGCTGCTTTGGTCCAGTACAGAACGACCCTATGCCCTGGGCCACCTGTGTGTGGGATTGTGACTACAGCTTCCAGTGTATCCGCACCTGCTGCTTCATCGCTTGCCCATCATCACTTGGACTTGGGGGGGGGGGGGGGGTGAGAAGGAAATTGGGGGGGGGGGTGATATATTGACTTGCACATGAATTTGATTTAAGTGAGGGAGAGTTGTGCAGGGTTGTCAGCAGCACTCTCTCGTCCCAGCTTATCTGGATCCAGTGGCAAGACGCAGTCAAGATGGCTGGAGATAGGTTAGGATGCAATGCATGGCTAGCAGTGTCCTACATGCCTCACTGTGCCCTAATTGTGCTCCACAATGCTTTGCTGGGTCTGCCCTCCTGCCCATTGAGCCAGTCTGGTGGTTTCCTCCGCGCTGTCCGCCAGATCCAGTCTACAGATGCATAGGTAGACAAGCCTACCTCACCAAGGGTTTCAAACCCATCGGCTACCCTCACCTGGTTTCGCCCGCCAGTCGAAGCGATTTACAGGGGTGTGGCCACTGTTGCATGCAAACAGCTACTTGGAGCCACAGGTGAGAGTTGAGTGCCAAGTGGGAACCAAAGCGGACCGACCACCCGGAGGTGTGACTATTGCCCCGTCAGAGGTACTATCCCTCCCTGACACTCCATACACCCCACATGAACCCCACTGAACACATGATTAGATTTTGGTGATGATCTTAAAATGCATACCTCCACCAAGGCTCTTATCTTCTCACAGAGTGTTAGCAACAATACTCTAAAACTACTGGATGGATTTGGATGAAATTTTCACCAGAGGTGGCCCTTGTTCCAAAGATGAACTCATTAGATGTTGGAGGTGATCCACGAGTGCATACTTCCATCAAGGCCCTATCTCACAATGTACAGATGGATGGCAATATGGACAGACAAAGGGACGGAGGGGAGGACAAAGGGAGGGAGGGACAGAGCCTTGGCGAAGGTGTGCACTCTCTGAGTGCCCTCTAGTTAGTTTTATTACAGATCTGCAGAAGGCCTAGGCTATATTGAATCTTGAACGAGGAGCCTATACAGTTCCTCTCTCTACAAAGACTAGACTACAAGGTAAAGGTGCTAAAGACCTGTGCAGACGCAGTAAGGGAGTTGGGGGCCCAGGAACCTGGGGATCACACCATCACCATAATAGCTCCATAAGCACAACGACCAAGGATGTAAATTACCAAATTTCAACAAATTTGTTGGTGCAGTGGCACAGTGGTTAGCACTGCAGCAGCACAGCAACTCACCCTTGGCCATGGGATCCCTGGTTTGATCCCAGCCCCTGAACAACAGTGATCTCTGTGGAGTTTGCATGTTCTCCCCGTGTCTGCGTGGGTTTACTCCGGGAGTTCTCCAGTTTCCTCCCACAGGCCAAAAACATGCAGGTTAGGTTAATTGGAGGCTCTAAAAGTGGCCCTAGGTGTGAATGTGTGTGTGAATGGTAAAGGGATAGCACCATACCGTGGCTGCTTCATCCATCCAGGTGGATGCCCTCAATTTCCCCTCTGGGGATCAATAAAGTATACAAAATCAAAAAAAAAAATTGTAATAACTTTTTCATTTGAAAGTGTGCTAGTTATGCACTATTGATAATGGCCATGGATGGGCATATAATGTGCGTGGTGCTCTTATTATATTTCACTGTCTGCATGTCAGGAGATGAGAACACTGTACAAAGTTTATGTTATATGAATTTGTGAAACAGAGTGACATACTGTACTATCATACTGTATTATTGTATTTGTAGATAAATAACTATATACTGTATATTGGGCTATTTTTACTTAAAGAAGTACTATTAAAGAGTCATTTTTTTTAACATTGTCGTTACTTTTATCGGAGCATCAATAAATGTATTTTTTTATAAATTACATTTTTAATAAAATCATATTTAAAAATCTGAAGCAGACAAAACCAGTGAAAAGTGGGGAAAGGTCAGTCCATCTAATAGATGCATCTTGATTCATATATTTTATTTTTTTATCACACAATTAGGACTTAATAACCAAAAGTTTAGAATGCCTCAGCTGAAGTTCAGTCATAAGTGTCAATAAAACACTCTCCAATAAAGAAGTGCTTGTATATAATATCACTTAGGTTAGAAAAGAAACCACAAGCTCTAAAACCACTATGGAAATGGGATATGTATAATGACATTACTTTACATTAGATTAAATTCTGGCATTTCCCCCATTAGTTTTTCATTAGGAGAAAAAAACCCCACAATATTAATATCAGAGGGGAAGGGTGAATTAAAGAATTAAGAAAGGGGATTTAGTGACTTTTAATACTGGAGTGGTGGCCTAGAGGTAGAGCATCCGCCCCACAACCGGGAGGCCGGGGTTCAAGTCCCGGCCAGCTCATGCCAAAGACCATATAAAAATGGAACTTCCTGCCATCCAGCTTGGTGCTCAGCAAAAATGGAACGGAGGAGGGAAATATTTGTTACCCAGCCACAGGGGGTGCACAAGCCAGTGCCTGTGCCCTGTGCCGGTCCCAAACCCAGATAAAAATGGGCAGGGTTGTGTCAGGAAGGGCATCTGGCGTAAAACTCAGCTCCAACATATGGATATGGCAGATATATCAATGTCTGCTGCAGCAACCCCACCAGAATGTGGGAATAAAGCTAGAAGAAGAAAGATTTAGTGACTTTTAATGTGGTAAACTGTCACAAGTGCCCCTCCGGGGCAGAGAGGAGACCCACGTGCTGGACTGTGAGTTTGTGAAGGTTTATTATAAACAAAAAGCACAACGGGCACAAAATAACAGAGAGAGAAAAAATAGGGGACGTCAAACTTACGTCTGGTAGGATACTCAAGATCGCAGCAAAGAAAACATGGAGCAGTGGTACTTAAATAAGGCATAACACAAATGAAAACAGGTGTGGGAATCAGAGCGGGCAGGAGGAAACAATGATTATAACTTGGATCATCTGGAAGCAATGAGAGGGGAGAGAACGGGGCTGACATCTGACGGGGACACCGCCCACACGGAGCAAAAACCCGGAAGTGCCACTGACAGCTGTCAACTCGGAGGGAGCACAAAATAGAATGATGAACAGAATTAAATATCAACAAATAAAGACTAAGAAATAAATGCAAACTAATACCAAATACAAGAGTAACAAAACTATGACATAAGCAAGAGGAAGAGAAAAATAAGAAACAGTACGAAATATACAAAAACCAAAAGGCACAAAATACAACAAATATAGAGAAAAGCCATGAGACTGAGCACGGCGGAAACTTTCAGTGCTCAGCTCATGACAGAGACAGACTGGTCTGAGTATTTCTGAATCTGATGATTCACCGAGATTTTCACACAAAACCATCTCTGAGATTGGTAGAGAATGGTCTGAAAAACAGAAAATATCCAGTCAGGTCTCTAGGCCTTATTGATGCTAGAGGTCAGAGGAGACTGGAGAGACTGGTTTGAGTTGATAGAAAGGCAACAGTAAGTCAAACAGCCACTATTTATACCCGGGGAATTCAGAAGAGCATCTCTGAATGCAAAATCATGATGCAGACCACACTGGGTACCATCCCTGTCAGTTAAGAACAGGAACTGAGGCTACAATTTACACAGGCTCACAAAACTTTGTGAAGATTAGAAAACTCTACCGGGCTGCTGCTTGTGACAGTTATAACTAGAGGGCATTCAAAGAGCGCATACCTCCACTAAGGTCCTCTCTCTCAGAATGTTGGTTTGTTTGTCTGCTAGCAGGATTACACAAAAACTAGTGGACGATGAAATTTTTACCGGTGGTGGCCCTTGGGTTACCAATGAACCCATTTCAGTTTGGTGGTGATCTAAGTCATGATGAGGGTTGTGGATAACTTTTCCACTTTGTTTAACATCGCAAGATAGGGCCTTGGCTTAGGTATGTACTCTGTGATTACATTCTATTTCTTTATATACAATGAGTGTCTACCTCTGGCAAGGCCTTATCTCACAATGTTAAAGGAAGTGGAAAAAGTGATCCAGAATCCAGTAGTTTTTGTATAATCCTGCTAAAAGACAGGTAAGCAAACAAACGCTGGCAAAAACATTACTTCCTTAGCAGAGGTAATAAAACCCTTATATCATGAATGAAAGAACTATAACAAAACCTCAGTAGTGACTGGGACTTAAACCTTCATGTATAGAGTCAAAAGCTATATTTATGAATGTATGGTAATTTTACATCAAATTATGTTTTTTTGCAAGTTATATTTACATTAAACAACATAATGATGCCATCAAGGGCAGTTCAGAGCAGTGCTGTATTCAATGAGCCTGATTACATGGCTACAATTATCCAATAACTGGGAATAATCAGACAATGGTAATAATTACATTTGACCTGTTCACATGCACTGAAAAAAATAATTATTGGAGATACTGTATGTGTCTTTATGTAGTTTCTCATAACCTGATAATGGTCTTTGTCTGATTATGACTTCTTTAATTATCAGATAACTTCAGAAATATGATTATAATCAGTTTATTACTGTTAATGTAAACATAGCCAATGTTTCTGGCTCCCACCAGAAAACAACAACTGTGATTCTTATTTGTAGGTATATGTGCGGTGAGGATCCAGGAATTATACATCATGGAAGGGGAGATGGTAGTGATGCACTGCGCTCATCACAGAAAGCATAATGGTGGTAATGGTGAAATGGTGTGGTCTAGTAACACCACGCAGAATAATGTGTCCGGAGACATGTTAACATCAGCTGAGCAGAGGTACAGGGATATGCTGATTCATGGGAGGACCTTAATTATTTTCAGAGTCTCTGAAGACCACCAGGGAATCTACACATGCTCTCTAGGGTAAGATGTAATGGCATTTTAACTTTATGCTTTTGTATTAGAGTATAACATTAAAGATGTTTTTTTTTTTTTTGTTTCTTTTTGTCTGCTAAATACTGACTGCAAATCAGTTTCCTTGTATAGACAATAAAGGCACTTTGACAACTGCAGTATAATACAGGGATTAGACAAGGGGTGTCCAATCATGTGCCATGGAGGGCCAAGACCCTGCAGCCTTTACCCCCAACCAGTGTCTTCAGCAGCAAATTTCACTGAACATCTTCTCACTGATTGCTGATCAGTGAAAACACCTGCTGAAGAGACTGGGTAGAAGAGAAAACCTGCAGGGTCTTGGCCCTCCATGGCACATGATTGGACACCCCTGGATTAGTTATTGGTTTGATGAGTTTTTATACATCATTGTCATTGTCATCCTGCAACAGAACAGATTTAATCCCTGGATTGAACCACTGTTGGTTGTTTGACTTTATTGTGAATTATAATGTTGAGGATAATCTTCTGCTAGCAAGTTTATTGCTGCTTAAAATTCAGTTGCCAGAGCAGACTCTGGCTCTGAGACTGATCCATGAATATACATATTTCACCTCCTCTCCACTGGTCTCTACCACAAGAATAGACCACAATGCAAGTTTAAAAGGGTTTTTTCTTCATAAAGTTACTATGCATTACTGCTCTAATGCTACTGGTGTCACCTTTTCCATTGCAATACAAAACTCTTCATAACATCTTGCACTTTGCTGTTTTACCCAAAATCCAATGCCCTCAAATCAAAGATTTATTACTTTCAGTTTCATTTTGGTTTGTTACACTCATCACCAGGGGGACATTTAATTGCAATGGGCTTAAGCCTGTAGAAGTGAAAGTACCCTAAGTTCTTATTCAAAGTAATAAAAAAAATGTCCTCTTTGCCACTGCAGGAATAGCAGCAGCCTCTTCAGAGTAACTGTTTACAAAGGATATTCCTCAGAGTATGAGGAGAATACTCATTACCTCTCACTGTGTTTTACGCAAGAATCCTGCACTTTGTATTGCCCGGGTATAAACATCTCTACATTAAATATCCCAAATATTACCAGCAATGGCATTCAATGGCACAAGGTATGGCACCAAAATCTTGTTTTTCCAAATTTAAAAGTCCACTGCTTGATAGTTCAACCCAGTCTTCTATCCTGTAGGAGGGCAAGTCATCACCAACACAAAATCACTTTTCAAGTACGGACAAAGATGACAGTGGGGTCTACACTTGTACCAGATCCTATTTGTATCATGGTCGGTCATATAATATGACCTTTAAAGTGGACCTGAAAGTCCATCCTGGGGGTAAGAAAATTAATTTTGCACATTTTATCTTCAGTGAGTCTTTTTTTTCGTGTGTGTCTTATAAGTTTAATGTTTCCCAGGGGCAGAAGAATTTGGTGAATCTGCCATACTTTCACCAAATTCAGATGATGTGTTTTATGTAGATTTAGGTGAGTAATGAAACTCGTACATTTGCATGCATTTTTATGGCATCAGTGATTCATGTTTATTTGAACTTTTTGTTTTAGACTCAACAGTGGTGATTGATTGTAAAGCTGTTATATATTCAGAATTTGATGGAATTTTCTGGTTAAGTGGGGAATCGTTTGTTGAAGAAAACAGCAGCTTGCCAGTTTTCTACAATTATACAAGGTAAATGTTCCACAGACATTCCTGTTGATTATGTTCCATAGCAACAACTCAGAAAACCAACATCCTTTACTGGCTTTTGTGTCAGGTAAACATAACCATTTGATTTATCTCACAAGTATCAAAAGGAATTTTAATGCCTTTTGAATGTTTGTTATTCTTCTTTTGTCTTGTATGAGGTGGAGAAACTGCCTGCTCTAGCCAGTTAGCCATTGTGTATTAGGCATTGCTAACAACAATGACTGAAAACACAATAACAACATGTTTGGAGATAGAAATAGGGCAGTACTGTGTGTATGACCAAGCAGAAGAGACATAAAAGAGAAATGCTAATAAAGAAAACATTTTACACTACTGTTGATGTGTGGCGAATGGGTACAGCCATTGTGGAGTCTAAACTCTGGCATGTTACTGCTCACTTCACAGCTGGCGGTTGCCAGTGTCACTGCTTGCATTAAAGATGCACTCTGGCAGCTCTAAAACCACCTCAAAAACAAATGTGTATTGGCCAAAATAATATATTGCGGCTTTATATACACAAAAAAAACTTTCATTGCCTTAGAATTACTTGGAAAGAGCTTTTTACATCTTCCACCTATGTAAGTATATGCAGATCTATAAATATTCTAATTAGCTCCACCCATACCCCTGCCCGCCAGTAGCGGATGCTGCAAGGCCAGTGTTGTGCCGAGAAATGCATGTCTGCTGCAGATAGTATCCCTCCCCCTTTTTTTTAAAAAAAAGCATGAAAATCAAGGGAATTTGAATGAAAATCTAAAACCTTGACCTTTGACCTTCTGACTGCCAAACCTATAGTTCAAGGTCAGGATCATAAGGTGAACCTGTGCACCAGGTTTGGTGACCCTAGCTGTCTTTGTTGTTGAGATATAGTTTATACGGTATTTTGACCTTTACCTTTGACCTTCCAATCCCAAAACCATAATCACAGTTCAGGGACACAGAATGAAATTGTGTAGCAACTTTAATGACCCTAGCTTTACTTTTTCTATAGTAATAGTGCAAAGGGAGTGTTAGCCTTGACCTTTGACCTTTTGAACCCAAACCCATAGTCAGAGGTCAGGATCTAATCCATCCAAGATTTATCTTAGATATAACTATGGTATCGAGTTGAAAAGTTTACATCATTTCTTTCTCAAGTTATTGCATTTACAATATTTAGGATAAAACTACCCAGACTCACCCAAATTTGAAATCCTCTGAGATTTCTCATAGAACAACAACTTCACAGTCAGCAGAACAAGGACACGTCCATAATTCCAATTTAGGGGGAGAAATGGAAAGCAGGGTCACAAGCTGCAGATTCTACATCTCCCTCTATCCTTTCTCTTTATGTTTTCAGGCAAAATGATAGTAAAAGCATCATAATGACAGCATCTCTAGTCTTCACTAAGGTGTCAGAGGAGGATCTGTTAACAGACTACACCTGCAAACTGGAATCCGACCACCAGGCCTCCAGCTTTGTCTCCATTACCCTGCGGAATAAAGGTATGCTGGCTTGATAGACGCTCATAGGTTTGACTATATGAAAATGAGTTTAGAACACTACTAAAGTAGTCAAATCACATTCAATAGAGAACTTAGATCCAACAAATTTTAGTACTACTTTTAATATAGATATTTTATATGTGTATAGCAATCTTTCGCAATTCCCACAGCTCATCTTCCCTTCCTCTACCCGGCTCTGTTCATTGTGGGCATCACAGTGGTGGTAATTTTAACTGCAGTCGTGTGTGCAAAGCAAAAACTCAATATTGCTCTTTTCCTGCGAGACACTCTTGGTTGCTATTGTAGCACTTTAGGTGAGAATCACTGTTCATATTTATCTCCAAATTGCATATTGTTACATATTACTTATGCCTGCAGCAGTGCTCAGTACAAAGATAATCTTGTGATATTTTAAAGACTGTAACAGGGCTGTGATTGTCACTTTTTACTAGATGGAAAAATATACGATGTCTGTTTGATGTGTTACAAGAATGACTCAGATTCGGGACTTACTGAAGATGACAGAAAAGGGCTGGAGAGTATTCTGAAAGAGAAGTTTGGTTACAATGTTTGTCTTTATGATCCTGAGGTCCCTGCAGAGAACAGTGATTCAAACGTTGTACCAGTTAAAGGTGACTATTTAAGAAATCCTCTGACCATTTTCCAGATCAAAAATGTAGATAGAGTCATTTTAGCTTTGAAATATGTTGCCTTTAACAGGTGCTGAGACTGTGGTAGACTGTATAAAGCAGAGCCGGACAGTAGTTTTGGTTCCCTCCTCCTCTGATTCTGGTCTAAAGTTGGAACAGCTTGAAGGCATCCGTGAGGCCTTAGAGGAGCAGCACACTCGTTTGGTTTTCATCAAAACTGAGAAAGCGGAAGACTTGAGCACAGGTTCTTTACTAGCGGTCTTACAATCTCTCAGCAAATCTGAGGACTCCATCACCTGGAATGGTAAAGGCTCCATGCAGACCTGCTCCTCCTTTTGGAAGCATCTACGCTATTCCCTACCTGCCCCGCCGAGAGCACAAAGGCAGGATTATGCCTGTAACAATATCCTGTAAAGTCAATGGTAGCGTGTTAACTGTACATAAGCATTCATGATGAAGATACAGCATATCAATGTACGGGGTGGACTGGCCATTGTTTTCACCGGGACATTTCCCGTCGGTCATTGAGGTTCGGAGGTTCATTTTTTTTTGTTTTGTTTTTTTGAGAAAAAGAGAGAGAAGGGGAGAGAGAGAGCGAGCGAGAGAGGGAGGGTGAAAGAGACGGGAGGCCCAATGTGGCATCAACCTTTACAAACAGAAGTTACCTGCAGAAGTGGCTTGTGTGAGTGAACTGGTAGCAAATATTAGGTAAAATAGGTTCTGTAAAATGAATGAATGAATGAATCTTTGTTTTCGGATAGATTAAAAGTAAAGATTAAAAAAGAAACAGAATAATATAACAAAGGGGGAAAGAAAATCCAACAAGGTCAAATTAGACAATAACTCCTCTGATTATACAGTTCAACATAAGTTATCCGAAATGGGTGATGGCTGAAGCCGCAGCTTATATTGCCCACCCATATTCCATCCAAGAATTCAAAAGAAAAACAAAACAAGAGTGATTACAATTCAGAACATAGCTAAGACAAAATGTGACAAAAAAAAACTAAGCAACAACACAACACAGACTGGATATGACAATCCTTATGTGATTTTACATGTCATCTTGTATATATGTTTGAAGTATTTCTTCCTTTAGTTTTTGTTTAAATTGTCCAAGCGTTGTACATGATTTTAATTCAGGTCCAAAATCGTTCCATAATCTGACTCCTTGCACTGAAACACAGTGTTGCTTGGTGGTAGTTCTCACTGAAGGTTTTTGAAATATACATGTTCCTCTGAAATGATATTGTTTCTCCCTTATTTGGAACAACTTTTGGATATTTGCGGGCAGTGATAGATTCTTCACTTTAAACATTATTACTGCAGTTTTAAAGTCAACCAGATCTTTCAACTTGAGAGCTTTTAATTTAAGAAAAAGTGGGTTTGTTGGTTCCCTGTAAGCAGCTTTGTTTGTTATTCTAATAGCTCTCTTCTGAAGCATAAAGACTGGATATATGTTTGTTTTATATGTATTTCCCCATACTTCAGTACAATATGTCATGTATGGGAGTATTAATGAATGATACAAAGTATATAGTGTGGGTTGATTCAGCAAATATTTCACTCTGTGTAGTATTGCAATTGATTTAGATATTTTACCTTTAATATAATTAATATGTGACTTCCAACACAGTTTATTATCAATTATTACTCCAAGAAATTTAGTTTCGGATACCCTTTCAATCTCTACACCATTTACACTGAGTTTAGATACTAAGTTCGTAAGTTGGTTCCAAGGTTGTCATAGCCAGGAGCAGTACTGGGGTTGAGCTTCCAGTGCTCATAAAATGCTCCTTACGGCGTGCGTCTCGAAAAGCCTCTGACAACTAAGTCCAACTCCTAGCCTGCCCGTGTGGTTTAGTCTCTAAGCCCAGCGGAACTGCTTTTACTAATAGGAGAAGGGGCGAGGGCGGATCTCTGGCGCCTTAAAACCAGATGCTTCGGGTAAATGGTGGCTCGTCAACCTGGGAAGGTAGCCCATCTAGGGGAAGGTAAACCCTGATTTCAAACCTCCGCTGCCTTGCGGCACACCCGGTCAAGGGAAAGGCTTCGGGAGTCAACCCTGAGAAAAAATCCGGAGTCGGAGCCCCTAAGGCAGTTCTCTGTTGTGCTCAACATCGTTCTGGCAGCTCCTGCGACGGCGTTGGTGCCAAACTATAGCAGCCCTGCTGTTCCTTTGGATTCATCAGTGACGTGGAGAGGGGGGACATGCTGCATGGGTAACATCTTGTCCTCCATATCTTCCTGCCCAGGCTTGAATCCTACCAACGCCCAACGCTGGAAGGTAGAACACCGGTGCGCATCGGCCTGTTCAGCCACAGGCGGTGCTGTTCCAGCAGAGTAGACGTTTAGGATTCTCTTCCATGGTCATCATAGACCGACGGAGGCTGACGAGATACTAAGTTGTTGTGATGGTTGTTAAAAACTATAAATTTTGTCTTACTTAAATTGAGCGTTAATTTGTTTGAATCAAACCACAGTTTAAGCTTTCCTAATTCCTTTCCGAGTGTATCCAAAAGTTGTTCCAAATTGCTTCCGCTGCATAATAAATTAGTGTCATCGGCAAACAATATTAAATCCATTTTTTCCGAAACTTTACATATATCATTTATATACATATTGAATAACAATGGCCCCAAAACTGAACCCTGTGGGACTCCACAAGTAACCTTCAGTAACTGTGAGTTTTTGTTACCAACACATACATACTGATATCTATTCTTAAAGTAACTACATAACCAGGACAGTGCTACCCCCCTAATACCACAATTTTGTAGTTTCTTTAATAATAAATTATGATCCACTGTATCAAATGCTTTTTTAAGATCCAGGAATACCCCAACTGAATACTCTTTATTTTCAACGGCAGTTGATATTTTTTCTATAAATTCCATTAGAGCAAATGCAGTTGTCCTTTTGTGTCTGAACCCATATTGCTGCTCACATAATAAATTATTCTTCAGTATGAAGTTGTCAATTTTCTCACAGGATATTTTTTTAAGTATCTTGGAAAACTGCGGCAATAGTGAAATTGGTCTATGGTTTGAGAATTCCCCTCTGTCACCCATCTTGTATATCGGAATTACTTTAGCTATTTTCATTGCATTGGGAAATATACCTGTTTGGAGAGACATGTTACAGATATACGTCAGTGGTTTCACTAAGCATTCAATAATAATTTTAACTAAGAGCATGTCAATACCATCACAGTCTGTAGATGTTTTACTTTTAAACGATTTAACAATTTCAATGACCTCTCTCTCGTCTGTGTTCTTTATGAAAATGGAGTCTTTTATAGCAGTGTTTTTGCTTATTGTATCACCTGTAGGTGCCGTAATGGGTGTTTCTCGAGCCAAATTACGACCAATGTTAACAAAAAAGTTATTAAATTCATCTGCAGGTGAAACTGCATTCACACTCTGAGTCGTTTTATTATTTTTTGAAAAATTGGTTGGGTAGCTTGTATCTCTGTTTTTATTTCCAAGAATATTTTTAAGTATTGTCTATGTATTTTTAATATTGTCTCTGTTTTTCTCCAGTTCTTTACTGTAATAGTCTCTTTTACTACATCTTATTATATATGTTAACTTATTTTTGTATCTTTTATACTGCTGCTCTGCTTCTTTTGTCCTTTTCTTTAGGAAAGCTTTATATAATAAATTTTTCTTTTTACACGCCTTTTGTAATCCTTTGGTTAACCATGGCTTATCGACACATTTATGTTTAAGCTTTTTCTTTGCTAATGGACAATTTTTTTCATAAAGAGTGGTTACAATGTTCATAAATGTGTCATAGGCTTCATTTACATCTGATACATAGACTTTTGTCCAGTCTTGCTTCAGCAAGTCTTCTTTAAAAGAACTGATTGCATTTTGTGATTTGTATCTGAACGATTTTAAATTTTTTTCTGTATTGGCCCCCGTGTGGCCATGGATAAGTGCAAAGGTTGGCAAATGGTCACTTATAACATTTATCAATAATCCACTTTCTATTTTCTTATCAATAATATTAACAAACAGGTTGTCATTAAGTGTAGCAGTGTGGACTGTGATTCTACTGGGATGTGTTATTGTGGGATATAGACTCATACTGTACATAGAATTCATGAACTCTGTAATTACATTTTGTTGATATGGATTTAGTAAATCAATATTGAAATCTCCACAAATTACTACCATTTTCTTACTAGTAATATTATTGTGCAGCTTGACTAATTTATCTCTGCATGTCTCAATGCAAGTTCCCGGCGTTCTACTGTATATATACAACTTATAATTAGATTTTTTGTTTTATCTTGGTCAGTCTCAACAGTAACATATTCCAAAATCCTTGGTAGTGCAAAGGACATTCCATTTACAAGCTTACACCTATACAGGTCATCAATATACAGTGCAACACCATCACCCTTTTTTTGAGATCTGTTAATATGAAACATCTGATATTCCTCTTTTGCCATCAGAGGAGCCTGCTCTTCATTAAGCTAAGTTTCAAGTTTCAAAATAATTACAGAGCTTTCAAAGAAACTTTTAAATGACCCAACTCCCTCCCCGTTTTTATTTAGATTATCAGATATGTTCTGACTCAGTGAAATAGCATGACTAGACTGAATAATTTGGTATGTCAAAAAGGCTGGAACCCTCTCCCACCCCAGAGCATAAAAATGCTGGCGGCTGCCAGTGGTACCCCTCAGCCTCTGCTTGTTTTTGAGATGTAGTCTATATGGTATTTTGACCTTGACCTTTGACCTTGCAATTTGAAAACCATGAACAGAGGTCAGGGTAACAGGGTGAACCTGAGTACAAAGTTTGGTGACCCTAGCCCTACTCGTTCTATACCGATAGGGCATAGGGGAAGCTAAATATGACCTTTGACCTTTGACCTGAAACCCATCGTCAGAGGTCAGGGTTTAAGCCATTCAAGAGTTGTCTTAGACATGATGGCCCCCCTGGGGCCGGCACCTGGCTCTGCTGGGGGTGGGGTTGGGGGGGCATCTGGGCCAAGGTGGTGGTGTGCCCGCCCTGGTGGCCCACCTTTGTTGCTCTCCCTCCTGGGGCGGGTGCCTGGTTGTCCTGGGGTTTAGTGGCTTTGGGACATTGTGCTCTGCAGAGGTTGTGGGTTGCCCAGGAGGTGGTGGCTGTGGTAGTGGTTGGCTTCCTTGCTCATGGTCCCAGGGGGGAACGTTGCTACAGCCTGCTACCCTCTCTCTTTTCTTTGCATGTTTCCTGGCAAGCCACACACACACTCTCTCTCTTGCGTGTACACACACACACACACACACACACACACACACACACACACACACACACCTGTTCTCTTCAGGTGCAGAGTTCAGACCCATGTGGAGATCTTCACAGAAGCAGCAACTGCTTCTTGTGTTTCCTCTTCATTACCTCCGCCAAGGAGGTTATGTTTTCATCGGCGTTGGTTTGTCTGTTTGTCTGTCTGTTTGTTAGCAAGATAACTCAAAAAGTTAAGGATGGATTTTCATGAAATTTTCACAGATTGTCAGAAATTAGGTATCCTACAGATGATTAGATTTTGGTGGTGATCCGGATCACCGTCCACAAGAAAACCGCCATTACACAAAATGCCATTTTCGTGAATAACTACTAAACCACTAATCCTATCATTGTCAATCCAATTGCTTGTCATATGTTTTCATGGTCAAGGAATCTAAAAATGTACACACAAACACTGTATGGGGGGAACTGTGGCGCTACACTGCCATTACGGAAAATGCCATTTTCGTCAATAACTACTGAACCACTAATCCTATCATTGTGAATCCAATTGCTAGTCATATGTTTTCATGGTCAAGGAATCTGAAAACGTACACACAAACACTGTATGGGGGGAACTGTGGCGCTTGGTGGAGGTCTGCGCTCTCCGAGTGCTTTTCTAGTTTGTTTTTCTTTCTTTCTCTTTTCCCCCACTCCTTCACCCCCACCTCTTCCAACCACTTCATATCCCTTCAGTTCCCTCCCCATTCCTCCCTGCCAGTTCCAGCATAAGTAAGACAATATAAATAAAGTGTTAATGTTTTTATATAGCAAGAGAAGTCTGTAAAAACTGTTTAAATACTGTTTATATGCAGAATAAGATAAGATAAGATAAGATAAGATAAGCCTTTATTAGTCCAACAATGGGGAAATTCCAGGATTGGAACAGCACAGGGATAGCAACACTCAGAGCAACAATCAGAAGGCAAGAAAAAAAAAACAAAAAAAAAAACAAGCACAGCTAGTATACAAATGTACATATTACTATAAATATATATATATACAGACACACAGTGCAGAGCATTGTAGCTGGATGGAATACATATATTGTGGAGAGTGTGAAATGAAGAAGCTGAATTTATTTCTCAATTCAGGTTTATTAACAATCACATGTCTCCAACATCCTCTCAAACAGAAAAGAGGAAGAACTTCCCACATCTCCCCTTTTTATACCCGGGACATCAAAGTACAGAGTCACATTGTCACTCAATCCCCAGAGACAATACATCACCCCCCAGGTCTTCTCTTCTCCACCTAAAACCCTGGTGGTCAGGAAGTCTTCTCAGAACCATTTCTAAAGACAGATTTCACACCCTCCTGTTATCCCCAGGAGGTCCAGACTTGTTGTTCCTTCTAAGACGTGAGGTAACAGTAATATACATATGCAGCCTAAGCATCTCAAATATGTGTACCACATGACCCCCCTAAACGTTGAAGATGAAACAATACAACATAGTCTACACCACATGATAAAATCACAAACATCAGTCCATAAGCTGTCTGGGCTTCAACGGTCTTCCGAACTTGCTGTAAGCGGGCTTAGCAGTTCCCGTGGCGCCATCCTGCAGTGGATCCGCTATCTGAGGAAGAGAACTGTTAGTCAATCCCTGAGGGGGCTCTGGGGCATGCTCCCTGGGGGGTCTGCCTCGTCGAGGAGCCCTCGCCACTTGCACAGTTTCATCAGCCATCACAAAAGCAGGTTTAAGTCTGTCTATACCAATCGTTTCCCTCCTGTCCCCTAAATCTAGCAAAAAATGCTTATCACCTGTTTCCAGCACTTTATATGGGCCGTTGTAAGGTGGTCGCAGGGTTGGGCGCTGAGCCTCGTGCCTGACAAAAACAAACTCGGCGTTTTTTAAAGACTTAGGTACAAAAACATGGGGAAAAGTGTGATGAACGAGGCCCTGAAGCATGTCCGCTCCCGTGTCGTTCAGTGACCGCTGAGCAGGGGGATGCTCTGGCGCCGGATTATCAGGAAGAAACTCCCCTGGCAGCCGGAGTGGTTGCACAAACACCAACTCAGCTGGGGAGGCTTTTAAGTCCTCTTTAGGTGCAGAACGCAACCCTAATAAAACCCATGGTAGTCTGTTTACCCAATTTGCATCCGTAAGCGATGCTCTGAGGGCTGCTTTCAATGACCTATGAAAACGCTCGCATAAACCATTAGCCTGGGGGTGGTACACGGTAGTGTGGTGGATTGTTATCCCCAGGCTTCGGGCCATCGCTGACCAAAGCTCGGAAACAAATTGAGGCCCCCTGTCGGACGTAATATCCGATGGGACCCCAAAACGCGCTACCCAAGCCGTTAAAAACGCGCAGGCCACCTCTGTGGCTGTGGTTGATGCCAGTGGGACCACTTCAGGCCAACGCGTGGTGCGGTCCACCATTGTCAAAAGATGCGTGCACCCCTGCGACGACGGTAGGGGGCCTACGAGGTCGACATGCACATGATCGAACCTCTTGGCCGGGATGTGAAACGGCTCTAAGGGGGCTTTTGTGTGTTTGTGTATTTTGGCCAGCTGGCAAGCCATGCAGGCTCTTGCCCACTCCTTAACGTGCTTGCGCAGGCTCGGCCAAACAAACTTCTCTCCTACCGTTTTTACCGACGCGCGCACCCCCGGGTGCACCAGAGAGTGAATTGAGTCAAAAACACGGCGGCGCCACGCGGCCGGCACTACCGGATGCGGTCGTCCGGTAGAGACATCGCAGATTAGGGGGGGCATACCATTTTGCAGCCTCCTGCTGTCCAGCCTTAACCCTGTTGGTCCAGACTGGAGCGCGCACACGTCCGCGTCGCTACCCTGATCCGCAGCCATGGCTGAATAATCTATCCCCACGTGGACTGGGGCCGCGTACGCTTCCGCGCTGCTATTTTGCTCTGCGGCCGCGGTAGTATAATCTACCTCTGCGCGGGCTGGAGTGGTTACGGCGCGAGAGAGGCAGTCTGCCACCACATTAAGTTTACCCGCTACGTGTTGAATATCGGTAGTAAATTGTGAAATTGCAGCCAGCTGCCTCTGCTGCCGGCCCAACCATGGTTCCGAAACTTTGGCCATCGCAAAAGTGAGCAGTTTGTGGTCTGGTCGACAAACGTGGTGAAACGCCGACCTTCTAGCCAGAACTGGAAGTGACGAATGGCTAAGTGGAACGCTAACAACTCCCTGTCGAATGCGCTGTATTTTCGCTCGGCCTCGCGCAAGGTCCTGCTGAAAAAGGCCAGCGGCTGCCAAGCCCCGGCAACATGTTGCTCCACTACCGCCCCTATGGCCACGTCTGACACATCAGTGGTGAGCGCTATGCGGGCCGTTGGGTCTGGATGAGCCAACAACGCAGCGTCTGCAAGGGCTTTTTTTTACCTCCAAGAATGTGCGCTCCCGCTCCGGGGACCATTCGATTGCATTTGAGGGTTTTTGTTTTTTAAGCGCGGCATACAATGGTTGCATGAGCTGCGCTGCGTGGGGGAGGAAACGGTTATAAAAATTCACCATTCCCAAAAACTCCTGTAGTGCTTTGACCGTTTGTGGCTGGGGAAAATCTGCCACTGCACGCATTTTGTCCGGCAGCGGAATTGCTCCCTCTGGGGAGACGCGGTGCCCCAAAAAATCAATCTGCGCCACCCCGAACTAGCACTTCGCTGGGTTGATTATTAGCCCGTGCTCCCCCAACCTCCGGAAAACTGCCGTGAGGTGCTTTTCGTGTTCTACTTCGGATGCGCTGGCTACCAAAATGTCGTCCAGGTAGATGAACACAAAAGGGAGATCGCGTAACACTGCGTCCATCATGCGCTGGGAGGTTTGCGCGGCGCCTTTAAGCCCAAATGGCATGCGCAAAAACTCAAAAAGTCCAAACGGAGTTATTACCGCTGTTTTGGGAATGTCCTCAGCGCGTACTGGGACTTGATGATAACCGCGGATCAAGTCTATTTTAGAAAAAATGCGCACCCCCACCAGATGAACCGAAAAATCCTGAATATGGGGAATTGGGTAGCGGTCGTGCGCTGTGGCGTTGTTCAACCTGCGGAAATCACCGCAAGGTCGCCACGAGCCGTCAGCCTTAGGGACCATGTGAAGCGGGGAAGCCCATGGGCTATTCGAATGCCGGATGATGCCCAACCTTTCCAGGTTGGCGGACTCCTCGCGCGCTATGGTCAGTTTAGCTGCATCCAAGCGCCGAGCTTTTGCAAAAACGGGGGGACCAGCGGTAGTAATAAAGTGCTCCAACCCATGTTTAGCAACGGCTGCTGAAAACGTGGGAACCGTGAGTGGTGGAAACTGAGTGAGGAGTGTGTGAAACTTACCGCCTGCTGTGGCGACGTTGGCTTGTGCTGTGGGCGGGGACACTCGAGCTGCACAAGGGATAGCGTAAAAAGAGAGTGCATTAACCAAGCGTCTATTGGGAAGATCAACCAACAACCCATGTGAGCACAGAAAATCAGCACCTAACATGTTGAAACTCACCGCCGCTATAATAAAAGTCCACTCATATGTGCGGCCGTGCAGGGACAGAAGTAGAGTCCTTTCACCGAAGGTCTTAATGCTCGAGCCGTTCGCCGCTGATGCTCCGTGACTCCCGAGGCCAGCCAGCCGGTCAGCGTAGGTTGGCATGATGAAACTCACTTGGGAGCCTATGTCCACGAGGAATTGCCTCCCAGAACGCGTATCCGTCAGGTAGAGCAGCTTGTTCTGTTCACCAAGGGCCGCAGCTGCTACCGACTCCCGGTCCTGGAGTTTCCCGAGCTCTTGAACTGACACGGCGGTATACACTTGCGTGCCCTCTCTGCGAAACGACGATGGTAAAAACAAAGGTCGTCTCCTCCGCGATGTCGGGGCTTCGCCGCTGCCGTTGTTGGTGTGTCTGCCTCCGTCGCCTCTGGCCTTTTGTCGTTCCCGGTCGTCGTGCCGAGGTCTGCCGCTGCTGCGGTGGCCGTGTGCCGTCCACTGGCGTTGAGGATCCGCTGTGCCTCCTGGGCCAGCGCGCGGAAGTCCCGCTGGGTCACAAACTGAGAGCCCGCCAGGGTCGCCCTCGTCTGCGATGGTGGAGTTCTCAGGAAGATGTGAGTGAAGAGGAAATCGTCATTGTCTGAGCCTCTCAGCTTCAGCATGTCTTCCATCAGGTCAACAGGCGTGCTTTCTCCCAAGTCGTGCAGGGCCAGGAGTCTCTCAGCTTTCTCCTGGGCTGAGGGAGTGAAACGCTGGATGAGGGCAGCTTTCAACCTGCCATATTTGTCGCCAGCGGGTGGGCGCTGCACCAGGCTCCGCACATGTCAAGCTGTGCGGCTGTCGAGTTTGGCGATGACGTGGTAGAACTTTGTGTCATCTGCTGTTATTCCCCCGAGAGCGAACTGGGCTTCGGCCAGGAGGAACCATGAGTCCGGGTTGTCCTGCCAGAATTCTGGTAGCTTGACTGAGACTGCGCTTGCCCGCTGGTCCCTGGCGAGTCTGGTTCGGGAGAATCGTCTCTGCCCATTATACGTCTAAAGGTCACCAGTGTGGAGAGCGTGAAATGAAGAGGCTGAATTTATTTCTCCATTCAGGTTTATTAACAATCACATGTCTCCAACATCCTCTCAAACAGAAAAGAGGAAGAACTTCCCACATCTCCCCTTTTTATACCCGGGACATCAACGTACAGAGTCACATTGCCACTCAATCCCCAGAGAAAATACATCACCCCCCAGGTCTTCTCTTCTCCACCTAAAACCCTGGTGGTCAGGAAGTCTTCTCAGAACCATTTCTAAAGACAGATTTCACACCCTCCTGTTATCCCCAGGAGGTCCAGACTTATTGTTCCTTCTAAGACGTGAGGTAACAGTAATATACATATGCAGCCTAAGCATCTCAAATATGTGTACCACAATATGAGTATATAAACACACAGTGCGGAGCATTGTAGCTAGATGGAATAAATATGTAGATATATAAACACACACAGTACGGAGCATTGCAGCTAGGTGGAATAAATATGTAAATATATAAACACACACAGTGCGGAGCATTGTAGCTAGATGGAATAATATGTAGATATATAAACACACAGTGCAGAGCATTGTAGCTAGATGGAATAAATATATAGATATATAAACACACCCAGTGCGGAGCATTGTAGCTAGATGGAATAAATATGTAAATATATAAACACACACAGTGCAGAGCATTGTTGCTAGATGGGATGAAACAGCACGACCGTCTACTTAGTTATCCTACATGGTATGATTATGTACCCATACATATTCTCAAATATGTATGGGTACATAATACAGAATGTATACATACATAATATAATATAACATACTATATACATACATTATACAGAATATATCAAATATGAGTAGAGCTCCTTTTGGCAAAGCACATGTTTGGCACAGTAAAGCTTGATTCATGCTGCATTTCCTCTCTGGTCGGCTTTGGTCCGCATCCACGTTGGATGAGGCCGGCGTGCATGCGGCTCTGTATATGCTTCACTTTTTTCGTCTACCAGGCCAAGTGGTTGACAGATGTGTACAACTGTTATTTTTAGTTTCACCCCAGCCCTGTGGGTAGTGCAGATGTGCTAACACGCCAGTTTGTTCACCGGCTATAAACGCAAGAGCGATGCACATTTTTTGCAGCAACGACAATGGCATTGTTTCAAGGAAAAGGAGGAATTACCATTTTTCAGTGCTGTTCTCTGCTCAAGCTGTTGCTGCAGCAAAACGATTCATATATGTTTATTCTCGTCTTCTGCTTCCTCTTTGTCTTCTTCATCTACTTTGACTTTGTACGCTACCTCGTGAATGGGACGTTCAATCTTGCACATGTGCAGTCAATGCGGTCAGAAAATTTGAGTTGCATGTGGATGTGGATGTCCATGGACTGGAAACAGTTCAGGTTCAGGTTCAGGTTCAGGTTCAGGTTACTTTATTTGTACCCGTAGGTAGATTTGTTTTGCAGTCTGGTGACATCCATATATACAAGCCACAAATTACATTCAACATAGACACAAACACAGGCACATATGAAGCTGACTATAAACATGATAAAAATACTCAAGGCTCCATCAATCAGGGTATAAAAAGACAAAGAGATGAGGGAAAAACCAGAGGTAAGAGAGAAGGGTCATATTAAAAGTTAAAAACTAGTCAAAGAGGTTAAAAACTCAAAGGTCTAAAACCCAATAAAATATCTGGAACCCAAGTGACATCCTACAAAAATAAGTAAATATAAAATGGAGTTAATAAATAGATACCTAAATTATGTGCAATATACTGTATTTTTACAGCTTGTTCAACTCTTTGACAGCAGCAGGGACAAAGCTGTTTTTGTAGCGCTGGGTTCTACTTTTTGGGACAGCAAACCTCCGTCTTGAGGGAAGAAGCTGAAAGTGGCAGTGCAAAGGGTGGAAGTCATCATTTAAAATGGAGGTAGCAATCCTCTGTACTTGATGGATGGATACTTGATGGATACTTACAGTGATGTAAATTTTGTCACACAAGCCTTGCAGTCGAGCGGACGCGGACAGCGGAGGTGCAGCACGAATCCAGCTTCAGGCAAGCAGATATCTCTTCTGCTTGCCAAGCTGCTGGACAGGTCAGGTTAAAAAAACATGATGATATCAATGTGAAAAGGCTACATCATACCAACCATCCATCCATCTTCTTCCACTTAATCCTTTTTGGGTCGTGGGGGCGGGGGGGCTGGAGTCTATCTCAGCATCTTTTGGGCGAGAGGCAGGGTACACCCTGGACAGATTGGCAGTCCATCACAGGGCCAACACAGAGAGACAGACAACCATTCAATCTCACAGTCTTGCCTAAGGACAATTTAGAATCCCCAGTTTGATCCCAATTAACCTAACTTGCATATTTTTGGGATGTGGGAGGAAACCGGAGAAATCCTGGAGTAAACCCATGCAGACACAGGGAGAACATGCAAACTCCACACAAATCACTGTTGGTCGGGGGCTGGGATCAAACCCAGGATCCCCTGGCCAAGGGTGAGTTATTGTGCTGCATCATACCTTTGTGTAGTTATCACGTTACAAGATTTAGAGAAAACTTAACACCCAAATTCGAACTCGTCCAAGATTTTTCACAGATACACTCATGGTATCAATTTGAAAAGCCCACGTTATTTCTTTCTCTAGTTATCGTATTCCCTAGGTAGGTGTAGGTGTTGACGCTGCCACCGCCCACCCATCCAGCAGGTTGAAAACAATACCCCTTCAGCCTTTGGAGGCTTGGGGGGGGGGGGGGGGTCACGAAAGACAGAAGTAATGTAGTGAATGAGTATGTTATAGTGTTGTAGCAGCTTACTGTTTTTTTTAAATTTTTTTTTACTTATCATGTTTTTATTAGTTATTAATTGTTTTATTTAATTTTATTCCAGTATATACTGTACATACAGGTGCATCTCAATAAATTACAATATCATCGAAAAATGTTAAGCTCATATATTGTATAGATTCATTACACACAGTGATATATCGTAAGCATGTATTTCTTTTAATTTTGATGATTTTGTCATGTCCGCTGCATAATTTTGCAGCGAACATAGAAATTGGCAGCAAGCCCAAAATGCAGTATAAGTAATGTGTTTATTTACAGTGGAAAAATGTACAAAATGTCCAAATAACAGTCACAGTGAATGAAGGTAGACAACCCGCTACAACCCTCATAGGCTTTAGTGAGGAATGCCTCACGCGCTCCAAACAGTCAGGAGCAGAGGAAAAAGGCACAAAAATAAGGACTTACACATATGTTGGAGCGGAAAGGTTCAAGGTAACAACGTACACCGTCCAGGGAAAGGAAGCCCATAATCCGGGGAGCCAGGTTGTCCCATGTTGACATAAGCTGCAACACTGGCTGAGCACACTGCCCCCCAATAAGTACTCAATATACTGATGAAGGCAAGTGGACACAGCCATGCGGCAAGCAGGTGCGTGATAATTGGATGAATGTGTGTAAGCGTGTGTGAGTGTGTGTGCATGTGTGAGTGTGTGTATGTGTGAGTGTGTGCATGTGTGCATGTGGTGATGAGATACCTCCGGTGAATGTCTGGTAAGAGGAGGAGACGTGGTTGTAGGACTGTCAGAGAGCAAGGCTCAATCTGACAGCTGAAATTAATAAGCAATAATCAAAACCTACAGCCACAGGTCATGGACGGGGTGAACGACCCCGAACATGACAGATTATGGCTTACAGCTAATGAAAACCCAAAATTCTGTTTCTCAGAAAATTAGAATATTATACAAAATCAATTTTAAAAAGTGGATTTTAATAGAAATGTTGGCCTACTGAACCAAACACGAGCACAAGCCCTTGGGTGCTCTCCTCCTGCTGCAGACTCCCCTCTTCGCTGTCCCACGAATGCCACTCTCTGCAGAGACTCTGTGGCTCCAACCGCTCCAGAGAGTCAGTGGGTTGCAAAATCAGGTTCCCTGTGCGCCCCCCCCCCACCCCACGCACACTCACACACACAAGGCTGACAGTCTGTACCCACAAAAAGAAGCGCTGTTGTGAAATTGTTCATGTCAAAGGTCTAGATGTTATAACCCCTTATTTGCAACTGTTGGGAGAGTTACTTGAAGAAAGCCAGGTGACATTGTCACCACAAGGACACATCGTCAGTTGTGTGCCTCAGCATCACAGGGTGTTGCGGCCTTTTAATCACAAGACATCCTTTGCTGAGGCAGGCCCACCACAGGTTGATCAAACCTGAATGAGTGTCCTGTGGTTAGCTAGTCATCCTGGCCTCCCAGATGGCATCCTTCCTCTTGATCCACAGCCAGTGAGTGGCCCATTCTTCTGTATTGGCTAGTTTTTTGAGTCCTCTTCTGTGGGTCTGACCCCTGACTCCCAGTTCCCTGAGAAGCTTTGCTGCTGGACTTGCCACAAAGCCCCTGCATCCTACCTCCACTGGGCACACCTCCACATGGATGCATTTACCTTCTTCCTGTATTCTGTTGAGAGTAGTCCATGGTGGGATGCAGAGGTGAGGTCGCTGGTTACGGAGGCCCTTTTTGTAGTCTCTGAAATCACTGAAAAACTTTGTAAAAGCTCAGTGTGTTACTGAACATAAAAAGTTCCACCTCCCCTCTCAGTTACAGCTCCATCCATGCTGTAACAGAATTTACTTGAGATTAAAAAAATGGAGGAATTCTATTGTGTGGAATTATATCTTGTGTCCTGGAATTATATTTTGTGTCCATTTTTTTTTGTCTTAGTTTGAAACAGTTTTTCTGCACTGAAAATATATAGAGGTGGACTTTTTGTGAAATTTAGTCTTTTACATATTAATCTTTTTTTAATGCAATACTATTAAATCTTTGTTCTCCTGTAAAACATTTTTAGGATTTTAGTTGTAGATTTTAGAATTTTAGACCTATTTATTTGACGTCAACAAACACATTTAGTGTTCTCCTGTATTACAAAATTTTATGTTTTGTTTGAAATTGAAGAATTAATTTTATTTTTTTTTTTGTTTAAAAATTAATATAAAGCTAAAACCAGCTAAAACTTGAGCTTAATAAGATAATGTGTGAAAACAAGTTAAATGATCCTGGCCTGTCTGGAGACAGCTGTGGTCTTCTGAAAGAATGTCAATGAAAGGATGACAGTTCTTAAAAGCACATTTGGAGATAAATTTGTCCATGTTTTTATTTTATTTATTTAACTTTTATTTATACAGGGTAGTTCCACTGAGAGGCAACCTCTCTTTTTCAAGGATTCACTGTTGACACTCACACATTCACACGAGGAAGCTGCCCAGTACAACCACAGGCTGTCCTGTGGCCACTGAGCAGCTCCACTGGAGCAGCTGGGGTTAAGGGCCTTGCTCAAGGGCGCCACAGTGGGGTTAAGGAGGGTGGGGCAAACACTGCTATGTTATCTGTCCCACCCAGATCTAATCCTGCCAGTCCAGGGATCGAATCCGCGACCCTCTGTTCACCAGGCCACTTCTCAAACGATTAGGTCACCACTGCCCACCATGTGTCAGATTTCTCTTGCCTTTGTTTTAATAAAAGATGCTGGAAGTAAATTCACGGGTCATTGCAAATACTTTGCTTTGAAAGGGCCAAGTTGTCACACAGTAGGAGGGAAAAATCTTGAATAGAAAAAAAAATGTGTCAAGATGTATTGAGAGTTGTTTTACAATCAAGTTGGAGTTATGAATCATAATCGAATCATGAGGTGCCTAAAGATTGCCACACCTAGTTCGGACCTCGGCTGGGGAGGAGGACCAACTTATCGGACCTTTTGCAGTTTTAGTTGGTGACCCCTGCCATAGATTCTCTATAGGGTTTATAGTCTCATCGGGCTGCATGGTGGCGCAGTGGTTAGCACTGCGGCAGCACAGTTTACCCTTGGCCGGGGGATCGTGGGATCGTGGGTTCGATCCCAGCCCCCGACCAACAGTGATCTGTGTGGAGTTTGCATGTTCTCCCCATGTATGCGTGGGTTTACCCCGGGATTTCTCCGGTTTCCTCCCACATCCTAAAAACATGCAGGTTAGGTTAATTGGAGACTCTAAAGTGGCCCTTTGTGTGAATGTGTGTGAATAGTTAAAAGGGATGGCGCCGTATTGTGGCTGCTTCATCCATCTAGGGGGTGGATGACCCTTAATTTCTGTAAAGCGTCTTTGAGTGTCTATGATAAAGCGCTATATAAATCTGATGCATTGATTGATTGATTGAGGGTTTAAGTCAGGAGAGTTTGCTGGCCAATCAAGCTCAGTGATATCATGGTTCTTAAACCAGGTATTGGTACTTTTGGCAGTGTGGACAGGTGCCAAGTCCTGCTGGAAAATGAAATCAGCATCCCCATAAAGCTTGTCAGCAGAAGGAAGCATGAAGTGCTGTAAAATTTCCTGATACACAGCTGCACTGACTTCAGACTTGATAAAACACAGTGGACCAACAGCAGCAGATGACCTCTTTTCAGATGAAAGTAAATTTTGCATTTCATTTAGAAATCAAGGTCCTAGAGTAAAAGAGGCACCGAATCCAAGTTGGTTGAAGTCCGGTGTGAAGTTTCCACAGCCAGTGATGATTTAGGGAGCCATATCATCTGCCGGTGTTGGTCCATTGTGTTTTAACAAGTCCAGAGTCAGTGCAGCCGTCTACCAGGTAATTTTAAAGCACTTCATATTTTCCTCTGCTGACAAGCTTTATGGGGATGCTGATTTCATTTCCCAGCAGGATTTGGCACCTGCTCACACTGTCAAGAGTACCAAAACCTGGTTTTAATGACCATGGTATCACTGTGCTTGACTGGTCAGCAAACTCTCCTGATCTAAACCCCATCCAGAATCTATGGAGTATTGTCAAGAGGAAGATGAGAGACACCAGACCCAACAATTGTTATGCTGTATTTAAATATCAGAAGTGCACACACTGTATATTACTAGCAACACAGTAACTTAACTATATGGCTTATTCCACTGTTTTTCTGAAAAGCTGAAGAAAGCAGCAGTAACACCACATTTATAATCAGAATAGTCGATCATTCGTTTCAATAATTGATAGACTGATTGACTGTCAAAAACAGTAATTAGTTACAGCCATACAATTTGGATAATTTTCCTCATAGCTGAAGGTTGTAACCACATTTATTACTAGTTTGATATCTGCATTGTTAAATTGTTGGCCAACCAAAAGAGTGGTGATTGGCCCTGACAGCAGCTCGTGGGCTGACTTATGCCTCTCCATGGAGCTCACAGGGCATATTGCATGTTTCATGTGTTCAAAAGAGCATATATAGCTCCGTAAAAAAAAAAAAATAAATAAAAAAAAAAAAAAATTAAGAAGCCAGAGAGACCACTGCAAAATTAGCACTTTATTTGGTTTTACTATTTATACGTACAGTCATGTGAAAAAATTAGGACACCCCATTAAATATTCAGTTCTTTATTAATAAATGTTCACATATCTATGTCTAACCTTGTGTTTGTTTTTATTTGCATTTTTTTTACATTTATTTTAGCCATTTTAGGTGGGAATGCATGTGGAGGTGTTCTAAAAATGATGGGGGGTGTCTTAATTTATTCTTCACTCTTTATTTAGAATGATGTTTTACAGAAAAATTGAAAAAAAGTCTTTCAGTCATTTTTAATTGTTTAGTTGTATTACATGAATCTCCTAGTATTTTTAACATTGATATTAAATATCCATATGTCCAAATATGTTAAAAAACACAGGCGTCCACAAGGTGTCCTTATTTTTTCACATGACTGGATATCTATAAGTAAAATGGAACAATTTTGTTTTATTCTCTAACCTATTGATAACAACTCACCTAAATTCCAAGTCAAAATATTGTCATTTAGAGCATTTATTTGCAGAAAATGACAACTGGATAAAAAAGGGTACTTTTTGATGTGCGATTAGATCAAATAATGCTAAGAAAACAAGTTACTGTTCATTTTTTAAACATTACAATACTTAAGTTATAGGAAGAACTCAGAAATCTGTATTTGTGTAATAACTGATTTTTGTTCACAGCTTTCATGTGTCTTACCATGCTTAGATGATCACTTAATGAGTCCTTCCTTCAGTACATTTAGACTTAGGTGTCCTTGTTTAAGAATAAAACAGATAAAATCAATGCAGAGCTAAAAGCAGCTAAAACATAATAAAATAATGTGTGAAAGCAAGTTAAATGATATTAACCTCCCTGAAAACAGCTACAGTCTTTTGAAAGAATGTCCATGAGTCAGTTCTTAAAAATACATTTTGAGATAAATTTGTCCATTTTTGATGATCTTTGCAGGTGATTCCAGTTGTCCCACTGTCCCACACAAGCATGATCTTTGTCCCCACATTTGATTGATTGGGACCCGGTCACCCTATCCCTGTCTTTTGCCCAAAGCAGCTGGAATACGCTTCAGCCCCCCCCCCCACACACACACACACACACACAACCCGAAGTGATTACAGGGTTACTCAGTTTGACTGAGTACACCTGCATTTTTTTTTTTTTTAATTTTCATTATTTTAAAGAGCAGAGGAGTGAGTGTCACAGCACAATTTGGAACAAAAACAGAAGAAAAACTATTGTGAAGCTGAGTGTTTTAAAATAGTGAAATGCCATGGCGTGGTTAATTTTATGTAATTGCTGAGTGCATTCTCACTGGAAACTTTGCATTAAGTTTTAAGTATTAACAGTTTCATTTCTAACATGTATTAACAATATTCATTAATACAAAATAAAGCTATGGACTTATACTGTAAACAAAATGTTATATGTAAGTTGTTACTAAATAAGAATTACATGTATGATGGTGTACAGTATGCCTGTTTTACTGGACAGTAATTTAGATTTTGAACTGACATATGAAGAAGTTTTGAACCCGAATGTGACACAAGGACCCAACATGTACAGTAATTATTATGTTTTGTACAGCATGTGATGCTTGATATTACAATGTTGTAATTTATTATGAATGTCCTACAACATGTACAACATCTTAAATTCCTTTTTGCCAATAAAACAGAACTTTATGAACAGGATGGGACTCATTTCTGAAGCTCCTGTTCCACTGATGAAGAGCCACCCCACTGTGATTCTGCTAAGACAGGATGTTGCCCTTCACCAGGATAATTAATACACACCCACGTCAACATACTGTCACGAGATCCATTTTAAAGGAGAGGTTGAATTGTACTCAGTGATCACTAAACACAGACTTAACAGACTATTGAAAAGCCTCACTTATTTTGAAATTCAAAATTCCCACACCCAATTAGGGCAGTTCTAAATATGCTTCCCTAAAGTTTTACTGCCACCTACTGAAATGAAATCCGAAGTGCAGCTTTATTGTCTCATTTGAAGCACAATTTGACATGTACTATATCTTCTACATCACAGGGGACAGTTAAGCTGACAAACTGAAAGATGCTCTGGAAACAGGACAAATCAAATATCAGATTGAAATTTATGGACAGGACTAGACCACAGTATAGACAGTTTCAGATGCTTGAATAATGGTGGCAACCAGTAGTACTTATTTTAGTATTTTATCATGAGCACTGCATAGGGTTAGATATGTCATCTAACTGCATCCTACAAAAAAAAAAGAGAAAATTTCATGTTATAAATGTAGCCAGTAAAGGGGCAGTCATATGTTTTACGTATGTACTGAGGAGGTGCAGCAACATCACCGAATCACGTGACATTCTGTTAATGCCTCCATATCGGGAAGCAATCTGTAAATGCAACACAGGAAAGTCTTTTTATCGCTTTCCCTGGGATCCAGGTAGGAGAGCCAAGTGGGTAGCAGCAGTCAGATGGGAGTGTTGGCAGCCTTCCACTGCAACCCAGATCTGCAGCGATCATTACATCAAGGGTAAGTACATGTACTAACATATCACAGGTTGTGTTAACTGAAAATTATCCTTTATTGACAGAATTTTTTCGGCAGTGACAGAAAAATCTGAAAGCTGTCTGTCATTTTGACAGATTACACTAAGGGTGATCTAATTAAAATCAATCAATGGCAATATTAATGTACATCTCTCTACCAAAGACCACAGTGGTGCCCCCTTATCTGCTTTGTTAAAGGGAATACTCAATGAGAATCCTAAAATAAGCATATTATTACCTCTACCGGAAGCTGAGAACAGAATAAACATGAATATTGTGCTTATGTAGCCTTAATTTTGTCTAAAAAGAAAAGAAAATGATTTTTTTTTTCATTCATTCTGTGCACCCATGTCAAAGCTCTGACTTCTGTATTTGTCAAGATGTGGGCAGCACAGGACTCAGGCGCAGGCAGTATCAGGTGCAACAATGATGTTAATTTATTAAACCAACTCAAGCACAAACAAATAGCAACACGTGGGCTGAAAACAAAATTCAAGGCAAAAACACTGGGCAAGGCAAGTCAATGATAACACACGAGAGACTCACTGACAGAATAGCTAGGAACACAGACTAGGAACATTAATGACACCACACGAGACTAAGACTTTTTGTTTTCGACTGTATAGGTCATGTAAGAGCTGAGCGGTGCATCTTTTATCTCTAAAGGCTTCTCTGAGGTACTTGAACAGGTCAGCAACGGGTAGTGATTTCCCCCCACTACGAAATCGCATCTCCTCTAGAGCTGCACCCTTTAGAAGTGACATTATGAAGTCATACCGGTCACTGTTTGATTGGTATCGAGAATGCACTACACGCTCAACCTCCTCAATAAAATCCTCAACAGAACGACCATCCTTATCATAATCACCACTGAAAGGGGGGATTTGCCGTTCTCTAGGTACATAAACATAGGATCTCTGTGGTTCCTCACTCAAAGCCGCGATGGCTGTCAAGGCTTCAGTTTGTTTACGTTTCAGTTCAGAAACCTGTTCTAAAAGGTCTCTGTTTTCAGGTGATACCTCAGCATTTCTGCTCGCAGAGGAGTCCTCAACGCCTCTGTTTTCAACGCCCCCCACTGTGCCCTCTTCCATGTTCAAAAGTCTCTCTTACAAGTAGTCGAGGATATTGTGTTGAACTGTCCAGTCTGATGGAACCCCGGGAATTGCAGTCTCTTGGCCCCGAGTCCTCTCCGCTGATCCAAGGTCCACGATCACTCCGGCCGGTCTCTCTGTCTGCACCCCGTCAGGCTCCAACCGTCCAGCCGCTCTCGTCTGCTTCGTATCACCACTACCGTTTACTGTACACCAACCCACTCTAAACTATCAGATAATTGACCCCACTCCTGGTACCAAAATTTGTTGCCGGGAAATAATACACACTGAACAACAAATGTATTTTATGGGTTTTATAACATACACACCACGCCACACCAGCGCGTGATCACTGACTGATCTTCACAGGACACCCGAGTCTCCAACGTTTCTTTATGAAGATTATTCCTCGTCTTGCTTGCTTTTCAAATCCGGTCTCCTGAACCGTTTTCCCAACCAAAAAAACCCAGATATTCAAAATCCTCTACCTGGCATATCCCGCCCACACCCTGAAGTCACTTCCTGTTGAGTCAAGTTCAAATCAAAATATTTTAACGCAAATCAAATCAACAAAGATCCATAAATATGACCCGGTTACACAAGGGCAAAAAGAAACTGCAGGGAGTGGATTACAGGTACAGAAAACAGGATGGGCGGGGATGCACGGACAATTACAGACAGGGGAAGCACACGAAACATGAACAAAGGACCAGGGAAGACAAGACCATGACAATAATAATAATAGTAGTAACCAACTGAGAATCCCAAAGCACAAACTCAAAGCGAGGACGTGGGTTGAAGTCCATGTCCTACTGACAAGAAATACAAACTAAAAATCAAGGTGATGACATGAGGACCATCCCACATGCTGACAGTACCTTTCTCTTAAGGGGCAACTTCCAGATGACCCACATAATAACAACCAAAAGACCCTCCCAGGGTGGGTGGTCGAGGCACAAGGCCAGGTGGGTCGAAATAAACTCTACCCCCCCCACAGAGTCCAAACAAATAATAGTGTCTTGTGGGGTCACCCAGACTCCAACGATTTAAACAAAAACAAGATGGGTCGAACAGCCTCCCCACGTTCACAGACCTCTGAATATGAAAATATGGCAGGTCGGGTGGTCTTCCAGTGTCCCTAGGCCACCGGATCACGAGACGAGGTGGGTCCATGGGCCTGCCCAAGTTCAGGGGTCCCCAGATCAGAGTACAAGGCAGGTCATGTAGCCTATCCCAGTTCATGGCCCCCAAACCACAAAACAAGGCCAGTTGGGTGGCATCCCAGCATCCCAGGATCACCAGACCAAGGAGTGTGATGCACTGGGTGGCCCCTCAGGGTCTGTGGACCACCAGATCAAGGAGTGTGATATGTGATGTAAGCCTTAGCTTCTCGTCCTCTGCTGCTGGGGTGACCACTTCAGGACAAGCTGCAGGAACGATGGCCTCAGGGAACATAGAAGGAGCGGGCTGCTTGGATGAACATGGTGGGGTGAACTGCTCAGATAAAATGGGTGGAGTGCACAGCTCAGGCAAAGCAGGCGGGGTGAACAGCTCAGGCAAAACAGGTGGAGTGCAAGTTGAGGTGTGCACCAGGAAGAGAACTGATGCTGGTGGTGGTGCATGGCATCAAGAGGAGCAGCGTCTCCCGGAGCCTCCCGATAGGAGAGGAAGCAGAAACGAGGCTGCAGGGCTGGCTTTCATGCCCAGCTGCGCAAACTTCGCTCCAGACCACCATAACCTTCAATTTTCCTCACCAGCACCAGCTCCCTCGCCAACAAAATGGACAAGCTACGCATGGAGATTGCACATAATAGCTATTTCCGGGACTGTTGTATTCTGATTGTGACGGAGTCATGGCTGAACGAACACATCCCGGCTGCCACTGTGGAACTACCTGGCCGAACTATACTCTGTCTCGACCGCAACACTGACTCTGGTAAAGGAAAGGGGGGAGGGCTCTGTGTTTATATGCTTCAGACTTGGTGTAAAAACAGCAGAGTAATTCATAGCCACTGCTCACCAGAGTTAGAGGCCATGTCCTTTCTGTGTAGGCCTTTTTATCTCCCCCACGCGCTAACGGCAGTAATTTTAACAGCCGTTTACATTCCTCCCGATGCTAATGTTAGCTTAGCACTCAATCACCTCCAGCACAATGTCAGCAGGCAGCAAAGAGATCACCCCGATGCAGCCCACATTATTGTAGGGGATTTTAACAAAGCATGCTTAAAGACTGTACTTCCCAAATTCTATGAACATGTTAAGTGTCTCACAAGAGGGGAAAGGACACTGGATCATGTTTATAGCAACTTTAAGCATGCCTACAGAGCCACTCCCCTCCCCCACCTTGGACAATCAGACCATCTCTCTCTGTTTCTGACTCCTGCCTACTCCCCCCTTAGAAAGAGTTCCCTGCCAACCAAACAATTAAAACTTGGCCTGAAAACGCTCTTCTCCAGCTACAAGACTGCTTTGCCTGCACTGAGTGGAGCATCTTTGAACAGCAGGACCTGGACTCCAACACCGAATCTGTCTTTTTCTACATCAGATGCTGTGTAGAAAATGTGACAGTCACCAAACACGTCCGGGTATTTTCAAACCGCAGACCCTGGATGACCACTGAAGTCCAGGCTCTGATCAGAGCCCACAACTCATCCTTCAAACAGAGGGACAGCTCTCTGTACAGCACTGCCAGAGCTAACCTAAGAAGAGGCATAAAATGAGCTAAAAACGCCTATAGGAGGAAGGTGGAGGGCTTCCTCACAGACAACAATCCGTGACAGATGTGGAGAGGTATCCAGGCCCTCACCAACTACAGGGGCCAGCGCCCCCCAGCATCACACAGCAGCCTCACTCTGGCAGAGGAGCTTAACAGCTTCTTTGCCCAGATTGAGCACACCTCCCACCAAACCTGTCCCACCCTCCTCCCCTCTCCTCTCTCTCTACAGATGCACGAGGTGAGGAGGCAACTGAGAGCAGAGAACCCCCGCAGAGTAGCTGGTCCATACGGCATCCCAGGAGCAGTTGTCAAAGCATGTGCAAACCAGCTGGCAGGGATCCTCACCAAGTTGTTCAACCTCTCCCTGACGTACGCCACCATCCCCTCCTGCCTCAAGGCCTCCACCATCATCCCCATCCCCAAAAAGGCTGCAATTGACAGCCTGAATGACTACAGACCCATAGCACTCACGTCCGTAGTCATGAAATGTCCCAGCACATGTGTCCCAGCACATGAAGTGTCCCAGCACATCAGCGACTGTCTTCCCCCCTCCTTTGACCCCAATCAGTTCACCTACAGGGTGAACCGGTCTACAGAAGATGCTATCGCCACCACTCTCCACAGAGCACTGAGGCACCTAGAGAACCCAAGGAGCTACATGAGGATGCTGTTTGTGGACTATAGCTCAGCTTTTAACACCACCATCCTTGACATCCTGATCAACAAACTGCACCTGGTCCAGATCCCCCCCCCCCACCTGCTCCTGGATAAAGAACTTTCTCACCAACCGCCCACAAACAGTCAGACATGGCCCCCACCACTCCTCCACACTGTCCCTTAGCTGCATGCTAAGCCCTCTACTGTACTCTCTGTACACCTTTGACTGTATTCCAATGCACCCAACCACCGCCATCGTGAAATATATGGACAACAACACCTTGGTTGGGTGTGTGGGTACGCTGGCTCCATGGCCAAGAACAGGAAGGCTGTGCAGAGGGTCATCAACACCGTCCAAAATATTATCATCAGCCCTCTGCCCTCCCTGGAAGACATCTCCAGAGCCTCCTGTCTCAGAAAGATCAAGGCCATCACAGGAGACCCCTCACATCTCGCCCACCACTTGTTTGACCTGTTTCCCTCTGGACGACAGTTCAGATTGATCAGGTCCCACACCTCCAAACTGACAAACAGTCTCTTCCCCTGGGCCAACAGAACAGCAAACAGTCAGAGGCCTCACCCCCCTCCCTCTGAATGCTCACATGTACAGAACTGAGTACCTTTTAATTATCACTATAACTGACCTGTCTTTGCACTCCTCACTTTCATGTATATTGACCCATCCATGAAATCACTGCTGCACATATTTTCCATAATCCTTGAGCCACTTTACTCAATTATGTGTTCTGTACTCGCACTCTTATGTACATAGTTCCACCCGCGAAGCCACTACCGTACCTGTGTACTATATATACCAATGGGCTATTTATTATTTTTACTTTTATTTCTACTTCAGTTGTATGGTTAACTGTGTGTTCTGTAACTGTTTTATTTCAAATTCTTCTTATTTACTTTATTGCACAGTAGCCTGGTGGAACACCCACATTTTCGTTGTGCTGTACAACTATACAATGACAATAAATCCTATCCTATTCTATTAATTTTCTAATATTAATATTAATATTAATTATATTATATATTAATATCTTAATATTCTATTCTATTAATCGTCACTTCAACTTGGGATCGTCACTTCCTTGTGGTAACGTATCGTCACTTCCTGTTTTGCTGTCTGCCTGTGTGGTTTGCTCTCCAGCTCTCCAGCCACTAGCTATGGCTACTAGCTCTCTTTCCTCTCCTCCTCTGGTGTGCTCTCTCTGTCAGATGTTTAGCTACACCTCTGCCTCTTTTAGTGATAACGGTAAATGTAATAAGTGTTGTCTTTTTGAGGCGCTCGAGGCGAGGTTGTCTGATTTGGAATCCCGGCTCCGCTGCATTGAAACACCGTCTGCGCCAGTTAATCTTGACGGACGCCCATTAGCTGCAGCGGAGCTAGCTAGCTTAGGCCCCACTGTCAGCGGTCCCTCGGCTCTCCTCAGCAGCGAGGAGACTGGGTGGGTAATGGTGAGAAGGAAGCCTAGTCGCAAAGCCCCGGTTCACCACCAACCTGTTCACGTTTCTAATCGTTTTTCCCCGCTCAGCGACACACCCGCTGAGGAAAAAACTCTGATCATTGGCGACTCTGTAGTCAGAAACGTGAACCTAGAGACTCCAGCGGCCATAGTCAAATGCATTCCTGGGGCCAGAGCAGGCGACATCGAGTCAAATTTGAAAATGCTGGCTAAAAGTAACTGTAAATATTCCACAATTGTTATTCACGCCGGCATTAATGACATCCGTCTCCGGCAGTCGGAAGTCACGAAACTTAATATAGAATCGGTGTGTGACTTTGCAAAAACGATGTCTGCCACTGTAGTATTCTCTGGGCCCCTCCCCAATCTGACCAGTGATGACATGTTTAGCCGCTCGTCATCCTTGAACCGCTGGCTGTCTGTGTGGTGTTCTAAAAATGACGTGGGCTACATTGACAATTGGAGCTCTTTTGGGGGAAAACCTGGTCTTATGAGACGAGACAGCATTCATCCCACTTTGGATGGTGCTTCTCATTTATCTAACAATCTGGCATCTTTTTTATCCAAATTTCCAAAACCCTGACTACTCAGAGTTGGGACCAGGAAGCAGAGTTGCAGTCTTATACGCCTCTCTGCAGCTCCTCTTCATCCGCCACCCCTCAGCTTAGCCCCTGTCTTCCCTATCAGAGAATCGTTGTCTGCTCCCTCCAAAGTGAATAAAAATATAATATATAAGCATCTCAAAGTGATTAAGCAAAATATTGGTAAAACTCAAATTAAACATAAATCCTCTAAATTGAATGATTTGGCCTCTGTTCCTCCTCATAATTTAAAAATTAAATGTGGTTTATTAAATATTAGGTCTCTAACTCCCAAGTCTCTGTTAGTCCATGATCTGTTAATTGATCATCAGATTGATTTAATTTCCCTTACAGAGACTTGGTTAGGGCAAGAGGATTATGTTGGTTTAAATGAATCAACTCCCTCTGGTTATTTAAACTGTCAAAATCCCAGAAGTTCTGGTCGTGGAGGAGGAGTAGCAACAATTTACCATTCCAAATTACTAGTTAATGTAAAGCAAAAAACATGTTATAATTCCTTTGAGGGCCTGGTCCTCAGTATTGGGCACTTTAGCAATTTTAGGTTAAACCCAATTTTATTTGCCATAGTTTATCGTCCCCCATCAACCTACTCAGAATTTTTATCCGAATTTGCTGATTTCTTAGCTGATTTAGTGCTGAAATCTGATAGAATAATTATAGTAGGGGACTTTAATATACATGTGGATGTAGATAGTGACTGCCTTAATGTGGCTTTTAATTCAATATTAGACTCGATTGGGTTTTCTCAGAAAGTAGGAAATTCTACTCATTACCTCCACCATACATTGGACCTTGTTCTGACATATGGCATAGAAATAGAAAATCTTGTAGTGTCTCCTCATAACCCTGTACTGTCAGACCATTGTCTGTTAACCTTTGATTTTACTATTTCTGACTATTTGGCTCCTAAAGAAAAATATTATTACAGTAGATGCCTCTCAGATGATGCTGTTACCAAATTTATGCAGATTGTTTCCTCTATGCCATGTGTCAACACAACGGAAATAAGCTATAGACAGCTTGCTCCTTCTGTAATTGATAACATGGTGGATAGTGTTTCAGCTTCTTTGCATCAGGCTCTAGACTTGGTGGCCCCCTTAAAAAAGAAAAAGTCTAATCAGAGATTTCTAACTCCTTGGTTCAACACAGAAACTCGTAGCTTAAAACAGAAGACTCGTCAATTAGAAAGAAAATGGCGCTCTACTAATTTAGATGAAATCTATTTAGCTTGGAGAAATCATCTTTTAATTTATAAAAAATCTCTTAGAAAAGCTAGAACGAGTTATTACTCTGCATTAATAGAAGAGAACAAGAATAATCCCAGGTTTCTTTTCACTACTGTAGCCAGGTTGACAAAGAGTCAGGACTCTGTCAATCCTAGCATTCCCTTAGAGCTTACTAGTCAGGACTTTATGAACTTTTTCAATAATAAAATTTCATCCATCAGAGATAAAATCAATCAGATTCTTCCCACAGTTAACTTAAATACTGTAACTACTACAACTCCTTCTATTGATGTCTGTCTTGATGAGTTTACTCCAATCGACCTTTGTGAGTTAGACAAAACAGTTTCCTCATCCAAACCTTCAACTTGTCTTTTAGACCCTATTCCTACCAGGTTATTTAAAGAAGTCTTCCCACTTATTGGTAGCTTTATTCTTCATATAATCAATTCTTCATTAACTTTAGGCCATGCACCGCAGGCTTTTAAAACGGCTGTAATTAAACCCTTACTCAAAAAGCCAATGCTAGATCCAGGAGCTTTAGCTAACTATAGACCAATCTCTAATCTCCCTTTCATTTCAAAAATCTTAGAAAGAGTTGTTGCTACGCAATTATTTGACCACCTGCAGGGAAATGGTTTACTTGAAGAGTTTCAATCTGGGTTTAGAATCCATCATAGTACTGAAACAGCCTTAGCGAAGGTCACTAACGACCTCCTCATTGCATCTGATAATGGACTAGTTTCTGTACTTGTCCTTTTAGACCTTAGTGCAGCTTTTGATACTATCGATCATAATATTCTACTTGATAGATTAGAACACTATGTTGGACTTAATGGAACTTCATTGCAGTGGTTTAGATCTTATTTATCTGACAGATTCCAGTTTGTTCATGTAAATAATGAGTTTTCTTTCAACTCAAAGCTTAGTCATGGAGTTCCACAGGGATCTGTGCTAGGCCCTACTCTTTTTAGCTTATATATGCTTCCGTTAGGCAACATTATTAGAAAGCACTGTATACATTTTCATTGTTATGCAGATGACACACAATTATACCTGTCAATGAAGCCAGATGATAGTAATCAATTAGCCAAGTTAAAAGCCTGTCTTAAGGAAATCAAAGCTTGGATGACTTGTAATTTCCTGCTATTAAATTCAGATAAGACTGAAGTCATTGTTGTTGGTCCGAAAAACCTTAGAAATTCCTTTCCAAATCAAACTTTCAGTTTGGATGCAGTTACTCTTTCTCTTAATAGCTCTGTGAGGAACCTTGGAGTTATTTTTGATCAGGATTTGTCCTTCAATTCACATATTAAATTTGTTTCTAAGACTGCCTTCTATCATTTGCGTAATATTGCCAAGATTAGGAGTATCTTGTCTCAGAGTGATGCTGAGAAGCTGATCCACGCTTTTGTTAGCTCGAGATTAGATTATTGTAATTCTTTATTATCAGGCTGTCCTAAAACATATTTAAAAAGTCTTCAGCTGATCCAAAATGCTGCAGCAAGAGTTTTAACAGGTACTAGAAAGAGACATCATATCTCTCCGGTTCTGGCCTCCCTTCATTGGCTTCCCATAGAGTTTAAAATTAAGTTTAAAATCCTTCTTCTTACTTACAAAGCTCTAAACAATCAGGCTCCTTTTTATTTAAAAGATCTGATACTACCGTATTATCCTAACAGAGCACTACACTCCCAAAATGCAGGATTACTTGTAATACCTAGAATCTCCAAAAGTACAATGGGAGGCAGAGCCTTCAGTTATCAAGCTCCTCTCCTGTGGAATCAGCTGCCAATCTGGATTCAGGAGTCAGACTCGATCTCTGTTTTTAAGAATAGGGCTAAAACCTACCTTTTTGATATAGCCTAACATTAGGGAGGGATCATGTGTTTCTGAACCCTCCCTTAGTTATGCTGCTAATAGGTTTAGTCAGCCAGGGGACCTCCAGTAATGCACTGGGCCTCACTCCTTTCCTCACTCTCTATGAAATTTTTTTTTTTTGCTGGTCATTAACATTTGTTTGTTCTCTCCCATAGATTGAGTCCCCATCGTGCTGTTTGCTCTCTACATGTCTGTTCTTTTCTTCTTCTCTATCCCCTCATCCCCCAGCCAGTCACAGCAGATGACTGCCCCTCCCTGAGCCTGGTTCTGCTGGAAGTTTCTTCCTGTTAAAAGGGAGTTTTTCCTCTCCACCGTCGCCAAGTGCTTGCTCACAGGGGATCGCCTGATTGCTGGGGTCTTTCTGCAACTGTGGGGGTTTCCCCCCCTACAGTTGATAGTGCTATGAGATGACTGTTGTTGTGAAATGGCGCTATATAAATAAAGTTGAATTGAATTGAATTGAATTAATTTTTTATCGTATTTAGTTATTTTGCACACCTTTAGTATTTTTAGTTAGTTTCTGGTTGGTGGGTTGGTTTTCTTTGCACTGATGATTGATGTTTAATGTTTCATGTTTGGTGTTAGATGTTATACTTTATATTCATATTTCTTCATTAGTGTTTACCTTGCTGCTCCGTGGGTCTCACAGTAACGTAATTTTAATTCTTGTATGTGCTGTACATATGGCAGAACTGACAATAAAGTTGACTTTGACTTTGACTTTGATAAATTCAGCACGGGGGCTGCAAACAAAACAAGAACCGACTTGGACTAGTAACACTCACGGGGAAAACAGACTAACAGGGAACTAGAGGGAAAATCCAACAATGTTGCCACACAGAATAATACAAGGCAGGCATATAAATAGGGACAAGGGAATTAACTAAACTAGACACAGCTGAAACTAATAATCAACTAAACTATAACGTAAGGGAAAGAGACTGAAACGTAACTATGGAGAGACAGGAAAAACCAAAGAACTTTTAGCAATAAGAGGTGGCCTAGGAATTAAAAATAAACAAGGAATACTTTCAAACAAGAACAGACAAGGGATGAAAACAAAACATTACAAAGCAATGAGGGACTGAAGAAATACTAAGGATAACAGAATGACAATGATAAAATAATGAGTCCAAAAACAATAAAAAGCGTGGACATGGTTGATGACCATGTCCCGATCATGACAGGTTCCCCCTGTAAGGGCAGATTCCAGACGCCCCAAGGGGAGAAAAAAGGGACCCCTCCCAAACAAAGCGGGTAGAGGGAGCTCAGGACTGGAGGGACTGAAACAAGCCTCAGGGCCAAGGAGCAAAACAGTTTGTCTGGAGGCTGCTCAGAGTCCATGGCCCACCAGACAAGAAGACATGGCGAGTCCGGTGGCTGCCCAGAGTCTAGGGGTTACCAGATGAGAAGACACGAGTCGGGTGGCCATTCAGAGTCTAAGGGCCACTGGACGAGAAAACACGGTGAGTCGGGGGGGCCGCCTAAAGTCCAAGGGCCACCGGACAAGAAGACACTGCTAGTCGGGTGGCCACCCAAAGTCCATGGGCCACCAGATAAAAACGCATGGTGTGTCAGGAGGCCACAAAGAATCCATGAGCTTCCTGACTGGAACGCACAGTGTGCAGGAAGGCTGACCAAAATAAAACCCCGGGTGGACAGTGGCAGTAGAACCCCCAGGATGCTGACCAGGGGACGACTCTGGTAAGATCGATGAAGTGTGCACGTCAGGCAACGGAGCGAGCTGCACCTCAGGAGACCCAGGTGCTGGTACGAGCCTCACCCTAGGAGATGCAGACTGGAGAGGCTGGGTCTCAGGAGAGGCAGACTGGAGAGCCATGGTCTCAGGAGATGCAGCAGGAGCATGGAACTCAGGGATGTGGAACTCAGGAGACACAGTGGGAGTGTGGAGCTCAGGAATGTAGAACTCAGGAGACGCAGCAGGGATGTGGCACTCAGGAACGTGGCACTCAGGAGATGCAGCAGGAGTGTGGAACCCAGAAGTGTGGAACCCAGGTGACGGAGCTGAAGCATGGAACACCACCCCTGATGTAGCCACCTTGGATGGGAGGAAGAGGCCCAGGTTGGTTTCGGGTCACCACAAACATCAGCAGTAGAGCTCAATGGAGAGAGCCCAGAAGCAGATGGGAGCTGCAACTGGGTCTCCACATCATGATCAAGGCAACACCTCTCTAATAATAATAATAATAATAATAATAATAATAATAATACATCAGTCTTATATAGCACTTTTCTAAATACTCAAAGATGCTTTACAAAGCAGCATAGGGACAAACATACAGTGAACGGGTAAACAGGCAAGGTAGGTACACATAGGTAGAAGAGGTAGTCAGTTTTCGTAGGTAGATTTGAAGAGATGAGTTTTGAGTTGACTTTTGAAGGAAGCAAGGGTGTTGGCGGACCGGATGTGAAGGGGCAAGGATCTCTAGTACAGATGTTATGAATACAAAAAAGAGGACTTGCCTTAGCTCCTGCTCCACCGCTGGTGAGGACCCAGGTGGTTCTGCTGCTGGGGCGACCACAATCTCTGGAGATGCTGCTGGAATGACCACGACCTCTGGGGACACTGGCGGAACAGCAGGCTAGGTGGTCTGGGGCACAGTGGCTGAAGAGGAGATCTGGGGTGCAGCAACCAAAGAGGAGATATGGGGTGCAGCTGCCAAAGAGGAGGTCAAGAATGAAGCTGGTGGAACAGCAGAGTTGGAAAAATCCATCCCCTCTGGTGTGGTGACTGAGGAGGCGATGACCTCGGGCGGAGAAGAGAGGGCAAAGGCAGGTGAAGGTGGACAAATGGACACGGCAGCAGAGACAGATGACAGGGGCTCAGCAGCAATGGGCGACTACCACTGAGAAGCCCCGCCTAGAACCAGGCAAGACCCCGTCCCAACAGGTGTTATAAGAGAAGATGTACTTGCCTGGCCTCCCCCTCTGCTGCTGCTGAGACTGCTGTTGGTGGGCTGGAGAGATCTCCCGATGTGGCTGCAGGAATCCCCCGGGGAGCAGCAGCTGGGAAACGACAAGGAACATGGACTGGTGCTGGAAAAGGGCAAGGAGAGGTGATTGGAGCAGGAGAATGATGGGGAACCATCAGAGGAGAAGCTGGTGCGATGATTGGCAGGGAAACTGCCGGAAAAACCTCCGGAGAAAGAGCTGAGGATGCAGGAGGAGCAGCGACGGGAAGCTGGGAAGAGCAGCTTCTCCCAGGACCGCCCTTCCACCCCAGACCACCGAACGCCGATCAGGTCCCGCTGTATTCCTCCAGCTCAGCGGGACTGGCAGCTGGCGGCAGGTTGGGTGAAACTGGCTGCGAGGAGGAGGCTAGAGTTGGAGCAGAAGAACGGCAGGGTGCTGGCACTGGGCATGGAGCTGAGACTGCAGCTGGTAAGAGGTGAAGGGCACCAGAGCTGGAGGGCGGCGTGGAGAGGGTTCCAGGACTGGAGAATGGTGAGAGACATAGGACGTGGGAACCTGTGGATGCTTTGACGTCAGCACAGGTTCGAATGAGGGGGGAGAGTTTCTCACCAGCCCACAGAGCGATCATTGTAAATTTGGAATGGAGATGAGCCGTCCGACAAGTCAGGGGTAGCTCCGCAGGCTGGGATATGCCTCTATCACCTCAGCCGCAGCATCCAGGTACTTGAGGGCTGTCTCGGGATTGTGGGAATTCCAGGTATCACAAATAATAATAATAATAATGCATCAGATTTATATAGCGCTTTATCATAGACACTCAAAGACGCTTTACAAGTAGATACATTATTCATTCACTCCAGACAGACAATGGTAGTGGCAAGCTACTACTGTAGCCACAGCTGCCCTGGGGCAGGCTGACGGAAACGGGGCTGCCAATCCGCGCCAACGGCCTCTCCGGCCACCACCGAACATTTATACATTTATACACATTCATACCCAGTGTTATGGGCACTGGAGGCAATGCGGGTGAAGTGTCTTGCCCAGGGACACAACGGCAGGATATCTGGGGAGAGCGGGATTCGAACCGCCAACCATCGGGTTATTAGATGACCTGCTCTACCTCCTGAGCCACTGCCGCCTCTATCTAAGTCCTCTAAGTCCTCTATCAGCATGGTTCCCCAAGGAAAGGCAAGGCAAGCCAAGTTTATTTGTATAGCACATTTCGTATACAAGACAATTCAACGTGCTTTACAAAAAAACATTAAAGCATTACAGCAAGTGGCAAAAGGAATTCATAAGAATTTAAAAGCAAACTAAAAAGTAAATTGGAGAGAAACAAAAAGACTTCCGGTCTGAGTGAAGCCATGTGAGGACATGTTTTATGCTGTGCTCATTTGGGGACTTCCATATTTCATAGAGAATGCTTAATTTCAACCCACAAATTACCTGAACCTGAATACTGGTGAGGACAGAGAGCAAACAGTTGGTTCTTGACGAAATTTTTCCTAAAATGTTTAAAAACAAAATGGTCAGAACATCGACGCTCAGGAAGGTAATCCTAATGCTAGCTCGCAGCAGGCAATACTTTAAGCCATTAGAGCACTCTGGAGGGAAATTATGAACAAAATCGCAGCCACTGCTTCAGCCACTCAGACTAACTTCGTGGTATACAAGATACCGTGGAAAAGATAAACTCCAGGGTTGAGACGACAGTAATGTGAGTAACTGAGCTGGAATCTGCAGCAAACGGCCACTCCGATGCTATTAGCACCTTGGAGGCCAAGATGGTAATGATGAAAAAAGAGGTGGCCACGTTAAAGGAATGCTGGGATGATCAGGAAGCAAGATCGTGCCACTGCAATATCTGAATCATGGGAGTAAAGGAGGGAAGGGAGAGTGATGAAAGAATGACCGATTTCGTCGCATGTCTGCTGAAAGAATCGCTAGCCCTTGACAAGCCGCTGCTCTTGGACCAAGCGCACCGTAGCCTCCGCAGTAAGCCGACGGATGAAAACGCCCCGCCTCAGGCTATAGTTGTGAGATACCATTACTTTGGGGAGAGAGAGGCTCTTCTTTGCAAGGCAACAGAGCGCAGACTGATCACAACAGCGGCTGGTGACAGGCTCTTGGTCCTCCTGGATTATATCTTGGCCATGAGCAAGCAGCGGGCAGCATTTACTGAAGTGAGGACACTGTTATGAAGCTATGAGCATGCCCGCTATGGTCTTCTGTTCCCGGCGACACTGAGGATTACCACTCCGGATGGAAAGAAAGTTCGCTTTCGGGACCCAGGTCAGGCGAAAGAGTTTGTAAGGAAGAACCTGATGCCGAAAAAGAATTAAGCAGAGGAAAAACTATGATAGACTAGCAGCGGATATGACTGAAGCTGATAGTGACAGGTTGGGTAAAACTTCTTTTAAAAATAGCCAACTGAAAAGAGCGGACATGTTACTGGGCTGCGAGGTTAAAAAAAAAATGTCATTATGAGAAAACCAATGTAAACGTATTGCTAGGCTGGAGGGTTGAGAGATAAGCTCCCCTCTCCTTTTTTCTTCCTTTCTGGGTCAGAAAGTGTATTAAAATGTTCAAACCAAACTACGTTATCAACATTCACATATAAGCTGTATGTTCCCATTTGAGCCAGGTTTTCATGGAAAGCAAAATTATTTTAGGTGCTGAGGTCGTTGAGCCGAATTTGACTTAGGAGTAGTTTGGATAGATTTCTTTTTTCTTGGTTCTGAAGGTTTGAATATGATGTTAAAGACTAAAATGTTAGATAAGTATATTTCCTTTTTTTTCTTCCCTCCCTTTTTTTTCTTCTTCCCCCTTTTTATGGGAGTGGGTCATGCATATTGCATGTATATTACAGTATCTCTCAAGTACAACTTTTGGAGATGCGCTACAGGATAATGATTGCAATAGTGATATGGGTGCCTGGATCACATCGGAATGAGGGACAAACAGATGACTGGATACAGGGGCTCACTGCCAACATAGATTAGATTACTTTTACTATGGCTGTAAGCGGTAACTGTCATGGTCTGTGCGCCGATGTCGTCCGCGCTCAGGCCATACATCATCTCAGCCCGGCTTTTGTTATGACAGCGTCTCAGCGGGCTTCCGGCTGTCAAGCTCCACGGGACGGCTGGAGGCCAATTACCTCTCATCAGCTGAGACGCTGTCAACCACTATATAAGGGAGTGGCCCTTTTTGCTCAGGGCTGCGACCTCACACTATCTACACTCTCTCTCAGTGTGGATCAGGCTGGAGTCCCTACGTCTGGCCCCAGCCCTCCTCTCTTCCTTCATCACTAATCGTAAGTTTACCTTTTGTATTATTTGTGTTTTGCCTCACGAGGCTCTTTTCCTTTGTTGTTGTCCTTAATTAATAAACTACGCAAACTCACCGGCTGGCCCTTGGCTCTTATTAATGGCTCACAAGAGCCATTCGTGACAGTAACAGGTCATCAGGGGTGGGGATTAGAGTGGTGCATTGAAACGTTTGGGGCCTTAACCACCCAGTCAAACGTAATAAGGTATCCCTACATCTGAGCAACCTAAAAGGTGATATAGTATACCTTCAGGAAACACATTTATTAAAACAAGATCAGAATAGAATTAAAAGATCAGGTTTCACACAAATGTATCATTCCTCTTTTAACTGCAAGGCTAGGGGTGTGGCGACACTTCTACATAGATCTGTCTTAGCTAATATCTATGCTCCCAATTGGGATAATAGACAATTTTTTCAGGATTTATTCAAACTCCTTCCGGACTTGGACACATATAATTTAATACTTGGGGGGGACTTCAAATGTGTTTTACACCCAACACTTGACTGTTCTAACCCAAGTCATAACATTGGTACCCAACTAAATAATTCTGCACATTGTATTTCCTCATTTCTCCAGACTTACGGGATGATAGATCCATTTAGGTTTAAAAACCCAACCTCAAAACAGTTTTCTTTTTCTCCTCACCGCATCAGTCATATTCCTGAAATGACTATTTTTTGTTAGACCACAGACTTCTTCCATTTTTAAGTTTGATAAAATATGAAGGCATTGTAATATCAGACCATAGACCCTTGACTTTAAATCTTTGTTTCCCAGGTGAGATTCCTCCCAGAACATTTTGGGGATTGAACACAAGACTCTTGGCAGAGGAAGAATTTGTGGAGTTCATCAACACACAAATTGACTTTTTCCTTGAGACTAACAGCTCCCCTGATACACAGTGGTGTGAAAAACTGTTTGCCCCTTCCTGATTTCTAATTTTTTTGTACGTTTGTCATACTTAAATGTTTCAGATCATCAAACAAATTTAAATATTAGACAAAGATAACACAAGTAAACACAAAATTCAGTTTTTAATTGAAGCTGTTTATTATTAAGGTTTAAAAAAAATCCAAACCTACATGGCCCTGTGTGAAAAAGTGACCCCCCTCCCATTAAAACATAAATTAACTGTGGTTTATTACATCTTTGGAAAGCTGAGTTCAATTTTCTAGCCATTTCTAAAGCTTTGGGACTCCAGCGAACCAAAGTGAGAGCCATTATCCACAAATGGCGAAAACATGAAACAGTGGTCAACCTTCCCAGGAGTGGCAAGCCAATCAAAACTACCCCAAGAGCACAGCAACGACTCATCCAAGAGGTCACAAAAGACCCCACAACAACATTCAAAGAACTGCAGGCCTCACTTGCCTCAGTTAAGGTCAGTGTTCGTGACTCCACCATAAGAAAGAGACTGGCAAAAATGGCCTGCATGGCAGAGTTCCAAGATGAAAACCAGTGCTGAGCAAAAAGAATAAACGCTCTTCTCAGTTTTGCCAGAAAGCATCAGAATCAGAATCAGAATCAGAATCAGATTTATTGCCATTGTTCATGTAGTACACAAACTAGGAATTTGTCTCGGTGCCATGCTGCAACATTAAAAACATGATGAGATAAAGAGATAAACTAAAAAACTAAAGGACTAAAAACGTGCAATAAGTGTAGAAAAATAAGTAATAATCATAATAATAATAGTAATAATGAGTAGTACTAGTCAAGGCAGTTTTAAAAGCATCTTGATGATCCCCAAGGCTTTTGGGAAAATACTCTGTGGACTGACGAGACAAAAGTTTAATTTTTTGGAAGGTGTGTGTCCCATTACATCCAGAGTAAAAGTAACACAGCATTTCAGAAAAGGAACATCATACCAGCAGTAAAATATGGTGGTGGTAGTGTGATGGTCTGGGGCTGTTTTGCTGCTTCAGGACCTGGAAGACTCGCCGTGGTAAAGAGAACCATGAATTCTGCTATCTACCAAAAAATCCCGAAGAAGAATGTCCGGCCATCTGTTCATGACCTCAAATTGAAGCACACTTGGGTTCTGCAGCAGGACAATGATCCAAAATAAACGAGCAAGTCCACCTCTGAATGGGTAAGAAAAACAAAATGAAGGCTTGGGAGTGGCCTAATCAAAGTCCTGACCTGAATCTGATTGAAATGCTTTGGCATGACCTTAAAAAGGTGGTGCATGCTCAAAAACGCTCCACTGTAGCTGAATTACAACAATTCTGCAAAGATAAGTGGGCCAAAATCCCTCCACAGCGCTGTAAAGGACTCATTGTCAGTTACCGCAAAGGCTTGATGCCGTTGTTGCTCCTAAGGGTCGCCCAACTAGTTATTTGGTTTAGGGGGCAATCACTTTTTCACACAGGGTCATGTAGGTTTGGATATTTTTTTTTCCCTTAATAATAAACACCTTCATTTAAAACTGCATTTTGTGTTTACTTGTGTTATCTTTGTTTAATATTTAAATTTGTTTGATGATCTGAAACATTTAAGTGTGACAAACACACAAAAAAATGAGAAATCAGGAAGGGGGCAAGCACTTTTTCACACCACTGTACACTATAGCCTCCTATGGGAATCATTTAAAGCTTTTATAAGGGGACATGTAATATCGTATAGTGCAAGATGTTCTAAAAGGAAATTAAAATGTTTAACAGAGATTAGTGACAAATTGAAGTTAATAGATCAGTGTCAGTCAGCTCCACCATCTGCAGATTTATGGAAGGAGACATCACTACTTCAAGCAGACTATGACCTCTTAATAAATGAAAGGGCCATAGATATACACATGAGATCACGACAGCAACACTTTGAGGGGTGGCGAAAGGGCTGGTAAGATGCTGAGTCATCAGTTGAAACAAATGGTAGCAACAAATTACATTTCAGCAATAAGAGACAAGGATGGTAATATCATTACAGATCAACAAAGAATCAATGAACAGTTCAAGAAGTTTTATAAGGAGCTATACATCTCTAGACAGTACGAAGAATGACACCTAGAAGAATTCTTTAGAAAGGTCTGAGTTCCCGTCTTAGTGGATGCAGATAGAGACAGCATAGAGGGCGACATACAGTTAATAGAAATTGAGCAGGCAGTTAAGAAAGATGAAATCGGGTAAAGCCCCAGGACTGGATGGATTCCCGATTGAATTCTATCGCACTTTTTTGGCTAAACTGTTCCCTTTTCTATACAAAGTTTAAGATGAGACTTTCAGGGAAAAACACCTTTCTTCAGCAATGATGCAGGCCAGTATTTTGGTGCCCCTCAAGCGAGGTAAGGACCCATTGCAATGTGAGTTGTACTGCCCAGTGAGCCTGCTTTGCTGTGGTTATAAGATCCTAACAAGAGTACTTGCTGATAGATTGGAACAGGTGATGGACAGAATTATCCACGTGGATCAAACTGGGTTCATAAGAGAAAGGCAGCTGTATAGTAATCTTCGCGGCGTATATAATGTAATATATCCCCCGGGAATAGGCGCAGCCAGGGAACGGAGGGTGTCATGCTTGGTGACCACAGAATCTCATCTCTGTTGTTTGCAGATGATGTTGTCCTGCTGGCTTCATCCAACAATGACCTACGGGTTTTACTGGGATGGTTTGCCGCTGAGTGCGAAGTGGCTGGGATGAGAATCAGTACTTCCAGGTCCAAGTCCATGGTCCTCAGCCGGAAAAAGGTGGATTGTCCTCTCCAGGTTGAGGACAAGCTCCTGCCCCAAGTGGAGGAGTTTAAATATCTTGGGGTCTTATTCACAAGTGAGGAGAGAATGGCGCAAGAGATTGACAGACGGATCGGACAAGCATCTGCAGTGATGCGGACGTTGTACCGGTCTGTTGTGGTGAAGAGGGAGCTAAGCTCTAAGGCAAAGCTGTTGATTTACCAGTCAAACTACGTTCCTACCCTCACCTATGGTCATGAGCTTTGGGTAATGACCGAAAGAATGAGTTTGCAGATACAAGCAGCTGAAATGAGCTTTCTTGTTAGGATTGCTGGACTCACCCTCAGAGATAGGGTGAGGAGCTCAGTCATCCGGGAGATGCTCAGAGTAGAACCGCTGCTCCTCCACATTGAAAGGAGCCAGTTGAGGTGGTATGGGCATCTGATCCGGATGCCTCCTAGATACCTCCCACTTGAGGTGTTTTGGGCACATCCCTCTGGGAAGAGACCCCGGGGCAGACCCAGGACTTGCTGGAGAGACTATGTCTCCCAGCTGGTCTGGGAACGCCTTGGCATCCTCTTTGAAGAGCTGGAGCAGGTGGCTGGGGAGAGGGAAGTCTGGGCTTCTCTGCTTGAACTGCTACCTCCGCAACCTGGACCTCCGGCAAAGTGATAGAAGATGGATGAATGGATGGATGGATGGATGGATGGATGGATATCCCCCATATAGCAGTAATGTTCCAGAAGCTATTATTGCTATGGACGCACACAAAGCATTTGATAGAACTGACCATCAATACCTGCTTTCGGCCCTTGAAAGCTTTGGTTTTGGACCTTCATTTTGTTCTTGGGTGGGCATGCTGTATGCTAGCCCACAAGCTGTGGTCAGGACTAACAATTACAGTATCTCACAAAAGTAAGTACACCCCTCACATTTTTGTAAATATTTTATTATATCTTTTCATGGAACAACACTGAAGATATGACACTTTGATACAATGTAAAGTAGTCAGTGTACAGCTTGTATAACAGTGTAAAGTTGCTGTCCCCTCAAAATAATTCAACACACAACCATTAATGTCTAAATTGCTGGCAACAAAAGTGAGTACACCCCTAAGTAAAAATGTTCAAATTGTGCCCTAAGTGTCAATATTTTGTGTGGCCAACATTATTTTCCAGCACTGCCTTAACTCTCTTGGGCATGGAGTTCACTAGAACTTCACAGGTTGCCACTGGAATCCTCTTCCACTCCTCCATAATGATATCATGGAGCTGGTGGATGTCACAGACCTTGTGCTCCTCCACCTTCCGTTTGAGGATGCCCCTGAGATGCTCAATAGGGTTTAGATCTGGAGACACACTTGGCCAGTCCATCACCTTTACCCTCAGTTTCTTTAGCAAGGCAGTGGTCATCTTGGAGGTGTGTTTGGAGTCATTATCATGTTGGAATACTGCCTTGCGGCCCAGTTTCCAAAGGGAGGGGATCATGCTCTGCTTCAGTATGTCACAGTACATGTTGTCATTCACGGTTCCCTCAATGAACTGTAGCTCCCCAGTGCCAGCAGCACTCATGCAGCCCCAAACCATGACATTCCCACCACCGTGCTTGACTGTTTGCAAGATACACTTGTCTTTGTACTCCTCACCTGGTTGCCGCCACAAATGCTTGACACCATCTGAACCAAATAAGTTTATGTTGGTCTTATCAGACCATGGGACATGGTTCCAGTAATCCATGTCCTTAGTCTACTTGTCTTCAGCAAACTGTTTACGGGCTTTCTTGTGCATCATCTTTAAGAGGGACTTCCTTCTGGGATGACAGCCATTCAGACCAATTTGATGCAGTGTGCGGCGTATTGTCTGAGCACTGACAGGCTGACCCCCCACTCCCCATCCCCTTCAACCTCTGCAGCAATGCTGGCAGCACTAATACGTCTATTTTCAAAAGACAACCTCAGGATATGATGCTGAGCACGTGCACTCAACTTCTTTGGTTGACCATGGCAAGGCCTGTTCTGAGTGGAACCTGTCCTGTTAAACCGCTGTATGGTCTTGGCCACCGTGCTGCAACTCAGTTTCAGGATGTTGGCAATCTTCTTATAGCCTAGGCCATCTTTATGTACAGCAACAATTCTTTTTTTCGGATCCTCAGAGAGTTCTTTGCCATGAGGTGCCATGTTGAACTTCCAATGACCAGTATGAGAGAGTGTGAGAACGATAACAACCAAATTTAACACACCTGCTCCCCATTTACACCTGACACCTTGTAACACTAATGAGTCACATGACACCGGGGAGGGAAAATGGCTAAATGAGCACAATTTGGACATTTTCATTTAGGGGTGTACTCACTTTTGTTGCCAGCGGTTTATACACTAATGGCTGTGTGTTGTGTTATTTTGAGGGGACAGCAAATTTATACCGTTATACAAGCTGTACACTGACTACATTGTATCAAAGTGTCATACCTTCAGTGTTGTCCCATGAAAAGATGTAATAAAATATTTACAAAAATGTGAGGGGTGTACTCACTTTTGTGAGATACTGTAGTCTGACATTTATAAGGGGCAACATGAATGTCATAATTTGTGGTGTCATTTAAGGCTATCAAAGCATAACCATCGTCCCCTCCTCTAACATCTGTTAATAATGTGACTACACATTTGTGTCAGTAGTGATCCCACATATACCTTATTTTCGCCAAAAGGGTATAATCGTTGGAAGCATTCTAGTTTCACTGTAGACAGGCGAAACGATTGTGACAGTACCATTTGTGTAGTGAGCACGGTCCAAGAAAGATATGTACACCTATGCCTGAAGATGACGGAACTTCGATTTGGATCACCAAGATAGGCTAAGCATACTGTAATTTCCCAGTTTGGGATCAATAAAGTACATCTATCTATCTATCTATCTATCTATCTATCTATCTATCTATCTATCTATCTATCTATCTATCTATCTATCTATCTATCTATCTATCTATCTATCTATCTATCATATGGTTGGCTCTGCAGGTCTGATTGTTTTGCACGGAGCGGCATTGCTATTTTGATTACAATTATGGGATATTCATGGTAATGTCCAATTCTTTATCACTTCAGAGTTATTCCAGGTTAGGCCATCAGTGTGATGTGTGTAAGGAAGGGGCATTAGTATGTTCTGTGGAGGGCGACCTGGAACACATGCTACACAGGATTGATGGGTATACTGTCGGGCTGTGAAATTTACCCACTTATACCAAGAATTATCAGACATTACTGTGTACAATCAAGAGGCATTAACAAAATGTTGCTGGAAAGCCAATTTGGGCATACTTCTCTTAATTCTCTTGGGGTCAGTGGTTGCATTCTGGGGCTCATGGGACTGCTCTACCTTCCATCTAGAATGATACCAGATGATGGGTACTACCGTAATTATTGTAATAATGGTTAATATAGCCATTAACCACCCCGGACCACAACTGTATCTATTTCTGATTGTCACACTAGATCCATTTCCCTGTTCTGTGAGGTCAATATTTTGGCCAAGAGCTTCACAAACTTGTGTGGTAGTTCTGGTGGGACTGTCAGCAGGTGCACAATGTGTCAAGTGTTACCAGTGATTGCCTGTATCCCTTCTGACCTTTACTGCATACTGAGTCGATCTGACCACTTCAAATGGGCCTGACCATTTGGGTTTTGTTCACTTTCTTTTGTCGATCTTAACCCACAGCCACTGACCAGACACTATATTAGGTGGATGTTCTCTTGTCTTCAGCTCCTAGGCCCTCCCTTTGCCCTGGACCTGTAATGACAAAGATTGTACCACCTTGTTTAGTCCATTCATATATTCATCTATGGTGGCAGACACCTCATCCAGCCCAGGAGGGTCCCAGACTACTGGGTTTGATCCTGGCATCACACGTCCGGAGAGCATTTCATGAGGAGTCAGGTTTGTTGTCCTATTTTTTGTGGACCTCATAGACATCAGAGCAATGGGGATAGCATCCACCCAAGTAAGGGATGTTGACCTACAGATTTTTGCTATTTTGTTTTTCAGTGTTTGGTTTGCTTTCTCCACCAGTCCCTGTGAGGCAGGATGACAAACTGCCCCATGTGCATGCATTATCCCCAAGCCTTCTTCTGCCTTCAGAAGCAGCTTGTTTGTGAAATGAGATTCACTGTCTGACCCGATCACCTTTGGGAGCCCAAATCTTGGAATCAGTTCCGTTTGAAGAAACTTAATCACTGACTGGGCATCCTCTTTTTTGATGTGAATTGTCTCTACCCACCTTGTGAACCTGTCCACTATTACCAGCATGTACCTGTAACCTTTACATCTGTTATCAGGTCCCATGTCTGTGTAATCCATACAGATCTCTTTGAATGGAGCATCTGGCAGAGGGAAAGCCCCCATAAATTCATGGCAGGTTTGACATTCTCCTACAAACGTGGTGGTTATTTCTCTCATGCAGGGATGCCACCAACTTTCAGTCAATCTCTTCACTGTGAGCTTTGCTGACAGGTGGGCTGGTCCATGAGCCAGTTTGCACAGTTGCTGCAATAATGACCCTGGAGCAACTATCCTGCCATCATGCGATCTCTAAAGACCCTCGTTATCTTTTCTTGCCCCCTTTCTTAACCATTGGTTGTGTTCATAGGGGTCTGCTGTTTCCTGTAGCTCAATCAGTTTGTCTACCATGACTACAGGTTTTTGTTGTGGCTGAATCACCACCATTTGTGAGGGAAGGTATCCACCTATTTCTTTTGCAATTTGGTCTGCATATTGGTTTCCTTTTGATACCAGGGAGTTCCCCTTTTGATACCCTTTACTGCCACCTGGTGGGGCAGTTGTGCTACCTCCAGCAGCTGCTGCAGTTCCTCTGCATGTTTTTTGATTGTTTTTTTTTTTATTTTGTATACTTTATTGATCCCCAGAGGGGAAATTGAGGGCATCCACCTGAATGGATGAAGCAGTCACAGTACGGCGCTATCCCTTAACCATTCACACACACATTCACACCTAGGGCCACTTTAGAGTCTCCAATTAACCTAACCTGCATGTTTTTGGCCTGTGGGAGGAAACCGGAGAAATCCCGGAGTAAACCCATGCAGACACGGGGAGAACATGCAAACTCCACACAGATCACTGTTGGTCAGGGGCTGGGATCGAACCAGGGATCCCACGGCCAAGGGTGAGTTGCTGTGCTGCTGCAGTGCTACCCATTGCGCTACCGCACTGCCAACCCCTGTTTTACAGGGTCTCCTATTGAAGTAATAAATCCCCTTCTATACCAACTTGGGCCATCCACATGAACTGCTCCGTGTGCATAAGCTGAATCAGTATAGATGGTGATAGTTTTGTTCTGTCCCATCTTAAGGGCCTCTATGAGGCCTCTGAGCTCTGCCTTCTGAGTTGAAGCTGGTTGGGGAATAACTTCTGCTTTGACAGTTTCAAACTTTCTTTGTCCTATATGTCTCACCGCATACAATGCTACCAAGCTGTTGTTGCCCTTATAGCAACATCCATCACAGAAGAACACTTCTTCTGCTCCTTCTATAGGTTCACTTCTCAGATCCTGTCTCAACTTCACTTCCTCTTCCACTACCTCAACACAGGTGTGTGGTTCAGTCACATCCATTGCTTCTGCCGCATTCACCCCTTTGGAGGTGTAAATAATATGTGGTTGTGTTAAGATAGCATCAAGTTTTTGCTGTCTAATGGCGGTCATTGTGAATGCATTGGACATGAGGAAGGCCACCATCCCATGTTGGGTGTGTACTGTTAGCTTGTGGCACATGACAATATGCACCATTTTCATTATTGCCTTGGCAATAGCGGAGGTTGCCCTCAAGCATGTTAGTTGACCTTTTTCAGTATAGTTTAGTTGACCACTGTAGTACATAAGAACGCTTCTTTCACCTCCCCCTTTTTTCTGATAAAGAATGGCGTTCACAACGCCATTTTTTTCAGAAACATCCAAATGAAATGGGTAGGTATACTTTGGAATTGCTAGGGCAGCTGCCTGAGAGAGGGCTTGTTTTATAAAAATAAATTACTGTTCTGCTTCTGTGGTCCAATGTAGTGGTGCGTTTAGATTTCTGCAGCCTGCAGATTTTATCATGTCGCGCAGTGGTTGAGTGTGTTCAGTGTAATAGGGGACATAATGACAGCTAAACCCGGTGAGGCCCAAAAAGGATAACATGTCCTTGACAGTGTGTGGTTTTGTGTGATGTAAAATAGCATCTTTGTGTTTATCTGTAAAAGTGGAACTGTTAGCAGAGAGTATCTACCCAGAATGTTACCTCCTATCTGCAACATTGGACTTTTTGCTTCTTGATCTTGTAGGCCGCAGGTCGATGATCGATTTTGTTATCGTATCATCAGACCTGCGACCGTATGTCTTGGACACCCGAGTAAAGAGAGGTGCAGAGCTGTCAACTGATCACCACCTGGTGGTGAGTTGGATCCGATGGCAGGGGAGGAAGCCATTCAGACCTGGTAGACCCAAACGTATAGTGAGGGTGTGCTGGGAGCGTCTGGCTGAGGCCCCTGTCCGGGAGGTCTTCAACTCCCACCTCCGGAAGAACTTCAACCACATTCTGAGGGAGTCTGGAGACATGGAGTCTGAATGGGCCATGTTCTCCACCTCTGTTGTTGAAGCGGCGGCCCAGAGCTGCGGCCGCAAGGTGGTTGGTGCATCTCGTGGTGGCAACCCCCGAACCAAGTGGTGGACACCAGTGGTGAGGGGGGCCATTAAGCTGAAGAAGGAGTCCTATCAAGCTTGGTTGGCTTGTGGGACTCCCGAAGCAGCTGAGGTGTACCGGCAGGCCAAGCGGAGTGCAGCTCGGGTGGTTGCTGAAGCAAAAACCCGGGTATGGGAGGAGTTCGGTGAGGCCATGGAACAAGACTTTCGGTCGGCTTCAAAGAGATTCTGGCAAACTGTTCGGCGGCTCAGGAGGGGAAAGCAGCTCCCCGTCCATACTGTGTATGGTGCGGATGGGACACTGTTGACTTCAACTGGGGATATCGTCGGGCGGTGGAAGGAATACTTCGAGGATCTCCTCAATCCCACTGATACGCCTTCCACAGAGGAAGCAGGGTTTGGGGACAAGGGGGATGACTCGCCTATCACAGGGGCTGAGGTCGCCAAGGTGGTTAAAAATCTCCTTGGTGGCCGGGCCCCGGGGGTGGACGAGATTCGCCCCGAGTACCTCAAGGCCCTGGATGTTGTTGGGTTGTCATGGTTGACACGCCTCTGCAACATTGCGTGGAGGTCGGGGGCAGTGCCTTTGGCATGGCAAACCGGGGTGGTGGTTCCTCTCTTCAAAAAAGGGGACCGGAGGGTGTGCTCCAACTTTAGAGGGATCACACTCCTCAGCCTCCCTGGGAAGGTCTATGCCAAGGTACTGGAGAGGAGAGTCCGGCCGTTGGTCGAACCTCGGATTCAGGAGGAGCAATGTGGTTTTCGTCCTGGCCGTGGCACATCGGACCAGCTCTTTACCCTCTCGAGAATTCTTGAGGGTTCGTGGGAGTTTGCCCAACCAGTTTACATGTGTTTTGTGGACTTGGAGAAGGCATTTGACCGCGTCCCTCGTGGATTTTTGTGGGGGGTGCTTCGGGAGTATGGGGTATCGGGCTTGTTGTTACGAGCTATTCGGTCTCTGTACGACCGTTGTGAGAGTTTAGTTCGTATTGCCAACACTCGGTCGGAGTCATTCCCAGTGAGAGTTGGACTCCGCCAGGGCTGCCCTTTGTCACCGGTCCTGTTCATAATTTTTATGGACAGGATTTCTAGGCGCAGCCAGGGAATGGAGGGTGTCATGCTTGGTGACCACAGGATCTCATCTCTGTTGTTTGCAGATGATGTTGTCCTGTTGGCTTCATCCAGCAATGACCTACAGCTCTTGCTGGGACGGTTTGCCGCTGAGTGTGAAGCGGCTGGGATGAGAATCAGCACCTCCAAGTCCGAGTCCATGGTCCTCAGCCGGAAAAAGGTGGATTGTCCTCTCCGGGTTGGGGACAGGCTCCTGCCCCAAGTGGAGGAGTTTAAGTATCTTGGGGTCTTGTTCACGAGTGAGGGGAAAATGGAGCGAGAGATCGACAGACGGATTGGAGCAGCATCTGCAGTGATGCGGACGTTGTACCGGTCTGTTGTGGTGAAGAGGGAGCTTAGTTCTAAGGCAAAGCTGTCGATTTACCAGTCAATCTACGTTCCTACTCTCACCTATGGTCACGAGCTTTGGGTAATGACTGAAAGAACGAGATCGCGGATACAAGCGGCTGAAATGAGCTTTCTCCGTAGGATTGCTGGACTCACCCTCAGAGATAGGGTGAGGAGCTCAGTCATCCGGGAGAGGCTCAGAGTAGAACCGCTGCTCCTCCACATTGAAAGGAGTCAGTTGAGGTGGTATGGGCATCTGATTAGGATGCCTCCTGGACGTCTCCCACTTGAGGTGTTTCAGGCACGTCCCACTGGGAGGAGACCCCGGGGCAGACCCAGGACTCGGTGGAGAGACTATGTCTCCCAGCTAGTCTGGGAACGCCTTGGTATCCCCTCTGAAGAGCTGGAGCAGGTGGCTGGGGAGAGGGAAGTCTGGGCTTCTCTGCTTGAACTGCTGCCTCCGCGACCCGGACCTCCGGAAAAGCGGTAGAAGATGGATGGATGGATGGATGGATCTTGTACCCTTTTGAGTGAAGGTGTTGAAGAGCTTTTGTAGTTGATAAACAACTATCTGCACTTGGGGCTGCAAGGAGGAGATCATCTACATATTGTATGAGAATGACTGCTGGTGGCAGCTCCAATGTGTCAAGGTCTTTCTTTAGACAGGCATTAAAAATGCCCGGGCTATCAACATAGCCTTGGGGTAAATGAGTGTAGGTGTACTGTTGATCATTGTATGTAAAGGCAAAAATTTGTTGTGCTTGCGGTGAAATAGGTATGCAAAAAATTCATTAGCAAGATCAATGACTGTGAAATGGGTATGTTCAGGTGACAGAGAGGTGAGGGCCATGTATGGATTTGGAACTAATGGTGTAGTATGTGCCACCACCTCATTTATGGCTCTTAAGTCATGCACCGTGTGATATGCTCCCATTGGTTTTTGTACTGGCAATATTGGAGTGTTCCAGGGTGATGATGTGGGCACAAGTACCCCTGCTCTTAAGAGGTTATTGATATTTTCACCTATATCTGTCATGCCAGGTGAATGTATTTTATATTGGGGGCGCCACACTGGAACTGTGTGTGGTTTCAATGCAGCATCTATCACATGTTGAGGGCAATGTCCCACATCATCATCTGAAACAGTCCACAATGAGGGTGGCAATGCTGACAACATACGGTCAGCATCTGGATGGTCAGCAGTGGCATAGTCATTGTGTTGGATTCAACATTTTCATAGATGCCTGGGTTTTTTGAGGAATGTTCACTCTTGTGGTGTAGCCAGGAATTTGTGAAGGGGGGGGGGGGGTGAACCCAGCAACCACCACCATTCTGAATGCCCGGGGCGTTCGCCCGGGGAAAAGCTTTAGCTTCAGCCCCCTGTCAACTACAGATTTTTTAACATTTTCAATGCAAACTACCCAAAACCTGCTCTTTATTTACACTTTTCTTTTCTTTTTTCTCCCTTTTTTTTTGGGGGGGGGGGGCTGCAACCTCCTCAGCCTCCCCGGCTATGCTCCGAACTTCCAGCAGTCAGTTGAGGTGCTATAGTAGCATTGCAGTAAGATTGGTGAGGGTATCCAGTCAGCTGCTTCATGAGCGCATCACACCATTGGTCCAAGTGACTTAGGAGAGGAGGTGAGGGCTACTGCAAGGGTCACATGGGGATAGCTATACGGGGCCAGCATGTACCAACGGTTTTCCTGGTGCGTGAGTGGCACCTCAGCTGTAACTCCCTCACTTCCAACATAGATTGGCCCACAGGTAATGTGTGTCTCAGTACCCTCTATTTCCTCCATCCATTGTTTGTCGTATGTCATCAAGGTCCTTACAATAATTCATGGTGCAATGCAGGGGAGTAGGAGGGGCTTTGAACTGGCCCAAAGTGTGAATTTCTTCTTGATAGGCCAGATATGCTTTTAACAGAGGTAACGAAATGGATGTGTTTAGCTTAATCCAGTAGACTGCTGGATACACCACCCTATTGGTGTGATATACCGGAGCCACAACAAGTATCTTACCTTGTCCTTCATAGCTTCTTGCTGCAAGGGGATGCCCATCCAAACTTGTTACAATTACACCATCTGGAATACAGCGGATGCTGACATTTAGTTTTCCCAATAGGTCTCTTCCCATCAGGGGCAAGGGGCAGTTGGGGGCATAGAGAAATCGATGCTGGAAGGTTTGAGGGCCCACTGAGGTGGTCAATGATGGGGTGAAGGGCTATTCTTCTAATTTCCCAGAGAAACCAATGACTGAGGTGGTGGTAGATAATAAAGGTGGTCTCACACCCCCCCCCCCTCCCCAGCAAAGGTAGGGTGGAGTAATTGGCCCCTGTGTCTACCAAAAATGATACTGTTTGCCCTTCTACAGCCCCTGTAACTATTGGTTCAGGAATACTGCAGACCACCTCAGCTTGATCTCCCGGGCCCCTTCAGAATAGTTGTTGTGGATACTGCCCTGGAGGAGGGGGGTGTGGTCCCTGCCATTGATTTTGTTGTACAGGGCACCCTTGTTGACCTCTTCCTGGACACTCCCTAGCCCAGTGTCCTGGGGTTCCATAGAGATAGCAGACATCAGCTTGTGGCACTCTTCTTTGTGGTGGTGGTGGATAATGTCCAGGGGGTCCTTGACGGTTTCCCTTCTGGAACCTTCCTCTCCCGTATGATGGCTGAGGTGGTTGGGCATATGGTAGCAGGTAATATGGTGGTGGGTTTTGGGCCAGCAGTGGCTGGGGCATTGTAGGTACTGATGGCACAGGCTGTTGAGGTTGTTGAGTTGGTTGAAGGGGTGGAGCTTGTATTGCCAGTATCAGTTGACACTTCTTTTTTATGTTTGTTTCCTCATCTGCTTTACGGACCTGGTGTTAAAGTGCCCTTTTCTGTAGTTCTCTTTATTCTCTATCATCTTTCTCTTGATTCTCCTTGTATTTGTGATGGTGATGTTGCAAGTGTGCCCTCCATTCTGATTCTGATTTAGTTTCTAGAGCCACCATGGACTCAAGGGTGTCTCTTACCGATTTGGGAAGGCTTCTCATCACTGCACTCTTAAAGAGCAGTTGGGTACCATCTGAGCACATGGGGTTCTCTCCTGTGGTATCCATCCACACCTCTTCACAACTTTTAAGAAAATCATGGAGGTCTTCATCATCTTTCAGAGAGACAGACTGAAGGGCTTTAAGGTTAGGAGTAGTGGGGAAGGCGTGTCTCAGGGCAGTCTGGTGATTATTGAAGGCAACTTCCTTGTGTAGATTGTAGGTTCCCGCACTGAGCTCAAGGTTTGCCAAGATTGTAGAGTTTTCAGCCGCCAGTAGAATAGCCCAAATGTCTCCCAGGGCTAACACATCACCCGCCGTCAATCTCTCAAACTCCCTTATCCATGGATTTGCTACTTTTGACAGGGGTGGCAGTTTGTCCCTCAGGGTGTGCATGTCTCTGTGACTCCATAGAACATAAGCTGACTGTTGCTGTCCTGGGGCTACCACCAAGGGAAGTTGATTTCCAGGAACTAATGGAAACTGCCCTGGGTGATGCTGGTTATGCCGGGTATAGTTCACATATTCAGCATAAGATGAGGGGGGAGGCCTCCATGTTGACCCTCTGGGTCCCTACTTTTTCACCCCCCTTTGGGGGTCTCCCCCATTGAGGCCAACACAGGGCCTCCCCTGGGACCATGTTTGTACCAGTTATGGCAACCATGAAGGGTCCTGGATCTCTTCCCAGTACGGTGTGAGTTTGGTAGGCCAGACAGGTGGGAGTTAGCGAGATGCTAGATGGGGTTGAACCTATATAGGAGTCTTTGGATGTCATTTCTATGTGATGGTGAGTTGGGTATGTGGGTGTTGAAGTCATTCCAGGACACTCCATGTCTGTCTTCCCAACATCTTGATACCTTCCATAATAACGCCTATCAGCTTTATCAGGACTCAGTTGATGGTGTAGTTCTTGTTTCTCTTCCTATTTTCGGGATACTTCTTTGTCCAAGTCAGGATACATTCTTTGAGTCGAGGGAGGAGATTCTTGGCCCTCAGTGCCAAATTCCAAGCCCACCTCTGACCTTGTTGTTAGCCCGTCATGCTGGAGCCTTTGTATCATATGTAATACTTCATCAAGTCCTTCCATTAGTAGGCTGAGAGTCCGTTTTACTTGTCTGTTTTTTTTCCATCTCTTCCATCCTCAGCTTCCCTTCAGTTATAGTGAGGAGGGTGTATTGTCCTCCAAAAGCTGGAGGTGGGGACCCAAAGTCAATATCTTCATATGCTGTAGATGGGTACGGAGGCGTGGGCTCATTGGGTGGTGCTGTTCAGGTTCAGGTTCAGGTTCAGGTTACTTTATTTGTACCCGTAGGTAGATTTGTTTTGCAGTCTGGTGTTGCTGTTACTCTCATCTGCCCTGACACCTTGTGTGTATGAGTGGATGCGTGAGTGAGTGCATTTTCGGCCTTTTTCTTCACTTCCGGCGCCACACGAGTTGGCTGCCTTTTGCAACAGCGGCTCAATTCTGAGTCTTTTTTTTTTCCTTCCTCTCTCTTTTGATCCGGTGACAACTCTCTGATCCAGCACACCTTTCACCCCATTTATATCACAGACACACAGATCGCCCCAAATGTCTCCCGAGCCGGTGGACGGAGCCACTGTTTATAGCAGGAGACGGTACAGCAGGGAAGAGCTGCTAGCACTCAACCGCCACCCGGTGCAAACGGAAAAACTCGACATACCGGGAGAACTGAGGTGAAAACACCGTGGGTGCCTGGCTGGAGTAAGGCGGAAGACAAGAAATATAAGGTACAGACCCACTCTTCCATCCGTTGTCATGGGGAATGTACGATCGTTACTGGGAAAGGTAGATGAGCTAGCGGCTATCTCCCGCTACGATAGCATATACCGGGAGTGTAGTCTGTATCTATTCACAGAGTCCTGGCTAACCGAATTAGCAGCAGATGCTAACATTGAACTGGAGGGTTTCCACGTGATACGGGCAGACCGAACATCAGACAGTGGCAAAGCAAGGGGCGGTGGAGTGATAATGTATGTTAACAACAACTGGTGCAGACCGGGATATATCACTGTTAAACAACGACACTGCAGCAAAGACATTGAGTTGCTAGCTATTAGCATGCGGCCCACATATCTCCCGAGGGAATACTCACACGTGATCTGCATTGTTGTTTATGCAAATCCGATGGCGAACGCTGGGACAGCGCGTGACGTCATCCATTCAGTAACCAGCAGGCTGCAGACAGAACACCCAGATACTCTTCTCCTCATCTCAGGTGATTTCAACCATGTTTCATTGTCTCCCATTCTACCCACGTTTACCCAGTATGTCACATGCCCCACTAGAGACAATAAAACACTGGACTTATTCTACGCAAACACTAAGGAGGCGTACACCTCATCACAACTCCCCCCACTCGGGAGATCGGATCACAACTTGGTTCATATCCGGCCGGTGTACAAACCCCTAGTGCACAGACAACCTCCGGCCATGCGCACAGTGAAGTTATGGTCTGAGGAGGCAATGGACACTCTAAAGGGCTGTTTTGAAACCACCGCCTGGGAGCAGCTCTGCGATCCACATGGTGAGGACATCGATGGCCTCACTCACACCATCACGGACTACATCAGCTTCTGTGTGGACAACACCGTTCCCACCAAGACCATACGGTGTTGCTCAAACAACAAACCCTGAGATAAAAACACTTCTGAGAGAGAAGAAGAGGATCTTCAGGTCAGGGAACAGGGAGATAACTGAAGTCCGTACAGAGGGAGCTGAGGAGAAAGATCAGAGAAGGCAAGGACAGCTTCAGGAAGAAGATGGAGGACAAGCTGCAACAGAGCGACATCAGCGGGGTCTGGAGAAACCTTAAAACCATCTCTGGGCTCCAGAATACCTCCCCCCAGGCCACGGGGGGCAGGGAGTGGACGAACAATCTGAATCTGTTTTTCAATAGGTTTGACCAACCGCCCTCCCCACTGACTGCACAACAACCACTGCTGCCTCTAAAGACATCAAGTCCTGCTGCCCACTCCCCACTCCACCAACACCCCCCCACTCCCAACACACAGCCCCCCAACCTGACCCTCACTAAGACCCAGGTGAGGACGGAGCTGAGGAAGATCAAGGCGAGGAAGGCGTCGGGACCGGACGGCATCAGCGCAAAGCTCCTCAAGTCCTGTGCAGACCAGCTGTGTGGGATTGTGGAGTACATCTTCAATCTGAGCATGAAGCTGGGGAGGGTGCCACAGCTGTGGAAAACATCTTGTGTGGTACCTGTACCAAAGACTTCCCACCCAAAAGCTCTGAACAGCTACAGACCAGTGGCCTTGACGTCCCACATGATGAAGACCCTGGAGAGACTGCTCCTTGCTCACCACCGCCCCCTGGTGGGACCAGCGATGGATCCACTCCAGTTCGCCTACCAGCATGCCATTGGGGTGGAGGATGCGGTGATCTTCCTCCTTCACCGTTCTCTGTCCCACCTGGAGAAGCCTGGGAATGCGGTGAGGATCATGTTCTTTGACTTCTCCAGTGCTTTCAACACCATCCAACCGATGATCCTGAAGGACAAGCTGCTGTGCGCAGGGGTGGACCAGCACCTGTCATCATGGATCCTGGACTACCTCACAAACCGGCCTCAGTTTGTGAGAACCCGGGACTGTGTGTCCGACATGATCATCGGTAGCACGGGGGCCCCCCAGGGAACGGTTTTGGCTCCCTTCCTGTTCACCCTTTATACTGCGGACTTCTCACACAACACAACACACTGCCATCTACAGAAGTTCTCTGACGACTCTGCGATTGTTGGCCTCATCTCCAACGGAGATGAAGCTGAGTACAGAGGGCTTATCCAGGACTTCGTGGACTGGTGCCATCGGAACTGCCTCCAGATCAACGCGAGGAAAACTAAGGAGCTGGTGGTGGACTCATTTACTCATTTAGCAGCAGACTACATCATCCTAGGTGCACAACCGAGAGGTTTCGCAGGTTCTTCCTACCTACGGCTGTCAGACTGTACAACCTAAGCAGGGCTGCTTGCAGAGATAGCAAAAAGACGTGACAACCTAATAGTTTTGAATGCAAAAGACGCAATAGACTTACACAATGGTCCCCTCCGGCATACAACTAGGAAAATACCGGTCGTTATGGAGGGTGAAAATATGTATGGGTACATAATCATACCATTTAGGATAACTAAGTAGACAGTTGTGCTGTTTCATTCCATCTAGCTACAATGCTCCGCACTGTGTGTGTTTATATATTTACATATTTATTCCATCTAGCTACAATGCTCCGCACTGTGTTTATATATATATTTATATATTTACTCTATCTAGCAACAATGCTCCACACTGTGTGTGTTTATATATTTACATATTTATTCCATCTAGCTACAATGCTCCGCACTGTGTGTTTATATATCTACATATTTATTCCATCTAGCTACAATGCTCCGCACTGTGTTTATATATTCATATATCTATTCCATCTAGCTACAATGCTCCGCACTGTGTGTGTTTATATATTTACATATTTATTCCATCTAGCTACAATGCTCCCCACTGTGTGTTTATATACTCATATATTTATTCCATCCAGCTACAATGCTCCACACTGTGTTTATATATTTATATATCTATCCCATCTAGCTACAATGCTCCACACTGTCTATATATATATATATATATATATATATATATATATATATATATATATATATATATTTACACTACCGTTCAAAAGTTTGGGGTCACCCAGACAATTATTTTGTGTTTTCCATGAAAAGTCACACTTATTTACCACCATGAGTTGTAAAATGAATAGAAAATATAGTCAAGGCATTGACAAGGTTAGAAATAATGATTTGTATTTGAAATAATAATTTTTTCCTTCAAACTTTGCTTTCGTCAAAGAATCCTCCATTTGCAGCAATTACAGCATTGCAGACCTAACATGGTTGCACAAGGGTTTTCTAATCATCCATTAGCCTTCTGACGCAATGAGCAAACACATTGTACCATTAGAACACTGGAGTGATAGTTGCTGGAAATGGGCCTCTATACACCTATGTAGATATAAAAACCAGACATTTGCAGCTAGAATAGTCATTTACCACATTAGCAATGTATAGAGTGTATTTCTGATTAGTTTAAAGTTATCTTCATTGAAAAAAAAGTGCTTTTCTTTCAAAAAGAAGGAAATTTCTACGTGACCCCAAACTTTTGAACGGTAGTGTATATGTACATATGTATACTTGCTGCTCTTGTTTTGTTTTTTTTTTTTGTTTTTTTTTTCTCTTGCCTTCTGATTGTTGCTCTGAGTGTTCCTATCCCTGTGCTGTTGCAATCCTGGAATTTCCCCATTGTGGGACTAATAAAGGGTTATCTTTAATAAAGCAGTTACTGCTATCTTTAACATGAACAGTGTCATGTTTTTTTCTAGAACTTTCTGTGCTTCGTCTTTATCTTTACATTCTTTCCCAAAATGTGGCTTATTCTTTGCCTCCCATAGGGCTTGTGTGTTCATCAGTGCATCTTTTGCCTCTTTATAGATATTTTTTAACTGATCTGGAGTGGGCAAAGGTCCACCATTGCCGGGCAATAATCCCTCAATCTGCCACTTTTCTATTAACTGTTTCATTTTATTCCTTCTTTTGTCCTCATCTTTAACAGGGTCTATAGAATCTCAGATCGCATAAGCTCTTTGCAGGACAATATAAAAAGTGCCTGCATTTGAGGTTGGTTTTCCTGTCATGATGGCTGTTTGTATTTTTCTTCTCCTGTTATTAATTTGCTTATTAATTTAATTTTCCTTGATGGTATTAAGTACTATAGATAGACACAGAGTACTTATGGGGTCCCTATTGCCCTGGCCTATTGCTGTGTGTACCTTAATTCAGTGTGAATGTGTGTGTGAATGGGTGGATGGCAGGATCTGTAAAGCACTTTGGTCATCAAGAGATGAGAATAAAAGTGCTATATAAGTGAATACCATTTACCATTTACCATTTAATTGGAATGTCACCTAGAGCAAGCTTCTACCATATTTCAGGTGGATCAGGTGGGACCTTCCAATAGCCATTTACAGTCAGTCGCTGTTAGGCAACACACCCAGTGCTATCTATTGAGCCAGTTCTTATGAAAACCCAGTTACACTGAGACAGACAAGGTGAACCTCGGTAAATCAGGTACATATATCCAAAGTAACTCTGGTTCACTTATGGCTTGGAGAAGTTTTTGTTGTACTGGTTTCCACTTCTTCCTCCATGTAAGACACTCAATGAGATAGCCCGAAGTCCATGCATTCGCATGAGTCTCATTCATACTGTTCTCACTCACACCACACAGTAAAATACTTCAGAGTTCACAACACTTTATTGTACTCCCTTCTTCACTTAATGTACCCGGTCCACACTCTCAGTGTGGCTTAGCCCTGCTAAGTCTTTAAAATTACCAAATTTGGAATCCCAGGAGAAAATTCTCTCTATCTCATGAACAATATCTAAATTTTAATTAGTTTTCTCCTCTAGCTATTGGAGATTTGACTCCTTTTGACAGGAATCAGCCTTGGAACCAGTCTATATAACAGAGGTCTTTGATTCCATTTTGCCCAGCCTAATTGGGTCTTCTATGAATGGGCACGCTTTCAAATCCCAATTTTTCAACAATAAATAATTCTCACTTTATATTTTTTAAATTGTACTTATAAATTATTAATATTCATAAACCAGTGTCCTCCATGCACAGACTGACACACAAATTTGGAATCATATTGCCAAATATACACATTTTGGAAAGTGTAAACTTTGCTCGCCCAGTGTTGTTGAGGCACCTGTGTGTCAGAATCTGCTGAAGTAATCTGGTTTCCTCAGAAAATTCCAAAAGGATGAACTCCCCGTTTGGGCTCACCAATCTGTCGGGGGTCTAAGTTATCCTGAAATATGAAGCCACACAATAATTCAGACTGAGACAAAAATGAACTTGGAAAAATAATTATATTGAGATTTAAAAGCACATATACGAGGCACAAATAATTACAATCAATTGGGTCTGTCAAGAATTAAGCTGCAACAAACTTAACTGTCTACGACAGACAAAAAAGAGTAGTGGTCGACAGTTTTATTCTGAGGGTTGGACTTTCAAAAGGCTGGACTTCTGCTCTTCTCCTGCCAGCTGGTGCCAGAGGTATGGTCCTGATGATCAACATTCCCCCAGAGTCCATTCTCAATGCCCCCCCATCCTCGCTGACACACACATGCATTGAGCTTATCAACCATTGGAATGCACTCCCTAGTCTTATCTGCTCAGAGACTGGTAGAGACTTTCACAGGAAAACATGTTTTTCTTCTCTCTCTCTCGGCCTCCAGCCACCTCCAAGAATATACAGTAATTGATGCATGATACAGATTCCAACTCAGGATACAATCTATCTCAACACTGATTAAGCAAATGAGTGCAGAGAAGTGGTCTGCTTGTGAGATTCAAGAGAGGCTTGATGAACACGTACAGGAGAAGAAAACTCGTTCTGCAAATATGAAACCACTGAAACCAAGCAATGCAATGCACAAAGTTCATTCCCAGTCCCAAAACACACAAGTCCCGGCCAACTTGACCACCCAGGCTTCAGTGATTCAACCTCTCCAAAGGGTGTACCGAGTCTGTAAGGCTGCTAGTTATTCTACCTTGTCCCACTGTAAATGAGAAGACAGATGTCTGAAATGCTTATCACCAGGCCACTGGAAGAGGAATCGTCCCCTGCTGAACAATCAGCGACATTGTATGCCCACCAATAACAATGCTGGTGGACAGACCCATCAGTTAAACTAGAAAACCCACACCTATGGAGGGGCAGTGTGGGTGACGTTGACACATCCCTCTCTGAAGCAGACCCAGCAGATCTTTATGAGGATACTTGTGCCACAGCACCAGAGGGGGCCAGAAAAGTCATTCAGGATGTTCTAAGAATCAAAGCTTTTGGTGAGCTATTCTACACTCCAGTCCTCATCAACCACAGTGTGGAAGTCAAAGGCATGTTGGACTCTGGCACTACAGCATGCAGCATTAGTGAACTTGCTGTTGAGAAACTCAGTTTTGCTGGTGTATTACCAGAGAAGCAACCACATCCACTAGACTGTGGTGAAATCAAGGGCTATACACATCGCATCCGTCTCACTGATGATCGTCCTTTCCGGCTACCATACAGGAGAGTTCCCCCAGCCCATTATCAGAAGCTAAGACAGGTGCTCAATGATATGGAGGAAAAAGGGGATTATCAGGAAATCTGCCAGCGAATATGCCTCACCCCTGGTAATGGTCTGGAAAAAAGATGGTGGGTTACAGATTTGCACCGATTTCAGATGGTTGAATGCCAGCACTTTGAAGGATGCCCATCCCTTGCCACACCAATCTGATTGTCTGGCTGCCCTTGGTGGAAATTGCTTGTTCAGCACAATGAACCTCACCTCTGGCTTTTATAACATCCCAGTGCATGAAGACAACAAGAGTTATACAGCCTTCACAACACCCCATGGGCTGTATGAGTACAACCGCATGCCCCAGGGCTTGTGTAACAGCCCAGCATCTTTTATGAGGATGATGATTGGAATCTTTGGGGACATGAACTTCACAAAACTCCTTTGTTACCTTGATGATCTTCTTGTTTTTGTACCATCAGAGGATGAGGCATTGTCCAGGCTTCATACAGTGTTTCAAAGACTGGGGGGAAAAAAACCTAAAATTGGCCCCTAAGAAGTGTCACCTGCTTAAAAAGGAGGTTAAATTCCTGGGCCATGTCATTGATGGTGGGGGGGTGTCCATTGATCCTGCTAAGGTGGATGTTATCACCAACATGAAGGTCCAAGACCTCATGGAAGAAGACAGATGCACACCTTCTGTGCGATGTTTAAAATCATTTCTTGGCATGGTGTTTTATTATCAACATTTCATCCCAAACTGTTCTTCCACTGCCAAACACTTGTTCGCACTCACAGCTGGTCAAAAGAGGCGAGGAAAGTTAGCCAAGGATAGGAAGTCCCAAGGCATCTTTCGTAAGCTTACCCCTGTGGACTGGACAGAGGAATGTGGAAATGCTTTTGAGCGACTAAAAACCATAGTCTTGGACTGTGTTGTGTTTACAAGACTCTTAGTGTGTCTCAGCGGAAATACCCAGCCCACAGGCTGGAGTTCTTAGCCCTGAAATGGAGCATATGTGAGAAATTTAGTCACTGGCTGAAGGGGACAAGTTTTATTGTGTGGACTGATAATAAGATAAGATAAGATAAGATGAGATAAGATAAGATAAGATAAGATAAGCCTTTATTAGTCCCACAACGGGGAAATTCCAGGATTGCAACAGCACAGGGATAGCAACACTCAGAGCAACAATCAGAAGGCAAGAAAAAAAACAAGCAAGCAAGAGCAGCTAATATACATATGTACATATTACTATAAAATATATATATACACACACACAGACACACAGTGCAGAGTGTAATAATAATCCATAATTATCCATAATATTATCCAAAATTATCCATAATAATCCACTAACCTACCTTTTCACAAAGCCAAAACTTGACACGTGTGAAATCCCCTGGGCATCTAAGCTTGCCTCCTACACCTTTGATCTTAAGCGTCTACCAGGGAAAGTCAGCACTGTGACTGCCGCTTTGAGTCTTGACCCCTTTGCAAAATCTGTTGGCCAGAGGCTGTTGGTAGAGCCCTACTCCACGCTGATGCAGGAAGCATGCGTAGTGTGGGAGGATTCTGACCAAGACACCTTCAGGTTCAGCTGTCAGACTCAATCCTATGGCTCAGCAATTCAACCAACATCAAGGGGTGTGTGTGCCATTGATGAGGTCAGGGTGCTTTGTCAGTCCCACTGTTCTTGGGTTGATGCTGCAGAGTCCAGAGCATTCTCTTTGATCCGACATGTCCAGCAACTATCATGTGGTCAAGATACACTGCCTGTATTTTCTCACCATGAATTACAGTTAAGTCAACAGCAAGATCCCAACATCTTGAAGCTGCTGCCCTTTGTTAGAGCCAAAAAAAATTGACTATCTAGGCATGAGAGATTTGGTGTTGATCCCAAAGTCCTCAGGTTGCTGAAGCAGTAGGACAAACTGCACACTCGAGACAATGTGCTGTATAGGGTGACAAGGGATCCAGTGTCCAAACAGAAAAGGTACCAATTTGTGTTACCTCAAAGCCTCAAGAAAAAAGCCCTGTCAGACATACATGATTTGGCGGGTCATCAGAGTCAGGACCGTACCCTTTCTCTTGTGAGGCAGCGCTTTTATTGGCCTGATATGGAAAAACATGTACAGACTTATATTAAGTCTTGCCAGAGGTGCGTGTTTGGGAAGTCTCCAGAACCAGCTGCTTGTGCACCCTTGGAAAGTATCAGGAGCTCTGCTCCCATGGAGTTGGTCTGTATAGACTTTTGGTCAGCTGAAGACAGTAAACAGCGGTCTGTGGATGTTCTAGTAGTCACCGACCACTTCACAAAACTTGCTTATGCTTTTCCCTTGTGCCAATCAAACAGCTAAGCAGGTTGCTAAAAAGCTTTGGGATAATGTATTTTGTGTCTATGGCTTTCCAGAGAGAATCCACTCTGACCAGGGCACAAATTTTGACAGCAAACTGATTGCACAGTGCTTACAGTTGGTTGGTGTTGCAAAATCTCATACCACTGCTTATCATCCAATGGGTAATGGGGGCACAGAGCGGTTCAACCGCACCTTGAGCAACATGCTCTGCACACTTACCCTTAAAGAAAAACAGTAGTGGCCACAGCAGATCCAAATCCTCACATTTGCTTACAACTCCACTGTCCATGAAACAACGGACTATGCACCATTTTTCCTGATGTTTGGCCATGTCCCCAGGCTGCTGGTGGACGTTATGTTCAAGCAGGTCCTGAATGATCCTGAACTGGCTGACTATGATGCATATGCTAAGTCTCTGCTTTTATGCCTGGAAAATGCAATGAAGATCACCCAAAACCACTCATCCTCTGAGCAACAACACCAGGCCAAACAGTACAACAGGCACATTAAGGGCACCAACCTGTTGGTGGGAGCTCATGTTTTGGTGGACAATAAAGGGGAGAGGCAAGAGGAAGCTGGCTCACAAGTGGGAGGACAACGTGTACACAGTTGTTGATGTGAACCCGAGCATCCATGTCTACACAATACAGGACCCGGAAGGACATCAAAGAGTTGTGTACAGGAATCTATTACTTGATGTCAACTTCTTGCCACTCCCTGGGTCTGATGTGGGAGAGGATGGTCATCAAACTGACTTGTCTTTAGACAGTGAAGAGTCCTCTCAGGAGGATTACAACTGTGATTGAACAGACTCAGTACTTGGGGTACTGGCTCAGGATGTCATTGAGCAGGTTGTGCCAAGCCCCGATGATGAAGAGGAACCTGCAGAGATGTCTGAAACTTTCACTGACTCTGAGTTGGATGAACAGGAGGAGCCAGCCTCATTGAGCTCGGTACCTAGTCCCGTTGGTGGCATAACGGACCACTCTTCTACCTCACACCACAGACCAATCCCTCAGACTATGCTGACACTCACACACATGGTGGGCTTGATACTCGGACACGGACACGTGCGAGGCGATTGGTTAAGTCAGTGAACAGGTTAACAGAGTCCATGGTTCAGAAACCATATTTGAGGAGTTCAAGTATATTATTTGTTAACCGTTCTTAGTTCCTCTCTTTGTTAACCAGTTTTTGGCAAATGGGTTTACTTTATGGTAAAAATGTTTGCAGCAGGTGTTGCTCCCCTGGGTAGCGGCCCAGGAGGAGGCAACGTGCATGTGGAAGTCAACTCTCCAACCTGTGATAGAAGAATAGACGAGGAACACGTTTCGTGCCGTTATTTCACACAGAGGAGTTTATTCTTTGTCCAGATCATTCACATGACCAACATCAACTGACTAGTATTTACTATTAAGGTCCATAGTTTCTCTCTTATTATCTGATCACATCACCATTAAACAAAACACAATCATGTCCATTTATCACAATTTTCAATGTGACATTAACTGTATACTTAACATTTTTAACCAATTATCTTAACATGAACTGAATTATTGTTTTTATATCTCCTTCCCATGTATATAGCGTTTAACTTGTTCAAATCTTTATATTTTAAACAATAACCCATGAATTTACATTTAAATTAATCATTTTAAGCACTGTCATAAATGCACAGTCTGTGGTGTCATTCTTAACAATGCATTAGGTTCAGGTTCAGGTTCAGGTTACTTTATTTGTACCCGTAGGTAGATTTGTTTTGCAGTTGGTGACATCCATATTTACAAGCCACTAATTACATTCAACATAGACACAAACACAGGCACACATCTTACAAAATAGGTAAATATAAAATATGTACAATATAATTTTTATAGCTTTTTTTTTTTTTTTTTTTTTTGTTACTTATTTGTACCCGTAGGTAGATTCGGTTTGCAGTCTGGTGACAAGCCACCGGCTGCTGGTCGCTGCGTGCGCGAGTGCCCTAAACCTACATGTTTTTGGTATGCGGGAGGAAACCGGAGAAATCCCGGAGTAAACCCGCGCAACACGGGGAGAACATGCAAACTCCACACAGCTCACTGTTGGTCGGGGGCTGGAATCGAACCCACGATCCCCGCGATCCCCCGGCCAAGGGTAAAACTGTGCTGCCACAGTGCTAAACCACTGCGCCACCGTGCAGCTTGTTCAACTCTTTGACAGCAGCAGGGACAAAGCTGTTTTTGTAGCGCTGGGTTCTACTTTTTGGGACAGCAAACCTCCGTCTGGAGGGAAGAAGCTGAAAGTTGCAGTGCAAAGGGCGGGAGTCATCATTTAAAATCGAGTCGGCCATCCTCTGTACTTGTCTGGTGTACAGGGATGTCAGGCTCAGCTGTGACTCACCAAGCAAACGACTGGACCATCTGACTACCTGATCCAAGGATTTCCTCTGTTTCAGTTTTATCTGACCAAACCATGACATTAAAGAAAAGGATAAAACAGATTCAATAAAAGCCCGATAAAACATAGTCATTATTATAAATGATAAAACATATAAACATAGTCATAGTCATAGGTTAGCTTATACAACATATCAGTCATTAGCATTAGCAGGTTAGCTTATACAACAACACATCAACTCTAACAGAAATACCTTTACAAACCCATTTTCCGTCTCACACTTATCACAATATAATCTCGGACATCTTAGGACTCTTACAGTTTATATTGCACTCTTGAATTATTAGTATTTACCAACCTGTGATAGAAGAATAGACGAGGAACACGTTTTGTGCCGTTATTTCACACAGAGGAGTTTATTCTTCGTCCTCCGGTGTGCGAGTCTACTCTCTATCATTGTGCGACATGCGCCATCTATTGGTCGGTGTACGGAACTGCACTCAACTCACATGAGTTATCGTGGAACCAGATGGATTACAAATGCATTGTAGAAAAATAAAACAATTAAAGAATAAAATAAAAATTGTAAGGGTGCCTGTTTTATTTTTATTTTTTTTTATCCAAATGTCTTTTTAGCACCTTTTACATAACTATTAACTACTTCCAAGTCTCTACACTGGCTTATATTGGCTATGGGTTTGTTTGTTTTTTCCCCTTCTTTAGTCTCTTATGTATATACTGTATGTCTATGGGACAAATTTATATTGTTGGGGCCAAGTGTTGTGTGGTATAACAGGCACTGTGGAGTGTGTAAATGAAGAGGCAGATTCATTTCAGATGATTTATTACACACTCACATCTCTCAAGCAAAGAACAGACTGAACATTTCAGCAGGCACTCTCCTCTTAAGTTTCATGGCATTTCTCCACACACAACATGACATTTGCATCACACTGCATTCAACCCCCTACGTCCTTGACTCCTTCCTGCTATCTCACCAGGAGTTTCCTGAGTATTGTTCTCCCATGTTTATCCACTGTCTCTTGTCTGAGATGCTAAGCAATCTGGCTCCCCCAAGGTGCTAAACTCCCCCCCCCCCAGCATCTTAGATAGAACAATAGAATAACAGTCCACATGCTGTGATAGAACGATAGAATATCAGTCCACATGCTGCTTGGGCTTCCGTCTCCTCCCGTATCTGCTGTAACTGGGGTTTACCGCCTCTGTGGCGCTGCTGTGCCGGTGGGGGGCTGCTGGCAGTGTGTCTGACTGCGGGTGGGCTGTGACTAGTGGGGGGGAGCACTTTGGTTTATCCGTGTGGCTGCTCTGGTGAATCGTTTCCCTGGGGAGCTCTCCGTGGGGGTCTTCCATGCCGAGGGGCCCTAGCCAACAGCACTTGCTCGTCCGCCACAACGAAAGTGGGTTTGAGTCTGTCTATGCCAATTTTTTCCCTCCTACCCCCCAAGTCTAGCAAAAAATGCTTATCCCCTGTTTCCAACATTCTGAACGGTTTATCATAGGATGGGCGCAATGGAGGGCGGTGGGCGTCGTGTCTAACAAACACGAACTCCGCGCTCTTCAAACTTTTAGGCACGAAAACACGCGGAAAACTGTGATGGGCAGGGCCCGGCAGCGTGCCTGTGTTTGTGCTACGCTGCAAAAGCTGAGACGGGCAGCTGCCCGGCTTGGGATTATCTGGCAGAAATTCCCCGGGCAGCCGTAGTGGCTGCGTAAAAACGAGCTCTGCCGGGGAAGCTTCCAGATCCTCTTTCAGCTCGGAGCGCAACCCCAATAAAACTCACGGCAGCCTGTCTACCCAATTTGCATCCGTCAATGAAGCCCTGAGTGCTGCTTTCAGTGATCTATGAAAACGCTCACATAACCCATTGGCCTGTGGGTTGTACGCGGTTGTGTGGTGAATTGTAACACCCAGGCTACGGGCCATCGCGGACCAGAGTTCGGAAACAAATTGAGGGCCCCTGTCAGACGTAATGTCCGACGGGACAACAAAACGCGCCACCCATGCTGTTAAAAAAGCGCACGCTACGACTGCGGACGTAGTTGCCGCCACAGCGGGACCGCTTTTGGTCAGCGCGTAGTGCGGTCCACCACTGTCAGGAGGTGCGTGCACCCCTGTGATGGCGGGAGGGGGCCCATGAGGTCCACGTGAACATGGTCGAACCTCTTAGCCGGAATACGAAACGGCTCCAAGGGAGCCTTCGTGTGTCTGTGTACCTTGGCTCGTTGGCACGCCACGCAGGCTGCAGCCCACTCTTTCACTTGTTTGCATAGGCTTGGCCACACAAACTTCTCTCCCACCATTTTGACCGATGCACGCACTCCTGGGTGCGCCAGAGTGTGAACCGACTCAAACACGCAGCGGCGCCACGCGACTGGGACCACCGGATGTGGACGACTCGTGGAGAAATCGCAGATTGGGGGGGGGGGGGGCGCCATCTTGCAGCACCCTGCTCTCCGGCCTTAACCCTGTTGGTCCAGACTGGAGCGTGCGCACGTCTGCGTCATCAATCTGCTCCATGGCCATGGCTGCGTAATCTATCCCCATGCAGACCGGGGCCACCACGGCACGCGAGAGGCAGTCCGCCACCACATTCAGTTTACCCAACACATGTTGAATATCGGTAGTAAACTCTGAGATCGTGGCCAACTGTCTCTGCTGCCGGCCCGACCACGGTTCTGAAACCTTGGCCATCGCGAATGTTAGCGGCTTGTGGTCCACGAACGCGGTGAAGCTGCGCCCTTCCAGCCAGAACTGGAAGTGGCATATGGCCAAGTGGAGAGCCAGCAACTCTCTGTCGAACGCGCTGTATTTACGTTCGCTGTCGCGCAAAGTTCTGCTGAAAAAGGCGAGCGGCTGCCAAGCCCCGGCGACGCGCTGCTCCACGACAGCCCCTATGGCCACCTCTGAAGCATCGGTGGTGAGCGCTATGCGGGCCGCCGGGTCCGGATGCGCCAGCAGTGCGGCGTTTGCCAGGGCTGCTTTAACTTCCGAGAACGCCCGCTCTCGCTCCGGGGTCCATTCGACCCTATCTGAGGGTTTCTGTTTCTTGAGCACGGCGTACAATGGTTGCATGAGCTGCGCCGCGCGGGGAAGGAAACGGTTATAAAAATTCACCATCCCCAAAAATTCCTGCAGCACCCTGACCATCTGAGGCCTGGGAAAATCTGCCACGGCATGCATCTTGTCAGGCAGCGGGATCGCTCCTTCCCGAGAGACGCGGTGCCACAAAAAATCAATCTCCGTCACGCCGAACTGGCATTTCACCGGGTTAATTATTAACCCGTGCTCCTCCAACCTCCGGAAAACCGTTGTGAGGTGGGTTTCATGTTCATCTTCGGACGCACTGGCTACCAGGATATCGTCCAGGTAAACGAACATGAACGGGAGATCGTGCAGCACTGCATCCATCATGCGCTGGAACGTCTGTGCCGCTCCCTTTAACTCGAATGGCATGCACAGGAACTCGAATAGACCGAACAGAGTTATTACCGCTGTTTTGGGTATGTCCTCAGCGCGCACTGGGACTTGGTGGTAACCGCGGACCAGGTCTATTTTGGAAAAAATGCGTGCTCCGGCGAGGTGAACAGAAAAATCCTGTATGTGGGGAATTGGGTAGTGGTCGTGCGCTGTGGCGTTATTCAACCTGCGGAAATCCCCGCATGGTCGCCACGATCCCTCAGCCTTAGGGACCGTGTGTAGCGGGGATGCCCATGGGCTGTTCGAGCGCCTGATGATGCCCAACCTTTCCAGGTTGGCGAACTCCTCGCGGGATATGGCCAGTTTAGCTGTGTCCAAGCGCCGAGGTCTTGCAAAAACGGGCGGACCGGTGGTGGTGATAAAGTGCTCCACCCCGTGTTTAGCGATGGCCGTGGAAAATGTCGGGACCGTGAGTGCTGGGAACTGAGTGAGCAGTGTGTGGAACTTACCGCCTGTAGCTGTGACGTTGGCTTGTGCTGTTGGCTGGGTCACTCGAGCTATACAGGGGAGAGAGTCAAAGGAGAGTGCATTAACCAGGCGCCTGTTAGCAACATCAACCAGTAAACCATGTGCACACAGAAAATCAGCCCCCAGGATAGGTAATTCAGTGCTGCTACAACAAAAGTCCACTCATATGTACGGCCGTGTAGAGATAAGAGCAGAGTCCTCTCACCAAAGGTCTTAATATCCGAGCCGTTTGCTGCCAACATCTCGGGGCTGCTAGGTCCTGCCAGCCGGTCAGCGTAGGTCGGCAGGATGAAACTCTTCTGGGCTCCGGTGTCCATGAGGAAACGCCTCCCCGAGCGTGCGTCCGTCACGTAGAGCAGCTTGTTCTCTTCACCGAGGGTCGCAGCTGCTACCAACCCCCGGCCTTGGCGTTTCCCGAGCGCTTGAATTGGCGCGGGGGCGTACATCTGCGTGCCTTCTCTCCGAAGCAGCGGTGGTAGAAACAGAGCGTGTCTCTCTGGCACTCCTTGGCCCCGCTGCTGCTACCGTCGGTGGCTCCTCGCCTTCTCTGGTCGTCTCGCTGGGCTCCGCCGCTGCCGCGTTGACTGTGATCGCCCTGGTGGTGAGGATGATCCGGTCTGCCTTCTGGGCTAGCGCACGGTAGTCGTGCGCGGCCAGCCACGGCGAATTGGCCAGAACCGCTCTCGCCACTGTCGGAAGGTTCCGGAGGAAGAGGTGGGCAAACAGAAAGTGCCCGTCGTCCGTGCCCATTAATGCCAGCATCTTCTCCATCAGGTCTACGGCCAAACCATCTCCTAACTGGGTCTGCGTCAGGAGCCTCTCCGCTCTCTCACAGTCCGAGAGCGTGTAGCGCTGGATGAGCGCAGCCTTGAGCGCCTCATATTTGCTGCTGGCTGGTGGCTGATCGAGCAGGCTCGCTACCTGCTGAGCTGTGCGGGCGTCCAGCGCTGCGACTACATGGTAGAATCTGGTGTCATCTGCCGTTACTCCCCGGAGGGCGAACTGGGCCTCGGTGAGGTGGAACCAAGAGTGCGGGTTGTGCTGCCAGAAATCCGGTAGCTTGACTGAAACCGCACACGCGTGGCTGGAGGTTCCAGTCCGGGCTGTCTGTGGGATGGCTGCCACCTCGCTGTAGCTTCCTGACCGGGCCGGCTCCAGGGATCTTGCCTCGTGTTCCATAATACGTCTTGGGTCACCAGTGTGGAGTGTGTAAATGAAGAGGCAGATTCATTTCAGACGATTTATTACACACACATCTCTCAAGCAAAGAACAGACTGAACATTTCAGCAGGCACTCTCCTCTTAAGTTTCATGGCATTTCTCCACACACAACATGACAATTGCATCACACTGCATTCAACCCCCTACGTCCTTGACTCCTTCCTGCTATCTCACCAGGAATTTCCTGAGTATTGTTCTCCCATGTTTATCCACTGTCTCTTGTCTGAGATGCTAAATAATCTGGCTCCCCCAAGGTGCTAAAGCACCACTTTTGCCAAGGGAAATATGGAGACCTGATCAACCTCTTTGTTTCCTTAACCTTGTATTTGGGGTAGCTTCTAAGCTGGCTATATGGGCTAGGTCCATCTTTTACTTGTGCCACTTTGTGTCGGGAGTAGACATATCCTACTTGTAATCCTGGGGCGAGTTCATTCAGGATGTTGGTGAAATTCAGGAGGGGTGAATGTAACCGGGTTGAGACTTTATATTTTTATTTTAATGTGTATTTCACCAATCCTTCACTGTTGGTTTATGTCAAGGTGTGATTTCTTTTTTTCTTTTTTTACATTTTGAACTGAATTTACTGTTGAATGTAACCTTGCATAGGAATACTTGTACTGCCACTTTAAGAAATCCACTCAGTCTGTGTTGCACAGCTCTCCTCTCAGTCTGCGCCACACCATCTGAGACGAGGTATGTACTGTTTTTCTCTCGGTTAGTTACCAAATTATTTTGTTTCTTTAAGCCATGAAAACATGATAATGTGTAGTGATGGGTAGATGAAGCGTCATGATGCATTTTGACACATTGCAAAACTGTATTGATACTGTGTTGATGTATATACTCATATATTTATTCCATCTAGCTACAATGCTCCGCACTGTGTGTCTATATATATATATATATATATATATATATATATAGTCGTCGTTACAGATCACTGAAGGTCAAAACCACCCGTCACAGGAACAGTTTCTTTCCTCAAGCCATCACTCTGATGAACTCCTAACATTCACCTAGTCCTACCTGTTGCTGTACTCATGACTTTTCATCCATTCTTACATTGCACATAACTCTCACACTGCTTTTTACTTCATTCACATTATATCACTGAATCTGAGTTCACATTGAAATACTGTATGACTGTATATTTTTTTCATATATTTCTGCAAAGTGCGGATAGTCTGAGTAAATAACTGCATATATTCCTGTATATATTTGCATCCTTTTATAGAAACGTGGACAGAGTGTAATTTACTGTACATACTCTGTTGTCATTGAATCCTTATTTAAATCTTATTTAAATCCTCCACCTGAACAACGAGAGCAAGTTTTAGCCAAAGTCAAATTCCTTGTATGTGTTGTGCATACTTGGCCAATAAAGCTGATTCTGATTCTGATTCTGATATACATATATTTACATGTACATACACTACCGTTCAAAAGTTTGGGGTCACTTAGAAATTTCCTTATTTTTGAAAGAAAAGCACTGTTTTTTTCAATAAAGATAACTTTAAACTAATCAGAAATACACTCTAATATCTAATATACATTGCTAATGTGGTAAATGACTATTCTAGCTGCAAATGTCTGGTTTTTGGTGCAATATCTACATAGGTGTATAGAGGCCCATTTCCAGCAACTATCACTCCAGTGTTCTAATGGTACAATGTGTTTGCTCATTGCGTCAGAAGGCTAATGGACGATTAGAAAACCCTTGTGCAATCATGTTAGCACAGCTGAAAACAGATTAGCTGGTTAGAGAAGCTATAAAACTGACCTTCCTTTGAGCAGGTTGAGTATCTGGAAAAAATTATTTCAAATACAAATCATTATTTCTAACCTTGTCAATGTCTTGACTATATTTTCTATTCATTTTACAACTCATGGCGGTAAATAAGTGTGACTTTTCATGGAAAACACAATTGTCTGAGTGACCCCAAACTTTTGAACAGTAGTGTATGTATACTTGCTGCTCTTGTTTTTTCTCTTGCCTTCTGATTGTTGCTCTGAGTGTTGCTGTCCCTGCGCTGTTGCAATCCTGGAATTTCCCCATTGTGGGACTAATACAGGCTTATCTTATCTTATACTGTGTCACTGAATACTGACACATGCTGGACCTTAAAAATCCCTACAGGCAACCTAGTTGACAGACTCAACTGACACTGATTTGATGACCTAGTATATACAATAATATACTGCTCAAAAAAAATAAAGGGAACACTGTCCCTCAAACTGTCCACTTAGGAATCAACACTGATTGACAATCAATTTCACATGCTGTTGTGTGATTTTGTTGTCAGCACATTCAACTATGTAAAGAACAAATTGTTTAATAAGAATATTTCATTCAAATCTAGGATGTGTATACTTAGTGTTCCCTTTATTTTTCAGAGCAGTATATAATTTGTCATTGTATTTTATATTGTATTATTTCATATCTTCATTTTAATTTAAAATATCGTTGATATTTTTAGATACAGTCAATAAATAATGTGAACATGCATCATAACGTGAAAATCTAAGTGAACATGTTGTGAATGAGGATGCTTGTGGACTGGGATTTTTTTTTTACTAATTTTTATTCCAAAAAATAAGTTTTCAACGTTTTGAAATTCAGTCTGTTACGCTTTTTTGACAACTTCTCCAGCTGTAGAAAACACCCGCTCATATGGCACAGATGAGGCTGGAGTGCAGAGAAATTGTAAGGCAAGCTGAAAGAGGTTTGGATAGATTGTCTTTTGGTTGTCCCAGTATCTCATAGGATCCTGGAACCTGGCAATATTGCCCTCTGCCAGGTATCTCTGCACCTCCTGGAAAGCAGCAGCTGTGGTACTTTTGGTCTGCCTGCCCACTTCGATGTCGAGATGTTGCCAAAGGTTAGCTAAAAAACAACAAATTGGCATTTTAGTACAGGATTTCCAAACAACAACAAATAATGCTGAATAACATGCCTGAAGTGGGTGCAGACAGCTGTTGTGAAGACGGTCCCGTCTAAATTTAGACTATGTGCAATGCAAATTGAGAGCCGAATTTGGAGCTGTCTAGTGGATGCAATCATGTTTGGTGCTGCGTCGGTCACAAGACACTTTATTGGTTATGGCCCAGTCCTTCATCATGCCCCTTTTGACTTGGGCCACATTGTCAGCAGTGTGACATTGTGGAAAGTATTGCACTCCCAACACAGATGTACACATCTGCAAATTCTCATTAATGTAGTGACAGGTAAGAGCCAAGTAAGCCTCCATGTTCACAGATGTCCACATGTCAGCTGTTATACTCACTGCCACAGCTTGCTGTACTTCCATTTTCACTCGTTCCCGTTCCTCCTTGTACTTTTTGGCCACCATTTGTTTGATGGTCTGAAAATTACACCAAGTCAAACCAAAAGAAAATCCATATATTTAACTTAAAGATTAAATAAATTGGATATATCAACTACTACTTTAGATAATTTCCACACAAACCTTTCTGGTGGGCAAAACATATGAGGGTTGAAGGGCCTAAACCAGTTCCCTGAACCCTTCACTCTCCACAATGCTGAGGGGCTGGCAGTCCTTCAGGATGAAATTCAACAGAGCCTCATCCAGCATCTGCTTCCTGGAAGCTTGATGGTTAAAAATGAAGTAAAGAATAAATTAATAGAAATTAATTATCAATAAAGCAAAAAAAAGAAAAAACAAACACCACCCCTAAAAAAGGGCTGCTGTCGTTATCTTTTTGCTTGTACTCCACTAGTTTAAAATCCAAGATCAGCAAGAATGAAACAGCATTCTTTTTCAGCTTTAATTTAAGAGGGAGAAAAAAATTAACGCGGAAACAGCGTTACTTAAAACACGCAGCCCTCCTTCACCCTGCCTTCACCAATAAAGCAACTGTGAGTAAGTTGTAGAATGGCTGTATACCTGAGTTTATCCTGGGTGTATCTGGGACTTCATTGTCATGCCTGGCCCTATAATGCCTCAGCATTGAGGTGGTTTTGTTGAAATATGAAAGTTCGGTCAAACAAATGCGACATTTAACCTGCAGAAAATAATATGACTTCACTTGAAATGAATTGTAATTCAGATAGATCAAGTGGAAACTCAGAGGAACAGGATGAAACAACAAGGAAATTAAAACAAATACCTTATTTTCCGATATGAGATCAAAATGGTCCCACACGGCGGAAACCTTTCTTTTAGCTTGAGGCTGCTCGTGCTCCATAATTCTTGAGGAATTTGCTGATGAACCGTTCGCAACACATCAGAGATTCTTTGGGCAGACACATCCCGTTGACAGATGCCCTTCCTTATAAACGCTGGCGCGTCAGTGTTTCGTCACGTGACCTGTATCGGTCACGTGACTTTCTTAAAGTGATACACACCGATACGCACAGACAAGGGGTTTTGCTCTATGAGCTCAACGCATGCGCCGACGCATCGGTGTTGCCGGACCCATCACTAATAATGTGCAAATGTGTGTCACTGTTAGCTTTGGGGCTATGTATGTGTAGTTTTGTCATTCCTGGGTAAACTTTATGAACGTGTTTTGCAAGTTTTCAGAGACATGAGCTCCCTCGAACTACTGTTGTACACATATATGCACATATGTTGGTTTCATATGCTCCACAGAAATATCACTGTATGCTTATTGTATGCTTCACGTCTCAGGGGAACAAAGGAGCTGAGCCTCCTAGAAGTAACAGGAGGGTGTGAGATTTGGCCTTTTGTTTCAAGGAGATGGCCTTGAGAGATTTCCTGACCACCAGAGAGTAGGGGGTGGATGGTGTTAAGATCAGGGGAGGTTACATTGTGACTGGGATTAAGTACATGTGACTGTATGTTTGATTAAGCACCATGTGACTGTATGTTTGATGTCCTGGGTATAAAAGGGACAGATGTGAGAAGATTCATCCTCTTTTTCTGCTTTTGAATGTTGGAGAATGTTATTGTGAATAAAGCTGAACCTGAGGAATAAACTCAGTCTCGTCCTTCACCATTCTCCACACTGGTGACCTTACGACGAAGCATGAGCAGAAGTAATTCTCCCGAGCCGGACTCGTCAGAAGACAGCCTGAGGAATGCCGCCATGTTCCAGCTGCCGGACTTCTGGCAGAACAGTCCGCGCTCCTGGTTTAGCGAGGTTGAGGCACAGTTCAACCTCCGGAGAATTTCGAGAGATGACACAAAGTTCTACCATGTGGTGGCGAAGCTGGACAACCACACAGTCCAGAGGGTGGAGAGCCTGGTCAACCACCCACCGGACAGCGACAAGTACGGTACATTGAAGGCTGCGCTTATCAGCCACTTCACCCCCTCGGTGCAACAGAGAGCAGAGGGGCTCCTGACGTTGATGGAGTTTGAGAACGACAGACCCGCAGACCTGATGGGGAAGATGCTGAGGTTGAGAAACTCCAATGATGACAGCTTTATCTTCACCCACCTTTTCCTCAGGACCCTACCGTCAGCGGTGAGAGTGACCCTGGCCGGTTCACCGCTGTTGGCTCGATGAGACTACCACGAGCTGAGCCAGGAGGCGCAACGACTCGTCGACACCCACAAGCGGAGCGCAGCTTCGGCCGCAGCAGCAGGGCTAGGCGCGATGTCCGGAGACGGCATGGGGCCAGAGGCTGCAGCATCAGACTCACCGACGGCACAAGCAGCAAGGGCCAGGCGACACGGAGCGGACAATGTCCTTTGCTTCTACCATCGCCGCTTTGCAGAGAGGGCGCGCAAGTGCATTCCACCGTGCCACTTCAAGCGCTCGGGGAAACGCCAAGACCGGGGGTCGGTAGCAGCTGCGGCCCTCGGAGAGGAGAACAAGCTGCTCTACCTGAAGGATGCACGCTCGGGGAGGCATTTCCTTGTGGACACAGGCTCCCAGCTGAGCTTCATCACGCCTTCCTACGCGGACCGGCTGGCGCCTTCCAGTGGTCCCCGGGTGACAGCAGCGAACGGCTCAGCCATTAAGACCTTCGGTGAGAAGACTCTGCTTCTGTCTTTGCAGGGCCGTACATTCGAGTGGACTTTTGTCGTAGCGGCAGTCAATTTCAACATGTTAGGGGCTGATTTTTTGCGCTCACATGGTTTATTGGTTGATCTTGCTAACAGACGCCTGGTTAATGCACTCTCCTTTTATTCTATTCCCTGCACAGCTTGAGTGGCCCCGCCAACTGCACAAGCCAACGTCACAGCTGCGGGTGGTAAGTTCCACACACTCCTCACTCAGTTCCCAGCACTCACGGTCCCAACGTTTTTGGCGACAGTTGCTAAACATGGGGTGGAACATTTTATTACTACCACCGGCCCACCCGTTTTTGCAAAAGCTCGGTGCTTGGACTCAGCTAAACTGACCATAGCACGCGAGGAGTTCGCCAACCTGGAAAGACTGGGCATCATCAGGAGGTCGAAGAGCCCATGGGCTTCGCCGCTCCACATGGTCCCAAAGGCTGATGGCTCGTGGCGACCTTGCGGTGATTTCCGCAGGTTGAATAACGCTACAGCACACAACCGCTACCCGATCCCGCACATCCAAGATTTTTCGGTGCATTTGGCGGAGGCGCGCATTTTTTCTAAACTAGATTTGGTACGCGGTTACCACCAGGTTCCAGTGCGCGCTGAGGACATACCCAAAACAGCGGTAATAACTCCTTTCGGGCTTTTTGAGTTTTTGCGCATGCCGTTTGGGCTTAAAGGCGCGGCGCAGACGTTCCACCGCATGATGGACACGGTTCTGCGCGACCTCCCCTTCGTGTTCGTCTACCTGGACGACATATTGGTAGCCAGCGCGTCCGAAGAAGAACACGAAAACCACCTCACAGCAGTTTTCCGGAGGTTGGCAGAGCACGGGTTAATAATCAACCCAGCGAAGTGTCAGTTCGGGGTGGCGCAGATTGGTTTTTTGGGGCATCGCATCTCTCCAGAAGGGGCGGTTCCTCTGCCCGACAAAATGCGCGCAATAACAAATTTTCCCCAGCCACAAACGGTCAAAGCGTTACAGGAGTTTTTGGGAATGGTGAATTTTTATAACCGTTTCCTCCCTCACGTAGCGCAGCTCATGCAACCATTGTATGCTGCACTAAAAAAACAAAAACCCACAAACAAAATCGAATGGTCTCCGGAGCGTGAGCGCGCATTCGTGGAAGTCAAAACAGCCCTGGCAAACGCTGCGTTGTTGGCGCATCCAGACCCAATGGCCCGCATAGCGTTCACTACTGACGCATCAGACGTGGCCATAGGAGCGGTCGTGGAACAGTATGTAGCAGGAGTTTGGCAACCGCTCGCCTTTTTCAGCAGGACCTTGCGCGATAGTGAACGAAAATACAGCTCATTCGACAGGGAGTTGTTAGCTCTCCACTTGGCCATTCGCCACTTCCAGTTTTGGCTGGAGGGATGCAGTTTTACCGCGTTCGTTGATCACAAGCCGCTGACCTTTGCGATGGCCAAGATTACAGAACCGTGGTCGGGCCGGCAGCAGAGACAGCTGGCCTCGATCTCGGAGTTTACTACCGATATCCAGCATGTAGCAGGTAAGCTTAATGTAGTGGCAGACTGCCTCTCGCACGCCGTGGCAGCTCCAGCCCCCGCGGGGGTAGATTCTGCAGCCATGGCCGCGGATCAGGTTAGCGACGCGGAAGTGCGCGTGGTCCCAGTCCGCGTAGGGATAGATTATGCAGCCATGGCCGCGGATCAGGTTGGCGATGCGGACGTGCGCGCGCTCCAGTCTGGACCAACAGGGTTAAGGCTGGAGAACAGGGTGCTGCAAGACGGTATGCCCCCCTAATCTGCGACGTCTCCACTGGGCGACCGCGCCCTGTGGTACCGGCCGTGTAGCGCCGCCGCGTTTTTGACTCGATTCATTCCCTGGCGCACCCGGGAGTACGCGCGTCGGTCAAAATGGTAGGAGAGAAGTTTGTATGGCCGAGCCTGCACAAACAAGTTAGAGAGTGGGCGGCTGCCTGCATGGCTTGCAAGCGGGCTAAGGTCCATAGACACACAAGAGCTCCCTTGGAGCCGTTTCACATCCCAGCGAAAAGGTTTGATCATGTCCACATGGACCTGGTAGTTCCCCTCCCGCCCTCACAAGGGTGCACTCATCTTCTGACAATGGTGGACCGCACCACACGCTGGCCGGAAGTGGTTCCGCTGTCATCAACCACAGCCGAGGAGGTGGCGCATGCGTTTTTAACGGCTTGGGTGGCGCGTTTCGGAGTCCCGTCAGACATTACGTCTGACAGAGGCCCCCAATTTGTTTCCGAACTTTGGTCAGCGATGGCCCGCAGCCTGGGGGCAACGATCCATCGCACGACCATGTGCAACCCGCAGGCTAACGGGTTATGCGAACGTTTCCACAGGTCATTGAAGGCGGCGCTCAGAGCGTCGCTTACGGATGCAAATTGGGTTGACAAACTACCATGGGTTCTATTGGGGTTGCGCTCTGCACCTATAGAGGATTTAGAAGCCTCCCCAGCTGAGCTAGTTTTCACACAGCCACTTCGGCTGCCTGGGGAATTTCTCACAGATAATCCGGCGCTGGAGTGCCCCCCAGCTCAGCGGTTACAGAGTAGCAAGGGCCGAGCACACTACCGGGCCCCGTTCACCACAGTTTTCCGCGTGTTTTTGTGCCTAAGACTCTAAGAAATGCGGAGTTTGTTTTTGTCAGACATGATGCCCACCGCCCACCCTTATGCCCACCTTATTACGGACCATACAGAGTGCTGGAAACAGGGGACAAGCATTTTTTGCTGGATTTGGGTGGCAGGAAAGAAATGATTGGCATAAACAGGCTCAAACCCGCTTTTGTGCTGGCTGACGAAGTTGTGCAGTCGGCGAGGGCTCCTCGGTGCGGCAGACCCCGTAAAGAGCATTCCCCAGAACACCCACAGAGATTGACTAACAGTTCTAATCCTCAGGCAGCAGCTCCACAGCAGGAAGACGCCGCGGGGGTGGTAAAGCCCGCTTACAGCAGATATGGAAGGTGACTGAGGCCCAAGCGACATTTGGACTGATGTGTAATAATTTTACCATGACTTGCAAACTGTTATTACGTTTGTTCCATCTTAGACGTTTGGGGGGGTCATGTGGCACACATATATGCACATATGTTGGTTTCATATGCTCCACAGAAATATCACTGTATGCTTATTGTATGCTTCACGTCTCAGGGGAACAAAGGAGCTGAGCCTCCTAGAAGTAACAGGAGGGTGTGAGATTTGGCCTTTTGTTTCAAGGAGATGGCCTTGAGAGATTTCCTGACCACCGGAGAGTAGGGGGTGGATGGTGTTAAGATCGGGGGAAGTTACATTGTGACTGGGATTAAGTACATGTGACTGTATGTTTGATTAAGCACCATGTGACTGTATGTTTGATGTCCTGGGTATAAAAGGGACAGATGTGAGAAGATTCATCCTCTTTTTCTGCTTTTGAATGTTGGAGAATGTTATTGTGAATAAAGCTGAACCTGAGGAATAAACTCAGTCTCGTCCTTCACCATTCTCCACACTACAGGGTTTTCTGTGTGTTTGTTTGCTAACGGGACTGAGCTGTGTGCATGGAGGAGGCTGCATATCACAGATGGTGTGTTTTCATATGATTTGTACAGGTATGTTGATTTTATTTGTTTCTTTTACAAAAATCTCTAGAGGTGGCATTTAACAAGAAGGGGATTTATTTTGTATAAAATGTTTTGAACATTTATACATGTCTTTTATTGTTTTGGGGTTATGTTTGCTTGAAACGTATTTTTGTATTTTGGTTTAAATGTAAAGAAGCACATTCGTGGTCAGTTGTACAGTTTGTGTTACTTGTTCTATGCACCATGTAAACTAGTTTCTCAGTCTGCACCACACCATCTTAGAGGAGGGGACTGGGCTGTGTGCATGGAGGAGGCTGCATGTCACAGATTGTGTATTTTCATGTGATTTGTACAGAGGGAGCTGCCATTAAAACTGCAACCTGTAGTCCTCCATGGTTTGAGTCCTTCCTTCCACCAGTGCAGACCAAAAACACAACGCAGAGTATACTGAGGGTTAACCTGTGTGCACCTGGTAAGTTACAGGACTGTGTTAGGACACACGCACGTTACACTAGCGTCATGCCGTTTGGCACCGTTAGCATCTTGGCTCTTAGCCTTGGGTTACACTTAACTGGTCCCGCACCATCTCGTCTTCTAACAGTCCAAAACAGCACATGCTAGCCAGATGTCTCAAGTCGGCGACTAACTGTTGTGTGGACTCATCAATTCTCTGTCGCCTCTGGCGGACTCAAATTCATCATGCTATCACATTGTCCGGTGTAGCAAAATACTGTAGCTAGCTAGCAGTCCGACAGCATCCACATACGAGTCCCTCGGACCAAGCATGTGAAAAATCCTTTGGCCCTCTATGCCAAGGTTGTGGACAAGTAGTGCTCGTTTCCTTACTTTATCCAGTTTTCTCAGGTCCAACGCCACAACGTAGGACTCGAACGCATCCAGCCATCGTGGCCATGGGACGGCTGGTTCATCTGAGGATTTGAAGAAAGGCCTTAGCGGTCTCAAGTATGCTTCCATGGTTCGAAATTCTCGTCGCTAAATGTTATGTCCACAAACCTGGAATGAAGACTGACGAGGATGCTGTGCTCGAACTGAACTTTATTACAAGCAGTTGTATTGCAAAGCACGTGTACACTCAGTCAGAACTCTGGACATGCACACCTGTAGTCAACAGCAACTGTAATTCCCTACTCACTCCCAAGTGCCATGAGATTTTACATACTGCCCAATATATACTGGCATGGTGACATCAGCCGGAGGCTGCGTTCCACTCCACTTATTAACAGTATTCTTACACTACACTGCTGGCAAGTGTATTCCCTTGTACAGGTTTCCTGAAGGTCTGGGTACCTTTGGAAAAGCTGTTTTTTCAACCATATGAAAAAAACCATAAAAGGAAAAAATAGAAACTATTATTGTTGTTCAAAAATTAATTGTTTCGTTTCAAATAAAACTGAAAAACCAATCAAATTTGCTCTTTTTTTCTGTTCTCACCCAATTTGTTTTCTCAATTTTCATTTTTGAACAAACACATGAAATACAGCGACTAGTCTCACTCACTTTTGTTTCGGCATTTATACACAAATAAAGCAAGGTCCAACCTTCCTCATTATTTGTTCAGAAGACTACAAACTAATTTCCAGACCATGTGACAGGAAGTTGTAATTCCAGAATGTCATGTCAGTATAAAAGCCTCTGCCTTTTTTAACAAATGGGCAAAGTTTAAGCTTTATCCACCAGATCTGCAGCATGCTAAATGTAGACAGAAGGACAGGCAATGTAATTATTTCTTGTATATTGCTATATATTTACGGTAATGTAACTTAAGGAATTCTGTGTCGTGATTCCTGTTCCCACTATGGTCAGCAGAGGGCGACCTGTTCACACAGAACAGAGTTTGGGCTTCAATCATGCTCCAGTACTGCCACAAATATATGAAGAGTTCCTTTGCAAAAACAGATAAGTCCAGTTGCTTTAATAACGAGAAAAACAACTTTTCATCTGTTGGTTTATATGTGTTAGTATTTCCAATTCAGCTTCTAAGACATGGTCACTTGAAATATGAGTATCTCAGACATAATAAAGCAGAAAACTGAACATCAACTCATTGTTATTTTTTGGCAATTTATGAGTATTTTTTTCCCCTCAAAAACAGATAAGTCCACAACACATACTTTTGCAAAAACAGACATGTCCCGAAAACCATGCTAGTTTGTCTGGTGAATGCATCACTGTGAATGCATCACTGGTTCATCTGCTTCATCAAAATTATCCATATTTGACATAAAATGCAACAAAATTGTAAAAAAAAAAAAAAAAAAAAAAAAAAAAAAAAACTGGCAGGGAAATCAGTCAAAGCGAGCAGACCAGGGAGGCAGCCATGATGAGTCACGTGACCCAAATACCAAGCGGCAAGCGCTGATTTGGCGTGTGGAGTTATCTGGTTTTATAAAAACAGAGCCCTGGCATTTATCAGCTTTTGAAAAAAAAATATGAACCTCATAGTGTATTTAATATAGGACATATCGGATTTTCAGAAAAAACAATTTGAACTCCTATAAGTAGGTAATGTGAACAGTTGTTGTACAGAGGGAAATTTTCTTTGAAGTGGCGTTCATTGGTTTTTGCCAACAAATTCTTCACACACACACACACACACACACACACACATATATATATATATACTGCAAAAAAGTTGCAGATTTCTGACAAAAAGTAGTTAATTTATGAAGAAAAAAACAGCAAATTCATGACGAAAAAAGTTCAAATTTACAAGAAAAAGTTGCAGATTTAAAAGAAAAGCTGCAGTTAGAAAAAAGTTGCAGATTTACTTGACAATAGTTGTAAATTCATGATAAGTTTAATTTATGATAAGAAAAAAAGGTGCAGATGTAAAAACTATTTTTGCCCGTTTCACTATTCATTTTCTATCAGGCGCTTCAGGGAGCCCTGTGGGTCCTCGGCTCTCTGAGAGCTTGGGCACGCCCCCTCCTCCTGTCAGTATCGTCGGCTGATCCTCATTATTGGTTCTCACACACTTACACACACCTCACTCACTCCCATTCACATGCACAGACACTCATTATCATTAGTATGATTATTACTTAAGTGCTGTTACAGTTGGAAGAGATCGCCGGAGCATTGTGCTTCATACACGGCAGCGTGTACCTCCGTGTCTGCAAGTAATCACTCCCTATGGATTATCTTCTTGTCATCACCCGCAGCTCACGGGCTTCTACCTCAGCTGCGCGCACACCTGCTCCTCGTTAGGCGCAGCTATTTATTCCATTCTGCCCTGAGCTGCAGCCTGGAGCCGTCTGTCTCCCTGCGTAGTCAACTCAGCAACTTCCTTCTCATCAGGCCTGCTGACGACTCTTCTGACACATAAGCTGTCTATATTGCCTTACCTTCTCCCGTTCAGACTTCCCCTGTGCACAGGTGGATTCCTTGGCGGCGGACTCTCTCCCCCTCGTCACGCTGCTCCTCCACCTTGCTGCATCATCCCGGACGCACAGCAGGACGCTGTCTCCCAGACTTGGAACTTGCCAACGCCAGCCACCGCGCCGCTACAAGTAAGCACAGTACATCTTCACTCTCCCGTGTGGTTGCCCAGCTAATCCCTGCTCTCCTCTCTTATAGGGTTGCCTGGCCGTACGGTGTACTGCTCTGTCCTGACTGCATCCTCCACCCACATCACACTCGTACCTCACATACACGCATCCATACACAAACATTGCTGTAAATAAAGCTTTCAAATCTGTCTGAGCCTGCGTGCGTGTTTCCTGGGCCGAACAATATGTCAGTACGGCTCCAGCAAAGCGGCCCAGCGGACAGCGGGCTCGCACGCCGTTTTTCCACCCTCGAGGCTCAGGTAGATATGATAGCTCATCAGCAGCAGGTGATTTTGAACCAACTTACCTCAATTACCAATCGGTTAGACCACCTGGACCCTCCACGGGCTTTCCCTCCGGGTCCTCTTGGCGTTGCGGCTCCAGGTGCCTCCACGGCCAGCCAGCCTAGCTTGGGAGCGCCTACCCGCCTCACACCTATCCCAACTCCTGCTCGCTTCAACAGGAAACTCGGTGGAGCAAAGGGGTTTATCCTGCAGTGTGAGTCGGTGTTTCTGCGCGTTCCCAGGGATTTCCCCTCAGACCATAGCCGAATCGGGTACATGGCTAACCTTCTCGAGGGGCGAGCGTTAGCTTGGGCTTACGCTGTAATGTCGAAGCCCAGCTACGCAAACCTCTCGTATGACCGGCTCGTGCGGGACTTCTTAGAAGTCTTTGATCATTCCCGACTCGACAGCGTCCTCGCAGACCGGCTCCTCAGTCTCCAACAGGAAGCCCGGTCCGCAGCGGAATACGCGGTCGACTTCCGGGTGGCAGCGGAGGAGGTGGGCTGGGGAGAGGCCTCTCTCTGCAGCATTTTCCTCCGTAGCCTTAATTCTGGTCTGAGGGATGAACTAGCTGGTCAGGATCTCCCAGGTCGACTCTCTGAGCTGATCTCGCTCACGATTAGCCTGGACAACAGGCTGCGTGAGCGGGCTGCAGAGCGGAAGTCTGTCAGCCGCTCGCACGGAGCTTCCCTCCTCCCAGCTCAGTCGCGCCCCCTGGCGTTACCAGCTCCGGAGTCCGCCGATGAACCAGAGAACAGGGCCATCGGGCACACTAGGCTCCCTCTAGCGGAAAGACAACGCCGGTGGGAACGGGGTCTCTGCATATACTGCGGAGATGACCGGCATCCCGTGGAGCTGTGTCCGGTGAAGCCAAACGGGGAGGTCCGTGAGTCACTATAGGGGGCCTTGCGGACTCTAACCGATCCAATCCCCTATCTTCATGCACACTGCCCATACGTTTCTGCCACAACTCCACCGGGCATTCCACTCACGCACTGGTGGATTCTGGGGCAGAGCAGAATTTTATTTCTAAAAGCCTGGCAACCCGTTTGGGCATACCGTGCCAACTGCTGCCTAACCCCCTGAACTTGGTGACACACTCACGCTCTTCTCTGGGCACGGTTACACACCGCACTAAGCCAGTTCCCATCATTGTCTCCGGCAATCACCGGGAGGATCTGTCCCTCTACGTCCTGCCCTCCTTGTCGGACCGTGTCATTCTGGGTTACCCCTGGCTGCGGCTGCATAACCCTGTCCTGGATTGGAGAACTGGCAGCATCCTGTCCTGGAGCACCTTCTGCCTGGGCACCTGCCTCCAGTCGGCGGCTTGCGCTCCATCTTCCCCTCTGCCGGTCCCGGTGTCTGAGCCCCCAGACCTGACTCTGGTGCCACAGGAGTTCCATGACTTGGGGGTAGCATTCAGTAAGTCCAGAGCCTTGTCCCTTCCGCCACATCGACCCTACGACTGTGCAATGAACATCCACCCGGGGGCCCCCCTGCCATCTGGCCGCCTATACAGTCTCTCTGCACCGGAACGCGAGGCGATGGATACTTACATTAAGGAGTCACTCAGCGCTGGGATCATCCGCCCCTCCTCGTCCCCGCTTGGCGCGGGTTTCTTCTTCGTGGGTAAGAAGGATGGGTCCCTACGTCCCTGTATTGACTTCAGAGCATTAAACGACATCACGATTAAGGACCGCTACACCCTGCCGCTCATGGACACTGCTTTCCACTCCCTCCAGGGGGCGACCTGGTTCACCAAGCTTGACCTCCGCAGGGCCTACCATCTCGTTAGGATCCGGGAGGGAGACGAGTGGAAGACAGCCTTTAGGACACCCAGCGGCCACTTCGAGTATCTCGTGATGCCGTTCGGGCTCACCAATGCACCTGCCGTCTTCCAGCGCCTTATAAACGACGTTCTGTGGGACTTCCTGGGAGTTTTCGTCTTCGTTTATCTCGACGACATACTCATCTTCTCCAGATCATGGGAGGAGCACCAGGCCCATATGAGGCGGGTCCTGCAACGTCTGCTGGAGAATCGTTTGTTCATAAAGGCAGAGAAGGGTGAATTCTACGCCCAGGCCACCTCCTTCCTGGGGTTCGTGATCTCCCACAATCAGATCCTCCCCGACCCCGCTAAGGTTAAAGCGGTGGTCGAGTGGCCCACGCCTACCTCTAGGAAGCAGGTGCAGCAATTCATCGGGTTCGCTAATTTCTACCGGCGCTTTGTCCCCAACTACTGCGCCATCGTCTCCTCCCTGACCCGCCTCAAGTCATCGAAGGTGCCCTTTCAGTGGTCTGAGGAAGCGGCTACCGCCTTTAAGACTCTCCAGGCGGAGTTCTCGTCCTCCCGGGTCCTGACCCAGGTTGATCCCGCACTTCAGTGTCTGGTGGAGGTCGATGCGTCCGACACGGGGGTGGGAGCGGTGCTTTCCCAGTGATCACCGGTGGATGGTGTCAAGCGGCCCTGCGCCTTCTTCTCCAGGAAGCTATCAGCGGCAGAGTGAAATTATGACGTCGGCGACAGGGAGCTCCTCGCGGTCAAACTCGCCCTACAGGAGTGGCGTCACTGGTTAGAGGGGGCAGCCCAGCCTTTTGTGGTCTGGACGGACCATAAGAACCTCGAGTACTTGAGGTCAACAAGGCGTCTGAATGCCCGCCAGGCGTGCTGGTCCCTATTCTTTACTCGCTTTAACTTTACCATCACGTACCATCCAGGCTCGAAGAATGGGTTGCCCGACGCCCTGTCCAGACAATTCGCCCCAGAAGGTCCAGAGAAGTCCGAGCATACCATCCTGCCCGATTCGTGCGTCGTGGGGGCGATTGCATGGTCCATCAAGGACAAGATTCTGAAGGCTCAGGAGGCGGAGCTGGATCCCGGCGGGGGGGCAGAGAGGAGGCTTTATGTTCCTTCGGCGGTTCGGAGTGAAGTGATCCACTGGGCCCACACCTTCAAACTCTCCTGTCACCCAGGCATCACCCGCTTGGTGAGTTGGTTGCAACGCTCGTTTTGGTGTCCGGGTCTTCAGAAGGACGTTACCAACTATGTCCGGGCCTGTCCCCAGTGCGCTACCGGCAAGTCCCAGAACTCTCCACCTGCAGGTCTACTCCAGCCCCTGCCGGTTCCGGGAAGGTCCTGGTCACACATCGCCCTTGACTTCGTCACCGGACTCCCTGTCTCTAACACCTATGACATGGTTCTGACCATTGTGGACAGATTCTCCAAGGCCGCTCATTTTGTGCCTCTTCAGGGTCTTCCTTCGGCGCGTGAGACGGCCGATCTCCTGGTCCAGCATGTCGTCAGGCTGCATGGGATTCCGCTGGACGTGGTCTCGGACCGGGGTCCGCAGTTTGTCTCCCAGGTTTGGAGGAGCTTCTGCAGCGCCTTGGGGGCTACAGTCAGTCTCTCTTCTGGTTATCACCCCCAGTCCAACGGGCAGTGCGAGCGCACGAACCAGGAGTTGGAGGCCGCCCTGTGCTGCGTAACATTGTCCAACCCTTCATCTTGGAGCTCCTACCTGACCTGGATGGAATACGCCCATAACTCGGCCCGGTCCACTGCTACTGGGGTGTCGCCTTTTCAAGCGTCCTTGGGGTACGACCCCCCTGTTTTCCCTGAGCAGGAGGGTGAGCTGGCCGTTCCTTCTATCCAGGCGCACATCAGGCGCTGCCAGAGCGTGTGGACCAAGACCAGAGACGCGCTTTTACGCACAGCGGCGCGCAACAGCTCCACCGCCAATCACCACAGAAGGCCGGCTCCTGCCTACCAGGTGGGTCAGCGGGTTTGGCTCTCCTCCCAGGACATCAGCCTAAAAGGTGAGAAGAAGAAGTTGGCACCGAGGTTCCTCGGCCCCTTCACCATCTCCAAGATTATCAACCCGGTGGCTGTGCGTTTGGCCCTCCCTTTGTGTGTGTCCCACTTTCCACGTCTCTAAGATCAAACCTGTCCTTTCCAATTCACTCTGCCCTCCTCCTAGGTCCTCTCCTGCGCCTAGGATGATCGACGGTGGCCCGGCGTGTTACTGCCATCCTGGACTCCTGGCGTCGGGGTCGTGGGCTGCAATATCTGGTGGATTGGGGAGGTTATGGTCCGGAGTGGAAATCCTGGGTGCGCTCTTCGTGGGTGTTGGATCGTGACCTCATCGCGGAGTTCCACTGGACACACCCAGGTAAGCCAGCGCCAGGATGCGCTGGTGGGGGGGGGAGTACTGCCATCACCCGCAGCTCACGGGCTTCCACCTCAGCTGCGCGCACACCTGCTCCTCGTTAGGCGCAGCTATTTATTCCATTCTGCCCTGAGCTGCAGCCTGGAGCCGTCTGTCTCCCTGTGTAGTCAACTCAGCAACTTCCTTCTCATCAGGCCTGCTGACGACTCTTCTGACACGTAAGCTGTCTATATTGCCTTACCTTCTCCCGTTCAGACTTCCCCTGTGCACAGGTGGATTCCTTGGCGGCGGACTCTCTCCCCCTCGTCACGCTGCTCCTCCACCTTGCTGCATCATCCCGGACGCACAGCAGGATGCTGTCTCCCAGGCTTGGAACTTGCCAACGTCAGCCACCGCGCCGCTACAAGTAAGCGCAGTACATCCTCACTCTCCTGTGTGGTTGCCCAGCTAATCCCTGCTCTCCTCTCTTATAGGGTTGCCTGGCCATATGGCGTACTGCTCTGTCCTGACTGCATCCTCCACCCACATCACACTCGTACCTCACATACACGCATCCATACACAAACATTGCTGTAAATAAAGCTTTCAAATCTGTCTGAGCCTGCGTGTGTGTTTCCTGGGCCGAACAATATGTCACTTCTGCCTGTTTCATCCTCATCCACCGGACTACACGGACAGCCCCGGATTGCTCCAGCACCGTAAGTTCATGTTTGTCTTTCACCCCGTGCCGACAGCAGCTCTGCAGCACTAGGCATTCCCCCCCTCGGGCTGTAGAGCATCCAGGTGGCGTCCCTGTATGGCTGGTAGCCCTAAGCCAGTCATTCCAACCCTCTGTGTTTATTAGCGTGACTCTTTTGCTGGACTTATTATTTGGGGTTGTCAATAAAGTGCACAAATCTACTCCTGCGTGTGGGTTTTTCATTCTGCCCTCTGTGTGCCGCGTAATGGCGCACGAGGGATCATAACACAGATAAGCACAGCTAAATCTGTGGCTTCAACAGCAATGAGTAGATCATGCACTGAAAGCTAAAGGATTGTCCGTGCAATTGGTGGTACAGACACAGGACAGACACCAAGGCAAGAGCCAGGTATGTTTTCACTTGTATGCATGTCACAGATCTGATGTTTTACCCCGAATTTAAAATGCCCAAACACGGTGTTGTGGTTCTTTGTGGGTCTGACTAGACTCTACGTCTGCTCTGAGGTAAATTTGAATATTGTGGTGGACACACATACGGGACCTGTTTTGTGACTCACATTTTAGGTCAGAACAAAGGCAGGGCAGCTCCCTTAGTGATTACAGGAAGCTGCAAGAATCTTAGCTTTGGTATGCAAGGCTTGAGACTGTGGGGGGTTTAATTAAAGGATTAAAGAGGGGATGCATTGGAGACAGTGGAAGTGATATCATGGAGAGAAAATGCATTGTGACTTTCTTTATAATGCAAGGTGGTTTGTGAGACATGTGACCTGTGAAGTGAAGAGTCCTGATATTTAAGGACGAGAGTTTACTGTGTGGATCTCTTTCTCTGCTTTGAGATGATGGTGTTGTGAATAAAGCTGACTTGAGAGAGAACTCTGCCTCGTCATTTTCACATCACCACACTGGTGACCCGAGACGTATCATGCAAGAGGAGAATTCCCCCGGGCCAGCCTCATCAGGAGCCCCCAGCCAAGCGAATGCCGCCACAGTCCAGCTACCAGACTTCTGGCAGAACAATCCTCGCTCCTGGTTCAACGCGGTTGAGGCGCAGTTCAACCTCCGGGGGATATCGGTAGACGCCACAAAATTCTACCATGTAGTCGCAAAGCTGGACAACAACACGGTCCAGCATGTGGAGAGCCTGATCGACCAGCCGCCGGACAGCGACAAATACGGCATGCTGAAGGCTGCACTCATCCAGCAATTCACCCCCTCGGCGGAGGAGCGAGCAGAGAGGCTCCTGGCACTGACGGAGTTGGAAAATGACATGCCCGCTAACCTGATGGAGAAGTTGTTGAGGTTGAAAGACTCTGACAACGATCACTTCATTTATCCTTTTTTTTTTTTTTTTTTCCCTTTGAAAGACAAAAGTAAAATAGAAAGATGTCTTTACCTTCTTTACATGTTTCAACTGCACTGCAGCCTTCATCAAAAGAGTCAGCTGATTGCTGCCAGGTGACATTTATCAGCTGATTTTCGTAGGCGGGGCCAGCTCAGCAGATCTGTCAGATCCACCGAGCCGGCCCCGCCTCCCGCCGTCAGATGGTCTCTGGAGAATGTGGTCCCAGGTGTGAGAAAGCATAAAGGCCCCCTCATCTCGGTTCATGGTGTCTTTTCCCCGCTTTCTGATCTCTATTGCCTCCTTGATCGAACGTTTGTGTCTGTTGCTCTCCGATCCAATAATTTTTGTGTTGTCCCAGTCCATGATGTGATTATTTCTTTTGCAGTGGTCCGATATAGCTGATTTTAATGTTTCTTGTTCTGCTTTTTCTTTTTGTGATCTTGTGAGTTGTCCTTGCGTTTCCTTCTCACATTCCTTTTGGTGTTCTTTTTTTCTTGTGGTGAATAATCTTCCGGTTTCTCCAATGTAGGTTTTGTTGCATGATCTGCATGATATTTCATATAATACATTGCATTTATTGTCTTGTTCTATTCTGTCCTTGGGGTGTACTAATAACTGTCTTAATTTTTTGTGTGGTTTGACTGCTGTGTTTATTTTGTATTTTTTCATGATCCTTTGAATTGGTTCCGTGATCCCTCGTATGTATGGTATAGTTATGGTGTCCTTGTTTTTGATTTCAGCTTTTGTTCTATGTCTTGTGTCCTGTTTATTTTCTTTGTTTTTGACTTGCTGTTTCCCTTTGTTTATGGCTCATACTGGATATTGGCAGCGTATAAGTGCATGTTTTATGTGGTTTTCCTCTTCCTGTCTGTCTTCTTGTTCCGTGATGATGGTGGCTCGTTCATATAATGTCCTGACGACTGATAGCTTGTGTGCTGTGGGGTGTTCCGATGTCCAAAGTAGGTATTGATCTGTGTGGGTTGGTTTCCTGTAGACTGTGATTTTTATGCTGCCGTCCTCGTTGTGGTGGATTTTCATGTCCAGAAAGGCTATGGTGCCATTTTCCTCCTCTTCATGTGTGAATTTTATGTTCCCCGTACTGTCTGTACTGTTCAGATGGTCAGTGAGTTCTTGGGTATGTCCTTTCCTTATTTTTTCCAGAATGTCATCTACGTATCTCTTCCAAAGGGTGGGTTTGCATATTGTGGGTGCTGTGTTGATGGCTTTATTTTCCAGATCCTCCATAAAAAAACTGCTCATGATGGCTGATAGTGGGTCTCCCATTGCAAATCCTTCTTTTTGTTTGTAGATTTTTCCTCTGAATTGAAAATAAGTGGATTTTTCAACAAACTGTAGTAATTTGGATATGTCATGGACTGTGAGGTTGGTGCGTCTTTTTAGGGTACTGTCCTTGTTGAGGCGTTCTTGCACTATATGTAGTGTGACGTCAATAGGAGTCTTTGTGAATAAAGAGATGACGTCATGTGAGATGAGGATCTCGTCTGATTCTATTTTTATGTCTTTGAGTTCTTGTGCCAGCTCTTTTGAATTTTTACAGTGAAAGTCTGATAGTCCAAGGAGGGGTTTGATGATTTCAGCTAGGGCTTTTGATAAGTTGTATGTGACTGATCCAATGCTGTCTATTATTGGCCGCAGTGGGATATCCTTTTTATGTATTTTCGGTGTTCCATAAATCCGAGGGGTGATGCTGGCTGTGGGGATCAGGTGATCATATGCGTCCTTTGTGATTTTATTGCTTTCTAATAGAGGTTTTAGAAGGGCTTTGAGCATTTTTTTCTTTTCTTCTGTCGGGTTTGTTTTAATGATTTCATATGTGTTACTGTCTGCCAACTGTTTTTCGTATGTTTCCGTGTCCAAAATTACTGTTGTTCTGCCTTTATCTGCTGGGAGTATTGTGATCGTTTTATCTGTCTTGAGTGAGTTTAATGCTTTTTCTTCTTTTCTTGTAACGTTGCTTTGTGGTAATTTGGCCGTTTTGAGGATTCCTGTGACTGCGTTCCGGAGTGCTGCTTTTTCTCCTTGGTCCTGGATTTTTTCGCATGCCAGTTCTGTTGCGAGGATGTATTCTTCATGGGGGATTCTGGCTGGTGTGATGGCGAAATTCAGTCCTCTGTTCAGCACTGTTTTCTCCGTGTCCGTGAGTGTGCGTTGTGATAGGTTTTTGACCCACTTATCGTTCTTTTCCGTGTGTGTTTGTCTTCGTCCGTTCTTTCTTTCTGTGAGTTTTTTTAATTTTTTCAGTTGGCGGTTTTTCGTTGTAATGAATTCTTGTTCGTGTGCGTGTTTCAGTTGTGCTTTTATCTGCTCCTGCGTCTTCTGGTCCGTCGGGTAGCGTTGCTTAAACATGTCCGTTTCCTCTTTGATTTGGTTGTTTATTTTGTCTACTTTATTTGCCGTTATTCTTATACGTTCTTTTATAAGGTCTTTCCGTGCTTTGTTGATGATTTTTTCTGCGTTCTTGGTCGGGATTGGATTTCTTATATTGAGGCTTTGGGGTGTGACCTCCTCATCTCTGCAACGGAGGTTGAATCGTAGGTGGTTTCTGAAGCGTGCCCGTGTTTTCTCCAATTTCTCCAGCCGGCAGAAGTCTTTAATGCAAACTTGTCCATAACTTCCACGTAATACGTCAAACAGGTTCATTTTGTCTTCTTTTAATTATTAATCCTTTTTTTTTTCCTTTGAAAGACAAAAGTAAAATAGAAAGATGTCTTTACCTTCTTTACATGTTTCAACTGCACTGCAGCCTTCATCAAAAGAGTCAGCTGATTGCTGCCAGGTGACATTTATCAGCTGATTTTCGTAGGCGGGGCCAGCTCAGCAGATCTGTCAGATCCACCGAGCCGGCCCCGGGCCGGCCCCGCCTCCTCCCCACCATCTGACGGCGGGAGGCGGGGCCGGCTCGGTGGATCTGACAGATCTGCTGAGCTGGCCCCGCCTACGAAAATCAGCTGATAAATGTCACCTGGCAGCAATCAGCTGACTCTTTTGATGAAGGCTGCAGTGCAGTTGAAACATGTAAAGAAGGTAAAGACATCTTTCTATTTTACTTTTGTCTTTCAAAGGAAAAAAAAAAGGATAAATAATTAAAAGAAGACAAAATGAACCTGTTTGACGTATTAACGATCACTTCATTTTCACCCACCTTTTCTTCAAGACTCTACCATCAGCAGCGAGAGCGACCCTGGCCAGTTCGCCACTGTTGGTCCAACAGGACTACCGTGCGCTGGGCCGAGAGGCGCAACGGATTGTCAACGCCACCAAGCGGTGCGCAGCCACGACCGCGGCAGCGGAACTCGGCGCGACGACCGGAGACGACAGGGGGCCAGAGGCAGCGGTGCCAGACTCACCGACGACAGCGGCAGCAGGGGCCAGGGAACGCGGATCGGACGTCCTTTGTTTCTATCATCACCGTTTTGTAGAGAGGGCACGCAAATGTGTACCACCGTGCCAGTTCATGTGTTCGGGAAACGCCAAGACCGGGGGTCGGTAGCAGCCGCGGCCCTCGGGGAAGAGAACAAGCTGCTCTACTTGTCGGACGCACGATCCGGGAGGCAGTTCCTCGTCGACACAGGCTCCCAGTTGAGTTTCATCACACCTTCCTACGCGGACAGACTAGCTGGTTCCGGAGGTCCCCGGGTGACGACAGCGAACGGCTCAGAGATTAAGACCTTTGGTGAGAAGACTCTGCTTCTGTCTCTACATGGCCATGCATTTGAGTGGACTTTTGTTGTAGCAGCAGTAAATTTCAATATGTTGGGGGCTGATTTTTTGTGCTCACATGGTTTGTTGGTTGATCTCACTAACAGGCGCCTGGTTAATGCACTTTCTTTTAATTCTATCCCCTGTACAGCGCGAGTGACCCCGCCAACAGCACAAGCCAACGTCACAGCTGCAAGCGGTAAGTTCCACACACTGCTCACTCAGTTCCCAGCACTCACGGTTCCCGCATTTTCGGCAACAGTCACTAAACACGGGGTGGAGCATTTTATTACCACTACCGGACCGCCCATTTTTGCAAAAGCTCGGCGCTTGGACGCAGTTAAACTGGCCATAGCGCGCGAGGAGTTTGCCAACCTGGAGAGGTTGGGCATTATCCGACGTTCAAACAGTCCTTGGGCTTCCCCGCGACACATGGTCCCGAAAGCTAACAGAGCATGGCGACCTTGGGGGGATTTCCGCCGGTTAAACGACGCTACAGCGCACGACCGCTACCCAATCCCACATATCCAAGATTTTTCCTTTCATTTGGCGGGGGCGCGTGTTTTTTCTAAAATAGACTTGGTCCGCGGTTACCATCAAGTCCCAGTGCGCGCTGAGGACATACCCAAAACAACGGTAATAACTCCGTTTGGCCTATTCGAATTTTTACGCATGCCATTCGAACTTAAAGGGGCTGCTCAGACGTTCCAACGCATGATGGACGCGGAGCTTCGCGATCTCCCTTTCGTGTTCGTTTACTTGGACAATATTTTAGTAGCCAGTGCGTCTGAAGACGAACACAAAAAAACACCTGGCCACAGTTTTCCGAAGGCTGGGAGATCACGGGTTAATAATCAATCCGGCGAAGTGTCAGTTCGGGGTGGAGCAGATCGATTTTTTGGGACACCGCGTCTCCCCCAAAGGAGCAGTTCCGCTTCCTGACAAAGTGCGCACGGTAGCAGATTTTCCCCAGCCGCAGACGGTCAGGGCGTTGCAGGAGTTTTTGGGAATGATGAATTTTTATAACCGTTTTCTCCCCCCGCGCGGCGCAACTCATGCAGCTGCTGTACGCCGCGCTCAAAAAAAAGAAACCCGCGGATAAGATTGAGTGGCCCCCGGAGTGGGACCAAGCGTTCTCGGAGGTGAAAGCAGCCTTGGCAAAGGCTGCGTTGTTGGCACACCCAGACCCAATGGCCCGCATAGCTCTCACCACTGACGCATCAGAGGTGGCCATAGGGGCGGTCGTGGAACAACATGTAGCCAGGGTTTTGCAGCCCCTCGCATTTTTCAGCAGGACCTTGCGCGATAGCGAACGTAAATACAGCGCATTCGACAGGGAGCTGCTGGCTCTCCATTTGGCCATCCGCCACTTTCAGTTCTGGCTAGAAGGACGCTCTTTCACCGCATTTGTTGACCACAAACCGCTAACATTTGCGATGACCAAGGTTTCTGAACTGTGGTCAGGCCGGCAGGAGAGACAGCTGGCCGTGATATCAGAGTTTACCACTGATATTCAGCATGTGGCGGGCAAACTCAATGTAGTGGCAGATTGCCTCTCGCGCGCCGTGGCGGCCCCAGTCAGCATAGGGGTAGATTATGCAGCCATGGCCGCGGAGCAGGTTGGTGACGCGGATGTGCGCGCGCTTCAGTCTGGACCAACAGGGTTAAAGCTGGAGAGCAGGGTGCTGCAAGACGGTATGCCCCCCCTAATCTGCGGTGTCTCCACGGGACGGCCGCGGCCAATAGTACCGGCCGCGTGGCGCCGCCGCGTTTTTGACTCGGTTCATTCCTTGGCGCACCCTGGAGTGCGTGCGTCGGTCAAAATGATAGGAGAGAAATTTGTGTGGCCGAGCCTCCGCAAACAAGTTAAGGAGTGGGCAGCAGCCTGCACGGTGTGTCAACGAGCCAAAGTACACAGGCACACAAGGGCTCCTTTGGAGCCGTTTCACATTCCGGCCAAGAGGTTCAATCACGTTCATGTGGACCTCGTGGGCCCCCTCCCGCTGTCACAAGGGTGCACTCACCTTCTGACAATGGTGGACTGCACCACGTGCTGGCCTGAAGTGGTCCCGCTGGCATCAACCACAGCCGAGGAGGTGGCGCGCGCGTTTTTAACAGCTTGGGTGGCGCGTTTCGGCGTTCCTTCAGACATTATGTCCGACAGAGGCCCTCAATTTGTGTCCGAGCTTTGGTCGACAATGGCCCGCAGCCTAGGTGTCACAATTCACCACACAACCGCATACAATCCGCAGGCTAACGTTATGCTAACGTTTTCATAGGTCATTGAAAGCGGCTCTCAGGGCGTCACTGATGGATGCAAATTGGATTGACAAGTTACCGTGGGTGTTATTGGGGTTGCGTTCTGCGCCTAAAGAGGACTTAGAAGCCTCCCCAGCGGAGCTCGTGTTTGCACAGCCACTCCGGCTGCCTGGGGAGTTTCTCCCAGATAACCCTGTGCCAGACGCCTCCCCGTCTCAGCTGTTGCAGAGCAACATAGAATCAAGCACGCTGCCTGGCCCCGCGCACCACAGTTTTCCGCGCGTTTTTGTGCCTAAAACTTTGAAGAATGCAGAGTTTGTTTTTGTTAGACACGATGCGCATCAAACCCCGCTGCGACCGCCTTATGACGTACCATTCAGAGTGCTAGAAACGGGGGACAAGCAGTTTTTACTAGATTTGGGGGGTAGGAAAGAGAAAATTGGCATAAACAGACTCAAACTTGCTTTTGTGGTGGCAGATGAGCAGGTGCTGTTGGCGAGGGCCCCGCGGCGAGGCAGACCACCGCGGGGGGCTTCGCAGAGTAATGTTTCCCCAGAACACCCACAGGTGCTGACAAAAGGTTTCCACCCCCAGACGGCAAACCCCCAGGACAGAGCCGCAGAGACGTTGAATCCCAGCTACAGCAGATACGGCAGGAGACTGAAGCCTATACAGCATGTGGACTGATGTGTATTGATATTATCACGGCATGCATGTGGTTATTCTCTTGTTGTTCTGTTTATTCTAAAATGCTGGGGGGCTTTGTGTGGTGGACACACATACGGGACCTGTTTTGTGACTCAAATTTTAGGTCAGAACAAAGGCAGGGCAGCTCGCTTAGTGATTACAGGAAGCTGCAAGAATCTTAGCTTTGGTATGCAAGGCTTGAGACTGTGGGGGGTTTAATTAAAGGATTAAAGAGGGGATGCATTGGAGACAGTGGAAGTGATATCATGGAGAGAAAATGCATTGTGACTTTCTTTATAATGCAAGGTCGTTTGTGAGACATGTGACCTGTGAAGTGAAGAGTCCTGATATTTAAGGACGAGAGTTTACTGTGTGGATCTCTTTCTCTGCTTTGAGATGATGGTGTTGTGAATAAAGCTGACTTGAGAGAGAACTCTGCCTCGTCATTTTCACATCATCACAATATGTCCAACATATTTTAACAAAATGCAGCCAACTTTATTGCGGTGGAGACTTTGATATTATCTCAGAGCTTTTATTTGTTTACAGCATTAGCATTTTAGCAGCGGAGCTAACTAACAGAGCTACAGGCCACTTTTTAAGGTCATCTTCTCACCCCTCCATAGTCGTGGGATATGGTATGATTATATTACCGGTACTGTTTTTGAGGTGCAAAAGGCCATGTTCCTGCATTTTTGATGCCAAAGTCATTGCTTTTTTTTTTTAACAAGGAACAGTGTCCCATTTCAGTGACAATACGTCCTAAACTAGTACCGGAAGTTGCTACCATAATTCATGCAAGGCATCATGGGGCCTAGGAATAAGTGGATAAAACTACAAGTGCTGAAATTATCTGAGACTTGACTGCAAAACACATATGTGTACTATACATTAAAACAAATTTGGAACACTTTTAAAAACGCTATTTTAAATCCCCCACTACTCCACTCTTGCTGACTGAAAACACTACTTCAGCCAAAACTGGAAGTTGTGCCCATAATCGTTTCTACTGCAGTGCCAGCACGAATAAGGTGGCTACTGACATGACAGTCTGGATTTACAACTTCCTGTCACGTGGTCTGGAAATTGGTTTGTGGTCTTCTGAACAAATAATGAGGAAGGGTGGAGCTTGCTTTATTCATGTATGAATGGGAACAAAAGTGAGTGAGACTAGTTACCGTGTTTCATGTGTTTGTTCAAAAATGAAAATAGAGAAAACAAATTGGCGAGAACAGAAAAGCAGAGCAAATTTGATCGTTTTTTCAATGTTTAATTTGAAACGAAACAATGAATTTTTGAACGAAAATAACAAATAGCCTCAGTTTTTCCCTTTTACAGTTTTTTTCATGTGGTTGAAAAACAGATTATCCAAAGGAACCCAGACCTCTGAAGATGTTGGTGTCGTGGTGGCAGATGGAGCCTGGAAGAGTGGATCCTCCTCCTCAGCTTTTATGGACTTTCATTTGTTTTAGCCCACTTTTAGTTTTTACCTTACGTTTTTAAGTTAATATTCCATTTTAGCTTTTATCTTATTTTAGTTTCTTAGATAGTTTTAATTGTTAGGTTTTAGTTTAGGCTTTTTATTTTAGTGGGCATTTATTTGTACATATTTTTATGGAAATAAATTCCTTTGGACACATTTTTAAGTTTTTTCCTTTTATTGGTACCTGTGACTCTTCTGGTTTTTAAAGAACCTAGAAAGTTTTGGTTTAACTACCCTCGACCTGCTTTTACAATTCCAATGGCTCCACTTTCATTTTCACCTTTTTTATCCTGTGAAAATATGAATGTAAAATAATTCTGTTGACACGTCATTTGGAGTTTACTGGCAATGAGAATGCCGACCTTCTTCCTTAAGTTTCTATTATCACTACACGCTGCGCAGTCAAGAACAGGAAGTGCACATGTGGTTTAAGAGAGCAGCATCGACTCTCAGAACAGGTTTCTGAAAACACTGTAGAGGTGAAGATCATGATAGTCCCTCTGCTGGTCCTCTTTGTCCTTTTAACAGGTAAGGGAATAAAAGTCGCAGTTTGACATAGTTTGTCTGGTTTATGACAAAAATACAGTCAGGAGCCAGAAGAGATCCATTCCAAATATAAAATAACAGACTATATGAGGTACACGCTAATGCAGCTGAATTAATAATAATTGTTAAAAAAAAAGTTAAGTTTTATATTCTTAATTCATTGCACAAAGTGAGTTATTTCAAGCCTTTTTAGTTTTGAATTTTGATGGTTATCTCTTAGCTCTTTGAATTATATTATGATTAATTATTCTATTTTTTAATGCACTGATTAGAAGCAGAAACATAAGCGTGAGTAAAACTGAAAATTCTTAATTAATGAGTGCAAATACTAAAATATGTAATTTAAGTGTATATTTTACATATTCTCATTGTGCAGGATGACCAGTACTAACAAGATGTAAGATTATATTATCTTGCATCAGCCAGTAATTATGTAGTGTAATTTTTTTTGTGTTGTAATGTATTTTGTGCTTTTATCACTATAATATCTAGTCTATAATATTTTTTTCATGTTTTGTTGATGTTATATTTACATGCTTTAATCTATAAAGTCGCTTGATCTTGGCAAGATGTACAGCACTTCCCCATTTTTTGTTTGCTTGTTTTTAGATCTGCATTTGATTTATTGGAATTTACATATACAATTAACAGGACCTGGTCTTGCGAATGCCAGAGTGTTACCTTGATAAGTTGTGAGTTTGCAATCTGGGGGTATTATGCCAAAAAAATAGCTATATGGGAACTGGGGATTATTTCTTGTTTGCAGATATATGAAAAGACCTCAAATATACTGTACTGTAGATTCCCCCAAAATTTGTGAGAGCGGGGCACAGCCAGAACATGTGTCTTATTGAGGCTGGGGCATGGCTACATCTTGGGCAGCTAGGGTCAATAGTGGGAAAGATCTTAGCAAGCTTATCCTTTGAATAGTGGAGACGGTGAAGCACCTTAAATTGAATAAGCCAGTGACAGACACACAACGAAGAAGTATGTATGCGTGTCAGACTTTCACTCCACTGCCCTTCAGAGAATTTTATCCCTAAATCTTTTTCCCATTCTGCTTTTGTTTTATCCCATGATATCGCCACTAAATTTTGTATAATCCCATAAATAGTAGAAATACGTTTCTTGGCCCAAGGATCCAAATCTAGGATTTCATCTAGTTGATTAGTCGGTATCAACAAAGGAAAAGAGGGAAACACTTTTTTTTTTTTTTTTTACAAAACTACGAATTTGAAGATATCTAAAAAAGTGGGATCTAGGTATGTCGTAATCTTTTGTGAGTATATTAAAAGAAGAAAAAGTGTTTCCCAGGAATAAATCCTTTAAAAAAAACCTAATCCCTGTCTACGCCAGAGGCGAAAAGCATCATCAAGCACAGAGGGTGTAAAAAACTGATTATTTGCTATTGGGCAGAGCGTGCTAGCCTGAACTAACTTGAAGTGAACCCCGACTTCTTCTCTTTTTCATTGTGCAACAGTTGTATTAAAAGTTGCTTTTACTTCACATTTTGCTCCAACTCCATCACAGTCTGCTTTTGTCCGTCACTATTTCATAAATAAAAACACACAACGAACACATATCACGACAAACTTCAGGTGAAACCCGTTTTGGCAATAAAACAAAGCATTTCACACAACACACAAGAAAAAATTGCCGATCACTGCATTGGCAATGGACGTCGGTAATGGTGTCGACGTGATAATGGTGTCGACGTGCATAAATTCCGCTTTAGAAAATGCGTAGAATACAGAGGGGAAAAAAAGCATTTTTCTGTCTAGTGGATGCATGTGTTACTGATGACTGCAGTTTCATGTTGGCAGACACAAGGAAAATAGTGCAAGCAGAGCCTTCTAGTGGTTGTGAAAGTAATTACATGCAGAGAGACCTCAGAGCGGTGAAAAGTGGTGAATACTGCCAAACATTATTGGAGTTTTGTCAGGGTTTGTAAAAGGTTGCACAACAGTTCGCCAACAGTTTTTACAGTCACACAATTTTTCTTCTTACAGGTTCAAAAATTTAAACATTCATGGGCCTTCACCGCTCTATAAAATACATGCTTAATCGCGTGGCACACTCAGAGCAAAAGAACCACATTTTGGAGGAGTTCATGGCTGCATAACACCACTGGTTTGACTAGCTGAGGGTTATAATTTAAATCTGTACAGCCGTGATTTATTTGTGTGTTTGGGTTATATTACCTATATAACCACAATTCTTCATATTGCTGTAGAAAAGTGATCCGACTTAACGCTGAGTAGTGAGTCTGTCTTCATTGGTTACAGAAAAATATAGGAAGAGTTGTCCACACCAAGCACAATATGAAGTTATAGCTTCACCGATCTTTGCCTTGAAATGATCGTCCATCCATCCATCTTCTTCCGCTTAATCCTTTTGAGGTCGTGGGGGGCTGGAGCCTATCCCAGCATCTTTGGGTGAGAGGCAGAGTACACCGTGGACAGATCACCGGTCCATTGTTTGATAAATGAGGGCCAGTTTGTTTTCCTGTGATATTTTTGGTGTGCTGTGCGGCTACTGTACGATGCAGTTATATTCACCAACACACAAAAATTGTTCCATTACACTTTTCTGCAGGGATGCCTTCCATGACACCGAAGGAAATAAAGATCCTGGCAGGTGACATGGTGGCACTGCCCTGCCAGGGCTGTGAGGAGCTGTGGAGAATTGGAACAAAACATGAGAGGCATGTGTACAACAACATGTCAGCAGCAGAGCAGAGGAGGATGGGTGTGGTGGTTCTGAAACAAAACCTTGTGATACTCAATGCATCTGTGAACCATGAGGGGAATTATTCATGCTCTTCCCTGTAAGATCAAATCATTCTGAAACAATTTACCACGATAGCCTGATATCTAAAATTACTTTCTGTGCCATGTAGATTCTACATTTTTTTAAAGTTATTTGCTCATGTATGTACATTTTCCATTAGCCAGTCATGCTGTCATGAATCCGGGGTTGGAGGCTAAACCCGATTCTGACTTATTGTTATGCTTTGGCCTAGTTTTCCTCCTGACAGCTCTGGCACGCCCCCTCCTCCTGTTAAGTACCGCCAGCTGCACTGTCACCGGTGTTCACACATATACACACACCACACGCACACACACACATGCACACGCTTCATTCATTCCCATTCACACGCTCTTACGTGCTCTCTCACACACCTGGTGTCAATCAGTTCTGCCCACGCATTCTCACACCGGCAATCTCTTTCCTTGTTAGCTTCAGGAGTATATGTTTGCCGCTTCTGAGGAGGGAGATTGTCGAGGCATTCGCATCCATACATGGCAGCCAGTTCTCCCTGTATGAGTATCACTCCCTGTGTTCTACTCAGCCTGACATTTAAGACGATCCATTCTTTGGTGTTTCGGCTATCCTGCTTCTCTGCCTCTTCCTCCAGACTGCACGTTCCGCCCCAGATTTGCTCCAGTCTTGTAAGTGTCTTGTTCACCTTCTCTCTTGTGCTAAGCAGCCCTGCAGCGCTAGGCTGATCGCCTTTCCTGTTTTTGTGTGTAATGCAGCCCTGCAGCACTAGGTTCTCTATTGACCAGGCTGTAGAGCATCTGGCTGGCGCCCTGTATGTTTGGTGGCCTAACCTTATCATTGCATCCCTCTGTATTTTTGTGGTGGAACTGAACTTGTGATTTTGTGAACTTTAATAAATATGACACTCTCTACTCCTGCGATTGGGTTTTCCATTCTCTCCCTCGTGCGCCGTGTTATAGCGCACAGGGGTTTGTGACACATGCAGTAAATTACCTGTTTGCAGGAGGCGTAGATTACATGCCTAAATTTAGAATAAGAATTGATGTAATAAGTACTGGATCTTTAAAACTTTCTTGAGTTATATATGACTTTTCTACAGATACTGCCAAGTAATGTCTCTGCTTCTGGATGTAGAAACAACACCAACGTTTTTTTTCTTTAATGAAATGACAGGAATGGCAGCAGCCAGTGCTTCTTCAACCTGAGGGTGTACACACCACAGTCTGAAGAGTATGAAGAGGAGATCATGCTTATGCATTGTTTCACACGGGAATCCTGTGAATTGCATTGTCAGGAAAAGTCCCTTGAAAAAATATTTGAGAATACAAATACTATATGCCACAAGGTATTAAAACACACAGATTACTCCATGTCAGTGACTTTTAGTTGTATTACAGGAATCTGCACAAGATTGTTCTAGGGCTGGGCGATATACTGAATATATTCGTTGTATCGCTACATTTGGCCACCCACTATACATAAAATGGTTGTTTTGTGCATGTTTGAGTATTTGTCACGTTAATATGAACAGCGACTGCATGCTCTCCCCAGCTGCCGCTCCTGTACACTACAGCTGTGCCACAGCAACCCCCTTATAACGCAATCCATTTATTTGAGCTGTATTGCCTAGCCCTAGATTGTTCCTTTGTAGCTACATGTATATTTATTCAGAATTTTTTTCTTTTCTATACTAAAAGGTAAAGTTTTTCTTTGACTTTTTATTTTAACTGTCCAGGAGGATAATGAGGCAGTGTCAGCTCAATGTTATTCTTCAAACATTGACATGAAGGATAGTGGTACCTACACCTGTATCCAGTCTTACAAGTATGAAGGTCAACTATATAAAAAGACCATTAGAACTAGGCTTAAAGTTCACAAAACTGGTAAGACAAAAACTCTTTTTGAGACATTTTTAATCACCTTGGTTCAGATGGTGGTAATAATGCATTCTGTTTTCACAGTCGATCCTCCAGTAACTGCAACAATTATCAAGCCACATAATAATTCAGTGGTTGAAGTTGAGTTGGGTGAGCTGCAGCAACTGTAGGTACACATACAAACATTTGTCTGTACCGTTATGCTGAATTATTCTATGAATGTTTTAGGTTCAAAAAAGGAGATCCCTTGTCTAGCTAGCCCATGTTCTGCAGTGCTGCACTGGCTGAGTGGCAACTCATTTGTGGATACAGTTGAGAGCTCATCAATTTTCTACAAGGAGGAATGGTGAGTATATGATCAATGTGTGTCTCAGTATGGACAAATTAGAGAGTTTATTTTCATGTAATACACTGTCCTAAGTAGTGAATTGATTTCTAGATGGAACTGTTGTCTCAAACAGAAATAGCAGTTATGCACTTACATGAAATTTTCAGCGTCAACTGCAATTGACAATAAAATTATTGAGGCAATTCTTCAACAGAAAATAACCATATAAAACCTTTTTTATAAGTAGAAACTATGCCTCATATTCAGTTCTTTAATAAGAATACCTGTTATCATCCAATAAAATATGCAGCTTACCACATTCCTACAATTGGTATTAATGAATGGTCTGTCCTGATTATTGTTTTTCATATTAGCACAATAGTTTAGCATCCTTCTGAACACTAGATAGGCCAGGGTCACCAACTAAAACTGCAAGAGGTCCGATAAGTCGGTCCTCCTCCCCAGCTGAGGTCCACATTAGGTGTGGGAATCTTTAGGCACCTCATGTTTCGATTATGATTCAGAGGCTCCGATTTGATTCTAAACCAATTATTGATGCATCTTCATGCATTTTTTTTCTGTCTATTCAGGAGTTTTCCCTCCAACTGCGCGACAACTTAGTACTTTTAAAGAAAAGTATTTGCAATGACCTATGAATTTACTGCCAGTATCTTTAAATTAAAGAAATGGAAGAGAAATGTGTCATGTCATATGGACAAATGTATCTTAAAATGTGGTTTTAAGAAAAGTCATCTTTTCATGGACATTCTTTCAAAAGACCACTGCTGTCTCCAGGTAGGCCAGTGTCATTTAACTTGCTTTCACGCAATATTTCATTAAATTCATGTTTCAGATGCGTTTAGTTCTGTATTAATTTTTTAACAAAAGAAATCAAATGAATTATTTGCCCAGTGTCATGAATTGCCCCTTGGGGCAGAGAGGAGAGACCCACGCGCTGGACTGCAGTTGTGATATTGATTAAGAAAAACCAAAGTCCTCACAGAATACAAATCAAGAAGTCCAAAAAGTGCACAAACCAAAACTTACGAGCAACTGGGAGAAAACAGGATACTAACGTCAGGATGGGAACAGGGTACTGGCGAAAATGATTCTTAAGACACCAGCAAAGAGAAAAGAAATAACCGCCCTTAAATAGAGCCAAAAATAATTGAACAGAAATTATAACTGGTGTGAATCACGTGAACGGGCTGGGGAAGAAGATAACAATCAGCTGTGAGTCATGAGGAGAGAGGAGGAGCCTAAAAAAAGACAAAAAAAATAATTCTATACTACAGAATTGCTTGGACAGGTTTTTTGTTTTTTTTTTGTTTGTTTTTTTAATTTCAACAGTAAACTCTTTTCCAGCATGGAGCTATAAGTCCATGATTACAGGAAGAGGGGAGGTGGAACTTTTCATGTTCAGTAACACAGAGTTTTTACGTGATGTCAGAGGCTACAAAAAGGACCTCCATAACCAGCACGGGCCCAACGGGATTACGGTCGTGGGGGATGCGACTTCACCCCTGCATCCCAGCATGGAATACTCTCAGCAGAATCGGAGGCAGGATCACCATGGTAGATGCATTAAATTTCACAATCGCACTTCATTTTGTGATACAGACCGGGAACGAAGCATCTCTGTCCGCATGGGTATCCTGGCCTGTGTGTGTGATGCCCGCAGTGAACCGTGATTAGATTCTCTGCAAGGAGTGAGTGTCGCTGGGACAGCAGAGAGTGGAGAGCACCCGAGGGCTCACACCATAAACTGTTCAGGCGGCCGCCAATACAGCGTTTCATTTCTGCTTTTTTCTTTCGCCAAAACAAAAGCCTCCCTTTTCCCCAAAATGTATCAAAAGACTTTGGGGTCCGGATCCAGACCGGAGTCCGCCAGTTGGTGACCCCTGAGATAGGCAGTTCTTTTGGAAAATAAAATAAAATAGGGAGATAGAAAGACAGATGGGGGTGGGGGGGGGATACATCAGGTTGTAGTGTAGTGCTATCTGTCAGCAGCTGTGCAGCGATTTCTGTAGGTGGAGCAGTAATAAACATCACTGGTGTTAAAGAAATATTCACTGTTTCCACCACAAGGCAGCTTTTACAGTAATTTTAATCTTTCATTATCCCCTGACTGACCACTGTGAGCATAGACCAAAGGGGGATTGTGTTATGGGACGGTCTGTCCATCTGTCTGTCCCACTTTTGTGAAATCAACTCCTCCTACAGTTTTGTTTCAATCGTTTTGAAACTTGGTACCAGGTTTTGATATACACTGATAATGTGCATATTGCAATTTGGCTTCAATCAGATGATTTTTGCAGGAATTACAGACCTTAGGCACTTTTCCACAAGTATCACCTTAGCTTTACTTACTTTTACTTTACTCAGTTTCTCGCTCTTTCCACAGTACCCTACACGCTTTAACCGATACGATTTTCGTGACAGTTTAGGGGCAGGGGACAAGCGAGAAAAAGCGAGGTGTGATTTTTCGTCAATCGACTGCTAGCCGCTGATTGGTCAGCGCGTAACGTCACAGAGAGAGCGTCCGTTTTCAGTTTTCTGTTGAAGCTGCACGACCGCCATTTGTAATCGGTCACGGAGTGAATATCAGAATCAGAATCAGAATCAGAATCAGGTTTATTGCCATTGTTCATGTAGTACACAAACTAGGAATTTGTCTCGGTGCAATGCTGCAACATTAAACATGATAAGATAAAAGAAATAAACTATACATGCAATAAAGTGTAGAATAAGAGTAAGTGATACTGGTCAGCAGTTAAAATATATTAGCGAGCAGCAGATACTGTGGAGAACTATATAGTGTAGTCGGTAATGCAGGAAGAAAACAGTGATGATTGACATGAGTCTGGTTGAGCTGCTGTACATAGTGCACGAGAGTCAATAAGTCACTTAGTGTTCAGCAGTCTGATGGCAGAGGGGAAGAAGCTGTTCATGTGACGGGAGGTTTTAGTCTGGATGGACCGAAGTCTTCTACCAGAGGGGAGGGGGGCAAACAGTACGTGACCAGGGTGTGAGGGATCGGCTATGATCCGGCCAGCACGCCTCCGGGTCCTGGAGATGTACAGATCCTGGAGAGATGGGAGCTTGCAGCCGATCACCTTCTCAGCAGTGCGCACGACGCGCTGCAGCCTTAGTCTGTCCCTGGCAGTGGCTCCTGCATACCACACGGTTATGGAGGTGGTGAGGATGGACTCGATGATGGCTGTGTAGAACTGCACTAACATCTTGGTGGGTAGCTTGAGCTTCCTCAGCTGCCGCAGGAATATGATATTAATAGAGACAGCGTTGTAGGTTAGGTTTTGCGGAAATCTACACCGTGGTCCAACGAAGAGGTGCGGGGTTTTCTCTGCTTGCTGGCAGATCCACAGTCAGAAGAGTGATCCGGACCCTACAGATGACTGCGCAGAATAGAACCGTACTACTGACAAGCTGAATACGAAGTTGAGAGAACCATCCATGGTGAGTGATTTGTAATATTGTGCATCTGTTTGCTTATTTATCCTGTTGGTGGTAAGCTCACTTTTGAGCCATACAGCCCCGTTCTGTGCTTGCTAACTCGTTGTAGCTAACGAATTTTGGCTAGTAGCTAGATAATACCCACTGTTGATTCACGCTTGTTTTCTCCTAAACATTTGCTTGTAAGAGCAATACGATGAAATATATCAATCCTGGTTATAGTCCTGGTTTTTGTTTTGCATTAAATTGTGTGCAATTTAATGCTAGAATGTGTTTCCACATGCCAGGGGTTAGCTTCCCTGTTTATATTGAATACTGTTGAGATCACAGAAGCCGAAATCTCAACAATATAAAAGGGCTTTTTCAAACCAGTGATTTATAAAGTCATTCATATAATTTTCTAAAGCGTCGGAAAGAGAAATCCATATATTATATCATTCATTACACAGACCATGATATATTTCAAGCATTTATTTATTTTAATTTGGGTGATTATGGCTTATAGCCCCTGAAAACCCCAAATTCCATTTGGCAAAAAATTAGAATATTACATAAACTTTAAAAAATAGTTTTTAAATAGAAATGTGGGCCGATGAGGTGTTGGTTAATATGGGCTGTAGCCATAATCATCAATATTAAAATAAACACTTTCAATATATCACTGTCCCTGTAATGAATCTATATATGGGTTTCACTTTCTGAAATGAGTGACAAAAATATTGAACTTTTTCATGATATTCTAATTTTTGAGATGTGCCTGTATAAGTGTTGAACTTGCTTGAAAAAACTAAACACCATCCATTTCTATTGTTCGTCTAGGCAGGAGGGAATCAGCCGCTCAACAACGGACGTCGCCACTGTGGAAAGTACTGAAATCCTTTGCTTTTATAGGTAAGTGTCAAAACCAAATTAGCACAATTTCCACTTAATGTAAAAGGGACTGAACTGAGATTTATTTGATTGTGTGAGTATTAATTACAGAATAACTGAAAAAGACTGGCGCATCAACTGTAAAATAAACCACTTGTTAATGTATTTGTCAGATCACTTGTGTGATCCTTTGTGAGTTATGTTCATAACTGTATCTTTTGGGGAATGGCAGTTGTTCAGTCATCAATATAGTTTAGTTTATATGTGTAGTTTATACTCTATCATCAATAAAGTCATGCAGTAACAGGACACATTACAAATATTTGAGACCCATTGTAGTGCTTCCTTTTATATTTTAGCAATGCAAGTACAAAACACCACCCACACTTGAAGCCAGTGCAAGAAGAGACACTTTTACATTCCAGACAAACTTTTATTGATAAAAACTCCATATTTTGACTGAGCGACTCCATAATCTGTGATGCACACCTTCAGTTAAAGTACTAGATTCCATTCCACTGAATGTATTAATTCATTCTGATTGCTGAGGCCACAGTAAAAGCAGATGATTTTAAATGCAACCCAGCCCTTGTAAAATCGACTTTACATCAGTGCAGCTATATGAAAATTGTGGTTAAATACAACAACGAAGTACTTTATTGTCACATTGGAATCGGAATCGCTGCTGTTTGGTTTTTCTTTTGAATTCTTGGATGGAATATGGGTGGGCAATATAAGCTGCATCTTCAGCCATCACCCATTTCAGATAACCTATGTTGAACTGTGTAATCAGAGGAGTTATTGTTTAATTCGACCTTATTAAATTTTTTCCCCCTTTGTTATATTATTGTATTTTCTTTAAATCTATCCGAAATAAAGATTCATTCATTCACATTCCACCACTGGCTTTTAGTAACAAGTGTATTTCCCAAATATGTTTTAAACTTCATTTATTTAACCTCCACACATTTCTGTCTTTTGTCAAGGCAAGAGGTAAACGATCGATCCACCCCAAACTGGACCTTGCGTCACTATTTACAGAGATGCAGGCCTAAGATCTGCTGATCTGAGACCAGTGTGAGCTGCACATCCCAGCTGCTGAGTGACCCAGTCTGACAGTTTGAGTTTTGCACATTCTGAATAATCTGGAATTTGCTGCTGATTGTAATAAACAATTTAGTGACTTATGTGTTTGCATCATGATTTCTATTTTTGTCTTTTAACACACTGGTGGGGAAAGAGTCAATAGTACAAACCATTAATGGGTGACCTTGAAAATAATGACTCATTTTTAAGACATTTATGTCACATGGTGGTAACCTTCACATATAAAAAAGAGACATCTGCAAAAACTTCAGAGGTTTGTCAGTGCAATACTACATGAATGCATGTATAGTACATTGTTGATGCAGAGAATATATATTTCTACAGTATATGTATCGAGTAAATCAAGCATTTTCCATGTAACCTTGTGACTGCATTATTTTAATTGCTTTTAATGCTAGATCAAGTTTGTTTTGGCCTAAAATGCATCATAACTGTCAAATACATCTTATTATACCAAACTCAGTAATGTTTACTTTTGAATATACATTTTGTGGCTAATATAGTTATTAACCTGGCGATCGAGTTGTGTCAGCTGATCATTTTTTGCTATGACAACATCTCAGACTCAGTGCAGCTGAAGCAGGTATGTCCATGATGTCTCAACAGTCCAGGATTTTCACGCAGATCAGAGCAATTTTTTTTCCCACAATATTTTTATTGAACCTTTTTTTTTTTTTACAAACAGCACACACAGTCAGACACTAACACAAAAGTAATTTAAAAACTAAACAATAAAATGACAAAAAAAGGTTAAAAAACAGAAACCATTAACAAAAACAAGTCAACAATGTTCCTCTGTTTAGGTAATCTATTACATTAGAATACATAATATACATTCACCAGCTTGGAATTTGCAAGGTCCACACATATCATTCACCTTCTTCAGAAGTTACGTTTACTTAATTTACATAATCAATGAAAGGTCTCCATATATTCTCAAACACATTTCCTTTGATTTCAGTATGTATGTTATTCTTTCTAGTGGAAACCAAAAGTGAGTTGGTTGTAGTCATTTTTCTAAGGTGTTTTGACGTGTAATTACCCATCCCTGAACACATATGCCTTATAAATATCAAGAGATGGGAAAATGATACTCAAATGACACTCAACATGCAAAATGGTGCTACAGTTGGATTGCCTTTCTTTAAAATTTTTAAAGTTATTTTGTAAGTAAAAGTGGGCTAGGATTAACTGGAAATATAACAAGTTTCCACATATAATTCCAAGGTCAATTGGCAATTCAATCAAACCAAAAAGGAGTTGTTCAGCTGCTGCATTTTTCTGCAGTCATTTTCTACGGTGTTTTAGAGTGTAATTTCCCATCCCTGAATACATATCCCTTAAAAAGAACTATCAATGGGAAAATGACACACAAAAACAAGAATTTTACTACAGTTGAATTGGCTTTTTTTAAAGTAATTTAAATTATTTTGTACATAAAATAGGGCTATGATTAATTGGAAATATAACAAGTATCCACATATAAGTTCTTCATATAAGTTATAAGGAAGTTCTGCAACCACTGTGTGCTTGAGAAGCTGGGGACAACATTCTCCCACCACTGCGAGTTACGGTTTACTGCCCAGGTCCATGGTCTGCAGCGTTGATTTTGCAACAACGCAGCCAACTAGAACACACACACAGCATACATATTAATACTGATAACCTGGCGACATCAAAATGCTGTACACAACAATGACATGATGATAAAATGACAATAGAAAGCATTAAATTACCAAAAACTTTTTCCTCGTGTGCTTGATGTGCCTGATATGCTGGGTAATTAAGCTATCTGCTTCATATTCCCCAATGGCAACAACGAGTCTCTGGTACTGCTCCAACGTGTGTTCTGTCAATGCACGTCGTCTTCTCCTGTAAAAATCTCTTCTCCGCTTAAAAACATTCATTGTGTTCAAAAGCCAGAGAAGAACCAACGTGGAAATCCTCCGCTCGTAATCCGCCATTTTCTTTGTTGTGAAGACGTCGGTCGCCGGAGATGACGTCAGCAGAGTATGGGGCCGCCTCAATCCCGCCCACTACAGAGTTTACGCGGCTTTACAGGGTTGTAATGGGTCAACAACCCAGGGAGAAAGAAGTAGTGGAGAATCGAAACAAGTAAAAAAGAACTGTGACTATGGAAAAGAGCCACTTGAGGTTAAGGCCAGAGGTCAGTCTTTCCCTAAATCTTGTAAATGTGAAGACTGCTGAAAGAAGTCATGTAGGCTTTTCAAATCCATACTGTAGTTGTCTCTAAGACAAATGGACGGCTTACGCCCTGACCTAACTATGGGTTTGGGGTCACAAGGTCAAAGGTCAAAGTTAGCATTTTCTATGCCCTCTTACTATAGAAGCTCTCTAGGGTCACAAAACTTGGTACACAGGATCTTGACCAACTATGGGTTGTATACAACAATTTTTGTTGTATATTCATGGATGATAGGCTTATCATAATTTGGTTCTGCCCCAATAATTATATAGAAAAGTTGAAGACTGTTCTCCTTCAGTGATATTCTGAGATCTTCAAAGAAAACGGAGACAGGGGATATTGCACTCCTCTCAGAGTGCTCTTTTTTTCTCTTGTCACAGTGAAATTTTGAAATTAGGATAGTAACAAAGCTGTATGAAGTAAAGACTTGCTGAGCTGAAATGAAAGTGCAAATATGTCATTTTTTTCTCCATCATATTGCAATGTAGTAATATGCTGATAAAATCATAATTCAGTAATTGTTTTCAGTTAAGTTTTCTCATTTCTAATGTTCTCTTTCATGTAAATGGTGGTCCATTCTCCTCTTCGCACTGTGGTATACATTAATTTACTGTTGTGGAGGAATAAGTTCAGGCGAGATCAGACAAGCTGGAAGGTTGCAAAGTTTTATTTCCTCCAACATAATGAGACGCACTTGTAGTGCTGTGCACTACTGTGCTGCTGTGCTGTGTTGCTGAGGCATGTATTGTCAGCTCTTTTATATGTTATACAAACAGAGAGAATGCATGGCACATTAGCATATTGATATACATATCAGTCAATACATATGATTAGCCTGACCAACTGGCACCCGGACGTCTTCTCCTTAATCTGGGGATGTATGGGGGGGGGTCATGACCCCCCCCCCCCACCCCGTCGTTTAGGCTCCAACTCCGGTAGAACTGTTGGTGGGCATGTCAGTCCATGGGGGGGATGGGGGAGAGGTGGAAAAAAACAGTGTGCTCTGCTTCGGTTTCCAGCACGTTGAACAGCCATGGATCATGGGCGCACGGGCCGGTTCGCGTTGTGCGTAATGGAACCATACGGCAATCGGCCGGCTTTAGGGAGTGAGGGGCGGGAAGAGTGCTGTGGAGGAGGAGGGGGAGAGGTGGGAGTAAGTGAGTGCTGGCCCGGGACGTCAAAAGTGTCTGGGTCACGCAAAAATTGCGTGTGAATCCGCTATGGTGAGGGATTTTCCCGGTCACCCTGGCGGTGATCCACAGTGGCTGTGAAAAAAAAAATTGAGTCTCTGACTCCTCTCACGGCTCGGTCCAGCGAGGATGTGGAGAAAGCGAATGGCCAAATTCCCCGAGGATGCGTAGCGGCTGTGAAACAACTGCAGCTGTGTGAGGGACTTGGCGGTTTGGCTTTTAGGTGCAGAAGCAGCCCTAAAGCCATTGGGGACAGCAATCGGCTAAATTCTCCTTGTGCTCCGTGTCTGAGAAACCCATACAAAGTCCTGTGTGCGGGCTGCACATCTGCTTCAGGTGCGTAAGCAGCCCTGAAGGTTGCGAGGCTGGCAATCGGCCGTGTTTCTCGGGCATGTGCAGCGGCGGAGGATGCTGTATCGGACTGTGGAGCCGGCTTGACCCTGTGCATGGCGCGTGCGTGGCGCAGTGACCACTTAGCTGGCAGTTGCGCTGTCCTCGTAATCCTGCGGTGTGTGGGGGGGGGGGCTTCTGTGTGCGGGAGGTCGGCTGCCGTGAGTTGAGTCAGATTCAAGGAGATTGGCGGAAATCAACGCAGTCAGCGCCAATGTCCTTCCCCATTCAGGCTGCTTCCTTCGGCTCGCTCGTGTCACCAACACGCACCATGAACGGTGTTGATCCCAGCGCTGAGCTCCGGAACGCGCACTCCGGTGAGGATGAAGAGGTTGCAGGCGTTCTCTGGTCCTCTGTGTCCACAGCGTGGTGAGAGGGAGCAGACGGTAATTCTCTCTCGTCAGGTCACCAGTGTGGAGGGAAAAGATCAGGGGAGGGGCGCACCATGACACGTCGGGTCACCCGTGTGGAGAAGGGAATAGATCAGGCGAGGGGCGCACCATGACACGTCGTGGGTCACCAGTGTGGAGGAATAAGTTCAGGCGAGATCAGATGAGCTGGAAGGTTGCAGAGTTATTTTTTCTCCAACATAATGAGACACACTTGTAGCGCTGTGCGCTACTGTGCTGCTGTGCTGTGTGTGCTGTGTTGCTGAGGCATGTATCATCAGCTCTTTTATATGTTATACAAACAGAGAGAATGCATGGCATATTAGCATATTGATATACATTAGCATATTGATATACATATCAGTCAATACATATGATTAGCCTGACCAACTGGTGCCCGGACGTCTTCTCCTTAATCCGGGGATGTATAAACAATAGTCCATTGTTCTGGTTGTCCCCCCAGGGGCTCACTGTCCGTATGTGAATGGTCCTCTGCTTCTTCTGGACCTTCTGAGTGTGAGGATGAATGTCCCCGTAGATTGTGGTGGGTCACCACACTGTTTCTTTTCTATCAGACAAAATAGGTAGGAGATATTTTTACCTTGACATGTTTCGACTGCAGTCTTCCTCAGAAGTGTCAGCTGACTGCTGTGACATGTTTTTAATAGCTGTTTTTCCTAAGCATATCAGGTCCGCCAGGCTGGCCACGCCCCCCACCCTGAGATGGTCTGTAGACTCGGGTGGAGTACCAGGTGTGGGACCGCATGAATGCTCCCTCATCCAGGTTAAAGGTGCCCTTGGCTCATTTTCTGACACAGGAACAAATAAGCAAACACCTAAAGCACATACACAAGCAGGAATTCACAATAACAAAGGATCGCCATTTGAAGAAACAGAAAAAGCATATACAAAGAAAGAATAAAAAATAAAAACACACACATGTGGACATGCATGAGAAGTGGGTGCAAAAACTATCAAAGTGCTCACTCACAGAGACGGAGAAAAAAGTCCTAAACAGAAGTTTAAATTTTGCCATCACACCAAGGATAATGCTACATGAAGAATACATTTTAGCAACAGAGTTAGCATGTCAAAAAATACAGCAGGGACAGAAAGCAGAACAATGTAATGCAGTAGCAGGAATACTTAAATCAGCAAAACTACCACAAAGTAACACCAGGAAAGGAGAGAAAAAAGCCATAGATTCACTTAAAGGTCTGATGACACATTTTTGACATTTTTTAGCATGTTGTGTAAACCCAGAAGTCATTGTCGATGATCAATATAATATTTACAACTGCGCCTGCATAAACTAGTTATCATCAAAAAAACCCAGCCGCTGACTGGACTGTTGTGCCGCCCACCGAATTTAGGGTGGCACCACCATGACGTAACCGACAGAACAGACTCCGGTGTTGTTGACTGGAATGACAGCAGCTTTGTAGCTCAAAGTTTCTCTGGTTTCTTGTTTTAATTTTACGGCTATGCCTTCACGTTGTGTCGCAGGCTTAGATAAACAGCAGGCCGTGAAAGACCACATTACACGCTTCAGCTCCCAACTGTCATAAGCCTCCTCATTCGCTCCTCGTGTGCTTTTACACAGGAGGACCGCACGAGGAGGGGAAGAATTAATGGATTTACACACAGCTTTGACCTACTTTCTGTGATCGCATGCTGACACTCGCCGGTCCGGCCACGTCCCCTCTCTCATTATCATCAGCTGATTCAAACTCCCGCTGACCATCTTTTCCGGTCCTCGCCCAGGTGCTTCTCATCACACCATCACCAGAAGTGCGTGTACTTAGCGGCCGTTTGCCAGTCACGCACTGCTGGTCCATAGTATTGTCATCTGTGCTGTTAGTCTGCCAGTATTTTCAGCACTCTCACAACATGTTAGTCACTCCATGTTCGCCTTGGTTCTCGTGCGTCCTTGAAGCGATGTCGGCTCTGGGGCGCAACTGTGGCTAACACGTCTCCTCTCATTCATTCTCTGAGCGATGCCGGCCCCCGAACGCCATCAGCAAGTGTGTTTGTGTTTTTTGTACGTCTTCACCTTTCAGGGAACTGTCTGTCTTTCTGTATTAAATGTGCTGTGGTTAAGCCTGCGTGTAAATCCTCATTATTTCATCCTCCCTTTCCATGCCTTGCGTAAGAGAGCACGGAGGGTCATGATGAATGGATTTACGCGCAGGATTCACCACAGCACATGTATTGAACATAAGTGTGATGACAACAGTTCCCAAAAAGGTGAAGACTTACAAAAATAAACAGAAACACTTACAGTTGGCATTCGGGGCTGACATCGCCCAGCGAAAGCATGGAGAGGAGACGTGTTAACCACAGTTGCGCCCCAGGGCCGACATCGCTTCAAGGGGAACAACAGAACCACGGCTGTGTGGAGTGGCTAACACGTTGTGATAGTGTTGGCAATATTGGCTGGCTGACAACATGGCAGATGATGCACACAAACCATGAACAGCTGACTGTCAAAGAGAGAGGGCGCGTGGTCGGACCGGCGAATCTTGGACAGTGCCCACCTGAAAGTGGGTCAAAATGGCACATTATTCACATTTACAAAACAAAAACAGCAAGAACTCAAAATATAATACATAATAAACCCGATACTTGAACCACAGAGAATACACTGCTATGATTTTATTGGAAAATCAGGTTTCAATTCAACTTTATTTATATAGTGCTATTTCACAACAACAGTCATCTCATAGCACTTTCAACTGTAGGGGAAACCCCCACAATTGCAGAAAGACCCCAGCAATCAGGTTTAAATAAATTATATTTATGAACAAATAATTTTTTGCAGTATCTGTAACAAAATAATAATTTGTTGCAATATCTGTAACAAAAGCATAACACTCAGTGTTCCCCTGCCGTGTGTTTGTCGCTGCTGCTGCTGTGGCGGCCATGTGTGCCTCTCCACTGTCACTCTCTGAGTCTGACTCACTAGGCATGATGCCCGCTTGGCACGGCTCAAACCTATAAGGTCTTATGCCCCCCAGATTCTTCATTGTCATCCCATTCTTCGGAACTATAATTGTCTTTTTTCCTTCTTGCCTTGAGAGAGAGCAGTCGCATTTTTCTTCCCTCCTCTCCTGCCTACCTGATCTATTCCCAGTTTTTGCAATGTTGCGTTTTTGTCTGTGTTTAGTCGCTCTTCTTCTGCTGAATCTTAATCTAAACGGAAATTATGGATTTGGAAGCGGCTTAAATGTGCTATTGTCACTATTTTTCAACAAGAATTGGGCCAAGGGGGAGCCCAAGAATTGGAACCTACGAGGAGACTCATGGACATTGGAATTCATGCATCTGTGGAAACATTATTGGTTATGATCTCAGGACTTCTATTTTTGGCTGTGGAGTTCCCTGATGCATCAGAAATTGAAGGAAGGTGAGAGAGCTGATCAAAGCGGACCCGGCAAGCTCCTTCATCAAATTCAACCAGTTGGGGAGGGCACAAGTAGCGGCAAACGGTGAACTGAATGACAGTGATTCAGTGAAGGAATACATCTGAAGCCCTGTGCTCTCCATGGAAAAACAGTTTAAGCCTGCACATATAATGGAAGCACAGAATTACACGGGTGAGGACAAATTCTATTCTCTGAGTGCACTGTGCTGATTTGATTTGATTTGACCTTGTTTGCCCCGTGTTTACATTCCTCCTGATTGAGATAAGCGGAAGGACCGGCTCTTATGTCTACCCAAACAATCAACAATCAGTTGTTGTCGTCAGCGGATTGGACCCTCAAGGACAATGCCCATGTGCCTTCTGCAAGCAAGAGAGAGAGCAAGAGAGATAGACTCTGGACTCTGGACTCTGGACTTGTTTATAAGTCACATGATTATAACATCTATCCCCTGCCAGGAGGCGCCCTCTGCTGCTCACTAACAACTGTTACATTTACACTACACAATGCATACAACATTACATGCATACAATACACTGCCTCTCAACTTTTGTGTGTGATCTCCTGCTAAATGTCTGCTAAATGTGCATTGAGGGTTTTTTTTGCCTGCAATCAAAATTTCGCTCACTTGCCGAGCGTCATTCTGATAAAACATGTTTTTTTTCTCTCGCCTACTGTGTCATATCCATTTTCTTTTTCTTTTTTTTCCTTTCTTCTTTATGACTGGCGCCTAGCGGCTGCCCCGGCCTTGGATGCGCTCTGCAGAGCGTGCCCAAATGCCAAGTCACGTTTCGTTACCTTGTATTCATACATGTGTAATGACAATAAAGTTAAATCTCAATCTCAATCTCAGTCTCGTCTGAAGATTGGACAACACAAACCAATTCCAGACTACATGTGCTGGAACCATCATCAATGTTTTCTACCGCTTCCATCCCGTGTGTACAATGGGCAGCCAAGGGCTGTGTTCTGTCGATGACGTTACAATATGGCCGGGGGGGGGGGTTCCAGCCACTGACGCAGTTGGTGACGTGGCGCTCATGAAAACGTCGGATATTTGCGTGAAAAAAAGCCTGTTTGACTTAGAACTGCACAGACCAACCTATTTCATCATATTGTATTATGTGTTGAAAATTTAGATGAAGTCAAAAATGTGTCATCAGACCTTTAAAGATAAAACGATCACCAGCAGATAAAGACAGGATAACAGTGGTCGTGGATACGGACACATATGAAACATAGATGGAACTATGTTAGGAGACAACAACACATATGAAATCTATCTATAAATGCAAAGAATCTCTGTCTGTGTGTCTGTCTCCCTGTTCCTCACATATCTCTCAAACTATTCGTCAGACTGACCTCAGATTTTGTAAGTGCTGTGCTGAGGTTATCAGGTTCAGGTTCAGGTTCAGGTTACTTTATTTGTACCCGTAGGTAGATTTGTTTTGCAGTCTGGTGACAACCATATTTACAAGCCACTAATTACATTCAACATAGACACAAACACAGGCACACATGAAGCTGACTATAAACATGATAAAAATACTCAAGGCTCCATCAAACAGGGTATAAAAAGACAAAGAGATGAGGGAGAAACCAGAGGTAAGAGAGAGGGGTCATATTAAAGTTAAAAGTTAAAAACTAGTCAGAGATTAAAAAACTCAAAGGTCTAAAACCCAATAAAATATTTAGAACCCAAGTGACATTATACAAAATAAGTAAATATAAAATATGTACAATATATTTTTATAGCTTGTTCAACTCTTTGACAGCAGCAGGGACAAAGCTGTTTTTGTAGCGCTGGGTTTTACTTTTTGGGACAGCAAACCTCCGTCTGGAGGGAAGAAGCTGAAAGTTGCAGTGCAAAGGGTGGGAGTCATCATTTAAAATGGAGGCAGCCATCCTCTGTACTTGTCTGGTGTACAGGGATGTCAGGCTCAGCTGTGACTCACCAAGCAAACGACTGGACCATCTAACTACCTGATCCAAGGATTTCCTCTGTTTCAGTTTTATCTGACCAAACCATGACACTAAAGAAAAGGATAAAACAGATTCAATAAAAGCCCGAAAAACATTGTCATTATGGTTCGGTCAATTTGGAAGCGTGCAAGTTTCCTCAAACAATGCAAATTTTGCTGACCCTTTTTGCACACCCTTTCACAGTTCACTTCAAAGTTTAAATTACTATCAATAATTGTCCCAAGATATTTGTACGATTGTACACATTCGGTGGTCTGGCCTTTTAGTATGGTGACTTTGTGCCTGGGAGTTTTCCTCCTAAAGTCAATAATCATATCTTTCGTTTTTGTTGTATTCAGCTGCAGGTAGGAATCCTCACACCAGTGAACAAAATCATCAACTACTGGGCCGTGGCCACTCTCACCATCCTGGAGGAGACTGACAATGACTGAGTCATCAGCATACTTAATAATGTGTCTGTTGTCATGACTGCTCCGACACATGCTTGTGTACAGGATGAAGAGTAGTGATGACAACACACACCCCTGAGGAGAGCCAGTAGAAGAGCACTTTAGGTCAGACAATGTACCATTGACCCTTACTCTCTGCGTCCTGTTGGTTAAGAAATCCAGAATCCAACCCACCAGATTATTGCTCAAATCAAATTGCTCAAATCCCCGAATTTCAGCCTCCCTGGATGTGTGGAAGTTTAGGAAGGGAAATCTTTATTGAACGTCCATAGGGGAGCTATTAAAGGAGTACAGAAGTGGAAAAGCTATAACCGTGGGGAGTTGGTGGCTGAAATTCACAGGGCAGGCTCTGGAGGCCGGTGGAGGGATAAAATGATAAAAATTTAGGCCTGATCCAAGCTCCGGAACTGGGTCTTCCTTAGAAGGCCTTATAAGGCGTTATTAAAAATTCCTTATAAGAACTCTTTATCTTATAGGGAGTTCCAGCTGAACTGAACAACCTCTTATATGGTCATGTGACGGGAATTCTATGATTGACAACACCTTATAAGGACTTGTTCAGTTCATACTGAACTGAACAAGTCCTTATAGTTATTAAGAACTCCTTATAAGAACTCCTTATCTTATAGGGAGTTCCTGCTGAACTGAACAACTTCTTATATGGTCATGTGACGGGAATTCTATGACTGACAACACCTTATAAGGACTTGTTCAGTCCTTATAGTTATTAAGAACTCCTTATGAGAACTCCTTATCTTATAGGGAGTTCCTGCTGAACTGAACAACTTCTTATATGGTCATGTGATGGAAATTCTATCACCGAACGTTCAGTTCAGCATGAACTGAACAGGTCCACCCCTTATATGATCTTGAGGCCGGAATTTTAGAGTTCTGAATAACTCCTAATATAAGCTGCGGCTTCAGTCATCACCCATTTCGGATAACTTTGTCATCACTCGCAGCTCACGGGCTTCCACCTCAGCTGCGCGCACACCTGCTCCTCGTTAGCGCGCAGCTGTTTATCCCATCCTGCCCTGAGCTGCAGCCTGGAGCCGTCTGTTTCCCAACATTGGAATCTCTCAGCAGCTTCCTCCTCATCAGGCCTGCTGAACTACGCTAACGAACACGTAAGCTGTCACTATTGTCCTCTCACCTTCTTCTCTCAGCCTCCCCTGTGCACAGGTGGATAACCCGGCGGCGGACTCACCTCCCATTGCTCCGCCGCTCCTCTGTCTTGCCGCTTCTCCCGGACGCACAGCAGGACGTTGTCTCCCAGGCTTGGGACCTGCCAACGCCAGCCACTGCATCTCTGCAAGTAAGCACAGCTCTTGATCACGTTCCCGTGTGGTTGCCTAGCTAACCCCTTTTCTCCTCTCTCCCATAGGGTTGTCTGGCCGCACGACGTGCTGCTCTGTCCTGGCTTGCATCCTCCACCCACATCACACACTAATCTCTCACACACGCATCCATACACTCTCCCTGTTGTTTAATAAAGCTTATCGAATCTACCTGAGCCTGCATGCGTGTTTCCTGGGCCGACAATATGTCAGTACGGCTCCAGCAAAGCAGCCCAGCGGACAGCGGGCTCGCACGCCGTTTTTCCACCCTCGAGGCTCGGGTGGATATGATAGCTCTCCAACAGCAGGTGATATTAAATCAATTAACATTAATTACTGACCGGTTAGATCGCCTGGATCCTCCACGGTCCTTCCCTCCGGGTCCTCTTGGTGCCGCGGCTACGGCTGTCTCCTTGGCCGGCCAGCTTGGCTCGGGGGCGCCAACCCGTCTCACGCCCATCCCAACCCCCGCTCGCTTCAACGGGAAACTCGGTGGAGCGAAGGGGTTTATCCTGCAATGTGAGTCGGTGTTTCTGCGCGTCCCCGGGGATTTCCCCTCAGACCATAGCCAAATCGGTTACATGGCCAATCTTCTCGAGGGGCGAGCGTTAGCTTGGGCTTATGCCGTAATGACGAGGCCCAGCTACGCTAACCTCTCATATGACCGGTTAGTGCGGGACTTCCTAGAGGTCTTCGACCATTCCCGTCTCGACAGCGTCCTCGCTGACCGGCTTCTCAGTCTCCAACAGGGGGGCCGGTCAGCGGCGGAATACGCGGTCGACTTCCGGGTGGCAGCGGAGGAGGTGGGCTGGGGAGAGGCATCTCTCTGCAGCATTTTCCTCCGTAGCCTCAACTCTGGTCTGAGGGATGAGCTAGCTGGCCGGGACCTCCCAGGGCAACTCTCTGAGCTAATCTCGCTCACGATTAGCCTGGACAACAGGCTACGTGAGCAGGCTGCGGAGCGGAAGCCTGCCAGCCGCTCGCGCGGAGCTTCCCTCCGCCCAGCTCAGTCGCGCCCTCTGGCGTTACTGGCTCCCGAGTCCACCGACGAACCAGAGGCCATGGCCATTGGGCGCACTAGGCTCCCTCTAGCGGAGAGAAAACGCCGGCGGGAACGGGGTCTCTGCATGTATTGCGGAGATGACCAGCATCCCGTGGAGCTGTGCCCGGTTAAGCCAAACGGGGAGGTCCGCGAGTCACTATAGGGGGCCTCGCGGACTCTAACCGGTCTAACTCCCTATTCTCTTGTACACTGCCCTTTCGGTTCTGCCACAACTCCACTGGGCACTCCATTCACGCACTGGTGGATTCCGGGGCAGAGCAGAGCTTTATTTCTAAAAGCCTGGCAACCCGTTTGGGCATACCATGTCAACCACTGCCTAACCCCCTAAACTTGGTCACTCTCTCCCGTTCTCCCCTGGGAACTGTTACACACCGCACGAAGCCAGTCCCCATCATCGTCTCCGGCAACCACTGGGAGGATTTGTCCCTTTACGTCCTGCCCTCCTTGTCGGACCGTGTCATCCTGGGTTACCCCTGGCTGCGGCTGCACAACCCTGTCCTGGATTGGAGGACCGGCAGCGTCCTGTCCTGGAGCACCTTCTGTTTGGGCACCTGCCTCCAGTCGGCGCCCTGCGCGCCGTCCTCCCCTTCCTCGGCGCCGTCTCCGAACCTCCAGACCTGACCCTGGTGCCGCAGGAATTCCACGACTTAGGGGCAGCGTTCAGTAAGTCCAGAGCCTTTTTTTTTTTTTTTTTTTTTTTTTTTTTTTTTTTTGTTACTTATTTGTACCCGTAGGTAGATTTGGTTTGCAGTCTGGTGACAAGCCACCGGCTGCCGGTCGCTGCGTGCGCGAGCGCCCTAAACCTACATGTTTTTGGTATGTGGGAGGAAACCGGAGAAATCCCGGAGTAAACCCACGCAACACGGGGAGAACATGCAAACTCCACACAGCTCACTGTTGGTCGGGGGCTGGGATCGAACCCACGATCTCATGATCCCCGCAATCCCCCGGCCGAGGGTAAACTGTGCTGCCACAGTGCTAAACCACTGCGCCACCGTGCAGCCCAAGAGCCTTGTCTCTTCCCCCGCATCGACCTTACGACTGCGCGATCAACATCCGCCCGGGGGCCCCCTTGCCGTCAGGCCGACTGTACAGCCTCACTGCACCGGAGCGAGAAGCAATGGACACGTACATTAAGGAGTCGCTCAGCGCTGGGATCATCCGCCCCTCTTCGTCCCCACTTGGCGCGGGATTCTTCTTCGTGGCAAAGAAGGATGGGTCCCTACGCCCCTGTATCGACTTCAGAGCCCTGAACGACATCACCATTAAGGACCGTTACACACTGCCCCTTATGGACACTGCTTTCCACTCCCTCCAGGGGTCGACCTGGTTCACCAAGCTTGACCTCCGCAGCGCTTACCATCTCGTTAGGATCCGGGAGGGAGACGAGTGGAAGACGGCCTTTAGGACGCCCAGCGGCCACTTCGAGTATCTCGTGATGACGTTTGGGCTCACCAACGCACCTGCCGTCTTCCAACGTCTTATCAACGACGTCCTCCGGGACTTTCTGGGAGTGTTCGTCTTTGTATATCTGGATGATATACTCATCTTCTCCAAGGCACGGGATGAACACCAGGCCCATGTGAGGCGGGTCCTGCAACGGCTGCTGGAAAACCGGCTATTCATTAAAGCCGAGAAATGCAAGTTCTATGCCCGTACCACCTCCTTCCTGGGGTTCGTCATTTTGCATAACCAGATCCTTCCCGACCCCGCGAAGGTTAAAGCGGTGGTCGAGTGGCCCACGCCCACATCCAGGAAGCAGGTACAGGAGTTTATTGGCTTCGCAAATTTCTACCGGCGCTTTATCCCTAATTTCGGCGCCATCGTCTCCCCCCTGACCCGCCTCACGTCATCAAAGGTGCATTTCCAGTGGTCCGAGGAAGCGGCCACCGCCTTCAAGACCCTCCAGGCGGAATTCTCGTTCTCCCGGGTCCTGACCCAGGTCGATCCTGCGCTTCAATGCTTAGTGGAGGTTGACGCATCTGACACAGGGGTGGGGGCGGTGCTTTCTCAGCACTCGCCAGTGGATGGAGTCAAGCATCCCTGCGCCTTCTTCTCCCGATGGCTGACGGCGGCGGAGCGCAACTATGACATCGGCGACAGGGAGCTTCTCGCTGTCAAGCTCGCGCTAGAGGAATGGCATCACTGGTTGGAGGGGGCAGCCCAACCCTTTGTGGTCTGGACGGACCACAAAAATCTCGAGTACTTGAGGTCAGCGAGGCGCCTGAATGCCCGCCAGGCGCGCTGGTCTCTATTTTTTGCTCGTTTTAACTTCACCATCACGTACCGTCCAGGCTCGAAGAATGGGCTGCCTGACGCCCTCTCCAGACAGTTTGCCCCCGAAGGACCAGAAGAACCCGGCCATACCATCCTGCCCAAGTCGTGCGTCGTAGGATTGATCGCCTGGCCCATTAAGAACAAGATCCTGGATGCTCTGAAGACAGAACCGGATCCTGGCGGGGGGCCGGAGGGGAGACTCTTTGTTCCATCTGCAGTTCGGGGTGAGGTGATCCATTGGGCCCACACCTCCAGACTCGCTTGTCACCCCGGCATTACCCACCTGGTGAGTTGGTTGCAGCGCTCGTTCTGGTGGTCGGGTCTCCATAAAGACGTTACCAACTATGTCCGGGCCTGCCACCAGTGCGCAACCGGTAAGGCCCAGAACTCTCCACCTGCGGGTCCACTCCAGCCCCTGCCGATCCCGGGCAGGCCCTGGTCACACATCGCCCTTGACTTCATCACCGGTCTACCAGTCTCTAACAACTATGACACGGTCCTGACAATTGTGGACAGATTCTCCAAGGCCGCCCATTTTGTGGCCCTTCAGGGTCTCCCTTCAGCATGCGAGACGGCCGATCTACTTGTCCAGCATGTCGTCAGACTGCATGGTATCCCGCTGGACGTGGTCTCGGATCGAGGGCCACAGTTCGTCTCCCAGGTCTGGAGGAGTTTTGCAGCGCCTTAGTGGCCACGGTGAGTCTCTCCTCAGGTCACCACCCCCAATCCAACGGGCAGTGCGAGCGCACGAACCAGGAGTTGGAAGCCGCTCTGCGCTGCGTAACATCCTCCAATCCTTCGTCCTGGAGCTCCTACCTGACCTGGGTGGAATACGCCCATAATTCGGCCCAGTCCACGGCAACTGGAGTGTCGCCCTTTGAAGCATCCTTGGGGTATAACCCCCCTGTGTTCCCTGAGCAGGAGAGTGAGCTAGCCGTCCCCTCCGTCCAGGCGCACATCAGGCGCTGCCGAAGGGTTTGGGCCAAAACTAAGGACGCGCTTTTACGCACAGCGGCGCGCAGCAGTTCCACTGCCAATCGCCACAGGAGACCAGCTCCTGCTTACCAGGTAGGTCAGCGGGTGTGGCTGTCATCTCAAGACATCAACCTGAAAGGAGAAAAGAAGAACCTGGCCCCGAGATTTCTCGGCCCCTTCGTGATCTCCAAAATCATCAACCCGATGGCTGTGCGTTTGGCCCTTCCCCCCTCCCTCCGTGTGTGTCCCACTTTCCACGTCTCCAAGATTAAGCCTGTTGTTTCCAATTCACTCTGCCCTCCTCCTAGGTCTCCTCCCGCGCCTAGGATGGTCAATGGTGACCCGGCATGGGGTGTTACTGCAATTCTGGACTCCCGGCGTCGGGGTCGCGGGCTGCAATACCTGGTGGATTGGGAGGGCTATGGGCCAGAGTGGAGATCCTGGGTGCGCTCTTCGTGGGTGTTGGATCCAGACCTCATTGCGGAGTTTCACCGGACACACCCAGGTAAGCCAGCACCAGGAGGCGCTGGTAGGTGGGGGGAGTACTGTCATCACTCGCGGCTCACGGGCTTCCACCTCAGCTGCGCGCACACCTGCTTCTCGTTAGCGCGCAGCTATTTATCCCATCCTGCCCTGAGCTGCAGCCTGGAGCCGTCTGTCTCCCAACATTGGAATCTCCCAGCAGCTTCCTCCTCATCAGGCCTGCTGAACTACGCTAACGGACACGTAAGCTGTCACTATTGTCCTCTCACCTTCTTCTCTCAGCCTCCCCTGTGCACAGGTGGATAACCCGGCGGCGGACTCACCTCCCATCACTCCACCGCTCCTCTGCCTCGCCGCTTCTCCCGGACGCACAGCAGGACGTTGTCTCCCAGGCTTGGGACCTGCCAACGCCAGCCACCGCATCTCTGCAAGTAAGCACAGCTCTTGATCACGTTCCCGTGTGGTTGCCTAGCTAACCCCTTTTCTCCTCTCTCCCATAGGGTTGTCTGGCCGCACGACGTGCTGCTCTGTCCTGGCTTGCATCCTCCACCCACATCACACACTAATCTCTCACACACGCATCCATACACTCTCCCTGTTGTTTAATAAAGCTTATCGAATCTACCTGAGCCTGCGTGCGTGTTTCCTGGGCCGACAATATGTCAGACTTATGCTGAACTGTATAATCAGAGGAGTTTTTGTCTAATTTGACCTTGTTGGATTTTCTTTCCCCCTTTGTTATATTATTCTGTTTCTTTTAATCTGTACTTTTAATCTATCTGAATAAAGATTGACGGTGTGGCGTCTTATGGTGGCTCGCGAGGTCCACCGCATGACACTGTCAAAAAAAAAAAAAAAAACTCCTTACAAGGTGTTGTTCAGTTCAGCAGGAACTTATATGGTCATGTGGCTGGGCACTGCACTAGTACAAAAGAAAACCCCCACAAAAACAAAGGAAAGAACTCTGTAAGCCCTTCTAAAACCCCTATTAGAAAGCAAAAAAATAACACAAGATGCATATGACCACAGCAAGCATCACCCCATCTTCCCCCAGAGCTATGGAGGCCCCAAAAATACACAAGAAGGACATCACACTGTGCCCATAATAGACAGCATTGGATCAGTGACATACATTTTATTAAAAGCTCTGGTTGAAATCATCAAACCCCATCTTTGGATTAACAGAACACCCACTGCGAAAACAACTGGCACAAAACTCAGCATCAACAAAACAGAAACAGACGAGATCCATATTTCACACAATATTATATCATTTTTCACAAAAAACCCTACTGAAGTCACACTACACATCATGCAAGAACGCCACAGGAATGATGGGACATTCAAAAAACACACAAATCATACAGTTGAAGTCATATTTGGGCTACTACAATTCATTGCCAAATCCACCTATTTTCATTACAAAGAAAAAATATACAGACAGAAAGAAGGTTTTTGCAATGGGAGACCTACTATCAGCAATTATGAGCAGTGTTTTCATGGAGGACCTGGGGCCTCATGTACAAAGGGTACATATGCACAAAAATATGGTGTACATCCTTTTCCACACAAAATTTCAGATGTTCTGTATCAAGAATGAAATGACTGTGGAAATGTGCGCAGCCCCACGCCAACTTCATGGCTGGCGTACGCACATTTCTACAGTTATTGGTCCGTTGGCGACACTTATAGGTGATGCTGGGAAACTGTTGTGAAAACAATTATTGTACACACCAGAGACACATGATGAAGAAGTAATACATCCACATGGTATCGCAATCCCCCCTCCCCTGATATATATATACTGTATATAGTATACAAAATACTGAAACTTGAAAATATATACAATTGAGAAAAAAAAAAAAACAAATGGGAAAAGCATCTGACAGTGGGGGTACATGGCCAGCCTGACGGATCTGTCAGGTTGGCCATGCCTAGAAAAAACAGCTGATAAATAACACATCACAACAGTCGCCTGACACTTTGGAGGCAGACTGCAGATGTTAGTTGAGACATGTCAGGGTGAAAACATCTCCTACCTATTTTGTCTGATAAAAAAGAAACAGTAAATTAATCACTGGATTAAGCATTTAAGAAGATGATGAATGTTGTTTATTGCACTAGCATCAAAGCTAAAATATTAAATGGTAAAAGGCGTTCACTTACTGTATATAGCGCTTTTTTTCTCATCTAGGATGACCAAAGCGCTTTACAGATCCTGCAATCCACCGATTCACACACTGATGGCGGCAGAGCAGCCATACACACAGGCACTAACCAGGCCACCAGGAGCAATTCAATTCAATTCAACTTTATTTATATAGCGCCACATCACAACAACAGTCATCTCATGGCACTTTCAAATGCAGGGGAAACCCCACAATTGCAGAAAGACCCCAGCAATAAGGCGATCCCCTGTGAGCAAGCACTTGGTGATGGTGGAGAGGAAAAACTCCCTTTAAACAGGAAGAAACCTCTAGTAGAACCAGGCTCAGGGAGGGGCAGTCATCTGCTGCGACTGGCTGGGGGGTGAGGGGATAGAGAAGATGGAGAGAACAGACATAAAGAGAACAAACATTAACGGAGAGAAGCCGAGTACATTATTGAAGGTCACCCGGCAGTCTAAATCTATTAACAGCAAAACAAAGGGAGCGTCAAGAGACACAAGATCCCTCCCTAATCGTAGGCTACAGTGGGGCAAAAAAGTATTTAGTCAGCCACCAATTGTGCAAGTTCTCCCACTTAAAATATGAGAGAGGTCTCCAATTTTCATCATAGGTATACCTCAACTATGAGAGACAAAATGAGGGGAAAAAAATGCAGAAAATCACATTGGAGGATTTTTAACGAATTAATTGGTAAATTCCTCGGTAAAATAAGTATTTGGTCACCTTCAAACAAGCAAGATTTCTGGCTCTCACAGACCTGTAACTTCTTCTTTAAGAGGCTCCTCTGTCCTCCACTTGTTACCTGTATTAATGGCACTTCTTTGAACTCGTTATCAGTATAAAAGACACCTGTCCACAACCTCAAACAGTCAGACTCCAAACTCCACTGTTGCCGAGACCAAAGAGCTGTCAAAGGACACCAGAAACAAAATTGTAGACCTACATCAGGCTGGGAAGACTGAATCTGCAATAGGTAAGCAGCTTGGTGTGAAGAAATCAACTGTGGGAGCAATTATTAGAAAATGGAAGACATACAAGACCACTGATAATCTCCCCCGATATGGGGCTCCACGCAAGATCTCACCCCATGGGGTCAAAATGATCATGAGAACGGTGAGCAAAAATCTCAGAACCACACGGGGGGACCTAGTGAATGACCTGCAGAGAGCTGGGACCAAAGTAACAAAGGCTACCATCAGTAACACACTACACCGCCAGGGACTCAAATCCTGCAGTGCCAGATGTGTCCCCCTGCTTAAGCCAGTACATGTCCAGGCCCATCTGAAGTTTGCTAGAGAGCATTTGGATGATCCAGAAGAGGATTGGGAGAATGTCATATGGTCAGATGAAACCAAAATAGAACTTTTTTGGTAAAAACTCAACTTGTTGTGTTTGGAAGAGAAAGAACACCATACCTACTGTGAAGCATGGGGGTGGAAACATCATACTTTGGGGCTGTTTTTCTGCAAAGGGACCAGGACGACTGATCTGTATAAAGGAAAGAATGAATGGGGCTATTGTGAGATTTGAGTGAAAACCTCCTTCCATCAGCAAGGGCATTGAAGATGAAACGTGGCTGGGTCTTTCAGCATGACAATGATCCCAAACACACCGCCCAGGCAACGAAGGAGTGGCTTCATAAGAAGCATTTCAAGGTCCTGGAGTGGCCTAGCCAGTCTCCAGATCTCAACCTCATAGAAAATCTTTGGAGGGAGTTGAAAGTCCGTGTTGCCCAGCGACAGCCCCAAAACATCACTGCTCTAGAGGAGATCTGCATGGAGGAATGGGCCAAAATACCAGCAACAGTGTGTGAAAACCTTGTGAAGACTTACAGAAAACGTTTGACCTCTGTCATTGCCAACAAAGGGTATATAACAAAGTATTGAGATGAACTTTTGTTATTGACCAAATACTTATTTTACCGAGGAATTTACCAATTAATTCATTAAAAATCCTTCAATGTGATTTTCTGGATTTTTTTTTCTGGGAGAACGTGCACAATTGGTGGCTGACTAAATACTTTTTTCCCCCACTGTATATTGAAGAGGAAGGTTTTTACGCTGCTCTCAAAAACAGATCGTGTCTGACTCCCGAACCCAGATTGGTAACTGATTACACAGGAAAGGAGCTTGATAGCAGAAGGCTCTGCCTCCCATTGTACTTTTGCAGATTCTAGGTATTACAAATAATCCAGCATTTTGGGAGTGTAGTGCTCTGTTAGGATGATAAGGTAATATCAGATCTTTTATATATAAGGGGGCCTGATTATTAAGAGCCTTGTAAGTGAGCAGAAGAATTTTAAACTTAATTCTAAACTCTATGGGAAGCCAATGAAGGGAGGTGAGAACCGGAGAGATATGATCTCTCTTTCTAGTACCTGTTAAAACTCTTGCTGCAGCGTTTTGGATCAACTGAAGACTTTTTAAAGATATTTTAGGACAACCTGATAATAATGAGTTACAATAATCTAATCTAGAGCTAACAAAAGCGTGGCTCAGTTTTTCAGCATCACTCAGAGACAAGATGCTCCTAATCTTGGCAATATTGCACAGATGATAGAAGGCAGTCTTAGAAACAAATTTAATATGTGAATTAAAAAACAGATCTTGATCAAAAATAATTCCAAGGTTCCTCACAGACTATTCAGAGTAAGAGTAGCCGCATCCAAATTAAGAGTTTGATTTGGAAAGGTATTTCTAAGGTTTTTTGGACCAACAAGAATGATTTCGGTCTTATCCGGGTTTAATAGCAGAAAATTACAAGTCATCTAAGTTTTGATTTCCTTAAGACAGGCATCTAACTTGGCTAATTGATTCCAATCATTGGGCTTCATTGACAGGTATAATTGTGTGTCATCTGCGTAACAATGAAAATGTATATAGTGCTTTCTAATGATGTTGCCTAACGGAAGCATATATAAACTAAAAAGAGTAAGGCCTAACACAGATCCCTATGAACCTCCATGACTGAGCTTAGAGTTGGAAGAAAACTCATTTTTGATATGAACAAACTGAAATCTATTGGACAAATAAGATCTAAACCACTGCAGTGAAGTACCATTTAGTCAAACACAGTGTTCTAATCTATCAAGTAGAATATCATGATCGATAGTATCAAAGGCTGCACTAGGATCTAAAAGGACAAGTAACAGAAACGTGTCCATTATCAGATGTGATAAGAAGGTCATTCGTGACCTTCACTAAGGCTGTTTCGGTACTATGGTGAATTCTGAACCCAGATTGAAACTCTTCAACTAAACCATTTCCCTGTAAGTGGTCAAGTAATTGTGTAGCAACAACTCTTTCTAAGATTTTTGAAATGAAAGGCAGATTAGAGATTGGTTGATAGTTAGCTAAAACTTCTGGGTCGAGCATTGGCTTTTTGAGTAAGGGTTTAATTACAGCAATTTTAAAAGCCTGTGGTACATGACCTAAGGTTAAAGAAGAATTGATTATTTGAAGAATACAGCTACCAATAAATGGGAAGACTTTTTTCAATAACCTGGTAGGAATAGGGTCTAAAAGACAAGTTGAAGGCTTGGATGAGGAGATTATTTTATCTAACTCTAAAAGGAGTAAACTTATCCAAACAGATATCAATTGAAGCAGATGTAGTAATTGTTGTACTTAAGTTTACAGTGGGAATAATCTCATTGATTTTATCTCTAATAGATAAAATTTTATGATTGAAAAAGTTCAAAAAATCCTGACGAGTAAGCTCTAGGGGGATGCGAGGATTGACAGAGTCCTGACTGTTTGTCAGTCTGGCTACAGTGTTGAAAAGAAACCTAGGATTATTCTTATTCTCTTCTATTAATGCAGAGTAATAACTTGTTCTAGCTTTTCTAAGAGATTTTTTTTATAAATTAGGAGATGATTTCTCCAAGCTAAATAGATTTCATCTAAATTAGTGGAACGCCATTTTCTTTCTAGTTGACAAGTCTTTTGTTTTAACCCCTTGCACTCTGGTCAATTTCCCTAAAAACACCAAAAAATAACGTACCCAAAGTAAATCAAAAGCTGTTCTTCAACCCTTTGCAACATCTTCATGGGGTTAGTCTCATTTAAAAGAAAACACTTTGAATTTTTTGGCAAACCGTCATAATCTCTCTAAGTGCTCCGGCCACTGAGTAACAGTCATCTAAACATACTGAACTTGAAGAAAATAAATTTCGTCTGGGTGTCTTTTTGGATACAAATGCTTGCAAATAAGACACAGCTGTCAGATATGGGCTGGAAAATGCAACAGAAATGTAGAACCAAGTGTTATCCAGCTGAGGTCAAAATTTTGTAACAATACCACAAAAAATGAATATATTATACAGCTTTTTTCTTAGGTTGCTCCCTGGCGTTTTTGAACTGTGCCAAATTGTGCCAAATGGCACAGTTTGGAAAAACGTCTGTAACTTTTGAATGATTCAATATAGAAGCTTCATCTTGGGCTCTAATGAAAGGTGACACTCAGGGCTGTGTGTGTGTGTGTGGGGGGGGTTGTTTATTCATTCATGAATGAATGAATGAACAAACAAGCCCCCACACACAAAGAAGCATGCCACGTAAAAAATGTGTGGCTTTTTTTACAAGAAAAAATAACCTACAGTGCACTAAAAATTATACTAAAATATCTGTAATGCAGAAGATGATAACTCCCACCCCCGCTACAGAGGACGGACATCGCCCGGTGCGCCGCGGTCACGGTGCGCCGCGGTCTACTACGCACAGTTGTAATTTACCGATCAGTCAAAAGTCATTTTTGATTACAATTTTCAGGGATAAAGAATAATTTAGCTTATAACACTTACCTGTCCGCAACAGCAGTGTCGCTGGCGAACTTCTCTTCCTCATTGTCAGACAAACATGACGCTGGTCCGCTTGTTACGACTCGTGGTTCTGGTCACGCGACCCAGTCAAACCATAATTCCATTATTGCGGTTTTGCGCTTCCATGATTGCGGTTTTGGCGAACGATTTTTCAAAACAAATAAGAACAGTAGTAAGAAAAAACGACTGGCGAACCTGTGTGTGTCACCCAGCGGCTAAAACAAAACAGATTTTGCAAGGGAGGCACGCTTTCGAACTACTGTGCTTCAATTGGCTCGCTGTATTCGCAACTGTTGGTAGGCGGGTCCTTCTTGCTAGGTTTTCAGTCATTGGTTCTTCAAGGTTTCAGAAACCCAATTCAAGGCTCTTATTAGTCGAATGAGAGGTCAATTACATCTAAACCAATCAAAGCACTCCTTTGGCTTTCTGTTTGCGGCTGTGTCTGTAGTGGAAGAACGGAAATGCAGCTTTTTTTTTTTTAGTGCTTCCTAGGACGCACAGTGTGTGTCCTAGGACACCCTCGTGCGCCCTAGGACGCAGAGACATGTCCACCCGCGGTACACCGAAGTGCAACAGGTTAAGCTACGAGTTTCTTTGTTAAACCAAGAGGTTAGAAATCTCTGATTGGACTTTTTGGTTTTAAAAAGGGGCCACCAAGTCTAGAGTCTGATGCAGAGAGGCTGTAACACTATCTACCATGCTATCAACTACGGAAGGAGCAAGCTCTCCATCTTTTATTTCCGTTGTGTTGACACATGGTATAGAGGAGGCAATCTTGCAAAAATTTGGTAACAGCATCATCTGAAAGACATCTGCTGTAGTAATATTTTTCTTTAGGAGTAATAAGATAAGCCTTTATTAGTCCCACAATGGGGAAATTCCAGGATTGCAACAGCACAGGGATAGCAACACTCAGAGCAACAATCAGAAGGCAAGAAAAAAAAGCAAGAGCAGCTAATATACATATGTACATATTACTATAAATATATATATATATATATACACAGACACACAGTGCAGAGCATTGTAGCTGGATGGAATAAATGTATGAGTATATAAACACACAGTGCGGAGCATTGTAGCTAGATGGAATAAATATGTAGATATATAAACACCCACAGTATGGACCATTGCAGCTAGGTGGAATAAATATGTAAATATATAAACCTTGTAAATATGTAAATATATATAAACCTTTGATTTCACTAATATATATTGAAATCAAAGGTTAACAGACAATGGTCTGACATTACAGGATTATTAGGAGACACTACCAGAGTTTCTATTTCTATACCATAAGTCAGAACAAGGTCCAATGTGTGGTGGAGATGATGGGTAGAATTTTCTACTTTCTGGGAAAACCTCAATGAGTCTAATATTGAATTGAATGCCTTATTAAGACAGTCACTATCTACATCAACATGTATATTAAAATCCCCTACTATAATTATTCTATCTGATTTCAGTACTAAATCAGCTAAAAATTCAGCGAATTTAGATAAAAACTCTGAGTAGGCTAAGGGAGGACGGTAAACTATAGCAAAGAAAGTTGGGTCTAAGCTAAGATTGCTAACATGCCCCATAGTGAGGACCAGGCCCTCAAAGGAATTAAAACATGTTTTGTGCTTTACATTAACTAGTAATTTAGAATGGTAAATTGCCGCTACTCCACATCCACGACCAGAACTTCTAGGATTATGATAGTTTAGATAACCAGAGGGAGTTGATTCATTTAAACCGACATAATCATTTTGCACTAACCAAGTCTCTGTAAGGGATATTAATAGATCGTGAACTAGTAGAGACTTGGGAGTTAGAGACCTAATATTTAACAAACCGCATTTAATTTTCACATTATGAGGAGGAAGGGAGGCCGAATCATTAAATTTAGAGACTTGGTGTTTAATTTGAGATTTACTAACTTTTTGTTTAATCACTTTGGGATGTTTATACATTATATTTATATTAACTTTGGGGGGAGTATACAAAGGTTCTCTGAGGGGGAAGACAGGGGCTAAGTTGAGGGGTGGCAGATGAGAAGGAGCTGCAGAAAGGGGTAAATTTATCAAGTTATGTTGTATTTGTTTTGGGTTATAATATTTTGGGTAACGGGAGACAGACAATCTCTATGGGGTTATCAAATGAAGACTGATCTAAACAGTGAGGATTATTTGGATTAATAGGATTAATATGAGAAGTGGGAACAAAGAAAGGCTGGTTGGCAGACCCAGGAACTTCGGGGTGAGTTAACGCACCAAATTTCAGTTACTGTACTAAAAAACGCTGAATGGAATAGAACAGATTGTCCCTTAAAACACGTGCACCAAGTCTATTTGGATGGATGCCGTCTGGCCTCATAAATGATGGGCGGTTCTAAAACAGGTTGAAATTGTCTATAAAACCAATGTTAAAAGTAGGACATGTAGAACACAACCAGGTATTAAGGCTGAGAGTTCTGCTAAAATAATTGCAACCTCGTCTGAAAGGGGCCAAGGGCCCAGAAATATAAGCACGTCTGCCACAGTTCATAAAAGCTGGACAGAAGGCTTTTGAAGTCAGTCTTTAAGATCTCCGATGCTTCATCTGGGATGTTGTTGCATCCAACATGTACAACGACAGTTTTAGCGTGGGGGTATTCATTTAATGGGTCGGGGGTAAGAGCCTCGATGTCTGATACTTTAGCCCCAGGAAAAAATTTAGTGACACAGTACCTGCTTCTGACATTCCTCATAATCGAATCACCAGTTACCAACGTCATCTGGGGGGCCTTGCCGGTGGTTTCTGAAGTGGTGGATAATTTTGCAGATGTTGTTGTTGTGATGTCGGAGTGATGCGCTCTCTTCTTTTTGGAGCTGGTGTATAGTTTGGCACACCTAAAGTAGTTTTAATCCGGGGCTTGCGGGTTTGGGCCACTGCTGGAGGAGGAGGGGGAGGGGGGCGGCCATGGGAGGATGGTCGATGTCCAGGTGGGGAAAATGTTCCAGGGAAAGGATGACGAATCTGTTTTCCAGTAGCAGGGGAAGAGTGGAGGCGTGGCCGTGTCTGGTCAATCCCCGATGTTTGCTAGTTGGCCCGACCAAGGTCCAGGGCATGCTTTGAGGATGTGAAAGACCACCCGGGGCTTTGGGTTTAGATCCAAGCTGAAGCCAGTGTTTATTGCTGGGGTCCTGGACAGCTGAGGAGACTGGAGCAGGGGTGTAAGTGGATGGCGATGTGCTGAATTCACCCAGGTAAGTAGCCGTCTCTGCTAGCTGCGAGTCGGTTGCCGGGGCAGATGTTCTCCCGAGAATTATAGTGTCTAGGTGGTCTTCAGCCTCCCGAATCTTATAGAGGTTGGAGAGTCTCACTTCCAACTCAGAAAACTTCTTAAGGAGGGACACACAGCTGACACACGTCGGGGATGGAGTCATGATGTTCCAGGCAAGAAGTGAATAGCTAGCTAGCTAAAAACAGCGAAAAACAGATTAGCCTAGCCTAGATAGCTAGCTAAAAATGGCTACAAACAGCTAAAAACAGGTTAGCCTAGCCTGGTGAAAACAGCCCTGCCCAGGGTCTGATTCACCTGTGTGCCAATCGGGCTTTCTGCTAGGCCAACACTAAGCTAACACTAAGTAAAAAGCTAATATCAGTAAAAAGAGATAAAAAATTAAAAACGAAGTTAATGAAAACAAACAAAAGTGGACAAGATAACACTTTGACGTGATGTGACATCAACCAGTTTATGTCCAACTAGGGGTTCAATGTCTTGCTCAAGGACACTTTGACAAGTGGACAGCAGACAGAGCAGGAATTGAACCCATGACTCTCTGATCAGTAGTCGGTCACACTACACCTGCGCCACCGCCACCCCCATTAAAGTGACACTCCACCAAAAGTCAAGATTTTTTCTTGTTAACATGTCTGTAACATGTTTTTTATAACTTACAAGACATATCAAGAGCGAAATCGCTCAAATGTCTCATATCGCAGTTTTTTTGCTGTGAAGCTTCACTTAAGCCCTGCCCCCTGCAAAAAGGCGAGTTGAGACGGAACATTTTCGGTGACGTAACTGTTTGTGGTGCTGGCACATGCTGAGCCAATCAGGACTCTCTGAACTCATTGACATTATCCCCCAGGCTTGTTAGCATTTTTTAGCAAACTGCTTTAAAAACCTGACCCAAATTAAGATGGGTTTTATCATTAAAGTGCTTTTAAGGACTGATGCAGTTTCAGTCATTATCCTGGGCCATGTGCATACAACTGGGCATGTCCTTCAACAGGTAAGTGTTTTTATTACAGGATTTATTGTGATAATGTAGTGCTAGCTACTATTAGCTTTGTGGTATGTGGTTTGGCTTAGTAATCACCGATTCTGACATTTGGAGAGGGGTGAAATTTTTGTAGAAAACAGGGCATAAACTATCACTTTAGATGATGTAGATTTGTTTTTGTAGGGGATTTATATCCACTGGAGTGCATCTTTAAATCAACCAAATCAATAGCGTGCTTTTAAAGGCCCTAATGTCCAAATGAAAGTGCAAGTAAGTTAGAAGTGCCGAAAATTCGTGGTCACAAGAAATACCCAGCAGTTGTCATCATTCATTCATCTTCCTAACTACTTAATCCTTTTGGGTAGTGGGGGTGCTGGAGCCTATTCCAGCATCTTTTGGGCAAGAGGCGGGGTTCACCCTGGACAGATCTCCAGTCCGTCACAGGCCAACACATCTCTTGTTTTCTTTCATTACCAGCAACAATGATAGTCTGGTGGCAACTCTAATCTTCAAAGCTGTGTCAGAGAAGGACCTGTCAACACAATATACCTGTAAAATTGAAAGTGAAGGTCAATCTGGTTATGTCACTGTCAGCCTGAAGAAAATAGGTACGTATGTCTAATCTGCAACATGCGTGGAAAATTCCATTATATGGTCAGAACATTAGAAAATGAAGAAGTAATGTGAATTATTGAATGTTTTATGCATTTTGTTTTATTTTGACAAGGGTGTAACTTGCTGGTTTTAATTTTGTGCCCATTGTTTTCAAGCAGCTCGTCCTTCCTATGCATCCTTGGTGATATCCCTTATTATCATATTGGCAGTGATGGGTGTGACTGTTACTGTCTATGCCAAGTTTAAAATTGACATCATTCTCTTCCTAAGAGACACTGTTGGCTGGTTTAACAGCACTTCAGGTGAAAGTCCTGTTTGTTTCACCTGTTTTTCTTTTTATTTACACTGCACGTTTAAAAGAAAAGCATTTAATTTTCATGAACTGCAGTGACACAGTTTACTGTAATTTTTAGACGGAAAAAACTATGATGGCTTTTTAATGTGCTACAAGAGCAACACGGACAGAGGATTGAATGACCAGGATAGAAAATGGCTGGAGAGTGTTTTGGAGGAAAGATTTGGTTACAGTCTATGTATTTTTGATCGAGACATCTTACCGGGGAAAGGTAATTATTTCTCTGATCTACACTTCCCTAAATTAATATGAATAAATGAATTTGAATTCTGGTTGATTGCAGCTGTGGCTGAGGCAGTGTTAGACTGCATAGAGCAGAGCCGGACGGTTGTTTTGGTTCCCACCTCTCCAGATCCCCATCCTGAATGTGGACTGCTGAGTGCAATCCATGAAGCCCTCGTTGAGCGGCAGACTCATTTGGTTTTTGTCAACACTGAAGTGACAGAAGACTCCAGATCAGGTTTGTTACCAGAGGCCTTACAATTTCTAAGTATGACTGGGGACTGCATCACCTGGAAGGGAAAGAGATCCATGGCGTTGTCATCCTCCTTCCTGAAGCAGCTACGCTATTACCTACCACCCCCGCAAAGAACACAGAAACTTCAGTTTTTGCCACAGACAAGTCATGTTTTCCCATGACAAACTGTTTAGATACATCTCAGTTCTATATGATCATCATCGACTGACTCCTTTAGCAGTCCCGCAGGGTTTTTGCTTTTGTGTATGAGTTTTGTATCTCCCCCCTATGAGTGAACATCCACTTTGTATTGGACTCAGTGCACAACTGGTTGACTAATAAGTCACTGAGCAATTAAACTGTTTTGATTTTATTTACAACTAATTCTTTTATTGACCAGCTTGCAGGTGCTGTTTTACGTATTTTGGGGTTTGTTTGTTTTCTGATTATAACCCAGCTAGCAATCTTTTGTTATGTTATTAAGTTAAAAAATGGTTCTCTTTTGATGTTACCTCCATTTTTTCTCTTGGACATGTAACTACCTGACATTTCTTAGATTATATGCAATGTAGCATATTCTTAAAAGAAACAATCACATTTGTCTTTCTGTTTCTTAAATTCTTCATGTCTTTTGTCACAGTTTGTCTTAACCCAGATCCCTTAATTGTTCATCTCATTAGATGCTTTGGGAATGCAACATGAAGATTTTTTTTTTTTTATCAATGTTGAACTTTTTGTTTTCATGAGCTGTGCCACACTTAAGATTTCATGATATTCCAGTATTTATTTTCAATATTTCTGTTTTTACCTTTTCAAGTCTGTCTTTCTCTCCTCACTACATTTGTTAAATGTGTATTAGGAATTTGATTGTACTCCTTTATGTTCAAATATGAATGGTGAGTTGACAAATATGTGAAAATTAATCACACAGTCCTGACAAGCATACAGTGCTTTTGGGGATAAACAGATCAGACACAACCAAAAATCTTTTTTTTCTCCACTGTAACGTTTGAAATCACGAGTATTGTTTCCTCTCATTTCTGATAAAAGTTACACCTGATTGACTTATCTTGCACGTAACTTATTTTTGGGTAATCCACCCCTTTTTTTGTTTCCAAAAATGAAAGTACACCCAGTCACTGCTTGGCGAAAAATAGATGAGAGAGAGAGAGAGAGAGAGAGAGAGAGAGAGAGAGAGAGAATACAAAAAAGTCACCACCTGCCCTTACGAAAGGAAAATATATTTACCAATATATTACTTGAAATATATTGCAATATATTCTAATATATTATTTTCCCAATACATTTCCCAACATATATGTTTTAAATACATGGAAATATATTGATGATACATATATTACACAATATATTATATATTCATGTAATATATTGCAATATATTGCAAAATATACAAATGATTGCCGCTTTCCATATATTGCAATATATTAAACATGAATGAATAATATATGTGTTTATATATCCCAAAATATATGTAATTTTATATTTATAAATATCCACCATCATGTATTGTGATTCATATGGGAAAATGTATGGGTAATATATGTAAAGATAAAGTGTCACATATATGTTCAATATATGATAAATGTATTTTACATATATGGAAAATTATATGGAAACATAAATGAAATATATGTAAAGATATATGAGCAATATATGGTAGAATGTATTGTAAATGTATGTAACAATATATGGAAAAATTTGTACATATATATGTTTAATACATGGTAAAATATATTTTAAATATATGTGAAATTATATGGAAATGTTGTGGGGAGCGTGAAATAAAGAGACTGAATTATTTCTCAATTCAGGTTTAATGCAGATTTCACATCCCCAGCTTTCTCTCAAGACAAGAAGAGAGTGAGCTGCATAAAAACCCCCACATTTATACATGTCACATCAGAGGCAGAATCACACAATGTCGTCAAACCCCCCATTGACAATAATTCTCCCCCCGAGTCCCTTCATCGTCCGCCTGACTCCAGGAGGTCAGGAAGTCCTTTCAGAGTCTTATCACGGCACCTCCGTCCTCCTACCATTATCCACAGGCGGTCCAGACGTATTGTTCCATCCCAGACGTGAGGTCAATCAACACATGCAGTCCTAAGCATCTCACCTTGTGCTTATACATATGTAGTCAAAAATATGTGAGCCACATAACCCCCCCACCAAACGTCGAAAAATGGACAATACAGCATAGTTCACACAACATGATAAAATCAACAGCATAGTCTACACAACATGATAAAATCACACATCAGTCCGTACGCCGCCTGGACTTCAACCGTCCTCCAAACTTGCTGTAAGCAGGCTTCGCAGCCCTTGTGGTGCCGTCCTGCAGTGAATCTGCTAACTGAGGAAGAGAATGGTTATTTGATCCCTGCGGGGGCTCCAGGACATGCTCCCTGGGGGGTCTGCCACGTCGAGGGGCCCTCGCAACCCGTACAGACTCGTCGTTCATCACAAAAGCAGGCTTTAGTCTGTCGATACTAACTGTTTCCTTTCTGTCCCCCAAATCTAGCACAAAATGTTTATCACCTGTTTCCAGCACCCTAAATGGATCATCGTATGGCGGGCGCAGGCTTGGTCGCAGAGCCTCGTGCCTGACAAAAACAAACTCTGCATTTTTTAAAGCTTTGGGAAGAAAAACACGCGGAAAAGTGTGATGAACAGGGCCCGGGAGCATGTCTGCTCCTGTGCCGATCAGTGGCCCCAGAGCCGGGGGGCGCCCCGGCGCCGGATGCTCCGGTAGGAACTCACCGGGCAGCCTGAGAGGCTGCGCAAAAAACAACTCCGCTGGGGAGGCATTTAAGTCCTCCTTGGGCGCAGAACGCAACCCCAATAAAACCCATGGTAGTTTGTTTACCCAATCTGCATCCGTAAGCGACGCTCTGAGGGCTGCCTTCAAAGACCTATGAAAACGCTCGCATAAACCATTAGCCTGGGGGTGGTAAGCGGTAGTGCGGTGAATTGTCGCCCCTATAGTAGAGTCATTTTTGGGGGTTTCGTGACCAACCTCCCAGGACCTTTTTTTCTCACTGGATTTAGCATTCTAGACCCATTTTAATGAAAATAAGCTCCCATGTACCTCCCAAAAATTACGGGAAACCTTTTTTTGGCCCAAAATTCAAAATGGCCACCAAAATGCATACCACCACCTATATCTCAGTAACTAATTCAGCTAGGAGGTTGATTTTGGTGTCTAGACATAGGTTTTGGGGGTCAAGCATTCCATTAATGCTATTAGTTTACTTGTGAAACAAACCCATCACGATGAAATCCAATATGGCCACCAATATGGCCACCGATTAACATTTTTTTTGTTTCTTGACTACTAAGGCACCTAGAAAGCTGATGTTGGTGTCAAAACAGAGGTTTAAGGGGTCATACTATCTGTTTATTCCAATAAAAGTGTGTTTAAATGATTACATAATCGAGAAATCCAAGATGGCGGCCGGCTGTCATTTTCACATGCAATGGACTTTTTCATATCCGTCACCAAATGAGCTAAAAAAAGTCAAGTGAGGCTCCTGTGAACCATCCATTGTGTTCATTAGTGCCCTCATTGTCTATCAAGCTCAAAATGGCCCCCAGCCGCCATCTTGGAATACACTTTACGCAGGCACATTTTCTCTAGACCTTATGTTAATGCCACGCAAACGTCCAACTCAATTACATGTAGTCCACTATCAATCACCACATCACATCATACTAAGATGTCCAACTACACATCACTATCACTACTTGATTCACTATCAATGAATGAGTCACTGTATGAACTTGCGCTATCTGAAGCACTGTCTTCACCACTGCTGCTCTCCTCACTGTTGACTTCTGTGTTCGGTTTCGGCATTGACAGGGGAAGTGGCGGTTGAGTCGATCGTACAGGTAGACATAGACCATTCACCAAATGCCACCCATGACCGATTGGTGATGGGTGACTTTGAAGGTGGAAGTTCGTCAGCAAGTACGCAAGGTAGTTTGTCCTGAGGAGGTGATGATGCAGACTGTCTGCGTCTGGTATATACCACAATACCAATGCTGGACCAGAGCCTCTTCGGTGAAAAGAGAGAAGCAGATGGAGATGGATCCCCCTGAACTGATTGATTGTCTCTTTCAAGATCTACCTCTAATTTATGCTTACGTTTCTCGGCTTGAGATAGACAACGCTTGTTAGATAACGTGGTGTAACATGTCTGGTGCATATAATGCCCTTTTGGCCCTTTGGCCCAATCAATATTCCCACATTGAAACCGATCAAGTCCTTTCCATCATAGAGTTTTTTCACGAATTGAATTCCATTTTTGGTCCTTGGTATTATCCAAAGAGTCACTTTTGGTACATGGTTGACCACAACGTAGAATGCATTCGTATTCACCGGAAGACGTTGATGGTAATTCATCGTTGTCACTTGCAGTATCCATTTTATCCCTCACTTTATATGAATAAGTGTCTGAAAACAAAAACAAATTTGTCATTATCAGAACAGAGGAGAGAAAAAGGAGGGATGACAAGACCTAGAGTCAAAGGCCCTTGTACTGTCTACTGTCATTACGGTAGCATTAAGCAAGCAGCATGGTCAATATGCTAACATTACCTGACTATACAGTATGGAACAAGATTCAGAATTCTAACCTCTCCAGATAAGTTTAAAGCTAAATTTATACATACCTGGCAACCTTGGTTAAATTGGAAAGATTAGGACTACATATTATGGCAGCACAGACGTTACAAAATCACTGCATCCTCTCTCTTGCTATGCAAAAAGGAATCAATGAATCAAGCATAGGATTCCGGGAATCCTAAGGGGATTACCCAAGTGTTCCTCAGTGAAATCACTGAATCAATGCAGGAGCTTTCTAATAATTATTAAAAATGAATGTAAGGATACCTCATTTGACATTTTTAGCTCATTTGGTGACGGATATGAAAAAGTCCATTGCATGTGAAAATGACAGCCGGCCGCCATCTTGGATTTCTCGATTATGTAATCATTTAAACACACTTTTATTGGAATAAACAGATAGTATGACCCCTTAAACCTCTGTTTTGACACCAACAGCAGCTTTCTAGGTGCCTTAGTAGTCAAGAAACAAAAAAAATGTTAATCGGTGGCCATATTAAGATAAGATAAGATAAGCCTTTATTAGTCCCACAATGGGGAAATTCCAGGATTGCAACAGCACAGGGATAGCAACACTCAGAGCAACAATCAGAAGGCAAGAAAAAACAACATCTAGTAAACATATGTCCATATTACTATAAATGTATATATATAGACACACAGTGCAGAGCATTATGGTTGGTTGGTGAATGTGCAGCAGAAAGTCTAAGCTCTCTCTCCGCGGATGCGGCGGGCCAGCTGGAAGTCTTTGGGCATGATGGTGACCCCCTTAGCGAAGAAGAGACCACCAGGTGGGCCTCGCTGGTCTCCTGCAGAGCCATGACGGCGAAGCTCAGGAAACGCAGGACGGTCTTGAAGTCCCGAGCGATCTCCCTCACCAGGCGCTGGACGGGCAGCTTACGGATGAGCAGCTCCGTGGATTTCTGGTAGCGACGGATCTCTCTCAGAGCCACGGGCCTGTGACGGCGAGGCCTCTTCACTCTGCCAGTGGCCGAAGCGCCTCTCCGAGCAGCCCTGGTGGCTAGTTGTCTCCTGGGGGGCTTCTTCCTCCAGTAGATTTTACGGGCGGTCTGCTTGGTTCTTGCCATCGCTCTTTATTATTCTGTCTTATATTTCTTGCACGCCGCCTAAACTCCAGCCCGGCACCCGCGTCGTTTTCGCTACAGCTCCCGGTATGTCGAGTTTCCCATTAGCACCGGGCGGCGGCCAAGTGCTAGCTAGCACTAGCTCCTCCCCACTGTAGCGTCTCCCGCTGCAAACCGTGGCTCCGTCCGCCGACCCGGGAGACCCCCGGGGCGATCCGGGCGTCTGTGATATATATACAGAGTGAAAGGTGTAGAAAGAAGAAGGAAGATAAAATTGGATTTCATCGTGATGGGTTTGTTTCACAAGTAAACTAATAGCATTAATGGAATGCTTGACCCCAAAAACCTATGTCTAGACACCAAAATCAACCTCCTAGCTGAATTAGTTACTGAGATATAGGTGGTGGTATGCATTTTGGCGGCCATTTTGAATTTTGGGCCAAAAAAAGGTTTCCCGTAATTTTTGGGAGGTACATGGGAGCTTATTTTCATTAAAATGGGTCTAGAATGCTAAATCCAGTGAGAAAAAAAGGTCCTGGGAGGTTGGTCACGAAACCCCCAAAAATGACTCTACTACTAAGCTGCTGGCCATCCCTGACCAAAGCTCAGACACAAATTGAGGTCCTCTGTCGGACGTAATATCCGACGGAACCCCGAAACGCGCTACCCAGGCCGTCAAAAATGTGCGGGCCACCTCTGCAGCCTTGGTCGATGCCAGTGGGACCACTTCCGGCCAGCGTGTGGTTCGGTCCACCATTGTCAAAAGATGTGTGAACCCCTGCGACGACGGTAGGGGGCCCACGAGGTCGACATGCACATGGTCAAATCTCTTGGCCGGGATGTGGAACGGTTCTAAGGGGGCTTTTGTGTGCTTGTGAATTTTGGCCCGCTGGCAAGCCATGCAGGTTCTTGCCCACTCTTTCACGTGCTTGCGCAGGCTCGGCCAAACAAACTTCTCCGCTACCATTTTCACAGAAGCGCGCACCTCCAGGTGCGCCAGGGAGTGAACCAAGTCAAAAACGCGGCGGCACCACGCGGCCAGTACCACCGGGCGCGGCCGCCCGGTAGATACATCGCAGATTAGGGGGGGCATACCGGTTTGCAAACTCCTGCTCTCCAGCCTTAGCCCTGTTGGTCCAGACTGGAGCGCGCACACGTCCGCATCCCTACTCTGCTCCGCTGCCATGGCTGCGTAATCTATTCCCACGTGAATTGGGGCCGCGTGCGCTTCCGCGCTGCTATTTTGCCCTGCGGCTGCGGTAGTATAATCTACCTCCACGCGGACTGGTGCTGTTACCGCGCGAGAGAGGCAGTCTGCCACTACATTGAGTTTACCCGCTACGTGCTGAATATCAGTAGCAAATTCCGAAATTGCGGCCAGCTGCCTCTGCTGCCGGCCCGACCAAGGTTCCGAAATTTTGGCCATCGCAAAAGTGAGTGGCTTGTGGTCGACAAACGCGGTGAAACGCTGACCTTCCAGCCAGAACTGGAAATGGCGAATGGCTAAGTGGAGCGCTAACAGCTCCCTGTCAAACGCGTTGTATTTCCGCTCGGCTTCGCGCAAGGATCTGCTGAAAAAGGCCAGCGGCTGCCAAACCCCGGCAACATGCTGTTCCACAACCGCCCCTATGGCCAAATCTGACGCGTCAGTGGGCCATAGGGCGTTGCGGGCCGTTGGGTCTGGGTGAGCTAGCACTACCATCATGTATTGGGATTTATATGGGAAAATGTATTGGTAATATATGTAAAGATAAAGTGTCACATATATGTTCAATATATGGTAAATGTATTTTACATATATGGAAAATTATATGGAAACATAAATGAAATATATGTAAAGATATATGAGCAATATGGTAGAATGTATTGTAAATGTATGTAACAATATATGGAAAAATATGTACATATATATTTAATACATGGTAGAATATATCTTAAATATACGTGAAATTATATGGAAATGTGATATACGTATATATATATGAGCAAACCTTTATATGATAATTAACACAGACTAATGGGTATCTATCAAAAGTCACCTATATTCTCTTTTAATCAGATAAAAAACAAATCCTGAGGATGTAGGAGAGAGGTACATTTTTAAAAGTGCAACATTAAACAGTGCAAATTCTTAATAGTGCAAACTTTCAACAAACTCAACTTAACATCCTGCAACAGTGCAACATACCAGTACAAAATATAAATTAAACTTGCAACTTGCGCTTCACCTGGTGTCTTAGCTCACAGATTCGACTGTTGATGGACTTTCTCACATCAGCTTCCTTGGCCCTCTGAAACTGTTTTACAACAGCATCTGTGGAACAGAACCACAATGATTACCCACCTGCCTGCTGTCTCCCCGCCCCCACTCCTTCCTCCTGCCCCATACCCCCTGCTCTGGTTTGCTGTATAACCAAAGGGAAAATCCCCCCTCCTGGCAGAGATGCAATCAAAACTGGAAGGCAACCAACTCTGAGAACTACTTACCTTGCAAAGCTTGAAGTTTCCTCAGGTCGAGAGCCTGCCGACGCTCAGCATTGGGATCCAACTTGCTGACCCCTCCTTTCAGGTTGGACTTGAGGAGGACTTCAACATCAAAGAGCCCCATCAGTAGCACCTGTGCCATACCATTGGGGGTGGTGCAACTTTTTGCAGTCTCCCAACAATGTGATGCGATAGTGACGTCGTTGTTCCCGATTTTCACCTTATGTAAACAAAAGTAATATAAAAATAAGAGCATGAGCAAGGATGAAACAAGGAAAGTCACTCCAAGCATTAGAATGCATAGACAGAAAAAAAAAGAAAACGCCACAAGCAATAAGATGCCAATAATGCTGTAAGTTTTAATGTTAGAAATTTTCCAAATAACAAATACTTACATGTGAAAGTCTGCAAGGTGTGCAAAGTGATGTTTCACCTGGACCGTCACTCTCAGCATAAGGTTCATCAGCATGTTTGGTGGGGCGGTTGTCAACATCTTTGTTGGTGGTGGTGGTGTTGAAGGAGACAAGTTTTCTCACCTCTACCAACAGAGCTGGAATTTCTGAGAAAAAAGTACAAGATTATTCAGACAGCAACCATGAAGACCAATATTGTCCAAGATGCTACAAATCAATTGACGTATCATTAAAATAATTGTAACAGGAGCAAGTTATAGAATTGACACTGACTTCATGTACAGTATATCATGTTCGTTTACCCTGGGCTCATTAACAGTAACAATCAGTATAAATGATACAGACTGTGACTGATGGTTGTTACTTGCACAATCACATAGACAAATTGCAACCTCATTTTTCTGCTTATTATGCCTGTGTGAGTGATAAATATGCTCGTGATTCTTCAAACATGCTCTTAAAATACCTGTAGCCCACCTATCTGACCACACATGGGCTGATATGGGCGATTGCTTTTTAGAATTAGATAGCATCTTTAGAATCACCCTCAGGTCTAAATGGAGTAATATCATATGATATATAATAATATTTGATGACATAATACTCAATACATGCCTTTAACTACCATGTTCCGCAGTTTGGAGTTTTCTTTATGTAAAGCCTTGATCTGGCTCTGCAGATCTCTGGTAAAGTCATCTCTTTCCTGGCTTGACGATTCTGCTGAACCGGGGCTGAACTGACTGTTCCCTGACAGTAATTCCTCCTCCACCCATCTTTGAGCAGCAACTTTGGCCTTTTTCTATAGGGCAAAGATATTAATTAATTTTTATTATTTAGTCATGGATAATCCATTACACAAATGATGCATAATGTGATATCAATCTCTGCTGAATTACCTGTTTTGGATTTCCAGAGCCAGAGGCTTTGTCACCAGTACCAAAATATTCTTCATCAAAGTCCAGGCGTTTTCCTTTTCTCACCCTCTTGGCCAGCATGTTCCCGCCCAGTTCCTGCGCTTCCAGTTCCCGCTCAGCAGCTCTCAGTGTAGCCTCTTTTTCTACATTAATTTATAAGGATAGATTTAATATCAAACTAAACACCACTGTATTAATAAATACTACAGAATAAATAATTGTGTGCCAAATTTTAGACTGCAAAATAGTGAAATACGGGATACACATTTTGACATAATAAACAGAACATTTTGTTGCTGGGCAGCACGGTGGCGCAGTGGTTAGCACAGTGGCAGCACAGCAAGAAGGTCATGGGATCGATTCCACCCTTGACCATCGTGGGTTCGATCTCACCCTCAGACCATCGGTGACCCTTCTGTGTGGAGTTTGCATGTTCTCCCCGTGTCTGCGTGGGTTTACTCCGGGCACTCCGGTTTCCTCCCACATGCCAAAAACATGCAAGTTAGGTTAATTGGCATCAAACTGGGGATTCTAAATTGTCCTTAGGTATGGATGTGAGAGTGAATGGTTGTCTGTCTCTCTGTGTTGGCCCTGCGATGGACTGGCGATCTGTCCAGGGTGTACCCTGCCTCTCGCCCAAAGATGCTGGGATAGGCTTCAGCCCCCCCGCGACCCGAAAGGATTAAGCGGTAGAAGATGGATGGATTTTGTTGCTGTATTTGATAATACAGTAACTGGTAGGAAATAAGGGATAGGTCAAGTGTGAGAGTGTGTGTAAGACCGACTTGCCTGCTAACTGAAGAGCAACAGCATCTTCAACGGGCCATACATTAGCAGGCTTCTTGCTGTTAGTTGTTCGACATTCAACAAGATATGTCATGTCAGTAGTAGCAGCTGGGTCAAAATCAATTATCCAGCTGATGGGAACGATGCTGGTTTTATCTTTGTCAGGTCCCTTCGCCCAACTAACAAGGGCAAACCTATATTTTGACATTTTTGCTAAATATATATTATAGTTGTGCCTCTCCGTTTCTTCTTCCCGCTTAAAGCAACCGACATTCACGCCTAGCATTGCGCATGTGTGAAAGACGTCATTGTGCTATGATTGGCTGGCTTGTTCGGGGCGATTGTTATGCGCATGCGCCATTCGCGCACTCTGGTAAAAGTAGTCATGTATCTCATCCCATCCGTTTTCAAATCAAAACAACCTAATGTTACGTTAGCTAGCTCAGAGTACAGACAAACGTAGAAAATGGACCAAGTCCGACTGAAAAGGAAATATATCCTCCCTGGTTTTGAAACGGATATTCCAAGAAGAACAAGACGATTATGGAAAAAAAAGGTTAGTCCTTTCTGCTTGATTCTGGCCATTTATACAGCACACGATAATTATATCTACTGCAAACAAAACTGATAGACAGGGATGATGGAGGGGACAGTTCTTTTTTATTGCTTTGAACGTAACTCTAGCCATGATGTCACCTATGGATGATAGACAAGAGGATTATCCATCCATCCATCTTCTACCGCTTTTCCGGAGGTCCGGGTCGCGGAGGCAGCAGTTCAAGCAGAGAAGCCCAGACTTCCCTCTCTGAGGATTATTGTTATTATTATTATTATTATATTTTATTATTTTCATTGCTTTGGATGTGACTCTAGCCATGATGTTGCCTAGCCGAAGAGGGTAACTTGGGGTGACATAACATTATTTACAACACGGCTACTATCTTCTATTTGCATTTAGCATTATACCATTTATCATTTTGCATCTATTGATATGATCAAGTCACAGTAACATTTTTATTTAATAGATCTATGTATTTCCTCAGGGGGAATTAAGCTTGAGAATCATGTATTCAAAGATTAATATGAATCTATGTTTTCTATCACTTTAGGGAAGCAATGAGAGATACCAAGATTGATCAGCCAAACCAGGATCTGGTAAGTCATGAACTTTAAACATGTAGCGTTAAACTATACTGTACTTGGCTATATGTAGCCAGATCTACTTCTCACAAAATAGAACTATTTTTTCTTATTTTTAATAATTACTATTGTATTGCCAGATGCATCTCCAGCAACAGATGTCTTCATCAATATCTTAAAATATGTGTAGTCTATGTGTAGAGTACATTTTGGCAATGACGATATTGTGACTGAGTTACAGATACATATTTTTGTCAAATTTGTTGCAGTCATTAGATGGAAACTATCATCTTTTGTTTAGACAAGAGCTCATGCCAGTTCTGATGCCTGGATCCCCCTAAGTGAACCATCTTCAGAAAGACTATGGGGAACTACAGAAGAGGGCCATGTAAGTTTCAGATTCTGGAAAACCTTAAATAGCAGATCGACAAGCTCGTTGATTGGCTATTTTCAAATAAGGTATTTCATGTAGAGCACAGAAAAATCACCAGAGCACTGAGGCACTCAGCTCTACAATGTGACAGTGTTTAATATTGCACTGACAATAGGACTTTTTAAGAATGAATTGGTCAGAATCAGAATCAGAATCAGATTTATTGCCATTGTTCATGTAGTACACAAACTAGGAATTTGTCTCGGTGCAATGCTGCAACATTAAACATGATAAAATAAAATAAATAAACTATACATGCAATAAAGTGTAGAATAAGAGTGAGTAATACTAGTCAGCAGTTTAAATATATTAGCGAGCAGCAGATAATGTGGAGAACCATATAGTGCAGTCGGTAATGCAGGAAGAAAACAGTGATGATTGACATGAGTCTGGTTGAGCTGCTGTACATAGTGCATGAGAGTCAATAAGTCACTTAGTGTTCAGCAGTCTGATGGCAGAGGGGAAGAAGCTGTTCATGTGCCGGGAGGTTTTAGTCTGGATGGACCGAAGTCTTCTACCTGAGGGGAGAGGGGCAAACAGTACGTGACCAGGGTGTGAGGGATCGGCTATGATCCGGCCAGCACGCCTCCGGGTCCTGGAGATGTACAGATCCTGGAGTGATGGGAGCTTGCAGCCGATCACCTTCTCAGCAGTGCGCACGACGCGCTGCAGCCTTAGTCTGTCCCTGGCAGTGGCTCCTGCGTACCACACGGTTATGGAGGTGGTGAGGATGGACTCGATGATGGCTGTGTAGAACTGCACTAACATCTTGGTGGGTAGCTTGAGCTTCCTCAGCTGCCGCAGGAAGAACATCCTCTGCTGGGCCTTTTTGATGAGGGAGCTGATGGTCGGCTCCCACTTGAGGTCCCTGGTGATGGTGGTGCCTAGGAAGCGGAAGGAATCAGCAGTGGTGATGGGAGAGCCTGTGAGGGTGAGGGGGGGCAGAGGGGTTGTGACTTTCCTGAAGTCCACAATCATCTCCACTGTCTTCAGAGCGTTCAGCTGCAGGTTGTTGTTGTTGCACCAGGACGCCAGCTGGGCCACCTCTCTCCTGTAGGCGGACTCGTCACCGTTGGAGATGAGCCCGATGAGGGTGGTGTCGTCCGCAAACTTGATCAACTTGACAGACTGGTGGCTGGAGGTGCAGGAGTTGGTATAAAGGGAGAAGAGTAGGGGGGAAAGTACACAGCCCTGGGGTGATCCGGTGCTGATGCTAGCAGAGTCTGAGACAGTCTTTCCCAGCCGCACATGCTGCCTCCGGTCCGTCAGGAAGTCGGTGATCCACCTGCAGAGGGAGTCAGGCACGTTGAGCAGGGACAGCTTGTCCCGGAGCAGATCGGGGCGGATGGTGTTGAATGCGGAGCTGAAGTCCACAAACAGGATCCTGGCATAGGTTCCCGGGGAGTCCAGGTGCTGCAGGATGGAGTGGAGGGCCAGGTTGACTGCGTCGTCTACAGACCTGTTGGCTCAGTAGGCAAACTGCAGCGGGTCCAGGAGGGAGGTGGTGATGGACTTGAAGTGCGGCAGGACCAGGCGCTCAAAGGACTTCATGACTACAGAGGTGAGCGCTACAGGTCTGTAGTCGTTAAGTCCAGTGATCCGTGGCTTCTTGGGGACAGGGATGATGGTGGAGGATTTGAGGCAGGACAGCACGTGGCATAGCTTAAGGGAGGTGTTAAAAATGTCTGTGAAGACAGGAGCCAGCTCTTTCGCACAGTGTCTCAGGGTGGAGGGAGACACGCTGTCCGGACCAGGGGCCTTGCGCGGGTTCAGTCTGGAGAACTGTTTGAGCACGTCCTGCTCACTGATGACAAGGGCAGGGGGGGAGGAGGGGGGGCTGCCTTTGATGAAGTAGGGATCGTGGAGGCTGTGGGGCTGGAGGGAGGGGGGGAGTTGGACACAGATGACGGGGTGTCAAAACGGGCATAGTGTTGAGACAATCTTTGACAAAGGGCTTTGTCATCCTGACCTTTAGGAGCCTGAGGCCGATAATTGGTGATTTGCCTCAGTCCTCTCCACACAGAAGCCGAGTCATTAGCAGTGAACTGCTACTGGAGTCTCTCAGAATACACAGATTTAGCTCTCTTCAGCTCTCTGTTAAACCGATATTTAACCTCCCTGTAGCAGCCCCTGTCTCCACTTTTCAACGCTGCTTCCTTCTCCTTCCTGATCTGTCTGAGCTTAGCAGTGAACCAGGGCTTATCATTAGAGTACCTCACCCTGGTGCGCGATGGAAGAATGCTCTCCTCACAAAAGTGGATATAAGAGTTCACAGTGTCCGTGTACTCATCCAGATCATGCGTGGCTCCTTTAAACATGCCCCAATCAGTTATTTCCATGCACGTTTCCAGCTTCTCCTCAGCTTCACTGGTCCATTTCTTCGTAGTGCTCACAACAGGTTTAGTGAGCTTCAGTAGGTTTAGTGAGCTTCAGTCTCTGTCTGTATGTGGGAATGAGGTGGACCATCACGTGATCAGATAGTCCGAGCGCAGCGCAGGGAACAGCGCGATATGCGTCTTTCACTGTGGTGTAACAGTGATCCAGCGTGTTTTTTCCTCTGGTGGGGCATTTAATAAACTGTTTGTAGCGGGGGAGATCGTGGCTCAGATTGCTCTGGTTAAAGTCGCCAACCACAATAACCAGAGAGTCTGGAAAAATCCGCTCCATGTGTTGGATGTGATCCGCGAGCACGCGCTGAGCTTCGCGCGTGTCCGCGTCAGGAGGGACGTACACAGCGACGAGGATGAATGAGGCGAACTCCCGCGGGGAATAAAATGGCTGCTTTAATAATGCTAGCATAGGCCCCACATATTGATGCCCACTTGAGATATATAAAGAAAAAGCACAATGTGTTTGTGCTTTGGCAGAGAGATAGAGCGCTCCTGTCACCATGGGTTGAGATGCCGTCTCGGCACTCAGCCCATGTTTTCCCTCATCCCTGCTTCCCATTGAGCAGCGTCTCAGCTGGCCCCCAGCTGGCAGCATTATGGACGGCTGGGGCCAATTAGTCTTCATCAGCTGGGGCGCTGCCAATGAGGATAAATAGGAGCAGCCTCGATGACTCGGGGCTGCGACATAAACACATTGCTAAGCTGAAGCCCCTTCGTCTGGTGTCAGCTTATACTCCTCTTGCAGCATTCCTGTGTTTGTATCCCGCTGTGAGGATGTACGTCTTGCTACCCCCACGTCCGGTACGAGCTGCTTACCTCTGCGCTGTGCAACCTGTGAGTGTACGTCTGCATGAGTATCTGTGCTCTCCTCATCCCTTCCCCTTTACCCTGAATAAAATATCACGACTCACTGGCTTGTCCCTGGCTCTGATTGCCCGGCTCCCTAGAGCCGGATATGACAGTATGTCGCAGCCAGAAGAGTTGCCGGCGGCCGTGAGTCGCTGTGGAAATAAGATAAGATAAGATAAGCCTTTATTAGTCCCACAACGGGGAAATTCCAGGATTGCAACAGCACAGGGATAGCAACACTCAGAGCAACAATCAGAAGGCAAGGAAAAAAAAACAAAAAAAAAACAAAACAAGCAAGCAAGAGCAGCTAATATACATATGTACATATTACTATAAAATATATATACACACACACACAGACACACAGTGCAATGTACAGTGAAATGTACCTTTCTGTCCGGGTGTCAGCGCTGCTAGCATGCCGTTTCCCAGGAGTCACTTCCGGCGCCAGGGCGACGAGCTGAGGTCCATCTCGGAGGCTGTCGACGGGACGCTCTTCACCCTGCACGACGCCTCCAATGCGAGACGCTGGCATCCGGGCCGTGCTGAGGAACTCCTGGACTGTCACCCTCACTCTCTGTACCATCTGGAGGACAGTGCCAGGATAGACGCTGCAGGTACACAGCGAGAGAAGCTCCACGGGGTGGATGGAAATCCCGGCAGGGAGTCGAAGTGGGCGACGTCTTTCCCCGCTTCGGAGTCCCGTTCCTGCCGTCATTCCAGTCCGGGAGTTTGCGCCAACCAGCGGACTTCCCCCGACCTGCGCCACGTCACTCGGGATTCCCTTCAAGGAGCCGCAGCTGACAGCAGTTATGTCCGGGGTCGAGTGGCTGTCGCGAGCTCTACTGTGTTTCCTGTCACCACCTTCAGGCATGTGGCGGCGGCAGTGAGGTTGATGGAGAGGACTTCAGGGCTACGAAGCTTTCCCGTGCTCGGCGCCTTCCTCGCCTCGATCTCCGATCTGGAGCGGCGAATCCTGGGTTTCCCCCTCGCTTCGTTCCCCGGGAATAGCCGCCATCACATCGCCGAGTCACCTCTGCACGAACCTCGTCCGGATCCAGTTCTGAGCCATCATCAGGACAGTTCCTCCCACGCAGCTGTCACCTCTTCGCCTCGTCTGTGTGGAGATTCTACAGCCTCGTCCCCTGAGCCTCATTTCCCCGCTGTCATTCCTGGACATTCGGGCTGGCTCACCCCGGCTGTTTTCCCCTCCTCCTTGACGCGCTTCCTGACCGCTGTGTGTGCCTGGAATCCCGGCCTGGTGAGCTCTCTGCTGGAGACAACGCGAGCGATCCTCAGACGAACTCCCGGGGGGTCCTCCGTTATCGCCGGGCGGGGAGAGGAAGAAGCAGATTCCACTACAGCAGGCGATACTCAACCTCCAGGGGGCAGGCAAGTCATTGTTTTTTCACACCTGCTTAATGATTTGCTCTGTCACATCCCTGGAGAAGTCCAGGGTTCGCAGCTCCCTGAACTCTCCCCACCTGCTGTAACCTGTATTCCTAATCCCGCATCCTCTGTGTCTCTCTCCGCCGAGCGGTCCCCGGCTCCGGGTCAACGTGGTGGGATATGGAGAGGGCCTGTGGTTCCGCAGCTACATTGCGGACGGAGGAGGGGGACTGACTGCTGCGTGGAGTCTACGCCGACGATTGAGCGTCCCCGGGTCTCCACGGAGGAGCGGTTCGGTCCAGCGGGACGAGATTCTTCTGGCTTCACGCCGAGTGGATCGTCGGCGGGGTTACCTGAGCTGGAGGGATCTCAAGCTGCGCTGACCATCGTGCTGGCTGCGGGGCCCGACGCGGCTAGATGGGAGCCTGACAACGACCTCCTGACGACGGATCCTGGATCTTCGCAGTCCTGGACGGCGTCAGAACCCGAAATCAGGCGAGTGCTCTCCTTTCTTTTCTCTCTTTTTATCCTCGAGCACTTCAGCCTATCTCCAGGGGAGACGAGCCGGGTGCAGCCGTCCGCTGCGTCTGAGCTCGTCTCGCCGGGTTCTGGCGCTGCCGGTGATCCTGATCCCGATTCTGTTTTCTCTTCTCAGCCTTCTCCCAGGGTCACCGGCAAGGAGTTGCTGTTCCTCGTGGTGCTGGAGGGTCCGGGTTCAACGTTGGAGGTCGGTTCTGGTGCAGTATTCAACGTGGGTTCGCCCGAGACCCAGTCGGGGTCCAACGTGGGTTCGCCTGAGGCCCGATCGGGGTCCGACGTGGGTGCTGCCCCAGTATTGTCCAGGTCCGGTGAGGAGGTGGCCGTTTTCCTGCGGCCTGACGCCCGCCGCCCTCGTCATCGGCTCTCCCCTGAGCCTCTTCCACCGGGATCCGCTCTGATCCTTCGCCCGTCTTAACGGTCCTGGTGGTTGAGTGATGCGGGTCGACGACCCGACCCACCGAACTTTCGGTTCGGTGATCTGGTTCCCCCCACTGGTCTGTGTTTCCCTCTGGGCAGCCTGGTTCGGCTGCCGGTGGACTGGATTCCTGGGATCTGGGTCCAGAGTTCGCCGTCCGAACACTTCTCTTCCCCTGATTCGCCAGCTGGACAATGGGCGGGGAGATCTCCGGAGCCATCGCGGCCATTTTTGGACTCTGCCTGCCATTCACCTCGGGTGTCACTTTTTCTTTTGTTATTAAGGTCACTCGGGTGTAATGTGTTGTCCTGTTGGTGGATTCGTTTTTATAGTGCTGTGTTTTCCATCGCTCATGCTCAGCATTTTACTTTTTGTGCCATGTTTTTAGCCTCGTTTTTTGTATTGTAGAGTTATGTTTTGTTTTCCGTAACACCATGCTCTGCAGTTATCCATTTATTCCAGTCACTTTCATTTCTTTAGGTGACTGGGTATTTATATATTCGTGTGTGTGGGTTTTTCTTTGCCTGCACTCAGTATTTCTTTTTTGTCCTGTTGGTTCATTATAGAGTCATGTGCCTTGTTTTCCGTAACACCATGCTCTATAATTGTCCTTTGTTCCAGTCACCCTCACTTTTCTTGGTGACTCTGTGTATGTACTTAAATTAGCGCTGTGTATAGGTTCCCCTTTATTTAACCGTACTCAGCATTTTTTGCCCTGTACCTTTTTGGTGGTTCTCTTTTCCTTGCTCTGGGTCACGCATGGTTGGTACTCTCTGGGTAGTGTGTAACTGGCATGCTGACCCAGTTCTTCTCCCCATCTGTACCTGGGTTAATTATTCTGTTTTGTCAATATTGTATTTGGGTTTTTCTTTCCCGCTACCCTATATTGCCCCATTGGTGTTGTCCTTCCCTTGGCTTCTTCCCCTCCGGTCCGCCTCCCTTCCTCCCACCCTAGGTGGGGGGGGGGGGGGGGCTGGGATGTTCCTGGTCGTTCAGGAGCCCGACCTTGAGGGAGGGGCTCTGTCACCATGGGTTGAGATGCCGTCTCGGCACTCAGCTCATGTTTTCCCTCATCCCTGCTTCCCATTGAGCAGCGTCTCAGCTGGCCCCCAGCTGGCAGCATTATGGACGGCTGGGGCCAATTAGTCTTCATCAGCTGGGGCGCTGCCAATGAGGATAAATAGGAGCAGCCTCGATGACTCGGGGCTGCGACACAAACACATTGCTAAGCTGAAGCCCCTTCGTCTGGTGTCAGCTTATACTCCTCTTGCAGCATTCCTGTGTTTGTATCCCGCTGTGAGGATGTACGTCTTGCTACCCCCACGTCCGGTACGAGCTGCTTACCTCTGCGCTGTGCAACCTGTGAGTGTACGTCTGCATGAGTATCTGTGCTCTCCTCATCCCTTCCCCTTTACCCTGAATAAAATATCACGACTCACTGGCTTGTCCCTGGCTCTGATTGCCCGGCTCCCTAGAGCCGGATATGACAGCTCCACTGCCAGAGAAAGGTGTGTGCTGGATTTTCAACACAAGATGAAACCATCTCATGCTCTGTGTGCATGATCCATGTTAATAAAACACTTACAGTATTATTCATTGTATTTCAGGCAGTCTTTAATTGTGCAGATTTAGTGTTCAGTATATTTTAGGTTTTGTATTAAAAATATATTGTGGAGTTAGCATGTTACATACATCATGGTAACTTGCAGATTGGTTTGTAGACTGTATGGGTGTTCATTTTTGTTTAATGGCATTTTGTTATTTTTTTCTGTTTTATTAGGATGATGATTCTGAACCTTGGGTTCCACTCAGTGGACTACAAAGTTTTTCAGGAGCAGAAGACTCTGTAAGTTTCAACTTTTGCAAGAATCTGGCCTCTGTAGCACTTGCATTATAGTGCAATATTAACATATTTGTTTTTTTGCTGGGGGGGGGGTCGGAGATCTGTTTGTGTGTTTATTACAGTTTAGGCAGCGATAGGTTAGGGATAGTCAGTAGTCAGAAGTGTTGTGATGTCATGGTAAAGCTACACTGGTATCTCCCTACTGACATCTTTATGAAAAAAACTGCCCATTAGTTAAAAAAAAGCTTAAACACAAATTTACTGACAAACCATGGCTAACCAAAGGACTACAAAAGGCGTGTAAAAAGAAAAATTTATTATATAAAGCTTTCATAAAAAAAAGGACAAAAGAAGCAGAGCAGCGGTATAAAACATACAAAAATAAGTTAACATATATAATAAGATGTAGTAAAAGAGACTATTACAGTAAAGAACTGGAAAAAAACAAAGACAATATTAAAAATACATGGACAATAATCAACAGTATCCTTGGAAATAAAAGCAGAAATACCAGCTACCCAACTAACACTCCAAAAAATAATAAATCGACTCCGAATGTGAATATAGCTTCACCTGCAGATGAATTTAATAATTTTTTTGTTAACATTGGACCTAAACTGGCCCAAGAAATACCCACTACGGTGCCAACAGGTGATTCAATATGCAATAACACTGCTGTAAAAGACACCATCTTCATAAAGAACACAGACGAAAGAGAGGTCATTGAAATTGTTAAATCGTTCAAAAGTAAAACATCTACTGACTGCGATGGTATTAATATGCTACTAGTCAAAACTGTTATCGAATGCATAGTGAAACCACTGACGTATATCTGTAACCTGTCTCTCCAATCAGGTATATTTCCCAATGCAATGAAAATAGCTAAAGTAATTCCGATTTACAAGACAGGCGACAGAGGGGAATTCTCCAACTACAGACCAATTTCACTATTACCGCAATTTTCCAAGATACTTGAAAAAATATTCTATGAGAGAATTGACAACTTCATACTGAAGAATGATTTATTGTGTGAGCAGCAATATGGGTTCAGACACAAAAGGACAACAGCATATGCCTTAATGGAATTTACAGAAAAAATATCAACAGCCATTGAAAATAAAGAGTATTCAGTTGGAGTATTCCTGGATCTTAAAAAAGCATTTGATACAGTAGATCACAATCTATTATTAAAGAAACTACAAAATTGTGGTATCAGAGGGGTAGCACTGTCCTGGTTAAGAAGTTACTTAAAGAATAGATATCAGTTTGTATGTGTTAACAACAAAAACTCAGAGCTACTGAAGGTCACCTGTGGAGTCCCACAGGGTTCAGTTTTGGGACCATTATTATTCAATATGTATATAAATGATATATGTAAAGTTTCAGAAAAAATGGACTTAATATTGTTTGCTGATGACACTAACCTGCTATGCAGTGGAAACAACTTGGAACAACTTCTGGATACACTCGGAAAGGAATTAGGAAAGCTGAAACTGTGGTTTGATTCAAACAAATTAACGCTCAATTTAAGCAAGACAAAATTTATAGTCTTTAACAACCATCACAACTACCCAGTACCCAAACTCAGTGTAAATGGTGTAGAGATTGAAAGGGTATCCGAAACTAAATTCCTTGGAGTAATAATTGATAACAAACTGTGTTGGAAGCCACATATTAATTATATAAAAGGTAAAGTATCCAAATCAATTGCAATATTACACAGAGTGAAAAATTTGCTGAATCAACCCACACTATACACCTTGTATCATTCATTAATACTCCCATACATGACATATTGTAATGAAGTATGGGGAAATACATATAAAACAAACATATATCCACTCTTTATGCTTCAAAAGAGAGCTATTAGAATAATCAACAAAGCAGCTTACAGGGAACCAACAAACCCACTTTTTCTTAAACAAAAAACTCTCAAGTTGAAAGATCTGATCGACTTTAAAACCGCAATAATAATGTTCAAAGTGAAGAATCTATCACTGCCCGCAAATATCCAAAAGTTGTTCCAAACAAGGGAGAAACGATATCACTTCAGAGGAACATGTATATTTCAAAAGCCTACAGTGAGAACAACCACCAAGCAACACTGTATTTCAGTGCAAGGTGTCAGATTATGGAACGATTTTGGACCTGAATTAAAATCATGTACAAAGCTTGGACAATTTAAACAAAAACTAAAGGAAGAAATACTCCAAACATATTTACAAGACGACATGTAAACTCACATAAGGATTGACATTTCCAGCCTGTGTTGTGTTATAGCTTAGTTTTTCTTTTTTCTCTGTGACACTATGTCTTAGATTTGTTTTTGAATAGTAACCGCTTAACTTAGACTAGCTCAGTTTTCTTTTTCTCTCAGTCATATTTTGTCTTAGCCTTGTTTTAAATTGTAATCGCTCTTGTCTTGTTTTCTCTTTTTTCTCCTTTGAATTCTTGGATGGAATATGGGTGGGCAATATAAGCTGCGGCTTCAGCCATCACCCATTTCGGATAACTCACGTGGAATTGTATAGAAGAAGGAGTCTTTGTCTAATTTGACCTTGTTGTTATATTATACAGTTTCTTTTAACCTGTAATGTACTATCCGAAATAAATAAATTCATTCATTCATTCATAAACAAATTCATTCATTCATTCATTCATTCATTCATTCAAACTGAGATGATACTTCTGATTTGGGGATGTGGAGTATCTCTTTAATCAAACTTGTAGGTAGGCAGAAGTGGGAGTGCTGCACTTGGTCAATACAGTTGTGGTTTTTTTAAAAGCTTAAAAATTGATAAAATGGTCCAACCAGGTGCTCTTCAAGGATACATAAATAAATACTGTAGATTATCTAGCTGATGGGATTTTTGTCGCTCTGGCAACCCATGTATCTCTTGAATCAAGTTTGGAGGGAAGGCAACTGGTTGGAATAGCATCTCCCACATGCTAGATCCTGTTGGTGGCTGGTGACTGTGCGTGTATTGTGTAACAAAGGTTTATCAATACTTTGTATTCTTTACTGCAACACAGAATCTGAATGAAAATTCCTCTCACTATGACTCTGACAATGGCTCTGAAGATGCACATGATGCCAGCCACATTATGGTGAGTATAGTGTACAGTGACCACAGGATCTCACCTCTGTTGTTTGCAGATGATGTTGTCCTGTTGGCTTCATCCAGCAATGTCCTACAGCTCTTGCTGGGACGGTTTGCCACTGAGTGTGAAGCGGCTGGCACCTCCAAGTCCGAGTCCATGGTCCTCAGCCGGAAAAAGGTGGATTGTCCTCTCTGGGTTGGGGACAGGCTCCTGCCCCAAGTGGAGGAGTTTAAGTATCTTGGGGTCTTATTCACGAGTGAGGGGAAAATGGAGCGAGAGATTGACAGACGGATCGGAGCAGCATCTGCAGTGATGCGAACGTTGTACCGGTCTGTTGTGGTGAAGAGGGAGCTTAGTTCTAAGGAAAAGCTGTCGATTTACCAGTCAATCTACGTTCCTACTCTCACCTCACGAGCTTTGGGTAATGACCAAAAGAACAAGATCGTGGATACAAGTGGCTAAAATGAGCTTTCTCTGTAGGATTGCTGGACTCACCCTCAGAGATAGGGTGAGGAGCTCAGTCATCCGGGAGAGGCTCAGAGTAGAACCGCTGCTCCTCCACATTGAAAGGAGTCAGTTGAGGTGGTATGGGCATCTGATTAGGATGCCTCCTGGACACCTCCCACTTGAAGTGGAGACCCCGGGGCAGACCCAGGACTCGGTGGAGAGACTATGTCTCCCAGCTGGTCTGGGAACGCCTTGGTATCCTCTGTGAAGAGCTGGAGCAGGTGGCTGGGGAGAGGGAAGTCTGGGCTTCTCTGCTTGAACTGCTGCCTCCGTGACCCGGACCTCTGGAAAAGCGGTAGAAGATGGATGGATGGAGGTTTGTGTGATCAGTGACACGACAGATCTTCACCATTTGAGAGCGTTTTGCAAGGAAAAGAAAGAAAATCGCAACTCGAGTCTACTGAACAGAAATGTGTTGATTTTGCAATCCCCTCAGTTTAGCTTCTATTGCTAAGGATGCAACACTGCTGTCGTGCTCACGACAACATGTGCATAACCTCTATAGCAGGGGTCACCAACGCGGTGCCCGCGGGCACCATATCGCCCGCAGGGACCACATGAGTCGCCCGCAGGCCTGTTCTAAAAATAGCACAACTCGCAAGTGAGCTGCGTCTAAGATGTAATTTTTTCTGCCACTATTTTTTAAAATCACACTTGCATTTATATAGATTTTAAAATGACAATGTCTTAAAAATAAAAAAATGAAAATATGTTTATTATACGTAAAGTTAAGGTGAACTCTGACCTAGTTCAAAGGTCAGTATTGTGCGCATGACAAAACCTTCGCACTGGAGCGTAAGCTAGCGTGCAGTGAAGATGGAGAACGCAGTGCTGTTTCCTAGCCCAAAAAAAAAAGACAGAAAATTTATCATTTTCAAAGTGAGCGGGAGGAAGAGTTCTTTTTTACTACCGTGAAAGGAAGCTGCGTGTGTTTCATTTGCGGGGCGACGGCGAAGCGGCACTTCAACGCGTCATGAAACTGCTGCCCACTCTTTTTTTTTGTACCCGTAGGTAGATTTGTTCTGCAGTCCGGTGACAAGCCACCAGCTGCCGGTCGCAAGCGCCCCTTAACTCCCTAACCTGCATGTTTTTGGCATGTGGGAGGAAACCCACGCAAACACGGGGAGAACACTCCACGCAGATCACTGTTGACCGGGGGCAGGGATCGAACCCACGATCCCCGCGATCCCCCGGCCGAGGGTAAACTGTGCTGCCGCGGTGCTAACCACTGCGCCACCGTGCATATAAGCACTCTGTGCTTGTTTAGCGTCTTCTCATGAAAGGACAGCGCTGGTTATTACTCAAGCATGATTCTTGGCAAGAACTGTATGGATATAATTCCAGTGAAGAAGAACACACAAAAGTGTGTTTATTAAATATAACAGATTTTGAGCAGAATTGCAGCAGATTTGTTCAGTTAAAAATGTGATAAGATTTATTTAATATGAAAGTTGATTTTTCTTAAATGTTGCATAACTTTTTCAAACATGGTTCAACATAGTTCATGAATTAAAAGGGTTTAGTTTTTTATGGTTAAAAGGGACTGGCGAAAACTGGACATTTTTTTTAATGAAATGTAGAAGTGATCATCTGAACAACTGCTGAGATTAATAAAAATAAAGTGTTGAATATTGATCTTGTCTGTTACCCACTCTAAGTTATTGATAATTATTTATTTGTGTATATATACAGTATATATATATATATATATATACACACACATATACAGTATATACAGCATATATATACTGTGTATATATATATATACACAATTTGTTATTTTAGAGGAGTGTGTCAAGATGGTGCCCTTCACATGACTCGATACCCATGAAGTAGCTCTTGGTTTCAAAAAGGTTGGTGACCCCTGCTCTATAGTGTACATTTTGTAAAGTGTGTAAAGTTTCTGTAGTTTGCATGTTGTAACATGTAGGTTGGTTTGTAAATTTTCTATGGGTTTTTATTTTCTAATGTGTTTTTTTTAGGTTGATTACGATTCTGAACCATATTATCCTCTCAGTGGACAACAAAGTTTATCAGAAGGAGCCAAAGTCTGTGTAAGTTTCAACTGTGTGGAACATATTTGTAGCTGTCTGGAGGTTGGAAGCTAGGATGAATGCTCAGTCCAGGTCACTGCACCGTCAGTCAGGACGGAGCATGCTGGTGAAGCCACATCCTGTCAGTTTAAAAGTAGTGGTTGACAATTGTCAGAGGAAGCATTAGTGCTTACTGCTCTCTCCAGATCAGCAAAGGGGTAGAGCAGCAACTGTGACAGTAAAGTGAAATTGGTATAAAGTGTTTCAGTTTATTGTCACTGGCTCTACTGGATTGTGTGTAGTTAAACTTTTGACTAATTCACTGAAGGTACTGAAGAACTAAAGTGACAGTAAGTAAGTGAATCAAACAACATTTCTCTAACCAGAATTTTTTTCTTTTCTCCATATATAGAGCCTGCATGTTGACTGCAGCGATTCTGTTCCCAGATGTCTTACTTCCTCACTCTTGTTTGAGGATGAATGTTCCACAGAAAGTGAACCTTCATTCAAAGATGAACCTAATTGCAGCCAAGTGTCACCAAATACCAGTAACTATATTCATAATGACTTGGATGACAGTCTTGGATCCATTATTGGAAGTGAAGAAGAATCTTCCCTTTTATTTGAAGATAGCCCTGATGAGTCAGTAAATGAGGAATCACATTTTGGAAAAGTCGGTCATGAACTGGAAAACGAAGAGACACTTTACACTGGTTCACGACTAACCCAAGCTCAGAGTTTTTTACTTATACTTTCATTTGTTTTGAGACACGGACTCACAGGCATGGCTCTCTCAGATCTCCTAGATTTGATCAATATTCACTGTCCAGAAAACACACAGTTAACCTCAAAGCATCTGTTCTTAAAAGAGCTTAAGCCAATAGAAAGTCACCTACAATGTCACATATATCGTCCAAACTGTGAGTACTATATTGGTGAACAGGATAGTGAAGGACAATGTGTTGTATGCAAATGTGTTGTATGCAATACCACGGATACAGTCGTGAAAATATTCAGGTGACTTCTATTCAACGGAGAGCTGTATTATTCTCAGGAGTTCACAAGGGTAGTGAAAAGGAACAGCTTCACTGTGCTGTTGCAGAATGGACACATCATCACTGTATACTATTACATTGTAGTAGAGCAACATGGTAGCAGAAAATGCTTTGCTTTTGGGAGAAAGTATGATAGATCACATAGTACACAGATTCATGTTGAAAATGTAGTTGGTCTGAAAAGGGAATTCCAGGGCAGGAAACAGATATTTGATGTGACACTGTTCAAAAGAAAATGTATGCTAATTGATCTGCACAATATGCAAGCCTCTATGCATGCATACCTCCAAGATCCAGTGTGGGGGATTGAAAATGTAATGGCAAAGTACATTTCAATTGTCAAGATTGTCAACAATAAATGTTATTTGTGTAATGCAGATTTTTGTCTTCATTGTATTTGCTTTAGGGTGTATATATATATATATATATATACAGTATATACTGTATATATATGTAGGAGTCAAGAATTGAGGAGACTGGATGATTTTTCCAGTAACTGCTTTAATTCCCCATTCATCCTACGTCCTCTCTCGATCGGAGTGAAAAGAGACAGGACGCAGTCACACACATACATTTATACATTCATCTTCTAACAATACATCACACACAAAAGTCACAATACTCAGCTACATCCTTTCATCTCTAATAGAACACCCAGAGTCCTTCTGTTCTCATTTCCGACCCCCAAAGGTCAGGCCGGATAATCTTCTCTCTCCTGAGTCCCCAGGGGGTGCAGACACGTCTTCTTCTCGAGGTGTGAAGTCAATACACATGGCTAGCTCAAAGTCTCTCTTGGCTGAATTCAGCCAGCCACATGTGAGTCACATAGGTTATAACTATGGGCTCCACATCACTCCCCCCTTCCACGCGAAAGACTGGGCACCCACATACAGTCATACAACAGTCCTACAGCACGTCACCCCCCCCCAACAGAATCTCACAGCAACCCAAACAACCTGACCCAAAAAAAACAAAACACATCATTCTGCATGCAGCTTAGGTTTCAATCTTCTCCCGAATCTGCTGTATGCAGGTCTCCTGCTCTGTGTTGGGCCGTCCTGCTGTGCATCTGTGGAGTGAGGGGGAGAAGGGTTATTTGCCCCCCGTGGGGGGTCCCGGGGCCGCCCCTTTGGAGGCCTGCCGCGTCGAGGCGCGCCCGCCGGCCGTACAGACTCGTTATGCAACACAAAAGCAGGCTTTAATCTATCGATACTGATCGTCTCCCTCCTGCCCCCCAAATCTAGCACAAAATATTTCTCCCCGGTTTCCAGCACTCGAAATGGACCGTCGTAAGGTGGGCCGAGACTTTGCCGCTGAGCATCGTGCCTGACAAAAACAAACTCTGTGTCTCGTAAAGCCTGGGGCACGAACACACACGGGAAAGAGTGATGAGCGGGGCCCGGGAGAATTTCTGCTCCCGTGTTACTCAGAGACCTCCAGATCGGGGGGGGGGGGGCCCTGGTGCCGTGTGGTTGGGTAAAAACTCGCCTGGCAGCCTGAGCGGTTGTGCGAAGACCAATTCTGCTGGTGAGGCATCTAGATCCTCTTTGGGTGCCGAACGCAACCCCAATAAAACCCATGGTAGTTTGTTTACCCAATCTGTGTCCGTCAGTGACGCTCTGAGGGCTGCCTTCAAAGACCTGTGAAAACGCTCGCATAAACCGTTGGCCTGGGGATGGTAAGCGGTCATGCGATGTACCGCCACTCCTAAACCGCTGGCCACTGCTGACCACAGTTCCGACGCAAATTGAGGTCCCCTATCAGATGTAATATCTGACGGGACCCCGAACCGCGTTACCCAGGCTGTTAAAAAAGCGCGTGCCACCTCTGCCGCTGTGGTCGATGTTAACGGGACCACTTCCGGCCAACGAGTGGTTCGGTCTACCATTGTCAAGAGATGCGTGAACCCTTGTGAAGTGGGCAGGGGGCCCACGAGGTCCACGTGCACATGATCGAACCTTTTAGCCGGAATGTGGAACGGTTCTAAGGGTGCCTTAGTGTGCCTGTGAATCTTAGCGCGCTGGCAAGCCATGCAGGTTTTAGCCCACTCCTTCACGTGCTTGCGCAGGCTCGGCCAAACAAACTTCTCCGCCACCATTTTCACCGAAGCGCGCACCCCTGGGTGTGCTAGGGAGTGCACGGCGTCAAAAACGCGATGGTGCCACGCGGCTGGCACCACAGGGCGCGGTCGCCCCGTGGATACATCACAAATAAGCGGGGAGAAACCGGTTTGTAGATTTCTGCGTTCCAGCCTTAACCCTGTTGGTCCAGACAGGAGCGCGCGCACGTCCGCGTCCTTGCTCTGCTCCGCCGCCATGGCTGCATAATCTATCCCCACGTGGACCGGAGCCGCGCGCGTGTCCGCGCTGTTACCGCGCTCTGGGTAAGCGGCCGCGCAATCCGTTTCCGCGCGGACGGGTGCCGTTACTGCGCGTGACAGACAGTCCGCCACCACATTGATTTTACCGACTACGTGCTGAATATCGGTGGTAAATTCAGAAATTGCGGCCAGCTGCCTCTGTTGCCGCCCTGATCACGGTTCTGAAGTTTTGGACATCGCAAAAGTGAGCGGTTTGTTGTCGACAAACGCGGTGAAACGCCGCCCTTCCAACCAGAACTGGAAATGGCGAATAGCCAAGTGGAGCACCAGCAGCTCCCTGTCAAACCCGCTGTATTTTCGCTCAGCCTCGCGTAGGGATCTGCTGAAGAATGCGAGTGGTTGCCAAACCCCGGCAACCTGCTGTTCTACTACGGGCCCTATGGCCACATCTGACGCGTCCGTGGTTAGCGCTATGCGGGTTGCCGGGTCTGGGTGGGCCAATAGTGCCGCGTTTGCCAGTGCCCGTTTAACCTCTGTGAATGCGCGCTCCCGCTCCGGGGACCATTCAATCACATGGGAGGGCTTCTGCTTTTTGAGCGCGGTGTACAAGGGCTGCATAAGCTGCGCTGCGTGGGGTATGAAACGGTTATAAAAATTCACCATCCCCAAAAATTCTTGCAACGCCTTTACCGTTCGAGGCTGGGGAAAATCTGCCACCGCGCGTACTTTGGCCGGCAGAGGAACTGCTCCCTCCGAGGAAACGCGGTGCCCTAAAAAGTCGATTTGTGCCACGCCAAAATGGCACTTGGCTGAGTTGATTATCAACCCATGCTCACCTAACCTCTGAAAAACTGTCATGAGGTGTTTTGTGTGCTCCTCCTCGGAGGTGCTGGCTACCAAAATGTCATCTAAATAGACAAAAATGAAAGAAAGGTCGCCCAACACTGCATCCATCATCCGTTGGAAGGTTTGTGTGGCGCCTTTAAGGCCAAAAGGCATTCGTAAAAACTCAAAAACTCCGAACGGGGTTATTACGGCTGTTTTGGGGATGTCCTCTGGTCGGACCGGGACTTGGTGATAACCGCAGACCAGGTCTATTTTAGAAAAAATTTGCGCCTTCGCCAAATGCACTGAAAAGTCCTGGATATGCGGAATCGGGTACCGGTCCTGCGCTGTGGCATTGTTCAACCTGCGGTAATCGCCATAAGGTCTCCATGAGCCGTCAGCTTTAGGTACCATGTGGAGGGGGGAAGCCCAAGCGGACTTCGAGCGGCGAATTATGCCCAACCTTTCCAGGTTGGCGAACTCCTCGCGCGCAATGGAGAGTTTAGCTGCATCCAAGCGCCAAGCCCTCGCAAAAACGGGTGGACCACTCGTGGTAATGAAGTGCTCCACCCCGTGCTTCGCCACCTTGGCTGAAAAAGTAGGAACTGTGAGTGCTGGGAACTGGTGTAGAAGGCTGTGAAACTTACCACCTGCTGTGGCGACGTTGGTCTGTACTGGCGGTGGGCACACCCGAGCTGCACAAGGGATAGAACAGAAAGAGAGTGCATTTACTAGTCGTTTGTTGGCCAGATCAACTAACAAACCATGTGAACACAGAAAATCAGCACCTAACATATTGAAGCTCACTGCCGCCACGATGAAATTCCACTCATAGGCGCGGCCGTGGAAGGACAGAGACAAGGTTCTCTCTCCGTACGTCTTGATGCTGGAGCCGTTGGCCGCTGTCGCTCCGTCTCCGCGGGGTCCCGCGACCCGATCTGCATAGGTGGCAATGATGAAGCTCCTCTGGGCTCCGGTGTCCACTAGGAATTGCCGCCCGGAGCCCGCGTCTGTCAGATAAAGCAGCTTGTTCCGTTCGCCGAGAGTGGAAGCTGCTAACGACTCCCGGCCCGGTCGTTTCCCTGCTTTTTTGAACTTGCAGGACGGGATGCACTTGTGCGCCTTCCCAGCGAAACGTCGATGGTAAAAACAGAGGCCATCATCTCCCCTGCCACGGAATCTCGCCGCTGCTGTCGCCGCTGAGGTGGTCACTGCTGTCTCTGGCTCCACACTGCCTCCGGCCGCCGCGCCGAGGTCTGCCGCTGCCACGGAAGCCTCTGGTTCCTCGCAGGCATTGAGGAGCCGCTCCGCCTCTTGGGCCAGGTCGCGGAAGTCCTGCTGGGTCAAACATCTCCTGCTGGACAGGGAACCTCTCGTGTGCGCTGGGAGGGTTCTCAGGAAAATATGTTTGAAAAGGAACGCGTCGTTGTCCGTCCCGATCATTTGCAGCATGTCCTCCATGAGGACAGTCGGCCTGCATCCACCTCTGTCGCGCAGGTCCAGCAGCTGCCTGGCTCTTGCCTCAGACGACGGCACGAAGCTCCTGATGAGGGTGGCTTTCAGCGCGTCGTATTTGCCGACAGCAGGTGGTTGCTGCACCAGGCTCCGCACACACCGAGCTGTGCGGCTGTCGAGCATCGCGATGACATTATGGAATTTAATGTCATCCGCTGAAACTCCCCCGAGCAGGAACCGCGACTCCACATGCTGGAACCACGAGTGCGGGTCGCTTTGCCAGAACTCGGGGAGCTTAATCAGTCTTTTGCCCCTGCTGACATTCCCCGGTGAATCCGGGTCTGAGCGGCTGTCTCCCAGCTCTTCCATATCGATCACGAGGCTGTCCTCCAGCCTCGGCATGCTCAGATTCATGCGTAGGTCACCAATTGTAGGAGTCAAGAATTGAGGAGACTGGATGATTTTTCCAGTAACTGCTTTAATTCCCTATTCATCCTACGTCCTCTCTCGATCGGAGTGAAAAGAGACAGGACGCAGTCACACACATACATTTATACATTCATCTTCTAACAATACATCACACACAAAAGTCACAATACTCAGCTACATCCTTTCATCTCTAATAGAACACCCAGAGTCCTTCTGTTCTCATTTCCGACCCCCAAAGGTCAGGCTGGGTAATCTTCTCCTCTCTCCTGAGTCCCCAGGGCGTGCAGACACGTCTTCCTCTCGAGGTGTGAAGTCAATACACATGGCTAGCTCAAAGTCTCTCTTGGCTGAATTCAGCCAGCCACATGTGAGTCACATAGGTTATAACTATGTGCTCCACATCTATATATATATATATATATACACTACCGTTCAAAAGTTTGGGGTCACCCAGACAATTATTTTGTGTTTTCCATGAAAAGTCACACTTATTTAGCACCATGGGTTGTAAAATGAATAGAAAATATAGTCAAGACATTGACAAGGTTAGAAATAATGATTTGTATTTGAAATAATAATTTTTTCCTTCAAACTTTGCTTTCGTCAAAGAATCCTCCATTTGCAGCAATTACAGCATTGCAGACCTAACATGATTGCACAAGGGTTTTCTAATCATCCATTAGCCTTCTGACGCAATGAGCAAACACATTGTACCATTAGAACACCGGCGTGATAAGGGCCTTTTCCACTAGCCTCGCTTAGCCCTACACCGCACCACTCAGCCCGCGTTTGAGCATTTTCCATTAGCCCCAGCACCGGCTAGCAGGCGCTATTTTAGTACCTGATCCAGGGCAGGGTCTAACCGAGCTGAGTAGGGCTGAGTATGGCTGTGATGTGACTTTAACAGACTGGTCGCCGCTGATTGGTCAGGTCGTAACGTCACGAAAGCGACATTTTCTGCTGAATCTACTACACCGCCGCCATTTGTAGTTGTTCAGCCAGTGAACACAGTGCACCCCTTTAATACAGTATTTTCACACTCTGAAGATGTCTTCTCGTAAGGCTATCCGCTGGTCAAATGAGGAGGTGCGCAATTTTCTTTCTATATTAGCCGACGATCGCATCCAGCGCGAGTTGGACAGATCTACTCGAAATGAAAAAATATACCAGCAGGTGTCTGAGCAGATGGGTTCCCAAGAGCACATCCGTACTGCCAAACAGTGTCGGGAGAAGCTGAAAAAGCTGAAAAGTGATTACCGAGCAGTGAAGGACCACAATGCTCGAAGTGGAGCGGATCGGAAGGAGTGGAAGTGGTTCGCTGAAAGACATTGGGCTCAACATGGCCTTGGAAACCGTGGATGGTGAGTGTTGTTTTGATATTGTGCGTCTTTTCGCCAATTTATCCTTTCTGTGCCAAGCTCACTGTTATTAAGAAATAGGAAGGTTGTTAAATTGTGGGTAATGGTTGTTACTGAGGCTTGCCTATTGTTTTGCAGCCAACTGCAGATTCACGCTTGCTTTGTGTTAAGTATTAGCGCGAACAAAACGCTGAATTACGCTTATTGTATTCCGGTTAAAAATTTTAGTGCTGTGTACATGTTGCACTTTGGTGTTAAGTTTTAAATTGCGTGCATTTTCTTTCTAGAATCGCAGTTCATATCACAGGGGTCCATCTCAGTGGACATGGACACACCAGACTCTCCTGCATCTGCCTCTGCCTCTGCGTTTGGCGGAGCGCCAGCTGAATCGACTCCGATGTCAGCCACATCACCAGCTCCATCTGGATCACGTTCAAGTGCCGGTAAGGCACAATAACCACGATTTTTTTTTTTTGTTGTTGAAACAGGTCCAACGGAAACCAGGGTCGAAAATCCATCCATCCATCCATCCATCTTCTACCGCTTAATCCTTTACGGGTCGCGGGGGGACTGGAGCCTAACAAGTTATGTAACAAATTGATTAATGCAATTTCCTGTAGCTGCATATTAATTAATTGAAAATGTCTTTTTAAATGTACAAAAAGGTTATTCTTTGGTCTTCACTTAATCGGTGTTCCACAACTCGGTCCCATTTTTAGGCGGGGTGATTGAAGTGATGTTGTAATTCCTGTTTTAGAAAAACAAATAAAGCTCATGAACTGCCGTTGAAATCAACATGCTTCATTGAAATGCTTCGCGTCAGCTGACTGTATTAACCCATTCAGATTTCTGCGGCCACACTACAAGCAACTGTTTTAAACATTACCCATCCATCCATCCATATTCTTAATCTTAATCTTTTTTAGTTTTGCAGGGGGGCTGCAGCCGAAGACAGCACCCTTCGTATTGCAAAATCCGCTCTACTGAGGGGCAGCAACATGACAGTTCAGCTTATATACAGCAATGAAGCATAATATAATAGTGACATTCCACCACAGACTTTCACCAGTGTAATTCCATAATATATGTAGTGATCCAGCTTTAACAACCATGCCTTTCTGTCTTTCAATGTAGCCAAGAGAAAAAGGAACAACTCCATCGCTGACCTTACATCAGCGATGGTCAACATGCATGACGAGGAGACGCGGCTCTTGGAACGGCAACATGACCAGCGGCAAGAACACCATCAGGAGTACATGCAGCATTTGCGACAGATGGCCGCAGATGTGCGGGCAGATGTGCGTGAAGTCCTGGAGCAGGACGCTGTGTTACGAAGGGAAGAGCTCGCAGAGATGTCATCATTCAACAGAGATTTCCTGACCCTATTTGGCAGGCTTGTGGACGCATTTAGCAGTTGGCATGTCTAACCATGTCTCCCCACGCCCAGTCTGTTTTTTTGTTTGTAAATTTTGCTTCTGGAATAAAATTGTATTGTTTGCATCAAAAGTCTGGTTTATCTGTTATGACACCGTATGAGAAAAGCCAATAATTACATACACATTCCATTCTCTGTTCACTCCACATGCTGCTGTTCATCAGGTCAGGTGTATAGCCTTCTAATGGTAATTTACTTTTTAACAACACAACGAAACGTAATGTCTTGGTAAGTTTTTTTTTTTTTTATTTTAAACAAATTTGCAATGCTGAATCCATTTCTCTCGAACGGGTACATTTTTTAGGTTATAAGCAGTTGTACAGGTGTACTTTAACTTGTACAGTAGACACTGATAAAGGTAAGTACATGTAAATTGAATGTTGCATCACCAGTCAAAATTTAATAAATTAAGAAGGAATCTAGCAAAAATTTGGCACTAATGACAGTAGACAAATCGGACGAGACACAACTGTGTTTTTGTGGCACACAACTGTTGTTACCAACAAGTTGTGCAAAATTTATATTCCCTTTTCCCAAAAATTAAAAATCAATTTGTAAGTAAAAATGAGAGGCCTTTACATGGGAATTTGACATGTATCAGCACATGATTTATAGTTCAATTTGCATTTCCACCTAAGCAAAAGGGGCTTGTCGAGCTGGATTTTTGTGAAGATGGCCTGTGCGGTGTTTCTGCATGTAATTACATACCTGTCAAGTGATACGGTTTCGCCATATTTTAATATGGAGAAAATGCAATTTTAGCAAATATGGGCATATTGCCATTTCTGTACGCCAAAAAGAAAAATATACGGGAAAAAAAATTATTGAGAGTGTGGAGGAACACGTCGTGTGTGTGACTCCCACAGCGTACGGGGCTGGCAGAGCGTTCAGCGTGAGCAATTATCACAACAGTGAGAAGTGTGGACTGATCATTATGCTGATGGCCTCGCATCTTCTGTTGTCCTGCGGCTCCGGAACAGAGAGGAATCGCTGGATGGATAAAGGCTTCTCCAGAGGGCCCTACACACTCCTTCTGTGTTCCATGTAGGAAGAGCATAAAAGTGACTGCATCTGGGATTTTCGACCTGAAGTCGCACTTCGCTACACAGGGCCACAAAAACTGTGTAGCCAAATCGAAAACGTATCGATCGATGGATGAACATTTTCAGCCAGTGAGAGAACCGACACCTTCCAAATCCAATGCATCACTAGCAGAAGTGATGGTTTGTCATTTTGTGGCAGAGCACAATCTACCCCCATTGGTGGCAGAGCACTTCTGATCTGCCACCTGATCTGATCTGCCACTTCAGAAATGCTAGAGTCAGCAAAGGCTGTTACTTGGAACTATAACAAGCAGCATCAGTGAACATTTTCTTGTTTCAAGTTCATTCAAGTGCATTAATGTAACAAAGCTGACAATTAAAAACTCTTTAATTCCAAGTGTATATACAGTATCTAGCTGACAGTTAAGAACTATATTCAGAATAATTCTTATTGTGTACTTTCAAATTAAGCAATCTACCTTGTGCTAATGTAAATTTGAAAAATATTTTTTATTTATTTATTATTAATATCATTTATTTATTTTTTATTTTATTTATTTTTTTGTGCTACTTGGCTTATTATTTTCACATTACCAAAAAGTTGTGGCTCAAGATTGTGTCCATATAAGTGTACATTTGAATAAATATGTTTGAAATAGTTCATGTTGCAGTTGCTGTTTGTTTAGTTTTTGTTTTTTTTTCCTTCAGTTTTCTTTCATCTGCCAATAAATACAGTTTTTAAGTGCTCAGTACAGGTGTGAAAGCCCCCCCAATAAGGGAGGCATGAAGTATGCCTTGACAGGTATGTAATTACCCGTACCTTAACAGATAAGCGTTATGAACAACAGAGGACAGGTAGATGGAACATGCACAACATTTTATTTACAAAAAACATTTTTGAAATATGTATGCACATAAATGTGGACAAAATTACATTTCTACCTATTGCTAGACAAGTACTGCATCACAGCATCTCGTATATCGGCACCCTGCTCCTCTGCTCCCTGGGTCACTGCCACCACTGGCTCATCTACTGCAACATCCAATGTAGTGTCATACGTCTGTCCATGACTCTCACACAGATTATGCAGAGCACAACAAGTCAGCACCATAGATTTCACCAGTTTCATGTCACAGTCATTCCTCTCTCCTTCCTCCTTCCTTCTCTCCTCGTCATCAGCCATTTTTCTTTGTTGTGGAGGATTCGGTCGCGTGTTTCACGTCACGAGAGTGTGGCGCCGCCTCGCTGTTCAAGAAATCCCACCCACCGCAAGTGTGCCAGCAGGTGTGCCAGCAGTAATGTCGAAAAGCAACCGAGGCAGAACCGAATCGAAGTGAGTCGAGTCGGGTTTTCTAATCGGGGCTAATGGAAAAGTGCCTATAGTTGCTGGAAATGGGCCTCTATACATCTATGTAGATATTGCACCAAAAACCAGACATTTGCAGCTATAATAGTCATTTACCACATTAGCAATGTATAGAGTGTATTTCTGATTAGTTTAAAGTTATCTTCATTGAAAAAAAGTGCTTTTCTTTCAAAAATAAGGAAATTTCTAAGTGACCCCAAACTTTTGAACGGTAGTGTATATATATAGCAGTATGTTGTAGCATATAAAGACAGACTATTACATGTAAAAATATAGTGCTCTTATTGCAATACATTTTTTATATTTATCAATACACATATATGGTCTATGCTTACATTGCAATATATTGGAAAATATAAATACTAAATCTCATATATGGGAATATATTGCTTAATGTATTGCATGATATTTTCCTATATACTGCAATATATTTTTGTTTCGTAAGGGTGGCTTTAACTGGGTGAATAGGTAAGAGCCTTCCATTTGACAATTACCGCAGCAGGTAATCTTACAGTTGCTACCAAGTGATTTCACTCTAGCCGACATAGTGAGCAGCTTCTTATTTCTTAAACAACCACTTTTGATGACATGTCTCACAGTTGTGGAATAGATACAGTTGTGGAATAGATATTACTATTTCAGTACGGTCATGTTATTTGTCTGCATCAAGAAAAGGAAGGAACTGAAGAGATTGCTGAAACTACTCAAATATTGTAAACGACTGTCTAAACCATTATTTAAACCTGGAAGGATAGTGGTGATAGTGGTCTTTGTCAATCCTCCCATTATCAATACAAGATCTTGGTGAAAAAATTGTCATGAGGCAAGCCGGCTTGGCTTTCCCCGGCTCAGGCTTGATCTCTCTGTGGGTTTGGTTTCACTGTTTATGTGCATTTTGTGTATTTCTGTACTTATCCTACTACCATAGCCACTGCCTGACCGACAGCTGTTAGTCAGCTTCTGTGATCTATTTTTTCCCACGCTGCTGACAGTCTGCCAGTCCAACCATGCCCCCTTGCTCTCCTTAGCTTCATCAGCTGTTTCCAGCCCCAGTAATTATCTTTCCCGTGCCTCGTCTAGGTGTTCCCAATTTGTCTGGCTGGCGGTGTTTGTATTTTAGCGGCTGTTCGCTAGACAAACGTCGCTGGGTCATAAAAGTCACTCCTGTTCTCCATGGTGCGACCGTCACATCGGGAAGGACTCATGGATTATGCTTGCTGAGAGAAGTGGACTTTCTGGACTGTTCTTATTCATGAGTAAACTGTTTGCGTTTCTCCATGCAGTTGCTGCAATGCTGGACCAGAAGCGCTTCCCCCCTTGCAGTAATTCTGCTACGCTTCTGGTGGCGTTTCTCCCCGCAGCATAATCACTACGCTTAGGCTGTTGCCCAGTTTGCTTTCCCCCGAGTAGTTGAACGCCCCATAGTCTTCCCCGCTCTCCGAGCGCATTCAAATTGTATTATGACCAACTTGTTCGTCTGTATTAGTGAACAGCATTGTCAATAAATGTGTGTGTGGTGAACCCCTGCATTTAAATCCTTCCATCCTTTCTCCTTCTCCGTGCACTTTACCATAGCGCACGGAGAGTTTATGACAAAAATTGCATCTCTGGATGTAAAATACATGCAACATTCCATAAGCTTACTCAAACTGCCACAGTGATGGCATACAATTAAAACTGAAGGCAAACAGAATAAGTGTGATATGCACACTACTCACAAAAAGTTAGGAATATTCGGCTTTTGGGTGAAATTTCAGGATGCACCTACTATTGTGGAAGATGAAAGCAGACGAGGCAGCGAGCTGTATGACACATGAACTTTATTCACCTTTCAACATCAAGTACAGAAGGTACTCTCTCTGGGTCTCTGGGTGCCTCCTTGTTATAACCTTTATTTCTGCCCCATGAGACCTAAGGAGCCAAAAACAATACTCTCAGTGCACAAAGACATGCATGGCACATTAACATCATAACACCCTCTCTTCCTCTAGCGACTCTTGTGTCTCCTGAACTCCCCGGGGGGCGGATAGTCCTTTGTGATACGGATGAGACCTCCCCGGTGTCACTTGCTCCTTCAGTCCTTTGTTCCATCTCCCCCCCCCCCCCTCCGGCTTCCAACTCTGGGTGGAGAACCCCCCACACAGCCCCTTTCCCCCTGAACACCCAGAAAGGGCACTAACTCCCCCGTCCTTTGGGCTTGAGCCAGCACCCATCGCAGCTGTAGCAAGGGATCGCCGGTCCGGTCGAAACATCTTGCTGGCGAGGTGTGCAGGCGGGCACATTAGTCTGTGGAGGGAAAAAGGGTGGGTGGAAAAACATGTTAGCAGGTCTCTGATACACACACTGCATACAACATTACATGACTGACACACACACACTGACACACACACACACATTGTCTCTCTCAACTTGCTTTGTTAACGTGTGTATTGTAACTTGTCTGCTAAGTGTGCATTGAGGTTTTTTTTTCTATGTGATCATAATCTTGCTCACTCGAGCGCTATTCTGATAACTATGTTTTTTTTCTCTTTGCCCAATGTGTCATCCCCTTCCCCTCTCCCTCTTTACCCCCACTGTATTAGGCGCCTTGTCGGCTGCCGCGTCATTAGTGAGCGCTTAATATGAGCGCACCTAATGTCAAGTCAAATTCCTCGTATGTGTAAACATGCTTGGCAATAAAGTTCATTCTGATTCTGATTCTGATTCTCTACCGAGGCAACACCAACTTGCAGAGCCACCGATAGTCGATGGATGGCGTCCGTGCCGGGGAGCTTGGGCCATGACCACCTGCTTGTCTGCCAAAACAAAAGCGGGCTTCAGCCTGTCGATGCAAATGGTCTCCCTATGCCCCCCCCCCAAGTCTAACACAAAATGCTTTGCTCCAGTTTCCAGCACCCTGAATGGTCCATCATACGGTGGGTGCAGCGGGGTCCGGTATGCATCGTGCCTGACGAAAACAAACCTGGCATTCTGTAAGCTTTTCGGAACGAAGGTGCAGGGAAAACAATGGTGGGTTGGGCCTGGCACGTTAACAGCCTCCGTACTGTGCAAAAATTGAATAGGCGGGTCGGCCCCAGGCACGGGGTTTTCTGGTAAAAATTCCTCGGGGAGCCGCAGCGGCTGAAAAAAAAACAAATTCTGCCGGGGAGGCTGCCAGATCCTCCTAAGGCGTGGAGCACAACCCTAAAAGAACCCAGGGCAGGGGGTCGACCAAATTTGCATCTGTGAGTGAAGCTCTGAGCACTGCCTTAAAGCGTACCTGTGGTGGTCGTGAAGACGCATTTGACTTGAAAACATTATGAAAAAGTATTTCTTATTTTGGTAAATAATTTTTGCCAGCCATATACTGTCACGCCGCGCCATTCATCAGTGGCGCCACCTGCTCACGCACCTGATCATCATCAGCGGCGAGGGATAAAGGCCGCCTCGCCCGGAGCCTCGGCCTGAAGCCGTCAGACTTCGTTCCTCACCGTTGTGAGTCATCTACAATCTTCAGCACAATTATTTGGGTAAGAAGCCTTACCTTCTCTCTCCAGTCTGCTCCCCTGTGCACAGGTGGATTTCCCGGCGGCGGACGTCTTCCCTCCAACGCCTACTCCTCGCTGCTGCACCGAGCTCTCCAGGTGGCTGTCTCCCGGGTTTCGCCCCTTGCTGTGCCAGCTGTCCTGTCATCCAAGTAAGTCCTTCTCTTGCCATAATCCCTCCTGTGTTGGTGTATGCCTGTCACCCTCTTCCTGTGCTTTCTCCATAGGGTTGCTCGGCTGTACGGTCACCTGCCTCTGTGCCTGAAGCAGACACCGCCACCAACACATTTACATCCCGCAGACACGCACTCATTCACGCCTGTTGTTAATAAACTATTTGAACTACTCTAAGCCTGTGTGTGTGCGTCTCCTGAGCCGTGCGTTATGTCAGTACGGCTTCAGCAGAGCGGCTCGGCAGACGGCGGGCTCGCGCACCGGCTTACCACTCTCGAGGCTAGAGTGGATCAGATTGCTTATCAACAACAGGTGATCCTAAATCAATTGGTAATAATTACTAACCGATTGGACCGCCTGGACCCCCAGCAGCCGTTCCCCCCGGCTCCTCAGGGTGGCGCAGCTCCTGCTGTTCCTGCGGCCGTCCAGCCAGCTCCGGTGGCACCGGCCCGGCTCACACCAATTCCGACCCCCGCTCGCTTTAGCGGAAAGCTCGGCGGAGCGCGGGGGTTTGTGATGCAGTGTGAGTCCGTGTTCGACCGGGTGCCCGGAGACTTCCCCTCAGATCACAGCCGAATCGGCTACATAGGGAATCTCCTGGAGGGGCGCGCTTTAACTTGGGCCTACGCTATAATGGCGAGACCCAGTTATGCCACCCTCACCTATGCCGAGTTCGTGAGGCACTTCCTGGAGGTGTTCGATCATTCTCACTCCGTGACGGTCCAGGTCGATCGGCTTCTCGCTCTCCAGCAGGGAAGCCGGTCGGCCGCGGACTATGCTATCGAATACCGGGTAGCGGCGGAGGAACTGGGCTGGGAGGAACGCTCCCTCTGCGGCCTGTTCCTCCGCAGCCTCAATAGTGATCTGAGGGATGAACTGGCGGGACGGGATATCCCCGGAACGCTAGCGGAGCTAACTTCACTGGCCATCAGCTTGGACAACAGGCTGCGCGAGCGCTCCTCAAGACGGAAGCCGTCTGCTTCTCGCCCTCGGGGAGCCTCGCTGCACCTGCCCCAAGCTCGCCCCCTGGCGACGCCGCCACCATCGCGCCCCGAGGAGTCGGAGCCGATGGTGACGGGCTGGGCAAAGCTCTCCCCGGCGGAGAGACAGCGCCGCCGTGAGTTGGGTCTCTGCATGTATTGCGGAGACAGTCAACACACGGTAGAGCTTTGCCCACAGAAGCCAAACGGCGGGGTCCGCGAGTCACTGTAGGGGGCCTCGCGGACGTCAATCGGCAAAGTCCCCTCACCCAATTGAAGCTGCCCATCCGTTTCTGCCACAATCCCACTGGGCACCTCACCCACGCACTGGTGGATTCGGGCGCAGAAGGCAGCTTCATTTCACACGGCCTGGCAACCCGATTGGGCATCCGCTGTCAGGCACTAAAACACCCCATCTCCCTGGTCCACCTCTCCCGTGCCTCCCTTGGGAGAGTTTCTCATCAGACCATTCCCGTCCCAGTCATCATCTCAGGGAACCACCGGGAGGAGATGGTTTTTTACGTCCTGCCCAACTCTGTGTCGCCCGTCATCCTGGGGTATCCCTGGCTACGCCTCCACAACCCTGTCCTGGACTGGAGATCAGCTGGGTTATCGGCATGGAGTACATTTTGCATGGGCACCTGCCTTCAGTCCGCTGCCTGCTCCCCGTCCGCTGCTCCCCCTGTGACGGACACAGCACCTCCGGACCTGTCTCTGGTGCCTCCGGAATTTCACGACCTGGGTATGGTATTTAGCAAGACGAAAGCTATGTCTCTTCCCCCGCATCGGCCCTATGACTGTGCTATCAACCTCCGCCAGGGGGCTTCCCTACCTTCTGGTCGGCTATACAGCCTGTCTGCGCCGGAGAAGGAGACGATGAATACCTACCTGAAAGAATCACTGAGCGCTGGGATTATTCGCCCATCGTCGTCACCCGTGGGGGCAGGGTTTTTCTTCGTTGGGAAAAAGGACAGATCCCTCCGCCCCTGCATAGACTACCGAGCGCTCAATGACATCACTGAGAGGGACCGTTACACCCTGCCCCTCATGGACACTGCCTTCCACTCCCTCCAGGGGGCGACCTGGTTTACCAAGCTGGATCTACGCAGCGCTTACCACCTCGTCCGGATCCGGGAGGAAGATGAATGGAAAACAGCCTTCTGTACCCCGAACGGCCACTTTGAATACCTGGTCATGCCGTTCGGGTTGACCAACGCTCCTGCCGTCTTTCAGCGCCTCATCAATGACGTCCTCCGGGATTTCATCGGCCTCTTCGTGTTCGTCTACCTGGACGATACTCTTATCTTCTCCAGGTCCAGGGACGAGCACCAGGTCCATGTGAGGCGGGTCCTTCAAAGACTGCTGGAAAATCGGCTCTACGTGAAGGCTGAAAAGTGCGAATTCTACGCTAGGACCACATCCTTCCTGGGATTCATCATCTCTCAAGACCAGGTGCTCCCAGACCCAGAGAAGGTGAAGGCGGTGGTGGAGTGGCCTACTCCCGCATCCCGGAAGCAGGTGCAACAGTTTGTTGGCTTCGCCAATTTTTACCGCCGCTTTGTCCCAAATTTCAGCTCGATCGTCGGACCACTGACCCGCCTCACGTCCCCGAAGGTCCCGTTCCGGTGGACCGAAGAGGTCGCTGCTGCCTTTAAGGCGCTGAAGGCGGAGTTCTCCTCCTCCCGGGTCCTTCGCCAGGTCGACCCCGCGCTGCAGTGCATTGTGGAGGTGGACGCCTCGGACACGGGAGTGGGGGCAGTACTATCCCAGCGGTCGCCTGACGATGGCGCCAAACGACCCTGCGCCTTCTTCTCCCGGCGCCTGTCCCCGGCGGAGAGGAACTACAATGTGGGGGACAGAGAGCTCCTGGCCATTAAACTCGCCTTACAGGAGTGGCGCCACTGGCTAGAGGGGGCGGACCTGCCGTTCGTGGTCCTGACGGACCACAAGAACCTAGAATATTTACGATCTGCCAAGCGCCTGAATGCCCGCCAGGCGCGCTGGTCATTGTTCTTCGCCAGGTTCCGCTTTTCTATCACCTTCAGACCAGGCTCCAAGAACGGCCTGCCTGACGCCCTCTCTAGGCAGTTCACCCCCGTGGAGGCTGAGGAGATGCCCCACACTATCCTGCCCAGGTCGTGCGTCGTGGGAGCCATCTCTTGGGACATCGAGAGCAAGATCCGGAAGGCGCAGGAGGTGGAACCTGATCCTGGCGGCGGACCAGAGGGAAAACTGTTCGTTCCATCTGCGGTCCGAGGAGAGGTCATCCACTGGCTCCACACCTCCCGGCTCACCTGTCATCCCGGCACCTCCCGGATGATCAGCCTCCTCCAACGGTCCTTTTGGTGGCCAGGCCTGCGGAGGGATGCAGCCCGCTACGCCCGGGCTTGCCCAATCTGTGCCACCAGCAAGTCGGGAAATGCCCCTCCAGCGGGCCTGCTCCAGCCCCTGCCCGTTCCTGGCAGGCCCTGGTCGCACATCGCGTTGGATTTCGTCACCGGACTCCCCGTTTCCAACTCTTTTGACACCATCCTGACCATCGTGGACCGTTTCTCCAAGGCCGCACACTTCGTTCCCCTGCGAGGTCTCCCCACCGCCCTGGAGACGGCGGATTTCCTCGTCCAACACGTGGTCAGGCTGCACGGGATTCCGGTGGACGTGGTCTCGGACCGGGGCCCCCAATTTTCATCCGAGGTTTGGAGATCTTTCTGTAACGCCATCGGAGCCAAGGTGAGCCTCTCCTCCGGCCATCACCCCCAATCTAACGGGCAGTGTGAGAGGACCAACCAGGAGCTGGAGGCTGCGCTCCGCTGTGTGACCAGGTCCAAACCTACGTCCTGGAGCAACCATCTCGCCTGGGTTGAGTACGCCCACAACACCGCCCGCTCTTCTGCAACAGGGATGTCCCCCTTCAAGGCGTCCCTGGGTTACGACCCCCCGCTGCTTCCAGCGCAGGAGAGCGAGGTAACTGTCCCCTCAGTTAGGGCGCACCTCAGGCAGTTCCGCTCCACCTGGGCTGCCGCGCGTCATGCGCTTTTACGCACAGCGGAGCGCAACAGGACCGTGGCGGACCGGCACAGACGACCTGCCCCGGCGTACAGAGTTGGGCAACGAGTTTATGTGTCTACCCAGGACGTTACATTGAAGGGCGAGAGGAGGAAGCTGGCACAGCGGTTCATGGGTCCCTATCCCATCACCCGGATCATCAACCCGGTGGCTGTGCGCGTGGCTATTCCCCCCTCCCTCCGCATCCATCCCACCTTCCACGTGTCAAAGGTGAAGCTGGCAGTCACCGACCCCCTTTGCCCTCCTCCTGCAGCGCAACCCGCGCCCCAGATGATTGGTGGCCATCCGGCCTGGTCCGTCTCCTCCATCCTGGACTGCCGGCGCCGAGGTCGTGGGTTGCAATACTTGGTGGACTGGGAGGGCTATGGGCCCGAGCATCGACAGTGGGTGCCCCCGTCGTTCGTGTTGGACCCATCGCTCATCGCGGACTTCCACCGAGCGCACCCGGATAAGCCATCACCAGGAGGCGCTGCTAGAGGGGGGAGTACTGTCACGCCGCGCCATTCATCAGCGGCGCCACCTGCTCACGCACCTGATCATCATCAGCGGCGAGGGATAAAGGCCGCCTCGCCCGGAGCCTCGGCCTGAAGCCGTCAGACTTCGTTCCTCACCGTTGTGAGTCATCTACAATCTTCAGCACAATTATTTGGGTAAGAAGCCTTACCTTCTCTCTCCAGTCTGCTCCCCTGTGCACAGATGGATTTCCCGGCGGCGGACGTCTTCCCTCCAACGCCTAATCCTCGCTGCTGCACCGAGCTCTCCAGGTGGCTGTCTCCCGGGTTTCGCCCCTTGCTGTGCCAGCTGTCCTGTCATCCAAGTAAGTCCTTCTCTTGCCATAATCCCTCCTGTGTTGGTGTATGCCTGTCACCCTCTCCCTGTGCTTTCTCCATAGGGTTGCTCGGCTGTACGGTCACCTGCCTCTGTGCCTGAAGCAGACGCCGCCACCAACACATTTACATCCCGCAGACACGCACTCATTCACGCCTGTTGTTAATAAACTATTTGAACTACTCTAAGCCTGTGTGTGTGCGTCTCCTGAGCCGTGCGTTATGTCATATACCACCAGACATATATTCAAATAGGACCTTGGCCATGGGCAGCCAATGAAAACTGTGGGCGCAGCCATGACACATGCGGATGTGACGTCACTTCGTTGATACTCAACAGTCAATGCTCCGCCTGTATGAGAGACTAGGGTGCTGTTGTGAGTGTTTTTATTCTATTATGGCTGAATTGTCGGACTCTGAGGAAGAATTTGTCCAACATGGCTACAGGTTTGAGCCAGAAAGGTCTTCTAAGGGTTAAAGTGACGAAGTGGTCCTCACACACAATGCAATTTCGTCTGAAATTATTCGTCTGTGCCCTGTTTCCGCTCCGATCTTCTGACAAGGTGAGCTGGGTTTGGGTACACAAAAAAAGTGTTTCTTTGTTTTTTTCGCTTATTATTCAGACATCCAAAGGCTTTACATTCCGCCATGTTGCGATATCCATATCGCATTGTATGTTTTTGTTTTTCCAAGAGCACCAAGTGTCTGCTGCTCTGTATATAGTTGTAGAATCATCTTCCGTGTTGCGGCAGTTACGAGATCAGATGAGACAAGCAGCTGTATTTAAGCATTTATTTATTTTCTACTCGTTTCAGTTCAGCATTTAATATGAACCCTGAGTTTGAAATAAACGTTTGAATTTTGGTCCTCACACAACGCAACGCGCTGTCTGCTGCTCTTTATAGCGGCGAGGGAGGAGCCGAATTAATCTGCCGTGTTGCGGCTGTTAACGACCTCAGATCAGACAATAGGACCCGCCAAATTTAAGCATTTATTTATTTATTTTCTACTCGTTTCAGTTCTGCATTTAATATGAACCCTGAGTTTGAAATAAACGTTTGAATTTGAATTTGAATATCCCCAAAGCCGCTGCACATCCGGGTATTCGAGGCTCAGCCAATACTGATCCAGATCGCGGTAGCCACGAAATTACGTCACAGGAAGCGTCCTGGAAGGCCATGTAGCCGCTAGTATGGCTGTACCCTTGTTTTGCTGACATAGCTGAACCAGTACATCAGCAATGGATTTATATCAAATTGCTTTGAACGTGAATTTCAACTTAAACTTGAACTAGAACGTGAGACAGGGGCTCAATATAATATCTTTTTTTCACGACCACCACAGGTACACTTTAAGCAACCTATGAAAACATTGGCATAACCCGTTAGCCTGGAGGTTGTACTCGGTAGTGCCGTGGATTTTGACCTCCAGGCTCTGGGCCATCGTGGCCCAGAGTTCTGAAACAAACTGCGGACCCCTGTCGGAAGTGATGTCCAACGGGGATCTGAACCGTGAAACCCAAGCCAACAAAAAAGCGCGAGCCACTTCTGCAGACGTGGTGGAAGCCAGCAGGACCACTTCAGGTGTGCGTGAAACCTTGTGACGGCGGGAGGGGTCCAACCAAATCCACGTGGATGTGGTCAAACCTCCTGGCTGTGATTTGGAACAGCTCGAGGGGGCATCTGGTGTGCTTGTGCACTTTGGCCTGCTGGCATGTGACACACACTACAGCCCACTCTTTCATGTCCTTGCACAAACGCAGCCAGACAAATTTCACCTCCACCAGTTTAGCTGAGGGTCGTACGCTGGGATGCGAAAGGGAGTGGACTGACTCAAAAATGCGGCGGTGCCAAGAGCTCAGAACCACAAGACACGGGTGACGAATGGAGATGTCACAGAGCAAGGGAGGGCACCCTTCTTGCACCACCCTGCTCTCCAGCTTTAACCCAGTAGGTGCGGACTGGAGCACACAAATGTCCGCATCTCCGGTTTGCTCCGCGGCCATGGCAGGGAAATCTATTCCCATGTAGACCAGGGAGACTAACGCGCGCGACAGGCAATCGGCCACGACGTTGAGCTTACCAGCAATATGTTGAATGTTGGTTGTGAATTCCAAGATCGTGGCCAAATGTCGTTGCTGCCAGGCCAACCACGGTTCCGAGACCTTGGAAATCGCGTACGTTAGCAGTTTATGATCCATGAACGTGGTGAACTCACACCCTTCAAGCCAAAACTGGAAATGGCACATCGGCAGGTGGATGGCCAACATTTCTTTGTTGAACATATTGTATTTGCATTCGTTGTCGCGCAAAGTACAACTTTCAATTCAATTCAATTCAACTTTATTTACACTACCGTTCAAAAGTGAGATGAGATGAGATGAGATTCAACTTTATTGTCATTACACATGTATGAATACAAGGTAACGAAACGTGACTTGGCATTTGGGCACGCTCTGCAGAGCGCATCCAAGGCCGGGGCAGCCGCTAGGCGCCAGTCATATCCAAGGCTGGGGCAGCCGCTAGGCTAGGCAAGTTTGGGGTCACTTAGAAATGTCCTTATTTTTGAAAGAAAAGCACTGTTTTTTTCAATGAAGATAACTTTAAACTAATCAGAAATACATTCTAATATCTAATATACATTGCTAATGTGGTAAATGACTATTCTAGCTGCAAATGTCTGGTTTTTGGTGCAATATCTACATAGGTGTATAGAGGCCCATTTCCAGCAACTATCATTCCAGTGTTCTAATGGTACAATGTGTTTGCTCATTGCGTCAGAAGGCTAAAGGATGATCAGAAAACCCTTGTGCAATCATGTTAGCACAGCTGAAAACAGTTTAGCTGGTTAGAAAAGCTATAAAACTGACCTTCCTTTGAGCAGGTTGAGTATCTGGAAAAAATTATTATTTCAAATACAAATCATTATTTCTAACCTTGTCAATGTCTTGACTATATTTTCTATTCATTTTACAACTCATGGTGGTAAATAAGTGTGACTTTTCATGGAAAACACAAAATAATTGTCCGGGTGACCCCAAACTTTTGAACGGTAGTGTATATAGCGCCATTTCACAACAACAGTCATCTCATAGCACTTTCAACTGTAGGGGGAACCCCCACAGTTGCAGAAAGACCCCAGCAATCAGGCGATCCCCTGTGAGCAAGCGCTTGGCGACGGTGGAGAGGAAAAACTCCCTTTTAACAGGAAGAAACCTCCAGCAGAACCAGGCTCAGGGAGGGGCAGTCATCTGCTGTGACTGGCTGGGGGGTGAAGGGATAGAGAAGACAAAAAGAACAGACATGTAGAGAGCAAACAGCATGATGGGGACTCAATCTATGGGAGAGAACAAACAGATGTTAATGACCAGCAAAAAAAAAAAAAAAATTTCATTGAGAGTGAAGAAAGGAGTGAGGCCCAGTGCATTATTGGAGGTCCCCCGGCTGACTAAACCTATTTAGCAGCATAACTAGAGGGAGGGTTCAGAAACACATGATCCCTTCCTAATTGTAGGCTATATCAAAAAGGAAAGTTTTAACCCTATTCTTAAAAACAGAGATCGAGTCTGACTCCCGAATCCAGATTGACATCTGGTTCCACAGGAGAGGAGCTTGATAACTGAAGGCTCTGCCTCCCATTATACTTTTGGAGATTCTAGGTATTACAAGTAATCCTGCATTTTGGGAGCGTAGTGCTCTGTTAGGATAATACGGTAGTATCAGATCTTTTAAATAAAAAGGAGCCTGATTGTTTAGAGCTTTGTAAGTAAGAAGAAGGATTTTAAACTTAATTCTAAACTCTATGGGAAGCCAATGAAGGGAGGCCAGAACCGGAGAGATATGATGTCTCTTTCTAGTACCTGTTAAAACTCTTGCTGCAGCATTTTGGATCAGCTGAAGAATTTTTAAAGATGTTTTAGGACAACCTGATAATAAAGAGTTACAATAATCTAATCTCGAGCTAACAAAAGCGTGGAGTCAGTTTCTCAGCATCACTCTGAGACAAGATGCTCCTAATCTTGGCAATATTATGCAAATGATAGAAGGCAGTCTTAGAAACAAATTTAATATGTGAATTAAAAGACAGATCTTGATCAAAAATAATTCCAAGGTTCCTCACAGAGCTATTAAGAGAAAGAGTAACTGCATCCAAACTGAAAGTTTGATTTGGAAAGGTATTTCTAAGGTTTTTTGGACCAACAAGAATGACTTCAGTCTTATCTGAATTTAATAGCAGGAAATTACAAGTCATCCAAGCTTTGATTTCCTTAAGACAGGTTTCCAGCTTGGCTAATTGATTACTATCATCTGGCTTCATTGACAGGTATAATTGTGTGTCATCTGCATAACAATGAAAATGTATACAGTGCTTTCTAATAATGTTGCCTAACGGAAGCATATATAAACTAAAAAGAGTAGGGCCTAGCACAGATCCCTGTGGAACTCCATGACTGAGCTTTCAGTAGAAAGAAAACTCATTATTTACATGAACAAACTGGAACCTATCAGATAAATAAGATCTAAACCACTGCAACAAAGTTCCATTAAGTCCAACATAGTGTTCTAATCTATCAAGTAGAATATTATGATTGATAGTATCAAAAACTGCACTAAGGTCTAAAAGGACAAGAACAGAAACAAATCCATTATCAGATGCGATGAGGAGGTCATTAGTGACCTTTGCTAAGGCTGTTTCAGTACTATGATGGATTCTAAACCCAGATTGAAACTCTTCAAGTAAACCATTTCCCTGCAGGTGGTCAAATAATTGCGTAGCAACAACTCTTTCTAAAATTTTAGAAATGAAAGGGAGATTAGAGATTGGTCTATAGTTAGCTAAAGCTCCTGGATCTAGCGTTGGCTTTTTGAGTAAGGGTTTAATTACAGCCGTAAGCCTGCAGTACATGGCCTAAAGCTAATGGAGAATTGATTATATGAAGAATAAAGCTACCAATAAGTGGGAAAACTTCTTTAAATAACCTGGTAGGAATAAGGTCTAAAAGACAAGTTGAAGGCTTGGATGAGGAAACTATTTTGTCTAACTCTAAAAGGTCAATTGGAGTAAACTCATCAAGACATATCAGTTGAAGGAGTTGTAGTAGTTACTGTATTTTAATTAACAGTGGGAAGAATCTGATTGATTTTATCTCTGATGGCTGAAATTTTATTATTGAAAAAGTTCATAAAGTCCTGACTAGTTAGCTCTAAGGGAATGCTAGGATTGACAGAGTCCTGACTCTTTGTCAACCTGGCTACAGTACTGAAAAGAAACCTGGGATTATTCTTGTTCTCTTCTATTAATGCAGAATAATAACTCATTCTAGCTTTTCTAAGAGATTTTTTATAAATTAGGAGATGATTTCTCCAAGCTAAATAGATTTCATCTAAATTAGTGGAGCGCCATTTTCTTTCTAATGGACAAGTCTTCTGTTTTAAGCTATGAGTTTCTGTGTTGAACCAAGGAGTTAGAAATCTCTGATTAGACTTTTTCTTTTTTAAGGGGGCCACCAAGTCTAGAGTCTGATGCAGAGAAGCTGTAACACTATCTACCATGCTATCAGTTACAGAAGGAGCAAGCTGTCTATAGCTTATTTCCGTTGTGTTGACACATGGCATAGAGGAAACAATCTGCATAAATTTGGTAACAATGTCATCTGAGAGGCATCTACTGTAGTAATAGTTTTCTTTAGGAGCCAAATAGTCAGAAATAGTAAAATCAAAGGTTAACAGACAATGGTCTGACAGTACAGGGTTATGAGGAGACACTATCAGATTTTCTATTTCTATGTCATATGTCAGAACAAGGTCCAACGTATGGTGGAGATAATGAGTAGAATTTCCTACTTTCTGAGAAAACCCCATTGAGTCTAATATTGAATTAAATGCCACATTAAGGTAGTCACTATCTACATCCACATGTATATTAAAGTCCCCTACTATAATTATTCTATCAGATTTCAGCACTAAATCAGCTAAGAAATCAGCAAATTCGGATAAAAATTCTGATTAGGTTGATGGGGGACGATAAACTATGGCAAATAAAATTTGGTTTAGCCTAAAATTGCTAAAATGCCCAATATTGAGGACCAGGCCCTCAAAGGAATTATAACATGTTTTTTGCTTTCCATTAACTAGTAATTTGGAATGGTAAATTGTTGCTACTCCTCCTCCACGACCAGAACTTCTGGAATTTTGACAGTTTAAATAACCAGAGGGAGTTGATTCATTTAAACCAAATAATCCTCTTGCCCTAACCAAGTCTCTGTAAGGGCTATTAAATCAATCTGATGATCAATTAACAGTTCATGGACTAGCAGAAACTTGGGAGTTAGAGACCTAATATTTAATAAACCACATTAAATTTTTAAATTATGAGGAGGAACAGAGGCCAAATCATTCAATTTAGAGGCTTCATTAGGGCCTGAGCCACTGACAACGTCAGTCGGCGAAAGCCCTATTGTATCTGCTTCGTTTCTTTTTTTTCTCGTTCCGCCTAAATGATCACATTTTTCACCCTCTGAACGTTAACCAAAACGTGATTTTTTTTGGCAAACCCCTCAGACCCGGCAAAAAATTCGATAAATGAAATGTGTTACCATGGACACGCCCTCCTCACCATTCAATCCGTGAGCTTATGGGGAGGGGTGGGAACGTCCTGGAGTCATGAAATTTGGAACATAGGTTTAGGTGTCTGTCACATATAGTGCAATACGGGTGGACAACACATAACTCTCTGAATGTTAACCAAAACGCGATTTTTTTTGGCAAACCCCTCAGACCCGGCAAAAAATTCGATAAACTGGAAAACATATGTGCCCCCCCCAACCCTCATTTTTGTGTGTGGGGCCAAACGTACAAGGTCAAAGGAGACTGGAGACCATAAACTTTGCCGTAGAGACATAAAATTTGGGTGAGGTGTGCATCACCTCAAGATATGCAAAAAACATCATTGTGGCCCATACCCACCACCAACAGGAAGACCGCCATCTTGCCTCAAAGTCGCCCCACCTCCAATTCGGAAAAAAGTCACACCTCGCATTTGAACACACTAGTCCTAGGGACCTGCTCCGTCCATCCATTCATCCATCTATCCATTCATCCATCTTCTACCGCTTTTCCGATGGTCCGGGTCGCGGAGGCAGCAGTTCAAGCAGAGAAGCCCAGATTTCCCCAGCCACCTGCTCCAGCTCTTCAGAGAGGATACCAAGGCGTTCCCAGACCAGCTGGGAGACATAGTCTCTCCACCGAGTCCTGGGTCTGCCCCGGGGTCTCCTCCCAGTGGGACGTGCCTGAAACACCTCAAGTGGGAGGCGTCCAGGAGGCATCCTAATCAGATGCCCATACCACCTCAACTGACTCCTTTCAATGTGGAGGAGCAGCGGTTCTACTCTGAGCCTCTCCCGGATGACTGAGCTCCTCGCCCTATCTCTGAGGGTGAGTCCAGCAATCCTAAGGAGAAAGCTCATTTCAGCCACTTGTATCCGCGATCTCGTTCTTTCGGTCATTACCCAAAGCTCGTGACCATAGGTGAGAGTAGGAATGTAGATTGACTGGTAAATTGACAGCTTTGCCTTAGAACTAAGCTCCCTCTTCACCACAACAGACCGGTACAACGTCTGCATCACTGCAGATGCTGTTCCAATCCATCTGTCGATCTCTCGCTCCATTTTCCCCTCACTCGTGAACAAGACCCCAAGATACTTAAACTCCTCCACTTGGGGCAGGAGCCTGTCCCCAACCCAGAGAGGACAATCCACCTTTTTCCGGCTGAGGACCATGGACTCGAGCTTGGAGGTACTGATTTCTCATCCCAGCCGCTTCACACTCAGCGGCAAACCGTCCCAGCAAGAGCTGCAGGTCATTGCTGGATGAAGCCAACAGGACAACATCATCTGCAAACAACAGAGATGAGATCCTGTGGTCACCAAGCATGACACCCTCCATTCCCTGGCTGCCCCTAGAAATCCTGTCCATAAAAATTATGAACAGGATCGTGACAAAGGGCAGTCCTGGTGTAGTCCAACTCTCACTGGGAATGAATCCGACTGAGTGTTGGCAATACGAACCAAACTCTCACAACGGTCATACAGAGACCGAATAGCTCATAACAACAAGCCCGATACCCCATACTCACGAAGCACCCCCCACAAAAATCCATGAGGGACACGGTCAAATGCCTTCTCCAAGTCCACAAAACACATGTAAACTGGCTGGGCAAACTCCCACGAACCCTCAAGGATTCTCGAGAGGGTAAAGAGCTGGTCCGATGTACCACGGCCAGGACGAAAACCACATAGCTCCTCCTGAATCCGAGGTTCGACCAACGGCCGGACTCTCCTCTCCAGTACCTTGGTAGAGACCTTCCCAGGGAGGCTGAGGAGTGTGATCCCTCTAAAGTTGGAGCACACCCTCCGGTCCCCTTTTATGAAGAGAGGAACCACCACCCCGGTTTGCCATGCCAAAGGCACTGCCCCCAACCTCCACGCAATGTTGCAGAGGCGTGCCAACCATGACAGCCCAACAACATCCAGGGCCTTGAGGTACTCAGGGCGAATCTCGTCCACCCCCGGGGCCCGGCCACCAAGGAGGTTTTTAACCACCTTGGCGACCTCAGCCCCTATGATAGGCAAGTCATCCCCCTCGTCCCCAAACCCTGCTTCCTCCGTGGAAGGCGTATCAGTGGGATTGAGGAGATCCTCAAAGTATTCCTTCCACCACCCGACGATATCCCCAGTCGAAGTCAATAGTGTCCCATCCGCACCATACACAGTGTGGACGGGGAGCTGCTTTCCCCTCCTGAGCCGCTGGACAGTTTGCCAGAATCTCTTCGAGGCTGACCGAAAGACTTTTGGTTGGACCTGCTCCGATTGAGCTCATTTTTACATAGCGGCATCTATAGGCATTGCCCATTAAAAATTGTATAAATTAAGTCAAAATCTCAAAAGGCGTGGCCAGGGCGCCATCGCGAAATTTGACTCCTCCCCTTACAACTTCAACCACTTGTAATTCGGGCAAAACCTGTCCGATGTGCACCAATCCTTTTATGATGGAAAGTAGTCCCGCCCCGAATGCAATGACATCAAAATACCTGACAACCGATATAACGCCACATAGTGGTTAACAAAAGAATTGCTGAAAACTGTTTTATTTATTACTCACGTGCGGCTGGGCAGAATGATGTGAAATTTTCTGAGATTCATCAGAACACAGCCATGATCATAACTGAACATCAATTTTAGCATGACATGAAATGTGTCACCATGGACACGCCCTCCTCGCCGTTCAATCCGTGAGCTTATGGGGAGGGGTGGGAATGTCCTGGAGTCATGAAATTTGGAACATAGGTTTAGGTCTCTTTCATATATAGTGCAATATGGGTGGACAACAGATAACTCACTGAACGTTAACCAAAACGTGATTTTTTTTGGCAAACCCAACAGACCCGGCAAAAAATTCGATAAACTGGAAAACATATGTGCCCCCCCACCCCTCATTTTGTGGGTGGGGCCAAACGTACAAGGTCAATGGAGACTGAAGACCATAAACTTTGCTGTAGAGACATAAAATTTGGGTGAGGTGTGCATCACCTCAAGATATGCAAAAAACATCATTGTGGCCCATACCCACTGCCAACAGGAAGGCCGCCATCTTGCCTCAAAGTCGCCCCACCTCCAATTCAGAAAAAAGTCACACCTCGCATTTAAACGCACTAGTCCTAGGGACCTGCTCCGATTGAGCTCATTTTTACATAGCGGCATCTATAGGCATTGCCCATTAAAAATTGTATAAATTAAGTCAAAATCTCAAAAGACGTGGCCAGGGCGCCATTGCGAAGTTTGACTCCTCCCCTTACAACTTCAACCACCTGTAACTCGGGCAAAACCTGTCCGATGTGCACCAATCCTTTCATGATGGAAAATAGTCCTGCCCCGAATGCAATGACATCAAAATACCTGACAACCGATATAGCGCCACATAGTGGTTAACAAAAGAATTGCTGAAAACTGTTTTATTTATTACTACGCGCGGCTGGGCAGAATGATGTGAAATTTTCTGAGATTCATCAGAACACAGCCGTGATCATAACTGAACATCAATTTTAGCATGACATGAAATGTGCCACCATGGACAAGCCCTCCGCGCCATTCAATCTGTGAGCTTATGGGGAGGGGTGGGAACGTCCTGGAGTCATGAAATTTGGAACATAGGTTTAGGTGTCTGTCACATATAGTGCAATATGGGTGGACAACAAATAACTGACAAGGAATTGTTGCCAGAGTGCCATGGCGAAGTTTGACTCCTCCCCTTACAACTTCAACCACCTGTAACTCGGGCAAAACCTGTCCGATGTGCACCAATCCTTTCATGATGGAAAATAGTCCCACCCCGAATGCAATGACATCACAATACCTGACAACCAATATAGCGCCACATAGTGGTTAACAAAAGAATTGCTGAAAACTGTTTTATTTATTACTCACGCGCAGCTGGGCAGAATGATGTGAAATTTTCTGAGATTCATCAGAACACAGCCATGATCATAACTGAACATCAATTTTGGCATGACATGAAATATGTCACCAAGGACACACCCCCTCGCCATTCAATCCGTGAGCTTATGGGGAGGGGTGGGAACGTCCTGGAGTCATGAAATTTGGAACAAAGGTTTAGGTGTCTGTCACATATAGTGCAATATGGGTGGACAACACATAACTGACAAGGAAGTGTTGCCATGGCTCCATGGCGAAGTTTGACTCCTCCCCTTACAACTTCAACCACCTGTAACTCGGGCAAAACCTGTCCAATGTGCACCAATCCTTTCTAACATCTAACGAGGAGGGAGGACGCTGGCGCTGCTCTGTTCGCCGCTTCCCCATTCGTGATTCATTCGTAATTTCTTTTTTTTTTTTTTTTTTTTAACTTTACAGTTTCTGTGTTTTTTGTTTGTTCTTTTCCCTACATTGCTGGACCTGGATACTACTATTTTTTGTTCATTTTACTGGTGGTGTGGACGCTTACCTGCAAGACGATCTCGTCTGTCAACTTCACCCACCGGGCTGACTCAAGTGCCACTCCGGTCACAAACTGTTCTGTTGTCCTGTCATGGTTTGGATTGTCTTCATCTGCCTCTCTACTCTCCATCTCTGGAACATCTACCCGCAACTTGCTGGTGGCCTTAGCCTGCGGGAAAGCGGGCTAGCGGGAAACTGGCTGTTAGCCAGCCAGTTGACGGCTGGCCGACCGCTACCTGTCCGTGCTTTGGCTGTCATCTGTCTGGGACTCCCTGCTAACATCGCTGGGCCATCAGCTAGTTCGCTACCGAGCTCGCTACCGGGTGTCTCGCTACAAGCTGGCGGGTCAACGGCTAACTGGCTGCTGCCTGGTGCTAGCGCTGCTCGGCTAGAAATTAGAGAGGCTGGGAAGCGTCCTTCCATGGTCGACACGTTCTGTCACTTCATCCTGCAACTCTGCCGACTCATTGGTTTTATCGCCTGCAACAAACTCGGACCTCCATCACCCACCTCCAGCACCGGCATAGCCCCAGTTATGGCGCTACGCTACACATCCGTGCAACTCCTCCGGCTAAACCACCAAACCTCTTCCTCCTTGGAACTCATTGCCTCACTAAAAAGCTCCAGACTTCTCCTCCGGCCCCGATATATCCACCGAAGTTCACGCCGCAAGTTTAATTACCACTTCACCACAACAAACTGTATCCCCGTTCTCTGGTCAAATCGCTGCATGGACACCGGCTTCCGCACTTCCGCGTTGCATCATCACAACAATGTCACGCGTCATCAGAACAACCCCAACGTGAATCCTTTCAATCTCCGCCCTATCCCGACTTCCGCACCCGCATTTTCAAAACAAAAGCACCTGAAACTTGCCCTCTTCAACACACGATCCCTTAACAATAAAAGCCTCATTCTAAATGAATTCATCACTGATAATAAACTGGATCTCCTCTGTCTCACTGAAACTTGGCAAAAACCCCTGGATTACATTGCACTTAACCAAACCACCCCTGCTGGATATTCATACCTGGACAACCCACGCCCTGAAGGCCGTGGAGGAGGCATTGCTGCTATTCATCTTCATAACCTTAATCCACGACCTCTCTCCATACCCGCTGTTTCCTCTTTTGAACACCTGACTTTTAAACTCCCCGGCCCAAAACCTCTCCTCATTGCAATTATTTACCGCCCTCCCAAACCAAATCCATCTTTCTTATCAGATCTTTCAGAACTCATTACAGTACTGTCTGCAACCTCACCATCTGTCCTACTGCTTGGCGATTTCAACCTCCACATTGATTCCCCTGACTGCAAATACGCAAACGATTTTCTGGACTTACTCAAGTGTCTCAACTTCACCCAACACATAACTTTCCCTACCCACAGACGTGGACATGTCCTGGATCTGGTTTGCTCCACTGGTCTCCACATTCACAACATCTCCAGCACTGACCTCACCATCTCGGATCATCTCGCCATCACACTGGACATTGACATCCCGGCCCCTCAACCCAAACAAGACCGAACAATAACCTTCAGGAATCTTAAGTCCATCTGCTCAGTTTCTCTCTCCACATGCATATCTAACACTCTCTCCAACCTCACCTTCCCTGTAAACCCAACCCCTACGGACTTAGTAAACATCTACAACAACACATTGTCTACCTCCCTCAACAAACTGGCCCCCATGATAACAAAATCCGTCACTTTCATTCATTCGGCCCCCTGGTACACCTTAGAACTTCACAAACTCAAAAAACAACTGTGGCAGCTTGAACGCCTGAGCTGCAAAACTGGTCTGACTGTACACACCCTCGCTCACATAGAACTGATGCACCTATATCAATCCTCACTCAATGAAGCTCGCTCTGCCTACTACTCCAGCATCATTCACTCTGGATCCTCCAACCCCCGCACTCTGTTCTCCACCATCAACAAACTCCTCAAACCCCAGGACATCATTTCATCATCCTTCACCCCTGAAAAATGCAATAGCTTTCTATCATTTTTCCATTCCAAAATTGACAACATTCACAACCAACTTGCCTCCTCCCCAGCCATCACCCCTGACCCAGAACCCACTTTTTCTCCACCCATAGATAAACAGCTCTCCCTTTTCTCACCCATAACCACTGATGAACTTTCCAAAATACTCTCCAGCATGAAATCATCTACATGCCCCCTGGACCCCATCCCCTCCCCCCTTATCAAAGCCTGTCTCACCCCTCTTGCCCCCCTTATCATTGACACCATCAACTCCTCCCTGACCACTGGCATTGTCCCCCCATCACTTAAGATTGCTGCCATCACCCCCCTCCTTAAGAAACCTGGCCTGGACTCTGACGACCCCAACAATTTCAGACCTATCTCCAACCTCCCATTTCTGGCTAAAATATTGGAAAAAGCTGTTGCCACCCAACTCAAGAAACACCTCCTCTCCAACAAACTCTACGAAACATTCCAATCTGGATTCCGTTCTCACCACAGCACTGAAACCACCCTCCTCAGGGTCACCAATGACCTCCTGCTCGCCTCTGACTCTGGCTCCCTCACCATTCTTCTCCTTCTCGATCTCAGCGCTGCTTTCGATACCATCAATCATTCCATCCTGCTCCGTCGTCTGCTTTCTATTGGCATCACTGACTCCGCCCTCTCTTGGTTCACCTCCTACCTGTCTGAGAGATTCCAGTACATCTCCATCAACAATCATAAATCACGCACCACCCCCGTCTCACACGGTGTCCCTCAAGGCTCTGTGCTCGGTCCAACCCTTTTCACTCTCTACATGCTTCCGCTTGGTCACATCATTCGTCAACATGGTCTTCACTTTCACTGCTACGCCGACGACACCCAGCTGTAAATCTCCTCTAAATCCATCAACCCCGCCATTCTCTCCACCATCACCAACTGCCTTACAGACATAAAAACCTGGATGACTAACAACTTTCTCAAGCTAAACAGCAATAAAACAGAAATCATCATTTTTGGACCAAAATCTCTTTTACCCTCTTCCCAGAACTTTTCATTCCAAATCGATGGTCACTCAGTCACCCCCTCCCCCCTGGCCAGAAACCTCGGCATTATCATGGACCCCACCCTCTCCTTCAAATCTCACATCAACCATATCACCAAAACAGCATTTTTTCATCTTCGTAATATTGCACGCCTCCGTCCAACCCTCTCACCCTCTGCTGCTGAAATACTCATCCATGCCTTCATCACCTCCAGACTTGATTACTGTAACAGCATTCTGTATGGACTTCCTTCCACCATCCTCCAAAAACTACAGTATGTCCAAAACTCAGCCGCCCGCCTACTTACTCACTCCCGCTCCAGAGACCACATCACTCCTCTCCTCCGTCAGCTCCACTGGCTCCCCATTCAACAGCGCATCAACTTCAAGATCCTCCTCATCACCTATAAAGCTCTTCATAACCTCGCCCCCTCATACCTAACGGACCTTCTGTCTCGTCATTCTCCCACTCGTCTCCTCCGCTCTGCTGACGCTCACCTTCTTACCCCCATCACCAAGACAAAATTCCGCACTCTGGGTGATAGATCATTCGCCATTGCCGCACCAACCCTCTGGAATTCCTTGCCCCTTCACATCCGGTCTGCCAACACACTTGCTTCTTTTAAAAGTGAACTCAAAACCCATCTTTTCAAATCTACCTACAAAAACTGACTGCCTCTTCTACCTATGTGTACCTACCTTGTCTGTTTACTCGTCCTCTATATGTTTGTCCCTATGCTGCTTTGTAAAGCGTCTTTGAGTATTTAGAAAAGCGCTATATAAGACTGATGTATTATTATTATTATTATTATCCTTTCATGATGGAAAATAGTCCCGCCCCGAATGCAATGACATCACAATACCTGACAACCAATATAGCGCCACATAGTGGTTAACAAAAGAATTGCTGAAAACTGTTTTATTTATTACTCACACGCAGCTGGGCAGAATGATGTGAAATTTTCTGAGATTCATCAGAACACAGCCATGATCATAACTGAACATCAATTTTGGCATGACATGAAATATGTCACCAAGGACACACCCCCTCGCCATTCAATCCGTGAGCTTATGGGGAGGGGTGGGAACGTCCTGGAGTCATGAAATTTGGAACAAAGGTTTAGGTGTCTGTCACATATAGTGCAATATGGGTGGACAACACATAACTGACAAGGAAGTGTTGCCATGGCTCCATGGTGAAGTTTGACTCCTCCCCTTACAACTTCAACCACCTGTAACTCGGGCAAAACCTGTCCGATGTGCACCAATCCTTTCATGATGGAAAATAGTCCCGCCCCGAACGCAATGACATCAAAATTCCTGAAAACCTATATAGCACCACATAGTGGTTAACAAAAGAATTGCTGAAAACTGTTTTATTTATTACTCACGCGCGGCCGGAATGACGAAATTTTCTGAGATTCATCAGAACACAGCAATGATCATAACTGAACATCAACGTTAGCATGACATCAAACGTGTTACCATGGACATGCCCTCCTCGCCATTCAATCCATGAGCTTATGGGGAGGGGTGGGAAGGTCTTGGAGTTATAAATTTTTGAACATATGTTGAGGTCAATGTCATATATAGTCCAATATGGGTGGACAACACATAACTTACAGGGAAGTGTTGCCATGGCAACATGGTGACGGTTGACTACTCGCCATGACATTTCGGAAAGTTGTATCTTGGACAAACTTTGTCTGCTTTTCACCAAATTTTTGACAATGGATAATAGTCCCACCCTGAACATTCTTATATAAAATAACAAAAGTTTTAGCGCCACCTAGTGGTAACAACATTAGACCCTTGTAAATTGGACAAACTTTGTACGATTTTCACCAAATTTTCTATGATCAACATTCTCCCTTCCCCGAACTCGTCTACATACAAATAATAAACAAAAGTCATAGCACCCCCTAATGATTAAAGGAAGAATTACTGACCACTGTTTATTTTTCTCTCACCAGCTTAACAAAATTACATGAAAGAATGACTTGGGCTCATTGATAGTATATGTACATAGTACAGAACTGTTTCCATGGCGACCGGCGTACTTCAATGGCTTTCTCGCCAAACAAAACATGACAGTTACAGCTAAGACAATTCTCACCTGATTTGGAAAAATCTTTGCACAAATCATACTGATCCCACTCTGAACGTGTCTGTATATCAATATTCGCAAAACTGTCATACCCACACCTACTGCTGACATAAGGTACTGCACAAAACTGTTTCAAATTTTGCACAAAGACCAGTAGTCACAATGACATGACCTTTTCAGTGGTTTCTCAGAGTGCATTGGACTACCAATATGTTGGATAGTTGTAATTTGGACAAACTTTGTCAGACTGTCACCGGAATTGCTATGATGGAGATTAATCCCACTCCGCACATTTGGCCCCACCCACAAAAATGAGGGGTGGGGGTGCACATATCTTTTCCACTTGATCAATTTTTTTGCCGGAATTGCTATGATGCAGATTTGTCCCACTCCGCACACTCCTACATAAAAATATTTGACAAAACGGATAGTGCCACTTACTGCTCACAGGAAGATCTAAGCCAAATGGTTTACTTTATTATTCATGCAGCCCTTGCAGTGATGACGGCACATTTTCCGAGCCAGCAAGGGATGACGGGCGCCGGGTTCTGCGGGCGCGCGGGGGGCGAAAGTCTGCTACAGCTGCTTGCAGCTTTAATGTTTAATTTGAGTTTTACCAACTTTTTGTTTAATCACTTTGGGATATTTAATACATTATATTTAGGGCCTGAGCCACTGACAACATCAGTCGGCGAAAGCCCTATTATATCTGCTCCGTTTCTTTATTATTATTTTTCCGCCTAAATGACCACATTTTTAACCCTCTGAACGTTAACCAAAACGCGATTTTTTTTGGCAAACCCAACAGACCCGGCAAAAAATTCGATAAACTGGAAAACATATATGCCCCCTCACCCCTCATTTTTGTGATTGGGGCCAAACGTACACAAATGCTCAAGGTCTATGGAGACTGGAGACCGTAAACTTTGCCATAGAGACATAAAATTTGGGTAAGGTGTGCATCACTTCAATACATGCAAAAAACATAATTGTGGCCCATACCCACCGCCAACAGGAAGGCCGCCATCTTGCCTCAAAGTCGTCCCACCTCCAATTTGGAAAAAAGTCACACCTCACATTTGAACGAACTAGTCTTAGGGACCTACTTTTCCGCCTAAATGATCGCATTTTTAACCCTCTGAACATTAACCAAAATGCGATTTTTTTGGCAAACCCCTCAGACCCAGCAAAAATTTCGATAAACTGGAAAACATATGTGCCCCCTCACCCCTCATTTTTGTGGGTGGGGCCAAACGTACACAAACGCTCAAGGTCTATGGAGACTGGAGACCATAAACTTTGCCATAGAGACATAAAATTTGGGTGAGGTGTACATCACCTCAAGACATGCAATAAACATAATTGTGGCCCATACCCACCGCCGTCAGGAAGGCCTCCATCTTGCCTCAAAGTCGCCCCACCTCCAATTTGGAAAAAAGTCACACCACGCATTTGAATGAACTAGTCCTAGGGACCTACTCCGATTGAGCTCATTTTTACATGGCGGCGTCTATAGGCATTGGCCATTAAAAATTGTATAAATTAAGTCAAAATCTCAAAAGGTGTGGCCTGGGCGCCATGGTGAATTTTGACTCCTCCCCTTACAACTTCAACCAGCTGTAACTCTGGCAAAACTTGTCCGATGTGCACCAAACCTTCCATGATGGAAAATAGTCCCGCCCCGAACGCAACTACATCAAAATACCTGACAACATATATAGCGCCACATAGTGGTTAACAAAAGAATTGCTGAAAACTGTTTTATTTATTACTCACTCGCCGCTGGCCAGAATGATGTAAATTTTTTTTTAGATTAATCAGACCGCAGCAATGATTATAACTGCACACCAAATTTAGCATGACATCAAATGTGTTATCATGGACATGCCCACCTCGCCATTCAATCCATGAGCTTATGGGGAGGGGTCTGAAGGTCCTGGAGTCATGAAATTTGGACCATAGGTTGAGGTCACTGTCATATATACTCCTATATGGGTGGACAACACATAACTGACAGGGAAGTGTTGCCATGGCGACATGGCGAAGGTTGACTCCTCACCATGAAACATCGGAAAGTTGTATCTTGGACAAACTTTATCTGCTTTTCACCAAATTTTTGACAATGGATAATAGTCCCTCCCTGAACACTCCTAAATAAAAAGAACAAAAGTTAGAGTGCCGCCTAGTGGTTACAACATCGAACCCTTGTAAATTGGACAAACTCTACGATCAATATTCGTCCTGCCCCAAATGCGTCTATATACAAATAATAAACAAAAGTTATAGCGCCCCCTAATGATTAAAGGAAGAATTGCTGACAACTGTTTTCTTTATTTTTCTCTCACCAGCTGAAAAAAATGACATGAAGGAATGACTAGTGCTCATTGACAGTACATGTACATAGTACAGAACTGTGTCCATGGCGACCGGCATGCTTCAATGGCATTCTCGCCATGCAAAACATGACAGTTATAGCTTAGACAATCCTTGTCTGATTTGGACCAAACTTTGCACAAATCATCCTGATCCCACTCTGAACATGTCTGCATATCAATATTCACAAAACTGTCACACCAGCACCTACTGCTGACATGAGTTACTGCACAAAATTGTATCAAGTTTTGTGAAAAGACCAGTAGTCACAATGACATGACATTTTCACTGGTTTCTCAGAGTGCATTGGACTACCCTTAGTGGAAGTCACTTCTGTCCTGCAATAAGCACAGTTGCCATATAAACCCACTCCTTGCCTTTCAATAACAGACACTTGTACATTGGACAAACTTTGTACAATTTTCACCAAACTTTTTACGATCAATATTAGTCCATGCACTGAATGTGTCTACATAAAAATAATAAACAAAAGTGTTAGCGCCCCTATTGATTAAAGGAAGAATTGCTGAAAACTGTTTTCTTTCTTTCTTTTTCTCTCACCAGCAGAAAAAAATACATGAAGGATTGACTAGGGCTCATTGACAGTACATGTACATAATACAGAACTGTTTCCATGGTGACCGGCGTGCTTCAGTGGCTTTCTCGCCATGCAAAACATGACTGTTACAGCTCAGACAATCCTCATCTGATTTGGACCAAACTTTCCACAAATCATACTAATCCCACTCTGAACACGTCTGCATGTCAATATTCACAAAAGTGTCACACCCGCACCTACTGCTGACATGAGGTACTGCACAAAACTGTTTCAAATTTTGCTCAAAGAGCAGTACCATAATGACATGACATTTGCACTGGTATGTCAGAGTGCATTGGACTACCCTCAGTGGAAGTCACTTTTGTCCTTCAATAAGCACAGTTGCCATGGAAACCCACTCCTTGCCTTTCAGTAACGGACACTTGTACATTGGACAAACTTGGTACAATTTTCACCAAATTTTCTGCGATCGATATTAGTCCCACACTGAACATGTCTATAAAAAAAAATCAAAGTTTTAGCACCCCTATTGATTATAGGAAGAATTCCTGAAAACTGTTTTGTTTATTGTTCTATCACCAGCAGAAAAAATGACATGAAGGAATGACTAGGGCTCATTGACAGTACATGTACATAGTACAGACCTTTTCCCTGAAGACCGGCATGCTTCAATGGCTATCTCACCATGCAAAACATGACAGTTACAGCTTAGATATTCCTCATCTCATTTGGACAAAATGTTGCACAAATCATTCTGATCCCACTCTGAACATGTCTGCATATCAATATTCACAAAACTGTCACACCAGCTCCTACTATTGACATAAGGTACTGCACAAAATTGTATCAAATTTTGCGCAAAGACAAGTAGTCACAATGACATGACATTTTCACTGGTTTCTCAGAGTGCATTGGACTACCCTTGGTGAAAGTCATTTTTGTCCTGTGATAGGAACAGTTGCCATGGAAACCCATTCCTTGCAATTCAAGATGTTTTTTACTTTGGAGGCTTGGGGAAGTCCAAGGGTCGCCAAATGTGGAACGAAAGTCAAGGTGACTCTCCTCTTTAGTTCTGTATCAGTCTGCAACATGTACTTAAAATGTTAAGATTGCTGGGGTCTTTCTGCAACTGTGGGGGTTCCCCCCTACAGTTGATAGTGCTATGAGATGACTGTTGTTGTGAAATGGCGCTATATAAATAAAGTTGAATTGAATTGAATTGAATTAAGTGTTACAAGGGACACATGTCCAAGTTTACCTTATCACCTTACGTTGGACAGTTCAAAATTGGACAAACTGTGTCGGATTTTCACTGTAATTGTCATGATGGACTTTAGTCCAACTCTGCATGCACCTACATAAGAATATTTGATAAAAGTTATAGCACCACTTACTGCTCAAAGGAAGTTCTTGCCAAATGGTTTACATTATTATTCCCAAAGTCCTTGCAGCAACAACGGAATATTTTCCGAGACAACAAGGGACGACGGGCGCTGGGTTGCGCGGGTGCATGGGGGGCAAAGGCCCGCTTACATCTGCTTGCATGTTTAATTTTATTTGCTTTGGAGGGAGCAGACAATGATTCTCGGATGGGGAAGACAGTGGCTAAGTTGAGGGGTGGCGGATGAAGAGGAGCTGCAGAAAGGCGTGTAAGACTGCAACTCTGCTTCATGGTCTCAACTCTGAGTTGTCAAGGTTTTGGAAATTTGGATAAAAAAGATGCCAGATTGTTAGATAAATGAGACGCACCATCCAAAGTGGGATGGATGCTGTCTCGTCTCATAAGACCAGGTTTTCCCCAAAATGAGCTCCAATTGTCAATGTAGCCCACGTTGTTTGCAGGACACCACACAGACAATCAGCGGTTGAAGGATGACAAGCGGCTAAACATGTCATCACTAGTCAGATTGGGGAGGGGCCCAGAGAATACTACAGAGGCAGAGTCACACACCGATTCTACATTAAGTTTTGTAACTTCCGATTGCCGGATACAGATGTCATTAATGCCAGCGTGAATAACAATTGTGGAGTATTTACAGTTACTTTTAGCGCGCATTTTCAAATTTGACTCGATGTTGCCTGCTCTGGCCCCAGGAATGCATTTGACTATGGCCGCTGGAGTCTCTAGGTTCACGTTTCTGACTACAGAGTCGCCAATGATCAGAGTTTTTTCCTCAGTGGGTGTGTCGCTGAGCAGAGAAAAACTATTAGAAACGTGAACAGGTTGGTGGTTAACTGGGGCTTTGCGGCTAGGCTTCCTTCTCACCGTCACCCATCCAGTCTCCTCGCTGCTGAGGAGGACCGGAGGACCGCTAACAGGGTCTATGCTAGGGAGCTCCGCTGCAGCTAAGGGACGTCCGTCAAGATTAATTGGCGCAGATGGTGTTTCAATGCAGCGAAGCCAGGATTCCAAATCAGACAACCTCGCCTCGAGCACCTCAAAAAGACAACATTTATTACATTTACCGTTATCACTAAAAGAGGCAGAGGTGTAGCTAAACATCTGACAGAGAGAGCACACCAGAGGAGGAGAGGAAGGAGAGCTAGTAGCCATAGCTAGTGGCTAACCTGAAGCTAACAAAAACACCAATGAAAGGTGAACAGAAGGATGAAGAGGGTGATTAGGTGACACTGAGTGCGCACACAGGTACAAGAGGCTTGATAAACAGAAATGAGAACTAACGGTAGATGGAAAAAAGTGGTTAAAATACAATTAAAAGCAAAATCCTCAGGAGGGTGAGGAGAGCAAACCACACAGACAGACAGCAATACAGGAAGTGACAATACGTTACCACAAGTGACGTATTGTCACTTGTGAGAGCTACAGAAGCTACAGAAGCACTTCATTTCCATCTGGGTTAGCATTAGCAGTGTTAGCTCTCCAAGTACTGAGTTTAGAAAAACGCTTTATTTTAACTGAAAAATGCGAGCAGCTGCCACGACTCGGAAACGTATTGCTCGACCACTGCCCCTATGGCAATGTCAGTCACGTCCATGGTGAGCGCTATCGACGCAGACGGGGCAGGGTGGGCTAGTAAAGCAGCGTCAGCAAGCGCTGTTTTGGCATCTGCGAAAGCCTGGACTCACTCCGGGGTCCAGTCAATGTTTTCCGCGGGCTTCTCTTTCTTAATCGCGGCATACAATGGCTGCAGCAGCTGAGCAGACCGGGGGAGGAAATGGTTATAAAAGATGACCATGCCCAAAAATTCCTGTAGGGCCCTCATGGTCTGTGGATGCAGAAAATCCAGCATAGCAAGTACCTTATCAGGTAGTGGAATCGCACCCTCTGGCGAAATGTGGTGGCCCAAAAAATCAATCACTGGCAGACCAAACTGGCACTTCGCTGGGTTAACTATAAGCCTGTGCGCTTCCAACCTCTGGAAAACCATTTTGAGATGGGTGAGGTGCTCCTCCTTGGACGCGCTAGCCACCAGAATGTCATCTAAGTAGACAAAAACGAATGGCAGGTCACGGTCTACCATGTCAATCATTCTCTGGAAGGTTTGCGCGGCACCCTTTAACCCGAATGGCATGCGTAAAAAATCGCAAAGGCCAAAAGGCGTTATTACCGCTGTTTTGGGAACGTCCTCCATGCCCACCGGGACCCGGTGGTAACCGCAGACCAGATCCACTTTTGAAAAAACATGCGTCCCAGCCAGGTGCATGGAAAAATCCTGGATGTGCGGGATGGGATACCGATCGTGTTCTGTGGCATTGTTGAAGCACTGGAAATTGCCGCACAGTTGCTACAACCCATCAGCCTTAAGTGTCATGTATAGCAGGGATGCCCACAGGCTGTTGGAGTGCCTGACGATGCCCAGCTGCTCCAAGTTGGCAAACTCCTTGTGCACGCTGGCTACTTTAGCCGCATCCAGGCGACGAGGTTGCGCAAACACCAGCGGGCCTTTTGTGGTTATGAAATGTTTGACCCCGTGTTTGGTTACCGTTGCCAAAAAAGTCAGGACTGTACGTGCTGGGAACTGTTTAAGTAAATGCTGATACTTTCCCCCTGGAGCTATTATGTTAGCCAGTGTTGTTGACTCAGCTCCCCGAGCTGTGCAGGGCAGGGAGGTGAAAGACTACTACCACTAAACGTCTGTTGGCAACATCGACTAACAATCCATAAGCACATAAAAAAATCTGCACCTAAAATGGGGGCAGAGCACGTAGCTACCACAAAGTTCCACTGATAATTGCATCCGTGCAACCATATCGTCAGTGTCCGTTCGCCGAACGTCCTGATGGTGGATCCGTTGGTAGCCATGAGCTCGGGACTGCTGCCTCCTGCCGACCTGTCTGTGCAGACCAGCAGGATGAGGCTCTTCTGGGAGCTGGAGTCCACCAAAAACCATCTCCCTGAACATGTGTCTGTGATAAAAAGCAGCTTGTTCCAGCGGTCGCAGCTGCTACTGACTGCTGGCCTTGCTGTCCTCCCAGCTTCTTGAATTGGCCTGGCAGCAGACAACGTTGAGCATCTGAGCCGAAATGGCAATAATAGAAACAGATCGCCCCATTCCTGCATCTCTTGGCATCCGTCCCGGCTACCACCAATGGCTCCTTGACCTCACTGGAGTCCCTCATGGATGCCAGTGCCGCTGCATGCATGCTGATAGCTCTGGTTGCTAAAATGATGCGGTCTGCTTCCTGCACCAGGGCACAGTAGTCCTTGGTCACCAGCAGTGGCAAGTTGGCTAGGATTGCCCTCGCTGTAGCAGGTAGGTTCCTGAGGAACAGGTGGGCAAACAGGAAAGATTTGTTGTTCTTCCCCTTCAGCACTAACATGCTTTCCATGAGCTCCACGGCTAATCTGTCATCTAACTCTGAACGTGTTAGGAGTCTCTCCGCCCTCTTACTATCAGACAGGGTATAATGGTGGAGTAGCATCCGCTTGAGAACTTTATATTTCCCCTCGGTCGGCGACTCCTGGAGCACGCTTATTTCCTGTTGCGTGGCGTGCACATCCAGCGTAGTGACCATATGGTAATATTTTGTGTCGTCCATTGTGATCCCGAGGAGTGTAAACTGGGCTTCTACATGCAAGAACCACGCGGTCAGATTGTGAAGCCAGAAGTCTGGGAGCTTGGCTGTGACAGCACATGCGGTGGTTGGTTGCGCTGGTGTTCTCCCTCTGGGTTGTCTCCGGGGCAGTGCTCGGCCCATTCTCCATCGCAAGGCTTGGGTTCACCAATGTGGAAGATGAAAGCAGACGAGGCAGCGAGCTGAATGACACAACATACCCAAAATGACAAAAACTATCCAGTATATTCTCCAGAAATAATATTTATTTTGCGCACTGCGTAACTACAGGCACGAGAAGTGCATGAATCATAAATCATGACTTTTTCTTTGTTTGCTAGCGGTATGTCCCGGGAAAACCCCCATGAATGCCTGGTATCACTGGAAAGCTTAGAAATCGTACTTTCTAAAAATACATATGTTTTTGCAGAAGATGTAATTCCCGACCGATCGAACGCGAGTTTTCAACCTCATCAAATTATAAACAAATCATTTTTTTCCGGACTGTTTTGGCACATTTCCTGCAAATTAAATATCATTTTGAAGGTCTTTCAATACAGAATATGGAAATAACGTTGCATCAGTAACACTGATGTAACCCAGCAACACTGCGTTTCAGTGCAAGGAGTCAGATTATGGAACGATTTTGGACCTGAATTAAAATCATGTACAACGCTTGGACAATTTAAACAAAAACTAAAGGAAGAAATACTCCAAACATATATACAAGATGACATGTAAAATCACATAAGGATTGTCATATCCAGTCTGCGTTGTGTTGTAGCTTAGTTTTTTGTCACATTTTGTCTTAGCTTTGTTCTGAATTGTAATTGCTCTTGTTTTGTTTCTCTTTTGAATTCTTGGATGGAATATAGGTGGGCAGTATAAGCTGCGGCTTCAGTCATCACCCATTTCGGATAACTTATGTTGAACTGTATAATCAGAGGAGTTATTGTCTAATTTGACCTTGTTCGATTTTCTTTCCCCCTTTGTTATATTATTCAATTTCTTTTAATCTGTACTTTTAATCTATCCGAAATAAAGATTCATTCATTCATCCATTCAGTTTTGAAAATGTCCTCAAAGGGACTCATTTTTCCAGCACGGGTCATTTGTTTACAGTGTTAGCATCTTAGCAGCGGCGCTAACAAACGGAGCTACTATTGCTCTCATGACGACACCCCAACGTGCTACAAAAATGGCGAGGGAGTGAATGGACATTCCGAAAACAACTTGAGAATTTTTTTAGACTGGTACTCACCAACAGTTGGACTTGTGGGGATGAAAACACATGAATTTCTGTCCGTCTCAGCAGATGGAGATCAGCTATATCCTAGCTTGTAGCTAGTAGTTACTAGCTACGAACTAGCTAGCTTCCAGAGAAGAACAACACAACATCCAAGCAAAGTTTTGGAGGAGGCTATAACAATAATCCAGGTGAGAGCGCTGACAGATAACGTTTTAAACTTAAACATGACAGCACTTTGGTGATATCCATGGCTGTAATCCAGCTTGTCTGTGTTGCATCTAAAATGCTTTCACCCCCAGTTCTTTTATAGTGTAGCGAACTCAATATGAGCACCCTACTTGGCTTGCCAAGTGGGTTGACCCTATTGGCGACACAGGTAGAGTGCGGGACTCCGGAGCGGGAGGCGTGAGTTCGAATCTCCCCGTGGGACGTCGCCATGTCGAGCAGCACGTTACATTGGTGTCAGAAGTGGGATTTACTGGTTCCCAAGCTGTGGTGCGGCGCTGACATCGGGACGATGTCGAGAACCAGAGGGGAGTAGTGTAGCGAACTCAATATGAGCACCCTACTTGGCTTGCCAAGTGGGTTGACCCTATTGGCGACACAGGTAGAGTGCGGGACTCCGGAGCGGGAGGTATGAGTTCGAACCTCCCGGTGGGACGTCGTCAGTTGGGCGCGCACGTTACAATACAAAGGTCAAATAACCAGACTGAGAGATGAAATATACTTTCACTTATTTTACTGAAATTGAGGTATGGTACAAGCAGCGCTGGAACCCAGCTCTTAAACCATTTTTTAAGAGTGAGCCCCCAAATTCTGGAACTTACAGTTTTTATAAGACCTGACTGCACCCTAATGCTCACCCACTCTCTCATGCAAGAGGGAGGGGTCTGCCCCTTCAACTATGTGTGGGGTCAAGCTGCGGGCCAGACCACTTCTATCTGTTTTCAGCAGATGTCATAAAGTGTGCATGAATGTGTGACCTCAAAGGTGTAAGCTGTAGCATGCAAAGCAGGCAGTTAAAGGAGTGTGAAAAGCAATAAAGGAAACAAGCAATAAAGGAAGTGTGATAACATTTGCACAGAAACTGACATTCTAAGAAAAACAGATGCAGTTGGAGGTTTTACCTGTCAATATCCCCTGTTGAGGTGCCCTAACAGGGCACCTCACACATTTGTCAATTTCATATTTTGTTTTGCATCTCCCCCTGTTGAGATGGGTCTAAACCCATCTCATAATCCTATTCTAATCCCTGTGTGTAGTGAGTCTAAGATTCTATATGTGCGCGATGTCCTCTTTCCGGCAATCGGATTGACCTGCCCCCCCCCCCCCCCCGCCCCCAGGTCGCCATATCTCCAGAGGACATTTGGTGTGGTGCAGACATCGTGGTTATCCATAACAAAAGGCCTATGTGTGTAAGATGTATAAACCTATACTACAAATAACCAGTGCACACATGTGGACACAGAATAAAGGCACACACATGCATGTATATGCACATGTGTATGTGTTCACATGTGAGCACTTGCCCTATACAAACACATGCATATACAAGAATGGCGATCACAATGGAAACCTGTGGAGCCAAAGCACAGCAAAGCAAAATTCTAACACCATGTAAATGGTAGAATGATTGATGTAGATTGATGTAGAATCGGTGTGTGACTTTGCCAAAACGATGTCTGCCACTGTAGTATTCTCTGGGCCCCTCCCCAATCTGACCAGTGATGACATGTTTAGCCGCTCGTCATCCTTGAACCGCTGGCTGTCTGTGTGGTGTCCTAAAAATGACGTGGGCTACATTGACAATTGGAGCTCTTTTTGGGGAAAACCTGGTCTTATGAGACGAGACAGCATTCATCCCACTTTGGATGGTGCTTCTCATTTATCTAACAATCTGGCATCTTTTTTATCCAAATTTCCAAAACCCTGACTACTCAGAGTTGGGACCAGGAAGCAGAGTCGCAGTCTTACACGCCTCTCTGCAGCTCCTCTTCATCCGCCACCCCTCAGCTTAGCCCCTGACTTCCCCATCAGAGAATCGTTGTCCGCTCCCTCCAAAGTGAATAAAAATATAATGTATAAGCATCCCAAAGTGATAAAGCAAAATATTGGTAAAACTCAAATTAAACATAAAGCCTCTAAATTGAATGATTTGGCCTCTGTTCCTCCTCATAATTTAAAAATTAAATGTGGTTTATTAAATATTAGGTCTCTAACTCCCAAGTCTCTGTTAGTCCATGATCTGTTAATTGATCATCAGATTGATTTAATTTCCCTTACAGAGACTTGGTTAGGGCAAGAGGATTATGTTGGTTTAAATGAATCAACTCCCTATGGTTATTTAAACTGTCAAAATCCCAGAAGTTCTGGTCGTGGAGGAGGAGTAGCAACAATTTACCATTCCAAATTACTAGTTAATGTAAAGGAAAAACATGTTATAATTCCTTTGAGGGCCTGGTCCTCAGTATTGGGCATTTTAGCAATTTTAGGTTAAACCCAATTTTATTTGCCATAGTTTATCGTCCCCCATCAACCTACTCAGAATTTTTATCCGAATTTGCTGATTTCTTAGCTGATATAGTGCTGAAATCTGATAGAATAATTATAGTAGGGGACTTTAATATACATGTGGATGTAGATAGTGACTGCCTTAATGTGGCTTTTAATTCAATATTAGACTCAATTGGGTTTTCTCAGAAAGTAGGAAATTCTACTCATTACCTCCACCATACATTGGACCTTGTTCTGACATATGGCATAGAAATAGAAAATCTTGTAGTGTCTCCTCATAACCCTGTACTGTCAGACCATTGTCTGTTAACCTTTGATTTTACTATTTCTGACTATTTGGCTCCTAAAGAAAAATATTATTACAGTAGATGCCTCTCAGATGATGCTGTTTCCAAATTTATGCAGATTGTTTCCTCTATGCCAGGGGTTCTCAAAGTTTTGATGGGTGAGGGCCAATTTGGGAATCCAAAGTTGAACCGAGGGCCACCAAAGGGACGGAGGCAAAAAAAAAAAAAAGACTGAAAATTCAATTCCATTTGTAATCCTTTTAATTATCAGATTTAATTAGTTTGGGTAAAGTCATATTAACAGTAAGAAATTGGGACTGATGAAAATACAATTTTAGTGTCAACATACCTTTTAACTGCAGTGTGATTTGTGGTGCTGTTTTCGGTTGGCCACGAGTCCTCTGAAGTCTGGCTCCATCTCCGTCATCGCGATGCGAAGGACTGCATGTAGGTGGGCATCTGTCATCCTGGATCTCAGCTTAGATTTGTTGATGGCCATGGTGGAGAAGGTCTTTTCACAGATGTAGGTGCTTCCGAATAAAGACGCCATTCTGACAGCATGTTGACGAAGAGCAGGGAATGTGGATGGGGAAAGTCCTTTGTAGAACTCGATCAGACTCTTGTCACGATATGCAGCTCTGGCCTCGGAGCTTTCCTGTAGGTCGATGAGCTCAAACTGCATGTCTGCAGGCACTGCCTCGGGCACACATGAGAAGGGATTTTGGAAAAGGTTGAAATCACCCTCGTGGTCCCTGAAGTCAGAGAATCGGTGGTCGAACTCGTCTCGAAGCTTTTCGATGAGGCCATGGTTCTTCTCTGAACGCAGGTGACGCAAAACTTCACTCCCGTCCGTGTCTGGGTCATCTACCAGCGCCCTGCAGGCAGGGAAATGAGCGAGATCTCCTCCTAGCATCCCCTTAGAGCTTACTAGTCAGGACTTTATGAACTTTTTCAATAATAAAATTTCATCCATCAGAGATAAAATCAATCAGATTCTTCCCACAGTTAACTTAAATACTGTAACTACTACAACTCCTTCTATTGATGTCTGTCTTGATGAGTTTACTCCAATCGACCTTTGTGAGTTAGACAAAATAGTTTCCTCATCCAAACCTTCAACTTGTCTTTTAGACCCTATTCCTACCAGGTTATTTAAAGAAGTCTTCCCACTTATTGGTAGCTTTATTCTTCATATAATCAATTCTTCATTAACTTTAGGCCATGTACCGCAGGCTTTTAAAACTGCTGTAATTAAACCCTTACTCAAAAAGCCAACGCTAGATCCAGGAGCTTTAGCTAACTATAGACCAATCTCTAATCTCCCTTTCATTTCAAAAATCTTAGAAAGAGTTGTTGCTATGCAATTATTTGACCACCTGCAGGGAAATGGTTTATTTGAGGAGTTTCAATCTGGGTTTAGAATCCATCATAGCACTGAAACAGCCTTAGCGAAGGTCACTAACGACCTCCTCATTGCATCTGATAATGGACTAGTTTCTGTACTTGTCCTTTTAGATCTTAGTGCAGCTTTTGATACTATTGATCATAATATTCTACTTGATAGATTAGAACACTATGTTGGACTTAATGGAACTTCGTTGCAGTGGTTTAGATCTTATTTATCTGATAGGTTCCAGTTTGTTCATGTAAATGATGAGTTTTCTCTCAGCTCAAAGCTTAGTCATGGAGTTCCACAGGGATCTGTGCTTGGCCCTACTCTTTTTAGTTTATATATGCTTCCGTTAGGCAACATTATTAGAAAGCACTGTATACATTTTCACTGTTATGCAGATGACACACAATTATACCTGTCAATGAAGCCAGATGATACTAATCAATTAGCCAAGTTAGAAGCCTGTCTTAAGGAAATCAAAGTTTGGATGACTTGTAATTTCCTGCTATTAAATTCAGATAAGACTGAAGTCATTCTTGTTGGTCCAAAAAACCTTAGAAATTCCTTTCCAAATCAAACTTTCAGTTTGGATGCAGTTACTCTTTCTCTTAATAGCTCTGTGAGGAACCTTGGAGTTATTTTTGATCAGGATTTGTCCTTCAATTCACATATTAAATTTGTTTCTAAGACTGCCTTCTATCATTTGCGTAATATTGCCAAGATTAGGAGCATCTTGTCTCAGAGTGATGCTGAGAAGCTGATCCACGCTTTTGTTAGCTCGAGATTAGATTATTGTAATTCTTTATTATCAGGTTGTCCTAAAACATCTTTAAAAAGTCTTCAGCTGATCCAAAATGCTGCAGCAAGAGTTTTAACAGGTACTAGAAAGAGAGATCATATCTCTCCGGTTCTGGCCTCCCTTCATTGGCTTCCCATAGAGTTTAGAATTAAGTTTAAAATCCTTCTTCTTACTTACAAAGCTCTAAACAATCAGGCTCCTTTTTATTTAAAAGATCTGATACTACCGTATCATCCTATCAGAGCACTACGCTCCCAAAATGCAGGTTTACTTGTAATACCTAGAATCTCCAAAAGTACAATGGGAGGCAGAGCCTTCAGTTATCAAGCTCCTCTCCTGTGGAATCAGCTGCCAATCTGGATTCGGGAGTCAGACTCGATCTCTGTTTTTAAGAATAGGGCTAAAACCTACCTTTTTGATATAGCCTACAATTAGGGAGGGATCATGTGTTTTCTGAACCCTCCCTTAGTTATGCTGCTAATAGGTTTAGTCAGCCGGGGGACCTCCAGTAATGCACTGGGCCTCACTCCTTTCCTCACTCTCTATGAAATATTTTTTTTTTGCTGGTCATTAACATTTGTTTGTTCTCTCCCATAGATTGAGTCCCCATCGTGCTGTTTGCTCTCTACATGTCTGTTCTTTTCTTCTTCTCTATCCCCTCACCCCCCAGCCAGTCGCAGCAGATGACTGCCCCTCCCTGAGCCTGGTTCTGCTGGAGGTTTCTTCCTGTTAAAAGGGAGTTTTTCCTCTCCACCGTCGCCAAGTGCTTGCTCACAGGGGATCGCCTGATTGCTGGGGTCTTTCTGCAACTGTGGGGGTCCTCCCTACAGTTGATAGTGCTATGAGATGACTGTTGTTGTGAAATGGCGCTATATAAATAAAGTTGAATTGAATTGAATTGAATTCTCTGAGCTGTCCCTGGAGCAGTTGGAGTTTTCGCTGGAAAGCTTTCACGTTGTCAAAAAGTGTGGAAATGAGTTTTCCATGGCCTTGCAGCTTCAGATTAAGATCGCTCAGACAATTATTCAGGTCGGCAAGGAAGGCTAGGTCACAGAGCCATTTGCTGTCCGTTAACTCAGTCACGTCTTGTCCTTTTGCCTGCATGAACTCGCAAATTTCTTTTCTCAGGTTAAAAAAACCTTTCAGTGTGGCACCTCTGCTCAGCCACCGGACGGCAGTGAAGTAAATGACGTCTCCAAAATCTGCCTCTGACTGCGCCAAAAAGGTTTTAAATTGGCGATGGTTCAGACCTCTGGACTTCAGGTAATTAACTGTCTTCACAACTACGGCCATGACGTGTTTCATTTCTAGCGTCTGAGCAGCGAGGGCTTCTTGGTGAATTATGCAGTGGTAGCTGACTGGTTTCTTACCACCGCTGTTCACCACTTTCTCAGCCAGCAGCGACACTGCACCTGTCCTACTCCCAATCATTGCTGGTGCTCCGTCTGTCGTGACACCGACCAAGGATGCCAGGTTAACATTGTGTGTGTCCAGACTGCGATACACTGCTTCGCAAATATCCACTCCCTTCGTTGTGTCTTTCATACTCTCCATACTCAGTAGCTCCTCGCCGACGTCAAAATTCTCAGTGACAGTTCGGATGAAAATCAACAGTTGGGCAGTGTCGGAAATATCCGTGCTTTCATCCAGTGCGATGGAAAACGCTCCCTTTTCTAGCCCCTCCACACGTATCGCCAGTTGGTCCTTCAAATCATTTGCCAGATCTTCGATTCGTCTTGTGACTGTGTCATTCGACAAACTTATGTCACGGAACTTTGTTTTTTGGTCTGGGCATACACGCTCTGCCACTTTTAGCATACAGTCTCGAACAAATTCTCCGTCACTAAACGGCTTGCCCCGTTTAGCTATTTCATGAGCTACCACATAGCTAGCCTCTGTTACTGCTTCGCTGGTTTTTGAAAATTGCGTGAAGACTGACTGTTGTGCTGTGTAGCCCCTTTTAAGTTGTTCCATCTTTGTGGTGCGATCCTTGCCACTGAATTTTTCATAATTTTTGTGTTTTGTTTCATAATGGCGCCTGATGTTAAAGTCTTTTCGCACTGCGATTACCTGTCTGCAGATGAGGCATACAACTTTATCTGACCCGTGAGGTTCAACGAAGTAGTCCAAAGTCCATTTTCCCTGAAACTGCCTTTTTTCCCTCGCTGACAGTTCTCGGTTTCCTCGAGTGAGCGGTCTCCATCTCTGCCTCTTTCTCTCGCTGATCCATCTTTATTTCCACACTTCGACTTCCACAAGCACTAATATTTATTTCTTATTCTTCTTCTGACTCAAAATGGTGCTCCGAAACCGTTGCCAACCAACACTTCTGCACTGTGCGCTGAACGTTCCATCTCCCATAATACAATTGGACTAGCTGCTGCAATGAAGTGATCGCAAGGTCGACAACACATGTAATTACGGCTTGTACCTACAGATGGCGCCAAAGACCACTAAATGTAGATGTGTATCGGAATTTTTCCAAAGCAATTAGTTCAGATCATATATTGGTTAAAGGCCTCGGACGGTGACATTTTTTTATTGAACCAATAAACTGATTGTATGAAAATATTCCATTCTGGCCATTCCCGTGATTTAAAATGTGTCACCAGCCTCCATAAATGACTTTATTTGTTAATAGCCCATATTTCACTTAGTGATGCTGCAGTACCGCCATCTCTCGATAGGGGCGTGCAGCAGTGACGTCAGGTCAGGGAGAAACAGGAAATGGCTGCAGGAAATGGATGATCACTGGCCTGCAGAAATGGCTGAACGACAGCAGAGTGATTCGGACAGCGATTATTTTATTGAGTATGACGACCGCAATATAAGTGATGATATTGAAACTGACGAATCTGATGATGAAGTAGTTTTGGGTGGTGCTGATGGGGTTATTCAGCCGTATTTGTTCGAGCCCGAGGGTGCGGAGGAAGACGCGGACGAAACAGCGACCGGAGCAGAACGAGAGGCAAGAACGAGAGGCTCGCCGATTTATATTGGTAAAATATGCTTTGAAATTTTTTTTTTTAGGCGATATGCATGGTCACACACTTAATTATCAAAATAAAACTGCCAATTTTTCCCTCGCTGCCTTACTTGGCGACTTATAAACATTCTCTTTCTGCTCAAAATTTTTTACATGTTTTAAATATTTTCTAATCAAACTTCATAGACCAATTTATATAGCACTCCCACGAGCCATTAGTTTATTATAAGCATCTGATTATACCATTTTTTTTAACAGGTGCACTTGTGAGAAATGCAACATTATGCCAACATCAACTGAATCTCGGTGCTGCCAGGAGGTATTGAAGGTGAAGAAGTGAGGGTTATGTTGCCTGCCTGTGCTGTGAGCCTCATCAGAGAAACATTCCCATCTGATCACAACAAGGGATTTTGCCTACCAAGATTAGATTTGTGATCAATGTTATTTAAATAAAGTTTTTTAAAATCATATATTGAGTTTATTAATGTGCATGTCAATTTTATAATTCTAATATTTCAGCATTCATCAAAGTCGGATCTCATATACATTAGAGTAATTTTTCTACCATTTTATGGTGTAAAATTCGTGTGCAATTTTTAAAAGCACATTTCTCTAAAAATCTTAGGCTTATATTTTTTTGTCTTAGCAAAATATGTTGCTTCCCTAACAATTGAAAGCTGAACTTTCATTGCTAATTGGAAATTTATTCTACTTTTACATGTTTGATTTTGAAAATCTAGATACATGTTGCTCAACAGCATCAGCTTTGATGGGACGCTGAAATTTGGCACTCAGTGTTGCTGGAACTCTGGCTTGTACAGAGTGCCACTGCTCCAATAAGTGGGTTGGATCAACCAAGGTTTTGTCGAAAAGAGTATTCATCAGATCATCCACATATTCTGAAATAAAATTAATTTAATAAAAATTAGAAATCGAAAGCTCCTTGTAAGTGGTTGTGGAAATTCCAACGATACCGGCTGCATTTAGAACTCTGAGGACCTTGACATATGACGCCCCAGTGAAGAGAATGGCGGATGAAAGCTGTATGTTACCAGCTGGGATGTCCCTGATCATCTGCTGGCTGTGCCAGGATTGATCCTCAACACAATGTGGACAATGTTGTTTGATCACCAACAGAGAGCCTTTAGTGTGACTTGTTACCTCACATGGATGACTGCAATGAGGACAATTGCTGAATAATCAAATTCAAAAAAAAAATCCACAGTATTTGAAGGTTGAGTGACAGTGGATAACATCTGCAAAAACAGTAGATCAACATAATTTCATTCCAGAGGTGTCAAATTGGATTACATATATAGAAATATAACTTGAGCAAACAGGCACAACCAGCACTGAATATTTCATATTTGATTAGTATGAATACCCTAAAATTCTAATATTTGATAAGTTGTTAAGGCAATGAAATTCATTGCTTGTAAATAATTTTAGTAAATATTGGCAGTGAATATTTAAAAAAGAAAAATTACCCTGTTTACTTATCTTTCTGACAGCAGATTGCTGTCAGAAAGATAAGGTTGATCAGAAAGATAAGGATATCCCAGGTTGGCCTAGGATAGCCGGCCCCGGCCGCTGCTGGAAGGGCTCTCGCGACTGGCCCGGGGGACGGCCGGAAGGCGGCCGCCCCTCCCCGCTCACGGACGCGTGTTCGTGGAGAACCCGGTGCTAAATAACTCGTAAACGACCTGATGCCGGGCGTGACCCGCTCCGGGGACAGTGGCAGGTGGGGAGTTTGACTGGGGCGGTACACCTGTCAAACTGTAACGCAGGTGTCCTAAGGCGAGCTCAGGGAGGACAGAAACCTCCCGTGGAGCAGAAGGGCAAAAGCTCGCTTGATCTTGATTTTCAGTATGAATACAGACCGTGAAAGCGGGGCCTCACGATCCTTCTGATTTTTTGGGTTTTAAGCAGGAGGTGTCAGAAAGTGTCAGAAAGATCGCATCGGTAGATCACCCTTGCTTTTCACGCCACTTCACTGACACTGTCTGAGAGTGGGACTTTGAAGTGAACTGATATATACTGTAGTTGGAACAGCCGATTTTTTTTATCAGCAATCTTTTTGCTAATTTCATTTCAAATTGCATCTTATTCTCAAAATCACTGTCAACAAAATGTCTAATGCACATGTTGGGTGATTTTGCGACATAATTCCAATTTTTTAGCGTTTTCTGAACGAAATTCACCCATGGGGTTCTGATTTTCCCAGGCAGGGGAAGTTCCTAAACACTCACCGCGTGCTCCTCAGCGTGCTCCTCCTCCTACTCAGGTCGCTCCTGACCTGACGTCACACAGTCAGTGGCCATTTTAGCCGCTGATCGCTTGGCAGACAGACAGCTCTCAAGGAAATCATACTTCAATAGCGCATTGTCACCTTATGCGACATTTGTTGACACCAAAACATGTGCGGTTCAAATTAGAATCAGAATCAGAATCAGGTTTATTGCCATTGTTCATGTAGTACACAAACTAGGAATTTGTCTCGGTACAATGCTGCAACATTAAACATGATAAGATAAGAGAAATAAACTATACATGTAATAAAGTGTAGGATAAGATTAAGTGATACTGGTCAACAGTTAAAATATATATTAGCCAGCAGCAGATACTGTGGAGAACTATATAGTGCAGTCGGTAATGCAGGAAGAAAACAGTGATGATTGACATGAGTCTGGTTGAGCTGCTGTACATGGTGCACGAGAGTCACTTAGTGTTCAGCAGTCTAATGGCAGAGGGGAAGAAGCTGTTCATGTGACGGGAGGTTTTAGTCTGGATGGACCGAAGTCTTCTACCAGAGGGGAGGGGGGCAAACAGTACGTGACCAGGGTGTGAGGGATCGGCTATGATCCGGCCAGCACGCCTCCGGGTCCTGGAGATGTACAGATCCTGGAGAGATGGGAGCTTGCAGCCGATCACCTTCTCAGCAGTGCGCACGACGCGCTGCAGCCTTAGTCTGTCCCTGGCAGTGGCTCCTGCGTACCACACGGTTATGGAGGTGGTGAGGATGGACTCGATGATGGCTGTGTAGAACTGCACTAACATCTTGGTGGGTAGCTTGAGCTTCCTCAGCTGCCGCAGGAAGAACATCCTCTGCTGGGCTTTTTTGATGAGTGAGCTGATGGTCAGCTCCCATTTGAGGTCCCTGGTGATGGTAGTGCCTAGGAAGCGGAAGGAATCAGCAGTGGTGATGGGAGAGCCTGAGAGGGTGAGGGGGGGCAGAGGAGTAGTGACTTTCCTGAAGTCTACAATCATCTCCACTGTCTTCAGAGCGTTCAGCTGCAGGTTGTTATTGCTGCACCAGGACGCCAGCTGGGCCACCTCTCTCCTGTAGGCGGACTCGTCGCCGTTGGAGATGAGCCCGATGAGGGTGGTGTCGTCCGCAAACTTGATCAACTTGACAGACTGGTGGCTGGAGGTGCAGGAGTTGGTGTAAAGGGAGAAGAGTAGGGGGGAAAGTACACAGCCCTGGGGTGATCCGGTGCTGATGCTAGTATAGTCTGAGACAGTCTTTCCCAGCCGCACATGCTGCCTCCGGTCCGTCAGGAAGTCGATGATCCACCTGCAGAGGGAGTCAGGCACGTTGAGCAGGGACAGCTTGTCCCGGAGCAGAGCGGGGCGGATGGTGTTGAATGCGGAGCTGAAGTCCACAAACAGGATCCTGGCGTAGGTTCCCGGGGAGTCCAGGTGCTGCAGGATGGAGTGGAGGGCCAGGTTGACTGCATCGTCTACAGACCTGTTGGCTCGGTAGGCAAACTGCAGCGGGTCCAGGAGAGGGGTGGTGATGGACTTGAGGTGGGACAGGACCAGGCGCTCAAAGGACTTCATGACTACAGAGGTGAGCGCTACAGGTCTGTAGTCATTAAGTCCAGTGATCCGTGGCTTCTTGGGGACAGGGATGATGGTGGAGGATTTGAGGCAGGATGGCACGTGGCATAACTTAAGGGAGGTGTTAAAAATGTCTGTGAATACAGGAGCCAGCTGTTTCGCACAGAGTCTCAGGGTGGAGGGAGACACGCCGTCTGGGCCGGGGGCCTTGCGCGGGTTCAGTCTGGAGAACTGTTTGAGCACATCCTGCTCACTGATGATAAGGGGAGGGGGGGAGGAGGGGGGGGTGCCTTAAATGAAGTAGGGAATGTGGAGGCTGTGGAGCTGGAGGGAGGGGGGGAGTTGGACACAGATGACGAGGTGTCAAAACGGGCATAGTGTTGGGACAGTCTCTGACAAAGGGCTTTGTCATCCTGACCTTTAGGAGCCTGAGGCCGATAGTTGGTGATCTGCCTCAGTCCTCTCCACACGGAAGCCGAATCATTAGCAGTGAACTGCTGCTGGAGTCTCTCTGAGTACACAGATTTAGCCCTCTTCAGCTCTCTGTTAAACCGGTATTTAACCTCCCTGTAGCAGTCCCTGTCTCCACTTTTCAGCGCTGCTTCCTTCTCCTTCCTGATCTGTCTGAGCTTAGCTGTGAACCAGGGTTTGTCATTAGAGTAACTCACCCTGGTGCGTGATGGAAGAATGTTCTCTTCACAAAAGTGGATATATGAGTTCACAGTGTCCGTGTACTCATCCAGATCATGCATGGCTCCTTTAAGCATGCCCCAGTCAGATATTTCCATGCACGTTTCCAGCTTCTCCTCAGCATCACTGGTCCGTATCTTCGTAGTGCTCACAACAGGCTTAGTGAGCTTCAATCTCTGTCTGTATGTGGGAATGAGGTGAACCATCACGTGATCAGATAATCCCAGCGCAGCTCGAGGGACAGCGCGATATGCGTCTTTCACTGTGGTGTAACAGTGATCCAGTGTGTTTAATCCTCTGGTGGGGCATTTAATAAACTGTTTGTAGCGGGGGAGATCGTGGCTCAGATTGCACTGATTAAAGTCGCCAGCCACAATAATCAGCGAGTCTGGAAAACTCCGCTCTGTGTGTTGAATGTGATCCGCGAGCACGCGCTGAGCTTCGCACGTGTCCGCATCGGGAGGGGCGTACACAGCGATCATTTTGAAAGAAGCAAACTCCCGCGGGGAATAGAAGGGCTTGCAATTGATAACAAGAAATTCCAAGGCAGGAGAACAGTGTTTGGAAATTACCGTTACATCAGAGCACCAGCTACAGTTGATGGAGAAGCAGACACCGCCTCCTGTGGTCTTGCCGGAAAGCTCTGTGTCACGATCAGCACGGAAGAGCTGGAAGCCGTCGAGGCGCAGCGCGCTGTCCGGTATATTTTCCCGGAGCCAGGTCTCAGTAAAGCAGAGGACAGCTGAGGAGGCGAGGTCCTTAAAACGCATCAACAGTCTCAGTTCATCCACCTTGTTAGAGAGAGAGTTGGTATTGGACAGAAATATGCCAGGCAGCGCCGTTCGCGAGCCTCTCCTGCGAAGTCGTACGAGAGCGCCCGCTCGTCTTCCTCTCTTCCGCCGTCTCACTTTCCGAGCCAAACAATAAACCAGATCGGCGGCAGGGGCTAGAAAAACTGGGAGGAGGTCCGTGGGGGTCAAAGTCCTGATATTTAAAAGTTCTTCACGGGTATAAGTGCAAGCAGACACACAATTGACAAACAAAAACAAACAAAGAGCGCAGCGAAGCACCATGTCGACCACTGTGGGCGCCATCTTAGCTCGTCTCACACACAAATTTAAGATATGATTTAGCGATATTGTAATTTCGTCCGGCCGAGGCCTTAACAGATTGGCCGCGGGCCGCCAGAAATGTTTTCGCGGGCCGCCATTGGCACGGGGGCCGCATTTTGAGAAACATTGCCTTAGCGCTTACTAGTCAGGACTTTATGAACTTTTTCAATAATAAAATTTCATCCATCAGAGATAAAATCAATCAGATTCTTCCCACAGTTAACTTAAATACTGTAACTACTACAACTCCTTCTTTTGATGTCTGTCTTGATGAGTTTACTCCAATCGACCTTTGTGAGTTAGACAAAATAGTTTCCTCATCCAAACCTTCAACTTGTCTTTTAGACCCTATTCCTACCAGGTTATTTAAAGAAGTTTTCCCACTTATTGGTAGCTTTATTCTTCATATAATCAATTCTTCATTAACTTTAGGCCATGTACCGCAGGCTTTTAAAACGGCTGTAATTAAACCCTTACTCAAAAAGCCAACGCTAGATCCAGGAGCTTTAGCTAACTATAGACCAATATCTAATCTCCCTTTCATTTCAAAAATCTTAGAAAGTGTCACGCCGTGCCATTCATCAGCGGCGCCACCTGCTCACGCACCTGACAATCATCAGCGGCGAGGGATAAAGGCCGTCTCGCCCGAAGGCTCGGCCTGAAGCCGTCAGACTTCGTCCCTCACCGTTGTGAGCATACTTCTCTTCAGCATCACCTTTTTGGTAAGAAGATCGCTTACCTCTCTTCTTCAGTCTTCTCCCCTGTGCACAGGTGGATTCCCCAGCGGCGGACATCTCCACTCCATCGCCCAATCCTCGCTGCTGTACGGAGCTCTCCAGGTGGCTGTCTTCCGGGCTTCGCCCCCTTGTTGTGCCAGCTGTCCTGACCCACCAAGTAAGTCCTTCTCTCGCCATAAATCCCTCCTGTGTTGGTGTATGCCCGTCACCCTCTCCCTGTGCTCTCTCCATAGGGTTGCTCGGCTGTACGGTCACCTGCCTCTGTGCCTGGAGCAGACACCATCACCAACACATTTACATCCCGCAGACACGCACTCATTCACTCCTGCTGTTAATAAACTCTTTGAACTACTCTAAGCCTGTGTGTGTGCGTCTCCTGAGCCGTGCATTATGTCAGTACGGCTTCAGCAGAGCGGCTCGGCGGACGGCGGGCTCGCACACCGGTTTACCACTCTCGAGGCTAGAGTGGATCAGATTGCTTATCAACAGCAGGTTATCCTCAATCAATTATTGAACTTAACTAACCGGTTGGGCCGCTTAGATCCTCAACAGCCGTTCCCCCCGGCTCGTCAGGGTGGCGCGGCTCCTGCCGTTCCAGCGGCCGTCCAGCCGGCTCCAGTGGCACCGGTTCGGCTCACACCGATTCCGACCCCCGCCCGCTTTAGCGGTAAGCTCGGCGGAGCGCGGGGGTTCATTATGCAGTGTGAGTCCGTGTTCCACCGTGTGCCTGGAGATTTTCCCTCGGATCACAGTCGGATTGGTTACATAGGGAATCTTCTGGAGGGGCGTGCGTTAACTTGGACCTACGCCGTAATGGCGAGGCCCAGTTATGCCACCCTCACCTATGACCAGTTCGTGAGGCGCTTTCTGGAGGTCTTTGACCATTCTCAAACCGAGACGGTCCAGGTCGATCGGCTTCTCGCTCTCCAGCAGGGAGGCCGGTCGGCAGCGGACTACTCGGTCGACTTCCGGGTAGCGGCGGAGGAATTGGGCTGGGAGGAACGCTCCCTCTGTGGCCTGTTCCTCCGCAGCCTCAATAATGATCTGAGGGATGAACTGGCTGGACGGGATATCCCTGGGACGCTAGCGGAGCTGACATCCTTAGCGATAAGTTTGGATAACAGGCTGCGCGAGCGCTCCTCAGGGCGGAAGTCTTCTTCTTCTCGCCCTCGTGGAGTCTCGCCGCACCTGTTCCAAGCTCGCCCCCTGGCGGCGCCGCCAGCATCGTGCCCCGAGGAGTCGGAGCCGATGGTGACGGGCTGGACCAAGCTTTCCCCTGCGGAGAAACAACGCCGCCGTGAGTTGGGCCTCTGCATGTATTGCGGAGGTGACCAACACACTGTGGAGCGTTGCCCGCGGAAAGCCAGTCGGCGGGGTCCGCGAATCGCTGTAGGGAGCCTCGCGGATCCCAACCGGTTAGACACTCTCACTCAATTAAAGCTGCCCATCCGTTTTTGCCACAATCCCACTGGGCACCTCACCCACGCACTGGTGGATTCGGGCGCAGAGGGCAGCTTCATTTCACAAGGCCTGGCAACCCGATTGGGCATCCGCTGTCAGGCATTAAAACACCCCATCTCCCTGGTCCATCTCTCCCGTGCCTCCCTTGGGAGAGTTTCTCACCAAACCATGCCTGTCCCAGTCATCATCTCAGGGAACCACCGGGAGGAGATGGTATTTTACGTCCTGCCCAACTCTGTGTCGCCCGTCATCCTGGGGTATCCCTGGCTACGCCTCCACAACCCTGTCCTGGACTGGAGGTCCGCTGGGGTATCGGCATGGAGTACCTTCTGTATGGGCACCTGCCTTCAGTCCGCTGCCTGCTCCCCGTCCGCGGCTCCCCCTGTGGTGGATACAGCACCTCCGGACCTGTCACTGGTGCCTCCAGAATTTCACGACCTGGGTATGGTATTTAGTAAATCAAAAGCTATGTCTCTTCCCCCGCATCGACCATATGACTGTGCCATCAATCTCCGCCAGGGGGCTCCCCTGCCATCTGGTCGGCTCTACAGCCTGTCGGCGCCGGAGAAGGAGACCATGAATACATACCTGAAGGAATCACTGAGCGCTGGGATTATTCGCCCATCGTCGTCACCCGTGGGGGCAGGGTTTTTCTTTGTCGGGAAAAAGGACGGATCCCTCCGCCCCTGCATAGACTACCGAGCGCTAAATAACATCACTGAGAGGGACCGTTACACCCTGCCCCTCATGGACACTGCCTTTCACTCCCTCCAGGGGGCGACCTGGTTTACCAAGCTGGATTTACGCAGCGCTTACCACCTCGTCCGGATCCGGGAGGGAGATGAATGGAAGACAGCCTTCCGTACCCCGAACGGCCACTTTGAGTATCTCGTCATGCCGTTCGGGCTGACCAACGCTCCTGCCGTCTTTCAGCGCCTCATTAATGACGTCCTCCGGGATTTCATCGGCCTTTTTGTGTTCGTCTACCTGGATGACATTCTTATCTTCTCCAGGTCCAGGGACGAGCACCAGGTCCATGTGAGGCGGGTCCTCCAAAGACTGCTGGAGAATCGTCTGTACGTGAAGGCTGAGAAATGCGAATTCTACGCTAGGACCACATCCTTCCTGGGATTCATCATCGCTCAAGACCAGGTGCTCCCAGACCCAGAGAAGGTGAAGGCGGTGGTGGAGTGGCCTACTCCCGCATCCCGGAAGCAGGTGCAACAGTTTGCTGGCTTCGCCAATTTTTACCGCCGCTTTGTCCCAAATTTCAGCTCGATCGTCGGACCGCTGACCCGCCTCACGTCCCCGAAGGTCCCGTTCCGGTGGACTGAAGAGGTCGCTGCTGCCTTTAGGGCGCTGAAGGCGGAGTTCTCCTCCTCCCGGGTCCTTCGCCAGGTCGACCCCGCGCTGCAGTGCATTGTGGAGGTGGACGCATCGGACACGGGAGTGGGAGCAGTGTTATCCCAGCGGTCACCTGACGATGGCGCCAAACGGCCGTGCGCCTTCTTCTCCCGGCGCCTGTCCCCGGTGGAGAGAAACTACGATGTGGGGGACAGAGAGCTCCTGGCCATTAAACTCGCCTTACAGGAGTGGCGCCACTGGCTAGAGGGGGCGGACCTGCCGTTTGTGGTCCTGACGGACCACAAGAACTTAGAGTACTTACGATCTGCCAAGCGCCTGAATGCCCGCCAGGCGCGCTGGTCTTTGTTCTTCGCCAGGTTCCGCTTCTCAATCACCTTCAGGCCGGGCTCCAAAAACGGCCTGCCTGACGCCCTCTCTAGGCAGTTCACCCCCGTGGAGGCTGAGGAGACGCCCCACACTATCCTGCCCAGGTCATGCGTCCTCGGAGCCATCTCTTGGGACATTGAAGACAAGATCCGGAAGGCGCAGGAGGTGGAACCTGATCCTGGCGGCGGACCGGAGGGAAGACTGTTCGTCCCATCTGCGGTCCGGGGAGAGGTCATCCACTGGCTCCACACCTCCCGGCTCACCTGTCATCCCGGCACCTCTCAGATGATCAGCCTCCTCCAACGGTCCTTTTGGTGGCCAGGCCTGCGGAGGGATGCAGCCCGCTACGCCCGGGCTTGCCCAATCTGTGCCACCAGCAAGTCGGGAAATGCCCCCCCAGCGGGTCTGCTCCAGCCTCTGCCCGTCCCCGGCAGGCCCTGGTCGCACATCGCACTGGATTTCGTCACCGGACTCCCCGTTTCCATCTCCTTTGACACCGTCCTGACCATCGTGGACCGTTTCTCCAAGGCGGCGCACTTCATCCCCCTGCGAGGTCTCCCTTCTGCCCTGGAGACGGCGGGCCTCCTCGTCCAACACGTGGTCAGGCTGCACGGGATTCCAGTGGACGTGGTCTCGGACCGGGGCCCCCAATTTTCATCCGAGGTGTGGAGATCTTTTTGTAACGCCATCGGAGCCAAGGTGAGCCTCTCCTCCGGCCATCACTCCCAGTCTAACGGGCAGTGTGAGAGGACCAATCAGGAGCTGGAGGCTGCGCTCCGCTGTGTTACTAGATCCAAGCCGACGTCCTGGAGCAACCATCTCGCCTGGGTGGAGTATGCCCACAACACCGCCCGCTCTTCTGCAACGGGGATGTCCCCCTTCAAGGCGTCCCTGGGTTACGACCCCCCGCTGTTTCCAGCGCAGGAGAACGAGGTAACTGTCCCCTCTGTTAGGGCGCACCTTAGGCAGTTCCGCTCCACCTGGGCTGCCGCGCGTCATGCGCTTTTACGCACAGCGGAGCGCAACAGGACCATGGCGGACCGGCACAGAAGACCTGCCCCGGCGTACAGAGTTGGGCAACTCGTGTATGTGTCTACCCAGGACGTCACATTAAAAGGTGAGAGGAGGAAGCTGGCACAGCGATTCATGGGTCCCTTTCCCATCACCCGGATCATCAACCCGGTGGCTGTGCGCGTGGCTATTCCCCCCTCCCTCCGCATCCATCCCACTTTCCACGTGTCGAAGGTGAAACTGGCAGTCACTGACCCCCTTTGCCCTCCTCCTGCAGCGCAACCCGCGCCCCGGATGATTGGTGGCCATCCGGCCTGGTCCGTCTCCTCCATCCTGGACTCCCGGCGCCGAGGTCGTGGGTTGCAATACTTGGTGGACTGGGAGGGCTATGAGCCCGAGCATCGACAATGGGTGCCCCCGTCGTTTGTGTTGGACCCATCGCTCATCGCGGACTTCCACCGAGCGCACCCGGATAAGCCATCGCCAGGAGGCGCTGCTAGAGGGAGGAGTACTGTCACGCCGCGCCATTCATCAGCGGCGCCACCTGCTCACGCACCTGACAATCATCAGTGGCGAGGGATAAAGGCCGTCTCGCCCGGAGGCTCGGCCTGAAGCCGTCAGACTTCGTCCCTCACCGTTGTGAGCATACTTCTCTTCAGCATCACCTTTTTGGTAAGAAGATCGCTTACCTTCTTCTTCAGTCTTCTCCCCTGTGCACAGGTGGATTCCCCAGCGACGGACATCTCCACTCCATCGCCCAATCCTCGCTGCTGTACGGAGCTCTCCAGGTGGCTGTCTTCCGGGCTTCGCCCCCTTGTTGTGCCAGCTGTCCTGACCCACCAAGTAAGTCCTTCTCTCGCCATAAATCCCTCCTGTGTTGGTGTATGCCCGTCACCCTCTCCCTGTGCTCTCTCCATAGGGTTGCTCGGCTGTACGGTCACCTGCCTCTGTGCCTGGAGCAGACACCATCACCAACACATTTACATCCCGCAGACACGCACTCATTCACTCCTGCTGTTAATAAACTCTTTGAACTTCTCTAAGCCTGTGTGTGTGCGTCTCCTGAGCCGTGCATTATGTCAGAAAGAGTTGTTGCTACGCAATTATTTGACCACCTGCAGGGAAATGGTTTACTTGAAGAGTTTCAATCTGGGTTTAGAATCCATCATAGTACTGAAACAGCCTTAGCGAAGGTCACTAACGACCACCTCATTGCATCTGATAATGGACTAGTTTCTGTACTTGTCCTTTTAGACCTTAGTGCAGCTTTTGATACTATCAATCATAGTATTCTACTTGATAGATTAGAACACTATGTTGGACTTAATGGAACTTCGTTGCAGTGGTTTAGATCTTATTTATCTGATAGGTTCCAGTTTGTTCATGTAAATAATGAGTTTTCTTTCAACTCAAAGCTTAGTCATGGAGTTCCACAGGGATCTGTGCTAGGCTCTACTCTTTTTAGTTTATATATGCTTCCTTTAGGCAACATTATTAGAAAGCACTGTATACATTTTCATTGTTATGCAGATGACACACAATTATACCTGTCAATGAAGCCAGATGATAGTAGTCAATTAGCCAAGTTAGAAGCCTGTCTTAAGGAAATCAAAGCTTGGATGACTTGTAATTTCCTGCTATTAAATTCAGATAAGACTGAAGTCATTGTTGTTGGTCCAAAAAACCTTAGAAATTCCTTTCCAAATCAAACTTTCAGTTTGGACGCAGTTACTCTTTCTCTTAATAGCTCTGTGAGGAACCTTGGAGTTATTTTTGATCAGGATTTGTCCTTCAAGTCACATATTAAATTTGTTTCTAAGACTGCCTTCTATCATTTGCGTAATATTGCCAAGATTAGGAGCATCTTGGGTTCCAAGGTTGTCATAGCCAGAAGCGGCACTGGGGTTAAGCTCCCAGTGCTCATAAAATGCTCCTTATGGCGTGGGTCTCGAAAAGCCTCTGACAACTAAGTCCAACTCCTAGCCTGCCCGTGTGGTTTAGTCTCTAAGCCCGGCGGAACTGCTTTTACTAATAGGAGAAGGGGCGAGGGCGGATCTCTGGCGCCTTAAAACCAGATGCTTCGGGTAGATGGTGGCTCATCAACCTGGGAAGGTAGCCCATCTAGGGGAAGGTAAACCCTGATTTCAAACCTCTGCTGCCTTGCGGCATACCCGGTCATGGGAAAGGCTTCGGGAGTCAACCCTGAGGAAAAATCCGGAGTCGGAGCCCCTAAGGCAGTTCTATGTTGTGCTCAACATCATTCTGGCAGCTCCTGCAACGGCGCTGGTGCCAAACTGTAGCAGCCCTGCTGTTCCTTTGGATTCATCAGTGACGTGGAGAGGGGGGACATGCTGCATGGGCAACATCTTGTCCTCCATATCTTCCTGCCCAGGCTTGAATCCTACCAACGCCCAACGCTGGAAGGTAGAACACCGGATCACTGGAGAGGACACTCCAGCTTCGCCTTTGGCGTAGACAAAACACGGGGAATGACAGTTACCGGTTATAAGCCACTGTTCAAATGGCGTAGAGCGTGGCGCCAGGGGTTGTTCCCGACGGTGGGAGGGATCATCAGATCTCACTGGACAGCTACCGCCCGCCTCAAGCTGGGCAGCCCCCAGCCAATAAGGTGTTGTCCCTCCACAGCTTGCTTTCCTCATTGGGTGCATGGGGATAAGGAGAAATCCAAACAGCAGGCTGAGAACCTTCGCACCAGGCAAGACAATAAAACAAAAGAGACCAACTCTAAAACTGGGAACTTGGAACGTCCGCACTATGATGACAGGACTCGCTGCTAACCTCAAGGACATCAACGACACCAGGAAGACTGCCATCATCAATAATGAGCTGAAGAGACTGGGAGTGGATATCGCCACTCTCCAGGAAACACGGTTAGCTGATGCAGGCACACTGAGAGAGAAGGACTACACGTTCTACTGGCAGGGAAAGGGCAGTGACGAACACAGGGAACACGGAGTGGGCTTCGCAGTGAAGAACACTTTGCTGAAGATGGTGGAACCGGGCAGCACTGGCTCTGCACGACTCCTCACCCTCCGCCTGAACACCACTGAAGGCCCAGTCACCCTCGTCAGTGTGTATGCCCCAACACAGACAGCCACACCAGAGGCAAAAGACGAGTTCTACGAGAATCTCGCAACAACTGTCAGGATCATCCCCAACTCTGAACAACTCATTCTCCTTGGAGACTTCAATGCCAGAGTGGGTGCTGACCACGACTCCTGGCCCTCCTGTCTTGGACCTTTTGGCGTGGGCAGAATGAACGACAACGGACAGCGGCTGCTCGAGTTCTGCACATATCACGATCTGTGCATCACAAACTCGTTCTTCAAGACCAAGCCCCAACACAAGGTTTCCTGGCAACATCCGCGCTCAAAGCACTGGCACCAGCTAGACTTGATCCTGACCAGGCGCACCTCACTGAAGAACGTGCTAATCACCCGTTCGTTCCAGAGTGCAGATTGCGACACAGACCATTCATGTCACGCCGCGCCATTCATCAGCGGCGCCACCTGCTCACGCACCTGCTACTCGTCAGCGGCGAAGGATAAAAGCCGCCTCGCCCTGAGCGTCGGCCTGAAGCCGTAGACTTCATTTCCTTGTATGGACTTCTACCACATTCTCTTCAGCATCCTCATCTCCGGTAAGAAGTTCACTTACCTCATCTCTCCAGTCTGCTCCCCTGTGCACAGGTGGATTCCTCGGCGGCGGACAATCCCGTCCCTCGTCTCTCCTCGCTGCTGCACCGAGCCCTGCAGGTGGCTGTCTCCCGGGCTTCCATCCTTGAAGCGCCAGTCATCTGCCAAAACAAGTAAGCTTCTCTCCCTCGCCTATTCTCCTCCCGTGTTGGTGTGTGCTCATCACCCTGTGTCTGATTTCTCCCATAGGGTTGCCGGCTGAACGGTCTCCTGCCTCTGGGTCCGAAGCAGACGCCACCACCAACACATTAACATTCCGCAGACACGCACCCAAACATCCCTGTTGTTAATAAACAGTTTGAACTACTCTGAGCCTGTGTGTGTGCGTCTCCTGAGCCGAACGTTATGTCAGTACGGCTTCAGCAGAGCGGCTCGGCGGACGGCGGGCTCGCACACCGGTTTACCATCCTCGAGGCTCGGGTGGATCAGATTGTTTATCAGCAACAGGTGGTTCTTCATCAATTATTAGAACTGACTAACCGATTGAACCGCTTGGACCCCCAACAGCCGTTCCTCCCGACTCACCAGGGTGGCGCGGCTCCTGCTGTTCCAGCGGCCGTCCAGCCGGCTCCAGTGGCACCGGTTCGGCTCACGCCGATTCCGACCCCCGCCCGCTTTAGCGGTAAGCTCGGCGGAGCGCGGGGGTTTATTATGCAGTGTGAGTCCGTGTTCCACCGTGTGCCCGGAGATTTTCCCTCGGATCACAGCCGAATTGGTTACATAGGGAATCTTCTGGAGGGGCGTGCGTTAACCTGGACCTACGCCGTAATGGCGAGGCCCAGTTATGCCACCCTCACCTATGACCAATTCGTGAGGCGCTTTCTGGAGGTCTTTGACCACTCACAAACCGAAACGGTCCAGGTCGATCGGCTTCTCGCTCTCCAGCAGGGAAGCCGGTCGGCAGCGGACCACTCGGTCGACTTCCGGGTAGCGGCGGAGGAATTGGGCTGGGAGGAACGCTCCCTCTGTGGCCTGTTCCTCCGCAGCCTCAATAGTGATCTGAGGGATGAACTGGCTGGTCGGGATATCCCTGGGACGCTAGCGGAGCTGACATCCTTAGCGATAAGTTTGGATAACAGGCTGCGCGAGCGCTCCTCGGGGCGGAGGTCTTCTTCTTCTCGCCCTCGTGGAGCCTCGCCGCACCTGTTCCAAGCTCGCCCCCTGGCGGCGCCGCCAGCATCGCGCCCCGAGGAGTCGGAGCCGATGGTGACGGGCTGGACTAAACTTTCCCCTGTGGAGAAACAACGCCGCCGTGAGTTGGGCCTCTGCATGTATTGCGGAGGCGACCAACACACCGTGGAGCGTTGTCCACGGAAAGCCAGTCGGTGGGATCCGCGAGTCACTGTTGGAAGCCTCGCGGATGTCAATCGGTTAGGATCACCTTCTCAATTGAAGCTGCCCATCCGTTTCTGCCATAACCCTACTGGGCACCTCACCCACGCACTGGTGGATTCGGGCGCAGAAGGCAGCTTCATTTCACAAAGCCTGGCAACCCGATTGGGCATCCGCTGCCAGGCACTCAACACTCCCATCTCCCTAATCCACCTCTCCCGTGCCACCCTCGGGAGAGTGACACATCAAACTGTTCCCCTACCGGTCATCATCTCGGGAAACCACCGGGAGGAAATGACCTTTTACGTCCTTCCCAACTCTGTGTCGCCCGTCATCCTGGGGTATCCCTGGCTCCGCCTTCACAATCCGGTCCTGGATTGGAAATCAGCTGGGATCTCGGCATGGAGTACGTTCTGTATGGGCACCTGCCTTCAGTCCGCTGCCTGCTCTCCGTCCGCTCCTCCCCCTGCTACGGACGCTGCACCCCCGGACCTGTCTCTGGTGCCCCCAGAATTTCACGACCTGGGTATAGTGTTCAGCAAAGCGAAAGCTATGTCTCTTCCCCCTCATCGGCCCTATGACTGCGCCATCAACCTCCGCCAGGGGGCTCCCTTACCCTCTGGTCGCCTTTACAGCCTGTCTGCGCCGGAGAAGGAGACGATGAACGCCTACCTGAAGGAATCATTGAGTGCTGGGATTATCCGCCCATCATCGTCACCCGTGGGGGCAGGGTTCTTCTTCGTGGGGAAAAAGGATGGGTCCCTCCGCCCTTGTATCGACTACCGGGCCCTCAACAATATCACGGAGAGGGACCGTTACACCCTGCCTCTCATGGACACTGCCTTCCACTCCCTCCAGGGGGCGACCTGGTTCACCAAGCTGGACCTACGCAGCGCTTACCACCTCGTCCGGATCCGGGAGGGAGATGAGTGGAAAACGGCCTTCCGTACCCCGAACGGCCACTTTGAATATCTGGTGATGCCGTTCGGGTTGACCAACGCTCCTGCAGTCTTCCAGCGCCTCATTAATGACGTCCTCCGGGACTTCATTGGCCTTTTCGTGTTCGTCTACCTGGACGATATTCTCATCTTCTCCAAGTCCAGGGATGAGCACCAGGTCCACGTGAGGCGGGTCCTCCAAAGGCTGCTGGAGAATCGTCTGTACGTTAAGGCGGAAAAGTGTGAATTTTACGCCAGGAGCACATCCTTCCTGGGGTTCATCATCGCCCACGATAAGGTGCTCCCCGACCCAGAGAAGGTAAAGGCGGTGGTGGAATGGCCCACACCTGCATCTCGGAAACAGGTGCAGCAATTTGTTGGCTTCGCCAATTTCTACCGCCGCTTTGTCCCCAACTTCAGTGCCATCGTGGGACCACTGACCCGCCTCACGTCCCCGAAGGTCCCGTTCCGGTGGACCGAAGAGGTCGCTGCCGCCTTTGAGGCGCTGAAGGCGGAATTCTCCTCCTCCCGGGTCCTTCGCCAGGTCGACCCCGCGCTGCAGTGCATTGTAGAGGTAGACGCCTCGGACACGGGAGTGGGAGCAGTGCTGTCCCAGCGGTCACCGGACGATGGCGCCAAGCGACCGTGCGCTTTCTTCTCCCGGCGCTTGTCCCCGGCGGAGAGAAACTACGATGTGGGGGACAGAGAGCTCTTGGCCATCAAGCTCGCCCTGCAGGAGTGGCGCCACTGGTTGGAGGGGGCAAGCCTGCCGTTTGTGGTCCTCACGGACCACAGGAACCTGGAATACTTACGGTCTGCCAAGCGCCTGAACGCCCGCCAGGCGCGCTGGTCTCTGTTCTTCGCCAGGTTCCAATTTTCCATCACCTTCAGGCCTGGCTCTAAGAACGTCCTGCCTGACGCCCTCTCCAGGCAGTTCGCCCCCGTGGAGTCGGAGGAGGCGCCCCACTCCATCCTGCCCAGGTCGTGCGTCGTGGGAGCCATCTCGTGGGACATTGAGAGCAAGATCCGGAAGGCACAGGAGGTGGAACCTGACCCTGGCGGCGGACCGGAGGGGAGGCTGTTCGTGCCATCCGCGGTCCGAGGAGAGGTCATCCACTGGCTCCACACCTCCAAGCTCACCTGTCACCCTGGCACCTCCCGGATGATAGATCTCCTCCAACGGTCCTTTTGGTGGCCAGGCCTGCGGAGGGATGCAGCCCGCTACGCCCGGGCTTGCCCAATCTGTGCCACCTGCAAGTCGGGAAATGCCCCTCCAGCGGGTCTGCTCCAGCCCCTGCCCGTCCCTGGCAGGCCCTGGTCGCACATCGCTCTGGATTTCGTCACCGGACTCCCCATCTCCAACTCCTATGACACCATCCTGACCATCGTGGACCGCTTCTCCAAGGCCGTGCACTTCGTCCCCCTGCGAGGCCTCCCTACTGCCCTGGAGACGGCGGACCTCCTCGTCCAACACGTGGTCAGGCTGCATGGGATTCCGGTGGACGTGGTCTCGGACCGGGGCCCCCAGTTTTCATCTGAGGTTTGGAGGTCTTTCTGCAACGCCATCGGAGCCAAGGTGAGCCTCTCCTCCGGCCATCACCCCCAATCCAACGGGCAGTGTGAGAGGACCAACCAGGAGCTGGAGGCTGCGCTCCGCTGTGTGTCCAGATCCAAACCCGCGTCCTGGAGCAACCATCTTGCCTGGGTTGAATATGCCCACAACACCGCTCGCTCTTCTGCTACAGGGATGTCCCCCTTCAAAGCGTCCCTGGGTTACGACCCCCCGCTGTTTCCGGAGCAGGAGAGTGAGGTAACTGTCCCGTCAGTTAGGGCCCATCTCAGGCAGTTCCGCTCCACCTGGGCTGCCGCGCGCCATGCGCTATTGCGCACAGCGGAGCGCAACAGGACTGTGGCGGACCGGCGTAGGAGACCTGCCCCGGCGTACAGAGTTGGGCAGCTTGTTTACATTTCCACCCAGGACGTCACTCTAAAAGGCGAGAGGAGAAAGCTGGCACAGCGCTTCATGGGTCCCTACCCCATCACCCGGATCATCAACCCGGTGGCTGTGCGCGTGGCTATTCCCCCCTCCCTCCGCATTCATCCTACTTTCCACGTGTCGAAGGTGAAACTGGCGGTTACTGACCCCCTTTGCCCTCCTCCTGCAGCGCAACCCGCGCCCCGGATGATTGGTGGCCATCCGGCCTGGTCCGCCTCCTCCATCCTGGACTCCCGGCGCCGGGGTCGTGGGTTGCAATACTTGGTGGACTGGGAGGGCTATGGGCCCGAGCATCGACAGTGGGTGCCCCCGTCGTTTGTGTTGGACCCATCGCTCATCGCGGACTTCCACCGAGCGCACCCGGATAAGCCATCGCCAGGAGGCGCTGCTAGAGGGGGGAGTACTGTCACGCCGCGCCATTCATCAGCGGCGCCACCTGCTCACGCACCTGCTACTCGTCAGCGGCGAAGGATAAAAGCCGCCTCGCCCTGAGCGTCGGCCTGAAGCCGTAGACTTCATTTCCTTGTATGGACTTCTACCACATTCTCTTCAGCATCCTCATCTCCGGTAAGAAGTTCACTTACCTCATCTCTCCAGTCTGCTCCCCTGTGCACAGGTGGATTCCTCGGCGGCGGACAATCCCGTCCCTCGTCTCTCCTCGCTGCTGCACCGAGCCCTGCAGGTGGCTGTCTCCCGGGCTTCCATCCTTGAAGCGCCAGTCATCTGCCAAAACAAGTAAGCTTCTCTCCCTCGCCTATTCTCCTCCCGTGTTGGTGTGTGCTCATCACCCTGTGTCTGATTTCTCCCATAGGGTTGCCGGCTGAACGGTCTCCTGCCTCTGGGTCCGAAGCAGACGCCACCACCAACACATTAACATTCCGCAGACACGCACCCAAACATCCCTGTTGTTAATAAACAGTTTGAACTACTCTGAGCCTGTGTGTGTGCGTCTCCTGAGCCGAACGTTATGTCAATTCATTGGTGTGTTGCAAGGTCAAGCTGCAGCTGAAGAAATTCCATCGTGCTAGACAACCTGGAAAGGCATGGATTGACACCAGCAAGATGGCCCAACCAGAACTTGTTAAGCAGTTTGCCTCCACCTTTGAGAAGGAACTTGGTGTACCACAAGGAGGAGAATCTGCAAAGCAGAAGTGGGAAGAGCTGCGAAACACCATCTACCGCACAGCCTTGGCTACCTTTGGGAGGAAGACCTCGAAGTCACAGGACTGGTTTGATGCCAAGTTGACCGAGATGACCCCCGTCATTGAAGCCAAGCGCTCAGCACTTGCTGAGTACAAGAAGTACCCAAACGAGAAGAATCTCCAGATTCTCAGGGCTGCGAGAAGCAAAGTTCAGCAGACTGCTCGGCGCTGTGCCAACGAGTACTGGACTCAGCTCAGCCAAGACATTCAAACTGCTGCCATAACAGGGAACATCCGTGGTATGTACGATGGCATCAAGAAAGCACTTGGTCCGGCTCAGAGCAAGACGGCCCCCCTCAAATCTTCCACTGGGGAGATGATCACAGAGAAGAACAAGCAGATGGAGAGATGGGTGGAACACTACTCCGACCTCTACTCTAGACAGAACACCGTGACACCGTCAGCCCTTGATGCCATCGACTGCCTGCCATCCATGGACGAACTTGACGCCGAGCCAACCATCGACGAACTCAGTAAGGCCATTGATAGCTTGGCCGCTGGCAAGGCACCCGGCAACAACGGCATACCCCCTGACCTGATCAAGCACTGCAAGACCGCCCTACTGCTGCCATTGCATGACGTCCTCTGCCGGTGCTGGAAGGAAGGTGCCGTACCACAGGACATGAGGGACGCCAAGATCATCACCCTCTACAAAAACAAAGGGGAGAGAAGCGACTGCAACAACTACAGGGGCATTTCCCTCCTCAGCGTTGTTGGCAAAGTCTACGCACGAGTTGTTCTCGTTCGTCTACAGAAGCTTGCCGAACGTGTCTACCCCGAGTCTCAGTGTGGCTTCCGCGCTGAGCGATCGACGGTAGACATGATATTCTCCATCCGCCAACTCCAGGAGAAATGCAGAGAACAGAACATGCCTTGCATCTTTTGCATCTGATTAGAGTTTTAGCGTTACAAAAATAATAATTCACGAACTTCTGCCAATGTCCAAGTTCCTGGAGGCACTATGCATTTGATACAGTGGGACTTGTGCCATTACCCACCTAATTTTTTATAAAGCAATCTTAATAAATGTAAAAATCTATATTATCTTTATAGTAGATTCAAAATCAAGTCCCACTTATTGGTAGTTTTTTTCTTCATATTGTGGCCACACATGTGTATTACTTTATGCCTCACATCTCAGAATAGAACAAAGAAATGAGTCTCCTTGGAGATAACAGAAGGGTGTGAAAGCGTAGTCCTTGTTATGCAGGAGACGGCCTTGGGAGGATCCTTTGTGTGCCTAGAGACTGTGTAGGGGACCCTTTGTTGGCCAAGGATGGAGAGGTGGAGGCTGAAGGATTAAAGAGGAAATGCATTGTGATTTGTGATGTTAATGCATGTTAATTGTGAGCTGTGAAAGCCTGGGTATATAAGGAACGAATTTGTCTGAGAGTTCCTCTTTTTTCAACTTGATCGATGATGGCAAATGTGTAATAAAACTGCCTTGAGACAAACCTTGCCTCGTCATTTACACATTCCCACACTGGTGACCCAAGACGTAGCATGCAACAAGAGGAGAATTTCCCCGGGCCAGACTCATCAGGAGCCCCCAGCCAAGCCTCTGCCGTTACCGTCCAGCTACCGGACTTTTGGCAGAACAACCCACGCTCCTGGTTCCACTTGGTCAAGGCACAGTTCGCCCTCCGGGGGATAATGGTGGATGACACCAAATTCTACCATGTGGTTGCAAAGCTCGACAACCACATGGCTCAGCATGTGGAAAGCCTCTTGGAGCAGCCGCCAGCCAGTGACAGGTACGGCGCGTTGAAGGCTGCACTTATCCAACACTTCACTCTCTCAGTCGAGGAGAGAACAGAGAGACTCCTGGCGCTGAACGACTTGGGAGACTGCACGGCCATCGACTTGATGGAGAAAATGCTGAGGTTGAAGGGCACGGACGATGACAACTTCCTTTTCATCCACATCTTCCTCAGAACCCTCCCGTCAGCCACGAGAGCGGCCCTGGCCAGTTCGCTGTCGCTGGCCCAGCGGGACTTCCGCGCACTGGCCCAAGAGGCGCACCGGATTCTTAACGCCAGCAAACAGCGCACAGCCACCGCTGCAGCAACGGAGCTCGGCGCGACGGCCGGAGATGGCAGGGAGCCAGGGACGGCAGTAGCAGATCCACCGACGACGGCAGCGATGGGGGCCAAGGATCGCGGAGGAGACACTCTCTGTTTCTACCATCGCCGCTTTGCAGAGAAGGCACACAAATGCATACCACCGTGCCAGTTCAAGCGCTCGGGAAACGCCAAGACCGGGGGTCGGTAGCAGCCACGACCCTCGGGGAGGAGAACAAGCTGCTCTACTTAATGGACGCACGCTCGGGGAGGCACTTCCTCATGGACACAGGCTCCCAGTTGAGTTTCATCACACCTTCCTACGCTGACCGGTTGGCAGGTTCCAGAGGTCCCGGGGTGGCAGCAGCGAACGGCTCGGAGATTAAGACCTTTGGTGAGAGGACTCTGCTGCTGTCTCTACACGGCCGTACATTTGAATGGACTTTTGTTATAGCAGCAGTTAATTTCAATATGTTGGGTGCTGATTTTTTGTGCTCACATGGTTTGTTGGTTGATCTTGCTAACAGGCGCCTGGTTAATGCACTTTCTTTTGATTCTATCCCCTGTACAGCTCGAATGGCCCGGCCAACAGCACAAGCCAATGTCACAGCTGCAAGTGGTAAGTTCCACACACTGCTCACTCAGTTCCCAGCACTCATGGTCCCCACATTCTCGGCAGCCGTTGCTAAACACGGGGTGGAGCATTTTATTACCACCACCGGACCGCCCGTTTTTGCAAAAGCTCGGTGCTTGGATGCAGCTAAACTGGCCATAGCGCGTGAGGAGTTTGCCAACCTGGAGAGGTTGGGCATCATCAGGCATTCAAACAGCCCTTGGGCTTCCCCGCTACACATGGTCCCTAAATCTGATGGCTCATGGCGACCTTGCGGGGATTTCCGCAAGTTGAACAATGCCACAGCGCATGACCGCTACCCAATCCCACATATCCAAGATTTTTCCGTTCATTTGGCAGGGGCGCGTTTTTTCTAAAATAGACTTGGTCTGCAGTTACCATCAAGTCCCAGTGCGCGCTGAAGACATACCCAAAACAGTGGTGATAACTCCATTCAGCCTATTCGAGTTTTTACGCATGCCATTCGGGCTTAAAGGGGCTGCACAGACGTTCCAACGCATGATGGACGCGGTGCTGCGCGACCTCCCTTTCATGTTTGTCTACTTGGACGATATTTTGGTAGCCAGCGCGTCCGAAGACGAACACGAAAACCACCTCGCGGCAGTTTTCTGGAGGTTGGGAGAGCACGGTTTAATAATCAACCCAGCAAAGTGTCAGTTCGGGGTGACGCAGATTGATTTTTTGGGGCATCGCGTCTCTCCTGAAGGAGCGGTTCCGCTCCCTGACAAGGTGCGCGCAGTGACAGATTTTCCCCGGCCACAAACGGTCAGGGCGTTACAGGAGTTTTTGGGAATGGTGAATTTTTATAACCGTTTCCTCCCCCGCGCAGCGCAGCTCATGCAACCATTGTACGCTGCGCTCAAAAAACAAAAACCCACGAATAAGATCGAATGGTCTCCGGAGCGAGAACGAGCATTCTCAGAGGTCAAAGCAGCCCTTGCAAACGCTGCTTTGTTGGCGCACCCAGACCCAACGGCCCGCATAGCGCTCACCACTGACGCGTCAGATGTGGCCATAGGGGCTGTCGTGGAGCAGCATGTAGCGGGGGCTTGGCAACCGCTCGCCTTTTTCAGCAGGACTTTGCGCGATAGTGAATGTAAATACAGCGCGTTCGACAGGGAGTTGTTAGCCCTCCACTTGGCCATTTGCCACTTTCAGTTCTGGCTGGACGGACGCGGTTTCACCATGTTCGTGGACCACAAGCTGTTAACTTTTGCGATGGCCAAGGTTTCGGAACCGTGGTCAGGCCGGCAGCAGAGACAGCTGGCCGCCATCTCAGAGTTTACTACCGATATTCAGCATGTGGCGGGTAAGCTGAATGTAGTGGCAAACTGTCTCTCGCGCGCCGTGGCGGCCCCAGTCCGTGTAGGGATAGATTACGCAGCCATGGCCGCGGAGCAGGTTGGTGACGCGGATGTGTGCACGCTCCAGTCTGGACCAACAGTGTTAAGGCTGGAGAACAGGGTGCTGCAAGACGGTATGCCCCGCCCCCCCAGTCTGCGACGTCTCCACGGGGCGACTGCGTCTCGTGGTACCGGCCGCGTGGCGCCACTGTGTTTTTGACTCGATCCATTCTTTGACGCACCTGGGAGTGCGCGCATCAGTCAAAATGGTAGGAGAGAAATTTGTGTGGCCGAGCCTTCGCAAACAAGTTAAAGAGTGGGCTGCAGCCTGCATGGCATGTCAACGTGCCAAGGTACACAGACACACAAGGGCTCCTTTGGAGCCGTTTCACATCCCGGCTAAGAGGTTTGATCATGTTCACGTGGACCTCGTGGGCCCCCTGCCGCCATCACAGGGGTGCACACATCTTCTGACAATGGTGGACCGCACCACGCGCTGGCCTGAAGTGGTTCCACTGACGTCAACCACAGCCGAGGAGGTGGCGCACGCTTTTTTAACAGCATGGGTGGCACGCTTTGGAGTCCCATCGGACATTACGTCCGACAGAGGCCCGCAATTTGTTTCCGGACTTTGGTCAGCAATGGCCCGCAGCCTGGGTGTAACGATCCACCACACAACCACGTACAATCCGCAGGCTAATGGGTTATGCGAACGTTTTCATAAGTCACTAAAAGTGGCTCTCAGAGCGTCACTGACGGATGCAAATTGGGTAGACAGGCTACCGTGGGTTTTATTGGGGTTGCGTTCCGCACCTAAAGAGGACTTAGAAGCCTCCCCGGCTGAGCTAGTTTTCGCACAGCCACTTCGGCTGCCCGGGGAGTTTCTCCCAAATAATCCTGTGCCAGATAGCTCCCCATCTCAGCTGTTGCAGCGTGGCACAGAATCGGGCACGCTGCCCGGCCCCATTCACCACAGTTTTCAGCGCGTTTTTGTGCCTAAAACTTTGAAAAACGCGGAGTTTGTTCTTGTCAGACACGATGCTCATCGCCCCCCACTGCAACCACTTTATGATGGACCATTCAGAGTGCTGGAAACAGGGGACAAGCATTTTTTGCTAGATTTGGGGGGCAGGAGGGAAAAGATTGGCATAAACAGACTCAAACCCGCTTTTGTGGTGGCGGACGAGCAGGTGCTGTTGGCCAGGGCTCCTCGGCGCGGTAGACCCCCTCGGGGAAATTCCCCAGAACACCCACATGGACTGACAAACAGTTTTCACCCCCAGACAGCAGCTCCCCAGCATGACGGCGCCGCAGAGGTGGTGAATCCTGCTTACAGCAGATACGGGAGAAGACTGAGGCCCAAGCAGCACGTGGGCTGATGTGTAATGATTTTATCATGACATGCAGACTGTTATTCTGTTGTTCCATCTTAGATGTTTGGGGGGGGGGGTCATGTGGCCACACATGTGTATTACTTTATGCCTCACATCTCAGAATAGAACAAAGAAATGAGTCTCCTTGGAGATAACAGGAGGGTGTGAAAGCGTAGTCCTTGTTATGCAGGAGACGGCCTTGGGAGGATCCTTTGTGTGCCTAGAGACTGTGTAGGGGACCCTTTGTTGGCCAAGGATGGAGAGGGGGAGGCTGAAGGATTAAAGAGGAAATGTATTGTGATTTGTGATGTTAATGCATGTGAATTGTGAGCTGTGAAATCCTGGGTATATAAGGAACAAATTTGTCTGAGAGTTCCTCTTTTTTCAACTTGATCGATGATGGCGAATGTGTAATAAAACTGCCTTGAGACAAACTTTGCCTCGTCATTTACACATTCCCACAATATAATCAATTCTTCATTAACTTTAGGCCATGTACCGCAGGCTTTTAAAACGGCTGTAATCAAACCCTTACTCAGAAAGCCAACACTAGATCCGAGAACTTTAACTAACTATAGACCAATCTCTAATCTCCCTTTCATTTCAAAAATCTTAGAAAGTGTTGCTACAACACAATTATTTGACCATCTGCAGGAAAGTAGTTACTTGATAGATTAGAACACTATGTTGGACTTAATGGAACTTCATTACAGTAGTTTAGATCTTATTTATCTGATAGGTTCCAATGTTCATGTCAATAGAATTTTCTTTAGTTTATATATATATATATATATATATATATATATATATATATATATATATATATATATATATACTGTATATATATATATGCTTCCGTTAGACAACATTATTAGAAAGCACTGTATACATTTTCATTGTTATACAGATGACACAATTATACCTGTTAATGAAGCCAGATGATAGTAATCAATTAACCAAATTGGAAGTCTGTCTTAAGGAAATCAAAGCTTGGATGACTTGTAATTTCCTGCTATTAAATTCAAATAAGACTGAAGTCATTCTTGTTGATCCACAAAACTTTAGATATACGTACCTTTCCAAATCAAACTTTCAGTTTGGATGCAGTTACTCTCCTAATAGCTCTGTAAGGAACCTTGGGATTATTTTTGATCAAGGTCTGTCTTTCAATTCACATACTGAATTTGTATCTAAGACAGCCTTCTATTCTTTGCTTAATATTACCAAGATTAGGAGCATTTTGTCTCAGAGTCATACTGAGAAACTGATCCACGCCTTTATTAGCCCTAGATTAGATTATTGTTGTAACTCTTTATCAAGTTGTCCTATAACATCTTTAAAAGGTCTTCATCTAATCCAAAATGCTCCAGCAAGAGTTTTAACAGGTACCAGAAAAAGAGATCATATCTCTCCGGTTCTGGCCTCCCTTCATTGGCTTCCCACAGAATTTAGAATTAAGTTTAAAGTTCTTTAAGTTTTGTAGGGTTCCCCCTACGATTGAAAGTGCTATGAGATGACTGTTGTTGTGAAATGGTGCTACATAATTAAAATTGATTTGAATTGAATTCATTATTAATCATGTATTGATAATTTTTATGTATTATCTATTTTTCTGAGGATTGTTAATTATTTTGCTAATTAATTTTTTCAATACCCCCTTTTTTGATGCATGGAGACACACATGCAGCAAAATTACAGGGTATTTGCTTGATTCTTTTACTGAAAGGAAGTGTGTTACCACTTTTAATTTAGATGAAAATTTGTGGGTAGTACAGCTCCTTCAAAATGAGATTTCAATAATCATGGCTTCTTTTGTGATGTCTCTGGAACTAATTTACAAATTCCATTTAAGAAAAACAAAATAGGTATCTGTGCATTTTTGATATGCTTCAGCATTGATAAATAAGATCAGTTTGTCCAGTTGAACACAGATAGGTTGAATTTGAATAAATGAATAAAGATTGTGTCACACTCTTTCAGTCAATGGAAAGGTGGACATTTTGCCTAATTAGAATTTGGTCTAATTTTGTGCAAGGAATGCTTCATTTTGTATTTATATTTTTTGTGAAGTGCACTGTTATACTTCAAAGAAAAAAAGCCAGTGATACATCAACAAAAAAAATTGCTTTAAAAATATATAAATAATTTTATCACGTACGTAACATTAGTTAAAAACCCGCAAAGTTAGATTAAAAAAGTAAAACCCCCAAACTTTGTAAAAATACCCATATTTAGATTACTTCTCCTTAACTCCCGTGTCACAGATCAACACACACACACAGAATTGTTCCTCTCTCTTATGTCCACAAGGTTGAAGCAGGTCCTTCCATTTTTTCTGCACAAAGACAAAACAACCCAAACTGCAATAATCCACATAAACGGCTTTGTAAACACCAAATTGTTTTGCTGATCTGTTTTGTCTACAATTGCGTGACATGTGTCCTGGTCGACCACAAGTATAGCATATCACAGGGTTCCCATATCCACGCCCCCGCCACGACCACGTCTACCACCTCTGGTGAACATAGGTTGTTGCTGATAAGCCTGTATGGCTTGACACTGAGGCTCCTCCTCAGCCTGAACAAGTTGAGCACTTGATTTTTGCTTACCTTTGTCTTTTGTTTTCTCCTCACTCATCTGATCCTTCAACATCTTCAACTGCATTGATTTTAGCCGAAGTTCAATATCAGCTAATTTATCTGATTTTTGAGTGTTGGCCCAATCATAGTTGTTCATGTGATGTATCACATGCTCCTTCCATTCCACATATGGTTTAGTCATGAGGCCCACAGTGGCTTCCAATGGGGTCCTCACTGCTTGGGGCAGAGATGTTAGATAGATAGATAGATAGATAGATAGATAGATAGATAGATAGATAGATAGATAGATAGATAGATAGATAGATAGATAGATAGATAGATAGATAGATAGATAGATAGATAGATAGATAGATAGATAGATGTACTTTATTGATCCCAAACTGGGAAATTACAGTGTAACAGCAATGTTATGACAGCATTCTTAATGAGACACATGTTTCCATCATCTAACTTTTTACCTAACATTCCTTCCCACACACTCAAACACCGGTTAACATATACCCCTGGTGCTTCATCAGATTTGCATGTTATCGATTGTAATGTGGTCATATCCACCTTTGTTGGCCATTTCTTTCTCACCTCCGGCCAAAGATAATTGGCCACAGTAGACAATCTCACATGGTCAGCAAGCTGATAAGTTTTAGCCTTCTTTTCTACTTCCACTAATTCAGAATGAGGAACTCCACATGCAGAAAAACATCTCCTAAAATCTCCTAACGCAGCTGTATCAGTAGGTGCACCCTGGATGAATTCTTTAATCCAATTTGCTCCACCCTTCTCTATTGGTGGGAGTGTGGTTTTCAACAACTCCATATCTTTCAAGGCTAATGGTTTATATTCTGTCTTGGATAGCTGCCCACTTGCATCGTAAGATAAGACCAGTGGGAAGGCTCCTACACAATCTGAGTTATTGTAGCATGCTGCCTGATCGTCTAAACTGCCCCAATCTATTTGACCCCCATCCTCTCTGTTATCACTGCCTTCTCTCTGGGCGAAATTCCCAACTAGTGCCGCTCCCTGGTGGAACCCAGAACCAGTTGGCATGCATGATGTCTCAGAATATAAATGTCTTCTTGGAACCTGTTGGGAACGCCCCCTTTGTGTAACATTTCTCATTGTAACATTAGCCGGTACATCTGTTAAATCATCTTCATTCACAGTGGCAGTAAAGGGAGGAGTTCCTACTGTTTGAACCAAATATTGTCTTTGTGAGCTTATGCCTTCCAAAATTTCTTGTATCACCACCAAAGTATTTGAAGCCATTCCAAACACAGTTGGTCTTACTGCAAACACTGTCTGACCTACTCTGAACCTTCCATGCTGTGTTATTCTGGGGTCATGTTGTCTATATTGCCTGTGCCTGACTGGTGACAAAGAGGGGGAGGTATCCCTTCCCCCTTCAGCTGAAGTGTCAGTCCTACTCAGCCTTCTTCCTTTTCTATCACCTCCTCTATTTGTCCTCATATCTATGCTACTAGAATTCCCCTCTGACTCGTTGTACTGTCACTATCTGAATTCTCCCTTCCTCCTCTAGATGAACTATCCCTAGTGTGATTGTGTTCTCTCTTCCTTTCTTCCATCATTAACACTCCCAATTCAGTAATTTGTTGTTGCATGCTCAAAAGCGCACTGGTGAGATCAGCCTGTTCTTTCACTCTTTCAACTTTTTCTGCTGTTGTAGGAACCATCACACAATCTAACTCTCCTCACTGTACATGCAGTACTGGAGCTTGAATTCCTCCCTGCAAGTACACTGCCTGTGCCTCCTGCAACAATCTCTGTGGCTCAGTGTAGGGACTCAGGGCGGGCTTAAACACTATGCCGTCACCCATCCTGTTTTCCGGTTTGTTGCTTTCTCCCGTCTCCGTTTGGTTCACTTGGACCCCACAAGGCACCTGTTTAAATGGAGATTCGCTGAAATACTGTTGTGTTAATACCAGTTTATCTTGTGTAATTATTTTTGCTGCACGTTTTTTACTCCTCTGAAATGGTCCTGCCTCATCCTTCTCTCTTTTGGCCTGTTCTTGTTGACGGTATAATCTTTCCACATACTCATTTTTGCAAGATTTATTCGGTAGGGGATCCCCTAAATCGCCAAATAATCTGTCCCTTTGCAACCAGTTCACTCAGTTTTTAAACTGTTTTCATTCCTCATTTAATTTTTCCCGTCATGCAATTGCTTTCAATTTTTCCTCTATTTCCTTCATTGCATGCCCTAAACTCCCCAAAGAATATTCAAAACTGTTTTTGTCATCATCCATTTTATCATTATCCTTATTACAGTCCGTTTTCATAGCCATTTTAGTCCAATCTGTATTAGTTAACTTCACAAGATTAATTTCTGATCAGTTCACACAAATAATAAGGAAATATTAATATATACAGTGGGGCAAAAAAGTATTTAGTCAGCCACCAATTGTGCAAGTTCTCCCACTTAAAAGACTAGAGAGGTCTCCAATTTTCATCATAGGTATACCTCAACTATGAGAGACAAAATGAGTAAAAAAAAATCCAGAAAATCACATTGAAGGATTTTTAATGAATTAATTGGTAAATTCCTCGGTAAAATAAGTATTTGGTCACCTACAAATAAGCAAGATTTCTGGCTCTCACAGACCTGTAACTTCTTCTTTAAAAGGATCCTCTGTCTTCCACTCGTTACCTGTATTAATGGCACCTCTTTGAACTCGTTATCAGCATAAAAGACACCTGTCCACAACCTCAAACAGTCAGACTCCAAACTCCACTATGGCCAAGACCAAAGAGCTGTCAAAGGACACCAGAAACAAAATTGTAGACCTGTACCAGGCTGGGAAGACTGAATCTGCAATTGCAGATTGGTGTGAAGAAATCAACTGTGGGAGCAATTATTAGAAAATGGAAGACATACAAGACCACTGATAATCTCCCTCGAGCTGGGGCTCCACGCAAGATCTCACCCCGTGGGGTCAAAATTATAACAAGAACGGTGAGCAAAAATCCCAGAACCACATGGGGGGACCTAGTGAATGACCTGCAGAGACCTGGGACCAAAGTAACAAAGGCTACATCAGAAACACACTATGCCGCCAGGGACTCAAATCCTGCAGTGCCAGATGTGTCCCCCTACTTAAGCCAGTACATGTCCAGGCCCGTCTGAAGTTTGCTAGAGAGCATTTGGATGATCCAGAAGAGGATTGGGAGAATGTCATATGGTCAGATGAAACCAAAATAGAATTTTTTGGTAAAAACTCAACTTGTCGTGTTTGGAGGAGAAAGAACACCATACCTACTGTGAAGCATGGGGGTGGAAACATCATACTTTGGGGCTGTTTTTCTGCAAAGGGACCAGGATGACTGATCCGTGTAAAGGAAAGAATGAATGGGGCCATGTATCGTGAGATTTTGAGTGAAAACCTCCTTCCACCAGCAAGGGCATTGAAGATAAAACATGGCTGGGTCTTTCAGCATGACAATGATCCCAAACACACCGCCCGGGCAACGAAGGAGTGGCTTCGTAAGAAGCATTTCAAGGTCCTGGAGTGGCCTAGCCAGTCTCCAGATCTCAACCCCATAGAAAATATTTGGAGGGAGTTGAAAGTCCGTGTTGCCCAGCGACAGCCCCAAAACATCATTGCTCTAGAGGAGATCTGCATGGAGGAATGGGCCAAACTACCAGCAACAGTGTGTGAAAACCTTGTGAAAACTTACAGAAAACATTTGACCTCTGTCCTTGCCAACAAAGGGTATATAACAAAGTATTGCGATGAACTTTTGTTATTGACCAAACACTTATTTTACCATGGAATTTACCAATTAATTCATTAAAAATCCTTCAATGTGATTTTCTGGATTTTTTTTTTCTTATTTTGTCTCTCATAGTTGAGGTATACAGTGGGGAAAAAAAGTATTTAGTCAGCCACCAATTGTGCAAGTTCTCCCACTTAAAAGATGACAGAGGTCTCCAATTTTCATCATAGGTATACCTCAACTATGAGAGACAAAATGAGAAAAAAAAAAAAATCCAGAAATCACATTGAAGGATTTTTCATGAATTAATTGGTAAATTCCTTGGTAAAATAAGTATTTGGTCACCTACAAACAAGCAAGATTTCTGGCTCTCACAGACCTGTAACTTCTTCTTTAAGAGGCTCCTCTGTCCTCCACTCGTTACCTGTATTAATGGCACCTGTTTGAACTCATTATCAGTATAAAAGACACCTGTCCACAACCTCAAACAGTCACACTCCAAACTCCACTATGGCCAAGACCAAAGAGCTGTCAAAGGACACCAGAAACAAAATTGTAGACCTGCACCAGGCTGTGAAGACTGAATCTGCAATAGGTAAGCAGCTTGGTGTGAAGAAATCAACTGTGGGAGCAATTATTAGAAAATGGAAGACATACAAGACCACTGATAATCTCCCTCGATCTGGGGCTCCACGCAAGATATCACCCCGTGAGGTCAAAATGATCATGAGAACGGTGAGCAAAAATCCCAGAACCACACGGGGGGACCTAGTGAATGACCTGCAGAGACCTGGGACCAAAATAACAAAGGCTACATCAGTAATACACTACGCCGCCAGGGACTCAAATCCTGCAGTGCCTGACGTGTCCCCCTGCTTAAGCCAGTACATGTCCAGGCCCGTCTGAAGTTTGCTAGAGAGCATTTGGATGATCCAGAAGAGGATTTGGAGAACAACTTGTCGTGTTTGGAGGAGAAAGAACACCATACCTACTTTGAAGCATGGGGGTGAAAACATCATACTTTGAGGCTGTTTTTCTGCAAAGGAACCAGGACGACTGATCCGTGTAAAGGAAAGAATGAATGGGGCCATGTATCGTGAGATTTTGAGTGAAAACCTCGTTACATCAGCAAGGGCATTGAAGATGCCCTTGCTGATGTAACGTGGCTGGATCTTCCGTGGCTGGATCTTTCAGCATGACAATGATCCCAAACACACTGCCCGGGCAATGAAGGAGTGACTGTAGATAAAAAAGTGTTGGGGTTTTTTTTTGTTTTGTTTTGTTTTGTTTTGTTTTGGGGTTTTTTTAGGCAGTGAGACCAACTATAATTTTAGGGAAGCGCCCGTTGCATTCCACAGGGAGTTTCAACCTCTTTTGGTCTAAGCAAAATAAGCTAGGGGTGCCAACTCTACTTTTTAAAATTAAGCAATAATTTCAAGGGGTTTAAACCTTTTGGCAAAGCTATGTACCAGCCGGATAACACCTCTTTTTCGGTAACCCTAAATCAGTCACCCCGGGGTTTGAACCTTTTATCCGGACTGTACAAATGCGTAACGGGGTAACTCTACTTTTCAGTGGATTTCCATAAATATTTTCCACTGCGGGGTTTAAACCGTTCACCCAAGCTATCACCAACTCTACTTTTAGGGACAGTATTAACGCGTCTAACTGATCCCAAGGGGTTTAAACCGTTTGGAGATTTCTCTTTCACTCTCAAACTCAGTTAATATACCTCTCAATTCTACACATTAATCATTTAAATCAAGACCATATCTCAATTCCATTCCACAAATAAAATCACACGTGCATGAGCATTTAATCGCCACAGAAAGGACTGTCCCCAAAGGGACAGGCAGAAATTTGTTGAAAAAGGTTTTCTGCTTACCTTATATTTGTGCGGCCACCAGACTGTGGAGAAAAAATCTTCACACCGTTCTCAAAACAAACTAAAAAAATTTCAGCCTCGTAATCAGGTGGAAACACCAAATTGTTGCATCTAAAATGCTTTCACCCCCAGTTCTTTTATACGAAGGCCAAATAACCAGACTGAGAGATGAAATATACTTTCACTTATTTTACTGAAATTGAGGTATGGTACAAGCAGCGCTGGAACCCAGCTCTTAAACCATTTTTTAAGAGTGAGCCCCCGAATTCTGGAACTTACAGTTTTTATAAGACCTGACTGCACCCTAATGCTCACCCACTCTCTCATGCAAGAGGGAGGGGTCTGCCCCTTCAACTATGTGTGGGGTCAAGCTGCGGGCCAGACCACTTCTATCTGTTTTCAGCAGATGTCATAAAGTGTGTGCGTGAATGTGTGACCTCAAAGGTGTAAGCTGTAGCATGCAAAGCAGGCAGTAAAAGGAGTGTGAAAAGCAATAACATTTGCACAGAAACTGACATTCTAAGAAAAACAGATGCAGTTGGAGATTTTACCTGACATCTGCATGGCGCACACAGTGTCAGTGGCCACAACTGCCTTGGTATGGAGAGCGGCTAGGCCAAAAAATACTGTTTGCGCTTTCTGCCATTAACTATTATTAACCGCGATAACAAAATTTGTTGTTTTAACGGGGCAATGCGTTAACTGGCGATTAACGCGATAACGCCAACACCACTACTTTTTGCATAACTTGCTGTTCTCTAACAAGGTGCTTTAATGGCAAAATTCACAACAGGTGTTTGATCCATGAATTGACCAATAAATTTTCTGGTTCAGTTAGAATTGGTATTTAAACAGTCCTCTTCATCCTTTTTCTTCATCATTTTGACATCATGAGACCAAGACAACACCTAACAATTGATCAACAGTACCTCGCCATTGCGAGGCTTCAAACAGAACGTTCTCAGAGGAAAGTGGCCACTGAGCTTAGAGTGTTACAGAGTGTCATCAACAGGTTGCAATAGAGAGACTGGAAGAGTCACAGAAAGGCATAGAAGTGGATGTCCTTTGGCCACATCTCACGCTGATGACCACTTCATTGTGAACAGTACCCTGTGGAACCGAATGATGAATGCCACTCAACTCCTGGCATTTAATGGCTCTATTACTGCCTTTACAGTGATATAAAATCTGATAATGTCATTTATCAGCAAAATATACAGAACTCGGGAGCAGTCATACTGTGATGTATTAAATATGGTTCATATTATATTGTTGTGTGTTATGGGTGGCGGCTCCCCCTTTCTGGTTCCACCGCCACCCCGAGTATAAAAGGCCAATGCGGAAGAGGGACAGTCTCTTTTCCAACCTCACCTCTGCCTAGACGAAAGCGCCTGTGATACTGTAAGTTCTATAATAAAGTTAGATTCTACTGCACCTCCGGCCTCATTACTGAAGTCTCAGTTATGGACATAACATTTAGCAACGAGGATAAAAGTATGGATAAGGGAGTTTCTAGTATTTAGTATTTAGTTACTTTCCTTCCTGCCCTTCAGAGAGAACGGTCGCTTTTTCTTCTGCTCCCTCTTTCACCCTCCTCCACCCTCCCTAACTGAGAATCCCAGCTTGCTGTCTTGTCTGCGTCGCTGTTCTTCTGGCTGAATCTTGATCCAAATGAAAAAAATGGATTTGGTGAGCGGCTTTAATAAAATTAACAACTTTTTACATAAATTTGGGCAAGGGGGAGCCCCTATGGAGAGACCCATGGATTGGAACACATGTGTCTGCATGATTCGACTGATGATGTGGAAACATCTATCTGGTTTGGCACGATCACAGGATTTTTCTGCTGATTGGCTCTGGAGTTTTCCTGGGGTATTGAAAATTTAACTAGAAGAGCTGATCAAAGCGGTCCTGGCGTAGCTGCTTCTTCAACAATTCGACTAGACGGGGGAGAGCATTAACTGACGGCAAGACTAACATGGAAATTACCATCTGGCATGCACTGTAGAGAGATGGACTCTGCCGGACATGCTTCCCATGTTTAGAAGGGAAACATCTGGAGTCGTTTTGGTGCCCTCCAAAAATGGATTTAAAGCCTATGTATGGAAATTATGAACACAGGATTGCAAGAGCTGTAAATTCTATGCTCTGAGTGATCTGTGTTATCAGACCTTGAATTCGGTGCCCTGTTGACTATTTTCCTCCTGGATTAAGACAAAACAGAAGATTGTGCTTCTCTTCATAAGAAGAGAAGCACAAGCGGGCCAGAAACATGCTGACGAAGGAGACCAGGCTTGCTAAGAGGAGCTACAGTGTGAAGTTACAAAAAAACTTCTCAGCTAACAACTCTGCTTCTGTCTGGAGAGGCCTACGGAATATCACCAACTACAGGAGACCATCCCCCCACCCTGCGGAAAACCTCCAGCTGGCTAATGACCTAAACAGCTTTTACTGCAGGTTTGAAAAGAACCTACAGTTCTCACCTCCCACCCACACAAAAGGATTATCTGCAGCCCCAGGAACTCCGTCCCTCCTCCACTCTGACCTCCCACCAGCACTAATGATCTGTGAAGAGGAGGTGCGCCGGGTCTTTCAGAGACAAAAGATCAAGAAGGCTGCAGGACCTGATGGTGTGTCTCCGTCCTGCCTGAGAGTCTGCTCCAACGAGTTGGCCCCCATCTTCACCCGGATCTTTAACAGATCACTGGAGCTGCGTGAAGTGCCTTCCTGCTTCAAACGCTCCATCATCATTCCAGTTCCCAAGAAACCCTCTATTACAGGATTAAACGACTACAGACCTGTTGCCCTGACCTCTGGGGTCATGAAATCCTTGGAGAGATTGGTGCTGAACCACCTGAAGGTCATCACAGGCCCCCTGATGGACCCACTGCAGTTTGCCTACCGGTCAAACAGGTCAGTGGATGATGCAGTGAATATGGGACTACATTACATCCTGCAACACCTCGACTCCCCAGGGACGTACGCCAGGATCCTGTTTGTCGACTTCAGCTCAGCGTTCAACACCATCATCCCAGGCATTCTTCATCAGAAACTCCTCCAGCTCAAGGTGCCCCCCTCCACCTGCCAGTGGATCTCCAGCTTTCTGACTGACAGGTGGCAACAGGTGAAGCTAGGGAGATTTACATCCAGCTCCCGAAAAATTAGTACTGGCGCCCCCCAAGGATGTGTCCTTTCCCCACTGCTCTTCTCCCTCTACTCCAACGACTGCACCTCAGAGGACCCTTCGGTGAAGCTCCTGAAGTTTGCGGATGACACCACAGTCATCGGTTTGATCCGGGATGATGATGAGTCTGCATACAGGCGGGAGGTGGAGCAGCTGATCCTCTGGTGCAGCCAGAACCATCTTGAACTTAACCCAGCCAAAACGGTGGAGATGACTGTGGATTTCAGGCGACACCCCCCTTCATTCCCCCCACTCACCATCCTCAACAGCACAGTGTCCACTGTGGACTCCTTCAAGTTTCTGGGTACCACAATCTCCCGGAACCTGAAGTGGTCCTCCCATATTGACACTGTCCAGAAAAAGGCCCAGCAGAGGTTGTTTTTTCTGCGTCAGCTCAAGAAGTTTGATTTGCCTCAGGAGCTGCTGGTTGTCTTCTACACCGCCATCATCCAATCTGTCCTCTGCTTTTCCATCACTGTCTGGTTTGGATCTGCCACTAAACAGGACAAGACCAGACTGCAGCGGATCATTAAGTCTGCGGAGAGGATCATTGGTACCGACCTACCCTCCATTGAGAACTTATATCGGTCCATAACCAGGAAACGGGCGGGAAACATTTGTGCTGACCCATCACACCCCGGCCACAAACTGTTTGAACTTCTATCTTCTGGTCGTCGTTACAGATCACTGAAGGTCAAAACCACCCGTCACAGGAACAGTTTCTTTCCTCAAGCCATCACTCTGATGAACTCCTAACATTCACCTAGTCCTACCTGTTGCTGTACTCATGACTTTTCATCCATTATTACATTGCACATAACTCTCACACTGCTTTTTACTTCATTCACATTATATCACTGAATCTGAGTCCACATTGAAATACTGTGTGATTGTATATTTTTTCATATATTTCTGCAAAGTGTGGTTAGTCCGAGTAAATAACTGCATATATTCCTGTATATATTTGTATCCTTTTATAGAAACGTGGACAGACTGTAATTTACTGTACATACTCTGGTTGTCATTGAATCCTTATTTAAATCCTTCACCTGAACAACGAGAGCAAGTTTTTAGCCAAAGTCAAATTCCTTGTATGTGTTGTGCATACTTGGCCAATAAAGCTGATTCTGATTCTGATTCTGATTCTGATTCTGATTCTGATAAACATTCTGGTGTGCTGCAATCTGAACTCAGGGACAGTGACTGGCTCAGGAAATTTCCATCTGCCATGCCTCAAGGACATGCTTCCGAGTTTCAGACACTAAGACATAACATCTCGGCTGGGAGAGATTTGCTGCCTCCAGTAACTGATAAACACCCACCTGCATTCAACATACACGAACACACTGATTCACTTATACTGAATTACATCCATTCATTCACTGATCCTCTCTGACTTTTGGTTCTGTTGTCTGCTAAATGTGCATTGAGGTTTTTTTTTCCTGCAATCAAAATTTCGCTCACTTACTGAACGCCATTTTGATAAACATGTTTTTTTCTCTCGCCTACTGTGTCATTCCATATCCCTTTCCTTTTTCTTTCTTCTTTATGACTGGCGCCTAGCGGCTGCCCCGGCCTTGGATGCGCTCTGCAGAGTGTGCCCAAATGCCAAGTCACGTTTCGTTACCTTGTATTCATACATGTGTAATGACAATAAAGTTGAATCTCATCTCATCTTTCATCTCATTTAGATGTTTTTGGAGCTCCTAGGCGAGCCGCCGGTTCCCTGGGTGAGGTGGTTTGCCGCATTCCAAAATTATTTGGTGGCATTGAACCTCAAGGAATTGGAGAAACTGCATGCACGAGTGATATTGGTCCAAAATCTCAGCATGGAGGGACAACGTATTCTCAGCACACTGGGTGAGAGCGATAGTTTTGAGGATGTGGTTGAGCTAATGGCGCACTACTTTCATGCTCCTGAGAACGTCATCGTCTGGAGGATCCAGTTCCGACAGCGCCGACAGTGGACTGGAGAGTCAGAGCAGCGGTATGTTGCAGATCTGCATCAATTGGCTGGGAACTGCCAGTTTGGGACTTTAGAGGAAGAAATGGTCCGCGATCACTTGGCAGAGCACACACTATGTTCAGCGGCATGGTCAAGACTCCTCACACACTTCGGTGAACTGACGTTAGCCAAGGCTGTGGAGATAGCTCAGCAGTACGAAGCAGCAGATAAACAGCAGATAAACTATCACAGGACCTCGGTGAGAGAACGACATTGAGGCAACTTGAATCACAGTCAGTGGCGCAGGCTGTGGACCTGGGTAGCAATGATAGTGTGGAAGACAAAGAAGATTAAGCTACTGATATTAAAATAAGGTCCGCCTAAGGTTCTCCCAGATGTTTGGGCTGCGGGTCCACCAAGCACTGGTACAAGGCAAAAGAGTGTCTGGCAAGGGGCAAACGCTGCAGCAAGTGTGGACTCCTACATCATTTTGCCAGGGCCTGTAAAAGATTTGAGCGAGGGGAATAACGACACGAAGCGGATTTCCCTGCCACAACTCCTACGGTTATTCACACCGTCTCCCCGAGCACAGATGGCCACATATACTGTATGGTGACACTGGAGGGCGTGGAAGTGCTGTTACTGGTTGACATGGGCGCAGCAAGGTCCGTGTTGAATTGGCCTACTGTGAGGAGTTTCTTCCCGCATTACCATGTGAGAGGTCTGTCGATGCCATTTTGTGGATATGGAGGTAACAGACTGGCCATTGTGGGTTCGCTGGTTCTGACGACAAGGTACAAGTCAGTGGTGGTGTCCAACATCCAGTTCGTGGTGACTGTCAGTGGGTCGAATGTGATGGTCTGCGACCTTTTCTATGGACTGGGTTTCACAATCACCACTGGTATCGGAGAGGAGTCATCAGGCCGTGGTTTTTGGGACCAGCCAGTTCCGAGAGTGTTGGACGATGTGGTTTGGGATGATTCTTGGCCTAGTATTCTAGAAGATGAACAGGACCAATGCCATCCAGGGCCATCGCAGGAGAGTTCCAGTGCCAGGGCCCAAGTTACCCTAGGTGACGGAACTGAGCGGCACGGTGGGACACCCGTGACGGCGGATGGAGCAGACAGGATAGCTTCCACTGCTTCCAGAGTTTGGCCAGGAAGTACCGAGAAGCAAGAGGCTACAACGGCTTTGCCAGCATTGCAAATGAAAGCGAGCAGGGCAGGACCGGCTGGCATGGCGAAAAGACGTGCCGCACAGGAACACTGGAGGCCAAGTCAGGCTTCGAGGGGGGTCGTTGGTGTGGCACGACCCAGTAAGAAGGCCCAGTTGAGACGTCATGGACATCAGAAGCTGAGTTGAGCTCCTCTGGGAGTCACTGACGTGGTTCGACCCAGGGAGGAGGCTTGGCTGAGAGGGATCCATGGCATGAGGAAACATCGAGAGGACCAGGGGCAGCTGCAGGTGGTGGCTGTCTGGGAGGACGGTTGCCTTCAGCTGTCCAATGACTCATGGAGACACCCCAACGAGCTGCGGCGCGCCAACAAGAAGAAGGAGGTGACGGGGCTCCGACGTGGTTCATCTCCAGGGGCGAAGCAAAGAAGAAACTCTGGACAGGACCCGCCAGACGGGTCTCCGGGGGGTGGTTTCTCCATCGGGACTGTATGGTGGTAAGGGGGGCGATGCGTTTGAATTGGAATATTAACATGTTCATTGCTGAAATGTTAATGTGTACAGTACCCAGGATACATTGTTGTTATGTCAACATAGTTAATACATAAAGGTGGCTATGTGAAGTGCCCATTTTGTAAAAGAATTTTGCCAGGGTGTTTTCAGACAAGATGTTAATATGTGTATTGCCCAAGCCACGTAGTCTATTTGTTCCACTTGTAGTTGCTATATGAAGTACCCAAGTCTAAAAAAAAAAAAGAAGAAAACCAAACAATGGTTGTGTTAATGTGTTTAATACATGATTGGTGTGTGGTTTGCCCGGGTTATGGGGTGATTGTGTTGCGGGGGGGGAAAGGTTATAGCATGGTGTGGATGTACATATTGGCTGGTTTGTTTATTGAATTGGAGTATCACCTGTTTGTATATATGTTTTGGGATTGTTTTTTATATTATATTTGGAACACGGCAGCTTTTCTTATCTAATGGACTGTAGTACAACAGAGATGGTGGAATAATCTGTCTGGCCGTGTGGGGGTGGGACAGTAGTCCACCTGTCCTCCTATAGTTTTAGTTATTTGTGTGCATGGATAGGCCTTAATTGTTCTGTTTATTGTTAGTGTGTGATTCGGGCTGTAAATTTGGGTTAGGGGCTAAGTTGCACCCTCGGTATCCCCGGGCGGGAGCAACGTTGCACCCTCAGTGGCCCCGGGCGGGAGTAACACCACACCCTCGGTGGCCCCGGACGGGAGCAATGCTGCACCCTCAGTGGCCTCAGCTGGAGAGGAAGCAGCACCCACGGAGGTCCCGGGTTGAGACGGAGCATCTGCGACGACCTCACCGGGAGGAGCTGAACACACGATGGCTTCAGGCAGTGAGCCCAGACCCATGGAGACTTCTGGCTCAGGTGGATATTCCCCAGCAACCCTGGGAGAAGGCTCAGGAAATAACAAGCAGAAAAGCAGGGCCAGGGTTACCGGCAGCAGTGGAGCCTGGTGAGGTGAGCTCAGGTGCAGCTGATGGCTGCACTTGGCTCTCCTCCCCATGAGCTAGACTAGACCTCCTCAATATAGAAATAATAGCAACAGAAAAGGGCACTTGCCTGAACTCGAGCTCCACTGCCATCCAGGACTCCGTCGATCCAGGAAATGATGCTCTGGGCTCAGTCCTCTGGAGGTCTAAATGTGACTCTGCCACGGCGGCCTCCACAGCAGGCATGACGGTGTTGGCAGTCTCAGTCTCCCCAGATGAAGAGGACCACGCTTGTGGCTCACCCGACATGGCTGCTGGAGGTCAGCTTCGTGCTAGCACTGGAGTAGGTTCTTCCAGGTCTACAATCTCCTCCATTGTCTGGTGGCTCATTTCCGGGGCCGGCAGACGCACAGGATTAACAGGAGACACGGAGAGAGCAGGTGAAAAAGTATTTGGTGCTGCAGGTGGTGAGAGCTCAGGGGACTGCAAACCCTGATCCTCTTTGCCGGGAATCAAGCAAGGCATATCATTATAAATTGACAAAGAATGAAGTGAAACTCTCCTGTCCTCCCGGTGCGCAATGTTATCTGCAGCAGGAGATGGACAGTCATGGCTCTCCGTGTCAAAGGTGAACCTGGGCCCATCTGAAGATGGTGGAGAAGCCGCCCCTTTAAGCACGGAGGTGGGCGTTGCCAGGAAAAACCTGGAGGACCTCTCAGCAGAAGGAGAAGACACCGAGGGAATGGGGATTGCAGCAGCAATGGAGACAAATAAGGCTGAGGTGACAGCTGACAAAGAGGAAGAGGAGGAGCGAGAGGCTGCTGTGGGAATTGTTGGGCCCGATGTCTGGAAAATGGCTGCCGAGGAGGAGGAAGGTTTCCCCCGGCTGGTGATGTGCATGCTGGATCTGGAGATGATGCTGGCGACTCGGAAGGTGGAGGCGTAGGCTCACTATAGGAACGAAAAGGCTCCAGAGCTGAGGAATGCTCCACCTCCGGTTCCATTGGTAAAAACATCTCTAATTCATGAGCCAAGTCCGGGAGAAGCCATGGTTTAACCTCCAGGCGGAGGTCGGTCTCAGCCAACAACACCTGCCTGCGCTCCACCAGTGCCTCGGCTGATGGAGTGGGCCAAGGCTCAGGAGAAGCAGGCGGCACTGCTGCCAGAGCGTGGCGAGAGACTGGAGGTTTCTTCTTACGCAAGCACTTGCTTCTTGTCAGCACAGACACTGGCATCAGAGTAGTCTCCCCCAGTTCATTGCTCAATTGTGAGAGGAGGAGTATGGGAAGAAGTAGATCGGTGAGCTCTGGGTGGTCCCACAGGCTGGGGCATGCCTCAAGCACCTGCGCCGCACCCTCCACACACTCTCGGGCTGCTTCGGGGGTGCCAGAGGCTCGAGCCTGAAACAAGATGCCCTCCAGCACGCTCACTGTCCACCGCTCCATCTCATTCACTCCCTCGGTGAACTTCTCCGGGGACATGGTGAACTCCAATCACAAGTGAGTAAAAAGAAAAAACACAAAACAGGCGAATAATGTCCACTAACACAACAGCTGGCTCATATTATAAGATAAGATAAGCCTTTATTAGTCCCATAATGGGGAAATTCCAGGATTGCAACAGCACAGGGATAGCAACACTCAGAGCAATGATTTAGAAGATAAGAAAATAAGAGCAGTGAATATACATATGTACACATAAATATATAATTATACAGTATATATACACAGTGCGGAGCATTGTAGCTAGATGGACTAAAAAGCATAACCGTCTATTTAGTTACCCTACATGGTATGAATATGTACCCATACATATTGTCACCCTCCATAGCGACTGATATTGTCCTAGTTGTATACTGGAGGGGACCATTTCTGTAAGTCTGTTGCGTCTTTTGCATTCAATACTATTAGATCGTCACATTTTTTTGCTATCTCTGCGAGCAGCCCTGCTTAGGTTATACAGTCTGACAGTCATAGGTAGGAAGGACCTGCGAAACCTCTCGGTTGCGCATCTAGGATGATGTAGCCTACTGCTAAATGAGCTCCTCAGTGCGTTCAGTATGTCCTGCATAGGGTGGGACTCGGACTCCAGCAGAGATGACAGTTTAGCCACCATCCTTATATATATAAGGATGCACAGTGGCGCAGTGGTTTAGCACTGTGGCAGCACAGTTTTACCCTCGGCCGGGGGATCGCGGGGATCATGAGATCGTGGGTTCGATCCCAGCCCCCGACCAACAGTGAGCTGTGTGGAGTTTGCATGTTCTCCCCGTGTTGCGTGGGTTGACTCCAGGATTTCTCCGGTTTCCTCCCGCATACCAAAAACATGTAGGTTTAGGGCGCTCACGCACGCAGCGACCAGCAGCCGGTGGCTTGTCACCAGACTGCAAACCAAATCTACCTACGGGTACAAATAAGTAACAAAAAAAAAAAAAAAGTCCTTCTCTCTCCTATCTCCTCCAGTGGGTCAAGGCGTATCCCCAGGACAGAGCTAGCTTTCCTGATTAGTTTGTTCAGTCTCATCCTATCGGCTGCTGTAATGCCGTTACCCCAGCAGACCACTCCAAAAGTGATGGCTGATGCCACCACCATGTAGTAGAATGTCTTCAAGAGCACCCCTTGTACACCAAAAGACCTGAGCCTCCTCAGTAGGAACAGCCTGCGCTGTCCCTTCTTGTAGAGTGCGTCGGTATTGTGTGACCAGTCTAGTTTATTGTTCAGATGAACACCCAGGTACTTGTAGGATGTCACCATCTCATTGTCTGCTCCCTGTATGTTTACTGGTGCTGTGAGGGGTTGTCCTTGCCTGTGGCAGTCCACCACTAGCTCCTTAGTTTTCCTCGCGTTGATCTGGAGACAGATCCGATGGCACCAGTCCACGAAGTCCTGGATAAGCCCTCTGTACTCAGCTTCATCAACGTTGGAGATGAGGCCAACGATCGCAGAGTCATCAGAGAACTTCTGTAGATGGCAGTGTGTTGTGTTGTGTGAGAAGTCCGCAGTATAAAGGGTGAACAGGAAGGGAGCCAAAACCGTTCCCTGTGGGGCCCCCATGCTGCCGATGATCGTGTCGGACACACAATCCCGGGTTCTCACAAACTGTGGCCGGTTAGTGAGGTAGTCCAGGATCCATGATGAAAGGTGCTGGTCCACCCCTACGCACAGCAGCTTGTCCTTCAGGATCATCGGTTGGATGGTGTTGAAAGCACTGGAGAAGTCAAAGAACATGATCCTCACCGCATTCCCGGGCTTCTCCAGGTGGGACAGAGAACGGTGAAGGAGGAAGATCACTGCATCCTCCACCCCAATGCCATGCTGGTAGGCAAACTGGAGTGGATTCATCGCTGGCCCCACCAGGGGGCGGAGGTGAGCAAGGAGCAGTCTCTCCAGGGTCTTCATCATGTGACATCTGATTGCTGGGGTCTTTCTGCAACTGTGGGGGTCCCCCCCTACAGTTGATAGTGCTATGAGATGGCTGTTGTTGTGAAATGGCACTATATAAATAAAGTTGAATTGAATTGAATTGAATTGAAAGATTCTGGCGGCTTTTTAAAGGGGCCACCATGTCTAGAGTCTGAGGCAGAGAAGCTGTAACACTATCTACCATGCTATCAATTACAGAAGGAGCAAGCTCTCCATAGCTAATCTCCGTTGTGTTGGCACGTGGCACAGAGGAAACAATCTGCTTAAATTTGGTAACAGCATCATCTGAGAGGCATCTACTGTAGTAATATTTTTCTTTAGGAGCCAAATAGTCAGAAATAGTAAAATTAGAGGTTAACAGACAATGGTTTGACAGTACAGGGTTATGAGGAGACACTACCAGATTTTCTATTTCTATGTCATATGTCAGAACAAGGTCCAACATGTGGTGGAGATAATGGGTAGAATTTCCTACTTTCTGAGAAAACCCCATCAAGTCTAATATTGAATTAAATACCATATTAAGACAATCACTATCTACATCTACATGTATATTAAAGTCCATCCATCCATCCATCTTCTTCTGCTTAATCCTTTTTGCAGTGGGGCTGGAGCCTATCCCAGCATCTTTGGGTGAGAGGCAGGCCCCATTCTGGCGGCACCACTCTGTCATGAACTGGCCCCTCCGGGACAGAAAGGCAGACCCAAATGCTGAATTGTACAGTGACATTTATTAACCAAAAAGTTCAAACAGTGCACTAACATAAGAGTACAAACAAAACAACTTACAGACTTGGCGAGCCAGAGCAGAGCATGCTCTGGAGGGGAAGAGAGGAGTAATCCAAAATAGCAATAGACAAAGCTGTCCATGAGGTAAAGTCCATGTAATGCTGCTGCAGTGAAACAATGAATTTGCAGTACTTAAATGCTGGGCAGACAAATGAGCAGCAGGTGTGGCTGAGCAGGCAGGGTGACCTTCACTCACAGCTGAGTACTGGGGCAGACTGCAAGTGAACAGTGAGTGCGCCTGGGAGAGAAAGCAGGAGGCTCCAGCCATAAAACCAAAATAAACTGACAAGAAAATAACAGACAGGAAATACACAAAAATACATAAAGAGTCTGGCTCTAGCTCAGACCCATGACAGACTGATTTTATCTCTGATAGGTGAAATTTTATTATTGAAAAAGTTCATAAAGTCCTGACTAGTAAGCTCTAAGGGGTGCTAGGATTGACATAGTCCTGACTCTTTGTCAGCCTGGTTACAGCGCTGAAAAGAAACCTGGGATTATTCTTTTTCTCTTCTATTAATGCAGAATCCTAGTAACAGTCCCAAAGCCGAAAGCAAACAGCCCCGAGAGCACCTTGCAGTAGGACCTGCCCTTCGCATACTACAACTAAACGTTGAAGGCCTATCTGCAGCCAAGCGAAGCCTTATCGAAGTCCTCGCCTTCCAACACTCGATTGATGTAATCTGCCTCCAAGAGACTCATATTGGCACAGAGGAAGCTGGCCGCTACACCATCAATGGCTTTGACCTCCTGTGCTATGTTCCACATGCCAAACATGGACGTGCCACCTATGTGCGTTCTGACATAGTTGAAGTAAACCACCTGACAACAACACATTTCTCAGACACCATAACCATTGGTGGCTTCCATATTGTCAATGTGTACAAGCCCCCTAGTGCCAACTGGGATCTGCAGGTCTTACCCACCCTACCCCACCCTGCCATCTATGTGGGGGACTTTAACAGCCATCACCCTGACTGGGGGTACCCAGCAGTGGATAGTGACAGGGAGGTACTTTCAGACTGGGCATCTAGAAATGATCTCGCTCTGATACACGACCCCAAACAAAGAGGAATCTTCCACTCTGCTAGGTGGAAGAAGGACTATTCTCCTGACCTGTGCTGGGTCAGCTCTTTGAATGGGACACCATATCCTACACAGAACCTCATTCTTGACGATTTTCCACACAGCCAACACCGGCCCCTGCTTGTACACATTGGCCTACAACTTCCAGTCATAAACAGCCCAAGGAAGATGCACTGGAACTTCCGCAAAGCCAACTGGAAGAAATTCAGTGAAACCCTGGATCGGAGTGCTGTTACCATCCCACTCCACACCATCACTGTAGATGAAGCATACAACCGCTTCTGCAGCGCAATCTTCAAGGCTGCTCACACTGCAATCCCATGAGGCTACCGACCCCTCTATGGCCCATGCCTGGACAGAGAAAGCGCTGCCCTCCTACAATCCTATCAAACATCAGGGGACCCAGAGATAGCAGACCATCTCATTGAATCGTGAAGTACAGCCCGGCGAAAGAAATGGGAGGAGATAGTTGCTGACCGGAGCTTTACCCACTCTAGCAGGAAATGTTGGAGCCTCATCCGTCGCCTAGGAGATGCACAGAAGCCCCCTAGCCAAAGCCGAACATCTGTCACACCCAATCAAGTTGCATCCCACCTACTGACCATCGCCAAAGCACCCCAAGACAAAGACACCAGAAGAGCAGTTACAACTGAACTAAAAAAAAAACACCAAAAAATGTCCGTAGAGGAAATGAACCCTGAACCCTTTGAGGCTGCTGAACTGGAGAAAGTCCTATAGGGTCTGAAATGTGGAAAGGCAGCAGGATACGACAACATCTTCCCAGAATTCATGAAAAATCTTGGCCCCCGAGCCCTAACCTGGTTGACACAACTCTACACAAGGATCATACAAACAAACTCGATCCCAAAGAAATGGCGGACAGCAAAGGTCATTGCCATACCAAAACCTGGCAAAGACCACAAACTACCAGCAAGCTACCGCCCAATCTCCCTACTCAGCGTTCCTTATAAAATCATGGAGCGCCTAATACTGCAACGTATTTCCCCAGGAATAGAGGAAATTCTAAGTGTGGATCAAACAGGTTTCCGCAAGGACCGCAGCACAGGAGAACAAGTACTGGCCCTAACCACCTTCATCGAAAATGGCTTCGAGAGCAGACTGAAGACAGGGGCTGTGTTTCTCGATCTTACAGCTGCCTATGATACGGTCTGGCACAAAGGCCTCCTCCTAAAACTTACAAATGCGATCCCTGCCTGGGCAACAGCAATTATAAAAACCCTGCTGACCGACCAAAGGTTCAGAGTCCACCTCGGTCAGAACACAAGCACATGGAGAACGCAGAAAAACGGACTCCCACAAGGCTCAGTTCTAGCTCCAACCCTGTTCAACCTTTACATAAACGACCTGCCCACTATAAAATCTCGCAAATTCATCTATGCAGACAACATCTGTTTGGCACTGCAAGCACCAGACTTTGAGCCACTGGAACTGGTGCTCACCGAAGATCTTGCCAAACTGGACCAGTTCTGCAAAACCTGGCACCTAAAATCAAGCCCAGCAAAAACCGTCTCCAGTGTATTCCATCTCCACAATGTAAAAGCTGCCAGAGAACTAAACATCCACCTGAGCAGACTCAAGCTCAAGCATGCCTCAAATCCAACCTACCTTGGAGTGACCCTTGACAGGACCCTATCCTTCAAGGAACATTTAAAGGGGATGGCTGCTAAGGTGAAGGCACGAAACAACCTGTTCTGCAAGCTCGCTGGTGCAAAATGGGGGGCGGCAGCCTCCACCCTGCGCACCTCAGCACTGGCCCTTTCATACTCTGTAGCAGAATATTGTGCCCCGGTCTGGTCCAGGTCATCCTACACACATCACGTAGACACCCAGCTCAACACAACCATGAGAACCATAACTGGGACAATCCGCTCAACACCACTACCCTGGCTCCCTGTACTGTCAAACATAGCCCCCCACACACACACATCCGGCGAGCAGCACTAACTCAAAGGATGCTTCAAAAAGCCAAAGACTCTCCTCACTTACCAATCCATGCAGATATCTACACCCCACCCACTGCCCGACTTAAATCCAGACAGCCGATTTGGAAAAACCCTCCCCCAGCTGACTTCACCATCCAGACAGCTTGGCAAGAGGAATGGGAGACCAAGGAGGTCCCAAACAAACACCTGGTGACAAACCCCAACCAACAGGTCCCGGGCATCAACCTCCCAAGGAGACAGTGGTCTACACTCAATCGCTCTAGGATTGGACATGGCCCCTGCTTGGCCAGCCTTCACAGATGGGGCAGTAGCCCTAGCCCACTGTGCGCATGTGGAGAGGAGCAAACAATGGAACACATCATAGAGGCTTGCCCGCTCCAAAGACTGGAAGGAGGATTATACACCCTCCATAGAGCAAACCAGGAGGCAACTGCTTGGCTTGAGGACTTTGCATTCGCTAAATAAATAAATGCAGAATAGTAACTTATTCTAGCTTTCCTAAGAGATTTTTTTATAAATTAGATGATGATTTCTCCAAGCTAAACAGATTTCATCTAATTTAGAGGAGCACCATTTTCTTTCTAATTGAGGAGTCTTCTGTTTTACTAACTAACTAACTAACTAACCTGCACTTATATAGCGCTTTTCTAGTCACAAAGACCACTCAAAGCGCTTTAGACCACTCAAAGCGCTTTTAAGCTACGAGCTTCTGTGGTGAACCAAGGAGTTAGAAATCTCTGATTAGACTTTTTCTTTTTAAAGGGGCCACCATGTCTAGAGTCTGATGCAGAGAAGCTGTAACACTATCTACCATGCTATCAGTTACAGAAGGAGCAAGCTCTCCATAGCTAATCTCCGTTGTGTTGGCACATGGCATAGAGGAAACAATCTGCTTAAATTTGGTAACAGCATCATCTGAGAGGCATCTACTGTAGTAATATTTTTCTTTAGGAGCCAAATAGTCAGAAATAGTGAAATCAGAGGTTAACAGACAATGGTTTGACAGTACAGGGTTATGAGGAGACACTACCAGATTTTCTATTTCTATGTCATACAGTATGTCAGAACAAGGTCCAACGTGTGGTGGAGATAATGGGTAGAATTCCCTACTTTCTGAGAAAACCCCATCAAGTCTAATATTGAATTAAATACCATATTAAGACGATCACTATCTACATCAACATGTATATTAAAGTCCATCCATCCATCCATCTTCTTCTGCTTAATCCTTTTTGGGTCGCAGGGGGGCTGGAGCCTATCCCAGCATCTTTGGGTGAGAGGCAGGTCCCTACTATAATTATTCTATTTATCTATTTACTAAATTTATCTATTTACTAATTTATCTGATTTCAGCACTAAATCTGCTAAGAATTTGGCAAATTCGGATAAAAACTCTGAGTAGGCTGAGGGAGGATGATAAACTATGGCAAATAAAATTGGGTTTAACCTAAAATTGCTAAAATGCCCAATACTGAGGACCAGGCTCTCAAAGGAATTATAACATGTTTTTTGCTTTACATTAACTACTAATTTGGAATAGTAAATTGTTGCTACTCCTCCTCCATGACCAGAACTTCTGGGATTTTGACAGTTTAAATAATCAGAGGGAGTTGATTCATTTAAACCATCATAATCTTCTTGCCCTAACCAAGTCTCTGTAAGGGATATTAAATCAATCTGATGATCAATTAACAGCTCATGGACTAGCAGAGACTTGGAAGTTAGAGACCTAATATTTAGCAAATCAGATTTAATTTTTAAATTATTATGTCTTGTCCTATCCCATCATTAACTAATTAACATAAATATATATACCTGCATGCACGTATACACATACACACATACATACATACATACATATATACATACATACATACATACATACGATCATTGCCATAACAACAATAGAAACTTAATAAGCAAGGATGTGAATGAATAAATCTCAACACTCATTTCAAAATCTTACTACTTATTAATAATAATAGAAATTCAAAAATGAAAATACAAGTAAACAAATTCCCACTGATTATATAATCTATGAGTGACTTTCATAGACTCTCACCCAACCAACCCTAGTGATTAACAGAATCATCTTCCTCCCTGTATTTATCTCATTTCTCATTTTTGTATTTTTTTTAGAAGCTCAAAATGTTTGGACATTGTTTAACTGTATTTAATCCATTCCATAATTTAACCCCACAGATCGAAACACAAAACTTCTCCTCGTTGTTCATGCACCCACTGTCTTTAAAAATAACTCCCCCCTTACATGATAACCCTTTTGTCTTTCAAAGAACACGTTTTGGATTTTAACTGGCTGTAAATTTTTCCTTACTTTTTTGTACATTATTATTGCAGTTTTATATTCCACCAGATCAAATAATTTCAAACTTATGCATACAACAGTGAACAAATGAAAATAATAAAAACAAAGAACAAAAAGTTAAACATATAACCACATGGTATGAGGGACAAGGCACCTATAACAACTGAAAAATCAATATTTTCCAATCATTCAGAAAACAATAGTCTATTAATTTTTTTTTAAAATTTGATAATGTGCAGTGTCATTGCTGCTTTTCTGTTTGTGTCAATATTGGAATAGGATATTTGAGATCATTTTTAAATATCATGATATCTGGGGTAGATTGCAGGAATTTTACTTTATGAATATTCTAACACAAAATATTGACTGAGAAAGGAAGCATTCATGCTGCTGTTTTGTTTTGTAACACCTTAACTCTGCACTTTGTACAGTTTCATTGCAGTTGTTCTGTTCATGTATGATTGTTTGTTTGTGTGTTTTTGTGACCCGCCGGGGGGAGTTCAGATAAAAATTAGCAGTATTGCTAAATCTGGCATACTTACATTTGTATTAATGTTCATTAATATGTATTGTCCCTTTCAAATAAACATTAAATTAAGCGAAACTTTTTCAGGACCCTCATTTTTATTGACAGTGCCACCTAGTGGATTTGATGAGCACTACACCACAGTGTTAGGACCACAGTTCCAGTACTGAAAGTCATCAATATTTTAGAACTGGAGCTACTCATGAACATTTTAGTTCACAGCAGAAAAGATGAAAAAAGCTTCTTTGTAGAAGACCTACTAGATTACATTAATCATCATCATCATCATCATAGCAGTCTGTCAGGGGTGACAATGACTGTTTCAGTTAGGTCTGACCAGATATCTCCACGCAGCTCTGTCCTTTGCCTTCCCCTGCCCGGAACTCCTGACCTTGTTAACCCAGGCAACATCCGAGCCGGTATGAGTTGCTTTCTGACTGACCATTTCATGAAACTGCTTGCAAAGTATTTGAGTACCACTAGCTTTTGCTGGACTAGTGGCACATTCTTGGCAGATAGAGGTATTATCAGTGGCAAGGACAGGCCAAGACAAACTGACTCCAGTATCTGTTGCAGTGACTGACCAGATGATGGGTTTGTTTATCTCTGCTCTTTGTGTAGTGCATGTCACAATGCACCAACTGGCAAAAGTCCACCACAGACCTTGTGACAGATGTGCTTATCTGCCAGGATGTCCAGTCTCATCCCGGGTAACTGGGAGTGGTCCACCACAGACTTGTGACAGATATTGTTTTTAGTTCTGCCAGGATGCCCAGTTTCACCCTTCACGCCCTCAGAAGGACAGGGTTGCTGGTTGAGTCGCCGACGGCCCAACCCATGAGATGGGTAGTACCGGTTTTCATGGTTATCCAGTAGCAAGCAAACCAATGCCTGACCTGACATGCACCTTGTCTGGACCACTTTTGTGTAATCCTGCTGTACAAATACAAACAAAGTCCTTGGTGGAGGTACGCACTGTCAGATCATCACCAAAATGTAATCATCTGTTCCCCCATGCCATTACACACCATTCCTGAAAATTTCATCAAAATCCGTTCATAACTTTTTGAGTTATGTTGGTAAAAGACAAACCAACCAACAAACCAACTAACCAATGCTACCAAAATAATATACAGTAAATAGTGATCTTTACCATTATCAATTTTATCATAGTGACACTGTAATTTTTAATAGAAAACTTCAGTTTTTGTCTCACAATACACACACAGGTTAATAAAACAAATTAAAAGCAAAGAACATGAATTTGAATCTCATGCTGATTTTTTAAAAGACTGATTTTCTTACTCTCCCATCATTCATCCCATCACAGATTTGCTCATCATAGTACATAAGACTTTGGTACAAACACAAGAACAACCATCTTGGATGATTTACAAATAAGCCAGATCTCTATTATGATTAACTAATCTTGGAACAACTAGTTGATCTTCAGTCTATTATGTTACAAAGTTGTTGTCAAAAATTTGGGCACATTTTGGCAAATAGCATTTTGATGATTTTTAAAAAATGCATTTCGCTCACTAGGTAAGATGCTCAAACTTTTGCACTGTCATAATTGTTTTTGTTTTGTTTTGTTTGTTTGTTTAATTTATGAAATAAAAAGCAACTACACCTTAATATTTGGTGGTGATAATGTGATTTTTCCATTTCCCAAAGAGACTGCTGAGACATCTTTTCAATTAAAAAATAAGTGAGACTGCTAAATTTTTGCTCACCACTGTATGAAGAACAGATCTCCAGCACAGGGCTGGCTTTAGTCCACTATATTAGGGTGGTGTTGTTTAATAACAGGTGAACAACTTATGCTCTTTTAACAAAATGCTCTGTTTAAATCACTGTCAAAGAACACCACAAAGAACAATAACAATAACGAGCATGTTCTAGCACAATTACAATTTCTAAGTAACATATAGTCCCCCTCATGGATCGTCACCTTATCGTGGTGGGGGGTTTGCATGCCCCAGTGATCCCAGGAGCTATGTTGTCCGGGGCAATTTGCCTCTGATAGGGTCACCCAAGACAAACTGGTCCTGGGTGAAGGGCCAGACAAAGAACGATCCAACAGACTCTCATGATAAATTCTATATCAAGGATTCAGTGTACCCCGCCCGGTATGGGGTTACCGGGGCCCCACCCTGGAGCCAGGCCTGGGGGAGGGGCTCGAAGGCTAGCGTCTGGTGGCCAGGTTCCCACCCATGGGACCCGGCCGGGCTCAGTCCGAAGGACTTACATGGGTCCGCCTTCCAGTGGGCTCATCATCTGCAGGAGGGATCATGGCGGTCCGGTGCTATGTGGATTAGGTGGCGGTCAAAGGCGGAGACCTTGGCGGACTGATCCCAAGCTTTCTAAACTGGCTTTTGGTACGTGGAATGTCACCTATCTGGTGGGGAAGGAGCCTGAGCTGGTGTATGAGGTTGAGAGATATCGGCTAGATATAGTCGGCCTCACTGCAACACACAGCTCCGGTTCCGGAACCAGTCTCCTGGAGAGGGGCTGGAGCTTGGCCTTTTCTGGAGTTGCCCCGGGCGAGCAGGGGTGGGTATTCTTGTATCCCCCCACCTTGCTGCCTCTATATTGGAGTTTTCCCCGGTGGACTTAAGGGTTGTTTCCCTACGCCTTCGGGTTGGGAAATGGGTCCTGACCATCATTTGTGCCTATGCACCAAATGATGTTTCAGAGTACCCACCCTTTTTGGAGTCTGTGACTGGGGTGCTGGAGGGTGCTCCTCTTGGAGACTCCATTGTTCTACTGGGGGACTTCAATGCGCACGTGGGCAATGACAATGAAACTTGGAGGGGGGTGATTGGGAAGAACGGCCTGCCCGATCTGAACCCGAGTGGTGTTCAGTTATTGGACTTTTGTGCTAACCACAGTTTGTCCATAACGAACACCATGTTCAAGCATAAGGGTGTCCATATGTGCACCTGGCACCAAGACACCCTACGTCACAGGTAGATGATTGATTTTGTTATCGTGTCATCAGACCTACGACCATATATCTTGGACACCCGGATAAAGAGAGGTGCAGAGCTGTCAACTGATCACCACCTGGTGGTGAGTTGGATCCGATGGCAGGGGAGGAAGCCATTCAGACCTGGTAGACCCAAACGTATAGTGAGGTTGTGCTGGGAACGTCTGCCTGAAGCCCCTGTTTGGGGGGTCTTCAACTCCCACCTCCGGAAGAACTTCAACCACATTCCAAGGGAGTCTGGAGACATGGAGTCTGAATGGGCCATGTTCTCCACTTCTGTTGTTGAAGCGGTGGCCCAGAGCTGCCGCCGCAAGGTGGTCGGTGCATCTCGTGGCGGCAACCCCCAAACCAAGTGGTGGACACCAGTGGTGAGGGGGGCCATTAAGCTGAAGAAGGAGTCATATCAAGCTTGGTTGGCTTGTGGGACTCCCGAAGCAGCTGAGGTGTTCCGACAGGCCAAGCGGAGTGCAGCTTGGGTGGTTGCTGAAGAAAAAACCCGGGTATGGGAGGAGTTTGGTGAGGCCATGGAACAAAACTTTCGGTCAGCCTCAAAGAGATTCTGGCAAACTGTCCGGCGGCTCAGGAGGGGAAAGCAGCTCCCTGTCCACACTGTGTATAGTGCGGATGGGACACTGTTGACTTCGACTGGGGATATCGTCAGGCGGTGGAAGGAATACTTCGAGGATCTCCTTAATCCCACTGATACGCCTTCCACAGAGGAAGCAGGGTTTGGGGACGAGGGGGATGTCTCGCCTATCACAGGGGCTGAGGTCGCCAAGGTGGTTAAAAATCTCCTTGGTGGCCGGGCCCCGGGGGTGGACGAGATTCGCCCTGAGTACCTCAAGGCCCTGGATGTTGTAGGGCTGTCATGGTTGACATGCCTCTGCAACATTGCGTGGAGGAAGGAGGCAGTGACTTTGGCATGGCAAAGCAGGGTGGTGGTTCCTCTCTTCATAAAAGGTGACCGGAGGGTGTGCTCCAACTTTAGAGGGATCACACTCCTCAGCCTCCCTGGGAAGGTCTATGCCAAGGTAATGGAGAGGAGAGTCCGGCCGTTGGTCGAACCCGGATTCAGGAGGAGCAATGTGGTTTTCGTCCTGGCCGTGGCATATCAGACCAACCCTTTACCCTCTCGAGAATCCTTGAGGGTTCGTGGGAGTTTGCCCAACCAGTTTACATGTGTTTTGTGGACTTGGAGAAGGCATTTGACCGCGTCCCTCGTGGTCTCTTGTGGGGGGTGCTGCAGGAGTATGGCGTTGCTCACCACATTGCTCCTCCTAGATCTGAGGTTTGCCCAGCAGTCAGACTCTCCTCTCCAGTACCTTGGACAGGAGAGTGCACCTGGCACCAGGACACAGTCAATTTTCTTAAAAAAAAACACACAGTCTTTATCTCATTTTTTTCTCCCAGAAACTCCAGACACATTTTTGACTCTTCCGGGTAAGCTGTATATGTCATGATTTGACAACACCAACCCACACCATCCTTGAGACCCGCCCACTGCTCCATTATTGGCCTGCTTAACCCTCTGTCATGTAGATGGGAGGGGTGCTAAAGGTAGCTTTTTAGCTCCTGAGCTATTAGCCAACAGCTAACACTGGTGCCAGGAGGTTTTCACCAAGCACGGCTTATATTGTTATTTTCCTCAGATCTTAGTCACCCTAATAGCCATCCATGTCACCACCTGGTTCCCCAGTCCACAGTGTTGCATCACTCTTGCCCATCTTTCAATAATTTTGCTATGATTCCACAGCAAATTGCCAGCACAGGCGGGCCGGTCACGGCAACCAACATGACCCAACCAGGTTGGTACACCGGGACCCGAGGCTGCTAGCTTTCACGGCCAGCTCCCTCACCGTCCTCTGGGGCTCCACATGACTCTCATAGGCAGCGTAGGGGTGTCCCCCATCTGGCTGTTGGAGCAGAGCAGCGTCCCACAGAGCAAGACACTGCCCTTTGAGATCTCATGGCTCAGCAGCTCAGCAAGCTTTGCTTCGGCTCAGCCAGCAGCCTCGGGTTCCAGGTTAGGTTTATTGCGGCGATCGGGGAGCTGCATGGTGTTAGCGATTTGTTGTGATATCAGAATTATTGAGAGATGGGCTGGAGTGATGTGAGATACACCATCTACTGTGGAGCAGTAAACCAACACCACTCATCCAAGCTAGAAGGAGATTAATGCGAGAAGCTAGTCAGCTAATGGCTAACTGATGTAAGAGGAAGGGTGGATTTGAATAGGTGAAGGATGTTTCTTAAAGTGAAAGGCTTTATATCAGAGCATTTCTGTTATGTTTGCCCTTTCGGGGTGAAGGAGAGGACCCAATCCCATAGCAAGAATTCAACTTTATTTATTTATATAGCGCCATTTCACAACAACAGTCATCTCATAGCACTATCAACTGTAGGGGGGACCCCCACAGTTGCAGAAAGACCCCAGCAATCAGGCGATTCCCTGTGAGCAAGCACTTGGCGACGGTGGAGAGGAAAAACTCCCTTTTAACAGGAAGAAACCTCCAGCAGAACCAGGCTTAGGGAGGGGCAGTCATCTGCTGCGACTGGCTGGGGGGTGAGGGGATAGAGAAGAAGAAAAGAACAGACATGTAGAGAGCAAACAGCACGATGGGGACTCAATCTATGGGAGAGAACAAACAAATGTTAATGACCAGCAAAAAAAAAAATATTTCATAGAGAGTGAGGAAAGGAGTGAGACCCAGTGCATTACTGGAGGTCCCCCGGCTGACTAAACCTATTAGCAGCATAACTAAGGGAGGGTTCAGAAACACATGATCCCTCCCTAATTGTAGGCTATATCAAAAAGGTAGGTTTTAGCCCTATTCTTAAAAACAGAGATTGAGTCTGACTCCCGAATCCAGATTGGCAGCTGATTCCACAGGAGAGGAGCTTGATAACTGAAGGCTCTGCCTCCCATTGTACTTTTGGAGATTCTAGGTATTACAAGTAATCCTGCATTTTGGGAGCGTAGTGCTCTGCTAGGATGATACGGTAGTATCAGATCTTTTAAATAAAAAGGAGCCTGATTGTTTAGAGCTTTGTAAGTAAGAAGAAGGATTTTAAACTTAATTCTAAACTCTATAGGAAGCCAATGAAGGGAGGCCAGAACCGGAGAGATATGATCTCTCTTTCTAGTACCTGTTAAAACTCTTGCTGCAGCATTTTGGATCAGCTGAAGACTTTTTAAGGATGTTTTAGGACAGTCTGATAATAAAGAATTACAATAATCTAATCTCGAGCTAACAAAAGCGTGGATCAGCTTCTCAGCATCACTCTGAGACAAGATGCTCCTAATCTTGGCAATATTACGCAAATGATAGAAGGCAGTCTTAGAAACAAATTTAATATGTGAATTGAAGGACAAATCCTGATCAAAAATAACTCCAAGGTTCCTCACAGAGCTATTAAGAGAAAGAGTAACTGCATCCAAACTGAAAGTTTGATTTGGAAAGGAATTTCTAAGGTTTTTTGGACCAACAAGAATGACTTCAGTCTTATCTGAATTTAATAGCAGGAAATTACAAGTCATCCAAGCTTTGATTTCCTTAAGACAGGCTTCTAACTTGGCTAATTGATTAGTATCTTCTGGCTTCATTGACAGGTATAATTGTGTGTCATCTGCATAACAATGAAAATGTATACAGTGCTTTCTAATAATGTTGCCTAACGGAAGCATATAGAAACTAAAAAGAGTAGGGCCTAGCACAGATCCCTGTGGAACTCCATGACTAAGCTTTGAGCTGAAAGAAAACTCATCATTTACATGAACAAACTGGAACCTATCAGATAAATAAGATCTAAACCACTGCAACGAAGTTCCATTAAGTCCAACATAGTGTTCTAATCTATCAAGTAGAATATTATGATCAATAGTATCAAAAGCTGCACTAAGATCTAAAAGGACAAGTACAGAAACTAGTCCATTATCAGATGCAATGAGGAGGTCGTTAGTGACCTTCGCTAAGGCTGTTTCAGTACTATGATGGATTCTAAACCCAGATTGAAACTCTTCAAGTAAACCATTTCCCTGCAGGTGGTCAAATAATTGCGTAGCAACAACTCTTTCTAAGATTTTTGAAATGAAAGGGAGATTAGAGATTGGTCTATAGTTAGCTAAAGCTCCTGGATCTAGCGTTGGCTTTTTGAGTAAGGGTTTAATTACAGCCGTTTTAAAAGCCTGCGGTACATGGCCTAAAGTTAATGAAGAATTGATTATATGAAGAATAAAGCTACCAATAAGTGGGAAGACTTCTTTAAATAACCTGGTAGGAATAGGGTCTAAAAGACAAGTTGAAGGTTTGGATGAGGAAACTATTTTGTCTAACTCACAAAGGTCGATTGGAGTAAACTCATCAAGACAGACATCAATAGAAGGAGTTGTAGTAGTTACAGTATTTAAGTTAACTGTGGGAAGAATCTGATTGATTTTATCTCTGATGGATGAAATTTTATTATTGAAAAAGTTCATAAAGTCCTGACTAGTAAGCTCTAAGGGGATGCTAGGATTGACAGAGTCCTGACTCTTTGTCAACCTGGCTACAGTACTGAAAAGAAACCTGGGATTATTCTTGTTCTCTTCTATTAATGCAGAGTAATAACTCGTTCTAGCTTTTCTAAGAGATTTTTTATAAATTAAAAGATGATTTCTTTTAAGAAGAAAACATAATTTCTGGAAGAAATAACAAAGAACACAGCACAAGCCTGGAGGAGTAAACATGACTGCACAGCAGGATAACGAAGGAAAAGAACCTTACCGTTAGTAGGTTCGATCAATAACAGTCAGCTTAAACAGTAAATCGCTGCACTGAAAAGTGAGGCAAGAGTTGTATATATGGACAGCCGGTAATTAACGTGATCAGGTGCAGCTGTGAATAATTAACAATACAACAGAACTTATCACAGGACATTAAGGTGCTGTCACAATAAGAAAACACAAGATGACAGAAATAACCACAATGATGACAGCTCAGGATAATAATAAACACAAGAATAACTTAAAGGATGAGCCTGGTCCTCTGACCAAACTCAGACCTTGACATGCCCCCCCCCCCCCCTCCACTAAGGGGTGGAACCCAGACACACCAAGACAAACAACCAAAAAAGTTCATCCTCCTCCCAGGGTGGGCGGTGGGGGAACAAGCTAGGTGGACTGAAGCAAAGTCCTACCCCCACAGAGAGTCCAAAAACAAAGGTACAGTTTGTGGCCCAAACAAAGTCCAAGACCCAAAACTTGACCAAAAATGAGTTGGGAGGTCTATCCAAGTCCGTGGACCACTGGACCGAAAATCTCAGCAAGTCGGGGGGCCTACCCAAGTCCATGGGTCCCCTAACCAGACTGCAGGGCTGATCCGGAGGCCTACCACTGTCTTTTGGCCACCGAACCGGGGAACAGGGTGGAACAACGGGTGGAAGTCTCTTGGCCTCTGGGACATCAGCTGGAGGTCTCCTGACCCCGGGGACATCGGCTGGAGGTCTTCTGACCCTTGAAGCTATGGCTGGAGGTCTCCTGACTCCTGAAACTACGGCTGGAGCGTGGTCCTCCTGCGGCCCCATCCTCGACATGGCCACCTTGGATGATGGAGGGAAACAGGTCAGTGAGGCAACACCACAGTCATTCACAACAGAGACTGGTAGGGAGGACTCAGCCGCTAGTGGGACGTGCTGGGGTGACCACCTCACGATCAGGAGCTGGAAAATGCTGTGGAGCAGACACAGGAGTCAGAAGGAACCGTGGAGCAGGAACTGGGGGTGAGAGGCCCCGTTGAGTAGGTACTGGGGCTGGGAGGTGCCGTGCAGCAGGTACTGGAGCTGGGTGCCGCCGTCGAGCAGGTACCAGAACTAGGTGGTACTATGGAGTAGACACTGGTGCTGAGAGGCACTGTGGAGTAGGCACTGGAGCTGGGAGGTGCTGTGGAGCAGGCACTTAAGCTGTTGTAAATATTGATGAGGAAGCGGGGTTGGGTCCCCGTGCAGCAGATGTGGAAGCCGGTACTGCAGCTGCCGTGGGAACCAGTTTAAGAACAGTCCTGGGGACTAGCTTAACTGAGCTCCGTGGGGCTGCAGCAGAAGGAGGAGGGGAAAAGGCTGGAGCTGAAAGCGCCAAAGTCAGGGGATGCTTATTCATCAGTACAGTCTCCGGTGTTGCAGACAAACTCCTTCTCTGCTTGTGGTGTAGCTGTGAGGCTGGCAAGTGACAGGAAGAGGAAGAGGTCAGAGTCAGGGGACGCTGCGTCGTTGATACAAACTCCGGTGTCTCAATTAAATTCCCCACCAGCCCGCGATACTGTATGTCCTATGGAAGTTGGAGACGGTGGTCAGTAATCCCACCAGCTTGGGGTAGTTCCGCAGACCAGGATGCACCTCCATTATCCCAGTCAATGTGTCCAGGGTCTCCAGGGCTTCCTCTGGAGTGTGGGAAGCACGAGCTTCCAAGACAAAGTCCTAGATAAACTGGGCTTCCCAAAGCTCATACACACTGGGACCACTGGCTGCCAGCCTCCTTCTGCTTGCTGAGCCCCGACATGCTGGCATCCTGCTCCTACCAGATTCACCCACTGGGTCCATTACTGGCTGCATTCTTTCTTCATGTTTGCCCTTTCGGGGCAAAGGAGAGGACCCAATTGCGTAGTGAAAGAAAACGTAATTTCTTAAAGAAATATCAAAGATCATTGTGCGAGGCTGGAGGGGTAAACAAGACTGCAAGGCAGGATAATGAAGGACAAGAACCTAAACCGTGAGTAGCTTGGATCAGTAACAGTCAGCTTAAACAGTAGATTGCCACACTGAAAAGTGAGGTGAAAGTTGCATGTATGGACAGCCGGTGATTAACGTGATCAGGTGCAGCTGTGGATAATTAACAATACAACAGAACTAATCACGGGAAAATAAGGTGCTGTCACAATAAGGAAACACAAGATGACAGAAATAACCACAATGATGACAACTCAGGATAATAATAAACACAAGAATAACTTTAAAGGATGAGCCTGGTCCTCCGACCAAACTCAGACCTTGACATGCCCCCCCCCCCCCACTAAGGGGTAGAACCTAGACACACCAAGACAAACAACCAAAAAAGTTCATCCTCCTCCCAGGGTGGACGGTGGGGGAATAAGCTAGGTGGGCTGAAACAAAGACCTACCCCCACAGAGAGTCCAAAAACAAAGGTACAGTTTGTGGTCCAATCAAAGTCCAAGACCCAAAACTTGACCAAAAATGGGCCGGGAGGTCTATCCAAGTCCGTGGGCCACCAGACCAAAAATCCCAGCAAGTCGGAGGGCCTACCCAAGTCCATGGGTCCCCAAACCAGACTGCAGGGCTGATCCGGAGGTCTACCACTGTCTTTTGGCCACCAAACCGGGGAACAGGGTGGAACAATGGTTGGAGGTCTCTTGGCCTCTGGGACATCAGCTGGAGGTCTCCTGACCCCGGGGACATCAGCCGGAGGTCTCCTGACCCTTGAAGCTATGGCTGGAGGTCTCCTGACCCCTGGGGCTATGGCTGGAGGTCTCCTGACCCCTGGGGCCATGGCTGGAGGTCTCATGACCCCTGAAGCTACAGCTGGAGTATGGCCCTCCTACAGCCCCATCCTCAACATGGCCACCTCGGATGATGGAGGGAAACAGATCAGTGAGGTGACACCGCAGTCATTCACAACAGAGACTGGTGGGGAGGACTCAGCCATTAGTGGGATGTGCGCTCGGGTCCCCCCAGCAGCAGCAAGACATCTTTTCAAAAATTGTGTTTGAACATAAATGAAAAGGTACTTGCCTTAACTCCTGGTCCCTTGCTGCCGGGGTGACCACCTCACGATTAGGAGCTGGAAAACGCCGTGGAGCAGGCACAGGAGCCGGAAAACACTGTGGAGCAGGAACTGGGGGTGAGAGGCCCCGTTGAGTAGGTACTGGGGCTGGGAGGTGCCGTGCAGCAGGTACTGGAGCTGAGTGGCACCGTGGAGCAGGTACTGGAGCTGGGTGGCACTGTGGAGTAGGCATTGGGGCTGAGAGGTGTCGTGGAGTAGGCACTGGAGCTGGCTGGTGCCGTGGAGCAGGCACTTAAGCTGTTGTAAATACTGATGAGGAAGCGGGATTGGGCCCCAGTGCAGCAGATGTGGAAGCTGGCACTGCAGCTGCCGTGGGAACCAGCGTAAGAACAGTCCTGGGGACTAGCTTAACTGAGCTACATGGGGCTGCAGCAGAGGTTGTTGCAGACAAACTCCTTCTCTGCTTGTGGTGTGGCCGTGAGGCTGGCGAGTGACGGGAAGAAGAAGAGGTCGGAGTCAGGGGACGCTGCATCATCGGTACAAACTTGGAGTTTGGAGATGGTGGTCAGTAGCCCCGCCAGCTTGGGGTAATTCCGCAGACCGGGATGCACCTTCATTATCCCAGTTGATGTGTCCAGGCTCTCCAGGGCTTCCTCCGGAGTGCGGAAGGCGCGAGCTTCCAAGACAAAGTCCTATACTGGGCTGCCCAAAGCTCATCCACATTGGGACCACTGGCTGTCAAAATCCTTCTGCTTGCTGAGCCCCGGTATGCTGGCATCCTTCTCCTACCAGAGTCACCCGCTGAGTCCATTACTGGCTGCGTTCTTCCTTCATGTTTGCCCTTTCGGGGCAAAAGAGGGGACCCAATTGCATAGTAGGAAGAAAGCATAATTTCTTGAAGAAATATCAAAGAACATAGTACGAGGCTGGAGGGGTAACCATGACTGCAAGGCAGGATAATGAAGGAAAAGAACCTAAACTGTGAGTAGCTTGGATCAGTAGCAGTCAGCTTAAACAGTAGACTGCCACACTGAAAAATGAGGTGAAAGTTGTATATATGGACAGCTGGTGATTAACGTGATCAGGTGCAGCTGTGAATAATTAACATTACAACAGAACTAATCAGGGGAAAATAAGGTGCTGTCACAATAAGGAAACACAAGATGACAGAAATAACCACAATGATGACAACTCAGGATAATAATAATAAACACAAGAATAACTTAATGGATGAGCCTGGTGTTTTATCGTGAAATGACATACAACAGAGAGCTTCTTGAGGGACATCCATCTGAACTTTATTAGGCCGAACACTCAACTATATACAGAGTGGGCCATGCCCACCTGACGTCACCCTGTGGGTGGCCACGGCATCCCAGACACCGATATCCCATACATAACATTTTCCCCCCCTTCAAAAAAATGCCAAGCACACAAACAACCCACCTTAATTTGTCTCCCGACTCACGGTCTAAAGGGAAAAATATGTACAAAAGAAACAAACTCCTATCCATTCATACAACCAAGGCTGGGGGGCTAGGTAGACTACCAGCACCCCCTACATGGCTGGGCGGGTTATTCTGCCGCCAAACACGTAAAGCAAAATAAACCTGTGTTCTTAAACCAAAATAATCCCCGAAACAGCTCCACATAGAAAGACACACAAAATTACAATACACACATAGACTACTGGTGCCCCCCCAGCACTCACCCCACAATGGGCACATCATACAATAATCAACGTTGGGTATATAAATTTACACAACTAGTCAATTAAACAGGATAGATACACCCCACCACCCCAAACTCGGGCATTAAAACCAAATTCCAGCATATGTCACTTTTTACATAATTTATCCACCTCCAATGAGCCAATAAAATTTCACATTCACAATACAGATCACTAACATTTCGCTCATGGGTATCATTAATCACCTCAAATCTCCTTATATAACACATTTTCTTCTCTACATCGTTCGGGGTTTTTTTGTTTTGTTTTTTTTTTAAGTAAAACGGGGTACCACACCAGCAGTAAACTAAACACATTCATTCACATCAGGAAACATAAAATTTCAGGTAACCCCAATATCTCTGGGTAGCCACCATCCAGAAAACTGCCTCAGAGGCCCCGGGCACCCCCACAGCATATGCGCCCCTGGCCTCCATCCACCTCCAAGGTCAAAACCCCCCTCCCTGGCGAACATGTCTTCTTGCCGCCAAAATCTTCTATACAGCCACGGAGGGCCTGGGCATCCCCACGGCATCATTAAGTCCGGCCGCTGCCGCCCCCCAGGGTCAAAACACCCTTCCCTGGCCAACATGTCTCCAACCTTCAAAACTGTTTTTTCTTCTCTGGGCCGGACCCCGCCACCGACCCGCAGGGGAACCTGACCCGGTCTCCCGTGCCCGCCACTTTGTCTCAGGACCTCCTTCCTGTGTCGTGCTGTCCTGCTGACCCGGTCCAAACTCTTACCCCAATGATGGCGTTTGGCGCTTTGCAGAACTGTGCCAATTTTTTCCGCTCCACTCTCTTGTCCTCCAGGACATGCACCATCACCCTCGCTGGGCCCGCTCTCTGACCTGGGCTCCTCACCGCTGCATCCAGTGCTCTCGGTGTTGGTGCTCTGCTGCGCTGCTACCGTGTCCTGCGACTGCTGCTCCTCCCCGGGGCCGTCAACCTGCTTGGCCCCGGGGAGGGGCCAAGCAGGCGTAGGCACCTCATCCTTAAAGGCTCCCCCGGTGTCCCAGCGTGCTGTCCAGCACCCTCATCCAGAGCAGCATAAGAACCGGCATCGGGTCCGTACCAAGGCGGCGTCACGCCGCGCCAAACGTGCTCTCCCTCTGTATGGCCTCCATTGCCGGGGCTAACTCCTGCTGCAACACCTCTCCGCCGGTGTAGGTCTCCCTTAACTCGGGCTCTCTCCATCTCCACTCCGGTTCTGGCTGCTCAAGAGGTGGGGGCAATTCCGGGTCCTGCTCATCCTCCATTCCATCTTCATCATTCGAGCTATAGTCACTCCCTGTGTCCCATTCGCTGTCTGTTTCACTCTCACAGTGATCCTCAGCCACACCCACGTCCGCAAGGCCCGTGTAAACCAGTCCTGGGCCACTGACCGTCTGTCCCCCAATTTTGAGAGTGAAATCCAGCTATCAAACAGGTCCCAGCCCATCACATTTTCACCCCGGCATGCCACCTGGAACCTGAATGCAGAAAGGGTCTTCTCACCATACTGCACCATCAGCATGATACTCCTGCCGTTACTGGAGTCCTTGTTGTCCGGCAGTTCTCCCGCATCCGGGCACTGGGGTGTGAGCCTCCAAACTCAGGTCTTGCTCACGATGGAGCGCGTGGCGGCGGTGGCTATCAGCATGGGCACCCTCACACCGTCCAGCTTCACCACCCATTGTGATCCTGACCATTCTTCGAGGCGCGCGACATTGACACTTTGTCCACTGTTGTCAGTGGCCAGGGGCTCCTCCACACACGGCCCCGCTTCAGCTTCGAGGCCCAGCTCCTCACCTTTAGCTTTGTTTCGGCGCAAAACTAGCCTGTCAGCTAGCCTGTCCATAGGCTCTGACTGAGCCATTAGCTCTCCCAAGCTAACTAGCTCCGTCGTGTCTAGCGTCACCAGCCTCTTTGCCCGCATCTCTCTGGCCCTCGTCTGCTCCGTGAAGTGCGCTTCCATGTGCCCAACGGCCTCCACGTAGCCCTAACTCGTGCCCAGCAAGTCGAGAATCCTTCGGTCCTCCATGCTGATGTTACAGGCCAGGAGGGCCCGCCACTGTCTCCTGTCAAGCCGAGGGAGACCCAGCGAGTTGACATATTCTTCAAATTCACGTCTCCACTGCAGCCACGAAATCAGTGGCTCACCCGGGTTCTCCAGAAACGGCAACAGTCGCTGATTAAGCCAGCATGCAACCATTAGTCTCCTCGTCGCCAAATGTTATATCATGAAATGACATGCAACAGAGAGCTTCTTGAGGGACATCCAACTGAACTTTATTAGGCCGAACACTCAACTACAGTATACAGGCGCATCTCAATAAATTAAAATGCCATCAAAAAGTTAATTCAATTCAGTAATTCAATTCAGAAATGATGCAGTGATCTTCCTCCTTCACCGTTCTCTGTCCCACCTGAAGAAGCCCGGGAATGCGGTGAGGATCATGTTCTTTGACTTCTCCAGTGCTTTCAACACCATCCAACCGATGATCCTGAAGGACAAGCTGCTGTGCGCAGGGGTGGACCAGCACCTTTCATCATGGATCCTGGACTACCTCACTAACCGGCCACAGTTTGTGAGAACCCGAGACTGTGTGTCTGACACGATCATCGGTAGCACGGGGGCCCCCCGGGGAACGGTTTTTGCTCCCTTCCTGTTCACCCTTTATACTGCGGACTTCTCACACAACACAACACACTGCCATCTACAGAAGTTCTCTGATGACTCTGCGATCGTCGGCCTCATCTCCAACGGAGATAAAGCTGAGTACAGAGGACTTATCCAGGACTTCGTGGACTGGTGCCATAGGAACTACGTCCAGATCAACGCGAGGAAAACTAAGGAGCTAGTGGTGGACTGCCGCAGGCAAGGACAACCCCTCACAGCACCAGTAAACATATAGGGAACAGACATCGAGATGGTGACATCCTACAAGTACCTGGGTGTTCATCTGAACAATAAACTAGACTGGTCACACAATACCGACGCACTCTACAAGAAGGGACAGCGCAGGCTGTTCCTACTGAGGAGACTTAGGTCTTTTGGTGAACAAGGGGCGCTGCTGAAGACATTCTACGACACGGTGGTGGCATCAGCCATCACTTTTGGAGTGGTCTGCTGGGGCAGTGGCATTACAGCAGCCGATAGGAAGAGACTGAACAAACTAATCAAGAAAGCTAGCTCTGTCCTGGGGCAGCGCCCTGGCCCAGTGGAGGAGATAGGAGAGAGAAGGATGGGGGCTAAACTGTCATCTCTGCTGGAGTCCGAGTCCCACCCTATGCAGGACATACTGAATGCACTGAGGAGCTCATTTAGCAGCAGACTACATCATCCTAGGTGCGCAACCGAGAGGTTTCGCAGGTCCTTCCTACCTACGGCTGTCAGACTGTATAACCTAAGCAGGGCTGCTCGCAGAGATAGCAAAAAAACGTGACGACCTAATAGTACTGAATGCAAAAGACGCAATAGACTTACACAATGGTCCCCTCCAGTATATACAACTAGGACAGTATCGGTCGCTACGGAGGGTGACAATATGTATGGGTACATATTCATACTATGTAGGATAACTAAGTAGACGGTTATGCTGTTTATTCCATCTTGCTACAATGCTCCACACTTTGTATATATATTTATATATTTATGGGTATGTATGTATATCCACTGCTCTTATTTATACCTGCCGTATCTTCTTAATTATTGTTCTGAGTGTTGCTATCCCTGTGCTGTTGCAATCCTGGAATTTCCCCATTGTGGGACTAATAAAGGCTTATCTTATCTTATCTTATATAGATTCATTACACACAGAGTGATGTAGTTCAAGTGTTTATTTCTTTTAATTTTGATGATTATGGCTTACAGCTTATGAAAACCCCAAATTCAGTTTCTCAAAAAATTAAAATATTTCATAAAATTAATTTTAAAAAATGTTTTTTTAATAGAGATGTTGGCTGACTGAAAAGAATGTCCATGTACACAGTTAATACTTGGTCGGGGTTCCTTTTGGATGAATTGCTGCATCAATGCAGCATAGCATGGAGGTGATCAGCCTGTGGTACTGCTGAGGTGTTATGAAGGTCCAGGTTGCTTTGATAGTGACCTTCAGTTCGTCTGCATTGTTGGGTCTGGTGTCTCTCATCTTCCTCTTGACAATAATCCATAGATTCTCTATGGAGTTGAAGTCAGGCTAGTTTTCTGGTCAATCAAGCACAGTGATACCATGGTCATTTAACCAGATTTTGGTACTTTTGGCAGTGTGGACAGGCACCAAGTCCTCCTGGAAAATGAAACCAGTATCTCCATAAAGCTTGTCAGCAAAGGGAAGCATAAAGTGCTCTAAAATTTTCTGGTAGATGGCTGCTCTGACTTTGGACTTGATAAAACACAGTGGACCAACAGCAGCAGATAACATGGCTCCTCAAATCATCACTGACTGTAGAAACTTCATACTGGACCTCAAGTAACTTAGATTATGTGCCTCTCCACTCTTCCTCCAGACTCTGGGACCTTGATTTCCAAATGAAATGCAAAATTTACTTTCATCTGAAAGGAGGTCATCTGCTGGTGTTGGTCCACTGTGTTTTATCAAGTCCAAAGTCAGCGCAGCTGTCTACCAGCAAATTTTAGAGCACTTCATGCTTCGCTCTGCTGACAAGCTTTATGGAGATGCTGATTCCATTTTCCAGCAGGACTTGGCACCTGCCCACACTGCCAAAAGTGCCAAAACCTGGTTTAATGACCATGGTATCACTGTGCTTTATTGGCCATAAAACTAGCCTGACTTCAACTATATTGAGAATCTATGGAGTATTGTTAAGAGGAAGATGAGAGACACCAGACCCAACAATGAAGACGAGCTGAATGTCACTATCAAAGCAACGTGGGCCTTTTTAAGACCTCAGCAGTACCACAGGCTGATCACCTCCATGCTACGCCACATTGATGCAGTAATTCATGCAAAAGGAGCCCCAAGTATTCCATTTTTTAAAATTAATTTTATGTAATATTCTAATTTTTTGAGAAACTGAATTTGAGTTTTCTTGAGCTATAAGCCATAACCATCAAAATTAAAAGAAATAAACACTTGAAATATATCTCTGTGTGTAATTAATCTATATAATATAGGAGTTTCATTTTCTGAACTGAATTACTGAATTTAATTAACTTTTCGATGACATTCTAATTTATTGAGATGCACCTGTATACAGAGTGGGCCATGCCCACCTGACGTCACCCTGTGGGTGGGCACGGCATCCCAGACACCCATATCCCATACATAACACCAGGTCCTCCGACCAAACTCAGACCCTGACAGTTTCAAGAAAGCCAAGAAAAATACAAAACAAATTTGCTTAAATAATTTTTTTTTAAAAATTAAGAAAATGTGAACAAAATATGTCACAAACATTTCTTTCGGAAATGTGTGAGCTGTTAAAATTTGGGAAAAGTGCAGTCAATGACCCCTTTAGTTATTTTGACGCTTTTGTGTCCCCTTTGGTCCTGTTCGTTGTTGGTGCTGGGGTTAGGATGTGTCATCAACGTTTCTTGGTCAGATTTTATCATGCTGAGTGAGGCTGGTGTACTCTTGTCTTGATAGCATTGCCACCAGCATAGTGATGTTTTCTTGGGGCTTTGCAAGAGCTGCATTTGATGTCTGGAGATAAAGACTCAGGGTCCTTGCAAGCATAGGCGTGTGTCTGTTCATGAGTAATTTGCCTCCTCAATGGGATCATCCACAAGCTGCTACTGCTAGCTAGCAGATAACAGAAGACAAGTGGGTTGGCCTGATTTAAGTGTTTTTATGATGCAGAAAATGGGGTTGCATACATGCCAGACATACCACAACTTAAACCAATAACTACAGTGCTCTCAGTCTTTAAATGCATTGAAAACAAATGTTGCATATCAAAATCTTCCAACTCTATTATCTTAAGGTAATATTGTAAATGTCTGTCGTCGGTGGAAGATACTGTTTGATGTATGTTTGTGGGTGTGTGGGTGTTGGGTGCTCCTGTGTGCTTAACCATTCTAACAACGTGATAAGAGACACGTCTTTTTACATAGGAAGTGGCTAATGAGACAGAAACCTGAATGTGAGCATGTTCCAGTGAAAAACCCAAGCACAGGAAATATATGATGGTATGCGCTGCATAATCTATGCGAGGTGTGAAAATGATTTGTCACACCATACATCATATGCCACCCAAAAAAGAAGACAGAAACATTAACGATGAACAGGAAAAAATACCAAGAAGCCCATGGTACGTGTGGGTGCATATAAATGGGAAAGGATTAAGCGGAAGAAGATGAATGAATGAATGTAGGGGCAGCAGATTTTATTGGTCCTGACTGAAACCAAGGAACTGTCTTCTCCCGGGTTTAAAGACGCAGCATGCAAGTTGGCTACATCCTTCTTTTAACCATTTTTCTGATTTCCTTAAAGGGATATTGTGAGATAAAATGTCGAAAGGGAGAACCAGGTATTTCATGCAAAAGATAAATGTAACTAAAGTGTGTGTGCATTTATGGCTGCAAATCTCTCATCTGTGTATTTCTAGATCTTTGTTGGAATATTACTCACTCTCACTACAGAGTTGTAGCAGGAGAAATCTTTATGATGCCGATGCCGTGTATTAAGCCTTTGAACCCTGACAAAAAGAGTGTGTGGTATAAGACTAAAGATGGAACAGGCGGAACATCGTTTAACAGTGGGCAAGCGTTCCCAACAGAAGCAAAACATTCTGGCAACTACACACATGGAACAGGGTAAATATGGAATGTGAAATGCTGCTGATAAAATTTCTATTAAGGTAGCATGAGAATATTTATTCTTTGTGACCAATAACAGTACCATCCATAATGTTTAAGACAAAGACACTCTTTTCCATAATTTAGCTTAAGTCAGGGCAAAAAGTTACATGGGGCAGGTTGTTGCATCCTCTCCTGCCCGTGTTGTGTGTGCGTGGCCTTACTAATTTAAGAGTGGGTGCATGCTGTGATGGAAATATACTCTATACTTTCCCACTGCACATGAGCCATGCATATCGATCTATCACAGGGGTGTCAAACTTATTTTAGCTTGGGGGCCACATACCGCCGGATTTAATGTCAGCCCGACCAGTAAAATAATAGCAAAACAACCTAATGGCAACTCCAGATTTCATTGTTTGTTTTTAGTACAAAGAAGTACAAGTACATTATGAAATGTTTGCATTTATTGAACCATTGATCTTTTACAAAACATGAACAACCTGAATGATGAATCTTCATAAAAGTATGAACAACCGGATTTTTTTTCTTTTCTCCTCTGTTTTGTACTGAAGCTGCTGACAAGCAATATCTTAATCATGATAAAAACAAATGCCATTTAAGGAGTCAGATATCATATTGCTGCCATCTAGTGTTTAGTCCTGGAGCTTGTTTGTATTTTGAACAGTGACCCCGGTTACATGGTCTACAATAAACCGATTACTGGGAACAAACCAATAATGAAATGAAATGAATGAATGAATCTTTATTTCGAATAGATTAAAAGTAAAGATCATAAGTTGTCAGAAATGGGCGATGGCTGAAGCCGCAGCTTATATTGCCCACCCATATTCCATCCAAGAATTCAAAAGAAAAACAAAACAAGAGCGATTACAATTCGGAACAAAGCTAAGACAAAATGTGACAAAAGAAAACTAAGCAACAACACAACACAGACTGGATATGACAATCCTTATGTGATTTTACATGTCATCTTGTATATACAGTGGGGCAAAAAAGTATTTAGTCAGCCACCAATTGTTCAAGTTCTCCCACTTAAAAGATGAGAGACGTCTCCAATTTTCATCATAGGTATACCTCAACTATTTTTTTTTTTTTTTTTTTTTGTTACTTATTTGTACCCGTAGGTAGACTTGGTTTGCAGTCTGGTGACAAGCCACCGGCTGCTGGTCGCTGCGTGCGCGAGCGCCCTAAACCTACATGTTTTTGGTGTGCGGGAGGAAACCGGACAAATCCCGGAACTATGAGAGACAAAATGAGAAAAAAAATCCAGAAAATCACATTGAAGGATTTTTAATGAATTAATTGGTAAATTCCTCAGTAAAATAAGTATTTGGTCACCTACAAACAAGCAAGATTTCTGGTCCTCCTGTAGTTTCCGTTTCTTGCGAACTCCTCTTGAGCTTGAGCTTCCCTGGGCTGGACCACATCAGTGACCCTCAGAGGAGCCCAACTCGGCTTCCAGTGTTCGTAAGTGACACGTCATGTCACCGTGCCAGCCGGTCCTGCCCCGCTCTCTTTCATTTGCGATGCTGGCGAAGCCATTGTGACCCCCTGTTTCTCAGTACCTCCCAGCCGAACTCCGGAAACAGGATGGGCCAGTCACTCAGCTCCACCCGCCATCATGGACGTCCAACCGCGCTGCTCAGTTCCCTCAGCTAGGGTAACTTGGGGTCTGGCACAGGAACCCTCCCGCAATGGCCCTGGGTGGGGTTGGTCCTGCTCGCCTCCCAGAATACTAGGCCAAGATTCGTCCCGTACAGAATCAGAATCAGAATCAGAATCAGATTTATTGCCATTGTTCATGTAGTACACAAACTAGGAATTTGTCTCGGTGCAATGCTGCAACATTAAATATGGAGTAGCACTAAAGATAAAAATAAAAAACTATGCATGCAATAAAATGTAGAATATGAGTAATACTAATCTATGCAATTTTAAATATATTAACAAGCAGCAGATACTGTGGAGTTCCACATAGTGCAGTCGGTAGTGCAAAAAGAAACAGTGATAATTGTCATGAGACCAGTTGAGCTGCTGTACATAGTGCACGAGAGTCTAATAAGTCACTTAGTGTTCAGCAGTCTGATGGCAGAGGGGAAGAAGCTGTTCATGTAGCGGGAGGTTTTAGTCTGAATGGACCGAAGTCTTCTACCTCAGGGGAGAGGGGCAAACAGTACGTGTCCAGGGTGTGAAGGGTCGGCTATGATCCGTCCTGCACGCCTCCGGGTCCTGGAGATGTACAGGTCCTGGAGGGATGGGAGCTTGCAGCCGATCACCTTCTCAGCAGCGCGCACTATGCGCTGCAGTCTTAGTCTGTCCCTGGCAGTGGCTCCTGCGTACCACACAGTTATGGAGGTGGTGTGGATGGACTTGATGATGGCCGTGTAGAACTGCACCAACATCTTGGTGGGTAACTTGAGCTTCCTCAGCTGCCGCAGGAAGAACATCCTGTGCTGGGCCTTTTTGATGAGGGAGCTGATGGTCGGCTCCCACTTGAGGTCCCTGGTGATGGTGGTGCCTAGGAAGCGGAAGGAATCCGCAGTGGTGATGGGAGAGTCTGTGAGGGTAAGGGGGGGCAGAGGGGTTGTGACTTTTCTGAAGTCCACGATCATCTCCACTGTCTTCAGAGCATTCAGCTGCAGGTTGTTGTGGCTGCACCAGGACGCCAGCTGGGCCACCTCTCTCCTGTAGACGGACTCGTCGCCGTTGGAGATGAGCCCGATGAGGGTGGTGTCATCCGCAAACTTGATCAGCTTGACAGACTGGTGGCTGGAGGTGCAGGAGTTGGAGGTGCAGGAGTTGCACATCATCATCCACCACTTGCGTCACCAGTCGGTCCCACAAACCATGGCCCGACCACTCCTCTCTGACGCCACTGGTGATGGTGAAACCCAGTCCATAAAAGAGGTCACAGCCCATCACTTTCTTGCCACTGGCAGTTACTATAAACTTCAGGTTGGCGACTGACTTGTATCGTGCCGTCAGCTCCACCGAACCCACAATGGACAGCCTATTTCCTCCATAACCACTCAATGGCATTGAATGACCTCTCACTTGATAGTACTGGAAGAAACTCCTCACAGTGGGCCGACTCAACACAGACCTCACTGCACCTGTGTCAACCAGCAACGGTAATTCCACTCCATCCAGTTTCACCATACAATATGTACGGCCATCTTTGTCTGGGGAAACGGTGTGAATAACTGTGGAAGTTGGAGCAGGGGTATGTGCTTTGTGTCACCATTCCCCTCGCTCGAATCTGTTACAGGCCCTGGCGAAGTGATACAGGAGTCTGCACTTGCCACAGCATTTACCTCTTGCCGGACACTCTCTAGCCTTATACCGGTGCTTAGTGGACCCACAACCCGAACATCTGGTTGATCCCGGGGCGGACCTCATCTTCACAGCTGTAGCACATTCCTCCTGTTCGCTATCTTTACTGTCCGGGTCCACAGCCTGCACCGCTGAATGTGAGTCAGAGCGGTGTAGCGCAGCTCTCTCACCAAAGTCACATGATAATTTGTCTGCCACTTCACATTGTTGAGTTATCGCCACAGCCACGGCTAATGTCAGTTCGCCGGAGTACATGAGAAGTCTCGACCGTGCTGACAAGCACAGTGTGTGCTTCGCCTACTGCTCGTGGACCATCTATTTCCCTAATTCACCAAACTGGCAGTCTCCAGCCAGCTGCTGCAGGTCCACAACATAATGTTGCACTGACTCGCCAACCCACTGGAGGAGCTGTCGGAACTGTATCCTCCTCATGATGACGTTTGCAGGCATGCAAAAATATCGCGCCATTAGCTCAACCATGTTGTCGAAGCTATTGCTAGCACCTAAGGTAGCAAGGATACGCTGTTCTTCCATACCTAAATTGTGGACCAAAATTGCCCGTGCCCGTATCTTCTTCAGTTCATCAAGGTTCAGTGCCACCAAATAGTTCTGAAATGCGGTGAACCACCTCGCCCAAGGGACCGGAGGCTCTCCCGGAGACTCCAAAAATGGCCGAATCAAAGACACACCAGTATCCATAGCTTTACCCTCGTCACCAAATGTTATATCCATAAAGCGTGGAACAATGATGAGGCGAGTGATGAACTACACAGGACTTTATTAGTGACTCGCAGTATATGTACAGACGCTCCCACTAGGCTGAGAGGTGGTCAAAGAGACGTCTCTTCTTCTTCTTCTTCTTCTTCTTCTTCTTCTTCTTCTTCTTCTTCTTCTTCTTCTTCTTCTTCTTCTTCTTCTTCTTCTTCTTCTTCTTCTTCTTCTTCTTCTTCTTCTTCTTCTTCTTCTTCTTCTTCTTCTTCTTCTTCTTCTCTTCGTTACTAGCGAATAGCAAACAACTGAAAGGTGCATACGGCCACCCACTGTACAAGAGTGTGTAACATTATGTCATTTGAGCCCGACCCCTAAATTCTATGACTTAATCCTGTGTTATTTAAAAAAGAGAAAAGAGCACTTCTCATGATTCTTATTGCCTCTCCATCTCCATCCATCTCCATCTGTTCCCAAAATCCCTGTTAAATCCCATTCCCTACCGGCCTCTCAAACTCATTTTTCATTATCTGTCTTTCATTTCCATACTTGTGACAGTGTAATAAGATGTGCTTGACATTTTCTTTTACTCCACATTCTCTACATTTGTCACTTTTCCCCATTGTGAATAAAGTACCGTTTAAACCTATATGATCCAGTCTGAGTCTTGCCATAATGATGTCTTCCCTCCTTTTGGTTGTTATGTAATTCTTTATTGCAATAGATTTTTGTATTTTGTAATATGATCTACCTTTATGATCTTCATCCCATCTTTTTTGCCAAAGCTCAGTTCCTTTTTTCTTGATTACTGCTTTCCCTTCACCTTTTCCAAGAGACAATGGTATAGTTATTTATTTCCCAAGAGCACTTTTTGCTAATTTGTCTGCACAGTCATTCCCTTTCAACCCTTCATGTGCAGGAACCCAACAAAACTGAACATCTCCACCACCCCTGTGTACCCTAAATAAATTGTGATATAGCTCAATCACCAAGTCTTCCCTTGTAGATTTTAGTGTCTGTATGGTTTTTAAAGCTGCAAGTGAATCCGTGCACACCACCACCTGGTCTGGTCTGACCTCCTCCACCCACTGCAAAGCAATAATTATTGCCACCATCTCTGCTGTAAACACGGATGTATTGTTGGAGAGTCTTTTTTGCGATGGTCACTTTAAACTCTGGAATGTGTACTCCAACTCCAACAGAGCCGTCTTTGTTCTTTGAACCGTCAGTACAGAGCTGTAAGAAGCTATAGTAATTGTTCCTGAAGTAAATGCTTTAACACCAACTTTACTCATATGCCAATCCTTTTTCTTCATTAGCAGACTAGCGTCTACTTCTATTCCCGGAAACAGCCAACGGGGAACATTACTCTCTGGATTGGTGTTAGCTACTGTATATCAATAGTGTGTAGTCCATACATTCTGGCTTTTCTTTCAGTTGTCCACCCAAACCCATGTCCCTGGAAGTTAGAATCTTCCCAGCAGTCTTGTCGTGTTGTTTTTGAAATATTCGTTTCCTCAGTTCCTTTCAGCTTGGCCCAGTATGATTATGTGAGTTTATCTCTTTTCAAATCCATTGGCAATTCTCCTGCTTCTATTAAAACTGCATTGTTTGGTGTTGTTTAGATGGCTCCAATGCACAGGCGAAGTGCTCTATGCTGCATTCTGTCTACTTTTTCCAGAGTCGGCTTTGCCGCTGCTCCATAAATCATGCATCCATAGTCTATTGTCAATCACATTAGTACTCTGTAAATGTCAATTAATGCCTGTTTATCTGCACCCCATTTGTGTCCAGCTACAGCTTTTATGAGATTAATGACTTTTTTGCACTTTGTCTCCAGATTTTCAACATGGACTCTCCATATGTATGCACTATCAAACCACAATCCTAGATATTTGAACTCACTGACTTTCTCTATTGGTTGATTATATAATGTTAATGGTTCTGTACCAGTTCTGCGTTTTTTTTGTGAAAGTCATATAGCAGGTTTTACTGTTTGAAAATTTAAATCCCCAATCATATGACCACTTTTCCACTTTCTCCATTGCTTTCCTGATGTTTTTGAACACAAATTTCTCATTTCTTCCCCTTGTCCATATGGCTCCATCATCTGCATATAGTGCTGTTTTGATGGATCCCTCTTGATCCTCAAACATCTCATTAATAATTATATTGAATAAAACGGGGCCTATCACACTCCCCTGAGGATCACCATTTTCTATTTCAAAGTCATTAGAAACTTCTGATGCTACTTTAACCCTAATTGTCCTGTGTGTTAAAAAATCCATTTTCCAATTATACATCTTACCACGAATTCCCATTTTATTCAATTTGATAAGAAGTCCATCCCTCCACAGTGAGTCATAAGCCTTTTCAATATCCAGATAAACTATAACCATTACTTCTTTCATTTTGAGAGTCTTTTCAATATCATTATTTACCCTAACCAGAGCATCCACTGTGGATCTTCCTCTTCTAAAACCATTCTGATAGTTGTTTATTAATCATTTTTGCTCTAGTACATATGAGAGTCTGTAAACTAACACTTTCTCTATCCATTTCCCTCAGTGTGACGTTAATGATATTGGCCTGTAGTTGCCTGGGTGAGCTGGATCTTTCCCTGGCTTATTAAATGGTGAAATTACAACCTTTTTTCCACCCACTTGGGATAACTGCCTTCTTCCATATTCTGTTAAACAATTTCAGCACCAGTTGCATTGATTGCATAGGCAACTGCCAGAGCATAGCATAGCTTAACTGATCATATCCTGGAGCTGTGTATCCACTATCTTGCAAAGCTCTCTTAAGCTCTGACATTGTGAGCTCGACGTCTAAAGTGGTCATGTCTTCTTTCACTTCATTTTTTTAAGTTTGCATTTTCTCTGAGCTTGCTGTCTATGACTCTCACCAAGATGGTCTCCTCTATGCACTGCTGCAAATGCTCTACCAAGGACTTCTGCCTTTTCTTTGTCTGATACAGCCATCTTGTCCGCATCCACTAGAGCTGGAATTTTAACTGATACCCTTTTCCCACTCATTTTTTTAAACATGCCCCAGACATCACCTAGTTCTGTTTTCCTACCAAGGATGGAACAAAATTCTCTCCATGTTGACCTTTTCCTGTTTTTAATAATCCTTTGAGCTACTGCCCTTTTCTTTTTGTACTCTATTAAGATTTCACTATTCATGTTCTTCCTCAGCTCTCAGAATGCCTTGTTTCGCTCTTTTACCGCAATAGTACATTCGTCATTCCACCAAGGTACAACCTTCTTCCTATCCTGTGTTGTTTTCTTAGGTATACTTGCTATTGCAGCATTCAGAATATGATTGGTTACCTGACTTGAACACTCTTCTATGCCACTTTCTAATGTTACCAAATGACATGATTGAACACAGTATTGCCTAAATTTTCCCCAATTTCCCTTGTCAAAACACCATCTTGTAAAACATCTTCCCTCTTATATACATACTTCAGTTTTAATGACTGTAAGTACTGGGAAGTGATCACTTCCTATAGTTGTCCTGTTCATAACCGTCCATTCACAGGCACTCACTAAAGAATCAAATAAAAGTGTCAGGTCAATACATGATAATGTGCCCCTATGCACATCCACCCTGGTACCTTCACCACTGTTTAGACAAATTAACAAGTTTTCATCTAACATCTCTTCCACAACATTCCCATTGTTATCTGTATGTGTGCATCCCCACAAGCTATTGTGGGCATTAAAGTCTCCACACCATACCGCTTTCATATGCCCTTCCCCTGCCATAACACTGAAAATATCTGCTGTTAACCTCCTTCATGGGTTGTAATAATTAATCAGTTTAATATTTCCTTGTCCATTTGGCCTACATATTTTAATAATATTACACTCTATATCCTCAGGGGAGGGAATCACCTTATACGCCAGGCCATCTTTAATGAAAATGGCACATCCTCCTCCATTTACAGTGTTAATTCTATCCTGTCTGATTGAACTGTATCCTGGACAACAAAATCTAAGTGAAGTTGAAGCCATGTCTCCTGTACACACACTACCTGTGGAACAACTTCTCGTTCTTAAAAGGAACTCTGATTATATTGGCATGTTAGCTCTATATGCTTTATTTTTATGTTAGTAACATAACTATAATTTAATTTTTTTGAAAATAATTCCCAGTTTTATCTATTTTTAAAAAACTTTATTACGATTTTTGTTTACGTCGCAATGCATTCTGGGTAGTGACGTAGAATGGTTGCAGCCGTTTTTTCTGTCTTATACAAGCCAAGAAGCGAAGCTATTAACTACTGCCATTTGTCAGTGAAAATGCCACATTGCGCGGCTTTTGGATGTAATTTTCAATCAAAGGGAAATAAAGAGAGCGGGGTAAGCCTCCATAGCTTTCCTAAAGAGGGAAAGTTGAGGAAAAAGTGGAGCGGCAGCGGCTCAGCAGGTCATCTAATAACCCCATGGTTGGCGGTTCGCATCACGCTCTCCCCAGATATCCTGCCGTTGTGTCCCTGGGCAAGATGCTTCACCCGCATTGCCTCCAGTGCCCATAACACTGGGTATGAATGTGTAAAAATGTTTAAATGCTCGGTGGTGGCCGGAGAGGCTGTTGGCGTGGATTGGCAGCCACATTTCCCTCACTCTGTCTGTGATAATGCGCTATAGCGCATGCCTGATAAAACTGACATATGTATTAATCACGCTGTGATAATAGCACAGTATCGCTCAAAGCGCGTGCATGAGACATGTCTGTGATCGCACGCTTGTGTTGACCGTTCCTGCCTTTCGTCTCCTAACCGTGGTTTTGGGATGCAGGGGAGATGTATCTTCCTCCGCGCTCAATTCCCGAGTAAACCTCACTCTTGTGGTACACAGAAGCACAGGCCGTTTTGCTGAAGCGTTGGGGCTTTATTTATATACCGCACTGTTGTCAGCAACAAATTCTACCTGCTCCGGTCGCCTCACTCTTTCTACTTTTCCGCACCAAATCACACACCGTTCGCTCACCAGGTTATTCCACACACACCGGGGGGGGGGGGGGTCGCGGCGCGCCTCGGCTGCGCAAACGCTGCCACTCACTCAAGTCCACGCACCGAGCTGCCCCATCCAAACACAAGCACCAGACACATCCCACAACACTTGATAGAGCTGACATATGTATTAATCATGCTATGATATCGCTCAAAGCGCACGCTTGGCTTGACATGTCGAAGATCTGGCTGGCAACAGTCAGGAAAAAAAAAAAATAGTGGATCCACTGTGGAGCGCTGCTTATGGACGTTCAACCCGCAGTCTGAGAAAGCAAAAGAGAAATTGCTTTATGTTGCTCAGAGTCCATGTTTATCTGTTCAGTGCCCATCATGCTTGTAGACAATTTTTGGTGTTTGAGCATTCTATTGTAAGTAAATCAACAATATATAAGTTTCACCTTAAAATAATGCTTCCTCGAGCGCACGCTTGAGACACTCAAAGCGGAGAGACACTCGCGGAGCGGAGTGAAACTTATATATTGTTGATTTACTCACAATAGAATGCTCAAACACAAAAAATTGTCTACAAGCATGATGGGCACTGAAGTAATAAACATGGACTCTGAGCAACATAAAGCAATTTCTCTGTTGCTTTCTCAGACTGCGGGTTGAACGTCCATAAGCAGCGCTCCACAGTCGATCCAGACTTTTTTTTTTTTTTCTGACTGTTGCCAGCCAGATCTTCGACATGTCAAGCCAAGCGTGCGCTTTGAGCGATATCATAGCATGATTAATACATATGTCAGCTCTATCAAGTGTTGTGGGATGTGTCTGGTGCGTGTGTTTGGATGGGGCAGCTGGGTGCGTGGACTTGAGTGAGTGGCAGCGTTTGCGCAGCAGAGGCGCCCCCCCCCCCACTCCCGAAAGGTGTGTGTGATTTGGTGCGGATAAGTAGAAAGAGCGAGGCGACCGGAGCAGGTAGAATTTGTTGCTGACAACAGTGCGGTATATAAATAAAGCCCCAACGCTTCAGCAAAACGGCCTGTGCTTCCGTGTACCACAAGAGTGAGGTTTACTCGGGAATTGAGCGCGGAGGAAGATACATCTCCCCTGCGTCCCAAAACCACGGTTAGGAGACGAAAGGCAGGAACAGTCATCACAAGCGTGCGATCACAGACATGTCTCATGCGCGCGCTTTGAGCTATATTGTGCTATTATCACAGCGTGATTAATACATATGTCAGTTTTATCAGGCATGCGCTATAGCGCGTGATCACAGACAGAGTGAGGGAAATGTGGCTGCCAATCCACGCCAACAGCCTCTCCGGCCACCACCAAGCATTTAAACATTTTTACACATTCATACCCAGTGTTATGGGCACTGGAGGCAATGCGGGTGAAGTGTCTTGCCCAGGGACACAACGGCAGGATATCTGGGGAGAGCGTGATGCGAACCGCCAACCATCGGGTTATGAGACGACCTGCTCTACCTGCTGAGCCGCTGCCGCCCCACTTTTTTCTCAACTTTCCCTCTTTAGGAAAGCTATGGAGGCTTACCCTGCTCTCTTTATTTCCCTTTGATTGGAAATTAAATCCAAAAGCCGCGCAATGTGGCATTTTCACTGACAAATGGCAGTAGTTCGTAGCTTCGCCTCTTGGCTTGTATAAGACAGAAAAAACGGCTGCAACCATTTACGTCACTACCCAGAATGCATTGCAACGTAAACAAAAATGGCGATTTACATCGTAATAAAGTTTTTTAAAAATAGATAAAACTGGGAATTATTTTCAAAAAAATTATATTATAGTTATGTTACTAACATAAAAATAAAGCATATAGAGCTAACATGCCAATATAATCGGAGTTCCTTTTAAAGATACTTCTTGAATTCTTGTCCATTTGCTATAAGACTCCTTGCATTCCACTGTAGTGTGTGTAGTATCATAATTAAGGTCTTGTTTCAGCACGTGCAGTCTCCCCAGTTTCAGCTTTCAATAAAGCATGAATCTGGTTGGCTGTGATATCTTTAACATCTAGGAAGCTTACTGCTTCTTCTTTTTTATGGTGTGGCAGATAAAAGCTATAAAGTTTGTCCTCTTAACTATCAATGTGTCATCATCCATTATGCATTTGTGAACACAAACATTCCTTGCAACGGTATGATCTTGTGCTTGTGTGGGATTTGTTGATTGCTGGGCTTCCATTTGAACTGAACTTTGAGGAAGGCCTGTTGTGCTTAAGATTATTCCTGCCTCTCTAACTGTCTTTAGAGCTTCCGCATATGAGATTTTCTTAGTTATTCTGATTTCCTGGGCTTGTCTAGCTTCCCTCTACACAACACATCCTCCATATGCAGCACTGTGCTCACCCCCGCAGTTGCAACACTTTACTTTGACGTCCTTGTCTCATTTACCTTATTCGTGCTCCCCTCCATATCTAGCACATCTTCATTTTCTCTTACATTGGTGAGCAGCCAGTTTAGAAAGCTTGGGATCAGTCCGCCAAGGTCTCCGCCTTTGACTGCCACCTAATCCACATAGCACCGGACCTCCATGATCCCTCCTGCAGGTCCCTCCTGCAGTGTTGGACTCCGCCAGGGCTGCCCTTTGTCACCGGTCCTGTTCATAATTTTTATGGACAGGATTTCTAGGCGCAGCCAGGGAATGGAGGGTGTCATGCTTGGTGACCACAGGATCTCATCTCTGTTGTTTGCAGATGATGTTGTCCTGTTGGCTTCATCCAGCAATGACCTACAGCTCTTGCTGGGACGGTTTGCCGCTGAGTGTGAAGCGGCTGGGATGAGAATCAGCACCTCCAAGTCCGAGTCCATGGTCCTCAGCCGGAAAAAGGTGGATTGTCCTCTCCGGGTTGGGGACAGGCTCCTGCCCCAAGTGGAGGAGTTTAAGTATCTTGGGGTCTTGTTCACGAGTGAGGGGAAAATGGAGCGAGAGATCGACAGACGGATTGGAGCAGCATCTGCAGTGATGCGGACGTTGTACCGGTCTGTTGTGGTGAAGAGGGAGCTTAGTTCTAAGGCAAAGCTGTCGATTTACCAGTCAATCTACGTTCCTACTCTCACCTATGGTCACGAGCTTTGGGTAATGACTGAAAGAACGAGATCGCGGATACAAGCGGCTGAAATGAGCTTTCTCCGTAGGATTGCTGGACTCACCCTCAGAGATAGGGTGAGGAGCTCAGTCATCCGGGAGAGGCTCAGAGTAGAACCGCTGCTCCTCCACATTGAAAGGAGTCAGTTGAGGTGGTATGGGCATCTGATTAGGATGCCTCCTGGACGCCTCCCACTTGAGGTGTTTCAGGCACGTCCCACTGGGAGGAGACCCCGGGGCAGACCCAGGACTCGGTGGAGAGACTATGTCTCCCAGCTAGTCTGGGAACGCCTTGGTATCCCCTCTGAAGAGCTGGAGCAGGTGGCTGGGGAGAGGGAAGTCTGGGCTTCTCTGCTTGAACTGCTGCCTCCGCGACCCGGACCTCCGGAAAAGCGGTAGAAGATGGATGGATGGATGGATGGATGGATTGGTGAGCAGTGTAACCCATCCTTTGACATTTGTAGCACCTGAGTAGCTTTGGGATGTATTCTCTGACACTGTAATACATTTATCCTATTTGAACAGATTTAGGGAGTGTTTCCTCAAACTGGATCATTACAGTGTGTCCTTCAGTGAACCTTCTCTTTTACTCTTTAGTCTTTTCATATCCTTCAACTTTCCTCCTTGGATCTTGTTTTTCACTTCTTCCATAGACATGCTCAAAGGGACACCTGATATAACTCCCCTCAAGTTAGCTGTTGCGCCAGGAACATGCGCCTTCATTTGTTCTCCGTTTAGACATGTCATTGCCAGTATTTTCTGTTGCTGTTGTTTACTTCGTCGGCCTCCGTCGGTCTATGATGACCATGGAAGAGAATCCTAAACGTCTACTCTGCTGGAACAGCGCCGCCTGTGGCTGAACAGGCCGATGCACACCGGTGTTCTACCTTCCAGCGTTGGGCGTTGGTAGGATTCAAGCCTGGGCAGGAAGATATGGAGGACAAGATGTTACCCATGCAACATGTCCCCCCTCTCCACCTCACTGATGAATCCAAAGGAATAGCAGGGCTGCTATAGTTTGGCACCAGTGCCGTCGCAGGAGCTGCCAGAACGATGTTGAGCACAACAGAGAACTGCCTTAGGGGCTCCGACTCCGGATTTTTCCTCAGGGTTGACTCCCGAAGCCTTTCCCGTGACCGGGTGTGCCGCAAGGCAGCGGAGGTTTGAAATCAGGGTTTACCTTCCCCTAAATGGGCTACCTTCCCAGGTTGACGAGCCACCATCTACCCGAAGCATCTGGTTTTAAGGCGCCAGAGATCCGCCCTCACCCCTTCTCCTATTAGTAAAAGCAGTTCCGCCAGGCTTAGAGGCTAAACCACACGGGCAGGCTAGGAGTTGGACTTAGTTGTCAGAGGCTTTTCGAGACACACGCCGTAAGGAGCATTTTATGAGCACTGGGAGCTTAACCCCAGTGCCGCTCCTGGCTATGACAACCTTGGAACCTTGGAACCTTGTTGTTTACTTGTTGCATGAATTAACAGCCGGTTATTATTCAAGAACTTTGCAAACTTAATTCTCCCAATTTCTTTCTCAATTGCTTTTGTTAGCTTAACCAGGTGATAGTGCCCCCCACCCTGACTGAACTCAATGACAACCTTCCAGTCATTCCCTACATCCTCAAACTGCCATCCATTTTGGCTAGTTCGTGTTTTCTTCGCATTGTTACTTCCTCCCGCATCACTCTCATCTGACCTGCTTCTAGGTCTTGTTGCCCCCCTAGCTGCTCTTTTCTGCCCCCAAGACCTGAGTAGTGTCCAGCCTACCTCATCTTTATCATACCTGTCAGAGCTAGATGCCATAATGTTACAGACAGCGTACAGTTTTTGTTATCCTCCACAAACAAATCACTCCTACCGCCAGCTGAACATAGACATAAATGCCATCCCAACCTTTTCTCTTCTTCTTCTTCTTCTTCTTCTTCTTCTTCTTCTAACAGTCCAACTCTTCCTCACGGCCCTCTTATACTCCGGGTGACATCACCACCCGTGTCACACCATAATATGTCCTAATACCAACATAACAAAACTGTTACTATTTTTTATTTATTATTTTACTTCATGCAGCCTTGCATCTGGTGGCATATATAAACATTAGATCTGTGACATTCATACAAGTGAAAACATACCTGGTGCTATTGTGTCTGTCTTGTTTCTGTACCACTGATCACACCAACAGTCCTTTTTAGTTTTCAGTGCATGATCTATGCATTGCTGTTGAAGCCAGCACAGATTAACTTTAGGCTTTAACAGATTAACTTTAACAGATTAACTTTAGGCTACATACCGCAGGCTGTAGCCTGCGGTACATAGCTTCACTTCCGCCCTTCAAAGACAGCAGACGCTTCTCTTCCTGCTCCCGCTCCCTGTCTCTCCCTCCCTAACTGACTGGATCCCAGCTTGCTATTGTCTGTGTCTGCGTGTCTCTCTACTGCTGATTCATCTAACGAAATTATGGATTTAATAAGCTGGGCTTTGAACGCAATCGACACTGTTTTTTCAATGAGGAAATCAGGCCCGGGGGAGCCTATCTGTCCTGCAGGGACTGCTGCTGCGGGTTATATTAAGGACACAAGCAATTGGAAACTCTTGTGCCTGTGTGATCTTTCTATTGAAGATATTGAAGATTTATATCTTTTCGGAGCAATGGTCATCGGAATTCTACTGATTGGCTTTGGGATTGTTCTGGTGCACCGTAAATTGAAGAAGATGGACAGAGCTTATCAAAAAGCGGACCCGGCGAAGCTCTCTCATCAATTTGACCAACCGGGCAGGACTCTGACAGCGGCCAATGGAGAACTGTACAGGAAAATGGATTACATCACGATCACGCTGAGAGCTGTTCACGAATCGATTTCAAAGCCTGGCCATGATGGATCTGGAGCACTGAATCCGTAAGAGAATGGAAAGTTTTTTCTCTGAAGTCAGTGCTATTCGACCTGTTTTTCGGCACCCTCAGCACTCAGTCCTCCTGATAATCAACAGTATAATTGTTTTCATAACATTGGCGGGCAGTATCTGACTCTCAAGGACAGCTGTCTGGCTCAGACTATTCCATCTGCCGTGCTCAAGGACACGTGCCTTTGCTTCAGACTCTAGTCATAACATCTGCTGAGGAAGAGACTATTGCTGTCCACCTAACTGATTTGCCACTGATTGCATCCAACACACACACACTGACCCATTTATACTGATGAAGACATATTCACTCACTGCTCTCTCTGTGTCATTGTGTGGATTCTATTGTCTGCTAATTGTGCATTGAGAGTTTTTTCTTGTAATCACAATATCGGTCATATATATGAACTTTATTCTGATCAACAATGCTTTTTTCTCTCTCCTATTGTGTCCCCTCCCTCCCCCCCCCCCTGCCTTCTATTCCCCTCCTGCTGACAGGCGCCTCCATGGCTTGCCGCGTCATTGGGAATGTCATCTATGACGTTTTCAGTGACAAGTCAAATTCCTCGTATATTTACCTGTTTATTTACTTGTAAATGTGCTTGGCAATAAACTTATTCTGATTCTGATTCTGATTCTTTTTAAACGGCTGTAATTAAACCCTTACTCAAAAAGCCAACGCTAGATCCAGGAGCTTTAGTTAACTATAGACCAATCTCTAATCTCCCTTTCATTTCAAAAATCTTAGAAAGAGTTGTTGCTACGCAATTATTTGACCACCTGCAGGGAAATGGTTTACTTGAAGAGTTTCAATCTGGGTTTAAAATCCATCATAGTACTGAAACAGCCTTAGCGAAGGTCACGAACGACCTCCTCATCGCATCTGATAATGGACTGGTTTCTGTACTTGTCCTTTTAGACCTTAGTGAAGCTTTTGATACTATCGATCATAACATTCTACTTGATAGATTAGAACACTATGTTGGACTTAATGGAACTTCGTTGCAGTGGTTTAGATCTTATTTATCTGATAAGTTCCAGTTTGTTCATGTAAATGATGAGTTTTCTTTCAACTCAAAGCTTAGTCATGGGGTTCCACAGGGATCTGTGCTAGGCCCTACTCTTTTTAGTTTATATATGCTTCCGTTAGACAACATTATTAGAAAGCATTGTATACATTTTCATTGTTATGCAGATGGCACACAATTATACCTGCCAATGAAGCCAGATGATAGTAATCAATTAGCCAAGTTAGAAGCCTGTCTTAAGGAAATCAAAGCTTGGATGGCTTGTAATTTCCTGCTATTAAATTCAGATAAGACTGAAGTCATTCTTGTTGGTCCAAAAAACCTTAGAAATACCTTTCCAAATCAAACTTTTAGTTTGGATGTGGTTACTCTTTCTCTTAATAGCTCTGTGAGGAACCTTGGAGTTATTTTTGATCAAGATCTGTCTTTTAATTCACATATTAAATTTGTTTCTAAGACTGCCTTCTATCATTTGCATAATATTGCCAAGATTAGGAGCATCTTGTCTCAGAGTGATGCTGAGAAACTGATCCACGCTTTTGTTAGCTCTAGATCAGATTATTGTAACTCTTTATTATCAGGTTGTCCTAAAACATCTTTAAAAAGTCTTCAGCTGATCCAAAATGCTGCAGCAAGAGTTTTAACAGGTACTAGAAAGAGAGATCATATCTCTCCGGTTCTGGCCTCCCTTCATTGGCTTTCCATAGAGTTTAGAATTAAGTTTAAAATCCTTCTTCTTACTTACAAAGCTCTAAACAATCAGGCTCCTTTTTATTTAAAAGATCTGATACTACCATATTATCCTAACAGAGCACTACGCTCCCAAAATGCAGGATTACTTGTAATACCTAGAATCTCCAAAAGTACAATGTGTCACGCCGCGCCGCTCATCAGCGGCGCCAGCTGCATGCACACCTGCACATCATCAGCGGCGAGGGATTTAAGCCGCCTCGCCCTGGGCTTCGGCCTGAAGCCGTCAGACTTCACTCGCTGGATTGCTGTGAGTTCCCTCTTACACTTCAGCAAGCATCGCGGTAAGAAGCCCTTACCTGTTTTCTCTCCAAGTCTGCTCCCCTGTGCACAGGTGGATTTCCCGGCGGCGGACCATCCCTCTCCGTCTCCTTTCCCTCGCTGCTGCACCGGGCTCTCCAGGTTGCTGTCTACCGGACCTCGTCCTTGCTGTGCCAGCCACCTGCCCATTCCAAGTAAGCTCCTCTCTAACTTGTACATCTCCTGTGTTGGTGTGTGCCCGTCACCCTTCTCCCTGTGCTTTTCCCATAGGGTTGTCCGGCTGTACGGTCTCCTGCCTCTGTGCCCGAAGCAGACGCCACCACCAACACATTTACATCTCGCAGACACACATTCATACACCCCTGTTGTTAATAAAGCTATTTGAGCTACTCTGAGCCTGCGTGTGTGTCTCCTGAGCCGTGCATTATGTCAGTACGGCTTCAGCAGAGCGGATCGGCAGACGGCGGGCTCACACGCCGACTTTCCACTCTTGAGGCTCGAGTGGACCAAATAGCTTACCAGCAACAGGTGATTCTCAACCAGTTGATTAGTATTACTAACTGATTGGACCGCTTGGACCCCCAACAGCCGTTCCCCCCGGCTCGTCAGGGTGGCGCGGCTCCAGCGGCCGTCCAGCAGGCTCCGGGAGCACCGACTCGGCTCACGCCCATTCCGACCCCCGCCCGCTTTATGAACTGCATTATGCAGTTCCCCCGCGCTCGGCGGAGCGCGGGGGTTCATAATGCAGTGTGAGTCCGTGTTTCACCGTGTGCCCGGAGACTTTCCTTCAGATCATAGCCGAATTGGTTATACTGGGAATCTCCTAGAGGGGCGAGCACTAACCTGGACTTACGCCGTAATGGCGAGGCCCAGTTATGCCACCCTCACTTATGACCAATTCGTGAGACGATTCCTGGAGGTTTTTGATCATTCTCGTACCGAGACAGTCCAGGTCGATCGGCTTCTCAGCCTCCAGCAGGGGAGCCAGTCGGCGGCGGACTATGCGATCGACTTCCGGGTAGCGGCGGAGGAATTGGGCTGGGATGAACGCTCATTCTGCGGCCTTTTCCTCCGCAGTCTCAACGATGATCTGAAGGATGAACTGGCTGGGCGGGACATCCCGGAGACTCTAGCGGAGCTAACATCTCTAGCTATCAGTTTGGATAACAGGCTGCGCGAGCGCTCCTCGGGGCGGAAGTCGTCTTCTTCTCGCCCTCGTGGAGTCTCGTCGCGCCTGTTCCATGCTCGCCCCCTGGCGACGCCGCCACCATCGCGCCCCGAGGAGTCGGAGCCGATGGTGACGGGCTGGACAAAGCTTCCCCCTGTGGAGAGACAACGCCGCCGTGAGTTGAATCTCTGCATGTATTGCGGGGACAGTCAACACACGGTGGAGCTTTGTCCACAGAAGCCAAACGGCAGGGTCCGCGAGTCACTGTAGGGGGCCTCGCGGACATCAATCAGTTAAGTCCCCTCACCCAATTGAAGCTGCCCGTCCGATTTTGCCACAACTCCACTGGGCATCTCACTCACGCACTGGTGGATTCGGGCGCGGAAGGCAGTTTTATTTCACAAAGCCTGGCAACCCGACTGGGCATTCGCTGCCAGGCACTAAGAACTCCTCTCTCCCTGGTCAACCTCTCCCGTGTCTCCCTGGGGAGAGTAACACATCAGACCGTCCCCGTGCCTGTTATCATCTCTGGGAACCACCGGGAGGAGATAACTTTCTATGTCCTTCCCAACTCTGTGTCGCCTGTCATCCTGGGGTACCCCTGGCTACGCCTCCACAACCCCGTCTTGGATTGGAAGTCCGCCAGGGTGTCGGCATGGAGCACTTTTTGTATGAGCACCTGTTTACAGTCCGCTGCCTGTTCTCCGTCCTCTTCCCCAACACCTACGGACGCTGCGCCCCCTGACCTATCCCTGGTGCCATCGGAATTTCACGACCTGGGTATGGTATTCAGCAAGTCCAAGGCGATGTCTCTTCCTCCACACAGACCCTACGACTGCGCAATAAACATCCGCCAGGGGGCACCCTTACCCTCTGGGCGACTCTACAGTCTGTCGGCGCCGGAGAAGGAGACCATGAACGCCTATCTCAAGGAGTCGCTGAGTGCTGGGATTATCCGTCCCTCGTCATCACCATTGTGGGCAGGATTCTTCTTCGTGGGCAAGAAGGACGGTTCCCTCCGTCCTTGCATCGACTACCGCGCCCTAAATGACATTACGGAGAAGGATCGCTACACCCTGCCCTTCATGGACACTGCCTTCCACTCCCTCCAGGGGGCGACTTGGTTCACCAAGCTGGATCTACGCAGCGCATACCACCTCGTCCGGATCCGGGAGGGAGATGAGTGGAAGACAGCCTTCCGTACCCCGAACGGCCACTTCGAGTACCTGGTGATGCCGTTCGGGTTGACCAACGCTCCAGCCGTCTTTCAGCGCCTCATTAATGACGTCCTCCGGGATTTCATTGGCCTTTTTGTGTTCGTCTACCTGGATGACATCCTCATCTTCTCCAAATCCAGGGACGAGCACCGGGTCCATGTGAGGCGGGTCCTCCAAAGACTGCTGGAGAACCGGTTGTATGTGAAGGCCGAAAAAGGCGAATTCTACGCTAAGACAACATCCTTCCTCGGGTTCATCATCTCCCACGACCAGGTGCTTCCGGACCCAGTGAAGGTGAAGGCGGTGGTGGAATGGCCCACACCTGCATCAAGAAAACAGGTGCAGCAATTCATCGGGTTTGCAAATTTCTACCGCCGCTTCATCCCTAATTTTGGCACCGTCGTCGGCCCGATGACCCGCCTCACGTCCCCTAAGGTCCCGTTTCGGTGGACCGAAGAGGCCGCGGCTGCTTTTCAGGCGCTGAAGGCGAAGTTCTCCTCCTCCCGGGTCCTTAGCCAAGTCAACCCAGCGCTGCAGTGCATCGTGGAAGTGGACGCTTCGGACACAGGAGTGGGGGTGGTTCTATCCCAGCGGTCGCCAGATGATGGAGTCAAACGGCCCTGCGCCTTCTTCTCTCGGCGCTTGTCCCCGGCGGAACGGAATTACGACGTGGGAGACAGAGAGCTCCTCGCCATCAAGCTCGCGCTGCAGGAGTGGCGTCACTGGCTAGAGGGGGCGGACCTGCCGTTCGTGGTCCTGACGGACCACAAGAACTTGGAGTACCTGAGATCTGCCAAGCGTCTGAACGCCCGCCAGGCGCGCTGGTCCTTGTTCTTTGCCAGGTTCCGCTTCAACATCACCTTCAGGCCTGGCTCCAAGAACGGCCTGCCCGACGCCCTCTCTAGGCAATTTGCCCCTGAGGAGTCGGAGGACACGGTCCACACCATCCTACCCAGGTCGTGCGTCGTGGGAGCCGTCACCTGGGACATAGAAAGCAAGATCCGGAAGGCGCAGGAAGTGGAACCTGACCCTGGCGGCGGACCAGAGGGGAGGCTGTTCGTGCCATCCACGGTTCGGGGGGAGGTCATCCACTGGTTGCATACGTCCAAGCTCACCTGCCACCCTGGTTCCTCCCGGATGATCGACCTCCTCCAACGGTCCTTCTGGTGGCCAGGCCTGCGGAGGGACACTGCCCGCTACGCCCGGGCCTGCCCAGTGTGTGCCACCAGCAAATCAGGTAATGCCCCTCCAGTGGGTTTGCTCCAGCCTCTGCCCGTCCCTGGCAGGCCCTGGTCGCATATCGCCCTGGATTTCGTCACCGGACTCTCAGTCTCAAACACCTTCGACACCGTCCTGACCATCGTGGACCGCTTCTCCAAGGTGGCACACTTCATCCCCCTACGAGGTCTTCCAACCGCCCTGGAGACGGCGGACCTCCTAATCCAGCACGTGGTCAGGCTGCAGGGGATTCCGGTGGACGTGGTCTCGGACCGGGGGCCCCAATTTTCCTCAGGGGTTTGGAGGTCATTCTGCAACGCCCTGGGAGCCAAGGTGAGCCTCTCCTCCGGCCATCACCCCCAAACCAACGGGCAGTGTGAGCGGACCAACCAGGAGCTGGAGGCTGCGTTCCGCTGCGTCACGGCATCCAAACCTATGTCCTGGAGTAACCACCTCGCCTGGGTTGAATACGCCCACAACACCGCTCGCTCTTCTGCTACAGGGATGTCCCCCTTTAAGGCGTCCCTGGGCTACGACCCCCCGCTGTTCCCAGCGCAGGAGAGTGAGGTAACTGTCCCCTCAGTTCGGGCGCATCTCAGGCAGTTCCGCTCCATCTGGGCGTCAGCGCGCAGTGCGCTTTTACGCACGGCGGAGCGCAACAGAGCCGTGGCGGACCGGCACAGAAGACCTGCCCCAGCGTACCGAGTTGGACAGCGTGTCTATGTGTCAACCCAGGACGTAATTTTAAAGGGCGAGAGGAGGAAGCTGGCACAGCGTTTTATGGGCCCATACCCCATCACCAGGATTATCAACCCGGTGGCTGTGTGTGTAGCTATTCCCCCCTCCCTCCGCATCCATCCCACCTTCCACGTATCCAAGGTGAAGCTGGCAGTCTCCGACCCCCTTTGCCCTCCTCCTGCTGCGCAACCCGCACCCCGGATGATTGATGGCCATCCGGCCTGGCCTGTCTCCTCCATCCTGGACTCCCGGCGCCGAGGTCGTGGGTTGCAGTACTTGGTGGACTGGGAGGGCTATGGGCCTGAACATCAGCAGTGGGTACCCTCGTCGTTTGTGTTGGACCCATCCCTCATTACTGAGTTCCACCAAGCGCACCCGGAGAAACCATCGCCAGGAGGCGCTGCTAGAGGGGGGAGTACTGTCACGCCGCGCCGCTCATCAGCGGCGCCAGCTGCATGCACACCTGCACATCATCAGCGGCGAGGGATTTAAGCCGCCTCACCCTGGGCTTCGGCCTGAAGCCGTCAGACTTCACTCGCTGGATTGCTGTGAGTTCCCTCTTACACTTCAGCAAGCATCGCAGTAAGAAGCCCTTACCTGTTTTCTCTCCAAGTCTGCTCCCCTGTGCACAGGTGGATTTCCCGGCGGCGGACCATCCCTCTCCGTCTCCTTTCCCTCGCTGCTGCATCGGGCTCTCCAGGTTGCTGTCTACCGGACCTCGTCCTTGCTGTGCCAGCCACCTGCCCATTCCAAGTAAGCTCCTCTCTAACTTGTACATCTCCTGTGTTGGTGTGTGCCCGTCACCCTTCTCCCTGTGCTTTTCCCATAGGGTTGTCCGGCTGTACGGTCTCCTGCCTCTGTGCCCGAAGCAGACGCCACCACCAACACATTTACATCTCGCAGACACACATTCATACACCCCTGTTGTTAATAAAGCTATTTGAGCTACTCTGAGCCTGCGTGTGTGTCTCCTGAGCCGTGCATTATGTCACAATGGGAGGCAGAGTCTTCAGTTATCAAGCTCCTCTCCTGTGGAACCAGCTGCCAATCTGGATTCGGGAGTCAGACTCGATCTCTGTTTTTAAGAATAGGGCTAAAACCTACCTTTTTGATATAGCCTACAATTATGGAAGGATCATGTGTTTCTGAATCCTCCCTTAGTTATGCTGCTAATAGGTTTAGTCAGCCGGGGGACCTCCAATAATGCACTGGGCCTCACTCCTTTCTTCACTCTCAATGAATTTTTTTTTTTTTTTTGCTGGTCATTAACATCTGTTTGTTCTCTCCCATAGATTGAGTCCACATCGTGCTGTTTGCTCTCTACATGTCTGTTCTTTTCATCTTCTCTGTCCCCTCACCCCCCAGCCAGTCGCAGCAGATGACTGCCCCTCCCTGAGCCTGGTTCTGCTGGAGGGTTCTTCCTGTTAAAAGGGAGTTTTTCCTCTCCACCGTCGCCAAGTGCTTGCTTACAGGGGATCGCCTGATTGCTGGGGTCTTTCTGCAACTGTGGGGGTTCCCCCTACAGTTGATAGTGCTATGAGATGACTGTTGTTGTGAAATGGCGCTATATAAATAAAGTTGAATTGAATTGAATTGAACTGAATTTAGATGAGGTTTAGGAGTCTCACACCACGAACAGCAGCAAGTACCAGAACTACACAATGTCACAAGCTGGAGCTGGGATTTCTGCCGAACCCAGTCTCGTGGCTTTTCCAGTGCATTTATTTATCTCTTGTATTATTGTGCTCCTATTAGTGTTATTCTGCCTTTCATTTTTCTCTAGTTGTGTTTCTGCTATTTGTGGCCATGTCTTGTTTTGTAATTGTTTTTGGATTCATGGCTATTTGTAATTTGTTTTCAGTCTGCTGTGATTATGTTTGTTCTTTACTCTGGGTTGACAGCTGTCAGGCGATTTCAGGGTTTGTGCTCTGCTGGGGGCGTCGCCTGTCATGTTGTCAATCCAGCTGCTCCTCCCTTGCGTAACCAGCTGATTCCAATCACTATTATGCCTGCTCATGCGTGTCCACGCCGACTGCTCATTTTGTAATAGGTTTGATCCCTGTTTAAAGGAGTTTGTTTTCCATTTGTGTTGTCGCTGCCTTGCATTGTCAACCCTCATCTCCACCAGAGCTCTGCCCACTCTGGTGAATCATTCTGTAAGTAACCCTTTTTCCGCTTGCCAGTTAGTTTATTAGAGAACTCTGTATAAATTCTTTATTTTCTTTGCTCGCCAGTTTGTTTGTTGGAGCACATTGTGTTAATTCTTTATTTTTATAAATCTCACTAACGGCAGTCCAGCGCCTGGGTCATTTTTCTCTGCTCCGAAGGAGTAAAACATGACAAAACATTCAAAAATACAAAAACTACAAGTGTTGAAATTAGCTGCCATTTGATTGCAAAACAGGTATGTGGACTATACATTAAAACAAATTTAAAACACTTTTAAAAATGCTATTTTAAATGAACCACTACTCTGCTCTTGCTGACTGATTTAACATTACTTCAGCCGAAACCGGAAGTTGTGCCCATAATAGTTTCGACAGCAGTGCCCTCAGGAATAAGGTGGATACTGTATTTTTTTTCTTTTTTTTTTGGGGGGGGGGGGCTTTTCTGTGTCAGTGACAGTTTTCATGAATGCTATCTGGGTTTGGGGTGGGGGTTGAAAGACATTCATCCCTTTAGTCTTATATGTGATGGTTCATGAACACATTTGTGTTGTGTCTCGAATTAATAAGGAGTCAAGGTGATGTTTTATAGTTTTATTATAACATGCCAAGAACAACCAGAGTTACTATTGCCAGTCTGAGAGCCACAGTGAAGAGACAATATGTCTCCCTCTCCAGGTTTATATATCCCCCCCCCCCCACCCCAGAGGCAGGGCGTCACCCCTCTCTACCCTAGGGCACTTATATATGCACTTATATATGCTCTAGGGCATAATTATATATATATATATATATATATATATATATATATATATATATATATATATATACCATCTTGAACTTAACCCAGCCAAAACGGTGGAGATGACTGTGGATTTCAGGCCACACCCTCCTTCATTCCCCCCACTCACCATCCTCAACAGCACAGTGTCCACTGTGGACTCCTTCAAGTTTCTGGGTACCACAATCTCCCGGAACCAGAAGTGGTCCTCCCATATAGACACTGTCTGGAAAAAGGCCCAGCAGAGGTTGTTTTTTCTGCGTCAGCTCAAGAAGTTTGATTTGCCTCAGGAGCTGCTGGTTGTCTTCTACACCGCCATCATCCAATCTGTCCTCTACTTTTCCATCACTGTCTGGTTTGGATCTGCCACTAAACAGGACAAGACCAGACTGCAGCGGATCATTAAGTCTGCGGAGAGGATCATTGGTACCGACCTACCCTCCATTGAGAACTTATATCGGTCCATAACCAGGAAACGGGCGGGAAACATCTGTGCTGACCCATCACACCCCGGCCACAAATTGTTTGAACTTCTATCTTCTGGTCGTCGTTACAGATCACTGAAGGTCAAAACTGTCACCATGGGTTGAGATGCCGTCTCGGCACTGAGCCCATGTTTTCCCTCATCCCTGCCTCCCATTGAGCAGCGTCTCAGCTGGCCCCCAGCTGGCAGCATTATGGACGGCTGGGGCCAATTAGTCTTCATCAGCTGGGGCGCTGCCAATGAGGATAAATAGGAGCAGCCTCGATGACTCGGGGCTGCGACATAAGCACTGCTAGGCTGAAGCCCCTTCGTCTGGTGTCAGCCTCAACTCCCCTTGCAGCATTCCTGTGTTTGTATCCCGCTGTGAGGATGTACGTCTTGCTACCCCCACGTCCGGTACGAGCTGCTTACCTCTGCGCTGTGCAACCTGTGAGTGTACCTCTGCATGAGTATCTGTGCTCTCCTCATCCCTTATCCCTTACCCTGAATAAAATATCACGACTCACTGGCTTGCCCCTGGCTCTGATTGCCCGGCTCCCTAGAGCCGGATATGACAGTATGTCGCAGCCAGAAGAGTTGCCGGCGGCCGTGGGTCGCTGTGGAAACGTACCTTTCTGTCCGGGTGTCAGCGCTGCTAGCATGCCGTTTCCCAGGAGTCACTTCCGGCGCCAGGGCGACGAGCTGAGGTCCATCTCGGAGGCTGTCGACGGGACGCTCTTCACCCTGCACGACGCCTCCAACGCGAGACGCTGGCATCCGGGCCGTGCTGAGGAACTCCTGGACTGTCACCCTCACTCTCTGTACCATCTGGAGGACAGTGCCAGGATAGACGTTGCAGGTACACAGCGAGAGAAGCTCCACGGGGTGGATGGAAATCCCGGCAGGGAGTCGAAGTGGGCGACGTCTTTCCCCGCTTCGGAGTCCCGTTCCTGCCGCTATTCCAGTCCGGGAGTTCGCGCCAACCAGAGGACTTCCCCCGACCTGCGCCACGTCACTCGGGATTCCCTTCTAGGAGCCGCAGCTGACAGCAGTTATGTCCGGGGTCGAGTGGCTGTCGCGAGCTCTACTGTGTTTCCTGTCACCACCTTCAGGCATGTGGCGGCGGCAGTGAGATTGATGGTGAGGACTTCAGGGCTACGAAGCTTTCCCGTGCTCGACGCCTTCCTCGTCTCGATCTCCGATCTGGAGCGGCGAATCCTGGGTTTCCCCCTCGCTTCGTCCCCTGGGAGTAGTCGTCATCACATCGCCGAGTCACCTCTGCACGAACCTCGTCCGGATCCAGTTCTGGGTCATCGTCAGGACCGTTCCTCCCACGCAGCTGTCATCCCTTCGCCTCGTCAGTGTGGAGATCCTACAGCCTCGTCCCCTGAGCCTCGTTCCCCCGCTGTCATTCCTGGACATTCGGGCTGGCTCACCCCGGCTGTTTCCCCCTCCTCCTCGACGCGCTTCCTGACCGCTGTGTGTGCCTGGAATCCCGGCCTGGTGAGCTCTCTGCTGGAGACAACGCGAGCGATCCTCAGACGAATTCCCGGGGGGTCCTCCGTTATCGCCGGGCGGGGAGAGGAAGAAGCAGATTCCACTACAGCAGGCGATACTCAACCTCCAGGGGGCAGGCAAGTCATTGTTTTTTCACACCTGCTTAATGATTTGCTCTGTCACATCCCTGGAGGAGAAGTTCAGGGTTCGCAGCTCCCTGAACTCTCCCCACCTGCTGTAACCTGTTTTCCTAATCCCGCATCCTCTGTGTCTCTCTCCGCCGAGCGGTCCCCGGCTCCGGGTCAACGTGGTGGGATATGGAGAGGGCCTGTGGTTCCGCAGCTACATTGCGGACGGAGGAGGGGGACTGACTGCTGCGTGGAGTCTACGCTGACGACTGAGCGTCCCTGGGTCTCCACGGAGGAGCGGTTCGGTCCAGCGGGACGAGATTCTTCTGGCTTCACGCCGAGTGGGTCGTCGGCGGGGTTACCTGAGCTGGAGGGATCTCAAGCTGCGCTGACCATCGTGCTGGCTGCGGGGCCCGACGCGGCTAGATGGGAGCCTGACAACGACCTCCTGACGACGGATCCTGGATCTTCGCAGTCCTGGACGGCGTCAGAACCCGAGATCAGGCGAGTGCTCTCCTTTCTTTTCTCTCTTTTTATCTTTGAGCACTTCAGCCTATCTCCAGGGGAGACGAGCAGGGTGCAGCCGCCCGCTGCGTCTGAGCTCGTCTCGCCGGGTTCTGGCGCTGCCGGTGATCCTGATCCCGGTTCTGTTTTCTCTTCTGAGCCTTCTTCCAGGGTCACCGGCGAGGAGTTGCTGTTCCTCGTGGTGCTGGAGGGTCCGGGTTCAACGTTGGAGGTCGGTTCTGGTGCAGTGTCCAACGTGGGTTCGCCCGAGACCCAATCGGGGTCCAACGTGGGTTCGCCTGAGGCCCGATCGGGGTCCGACGTGGGTGCTGCCCCAGTGTTGTCCAGGTCCGGTGGGGAGGTGGCCGTTTCCCTGAGGCCCGCCGCCCTCGTCATCGGCTCTCCCCTGAGCCTCTTCCACCGGGATCCGCTCTGACCCTTCGTCCGTCTCAACGGTCCTGGTGGTTGAGTGATGCGGGTCGACGACCCGACCCGCAAAACTTTCGGTTCGGCGATCTGGTTTCCCCCCACTGGTCTGTGTTTGCCTTTGGGCGGCCTGGTTCGGCAGCCGTTGGACTGGATTCCTGGGATCTGGGTCCAGAGTTCGCCGTCCGAACATTTCTCTTCCCCTGATTCGCCAGCTGGACAATGGGCGGGGAGATCTCCGGAGCCATCTCGGCTATTTTTGGACTCTGCCTGCCATACACCTCGGGTGTCACTTTTTCTTTTATCGTTATTAAGGTCACTTGGGTGTAATGTCTGTCCTGTTGGTGGATGTGTATTTATAGTGCTGTGCGTTTTCCTTCCCTCGTACCCAGCATTTTATTTTTTGTACCATGTTTTTAGTCTCGTTTTTGCATTGTAGAGTTATGTTTTGTTCCCTTTCAGACCATACTCTGCAGTTGCCCATTCATTCCAGTCACTTTCATTTCTTTAGGTGACTGTGGGTATTTATATATTCATGTGTGTGGGTTTTTCTTTGCCTGCACTCAGTATTTCTTTTTTATGCCCTGTTGGTTCATTATGGAGTCATGTGCCTTGTTTTCCGTAACACCATGCTCTGTAATTGTCCATTTGTTCCAGTCACCCTCACTTTTCTTGGTGACTGTGTGTATGTACTTATATTGGTGCTGTGTATTGTGTTTTCCCTTTATTTGACCATACTCAGCATTTTTTGCCCTGTACCTTTTTGGTGGTTCTTTTTTTTTTTCTTGCTCTGGGTCACGCATGGTTGGTACTCTCTGGGTAGTATGTAACCGGCGTGCTGACCCAGTTCTTCTCCCCATCTGTACCTGGGTTAATTGTTCTGTTGTCAGTATTGTATTTGGGTTTTTCTTTCCCGCTACCCTACATTGCCCCATTGGTGTTGTCCTTCCCTTGGCTTCTTCCCCTCCGGTCCGCCTCCCTTCCTCCCACCCTAGGTGGGGGGGGGGGGGGGGGGCTGGGATGTTCCTGGTCGTTCAGGAGCCCGACCTTGAGGGAGGGGCTCTGTCACCATGGGTTGAGATGCCGTCTCGGCACTGAGCCCATGTTTTCCCTCATCCCTGCCTCCCATTGAGCAGCGTCTCAGCTGGCCCCCAGCTGGCAGCATTATGGACGGCTGGGGCCAATTAGTCTTCATCAGCTGGGGCGCTGCCAATGAGGATAAATAGGAGCAGCCTCGATGACTCGGGGCTGCGACATAAGCACTGCTAGGCTGAAGCCCCTTCGTCTGGTGTCAGCCTCAACTCCCCTTGCAGCATTCCTGTGTTTGTATCCCGCTGTGAGGATGTACGTCTTGCTACCCCCACGTCCGGTACGAGCTGCTTACCTCTGCGCTGTGCAACCTGTGAGTGTACCTCTGCATGAGTATCTGTGCTCTCCTCATCCCTTATCCCTTACCCTGAATAAAATATCACGACTCACTGGCTTGCCCCTGGCTCTGATTGCCCGGCTCCCTAGAGCCGGATATGACAAAAACCACCCGCCACAGGAACAGTTTCTTTCCTCAAGCCATCACTCTGATGAACTCCTAACATTCACCTAGTCCTACCTGTTGCTGTACTCATGACTTTTCATCCATTCTTACATTGCACATAACTCTCACACTGCTTTTTACTTCATTCACATTATATCACTGAATCTGAGTTCACATTGAAATACTGTATGACTGTATATTTTTTCATATATTTCTGCAAAGTGTGGATAGTCTGAGTAAATAACTGCATATATTCCTGTATATATTTGCATCCCTTTATAGAAACGTGGACAGACTGTAATTTACTGTACATACTCTGTTGTCATTGAATCCTTATTTAAATCTTATTTAAATCCCTCACCTGAACAACGAGAGCAAGTTTTTAGCCAAAGTCAAATTCCTTGTATGTGTTGTGCATACTTGGCCAATAAAGCTGATTCTGATTCTGATTCTGATTCTGATATATATATATATATATATATATATATATATATATATATATTGACATTGATTTTTATTTGAACATTCTTAAAAAAAAGAAAGAAGAGAGTTCAAAACACAACAAAAAAACCAAACAAAAAATAAAATGTTCAAAAGGAGTGGGAAGAAGCCAACGCTTATATAGTCCCATCCCTTTTCCATACCCAACAAATTACAGCATTACTCATAATCATCATTATCCCACAACCACATTCACCATAATACACCCATAGTCAAATTATACAACAAAAATGACACAGCAATGACAGTCCATATATATATATATATACTTTGAAACACACTTTGAAAACACATCAGATTTTAATGGGAAAAAATAAGCTGGATATCGAAATTGTGGCAGGCCACATTAAAAAAAACACATTAAAAAGTGAACACATTAAAAAGTGTTCCTTTAATCTGAGTAAACTGGACTAGCCTGCCACAATTTCGATATCCAGCTTATTTTTTCCCATTAAAATCTGATGTGTTTTCAGAGTGTTCCCTTTATTTTTTTGAGCAGTATATACATATATATATAAAATTATATATCCCAGCCGGGGGCTGGGGATTGAACCCAGGATCCCCGGCCAAGGGTGAGGTGCTGTGCTGCCCCAGTGTTAACCACTCTGCCACCGCGCTGCCCCCATGTTCTGTTCCATCTTTGCGAAAAAAAAAAAAAAACCTGAATAGTGATGATGGGGCAAGTTATTACAGTGAGACCAGGGTCACATTGTTCCAGTGTAACTGCTATATGGCATTGTGGATTACTGTCAAGTTAATATTTTATAACATGGTAACTTCCACACCCCTACCACCAGTACTTTCTTTTGTCTCCACATTTTGCAGCCATGACTGTAATACAGGCTCATGTGCAGTCATGTGCACAGACATTTTGGGGGCAGATGCTCAACCAAAAAAGGGGCACACCTAAATACTGGAACTTGAAGTTACATACAGTCACGAAAATTTTACTGTACTTGGTATATCCATTATATTAATACTGATACACCCATTGAGATATTTAATACCCCACAAATTCCTGTAAAATTAACAACTCACTGAGAGACAATGGTCATCATTAATTATGTATATACATGACAAACAATGGGCAGCTTCCACTGAAAAATCTGTTCAAAATAAATACCGGTATTTGCAAAAATCTGAAAAAGGCTTTTCTTTCAATATCTTCAAAATCTTTTTCTTTCATATTTATTTTGTCCTTATATTTTACTTTTTTTGTAAATTTACTACTTTCCTCCTCATAAATTAATTTTATTTTAAATTAACATTTTTTATATAATGTTGTATGTAGTTATTATGTAATTTTGTAACTTCTTTTCTCATGGTGGTATTAGAGGGGTAGCACTGTCCTGGTTAAGTAGCTACTTAAAGAATAGATATCAGTATGTATGTGTTAGCAACAAAAACTCAGAGTTGCTGAAGGTCACCTGTGGAGTCCCACAGGGTTCAGTTTTGGGACCATTATTATTCAATATGTATATAAACGATATATCTAAAGTTTCAGAAAAAATGGACTTAATATTGTTTGCCGATGACACTAATCTGCTATGCAGTGGAAACAATTTGGAACAACTTCTGGATACACTCGGAAAGGAATTAAGAAAGCTTAAACTGTGGTTTGATTCAAACAAATTAACGCTCAATTTAAGTAAGACAAAATTTATAGTCTTTAACAACCATCACAACAACCCAGTACCCAAACTCAGTGTAAATGGTGTAGAGATTGAAAGGGTATCTGAAACTAAATTCCTTGGAGTAATAATTGATAACAAACTGTGTTGGAAGTCACATATTAATTATATTAAAGGTAAAGTATCCAAATCAATTGCAATATTACACAGAGTGAAATATTTGCTGAATCAACCCACACTATACACCTTGTATCATTCATTAATACTCCCATACATGACATACTGTAATGAAGTATGGGGAAATACATATAAAACAAACATATATCCACTCTTTATGCTTCAAAAGAGAGCTATTAGAATAATAAACAAAGCAGCTTACAGGGAACCAACAAACCCACTTTTTCTTAAACAAAAAACTCTCAAGTTGAAAGATCTGGTTGACTTTAAAACCGCAATAATAATGTTCAAAGTGAAGAATTTATCACTGCCCACAAATATCCAGAAGTTGTTCCAAACAAGGGAGAAACGATATCACTTCAGAGGAACATGTATATTTCAAAAGCCTACAGTGAGAACAACCACCAAGCAACACTGTATTTCAGTGCAAGGAGTCAGATTATGGAACGATTTTGGACCTGAATTAAAATCATGTACAACGCTTGGACAATTTAAACAAAATCTAAAGGAAGAAATACTCCAAACATATTTACAAGACGACATGTAAACTCACATAAGGATTGACATATCCAGCCTGTGTTGTGTTGTAGCTTAGTTTTGTTTTTGTTTTTTTCTCTGACATTTTGTCTTAGATTTGTTTTGAATAGTAACCGCTTAACTTAGCTTAGCTTAGTTTTCTTTTTCTTTTTTTTCTCTGTCACATTTTGTCTTAGCTTTGTTTTAAATTGTAATCGCTCTTGTCTTGTTTTCTCTTTTTTCTCTTTTGAATTCTTGGATGGAATATGGGTGGGCAATATAAGCTGCGGCTTCAGCCATCACCCATTTCGGATAACTCACGTGGAATTGTATAGAAGAAGGAGTCTTTGTCTAATTTGACCTTGTTGTTATATTATACAGTTTCTTTTAACCTGTACTGTACTATCCGAAATAAATTCATTCATTCATTCATTCATTCATGGATAAGATTTTTTTTTTTTTTTGACGTTTTCCCTGTACACTACCAGTTAACCACTTGCGCTCCGTTGTTCCGCGGGCGGGCAAGTCTCTGCGTCCTAGGACGCACGAGGCCCTCGTGCGCACTCGGACGCATAGTCCAGATTGTCGTGATGTAGGTGGTGTTGGCGTCCAAGCGCCACTGAAAAAAAAACCTGCAGACACAGCCGCGAACAGATTAGTTCATCTGATTGACCTCTCATTCGACTAATAAGAGCCTTGAATTGGGTTTCTGAAACCTTGAAGAGCCAATGAATGAAAACCTAGGAAGGAGGACCCGCCTACTGTGAATGCAGGAGCCAATTGAAGCACAGAAGTTCAGGCTGGGTGAAGAGAGACTGACTGCTGCAGCAGATGAAAACAAAGGACGCTGGACGAATCTGCTACAGACCCCGCAGCATGGAGACCAACCACAAGTGGGACCTGCACTCATTCCAGCAGAATAGACGTTTAGGATTCTCTTCCGTCATCATAGACCGACGGAGGCTGACGACAAAGGTCGTAAATCATTCACCAAAACCGCAATATTGGAATTATGTTTTGATCGGGATCCACGAGCGGACCAGCGTCGCGTTCGTCTGACAATGAGGAAGAGAAGTTCGCCAGGACTCTGCTGCTGTGAAGAGGTAAGGTGTTATAAGCTAAATTATTATTTCTCCCTGAAACACTGTAATCCAAAAATGACTTTTGACCGATCGGTAAATTACAACTGTACGGCGCACGCACTTCGTACTTCATGCGCCGCGATAAACGGTTCATTTGCCGTGTTCGGACCGTGAACGCCCCCCCCCCTCCCCCCGCTGCAGAAGAGGAGCAGGGGGGGGCGTTCACAGTCCGAACGCCCCCGGTCCGTGGGGGGAAGCCGCGCTGACTGTGCAGCGGTCGTCACTTAGACATATGAGTCTATTCCTTCATGTAGCGATGGCCGTCCTCTGTAGTGGGGGGGGGGGACAACCCCCGCCCCACACACACACAGTAGCGAGGGGGGGGAAGCCGCTGTGACAGCGTTGCTGTGGAAACATGCAACGAGTGTAATCCGTCATGTAGTGAGGGCCGAACTCCATCCTTGGTAGCGGGGGGGGGGGCGACCCCCCACACACACACACACACAGACACAGCCCTGAGTGTGACCTTTCATTAGAGCCTAAAATGAAGCTTCTACATTGAATTATTCAAAAGTTACAGACATTTTTCCAAACTGTGCCATTTGGCACAATTTGGCACAGTTCCAAAACGCCTGGGAACAGCCTGAGAACAAAGCTGTGTAAAATATTCATTTTTTGTGGTATTGTTACCAAATTTGGATCTCAGCTTGATAATACATGGTTCTACATTTCTGTTGCATTTTCCAGCCGGAACGGACAGCTGTGTGTTATTTGCAAGCATTTGTATCTAAAAAAAACACTGTGTCCAAATTTATTTTCTTCAAGTTCAGTATGTTTAGATGACTGTAACTCAGTGGCCGGAGCACGTAGAGAGATTATGTTTTTTTTTGCCAAAAAATACAAAGTGTTTTCTTTTAAATGAGACCAACCCCATGAAGATGCTGCAAAGGGTTGAATAACAGCTTTCGATTTACTTTGGGCATGTTATTTTTTGGCATTTTTAGGAAAATTGCCCGGAGTGCAAGGGGTTAAAAGTTTGGACACACCAGCACATTCATTTTCAATTGGTAGATGTGCCCAAACTTTTGACTGGTACTGTACATTTAAGGCTTTATTCTAAGGAGTTTCCCAGTTCTTTCACATACATTTTTCAAGAAAATTTATGTATTTTGCCTGCATATTTATGGCTTTATGTGATAAATTTGGGACTTTATGATTAAACTTTACAACTCTTTTAATTTGTGAGTTGACTTTCATACATAGATCACACAGGATTGGACATCAAAATATAGTTATCGGACATTAAAGCACATTTGATTACCAGTTAGTGTCTCCGTGGGGAAAAATTAAAATATAATACCAAAAAAAGCTCTCCAGAAGGGCACTTCAGAGGACAGAGGACAAAGGGGCAGATGCTAAAGCACCACCTATCTGTGCATGTGCCTGCTCATGTGTACACAAGGCCTTTTATTCAGAATAAAAAGTATTTCTATTTCTACATGCTAAAACCAAAATGTGTGAAAATACCCTGGGACCCCCAATAGGTAATACATTCAAAAGCAAGAGAACTGCAGCCTCCTAGCCACGCAAATATGGAGCTGCTTCTGACCAGAGTCATGTTGTCATGGCTGGGCTGTCCAACATGGTGGCTATGCATTACAGGTTATCCGTTAATAAAAAAGGTGTGCTTATCCAGTTTTTCATAATCCAATAATGGCCTTTATCGGAAAAAGAACATAATTATGTTATTAAATGACTAATCAGATAACTCAAAGAATCTGATAATAATCAGTTTATTAGTGTGCATGTAAAATAGACTTTGTCATTTTAAACTGTGCACAGAGGTAAATCACAGGAGAGCATATCTATGTCCCAAACACTGGATGTTACTGTACCTTAATTAACTATGATACATTCTTTAAAGTGTTATCAATATTTTTTTTTTCTCTTGTCAATACAAGGTATGAAAAGATTGGAGTTTATTAAAAAAGTGGACTGGATACCTTAAGATAAAATAGTTTTTGTACAGTCCTCTTTATTGCTAGAAACAATGTCATTGAAGAAGAAGAGAAGAGAATGTAGAGGAAAAACACACACTGGAGACATGTCCGAATCATTTTTTAGAACCATTACAACTACAAGCAATCTGTCCTTTCATATGCTATGGTAATTTAGTAGACACTTCTTCCTTTTGAAAACATTACAACATTCAAAACCTTTGAATCTTGATTTGTTAATGAACTTCTATTAAGAGTTCAGGTCTCTGCTGTCTAGTGGCAGCGAGTTGCGCCTTTATCTACAGGTGGTGGAGAAAAGCACTCTGGAATGCCCTGAGCCTGAAAAGAGCAGTATATGTCTTCCTGTAAATCTTGGCGGGATGATTCCCTGTCCCTGTAGTAACAACACAAGGGTTGTTTGGTACAAGGTGAGGCATATTCAAGAGCAGTATAGACCATTTCACACTAGAAACATCAGTAACTTAGACTGTTTTGTTTTGTTTTTTTTTCTGCAGCTTAACCACAGTGTATCTGACTGCTATTACAAGGAAGGGGTGTTACATCTGAAAACAGTCACTCAACATCATACTGGGGTATTTTTTTGTGACAGACAAATTTTTGATGGAAATGTTACATGGATCATGAGGAGGGCCATTAACGTCACTGTCAAACGTGAGTGCATTTGATAAGTTTGTATTGCTGAGCCTGAATAACATGCCTGTTTAACTTATTTTGTATGTATTACAATACATTTTTTAACTTTACATGTGTTTCATGATACTGTTTTACCAGCATAAATGATAGTTAATGTTTAAAAGAAAAAAGCCACATGAAAGTATTTACAGATAACTCGAAGCATAGTTTTCAGTATAATTTTATTGCTACATAGTAACAAATTAGTTTATTGGCATCTATGGACATGAAGTACAATCGCACCATTCAAACTTTAAAGGGACCATTGACTGAAAAATTGTGTTTTTGTAGGTTTTAACCTTGTGGAATGCATCAATTTGTCATTATCAAAAAAATATATATATCAAAACACCCACTTCTCTTTTAAAACCGCAGACTTTATATTGTTACTGTCTCTGAGGAACCATTTTAACTCTGCTAGGTTTGCAGAATGTCATAAACATATCATGTTAAACTAGGCCTTGATTACCCCCCCACACACACACTGCTCTATTATTGGCCATGGCAATGCTGTGCACTTGAGCTAGTGCTACTAGGGAGTTAGTTTACCAGGCAGGCATGGTAAGCTAACTACATTGTTACACCCTAATAGACATCCATTTCCACCTGGTTCTCTAATTCACAGTGGCTAATGCAATATATCTCACATCTTTTTGGCTTGTTTTATTATATTTTTGTTGTAATGTTACATCAAACCATTAGCATTACCTTGACTACACGGTTGGAGTCGATCAGTCTAATGGCATTTGAGCTTCCTTCTGTGATGAGAGACTGACAGACAGGTTGCCTGTGGGTAGTTTAGCTGTCAAGCTAGCTGGTTTGATCATTATTTTCTATAAATTCTATTCTATTTCTATAATTTACTTTGTGACCAGCAATATGGTTTCAGAAAAAAAATGGACTGCATCACTTGCACTTTTAGATTTCTTAGAGCAAGTTTCAAATGCAAGTTAAAAAAAAACAAAACATGCTCTTGCAATTTTTCTAGACCTACAAAAAGCTTTTGATACTGTTATTTACAAACTACTCTCAGGTAAATTACAGCAGTATAGTATCAGAGGACTGGTTTATGATTGGTTATGCAGTTACTTGGAAGACAGATATCAGTATGTTCATATTAACAACGCTGACTCAACTTTGCTAACGGTAACGTGGTGTGCCACAAGGCTCTACGCTTGGCCCATTATTGTTTATTTTGTATATTAATGATTTATGTTTGATTTTCAAGTCAATGAGGTGTATTTTGTTTGCTGATGACACAACTTTTATTTGTAGTGTTGAACATTATGAGCAGCTTCTGGATACAGTGGAACATGAATTACAGATTATTAAGAAATGGTTTGACTTAAACAAACTGTCTTCATCTCAGTAAAACTAAATGTGCAATATTTGGAAATTCCACAGTAAACACTAATAGAAAACTCAAAATAAATGATGTTGAAACTGACACAGTTCTGGAAACCAGATTTTTAGGCGTTATTGTTGACAGTAAATTAAATTGGAAATCACATATAAATTATGTCAAAACCAAAATGGCCAAATCAACACCTATACTAAATAAAGCAAAAGACTTATGTCATAAATCGTTTTGTATTTTATAGAATTCACTCATTGTTCCATATACTATGTGCTATTATATAGAAGTTAGGGGAAATATAAAACAAGCATACATCCAATCTTTTTACAACAAATAAAGCAAAACGGGTCATAACCAGTAAACCTTATCGTGAGCCAACAAATTCACTATTTATTGAATTAGGTGCATTAAAATTTCCTGATTTGGTAGATTACAGTACATTTCAAATAATGTATAAGGCAAAGAATGGACAGTTACCATTGAATATCCAGAAGCTGTTTAAAATCAGAAAAAAATGCATACAATTTACAAGGAACTCTTGTTTTTGTAAAACCTCATTTTAGAACGAATGCAAAGCAACACTGTTTATGTTAAGGACATTGAACTCTGGAACAGTTGTCCTGACAATATTAAAATGTGTAGAACAGACAAACTGTTTAAGAAAATGGACAAGGTCTAGCAGAGTCATTAACAGCATTCCTACTTAGCTTGCCAAATGGGTCGACCCTCTTGGCAACACAGGTAGAGTGCTGGACTCTGGAGCCAGAAGTTGTGGGTTCGAACCCCCGGTTGGATGTCGCCAGTTGAGACCTAACTGCTCATCCCCTTGGCTACAATTGGTGCTGTGAGCAGGATTTACTGGTGGCATATTAGTTCCATTCTCCAGATATCGCTAGTGTCAGAAAGCAGCCATCCTTAACGGAGCCTGAATGTCATGGTACGTGCGCTGACTTTGTCCGTGCTTGGGTTGTCCGGTGGTTTCCCGTTCTCTTCTCTGGTGTACCATATGGCCGTCAGGGCTTTTATTCTGACAGCGTCACGGCGGGGCTTTCGGCTGTCAAAGCCGGGTCACATTGTGACAGCTGTTAAGCATTTCTCCTGAGTACACTCTTCACTGATTGGTATGTCTCGGGTATTTAAGGAAGAAGCTGAGGCTTACTCCTTGCTGCAATCTCGTCAAACTTTCATTCGTCGATCATCCGTCCATTATTCGTCATTCATTCATCACAGTAAGTGTTTTTCCTGAGACTCCGTATCCTGTGTCTTGTCATAGCCTTAGTTGTGTTTTTGCCCCTCGTGGCTCATTGCTTTGTCATTTGCCTTTCTTTAATAAATTATGCAAACTCATTGGCGGCCTATAGCGTCTCATTAGCGGTCCATGAGGACCGCACCATGACAGTAGATCGCAGCCAGAAGGAGACGCCGGTCACCGTGATTTTGCTATTGAACTTGAGTTTTTTCCCTTCTCTGGGGGCTAGTACTGCTCAGTATGTCCGCTTTCGAGTGTGGATATTGCCCCGAGTGGCTTCAGGAGGTAGATGGCTACCTGGCAGAAGCCCATCTCCTCATACCCACTTACTCAGCATACAAGCCCCTAGGTCTCACTCAGAGGGCTTTGTTAAAATACCATCTCACCTCCTTTCTGGAGGGAAAGGAACAGGTGGCGTGGATTGTGACACAACGTGGACTGATAGAGAGCTCGAGAGGGCAGCCAAGAAACACTCACCGCCTTCCCCTAGTACGGCGTTCCCAATGAGGGAGGAGGTCCATGGACTGGAGGGAAACCCCGGCAGAAGGCCGGCGGCGAGGCATCTCTGCTTCTCGCCTCGAGAGCCAGCTCTTGTCACCCGTCCAGCTCAGGTGCAGTGTTTCCCTGACTTCACCTTCACCTCGCCCTCTGCCGGTAAACGTCATCACAAAGCCCACAGCAAGCCTCTGCGAGAACCCCGTCCAGATCCAGTTCTGGGTCGCCGTTGGAACTCTGCCTCCCAGCCAGCTGTTTCTCCTGCGTCACAACAGGAGGAAAACCCAGCAGCCTCTGCCTCTGGGTCATCTGTCCCTGTCATATCCGGCTCTAGGGAGCCGGGCAATCAGAGCCAGGGGCAAGCCAATGAGTTGTGATATTTTATTCAGGGTAAAGGGGAAGGGATGAGAGCACAGATACTCATGCAGACGTACACTCACAGGTTGCACAGCGCAGAGGTAAGCAGCTCGTACCGGACGTGGGGGTAACAAGACGTACATACTCACAGCGGGATACAAACACAGGAATGCTGCAAGAGGAGTATAAGCTGACACCAGACGAAGGGGCTTCAGCTTAGCAATGTGTTTATGTCGCAGCCCCGAGTCATCGAGGCTGCTCCTATTTATCCTCATTGGCAGCGCCCCAGCTGATGAAGACTAATTGGCCCCAGCCGTCCATAATGCTGCCAGCTGGGGGCCAGCTGAGACGCTGCTCAATGGGAAGCAGGGATGAGGGAAAACATGGGCTGAGTGCCGAGACGGCATCTCAACCCATGGTGACAGAGCCCCTCCCTCAAGGTCGGGCTCCTGAACGACCAGGAACATCCCAGCCCCCCCCCCCCCCCCCACCTAGGGTGGGAGGAAGGGAGGCGGACCGGAGGGGAAGAAGCCAAGGGAAGGACAACACCAATGGGGCAATGTAGGGTAGCGGGAAAGAAAAACCCAAATACAATACTGACAAAACAGAATAATTAACCCAGGTACAGATGGGGAGAAGAACTGGGTCAGCACGCCGGTTACATACTACCCAGAGAGTACCAACCATGCGTGACCCAGAGCAAGGAAAAAAGAACCACCAAAAAGGTACAGGGCAAAAAATGCTGAGTACGGTTAAATAAAGGGGAACCTATACACAGCGCTAATTTAAGTACATACACAGTCACCAAGAAAAGTGAGGGTGACTGGAACAAATGACAATTATAGAGCATGGTGTTACGGAAAACAAAGCACATGACTCTATAATGAACCAACAGGACAAAAAAGAAATACTGAGTGCAGGCAAAGAAAACCCCACACACACGAATATATAAATACCCAGTCACCTAAAGAAATGAAAGTGACTGGAATAAATGGATAACTGCAGAGCATGGTGTTACGGAAAACAAAACATAACTCTACAATACAAAAAACGAGGCTAAAAACATGGCACAAAAAGTAAAATGCTGAGCATGAGCGATGGAAAACACAGCACTATAAAAACAAATCCACCAACAGGACAGAACATTACACCCGAGTGACCTTAATAACAAAAGAAAAAGTGACACCCGAGGTGAATGGCAGGCAGAGTCCAAAAATGGCCGAGATGGCTCCGGCGATCTCCCCGCCCATCATCCAGCTGGCGAATCAGGGAAAGAGAAGTGTTCGGACGGCGAACTCTGGACCCAGATCCCAGGAATCCAGTCCACCGGCAGCCGAACCAGGCTGCCCAGAGGGAAACACAGACCAGTGGGGGGAACCAGATCACCGAACCGAAAGTTCTGTGGGTCGGGTCGTCGACCCGCATCACTCAACCACCAGGACCGTTGAGACGGGCGAAGGATCAGAGCGGATCCCGGTGGAAGAGGCTCAGGGGAGAGCCGATGACGAGGGCGGCGGGCGTCAGGCCGCAGGAAAACGGCCACCTCCTCACCGGACCTGGACAATACTGGGGCAGCACCCACGTCGGACCCCGATCGGGCCTCAGGCGAACCCACGTTGGACCCCGACTGGGTCTCGGGCGAACCCACGTTGAATACTGCACCAGAACCGACCTCCAACGTTGAACCCGGACCCTCCAGCACCACGAGGAACAGCAACTCCTTGCCGGTGACCCTGGAAGAAGGCTCAGAAGAGAAAACAGAACCGGGATCAGGATCACCGGCAGCGCCAGAACCCGGCGAGACGAGCTCAGACGCAGCGGACGGCTGCACCCGGCTCGTCTCCCCTGGAGATAGGCTGAAGTGCTCGGGGATAAAAAGAGAGAAAAGAAAGGAGAGCACTCGCCTGATCTCGGGTTCTGACGCCGTCCAGGACTGCGAAGATCCAGGATCCGTCGTCAGGAGGTCGTTGTCAGGCTCCCATCTAGCCGCGTCGGGCCCCGCAGCCAGCACGATGGTCAGCGCAGCTTGAGATTCCTCCAGCTCCGGTGACCCCGCCGACGATCCACTCGGCGTGAAGCCAGAAGAATCTCGTCCCGCCGGACCGAACCGCTCCTCCGTGGAGACCCGGGGATGCCCAGTCGTCGGCATAGACTCCACGCAGCAGTCAGTCCCCCTCCTCCGTCCGCAATGTAGCTGCGGAACCACAGGCCCTCTCCATATCCCACCACGTTGACCCGGAGCCGGGGACCGCTCGGCGGAGAGAGACACAGAGGATGCGGGATTAGGCATACAGGTTACAGCAGGTGGGGAGAGTTCAGGGAGCTGCGAACCCTGAACTTCTCCTCCAGGGATGTGACAGAGCAAATCATTAAGCAGGTGTGAAAAAACAATGACTTGCCTGCCCCCTGGAGGTTGAGTATTGCCTGCTGTAGTGGATTCTGCTTCTTCCTCTCCCCGCCCGGCGATAACGGAGGACCCCCCGGGAATTCGTCTGAGGGTCGCTCGCGTTGTCTCCAGCAGAGAGCTCACCAGGCCGGGATTCCAGGCACACACAGCGGTCAGGAAGCGCGTCGAGGAGGAGGGGGAAACAGCCGGAGTGAGCCAGCCCGAATGTCCAGGAATGACAGCGGGGGAACGAGGCTCAGGGGACGAGGCTGTAGAATCTCCACACTGACGAGGCGAAGGGATGACAGCTGCGTGGGAGGAATGGTCCTGACGATGACCCAGAACTGGATCCGGACGAGGTTCGTGCAGAGGTGACTCGGCGATGTGATGACGACTACTCCCAGGGGACGAAGCGAGGGGGAAACCCAGGATTCGCCGCTCCAGATCGGAGATCGAGACGAGGAAGGCGTCGAGCACGGGAAAGCTTCGTAGCCCTGAAGTCCTCACCATCAATCTCACTGCCGCCGCCACATGCCTTAAGGTGGTGACAGGAAACACAGTAGAGCTCGCGACAGCCACTCGACCCCGGACATAACTGCTGTCAGCTGCGGCTCCTAGAAGGGAATCCCGAGTGACGTGGCACAGGTCGGGGGAAGTCCTCTGGTTGGCGCGAACTCCCGGACTGGAATAGCGGCAGGAACGGGACTCCGAAGCGGGGAAAGACGTCGCCCACTTCGACTCCCTGCCGGGATTTCCATCCACCCCGTGGAGCTTCTCTCGCTGTGTACCTGCAGCGTCTATCCTGGCACTGTCCTCCAGATGGTACAGAGAGTGAGGGTGACAGTCCAGGAGTTCCTCAGCATGGCCCGGATGCCAGCATCTCGCGTTGGAGGCGTCGTGCAGGGTGAAGAATGTCCCGTCGACAGCCTCCGAGATGGACCTTAGCTCGTTGCCCTGGCGCCGGAAGTGACTCCTGGGAAACGGCATGCTAGCAGCGCTGACACTCGGACAGAAAGGTACATTTCCACAGCGACTCACGGCCGCCGGCAACTCTTCTGGCTGTGACATACTGTCATATCCGGCTCTAGGGAGCCGGGCAATCAGAGCCAGGGGCAAGCCAGTGAGTCGTGATATTTTATTCAGGGTAAAGGGGAAGGGATGAGAGCACAGATACTCATGCAGACGTACACTCACAGGTTGCACAGCGCAGAGGTAAGCAGCTCGTACCGGACGTGGGGGTAACAAGACGTACATACTCACAGCGGGATACAAACACAGGAATGCTGCAAGAGGAGTATAAGCTGACACCAGACGAAGGGGCTTCAGCTTAGCAATGTGTTTATGTCGCAGCCCCGAGTCATCGAGGCTGCTCCTATTTATCCTCATTGGCAGCGCCCCAGCTGATGAAGACTAATTGGCCCCAGCCGTCCATAATGCTGCCAGCTGGGGACCAGCTGAGACGCTGCTCAATGGGAAGCAGGGATGAGGGAAAACATGGGCTGAGTGCCGAGACGGCATCTCAACCCATGGTGACAGTCCCTGCTGTTCTGTCAGCTCCTCGTTCCCGGATCGCCTCGGCTGTTATTCCCTCCTCCTCGACGCTCTCCCCAGCTGTTGTGAGCTCCATGAGTCCTGCTCCGGCGATGCCCGTCATTGATCCTGGTCAAACGGCTCCTCCTCGTCTTCTCGGGGGGCCCTCCGTCACCATCCAGCGGGGTAAGGGAAGAACCAAGTCCTCTGCAGCAGCCTCCATCGGTCCTCAGCAGAGCAGGCAAGTGCGTTGTCATTCTTTTCCTTCACTGAGCGAATGGCCTTGTCTGACCGCTGGGCGTGGAGCTCGAGGCTCACAGTCCCCTGAGCTCCCTCCATCTGCTGCAGTGATTAATCACGAACCTGCTTCCTTTGTGTCCCCTTCCCCCAAGCGTTCTTCGGCACCAGGTCTACACCACTGGACGAGGAAGGGGCCTGTGGCCCTGGAGTACCTGGTTCCAGCCCCACAGCCACATCATGGGCAAAGGAGGAGGGCAGACTGTCATTTGGAGCCTGCACCAATGAGTAAGCGTCCCAAGGTCTCCACGGAGAGACAGTCCGACCCGGCAGGTCACGGATCCCCTGCCATCAAGCCGTGTGGGCCCTCGGCGTGGACGTCAGCGGTGGGGGGTCCTCAGACTGTGGAAACCATCATGCCAGTTGCGGAGGCCACCGTAGCCGAGTGGGAGCCAGAGGATGTCTTTCTTCCTACTGAACCCGGATCGTCGAAGTCCTGGACAGCAACAGAACTCGAGATCAGGCAAGTGCTCTGTCTTTCTCCTATCAATTCTAAAGCATTTTTGCCTGTCTCTCGGGGAGACGAGCCGGGTGCAGCCATCCGCTGCATCTGAGCTTGTCTCGCTGGGCTCTGTCGCTGCGTGTGATCCTGATCACGGTTTTCTTTCTTCTACCGAGCCTTCTCCCAGGGTCACTGGTGTGGAGTCGATTCCGGTTGCCATTCTGAAGGTTCCGGGTTTGGGTTGGGAGTAATCTTCTCTGGTGCTGCCCTGGTCCAGTTGGGGTCCATCGTGGGTGCAGCCACGACCCAATTGGTGTCCATCGTGGGTGCAGCCGCGACTCAATCGGGGTCCGTCATGGGTGCAGCCGCGACACAATCGGGGTCCGTCGTGGGTGCAGCTGCGATCCAATCGGGGTCCGTCGAGAGTGCAGCACGGTCTCGTTTGGGATCCGACTGGAGGGCAGTGCTGATTCTTGTGGAGTTCAGAGGTGGAACTGCAGATCCTTTGCTGAGCGATGCCAGACTGGTCCCTCATCCTTTACCCTTTCTTTTTTCCCTTCCATCGGGGGCCGCTGGGGTTCTCCGTTATCGGTCCGGTCCTCCCTCATTTTCCCTCTCTATAGGGAGGCCATCTCCGAGTTCCCCCCTGCTGTCCTGGTGGCTGAATGACGCGGGTTGGCCACCTGGGAGACTGCTTCACCCGTTTGGCATTCTGGGTCGGCCATCTGACCAATTGGACTTCCTGTTTGGCGACCTGGTCCGGCCGCTAGAGGTGCTATTTTTCCTGGCGTGGGACTGGGGTAGGCCACCTGAACTTTTTCCTTTTCCTCTGTCAGTGATCTGGATGCAGGAAGACCCCCTGTATTATTTGTTTTTGTGCTTTTGTTCTCTGTCTGCCATCATCCCTGTTTTTACCTCTGCTTGCTCCTCGGGAATTTTAGGGATGCTCTTGTGTTTTGTTATTAGGACTATTGTGAACTGTATTTATCGCCGCTCTTTAGCGCATGTTTTTTTTCTCCTCTCCTCCGTAGTCAGAGGGTTGTTTCCTTGTGGCCTACTCCCGTTATCTGGACTATTGTGAACTGTATTTATCGCTGCTCTGTTGTGTGTGTTTCTTCTTTTTCCTCTCCTCCTCACTTGTGTTATTTATGTGACAGTGAAGTGTGTTTTTCGCTGTCCCTTGGCATAAGTGTTTTTTTTTTCTCGCTCTGGTATTATGATTGTTGTGCCTGTATTTGAGTTTCCTGTATTCCCCTGTGGGTTGTGAAGATGTTTTTTTCTTTTTTGCCCGTGCCCTTATTGGATTGATCATGGTGTTCTGTTTGTAGCCTGTTCTTTTTTCTCTTTCTGTTATTATGCTGGTTGGTTCTCACCCTTCGAGCCTGTTTCCCCCACCCCCCTCCCTAAGTCAGTCCTGTTGACCTTCTGGGTGGTGGTGGGGGCGGGGGGGGGGGGGGCTCGATGTTACACGGCGTCTAGAATCCGCCTCGTGAACGGGGCCTACTGTCATGGTCCGTGCGCTGACTTTGTCCGCGCTTGGGTTGTCCGGTGGTTTCCCGTTCTCTTCTCTGGTGTACCATATGGCCGTCAGGGCTTTTATTCTGACAGCGTCACGGCGGGGCTTTCGGCTGTCAAAGCCGGGTCATGTTGTGACAGCTGTTCAGCATTTCTCCTGAGTACATTCTCCACTGATTGGTATGTCTCGGATATTTAAGGAAGCAGCTGAGGCTTACTCCTTATCAAACTTTCATCCGTCCATTAGTCGTCATTCATTCATCACAGTAAGTGTTTTTCCTGAGACTCCGTATCCTGTGTCTTGTCATAGCCTTAGTTGTGTTTTTGCCCCTCGTGGCTCATTGCTTTGTCATTTGTCTTTCTTTAATAAATTATGCAAACTCATCAGCGGCCTATAGTGTCTCATTAGCGGTCCGCGAGGACCGCACCATGACACTGAAAGCTTAAATGCACCTCTGACATTGGGACGATGTCAAAAATCTGGAGGGAAATATGTAGCAGAGTCAATAAAAGCATTCCTACTCGGTTTGCCAAGTGGGTCAACCCTCTTGGTGACACAGATAGAGTGCTGGACTCTGGAGCCGGAGGTTATGGATTCAAACCCCCAGTTGGACGTTGCCAGTTAGGGCTTAACTGCCCATTCCCTTGACTACAAAGGTAAAGCTGCTTTCTCAGTATCATGTATCTGTTTAGAATATAACAACAGTTGTGTTTTGTTTGTTTTTTGCCTTGGCATGAATTTGTGTTTTTTGATGCTTTTTTTTTCCCTCTGGTTGATGATGCACAAGATTTTATAATGGTAAAAGGGAGAGGTTATATATGCTCTGCTTCTACCTACACCCTTTTGGTTTTTGTTGTTCTTTTTTTTAATGTCTTCTCTAATATTTTTTTTATGTATTATGAAACCAAACCAAGTAAACTTAAACTATAAATTTTATTCCCCCCCCCCCCACACACACACAGGAGTCCTTGTTCATCTACCAACTCTTGACCTAATAGGACGTTGTTATTTTAGGCAGCTAGCTAGCCGCCTTGGCCCACCAATCACACTCATTCATGAATGTTTATGTGCTTATTGTACTCCTGGCATCGGTCATATCCTCTTTAACCTTAACCACACACTCCTGTCCACCAGTGAGACATTATTTCATTCATTCTTTTAGAAAAATTTACATCAGTTGGCTCAGGCTTGCTACCCGAGCTAGGAGCAAACCAGCTATGATTACCAATACTGATGAAAGAGGGAGGGCAGAATTAACTGCAGCTCTTAGATAGTTAAAGAAACATGCCCTGAAATGAACCATTCTAAGGAAGGCTGCCAAAGATTATTCTCAATTATGCTGCAATAATTAAATAATAAAAGGCAGTTTGGTCAAAGTATGTCTCAAATATTTCATTAAGACCTGTGGAAACTGTCAAAATGTGAAAAAGTAGTCTACAGTAAATGACCCCTTTAAGGATATTGAGTTAGTAGTTGTTTTTTTTAAATAATTTGGAAATGTGGTGCAGAGCATGTCAAAACTGTTATCTCAAAATCCACTGTTAAAAGTATCAGAGTCATGTGGAGGGGTGAAGTGTCAGGAAGTTTCCTATTTGAAAACCCCCTTAATAGACTCCTTGAATCTGAGTTTTTACCAATATAGGCAGCTCAGTGATGCAGTGGTTAGCACTGTGGCAGCACAGTAAAAAGGTCATGGGTTTGATCCCACCCCCTGATCATCAGTGACCCTTCTGTGTGGAGTTTGCATGTTCTCTCCGTGTCTGCGTGGGTTTACCCCGGGTACTCTGGTTTCCTCCCACAGGCCAAAAACATGCAGGTTACGTTAATTGGAGACTCTAAAGTAGCCCTAGGTGTGAAGGGATTGGCACTGTACCGTGGATGCCCCGAATTTCCCTCTGGAATTAATAAAGTATACCAAATACAAAAAAAAAATTGTAGTATTAACCCTCCTGTTATGTTCATTTGTCAGGAACAACAATGGTGTTCATGGGTCAATTTGACCCGGTGCATGTTTAATTATCCAAAAGATGTCCGAAACCAAAAAAATCCTAACAAACATTGTTAATATTTCATTACTAATTCCATTACTAACTATTCTATCAATATTTAGTGCATTGGTGTTCCTTACCTCTAATAGGTAATGGTTCAATTAGGATAATTCACTCGTTTTTCCATTAAAAAAAAAACGTTCAAACTTTTTTTTAATGTTTCACCACTTTATTACTTTTGAAAGACCAACATATAAAACATAACATTGAAACATAACATTTAAATTTTGTTTTACATACATGCACTGTTTGTGAACCACTAATGAACAAAATAACACAATATGAACAAGGTGTGTGTGTCTGTCTGTCTTTACGTCGACATAGCACATGAGTGACATGTCATCACACTGTGCTTTGTGCAAATGAATTTTCCACATTTCGCACAGGTCATGCTTGTCTTGACATCATCAGATGGCCTACAGACCTGGCACCTCTTCCTCTTTCTTTTCCCCTCAGCAGCAACCTAGAACCAAGAGGACCATGATTACTTTACTATGCTGTCTTTTTGCTGATCCCAAGACACACACAACGCACTCTCATACACTTATATATACACACAAACACTTACTTACCTCACGCACTGGTGTACTTGGTGCAGTCCTCTCCTGGATCTCCCTCACTGTGGCTGCAGCAGCTGGGGTCCTTGGCAGGTGCTCCCTCCGTTGGATGTGCGGTGTCACAAGCGCCTTCCCCAGCTCCTTGAGAAAGATGCGCCTCTTGTACAGCTTTGACGCATTCCAGTCAGGAAAGATCTCAGTCCAAATGACAAATGTGCTGTAGGCCGATACATCGATCATGTTATAAAAGATGACCAATGGCCAGCGCGCAGTTATTCGTTTGGTGCTGTAGGACCCTGTTACTTTGTCCAAGTTGTCTACCCCCCCTTTGGTGGCATTGTAATCTAGGATCATGCTTGGTTTCTGGTCCTCTCTTGTGCTTATTTCAGCATTTTTGTGCAGAGTGCTCATGAGCACAACATTTTTTCCCTTTTTGGGGCAGTAAGACACTAGGGCTGTGGTGTCTGTGAAGGCAAACATGGAAGATTGAGGGGTCCTGTTCTTGATTACCAGCAGCTCAGCAGGGAGTTCAGCCCTGTTCTTTCGGATAGTTCCGACCATTGTGAGCTTTCTCTTCAGAAGCTCCTGACCCAAGTTGTAGTTTGTGAAAAAATTGTCACAGGTTATGTTGTGCCCCTTGAGACCCTGTGCCATGTCGAGCACGACCCTTGTGCCCTGATTCTTCTCCGGGGCTCCTCCAACCAGCTTTCCAGTGTAAACCTGCATGTTCAGTGCATAGCTGGTGTTTGCATCACATGCTGCCCAGATTTTTATTCCATATTTAGCTGGTTTGGAAGGCATATATTGCCTAAATGGGCAGCGACCTCTGAATGCCACCGGCCTTTCATCTACTGTGATATTAGGGCCTGGGTTATAGAGTAGTGGAAGTTGCTCTACCCACTTGTCCCACACTGTCCTAATAGCTGCCAGCTTGTCTCGCTCCCGTCTACCAGCCCTTGTCTCTCGATTGTCAAATCGGATTACTCTGGAGAAAATGCGAAAAGTCTCCAGAAACATTGTGGCTCGAAATATCGGCCTCCCTGTCTCTGCATCCCACAGACTGGATGTTGATTCATCCTTCGATTTATAGACCCCAGCCAGGATGAGGAGCCCCAAATGCGCATCTAAATGTGTTTTGTCCAGCTCCTTCCACTTCTCCCCAAAAACACGCCTCCCTTCTAGATTAGTCATTTCCAGAATGATTTTCTGTATTGAATCTGGCATGACCAGCTCAAAAGCTGACTTGATGTCAGTCACACGAGTCACTGCCATCCTAGTGGGCCCTGGCACTGTCTTTATTATGTTTTCTGCAGACAGTTTTGCCTGACGCACATTTGGGGATGAAGACCAATGTATTTCACCATTTTTTGACATAAATGTCTTGCTTGGAGGAACAGGAATAGCTATTCCCTCATCTGGTTCAAAATCAGAATCATTAGAATCAGAATTTAGCTCAAGATAGTCTTCATCTTCAGACACATCCTCCTCTATTTCACTGTCATGATCAAAGATGGCTTCCAGAGCCTCCTGGACTGTCATCGTTTTGCTTCTGCTGCTCATTTTGTAAAGGTCTGCCTGACAGTGTAATGTTGGTAGGACTCCCATGCAGAGAAGCTTTTATATGTTTTGCCCCTCCGCTGTTGAGTGTCCACTGAATATGGGTGGAGTTTTCCCGCGAGAACATAAATGGTTCCCGTCAAGTCATAACACCTGCACGTGTGTGTGTGTGTATGTGTGTGTGTGTGTGTGTGTGTGTGTGTGTGTGTGTGTGTGTGTGTGTGTGTGTGTGTGTGTGTGAAATATGTTGCAATAAGGTGCAAAGAAAGAAATAGTCTGACATTTCTGACACCCTTTTACCTCCAGTTTGACTGCTGGGTCACATTGACCCAAACAGTATCTATGTGATATAAACATGCAGGGGGTGACTGCAAATATGTGAGATGAACCATTTTCACATTATATGTTGATTACACTAATTAAGGCAAGCAGAAGAAGTTTCATACTGAAAAAATACTTTTAACTATTTTTCTTAGATGTTCAAACTTTAAAACGGGTCAATTTGACCCGTAACATAACTGGAGGGCAATTCAAGAAATCTCTTTGAAGCTTGGTAAGTATGGAGCATTAATCAGTGGTATGCAACACACAATATTTTACATATTATTCCTTTATTAAACCAGGACTGAAGTCTTGAGATTAAGAATGGACTATTCCCTACTTAGTGCAAAGTAGCAAATCAAAATTTATTGTAGTACTGTAAGTTGGGCACATGCTCCAGTAGTAAGCCAAAGCCAATACATTTCACCCTAATACGGATAAGATGAAAGCTATCAAAGCAACTTGGCTTCAATAACATCTCAGCAGCACCACAGACTGATTGTCACACCACAGTGGTGCAGTAAAAAATCCAACCAAATGTAAACTGTATATGAACACATTTTTCAAATATTGGACATTTCTGTGTTGTAAATCTTTATTTTGGATTGATTTTAGGGAACATTCTAATAAGTTGAGAGACAATATTTTTGTTGTATATCACAGTAAAACAATAAAAGACTTGAAATATTTTGTTTACTTGTAAGGAATATGAAGTACTGTAAGGAGGACCACCAACCACTGGTGATAAATGGAAGCGCGTGTGGAGTGGGTGTCATCTTTCAAGTTCCTGGGCACACATATCTCAGAGGACCTCACATGGACAAAAAACACAAACTGTCTGGTGAAGAAGGCACAGCAGAGATTGTACTTCCTGAGAGTACTCAGGAAGACAAATCTGTGTCAACAGCACCTTGTGTCCTTCTATCACTACAAAATTGTGAGTGTCCTAACCTATGGATTGCTAGTGTGGTACAGCAGCAGCTCTGCAGCTGACAAGAAAGCTCTGCAAGGAGTCATCAAAATGGCACAGAAGTTTATGAACACACAACTACCTGCCTTGGAAGACATATTCACCACCCACTGCCTCAGAAAAACAAACATCCAAAAAGACACATCTCACCCTGCCCACCAACTGTTTGACCTCCTCCCCTCAGGCAGACACTACAGAACACTGAAAACTCGCACCACCACACTGTTGAACAGTTTTTATTCAAAAATGTTGCCATGAAGACAAACATGACTTTTTTTATTCATATACATTTTATTATTTATTTATTACTTAATCCTCGCCTGGCCACTTTAAGTGACCGTTGCAGCCAGTCGTCTGAAGGCAGGGCGATCTTGGGCTAGGGCAATTAGGTCAGCCAGAGGTCTTATCATTGTGACCTGGGTCATCCAGGACAGTCTGGGCCGACCTCAGGGGCGATGCCAGCCCTGGGGGGGCAGACGAGCGCTGGTGGAGAGGACCTGCTTGGCCGGTGTCCCGTCTTCCAACCTGGCCACGTGGCCAAGGAGCCGCAGCTTCCCTCTTCTGATGATGGAGGAGATGGAGATGGGGCAGCCAGCCCTCCTGTAAACTTTATTACATTTTATCGTTTTTAACTATAGTAATGCAATGACTCCGGCATATGTTGGCTTGTGTAGATGCTAAATGGGTGGGTGTATGGAATGTGCATAGTGGGCTGAGTGAATGCTTCTTTTTTTAAGCTTTTTAACATACATGGTAAATCATTTGTAAATATAGACAATAATAAGGGCCCCAAACAGCTGCCCTATGGCATACCACACTGTAGAGTTTTAATATCTGACAAGGCACCATTTAACAGAACACATTGTTGACATAATGCACGGCTCAGGAGACACACACGCAGGCTCAGGGTAGATTTAACAGCTTTATTGACAAACAGGGATGTGTGGCTGCGTGTCTGTGGAATAAGAATGTATTGGTGGTGGCGTCTGCGTCAGGCACGGGGGCAGGAGGCCGAACAGCCGGACAACCCTATGGGAGGAAGCAGAGGAAGAAGGGTAACGGGCACCACACCAACACAGAGCATAATAATGGTTTGCTGGCTTACTTGGTTACGACACGTGGCTGGCGTTGACAAGGGCGGAGCCCGGGAGACAGCGACCTGCAGTGCCTGTGGCAGCAGCGTAGAGACAGCGGCGAGATGAGGAAGTCCGCCGCCGGGGAAGTCCACCTGTGCACAGGGGAAAGGGCTGGAGGAAAGAGGTAAGGGGAGCTTACCCAGATAATCTTGCTAGAAGGCTTGAGTACCGTAGTAGCAAACGATGCCGAAGTTGAGAGACGGCTTCAGGCCGAAGGCCAGGGCAGAGTGGATAAAATACCTCGCCGCTGACGAGGAGCAGGTGTGCGCGCAGCTGGCGCCGCTGATGAGCGGCGAGTCATGACAGTACTCCCCCCTCTAGCAGCGCCTCCTGGCGATGGTTTCTCCGGGTGCGCTCGATGGAACTCAGTGATGAGGGACCGGTCCAACACCAGCGAGGAAGGCACCCATTGTCTCCACTCGGGTCCATAGCCCTCCCAGTCCACCAAATACTGCAACCCACGACCCCGGCGCCGGGCGTCCAAGATCTCAGAGACAGTCCAGGCCGGATGGCCACCAATCATCCGGGGAGTGGGGTGCGCTGCAGGTGGAGGGCAGAGGGTGTCAAAGACCACCGGTTTGGCTTTGGAGACGTGGAAGGTGGGATGGATGCGGAGGGAGGAGGGAATAGCCACATGCACAGCCACCGGGTTGATAATCCTAGTTATGGGAAATGGGCCGATGAATCGTTGGGCCAGCTTCCTCCTCTCACCCTTTAGGTTGACGTCCTGTGTGGATACCCAGACTTGTTGTCCCACCTGGTAGGCAGGGGCAGGTCTCCTGTGCCGGTCCGCCGTGGATTTATTGCGCTCCGCCGTGCGTAAAAGCGCATTGCGCGCCGTAGTCCAGAGGGAGCGGCACCGCCTAAAGTGCGCCTGGACAGAGGGGACAGCCAACTCGCCCTCCTGCGCGGGGAATAGAGGTGGATCATAACCCAGGGATGCCTTAAAGGGAGACATCCCGATGGCAGACGAGCGAGAGGTGTTGTGGGCGTACTCCACCCAGGCAAGGTGAGAGCTCCAGGACGTGGGCTTGGATGTGGTAACGCAGCGGAGCGCAGCCTCCAGCTCCTGATTGGTCCGTTCACACTGCCCGTTAGACTGGGGGTGATGGCCGGAGGTGAGGCTTACTTTAGCTCCCAGGGCGTTGCAAAAAGACCTCCAGACGTCCGAAGAGGACTGGGGGCCATGATCGGAGACCACGTCGACCGGTATTCCGTGCAGTCTGACCACGTGTTGGATGAGGAGGTCTGCCATCTCCAAGGCTGAGGGGAGTCCACGTAGGGGCACAAAGTGGGCGGCCTTGGAAAAACGGTCAATGATGGTCAGAACTGTGTCGAAGTTGTTGGAGACAGGAGGCCCGGTGACGAAGTCTAGGGCGATGTGCAACCAGGGCCTGCCAGGGATGGGCAGGGGCTGGAGCAGGCCCGCAGGGGGAGCGTTACCTGATTTACTGGTGGCGCAGACGGGGCAGGCCCGGGCGTAACGGGCGGCATCCTTCCGCAGACCTGGCCACCAAAAGGATCGCTGGAGGAGGTCGATCATCCGTGAAGCTCCAGGATGGCAGGTGAGCTTAGAGGTGTGGAGCCAGTGAATAACGTCCCCCCGGACGGCAGATGGCACGAAGAGCCTCCCCTCCGGTCCGCCGCCAGGGTCCGGTTCCGACTCCTGCGCCCTCCGGATCTTATCCTCTTTGTCCCAGGAAACAGCCCCCACGACGCACGACCTGGGCAGGATGGTGTGAACAGCGTCTTCCGTGGCCTCCGGGGCAAATTGCCTGGAGAGGGCGTCGGGCAGGCAGTTCTTGGAGCCAGGCCTGTAGGTGATGTTAAATTTAAACCTTGCGAAGAACAGGGACCAGCGCGCCTGGCGGGCGTTCAGACGCTTGGCAGATCTTAGGTATTCCAAGTTCTTGTGGTCAGTTAGGACCATGAAAGGCAAGGCGGCCCCCTCCAGCCAATGACGCCACTCCTGAAGCACAAGCTTGATGGCCAGAAGCTCTCTGTCCCCCACATCATAATTACGCTCCGCCGGGGACAGGCGTCGAGAGAAGAAGGCGCAGGGGCGCTTGACTCCGTCGGCTGGAGACCGCTGGGACAGCACCGCCCCCACCCCCGTGTCCGAAGCGTCCACCTCCACTATGCACTGCAGCGCGGGATCGACCTGGCTGAGGACCCGGGAGGAGGAAAACTCCGTCTTCAGCGCCTGGAAGGCTGTTGCGGCCTCTTCAGTCCACTGGAACGGGGTCTTAGGGGAGGTGAGGCGGGTCAGAGGCCTGACGATGGCTCCAAAGTTTGGGACAAAGCGGCGGTAGAAATTGGCGAACCCGACGAACTGCTGAACCTGTTTCCTAGAGGTAGGTGTGGGCCAATCCACCACCGCTTTAATCTTCGCTGGGTCTGGGAGCACCTGGTCATGGGAGATGACGAACCCCAGGAAGGAAGTTGTCTTGGCGTAGAATTCACACTTCTCCGCCTTGACATATAGGCGATTCTCCAACAGCCTCTGCAGGACCCGCCTCACGTGGACCCGGTGCTCATCCCTGGACCTGGAGAAGATAAGGATGTCGTCCAGGTAGACGAACACAAACAGGCCGATGAAATCCCGGAGGACGTCATTAATGAGGCGCTGGAAGACGGCTGGAGCGTTGGTCAACCCAAACGGCATCACTAGATATTCAAAATGACCGTTAGGGGTGCGGAAGGCTGTCTTCCACTCATCTCCCTCCCGGATCCGGACGAGGTGGTAAGCGCTGCGGAGATCCAGCTTGGTAAACCAGGTCGCCCCCTGGAGGGAGTGGAAGGCGGTATCCATGAGGGGCAGGGTGTACCGGTCCTTCTCCGTGATGTCATTGAGAGCTCGATAATCAATGCAAGGACGAGGGGAGCCGTCCTTCTTTCCCACGAAGAAAAACCCTGCGCCTACTGGTGAGGAAGATGGTCGGATAATCCCAGCGCTGAGCGACTCCTTCAAGTAGGTGTTCATGGCCTCCTTCTCTGGCTCTGACAGGCTATAGAGGCATCCTGAGGGTAGGGGCGCCCCCTGACGGATGTTGATGGCACAGTTGTAGGGCCGGTGAGGAGGCAGAGACATCGCCTTGGACTTGCTGAAGACTGCACCCAGATCGTGGAACTCTGAGGGCACAAGGGTGAGATCCGGAGGCGCGGTGTCCTTGGCTGTGGGAGGCGAGGACGGGGCGCAGGCAGCGGATTGGAGACAGGTGCCCATACAGAAGGTGCTCCAAGCTGACACTTTTCCGGTCTTCCAGTCCAAGGCGGGGTTGTGGAGGCGGAGCCAGGGGTATCCGAGAATGACAGGAGTGACCGAGGTGGGCAGGACGTAGAAGAAGATATCCTCCCGGTGGTTTCCTGAGATGATCACCGGAATGGGAGATGTCCGGTGGGTCACCTTTCCCAGTGAGACTCAGGAGAGATTAACCAGGGCGAGAGGAGGGTCGAGGGGGTGACAACGGATGCCCAATTGGGTTGCCAGGCTCTGTGAAATAAAGCTACCCTCCGCGCCTGAATCCACCAGTGCATGTGTGAGGTGCCCTGTGAGGTTGTGACAGAAGCGGATGGGCAGCGTCAAATGTGTGAGGGGATTTAACCGATTAGCGTCCGCGAGGCCCCCTACAGTGACTCGTGGACCTCCTCGTTTGGCTTCTCCGGACAATGCTCCACCGTGTGCTGGCTACCCCCGCAATACATGCAAAGGCCCAGATCACGGCGGCGTTGTTTCTCCGCCAGGGGGAGCTTTATCCAGCCCGTCACCATCGGTTCCGACTCCTCGGAGACCTCCGGCGGCGGCAACGCCAGGTGGCGAGCTTGGGACAAGCGCGCAGAGGCACCCCATGAGTGAGAAGGCTGCTTCCGCTCTGAGGCGCGCTCACGCAGCCTGTTATCCAAGCTGATGGCTAGGGAAATCAGCTCCGCTAGCGTCTCCGGGATATCCCGGCCGGCCAGCTCATCCCTCAGACCAGAGTGTAGGCTGCGGAGGAAGATGCCGCAGAGCGCACGCTCTTCCCAGCCAACTTCCTCCGCAGTAACCCGGAAGTCGATCGCGTATTCGGCCGCCGATCGGCTCCCCTGTTGGAGGCCGAGAAGGCGGTCGACCTGGACACTGTCCAAACGCGAATGATCGAACACTTCCAGAAATTGTCGCATGAATTGGCCATAGGTGAGGGTGGCGTAGCTGGGCTTCGCCATGATGGCGTAAGCCCAGGTAAGCGCACGACCCTCCAGGAGATTACCAATATAGCCAATCCTGCTGTGGTCTGAGGGGAAGTCTCCGGGAACGCGAAGGAACACGGACTCACACTGCATGATAAAACCCCGAGCTCCACCAAGCTTACCGCTAAAGCGAGCAGGAGTGGGGATTGGTGTGAGCCGTGCCGGCGCACCCGGAGCAAGCTGGACAGCCGCCGGAGCAGCGGGAGCTGCGCCACCCGGACGAGCCGAGGGGAACGGCTGCTGGGGGTCCAAGCTGTCTAATCGGTTAGTAATGATAGTCAATTGGTTTAATATCACCTGTTGTTGGTGGGCTATTAAATCCACCCGAGCCTCGAGGGTGGAAAGACGGCGTGCGAGCCCGCTGTCTGCCAAGCCGCTCTGCTGAAGCCGTACTGACATAATGCACAGCTCAGGAGACACACACGCAGGCTCAGGGTAGATTTAACAGCTTTATTGACAAACAGGGATGTGTGGCTGCGTGTCTGTGGAATAAGAATGTATTGGTGGTGGCGTCTGTGTCAGGCACGGGGGCAGGAGGCCGTACAGCCGGACAACCCTATGGGAGGAAGCAGAGGAAGAAGGGTAACGGGCACCACACCAACACAGAGCATAATAATGGTTTGCTGGCTTACTTGGTTACGACACGTGGCTGGCGTTGACAAGGGCGGAGCCCGGGAGACAGCGACCTGCAGTGCCTGTGGCAGCAGCGTAGAGACAGCGGCGAGATGAGGAAGTCCGCCGCCGGGGAAGTCCACCTGTGCACAGGGGAAAAGGCTGGAGGAAAGAGGTAAGGGGAGCTTACCCAGATAATCTTGCTAGAAGGCTTGAGTACCGTAGTAGCAAACGATGCCGAAGTTGAGAGACGACTTCAGGCCGAAGCCCAGGGCAGAGTGGATAAAATACCTCGCCGCTGACGAAGAGCAGGTGTGCGCGCAGCTGGCGCCGCTGATGAGCGGCGAGTCATGACAATTGTTTTCTATTAGTTAAGTAACTTCTCATCCATGCAATGGCTGATGTTTTAAAACCATAAGCAGCTAATTTAATTAACAAATGCTTATGATCTATAAGATCAAAAGCAGCACTAAAGTCAAGCAATATAGTGCCAATAATTATTTTTATATCAATTAGTTTTAACCAGTCATCAGTTAATTGTGCCAAAGCTGTACATGTTGAATGGCCGACTCTAAATGCATGTTGGAGTTCAGAGTTGATGCTGTTCTCAGAAAAATAGCACTGAATCTGTTTAAAAACAACACTCTCCATAAGTTTGCTCAGAACAGGCAAAATGCTAATGGGTCGACTATTTGGTCCTGTAAATGAGGCTTTGGTGTTTTTTGGTAATGGAGTTAGTCTTGCTAGTTTCCATATTTGAGGAAAAACACCTTCATTTAAACGTAAATTAAAAATATGGCACAAAGGTTTTGCTAAAATCTTGGCTGACATCTGTAATAATTTACTATCCATATTATCATAACCACAAGGTTTATCACATTTCAGACAAAGAAGAAGCTTTTACATTTCTTGAACATTTATATTACTATATTCAAATTCACACATTTTTCTCTTCATAATATGTTGTTTCATTAATGTATCAGACAGCTTACCGTTCACTGATAGCATCTGATTTCTTAATAAATTCACTTTATCCAAAAATGGTTATTAAAATAATTAGCAATATCTTGAGCTTTAGTAATGAATCCACAATCCAATTCAATAAAGGATGGAGTTATCCTTATTTTATCTTTACCCATTAACTCATTAATTACTTTCTATATTTTTTTACTATCACCCATGTTTATATTAAACATAGTTTGGTAGTATTGTTTTTTTCTTTTGTCTATTCATTTTTGTAATGTTATTTCTCAGTGAACGGTAGGCTTGCCAATCAGCCAAATTTCCAGATGAGATGGCAGCTTTTTTAAGTTGATCTCTCTTCGTCATACTGCTGCATAACTCCATATCAATCCAAGAAGCTTTTTTACGTCTGTTAGCTTTCTAACTGGGATGTGTTTATCACAAATAAGGAGGAACAATTTCATGAATAATTGTAAAGCATCTTCAGTGTTAGTTAATTTCTCCACATTATCCCATATCACCTTATTTATGTCTTCCATAAATTCTTTATTGCAAAAGTTTTTATAAGCTCTTTTGTAAATCACTTTTGGTCCAATTTTAGGAACTTTTATTTTCCTCACAAATGCAATGATATTATGGTCACTAAAGCCAGAATGTACAGAGATACCCCTTGAACATAAATCCACACAGTTGGTAAAAATAAGATCTATACAGGTTGAGAATGACGTTCCTGAGCTACACATATTAATCCTTGTTGGTGCATGCATTATCTGAAATAAATTCATACAACAGCCATATCACTCAACCTTTTCTTCATTACACAAGTATCAGAGAACCATCCATCCATCCACCCATCTTCTTCCACTTTATCCTTTTTGGGTTGAGGGGGGGCTGGAGCCTATCCCAGCATCTTTGGGCGAGAGGCAGAGTACACCCTGGACAGCTCGCCAGTCCATCGCAGGGCCAACACAGAGAAATAGACAACCATTCACTCTCACAATCATACCTAAGGACAATTTAGAAACCCCAGTTTGATGCCAATTAACCTAACTTGCATGTTTTTGGCATGTGGGAGGAAACCGGAGAAATCCCGGAGTAAACCCATGCAGACACGGGGAGAACATGCAAACTCCACACAGATCACTGTTGGTCGGGGGCTGGGATCGAACCCAGGATTCCCCAGCCAAGGGTGAGTTGCTGTGCTTCCGCAGTGCTAACCACTCTGCCACCGCGCTGCTCAGAGAACCAATCGATATTAAAATCACCAACAAAAAAACTTCTCTGTCCATATCGGTCACTGCCTGTAACATTACACATATTGCTTCAAGGTACTCCATTTTAGAACTTGGAGGCCTATAACAACACCCAACTAGCACTGGTTTCAGATGAGGTAAATAGACTTGCAGCCACTGCACCTCTACACCTGGGACATTTAAATCTTGTCTTATTTTTACTGGTATGTGTTCTTGAAAGTAGAATACCACACCTCCTCCATATTTATTTCTATCCTGTCTACACATGTTATACTCATAAATTGCCACTTCTTCATCTTCTACAGTAGTATAGATGTATCTAGATGTGTCTCAGAAATACCCATAATATGTAACGAATTTTCCGTCAACGCAGTATTCAATTCATCTACCTTGTTTCTTAAACTACAAATATTAAGATGAGCAATTCTAAGTCCTTTCTTTGGTAATTTTAAGGGCATTTAATAATTTATGCAAAGGTCTTTAATAGAACTTCTTGCACCAAAACCATTCAACATTCAATCTAGGAGACCTCATCTAGGTTTCTTTTTGGTTTTATGATGAGTCAGTCATAAGTGATTATGGCAAAATTACCCTTTGCTCTGGCTTCCTTCATGGCAGGCAAAAGTTCAGCTCGCTTTTTCCTCAACCATTCAGAAAAATCTTCATTTATGTACACAGATGTACTTTTCAAATGTGCCTTTGCCTTTTCTAAGATGAGTTCCTTGTCCTTACATTTCAAGAGCTTCACAACTATGGTTCGGGGTCTTTCTGCATCGCCTCTAAACTTTCCTCTTCTGCGAGCCCGTTCAATTTGAACACAGTCTCCATCCATTTTCATCTTTGTGGTAAACAGATCACATACCTTTCGTTCAGTCTCAGCCCATGATTCCTCTGCATAATCTGGTGTAATGTCATCAATTAATAAATTGTTCCTTCTACTTTGATTGTCCAGATGATCTAATTGCTCCAAGATGGCATTAGATTCACTGGAAGTTGAGTGAAGTTGCTTGATTATTCAGATCTTTCAGCTCACTTTTATTCACAGCCAGTATAGTTTTGATATCATCTATATCCTGCTGTGAATATTTTACACCAAATCTTGAAACTCCTTCACGATCCCATCGATCCTTTTATTGGTTGAGTCCATAATCATTTGTGTGAAACATCTAAATGATGTCTCCTGTCTTTTTAAAAGGTCCTCATAGAATGTCTTTTGTTGATCCAGCAGCTCTTTAACTATGTCCAATGTTACAAACTCTGGTTCTGGCTTAGTTATATCCCTTTGATGTTTACGGGTAGCCATCTTCACTTTGTTGTGTTGTCCCTTTAACTTGTAGTAAAAGGATCCGTGGATGGACCAGCAATGAACCTCAATTAGCTGAGATGGTACTTCTTAATTATGGTGTCATCAACCAGGAAATGCCCAGGCTGTGTGGCCCGCTAGCACATTGCTTGATGTTAGTCAACAGTGAAGATGCAGACTGAAGCAGTTGGAATTAGCCAGCAGTTTAGTCCCAGGCTAAAGCAGCTGATGTTAACCAGCAAGAGAGGCCAAGGCTGGAGCTATTTATTTCAGTCTACCTTCCTTACCCATAGCCACAGTCTCACCGGTAGCTGTTAGACAGCCGCTGTGACCTACTTTCTGTGAGTGCTGCTGACAGTCTGCTGGTCCGACCACAGCCCCCTCTCTCTCTCATTACCATCAGCTGTTCCCAGCCCCCTTTATCATCTTTCCCAGTCCTCGCCCAGGTGCTCCTATTCACATCATCACCAGCAGTGCGTGTACTTAAGCGCCTTTTGCCAGTCATGCTCTGCTGGGTCTTTGACTAACTGATCGACTGACTGATTGCGTATTGTATCAGTGAACTGTCAGATCTTTTAATGACGTGTATCCACTCTGCGCAGTCCGTGGTTCTCTTGCGCTCTCATAGCAATTCTGGCTGTGGGACGCTAGCGTGGATACACGTCTCTTCTCATACGTTCGTGGGGCAATGCCGGCCCCTGAACACCCACTGTAAGTGTATATTCGTACCTTTTTGTAAGTCTTCACCTTGTGAAACTGTTTGTCTCGAGTCTTTATGTTAATAAATGTGTGTTGGTGTATCCCTGCACGTAAATCCTCATAATTCCACCCCTCACCACGCGTTGTGGAAAAGCACACGGAAGGGTTTATGACATCTATCTATCTATCTATCTATCTATCTAACTTTTAGAATTAAACTAGAAAAGCACTCGGAGAGCGCAGACCTCCGCCAAGTACCTCAGTTCCCCCTAATATTGGGATTTTCCCCAAATATAAAAGTCCTACATTTATTTTATCTATATTTTCAGATTGCTTGACCATCAAAACATACCTTTAGCAATTGGATTCACATTGATATCTTTATTAGTTCAGTAGTCATTGACAAAAATCACTTTTTCGGTAATGGCGGTTTTCTTCTGGATATAGCTCCATAGCTTTTGAAGATACAACAAATCCATTGGCACGCTACTGATTCCTCAGTGTCTTGGCTATATTTTGGTGTTTGTTGTATGTTTATATCTTAATTTGTTACCTTACAGTGATGAAAATTCCAAAGATCCCCTTTTATTTCCTGTTCTGGATCACAGGATCCGGATTTTTTGCAGGATCCGGATCAGTCTTTGATATTTCCTAGAACCTATTGGGATCTTATCCTGTATTTTTTTGGGAAGTGTCCTGACCATTTATTGTGAAGTTATATACACATATGCTAAAAATGGCCCTATCTGGCAATGATAAAGAATCCTTTAAAAAATTCCTGGATCCAGACGGTGATCCGGATCACTCCCAAAATCTAATCATTTCTTCCTTCTCCCATTTCGGACTTGTCCTGAAAATTTCGTCAAAATCCGTTGATAACTTTTTGAGTTATGTTGGTAACAAACAGACAAACCCCGGTAAAAACATAACCTCCTTGGCAGAGGTAATTATGAAAAATAAGATATTTCATGACATTGTAATTTTCCGAAATGCACCTGGGTGTATGTGTGCATATAAGGGATTAAAATGATCAATTAATTCATTTATCATTAATTGGTTTGCCTTATCAGTTGGTTAATAATTAACTGATTATTGATTTTCCCGATTTTTTTCAGAGAATTTGAATTTCTCTGAATATGTGGGGGAATTTTAAGTTGTGTGGCAACAAAAGTGATCAGCTGTTCATTCTGATTTTGTTCTGGTATGTCAGAGAAGATGAGATTGTTTCTCATATTGCAGAACTACAGTTTGAACATGGTTTTCTTCATTACTTTCTTTTACAACAGAGTTGAGTTGCATAGAGAGAGACTTGATGGATGTTATGTGAACTGTTTTCTTCCATAAGTGGCAAACTGAGACTGTGCAAATGCCAAACTTTCACAGGTTTGGTAGAATTAGTTGTTTAATATCTTTACTCAGCCTTTTCTGCCATCCATGAGGGAAAGTTTATTTTCTGTGGAAATGTCACCGACCTTTTGGCTGTTTTAAGTTTTTCCGGTGGAATGTGAGTCAGATGGATGAGCTCTTTTGGTGGAAGGAGTGGAAGTGGGGACAGCTTTACTGCAGAGCTCTGCATTATCCTTCGTGTCACAGAAACAATAGTAAAACTTGTTGATATAATCCACAAAGTCTTACTGCTTGATCGGGTGGGCTGGTGGAGTTAAATTAGTCCAGAAAAAGGCTAATGAGTTATAAATTCTACAAAAATGACAGGTAAATTGTTTGTCCTTAGCAGACATAGGCCGTAATGTTGTAGTCAAGATCTCGTCAAGACCAGATGGAGACCAGAGTCTCCCCAGACCAAGACAAGGCCAGACGAGACCATGACTGTAAAGGTTCACGACCAAGATCTAGTACATACACAATGGTCTTGGTCTCGACTTGGTCTTGACCTCGACCCCTAAAGGTCTTGGTCATTGTACACTCTGGTCTCACTCTGACTGCAACACTAGTAGGTCACCATCTCGAATATCTCACTGATCTTGAGTGTCGCAATCACACCATCATACTCCCCACATATGGCACCTCCATGGGATATGGCACTGTTGAAAAGGACTGCGGAATATTCAGTTAAATGGCAACTTAACTGAATCAAGCAAATTCTTATCTACATTTAGTTGATAGTTGATTAAATGCTAACATCCATTTCTGTTTTTCTCTTAGGCAATTGCACAGCAGAGCGCAAACCAAGGATTCTTGCCGGCAACACACCAGAGGAAGTGGAGATTGGTAAATGTGCACTGACAAAAAGTATGAAGGTTACAATAATGACAAAATCCAAGAGCAGCTGGAACAACACACACAAATATGTAAATATATAGTTGAAGCCAGATGTTTACATACACTGGATAAAAAGACACATAACCTTTTTTCCATCACTGTCTGACATTAAATCAGACTAAACTTTTCCAGTTTTGTTAGTTAGGATTACCAAAATTATTTCTTTTTGATAAAAAATGATGAATATTTTTTGTGTTGGCCCTGCGATGGACTGGCGATCTGTTCAGGGTGTACCCTGCCTCTCGCCCAAAGATGCTGGGATAGGCTCCAGCCCCCCCCCCCCCACGACTCAAAAAAGGATTAAGCGGAAGAAGATGAATGAATGAATGAATGAATTTTTTAGAGAATTTTTTATTCCTTTTTAGAGAATTTTTATTACTTCCTTCAAAGTAAGAAGTTTACAATCACTACATCTTTAAACAATTTGGGAAAGCACAGATGATGATGTCATGCCTTTGGAAGCTTCTAAGGTAATGTCCAGTCATCACACCGCTCCGGAAGGAGATGGGTTTTGTGTCCCAGAGATGAATGTGTTTTGGTGTGAAATGTGTCTATCAACCCCAGAACAAAAGCAAAAGACCTTGTGAAGATGCTGACTGAAGCTGGTGAAAGAGTGTTATTATCCACAGTGAAATGAGTCCTATACCGACATGGGCTGAAAGGCCACTCAGCGAGGAAGAAGCCGTTACTCCAAAAGCAACATTAAAAAAAGCCAGATTACAGTTTGCAAATGTACACAGGGACAAAGATCTTAATTTCTGGAGACATGTCCTGCGGTCTGATGAAACTAAAATTGAACTGTCTGACCATAATAACCATTGTTACATTTGGAGGTAAAAGGAGGATACTTGCAAGCCTGAGAACACCAACCCAACTGTGAAGTACAGGGGTGGCAGCATCATTTTTTAATTTTTTTTTCTCTAATGTAAAGCATCTTTGAGTGCCTTGGAAAACGCTATACAAATAAAATGTATTATTATTATGTTGTGAAGGTGCTGCAGGAGGGACTGGAGCACTTCACAAAATAGATGGCATCATGAGGAAAGAACATTATGGGGAAATATTGAAACAACATCTCAAGACATCAGCCAGGAAGTTAAAGCTTGGGTGCAAATAGGTCTTCCAAATGGACAATGACCCCAAGCATACTGCCAAATTAGTTACAAAGTGACTTAAGGACAACAAAGCCAATGTTTTGAAGTGGCCATCACAAAGCCCTGATCTCAGTCCCACAGAAAATTTGTGGGCAGAGCTGAAAAGATGTGTGGCAGCAAGGCGGCCTACAAACCTGATTCAGTTACATCAGTTCTGTCAGGAGGAATGGACCAAAATTCCAACAAACTAATGTGAGAAGCTTGTGGAAGGATAGACAAAATGTTTAACCCAAGTCATATAGTTTAAAGGCAATACTACCAAATACTAAGGAAATGTAAGTAAACTTCTGACTTTGAAGAAAGTAATAAAAACTCTGAAAAATATTTAGCAAATATATTAAAAAAATCAAATAAGAAATCATTTTAATAATCCTGACTGACCTAAAACAGGAAAAGTTTAGTCTGATTTAATGTCAGACAGTGAGGGAAAAAAGGTTGATGTCTTTTTATATAGTGTATGTAAACATCCATCCATCCATCTTCTACCACTTTTCCGGAGCTCCGGGTCATGGAGGCGGCAGTTCAAGCAGAGAAGCCCAGATTTCCCTCTCCCCAGCCACCTGCTCCAGCTCTTCAGAGAGGATACCAAGGCGTTCCCAGACCAGCTGGAAGACAAATGCTGCATTTGAAATGTTCACTCCTTCCCCATATAGTGTACTATATAGTAAATCAGCCATTTTGTAGTGCTGTTCGAAATCTTAACTGAAAATTTCATTCACTATATAGTACACTCAAAATATCCCACAATACATTTTGAAAAGTAGTGTACAACAGATGGTCACTTCATTAGCCAATATATCCCATAATGCAATGTGCAGCTAATGGAGCAGTGAGAGGAGAGCTTCACATCACAACATAAACTACCTTAAGGTGTCCATATTTATTAATTCAGCAAAAATGATTTGATTTAATACATATTTACTACAAATTCTATGCAGGTATTCATGTTGTACCACCGTTAATCTGTTACTTTTTACTGTCTCACCATGATGTCGCCATTAACTGCACCGCGAAAGCAAGCACAGTAGTGTCCAAAAGCTGTTAATTTTATTCTTATATTGAGTTTACTGTATAGTCCACTGTATCTAAATTCACTATATAGCGAGTAGGGAGGGAGTGAGTGGGTGAACATTCAAAACACAGCCATAGTCTCTTCAGCGAGTCCTGGGTCTGCCCTGGGCTCTTCTCCCAGTGGGACGTGCCTGAAACACCTCAAGTGGGAGGCGTCCAGGAGGCATCCTGATCAGATGCCCATACCATCTCAACTGGCTCCTTTCAATGTGGAGGAGCAGTGGTTCTACTCTGAACCTCTCCCGGATGACTGAGTTCCTCACCCTATCTCGAAGGGTGAGTCCAGCAATCCTACGAAGAAAGCTCATTTTAGCCTCTTGTATCCGCAATCTCATTCTTTCAGTCATTACCCAAAGCTCATGACCATAGGTGAGGGCAGGAACGTAGATTGACCAGTAAATCGACAGCTTTGCCTTAGAGCTCAGCTCCCTCTTCACCACGACAGACCAGTACAATGTCCACATCACTGCAGATGCTGCTTCGATCCGTCTGTCAATCTCTCGCTCCATTCTCCTCACTTGTCAATAAGACCCCAAGATACTTAAACTCCTCCACTTGGGGCAAGAGCTTGTCCCCGACCCAATCCACCTTCTTCCAGCTGAGGACCATGGACTCGGACTTGGAGGTGCTGATTCTCATCCCAGCCGCTTCACACTCAGCAGCAAACCATCCCAGTAAGACCTGTAGGTTATTGCTGGATGAAGCCAACAGGACAGCATCATCCGTAAACACCAGAGATGAGATCCTGTGGTCACCAAGCATGACACCCTCCGTTCCCTGGCTGCGCCTAGATATCCTGTCCATAACAATTATAAACAGGAGTGGTGACAAAGGGCAGCCCTGGCGGAGTCCAACTCTCACTGGGAATGAGTCCAGCTGAGTGTTGGCAATACGAACCAAACTCTCACAACGGTCATAAAGAGACATCTGGTTTCAATATATACTGTATTCTGTAAAAATCAACACTTCTGCCACTTAATCAGACCAATACCACTCACACAGATGTCTGCTCTGGTTAATGAAGAACACAAGTAATGATTGTGATAATGAACATTTCTAAATTACTGATTTGTACATGCATGTACTGCATGTGCTTGTCTGTCTTTAATATCAGATTTTTTTTGTTTGTTTTTTTTAACCAATTTTAGGTCATAATTTCACTCTGCCATGCAGAGTATATTCTCCGTCTGAAATGAATTTTTCATTAAAAGTGCGGTGGTACATGGATTATGGAAGCAGAATGGAGCCTATGATTCCGCTAGTCATGAAAGGGCCTAAGTAAGTCCTTATAGCCCAATTATCATTATAACCCAATAGTCAGTTGTGTTTTCTTATGCTTGTTCTCAACTTTGCTTGAACACAATAATTAAGGTGTGACTTTGAAGAGTGTGAGGTCACACAGAGTGTATTTATAAAGAAGGTCACACCAGAGCACTTGAACCACATATATACCTGCATCGCCAGTAATTCTGCTGGGAATACTACGCTCACAGTAAAGCTCAAAAGAAAACACACAGGTACTGTCATTTCCATTGTAAACTTTGTTTTTGTGTTTCATCTATCTATCTATCTATCTATCTGAATGTAAAAGTAAATATTGCAAAAATCTCAAGGAAACATTTGATTTAACAAAGAATGAAATGATATAAAAATCAATAAAATGTTGCTGCGGGGTTGATCAGTTTTGCACTAAAAAGGTTTTAAAATAAACTTGGTTTCAGTTAAATGGCCACCACTGGTGTGGTTTCCTGTTGTGTGTTTTGTGGTGGTCACTGGAGTGGGGATCGTCATACATTTGAAATGGCTGGAGCTACAGCTCATCTACAGATCACACTTTCCAAATGGAGAACATGAAGCAGGTGAGAATACAAACACTTTTTTGTCCAAATAATTCTGTGCAGAGCCACAAAACATATAAAGTTTTAAATTGTAGATAAAACAGTTTAGTTGGAAGTATAAACTGGCCTATCAGCATTAGTAATAGGAGAGGTTTTTTCTTCAGAATTTGAAACTTTTTTCTCAAAAATTTGCAAATTTGTGACACTGTGATGTGATTGAAAATTTTAACATGTTTCAACCATTAATTATTCACACTTTTCTTGTAAATATGAAACTTAATAATAGCAAATATAACTGCTTTTTATTTGTAGCTTCCCCCCCCCTTTTTTTTTTTGCTGGTTTGGGTCAAGGCACCCCCTCATGGATCATCACCTTATTGTGGTGGGGGGGTTTGTGTGCCCCAGTGATCCCAGGAGCTATGTTGTTCGAGGCAATTTGCTTCTGATAGGGTCACCCAAGACAAACTGGTCCTGGGTGAAGGGCCAGACTAAGAACGATCCAACAGACTCTCATGATAAATTCTAGATCAAGGATTCAGTGTACCCCACCCAGTATGGGGTTACCGGGGCCCCACCCTGGAGCCAGGCCTGGGGGAGGGGCTTGATGGCTAGCATCTGGTCACCGGGTTTCCACCCATGGGACCCGGCCGGGCTCAGCCCAAAGGATTTACATGGGTCCGCCCTCCAGTGGGCTCACCACCTGCAGGAGGGATCATGGGGGTCCGGTGCGACGTGGATTAGGTGGCGGTCAAAGGCGGAGACCTTGGCAGACTGATCCCAAGCTTTCTAAACTTTTGATGACTATGTTGGTTTGAATGAATCAACTCCCTCTGGGTATTTAAACTGTCATAACCCCAGAGGTTCTGGTCGTGGTGGTGGAGTGGCTGCAATTTTCCATTCTAAATTACTAGTTAATGTTAAGCAGAAATTATGTTTTAATTCCTTTGAAGGTTTGGTCTTCAGCGTGGGGCCTGTTGGCAATCTTGGCATGAACCCAATTCTCTTTGCCATAGTTTATCGTCCTCCCACAGCCTATTCAGAGTTTCTATTGGAATTTGCCAAATTTTTAGCTGATTTAGTGCTGAAAACCGATAGAATAATTATTGTAGGGGACTTTAATATACATGTTGATGTTGAGAGTGACTGTCTTAATAAGGCTTTCAATTCAATTTTAGACTCAATGGGTTTTTCCCCAAAAGTAGAAAATTCTACCCATTATTTCCATCATACATTGGACCTTGTTTTGACTTATGGTATAGATATCGAAAATCTGGTTGTGTCTCCTCATAATCCTGTACTGTCTGACCATTGTCTATTAATTTTTGATTTCATTATCTCTGATCACTTATTTCCGAAAGAAAAATACTACCAGTACTACAGCAAATGTCTTTCTGATGACGTTGTTGCTAAATTTTTGCAGATTGTCTCCTCTATGCCATGGGTCAACACAACAGAAACACCTGAAATAAGTGATGGAGAGTCTGCTCCATTCGTGATTGATAGCATGGTTGATGGTGTTAACTGCCTCTCTGCATCAGACTCTAGATTTGGTAGCCCCTTTAAAAAAGAAAAAGTCTAACCAGAGATTTCTTACCCCTTGGTTTAACTCAGAAACTCGTGGCTTAAAACAGAAAAATTGTCAATTGGAAAGAAAATGGCGCTCATCTAATTCAGATGAGTTCTACTTGACGTGGAGAAATCATCTCTTAATCTGTAAAAAATCTCTTAGAAAAGCTAGATCAAGCTATTATTCAATTCAATTCAACTTTATTTATATAGCGCCATTTCACAACAACAGTCATCTCATAGCACTATCAACTGTAGGGGGAACCCTCACAGTTGCAGAAAGACCCCAGCAATCAGGCGATCCCCTGTGAGCAAGCACTTGGCGACGGTGGAGAGGAAAAACTCCCTTTTAACAGGAAGAAACCTCCAGCAGAACCAGGCTCAGGGAGGGGCAGTCATCTGCTGCGACTGGCTGGGGGGTGAGGGGACAGAGAAGATGAAAAGAACAGACATGTAGAGAGCAAACAGCACGATGGGGACTCAATCTATGGGAGAGAACAAACAGATGTTAATGACCAGCAAAAAAAAATATTTCATTGAGAGTGAAGAAAGGAGTGAGGCCCAGTGCATTATTGGAGGTCCCCCGGCTGACTAAACCTATTAGCAGCATAACTAAGGGAGGGTTCAGAAACACATGATCCCTCCCTAATTGTAGGCTATATCAAAAAGGTAGGTTTTAGCCCTATTCTTAAAAACAGAGATCAAGTCTGACTCCCGAATCCAGATTGGCAGCTGGTTCCACAGGAGAGGAGCTTGATAACTGAATACTCTGCCTCCCATTGTACTTTTGGAGATTCTAGGTATTACAAGTAATCCTGCATTTTGGGAGCGTAGTGCTCTGTTAGGATAATACGGTAGTATCAGATCTTTTAAATAAAAAGGGGCCTGATTGTTTAGAGCTTTGTAAGTAAGAAGAAGGATTTTAAACTTAATTCTAAACTCTATGGGAAACCAATGAAGGGAGGCCAGAACCGGAGAGATATGATCTCTCTTTCTACTACCTGTTAAAACTCTTGCTGCAGCATTTTGGATCAGCTGAAGACTTTTTAAAGATGTTTTAGGACAACCTGATAATAAAGAATTACAATAATCTAATCTCAAGCTAACAAAAGCGTGGATCAGTTTCTCAGCATCACTCTGAGACAAGATGCTCCTAATCTTGGCAATATTACGCAACTGATAGAAGGCAGTCTTAGAAACAAATTTAATATGTGAATTGAAGGACAGATCTTGATCAAAAATAATTCCAAGGTTCCTCACAGAGCGATTCACTCGTCGTCGGCCTCCGTCGCTCTATGATGACCATGGAAGAGAATCCTAAACGTCTACTCTGCTGGAACAGCACCACCTGTGGCTGAACAGGCCGATGCGCACCGGTGTTCTACCTTCCAGCGTTGGGCGTTGGTAGGATTCAAACCTGGGCAGGAAGATATGGAGGACAAGATGTTGCCCATGCAGCATGTCCCCCCTCTCCACGTCAATGGTGAATCCAAAGGAATAGCAGGGCTGCTATAGTTTGGCACCAGCGCCGTCGCAGGAGCTGCCAGAACGATGCTGAGCACAACAGAGAACTGCCTTAGGGGCTCCGACTCCGGATTTTTCCTCAGGGTTGACTCCCGAAGCCTTTCCCGTGACCGGGTGTGCCGCAAGGCAGCGGAGTTTTGAAATCAGGGTTTACCTACCCCTAGATGGGCTACCTTCCCAGGTTGACGAGCCACCAGCTACCCGAAGCATCTGGTTTTAAGGCGCCAGAGATCCACCCTCGCCCCTTCTCCTATTAGTAAAAGCAGTTCCGCCGGGCTTAGAAACTAATCCACACGGGCAGGCTAGGAGTTGGACTTAGTTGTCAGAGGCTTTTCGAGACGCACGCCGTAAGGAGTATTTTATGAGCACTGGGAGCTTAACCCCAGTGCCGCTCCTGGCTATGACAATCTTGGAAAAATACACTACAGTCATGTGAAAAATTAGGACACCCCATTAAATATTCAGTCCTTTATTAAGAAATGTTTGCATATCTATGTCTAATCTTGTTTTTGTTTTTATTTGCATTTTTTAACATTTATTTTAGCCATTTTTAAGTGAGAATGAATGTGGGGGTGTCCTAAAAAAGATGGGAGGTATCCTAATTTATTCCTTAATATTTGTTTAGAATTATATTTCACAGAAAATTTGAAAAGTCTTTAATTCATTTTTAATTGTTTAGTTGTACTGCATGAATCTCCTAGTGTTTTAAACACTGATATTAAATATCTGTATGTCCAAATATGTAAAAAAACAAAACAAAACACAGGCTTATACAGGGTATCCTAATTTTCTGACGTGACTGTATATTGCCAAAAGTACTGGGACACCCCTCCAAATGACTGGGCTCCAATGAACAAAGCAAGGTCCGCAAAGACATCTGTCTTTACAGAGCGGTTAAGAGAAAGAGTAACCGCATCCAAACTGAAAGTTTGATTTGGAAAGGTATTTCTAAGGTTTTTTGGACCAACAAGAATGACTTCAGTCTTATCTGAATTTAATAGCAGGAAATTACAAGCCATCCAAGCTTTGATTTCCTTAAGACAGGCTTCTAACTTGGCTAATTGATTACTATCATCTGGCTTCATTGACAGGTATAATTGTGTGTCATCTGCATAACAATGAAAATGTATAAAGTGCTTTCTAATAATGTTGCCTAAGGGAAACATATATAAACTAAAAAGAGTAGGGCCTAGCACAGATCCCTGTGGAACTCCATGACTAAGCTTTTTTTTTTTTTTTTTTTTTTTTTTTTGGTTACTTATTTGTACCCGTAGGTAGACTTGGTTTGCAGTCTGGTGACAAGCCACCGGCTGCTGGTCGCTGCATGCGCGAGCGCCCTAAACCTACATGTTTTTGGTGTGCGGGAGGAAACCGGAGAAATCCCGGAGTAAACCCGCGCAACACGGGGAGAACATGCAAACTCCACACAGCTCACTGTTTGAGTTGAAAGAAAACTCATTATTGACATGAAAAAACTGGAACCTATCAGATAAATAAGATCTAAACCACTGCAACAAAGTTCCATTAAGTCCAACATAGTGTTCTAATCTATCAAGTAGAATATTATGATCGATAGTATCAAAAGCTTCACTAAGGTCTAAAAGGACAAGTACAGAAACCAGTCCATTATCAGATGTGATGAAGAGGTCATTAGTGACCTTCGCTAAGGCTGTTTCAGTACTATGATGGATTCTAAACCCAGATTGAAACTCTTCAAGTAAACCATTTCCCTGCAGGTGGTCAAATAATTGCGGAGCAACAACTCTTTCTAAGATTTTTGAAATGAAAGGGAGATTAGAGATTGGTCTATAGTTAGCTAAAGCTCCTGGATCTAGCGTTGGCTTTTTGAGTAAGGGTTTAATTACAGCAGTTTTAAAAGCCTGCGGGACATGGCCTAAAGTTAATGAAGAATTGATTATATGAAGAATAAAGCTACCATAATTGGAGAGCACAAATCACCCTTCATGGACATCACTTGTGGTGTGCCCCAGGGGTCAGTTTTGTGACCCAAACTCTTTATTTTGTATATAAATGACATATGCCAAGTATCAAAAATTCTGAAATTTATTTTGTTTGCGGATGACACAAATATCCTTTGCACTGGTGAGAATTTGCAGCAGGTTTTAGAGGTGGTCACAACTGAAATGGAAAAATTAACACAGTGGTTCAACAAAAATAAATTATCTCTAAATCTAAAAAAAACAAAGGTTATGTTGTTTGGAAATTATAAAATAAATCATGAAATAATGGTAACGATAGATGATACCAGAATAGAAACAGTACAGGAAAATAAGTTTCTGGGGGTGACGCTAGACAATAAAATCTGCTGGAAACCAAATTAGCCAAATGTATAGGCATACTGGGGAAGACAAGACACTTCTTGGACTATAAATCATTGGTCTTATTGTACAATTCACTGTTTTTACCTTATCTTAACTACTGTGTAGAAGTCTGGGGAAACACCTACAAGACCAACCTACAGTCAATATGCACATTACAAAAAAGAGTTATAAGGATAATAAACAATGCAGGATATAGAGACCATACCAATGCGTTGTTCTTAAAGTCACATGTCATAAAGTTCATTGATTTAGTTAAATTTAAGAAAGCACAAGTAATGTACAGGGCTGTAGTGGAGCTGAAATAACGAGGCGGCTTTGAATTAAAAACAGGGTTTTTATTGAATAGCTCCTCTATCAAATCTCAACAGGTGCAGAGCTTAGCAGAAGGCAAGAGAGAGATCTCTGCTTTGCTCGCTGGTTAAATACAAGCACACATGGCACCACTCATTGAAACAGCTGACGTCAGAGTCCACTCATTGAAAAAGGTAACATCTCCCCGTTATCTAAATCCCCTATTAGCCCTGTTAACTCCTCCCTTCGCCTTGGGAGGTGATGGGAAAACCTTCTCCTCCCTCAGGGGTGAAGGTGTCGAGTCTGTTGCCATGGCGTCCTGTGACGTCATGGGTCTTCACACGGCGGTGAGATTCCTTTGTTCTTTCAGAGGTGTGAAGTTCCTTTGTATATGTTGTCCCAAACATTTCCACATGCTCTAACCAATGTAGGTATGGAATATCTGAGTGATATATACCACAGGCCCCCCAAACAACTATGAAGGAACACAGAAAGATTCACAGTCTAGGGTAATTACTAAGACATACTACGTGTTACAGCTGTTGCCACAGAAGAAACTTTCAAGCAGCCATGCTCCTAAGAGAGTTCAGTGAAAACATAACGGCATAGTATAATCATAAATCAGTCCTAAACTGTTGCAGCACAATTAGCGAAAATTTGCATAGTGGTGTAATCAGTCCCTGTGTAGTCTGGGTTTCAATCTTCTCCCAAAGCTGCTGTAGGTTGGTTTAGGCGTCCTACTGGGACCTTGTTGTGAGGAATCTGCAGTGTGGGAAGGAGAGAGATTATCTGTTCCCTGCCTGGGGGCTGAGACTTTCTCCTTGGGGGGTCTACCTCGCCGAGGTGCTCGGGCCAGCTGTGCAGGTCCGTCTCTCAACAAGAAGGCAGGTTTGAGTCTGTCAATGCTGACCGTTTCATTTCTATCCCCATAATCAAGCACAAAGTGTTTGTCACCATTTTCCAGCACTCTATACGGGCCATCGTATACTGGGCGTAACGTTGGTTTTAGAGCTTCATGCTTAACAAAAACAAACTCAGCGTTTTTTAAAGTTTGAGGAACAAAAACTCGTGGAAAGGAGTGATGAGCTGGACCGTGGAGAAAGTCCGGACTGTTACTGCCTAAAAACCTTGGGACTGGGAGGTGCCCTGGTTCCGGGTTTTCTGGTAAAAATTCACCTGGTAGTCTGATAGGCTGAGCAAAGACTAATTCTGCAGGGGAAGCGTCTAAATCCTCTTTAGGTGCCGCACGCAACCCCAATAAAACCCAGGGAAGTTTATTTACCCAATTTGTGTCCGTTAATGAGGCCCTGAGGGTGGCCTTTAAGAACCTGTGAAAACGCTCGCATAACCCATTAGCCTGAGGGTGATAAGCGGTGGTGCGGTGAATTGTTGCCCCTAAACTGTTGGACATGGCTGACCAGAGCTCTGAGACAAATTGAGGCCCCCTATCTGACGTGATGTCTGATGGGACGCCGAAACGTGCCACCCAATTTGTTAGAAAAACGCGAGCGACTTCCTCCGCTGTGGTTGCCGCTAGCGGGACTGCCTCTGGCAAGCGCGTGGTGCGGTCTATCATTGTTAGCAGGTGTGTGAAACCTTGGGAGGAAGGCAGCGGCCCCACGAGGTCGACATGAATGTGGTCAAACCTTCTAGCAGGGATTGGAAAAGGCTCCAGAGGGGCTTTAGTGTGTTTGTGTACTTTGGCTCGCTGACAAGGAATGCAAGTTTTTGCCCATTCTTTTATGTTTTTGCGTAGGCCTGGCCACACAAACTTTTCGGCAACCATTTTGACCGAGGCACACACACCTGGGTGCGCGAGGGAGTGAATTGCGTCGAAAATGCGGCGGCGCCAAGCAGCCGGTACTAACGGGCGAGGTCGGCCGGTTGAAACATCACATATTAGGGGGGGCACGCCGTCGCGCAACCCTTTTTCCTCCAGCCTTAACCCTGTTGGTCCAGACAGGAGCGCGCGCACGTCCGCATCACCACCTTGCTCTTCCGCCATGGCTGCATAATCTATCCCTTCATGGATGGGTGCTGCATATGTGTTTGCGTTAGAGAAAAGCTCAGCCGCTGAAGCAGTGTAATCCGTCTCCTCGTGCTCTGGCGGTGCCACAGCACGAGAGAGACAGTCAGCTACTGCGTTAAGTTTGCCTGCTACGTGTCGAATGTCTGTTGTGAACTCTGAAATCGCAGCTAGCTGTCTTTGCTGTCTGCCTGACCATGGTTCTGAAATTTTAGCCATAGCAAAAGTGAGCGGCTTATGGTCCACAAAAGCCGTGAAACTCCGCCCTTCTAACCAAAACTGGAAGTGGCGGATGGACAAATGAAGCGCCAGCAGCTCTCTGTCAAAAGTGCTGTATTTGCGTTCAGTAGGGTTTAGCGATTTGCTAAAGAATGCTAAAGTTTGCCAGACCCCACTGACAAGTTGTTCTACAACTGCCCCTATAGCCAGGTCTGAAGCATCTGTGGTTAGAGCAATGCGGGCTGAGGGATCTGGGTGAACTAACATTGTGGCGTTAGCTAGGGCGCTTTTTACTTCCGTGAAAGCGCGTTCGCGCTCCGGGGTCCATTCGACCGCATTGGAAGCTTTCTTTTTTCTGAGCGCGTCATATAGGGGCTGCATGAGCTGAGCTGCGTGGGGGAGGAAACGGTTGTAAAAATTAACCATCCCCAAAAATTCCTGTAGCGACTTAACCGTTTGAGGCCGTGGAAAACTTTCTATCGCACGAACTTTGTCTGGAAGCGGAATTGCCCCTGCCGGGGAGACCCTATGTCCCAAAAAATCAATTTGTGATACGCCGAATTTGCATTTGGCTGGATTGATTATAAGTCCGTGCTCTTCCAGCCTCTGAAAAACGGTAGTGAGGTGCTGTTCGTGTTCTTCCTCGGATGAACTGGCTACCAGCATGTCATCGAGGTAGACAAAAACAAAGGGTAGGTCGCGTAGGACTGCGTCCATCATCCGTTGAAAAGTTTGAGCCGTGCCTTTGAGGCCGAATGGCATTCTTAGAAATTCAAAAAGGCCGAAAGGGGTTATAACCGCTGTTTTAGGAATATCTTCAGCTCGGACTGGGACCTGGTGATATCCGCGGACTAAGTCTATTTTTGAAAAAATGCGCGCACCTGCTAAATGCAATGAAAAATCCTGAATGTGAGGAATGGGGTAGCGGTCATGCGCTGTAGCGTTGTTTAGCCTGCGGTAATCTCCGCACGGTCTCCAAGAACCGTCGGATTTCGGGACCATATGAAGTGGTGAGGCCCAAGGGCTCTTTGAACGTCGGCAAATGCCTAATTTTTCAAGAGCTGCAAATTCGTCCCTTGCTATGTTGAGCTTGGCCGCGTCTAAGCGGCGAGCTTTGGCAAAAACGGGAGGTCCGTTTGTTGGAATGAAGTGTTTAACCCCGTGTTTGGCTACAGTGGCTGAGAATTTGGGGGTTGTGAGTGCTGGAAATTGGGTGAGGAGTTGCTCAAACTTACCTCCTGCCGTAGTGACGTTGGCCTGCACAGGTGGTGGAGAAACTCGAGCTGAGCATGGAATAGAAGCAAAAGAGAGTGCATTAACCAGGCGCCTGTTTGCAAGATCCACTAATAACCCATGTGCACACAGAAAATCTGCGCCTAACAAGTTAAAGCTCACCGCTGCTACAACAAATGTCCATCTGTAGCTGCGGCCGTGGATGAGGAGGTGCAGGCTCTTTTCCCCGAACGTGTCGATGTCAGAGCCGTTGGCTGCCACTGCTCCGTTGCCCCGGGTGCCCATGGTTCGCTCTGCGTGGGAGGGCATGACGAAACTCAGCTGAGCTCCCGTGTCGATGAGGAACTGCTTGCCTGTGTATCCATCCGTCACGTATAACAGCTTATTCTTCTCGCTGAGAACTGCTGCTGTTAATGGCCCTCGGCTTTGGCGTTTCCCCGACATCATAAACTTGCAGGGGGGAACGCATTTGCGGGCTTTCTCTGCGAAGCGGTGGTGATAATAGCAGACGTCGTTCTGCTCGTTGCGCTTGGGCCGCGCCGCTGTCACCGTGGGTTGAGTCTCTCCAAGGCTCGGGGTGTCAGTTCTCAGATCTGCGGATGCCGCTGTGGGTGTCCGTTCTCTGCAGGCGTTGACAAGCCGGTAAGCCTCGTTGGCCGGTGTGCGGAAATCCTGATGGTTATTGCACTTCATCCTGGCGAGTGTCCCTCTCAAATGCGGTGGTAGCGTGCTGAGGAAAATGAATTGGAGAAGGAAATTATCATTATCCTCCTCCTTGAGTTGTAGCAAATCCTCCATGAGGGTCCTCGGATTGCTCCCTCTGTGGCCGTAGACCGCCAGGATCCTCTCGGCTCTTTCCTCCGCTGACGGGACATAATTCGCCACGATGGTCGCCTTGAGTGTCTCATATTTGTCCCGGGTTGGTGGTTGCTGGACCAAGCTCTGCACACACTTCGAAGTTGCGGAGTCGAGCTTGGAGATGATGTGATAAAATTTGGTATCATCTGCTGTGATACCCGCCAGTATAAACTGGGCTTCGGCTTGCTGGAACCAAGATGCAGGGTCTTCTCTCCAGAAGTCTGGCAGCTTGACAGCGACGGCGTTCGTGCACACCATCATTGTCGTGTTCGCCGGGTGAGAGTGCGTTTCTACGGCTCTCGCGGCTGTGTTGGAGCTCGGTTGAGCTCTCTCAGTGCCCTCTGCCGCGGGGAACAGCTGTCTGCTTGTTCCCTCGTCTGCATCGTCGCTGGCGTGTGCCAGAGCCACCATGGATGAGCAGCTTGAAGAGCGCCTCCGGTCCATATTCTCGCGTCAGGGTCACCAGTGTAGTGGAGCTGAAATAACAAGGCGGCTTTGAATTAAAAACAGGGTTTTTATTGAATAGCTCCTCTATCAAATCTCAACAGGTGCAGAGCTTAGCAGAAGGCAAGAGAGAGATCTCTGCTTTGCTCGCTGGTTAAATACAAGCACACATGGCACCACTCATTGAAACAGCTGACGTCAGAGTCCACTCATTGAAAAAGGTAACATCTCCCCGTTATCTAAATCCCCTATTAGCCCTGTTAACTCCTCCCTTCGCCTTGGGAGGTGATGGGAAAACCTTCTCCTCCCTCAGGGGTGAAGGTGTCGAGTCTGTTGCCATGGCGTCCTGTGACGTCATGGGTCTTCACACGGCGGTGAGATTCCTTTGTTCTTTCAGAGGTGTGAAGTTCCTTTGTATATGTTGTCCCAAACATTTCCACATGCTCTAACCAATGTAGGTATGGAATATCTGAGTGATATATACCACAAGGGCAATTAATAATCAACTACCAACTAATATACAAAAAATATTTTAAAAAAGAGACAATGATCATAATTTGAGGGGAGACTTAAACTTTACAAAACCCAAGATACGTACAACCAAGAAAAGTATGTGCATATCTGTCTGTGGGGTGGATTTGTGGAACAGTCTGGAGCCGGAACTGAAACTATGTACAAACAGAAATCAATTCAAAAAGAGGTATAAGCACCATTTGCTGAAAGGGTATATGTTAGAAGGGTAGTAGTTATATGTACGATTCATTATGTTCACTCTGGGATATTATGGGACACCATGGAATGGTGGGTGGGACAGCACTGTGTATATCTGTGTTGTCTGAGGCTGGTTTTGATGTATGGGCATCATTGTATGTTAGAATGGATGGGTGTTAATGTTGATTTGTAAAAAATACAGTAAATTGTTTACTTGGGGTCTTAAAGGTGGTAATTTGTATAAAATTCACATGGGTGTATCTATGGAAAAGAGGAGATGGAATTAAAGCGTACCTGTGGTGGTCGTGAAGACGCATTTGACTTGAAAACATTATGAAAAAGTATTTCTTATTTTGGTAAATAATTTTTGCCAGCCATATACCACCAGACATATATTCAAATAGGACCTTGGCCATGGGCAGCCAATGAAAACTGTGGGCGCAGCCATGACACATGCGGATGTGACGTCACTTCGTTGATACTCAACAGTCAATGCTCCGCCTGTATGAGAGTCTAGGGTGCTGTTGTGAGTGTTTTTATTCTATTATGGCTGAATTGTCGGACTCTGAGGAAGAATTCTTCCAACATGGCTACAGATTTGAGCCAGAAAGGTCTTCTGAGGGTGAAAGTGACGAAGTGGTCCTCACACACAACGCAATTTCGTCTGAAATTATTCGTCTGTGCCCTGTTTCCGCTCCGATCTTCTGACAAGGTGAGCTGGGTTTGGGTACACAAAAAAAGTGTTTCTTTGTTTTTTTCGCTTATTATTCAGACATCCAAAGGCAGGGGTGTCCAACCATGTGCCATGGAGAGCCAAGACCCTGCAGGTTTTACCTCCAACCAGTGTCTTCAACAGCAGATTTCTGTGAACTTCTTCCCACTGATTGCTGATAAGTGAAAACACCTGCTGAAGAGACTGGGTAGAAGAGAAAACCTGCAGGGTCTTGGCTCTCCATGGCACCTGGTTGGACACCCCTGTCCAAAGGCTTTACATTCCGCCATGTTGCGATATCCATATCGCATTGTATGTTTTTGTTTTTACAAGAGCACCGAGTGTCTGCTGCTCTGTATATAGTTGTAGAATCATCTTCCGTGTTGCGGCAGTTACGAGATCAGATGAGACAAGCAGCCGAATTTAAGCATTTATTTATTTATTTTCTACTCGTTTTAGTTCTGCATTTAATATGAACCCTGAGTTTGAAATAAACGTTTGAATTTTGGTCCTCACACAACGCAACGTACTGTCTGCCGCTCTTTATAGCGGCGAGGGAGGAGCTGAATTAATCTGCCGTATTGCGGCTGTTAACGACCTCAGATCAGACAAGAGGACCCGCCGAATTTAAGCATTTATTTATTTATTTTCTACTCGTTTCAGTTCTGCATTTAATATGAACCCTGAGTTTGAAATAAATGTTTGAATTTGAATTTGAATATCCCCAAAGCCGCTGCACATCCGGGTACTCGAGGCTCAGCCAATACTGATCCAGATCGCGGTAGCCACGAAATTACGTCACAGGAAGCGTCCTGGAAGGCCATGTAGCCGCTAGTATGGCTGTACCCATGTTTTGCTGACATAGCTGAACCAGCTCATCAGCAATGGATTTATATCAAATTGCTTTGAACATGAATTTCAACTTAAACTTGAACTAGAACGTGAGACAGGGGCTCAATATAATATCTTTTTTTTCACGACCACCACAGGTACACTTTAATAAGTGTTCACTTCTTCCTTCTCCCTTTCGAACAGTGTATACTGTTACTTTATTGCATTTGCCATTTGCTTGTATTTGTTATATTTTTGTGTTCGAAATAAACTATCTATCTATCTATCTATCTATCTATCTACCAATAAGTGGGCTTCTTTAAATAACCTGGTAGGAATAGGGTCTAAAAGACAAGTTGAAGGTTTGGATGAGGAAACTATTTTGTCTAACTCACAAAGGTCGATTGGAGTAAACTCATCAAGACAGACATCAATTGAAGGAGTTGTAGTAGTTATTGTATTTAAGTTAACTGTGGGAAGAATCTGATTGATTTTATCTCTGATGGATGAAATTTTATTATTGAAAAAGTTCATAAAGTCCTGACTAGTAAGCTCTAAGGGAATGCTAGGATTGACAGAGTCCTGACTCTTTGTCAACCTGGCTACAATGCTGAAAAGAAACCTGGGATTATTCTTGTTCTCTTCTATTAATGCAGAATAATAACTCGTTCTAGCTTTTCTAAGAGATTTTTTGTAAATTAAAAGATGATTTCTCCAAACTAAATAGATTTCATCTAAATTAGTGGAGCGCCATTTTCTTTCTAATTGACGAGTCTTCTGTTTTAAGCTACGAGTTTCTGTGTTGAACCAAGGAGTTAGAAATCTCTGATGAGACTTTTTCTTTTTTAAGGGGGCCACCAAGTCTAGAGTCTGATGCAGAGAAGCTGTAACACTATCCACCATGTTATCAATTACAGAAGGAGCAAGCTGTCTATAGCTTATTTCCATTGTGTTGACACATGGCATAGAGGAAACAATCTGCATAAATTTGATAACAGCATCATCAGAGAGGCATCTACTGTAATAATATTTTTCTTTAGGAGCCAAATAGTCAGAAATAGTAAAATCAAAGGTTAACAGACAATGGTCTGACAGTACAGGGTTATGAGGAGACACTACAAGATTTTCTATTTCTATGCCATATGTCAGAACAAGGTCCAACGTATGGTGGAGATAATGAGTAGAATTTCCTACTTTCTGAGAAAACCCAATCAAGTCTAATATTGAATTAAATGCCACATTAAGGCAGTCACTATCTACATCCACATGTATATTAAAGTCCCCTACTATAATTATTCTATCAGATTTCAGCACTAAATCAGCTAAGAAATCAGCAAATTCGGATAAAAATTCTGAGTAGGTTGATGGGGGACGATAAACTATGGCAAATAAAATTGGGTTTAACCTAAAATTGCTAAAGTGCCCAATACTGAGGACCAGGCCCTCAAAGGAATTATAACATGTTTTTTGCTTTACATTAACTAGTAATTTGGAATGGTAAATTGTTGCTATTCCTCCTCCATGACCAGAACTTCTGGGATTTTGACAGTTTAAATAACCAGAGGAACAGGAACAGGAATAACCCCAGGAAAAGGAATAACAGGAATAACCCCAGGTTTCTCAGGTTTCTCAGGAATAACCCCAGGTTTCTCTTCAACACTATAGCCAGGCTTACAAAGAGCCATGACTTGGTCAATCCTCACATCCCCCCTGAGCTTTCTAGTCAGGACTTTCTGAACTATTTCAATCTTAAAATTTTATCTATTAGAGATGAAATCAGTCAGATTCTTCCTACCGTAAACTCTAGTACATTAACTACTGCAACTCCCTCAATTGATATCTGCTTAGATAAGTTTACTCCAATCGACCTCTTAGAGTTGGATAAAATAATTTCCTCGTCTAAGCCTTCATCTTGCCTTCTGGACCCTATTCCTTCCAGGTTATTTAAAATTATTTTCCCAATTATTGGTAGCCGTATTCTTCTTATCATTAATTTTTCTTTAACTCTGGGTTATGTTCCTCTGGCTTTTAAAACTGCTGTAATAAAACCTTTACTTAAAAAACCAACGCTCGATCCTGGAGTTTTGGCCAATTATCGACCAATCTCTAATTTGCCTTTCATTTCTAAAATCTTGGAAAGAGTTGTTGCTGTGCAATTATCTGACCATTTGCAGGGAGTTGGTTTGTTTGAGGTGTTTCAGTCTGGGTTCAGAGCTCATCACAGCACTGAAACTGCCTTAGTGAAGGTCTCTAATGACCTCCTGATAATGGACTTGTCTCTGTTCTTGTTCTTTTAGATCTCAGTGCAGCCTTTGACACTATCGATCATGCCATTCTACTTGATAGATTGGAACACTTTGTTGGACTCAGTGGAACCCTGTTGCAGTGGTTTAGATCTTATTTGTCTGATAGATTTCAGTTTGTCCATGTCAATGATGGATTTTCTTCCAGCTCTAAGCTCAGTCACGGAGTTCCACAGGGATCTGTGTTGGGCCCTACTCTTTTTAGCCTATATATGCTCCCATTGGGCAATATCATCAGAAAGCACTGTATTCATTTTCACTGTTACGCAGATGACACTCAACTATACTTGTCAATGAAGCCCGATGATTGTGATCAGTTGGCCAAGTTAGATGCCTGTCTTAAGGACATCAAAGCTTGGATGACTTGTAATTTTTTACTGTTGAACTCTGATAAAACTGAAGTCATTGTTGTTGGCCCAAAACATCTTAGAAATTCCTTTTCAGACTATGCCCTTAATTTAGATGCGGCCACTCTCACTCTGAACTGTTGTGTGAGGAACCTTGGAGTGATTTTTGACCAGGATTTGTCCTTTAATTCACATATTAAAACTGTTTCTAGGACCGCCTTATATCATCTGCGCAATATTGCCAAGATCAGGAGCATCTTGTCTCTGGGTGATGCTGAGAAACTGATTCACGCCTTTGTCAGTTCGCGATTTGATTATTGTAATTCGCTACTTGTCCTAAAATATCTTTGAAAAATCTTCGGTTGATTCAAAATGCTGCTGCTAGAGTTTTAACTGGTTCTAGAAAAAGAGATCATATTTCCCCGGTTCTGTCCTCCCTCATTGGCTTCCCATTGAATTCAGAATCAAGTTTAAAATCCTTCTTCTTACTTTCAAAGCTCTTAACAATCTGGCCCCCCAATATATAAAAGATCTGACATTACCTTACCATCCTAATAGAGCATTACGCTCCCAAAATGCTGGCTTACTTGTGGTTCCCAGAATCTCCAAAAGTACAATGGGAGGCAGAGCCTTCTGCTACCAAGCTCTTTCTCTCTGGAACCAGTTACCACTCTGGGTCCAGGAGTCGGACTTGGTCTCTGTTTTTAAGAACAGGGTAAAATCCTTCCTTTTTAATATAGCTTTCATTTAAGGAGGTTTTTGTGTCTTTTAACCCCACTCTTGTTCTACTGTTATGTGATCCATACTGCTGGTTGACCTCCAATATTGTACTTGGCATCTTACTGCTATGTTTTTTATGTCTGTCCTTTCCATCCTCCCTATCCCCTCATCCCCAGCCAGTTGCAGCAGACGACTGCCCCTCCCTGAGCCTGGTTCTGCTAGAGGTTTCTTCCTTCCAAATGGGAGTTTTTCCTCTCCACTGTTGCTTAGTGCTTGCTCATAGGGGATCGTCTGATTGCTGGGTCTTTCTGTGACTGTGTGGGGGGGTTTTTTGGGTTTTTTTTCAGCACTGTGGCGCCATGAGATGGCTTTTGTTGTGATGTGGCGCATTATAAATAAAGCTGAATTGAATTGAATTAAACTGGCTTTTGGTACGTGGAATGTCACCTCTCTGGTGGGGAAGGAGCCTGAGCTGGTGTACGAGGTTGAGAGATAGCGGCTAGATATAGTCAGCCTCACCTCAACACACAGCTCCGGTTCTGGAACCAGTCTCCTGGAGAGGGGCTTGAGCTTGGCCTTTTCTGGAGTTTCCCCAGGCGAGAGGCGATGAGCAGGGGTGGGTATTCTTGTATCTCCCCACCTTGCTGCCTGTATATTGGAGTTTTCCCCGGTGAACGAAAGGGTTGCTTCCCTGCGCTTTCGGGTTGGGAAACGGGTCCTGACCATCATTTGTACCTATGCACCAAATGATGTTTCAGAGTACCCACCCTTTTTGGAGTCTGTGACTGGGGTGCTGGAGGGTGTTCCGCTTGGAGACTCCATTGTCCTACTGGGGGACTTCAATGCGCATGTGGGCAACAACAGTGAAACCTGGAGGGGGGTGATTGGGAGGAACGGCCTGCCCGATCTGAACCCGAATGGTGTTCAGTTATTGGACTTCTGTGCTAACCACAGTTTGTCCATAATGAACACCATGTTCAAGCATAAGGGTGTACATATGTGCACCTGGCACCAGGACACCCTAGGATGCAGGTCGATGATTGATTTTGTTATTGTGTCATCAGACCTGCGACCATATGTCTTGGACACTCGGGTAAAGAGAGGTGCAGAGCTGTCAACTGATCACCACCTGATGGTGAGTTGGATCCGATGGCAGGGGAGGAAGCCATTCAGACCTGGTAGACCCAACTCTTCAATTCCCACCTCCGGAAGAACTTCAACCACATTCCGAGGGAGTCTGGAGACATGGAGTCTGAATGGGCCATGTTCTCCACCTCTGTTGTTGAAGTGGCGGCCCAGATCTGCGGCCGCAAGGTGGTCGGTGCATCTCGTGGTGACAACCCCCGAACCAAGTGATGGATACCAGTGGTGAGAGGGACCATTAAGCTGAAGAAGGAGTCCTATCAAGCTTGGTTGGTCTTGTGGGACTCCCGAAGCAGCTGAGGTGTACCGGGAGGCCAAGCGGAGTGCAGTTTGAGTGGTTGCTGAAGAAAAAAAGCCCCGGTATGGGAGGAGTTTGGTGAGGCCATGGAACAAGACTTTCGGTCGGCCTCGAAGAGATTCTGGCAAACTGTCCAGCAGCTCAGGAGGGGAAAGCAGCTCCCCGTCCACACAGTGTATGGTGCGGATGGGGCGCTGTTGACTTCGACTGGAGATATCGTCAGGCGGTGGAAGGAATACTTCGAGGATCTCCTCAATCCCACTGATATGCCTTCCACAGAGGAAGCAGGGTTTGTGGACGAGGGGGATGACTCGCCTATCACAGGGGTTGAGGTCGCCAAGGTGGTTAAAATTCTCCTTAGTGGCCGGGCCCTTGGGTGGACGAGATTCACCCCGAGTACTTCAAGGCCCTCGATGTTGTTGGGCTGTCATGGTTGACACACCTCTGCAACATTACGTGGAGGTCGGGGGCAGTGCCTTTGACATGGCAAAGCGGGGTGGTGGTTCATCTCTTCAAAAAAGGGGACCGGAGGGTGTGCTCCAACTTCAGAGGGATCACACTCCTCAGCCTCCCTGGGAAGGTCTATGCCAAGGTACTGGAGAGGAGAGTCCGGCCATTGGTCGAACCTCGGATTCAGGAGAATTCTCGAGGGTTCATGGGAGTTTGCCCAACTAGTTTCCATGTGTTTTGTGGACTTAGAGAAGGCATTTGACCGTGTCCCTCATGGTTTTTTGTGGGGGGGGTGCTTCAGGAGTATGGGGTATCGGGCTTGTTGTTACGAGCTATTTGGTCTCTGTACGACCGTTGTGAGAGTTTGGTTCGTATTGCCAACACTCGGTCGGACTCATTCCCAGTGAGAGTTGGACTCCGCCAGGGCTGCCTTTTGTCACCGATCTTGTTCATAATTTTTATGGACAGGATTTCTGGGCGCAGCCAGGGAATGGAGGGTGTCATGCTTGGTGACCACAGGATCTCATCTCTGTTGTTTGCAGATGATGTTGTCCTGTTGGCTTCATCCAGCAATGACCTACAGCTCTTGCTGGGACGGTTTGCCACTGAGTGTGAAGCAGCTGGGATAAGAATCAGCACCTCCAAGTCCGAGTCCATGGTCCTCAGCCGGAAAAAGGTGGATTGTCCTCTCTGGGTTGGGGACAGGCTCCTGCCCCAAGTGGAGGAGTTTAAGTATCTTGTGGTCTTATTCACGAGTGAGGGGAAAATGGAGCGAGAGATTGACAGACGGATCGGAGCAGCGTCTGCAGTGATGCGGACGTTGTACCGGTCTGTTGTGGTGAAGAGGGAGCTTAGTTCTAAGGCAAAGATGTCGATTTACCAGTCAATCTACGTTCCTACTCTCACCTATGGTCACGAGCTTTGGGTAATGACTGAAAGAACGAGATTGCGGATAGAAGCAGCTGAAATGAGCTTTCTCCGTAGGATTGCTGGACTCACCCTTAGAGTTAGGGTGAGGAGCTCAGTCATCCGGGAGAGGCTCAGAGTAGAACCGCTGCTCCGCATCTGATTAGGATGCCTCCTAGACGCCTCCCAACTGAGATGTTTCAGGCACGTCCCACTGGGAGGAGACCCCGGGGCAGATCCAGGACTCGGTGGAGAGACTATGTCTCCCAGCTGGTCTGGGAACGCCTTGGTATCCTCTCTGAAGAGCTGGAGCAGGTGGCTGGGGAGGGGAATGTCTGGGCTTCTCTGCTTGAACTGCTGCCTCCGTGACCCGGACCTCCAGAAAAGCGCTAGAAGATGGATGGATGGATGAATGGGTCAAGGCACACAGATGAGCTTGTGTGTTTGGTGTTGTCTAGTAGTTGTTGCTGTGAAAAATGTTAAGGTCCAGTTTAAGGTGTTTATAGTCTCAGACAAACTCTGATATGCTTTGCTACCATCTCATTTTGCATCAGTTTGACTTTTTTTTTCAGAAAATTACAACTTTTACCTCTCAGCTTCTAAAAGGCTGAAGGGGTATTGTTACCCCGCCGGGCGGATGGGCGGCATCGGCGTCAACACCTACCTTGTGAACATGATTACAGGAAAAAAAAATAATGTAGGCTTTTCAAATCAATGCGATAGTTGTATCTAAGACAAATCTTGGGTGGGTAAGGCTATGGGTTTGGGGTCAAAAGGTCAAGGTTAGCATTGCCTTTGCATTATTACAATAGAACAAGTAAAGCTAGAGTCACCACACTTGGTACACATGTTCACCCTGAGACCTGACCTGTGTCTGTTCTGGGACCACAAGGTCAAAATGCCACATAAACTATATCTCAAGAACAAAGAAAGCTAGATTCACCAAACTTGGTACACAGGTTCACCTTGTGATCCTGACCTCAAACTATGGGTTTTGGGTCAAAAGGTTAAAGGTCAGGGTTTTTGATTTTCATGATTTTCCATTAGGTTCTCATGGGTTAATGCCACGACCAAGGGGCAGTTGCATTGCATACTTGTTAGATAGTTAAAGTGTAAGATGGACACACACCACCAGGGGGCACCATGCCCCACGTTATATAAAGCCGTGGTCAGCCATCTTACGGTCTCTTATCTCGCCTGGAGTCTAGCGATCAAGCTGTCAGTAGCTGTCATACAAGCTGTCAGTGTGAGGCATATAATAAAGCTGTGTTTTCCTACTCACCTCGCCTCGTCTGTCCAGCAGGTAATTCCAGATATAACATTTGGTGATGTCGGATTTAACCATAGAAGCATGCGGGGCCCCCATTCACCCTTTCCTCGACATGCCGGGAGAACTGCCAGTACTATGACCCAGATGGTATGATTCCTACCAAACTTACATTGTTGCACGGGGTCTCGGGGAGCTCAACAAGGTGAGAGCCTGGGCACTATTGGTGCACAACTTGGGCATGAAGGGCCAGCGTATCCTGCGGGCGCTTGGTGCTGCAGACACCTGTGAGGAGATAGCAGAGCTACTAGCTAGTCACTTTGACACCCCGGATAACATGATAGCCCGTAGGATCCATTTTCGGCAGTGGTATCAACAGGTAATGAGCCTGTTCAACAGCTTGTCACCAATTTAAGACAGCTTGTTAGTGAGTGTCGTTTCAGAGCACTGGAGGAGGAAATGGTGTGGGTCCAGCTGGCAGAGGACTGCTGTAGCACCACGTTGCAGGCTAAGCTAATTACAGCACCAAGCGAGCTCACGCTAGCTGGAGCCATTAAGCTAGCTATCCAGACGGAAACTGCGGAAAAGCTAGCTCTGGAGCAAACCGGGCGCCAGCCACAGCAGCCATTAGGGCCTTTTGCCGCGGCAAATGCCATGGACCTGGACAGCGACGATACCTCGGACGGAGAGGAGATGGAAGTCAACGTTGCTGGCCAGGGGTCAGCCCCAGGAAAGCTGTTTTGCATGTTCTGTGGGTCTGCTAAGCACCGTAAAAAGGCTAAGGACTGTCAGGCAAGAGGAGCACAGTGTAATAGATGCGGTCGCTCGAACCATTTTGCCAGGATGTACCGTGGAGTCAACGCGGAGAGCTCACTGGAGAAATCGCCCCGCCCGCCATAGACAATCATCCACATGGTGTCTCCAGACATGAACGGGTACACGTTTTGCACGGTGAGGCTGGACAACGTGGAGGTGCTGCTGTTGATCGACACAGGAGTGGAGGGTTCACTGCTGAATCAGGCAACAGTGAACAGGTTTTTTCCCCACCACAGAGTTAGAGGCAACCCAGCACCATTATATGGCTATGGAGGTGGAAGGCTGGACACAGTCGGGTCTTTGGAGCTGACTGTTTGATACAAGTCTACGACGATGCTCGACTTCACATTCTACATGACGGCACGGGGCGATAACATCATGGGCTGTGACTTATTTTACAGACTGGGTTTTGCCATCAAAGACGATGATGGAGAAGAGTGCTCGGGCTGTGGACGGTGGAACCCCCTGATTTCGGTGACTGATGAGGATGAAGTGTGGGATGAAGGATTACCGGAGGCCACGGCGGTCAGGTGGGACAAATTTTGCTCAGGGCCACCGCAGGAGAGTCTCAGTGCCGGCGCTCGGGAAATGGGCGAGGGGAGTACCGAGCGTGATGGCGAGGCAACTGCATTGGTGAGTGGCGCCGATGAGTTGGTTCCGGGTGCCTCCAGAGTTTAGTCATGAGGAGGCGGAGGGTCTATGGCTTTGAGGACGCATGTTAGGCCAGCACCAAGTGAGGTCGGGACAAGACCGATGAGCGCGAGGGATCGGCGTGCTCGTCAGCAACACCTCAAACCGAGCCAGGCCCCGTTAAAGGTCCTGGATTGGATCCGGGTTCGAGGGGATGAGTGCCCGCAGTGAAGGTGGGCCAGACATCAGCATCAGGAGCATCGGGAACGTCTGCACATAGTGGCCAGATTGGACGCGGCGCACTTCAAGCTCTCTGATGGCTTGGTGTGGCACGTGAACCGGCTTTGGCGTGTCCAAGAGGAATCTCCGGGAAACGAGGCCGGACGAGGGACTAGGTCAATGATGGGGAGGAGTGGCTTCAGCGGCCAGAGAGTCGACAATCACCATAACAACCCATTGTCTCCAGGGGCGCATCGGCTGAGAGGGTGCCCTGGGCCCCCATACCAGTTATGCCCTTTCTATTGGAATACTTGGGTTGTAAATAGTATATATTGATGTTCTGTATTTTGTGTTGGTGTTGTTGTATTTAACCTGTTGCACTTCGGTGTACCGCGGGCGGTCACGTCTCTGCGTCCTAGGGCGCACGAGGGCGTCCTAGGACGCACAGTGTGCGTCCTAGGAGGCACTGAAAAAAAAAAAGCTGCATTTCCGTTCTTCCACTACAGACACAGCCGCGAACAGAAAGCCAAAGGAGTGCTTTGATTGGTTTAGATGTGATTGACCTCTCATTCGACTAATAAGAGCCTTGAATTGGATTTCTGAAACCTTGAAGAACCAATGACTGAAAACCTAGCAAGAAGGACCCGCCTATCAACGGTTGCGAATACAGCGAGCCAATTGAAGCACAGTAGTTTGAAAGCGTGCCTCCCTTGCAAAATCTGTTTTGTTTTTAGCCGCTGGGTGACACACACGCGTTCGCCAGTCTTTTTTTCTTACTACTGTTCTTATTTGTTTTGAAAAATCGTTCGCCAAAACCGCAATCATGGAAGCGCAAAACCGCAATAATGGAATTATGGTTTGACCGGGTCACGTGACCAGAACCACGAGTCCGTAACAAGCAGACCAGCGTCATGTTCGTCTGACAATGAGGAAGTGAAGTTCGCCAGCAACACTGCTGTTGTGGACAGGTAAGTGTTATAAGCTAAATTATTCTTTATCCCTGAAAATTGTAATCAAAAATGACTTTTGACCTATCGGTAAATTACAACTGTGCATAGTAGACCGCGGCGCACGAACCGGACTCCGTGCGCCACGGTACACGGTTTGTGCGCTGCGTGTGGACCGTGAACGCCCCCCCCCCGCTACTCTTCTGTAGCGGATTGCAGATATTATTGCAGATATTTTAGTACAACTGTGCGTAGTAGACCGCGGCGCACCGTGACCGCGGCGCACCAGGCGATGTCCGTCCTCTGTAGCGGGGGGGGGGGGGGAGTTGTTATCTTCTACATTACAGATATTCTAGTATAATTTTTAGTGCACTGTAGGTTATTTTTTCTTGTAAAAAAAAGCCACACATTTTTTACGTGGCATGCTTCTTTGTGTGTGCGGGCTTGTTTGTTCATTCATTCATTCATTCATGAATGAATAAAAAAAAAAAAACAACACACAAACACACAGCCCTGAGTGTCACCTTTCATTATAGCCCAACATCAAGCTTCTATATTGAATCATTCAAAAGTTACAGACGTTTTTCCAAACTGTGCCATTTGGCACAATTTGGCACAGTTCAAAAACGCCTGGGAACAACCTGTGAAGAAAGCTGTGTAATATATTCATTTTTTGTGGTATTGTTACAAAATTTTGACCTCAGCTGGATAACACTTGGTTCTACATTTCTGTTGCATTTTCCAGCCCGTGTGACAGCTGTGTGTTATTTGCAAGCATTTGTATCCAAAAAAACACCCAGGCGAAATTTATTTTCTTCAAGTTCAGTATGTTTAGATGACTGTTACTCAGTGGCTGGAGCACTTAGAGAGATTATGACTGTCTTTCCAAAAAATTCAAAGTGTTTTCTTTTAAATGAGACCAACCCCATGAAGATGCTGCAAAGGGTTGAAGAACAGCTTTTGATTTACTTTGGGTACATTATTTTTTGGCGTTTTTAGGGAAATTGACCAGAGTGCAAGGGGTTAAAAAAAAATGTTAGTTATATATTGAAAGTTAATGTTTCACAAGGAATTATTTTAGTTTTCTGTTTTAGTTTAGAAACACAGCATACACTTTTAGTTATAAATGGACTTTAATTCACTTTAGCAGGAGGCAGAATAATCCTCCTTGCTGTGTGGGCAGGATGACAGTCCACCCATCCTCCCTATTTTAGGTTCTGTGGTGTGAATGTGTTACACCATTTAGAGACATTAGTTTTCATTTGTTAGTGCGTGATTCAGGTCTCAAATTGGGGAGGGCCTTGAGTGAGTGGTTTTGGACCTTCTAAGGGGGGGGGGGGGGGTAGAATGTTAGATAGTTAAAGTGTAAGATGGACATGCACCACCCCATGTTATATAAAGCCGGGTCAGTCATCTTACGGTCTCTTATCTCGCCTGGAGTCTAGCGGTCAAGCTGTCAGTAGCTGTCATACAAGCTATCAGTGTGAGCCATATACTAAAGCTGTGTTTTCCTACTCACCTCGTCTGTCCAGCAGGTAATTCCAGATATAACAATACTCTCAAAATTTCCGCTAGTTTTATCTATGATAAATTTTGGATGAGTTCAAATTTGGGTGACCTTCAACTCAAGATCAAGGTCAGATGTCAATTCTCAAAAAAAATGCAAATGTGATAACTTTTTGTGGGCTTTTCATACTGATAGTTGCAGCTGTGAAAATCTGCCAGCCACTTCTATTAATGTAAGCAGGCTGATCTCTACCACTGTGAGCTGCTAGTATTTTTTTTTTTTTTTTTTTGCTAATTTGCATTTTCTCACAGATTCATGGCTTTTCACATTTTTCAAAATTTCTTATAAATAGTTGAACTCTATGATTTTTGGCAAAGCAAAAAGGAAGCACTGGTTATGAGTAAAAGGGTTGCATGAGATTCTGGAGCCCAAGTCTGCAGGCCTGTAGTCTATGCTCAAAAGTGGTGCACTTTGCTACAGTATGATCATGTGATAATGTTGCTGCAACTGCATATAAAAGGAGAGTTTTAAATTAATGATGTATCAAAATTCATTTACACCCTATCAGAGGAGAAAGAGTTCGATGTGTTTCTGTCATATGTGTGGACTCCTCAATCAGCAGAGGTGGCTGAGAGCCTTTCCTCCAAATCCCCTTACCATGAGGAAGGTAAACCTTGCACATGGACTCCATTCCCATTACATAACATTGTTTCAAGGTAAATTCAGTTTCTGTCTTTGCAGCATGTCTAAGAAAGGATCTACTGAAGACAGAGGTAGGAAAAGAAACCAAAAGACCTCTGGAGACACTGCTGTGCAGGGTCTTAGAGGAGCAGTGGGGCTATAGCCTCTGTCTTCTGGAGAGAGATGTGCTTCCAGGAGGAGGTCAGAGGATCACCTGTGTGTGTGCGCATGTGTGTAAATATGCCACCTGAATGTTTCTAATGTTGTGTTTTGTTTGCAGCTTATGCAAATGATGTGGTCCTTGCAATAAAGAGAAGCCAAATGCTCATCTGCATCCTGTCAGCTGAATACATCACTAACAGCAATGCCGTATTTGTGCTGGAATCAGGAATCCAGGTCGGATTTCATGTCTTTGAAAGAAAAATGCATTTTAACACACATGCATACACAGAGACTGCAGTACAACATAGCAAAAGTTAGAATGTGTGAGGGGGGGGGATAACGTTTATGGCTTATAATGGGTTGATTTAACTTTTTCACTCCTTCACATTAGTAAATTTATTAACTCACTGCAATGAAAACCAAGTAGGGTATTGACTAAAACTACATTAGGTGGAAGAGTTAAATTTAGATTTTATTTTAGCAGACAGTTAGCATACTTTTATTTTTATTTTGCCTTCCTTCTTAAAGCAATCACTGTCACAACCACAACTTAGTTTCATTTCTTTAACTCTCCTTTTGGTGTTTTCACTCTTTTCGTTTTACCGGACTGGATTATACAGAAATGTGTTGGTTGATGCACTGACACATGCTGAAACCAGTGTCTGCGCACTTAAAGGGATGGTAAAGTTTAACCCTAGTTCAGCACCAGTTTAACCCACATGCAGGAACACAGGGAACCTGTTGGCACAGTTGCTTAATTTTGTTAATATTTTGACAGCAGTGCCTTTTCAGACATGTGAAGTTTTTTGTCTTCAACCTGTCTAGTTTCCTCAAAACACTAAGTAAAAGGTCAGGTACAAGCAGCCAAGCTCTAAAGAAAAACTCTGAAATACATTCACAGAACTATTACTCATGACCACTTGGAAAATTATAAGTCTTGCTCCTTGGAAGCAAAATATATAAATGAGGAGAGATGCAAGACTTTTGCACAGTACTGTACCTTCACCCTTAAACCAAGATTGTAGAAAGACCAATAATTCTCCACTTTTTCAACATTTTTAGGCCTTGCTACAAAACTCTACTCCGAAACTCCTGTTATTATGGACCTGCAAAGCTTCCTTCATCCAGCCAGACCCTCCATTGCCAACAATTGTCCAAAAGGCCTTAAAAGTGCTGCCAAGTCTGGATTGGAGTGCGAATGCTTCCAGTGCCAAAAATGACTTTTGGAGGTCTTTGAAGAGAGCCATGCCCAAATACAGAGTGGACATTATTTCTGGCACACAGCACCTATGATTACATTACCGGTGGTGGAGTGTTAGCACTGCAGCAGCACAGCAACTCACCCTTGGTCGGGGGATCCTGGGTTCAATCCCAGCCCCCGACCAACAGGGATCTGTGTGGAGTTTGCCTGTTTTCCTCGTGTCTGCGTGGGTTTACTCCGGGATTTCTCCGGTTTCCTCCCACATGCCAAAAACATGCAAGTTAGGTTAATTGGCATCAAACTGGAGATTCTAAATTGTCCTGTGAGAGTGAATGGTTGTCTGTCTCTCTGTGTTGGCCCTGCGATGGACTGGCGATCTGTCCAGGGTGTACCCTGCCTCTCGCCCAAAGATGCTGGGATAGGCTCCAGCCCCCCCGCGACCTGAAAAGGATTAAGCGGAAGAAGATGGATGGCTCGATCAGACTGTATAGGTGCATCTCAATAAATTAGAATATCATCAAAAACATTTCAGTAATTCAATTAAAAAAGTGAAAATAATGTTATATAGACTAATGGCACGGAGACTGATATATTTCAAGCATTTATTTTTTTTAATTTGGATGATTGTGGCTTACAGCTAATGAAAACCCCAAATTCAGTTTCTCAAAAAATTAGAATATAACACAAGATCAATTAAAATAAAAAAAAGGCTTTTAATAGAAATATTGGGCGACTGAAAAGTATGCCCATGTATGCATTCAATACTTGATTTGGGTTCCTTTTGCATGAATTACTGCATTAAAGCCACGTGACATGGAGGTGATCAGTCTGTCATACTGGTGAGGTGTTATGAAGACCCAGGTTGTTTTGATAGCGGCCTTCAGCTCGTCTGCATCGTTGGGTCTGGTGTCTCTCATCTTCCTCTTGACAATACTCTATAGATTCTCTATGGGGTTTAGGTCAGGGCAGTTTGCTAACCAAATCAGGTACCAACTCCTGTCATTTGGAAATCAAGGTCCCAGAGTCTGGAGGAAGAGTGGAGAGGCAGAGGAATACAAGTTGGTTGAGAACCTATGTGAAGTTTCCACAGTGATGAACTAAGGAGCCATGTCATCTACTGGTGTTGTTCCACTGTGTTTTTTCAAGGCCTAAGTCAATGCAGCCGTCTACCAGGCTGCACCAGGCTGCATCATGCTTCCCTCTGCTGACAAGCTTTATGGAGATTCTGATTTCATTTTCCAGCAGGACTTGCCACCTGCCCACACTGCCAGAAATATCAATACCTGGTTTAATGACCAATGGCATCAAAATGCTTCATTGGCCAGCAAACTCTCCTGACCTAAACCCTATAGAGCACAGGTGTCAAACTCATTCCATGAAGGGCCAAGACCCTGCAGGTTTTACCTCCATCCAGTGTCTTCAACAGGTGATTTCACTGAATTTCTTCCCACTGATTGCTGATCAGTGAAAACACCTGCTGAAGACACTGGGTAGAAGCAAAACATGCAGGGTCTTGGCCCTCCATGGAATGAGTTTGACACCCCTGCTATAGAGAATATATGGAGTACTGTCAAGCGGAAGATCAGGCACCAGACCCAACAATGCAGATGAGCTGAAGGCCTCTGAAACACCTCAGCAGTGCCACAGGCTGATTGCCTCCATGACAAGCCGCATTGATGCAGTAATTCATGCAAAAGGAGCCCCAACCAACTATTGTGTGTGCAACATAATTTTCAGAAGGCTAACATTTCTATTAAAAATCCACTTTTCTAAATTGATCTTGTATAATAATAATAATAATAATATTCTATTTTTTAGAGAATTCATTTTGGGGTTTTCATTAGCTATAAGCCATAATCATCAAAATTAAAAGAGATAAAAGCTTGAAATACATCACCATGTATAATCTATGAGTATCACTTTTTGAATTGAATTATTGAAATAAATTAACTTTTACATTCTAATTTATTGAGATGCACCTGTATGTTAGTGGTCATGTTTTTCCCAACACAATGTATTAAATAAAGGATTTACTGCAGAAATAAAACTTGTGGTGTTGTTGAACTAAAAGCTGGCTAGTGCAAGACTAGGCTGAACAAGTATGAGGAAAAATCCCATGACAAAAGAAATGTAGTCAGTCAGCATGATTTTCAGTTGCAGGGAAAAGTGAGTCATCATGTCTGCAATCAGTCAGTTTATTTTTAACTGACTGTTAAACTGCCAGTTATCTCAACTTTCCATTTCCTCTGGCAGAACAGATTAAATATAAGATAAAGTATTTACACATGATACTCAAAAGTGCAATATAATAGACTATTAGTGTATATAAATGTCCATTCAGCCATCCATCTTCTTCCACTTAATCCTTTTTGGGTCACAGGGGGGCTGGAGCCTATCCCAGCATCTTTGGGCGAGAGGCAGGGTCCACCCTGGACAGATCGCCAGTCCATCGCAGGGCCAACACAGAAAGACAGACAACCATTCACTCTCACAGTCATACCTAAGGACAATTTAGAATCCCCAGTTTGATGCCAATTAACCTAACTTGCATGTTTTTGGCATGTGGGAGGAAACCAGAGAAATCCCGGAGATTTCATTGTATATAAATGTATTTGTGTATATTAGATATATGTATGTATTTGTATATATTATATGTATGTATTTGTATATATCAGAGGTTGTGATTTATTGCTGTCCTTCAAGATGACAGAGAGGGTTGTAAAAATTCTGTCATGACCCATTATGATCGTCATCAAAAAAAAAGTTCTTATTATACTCAAAGTTTCATTATATAGCTAGCAAAATAAACAAAATATTGTATATTGGTGTATTTTTAAAAGAAAATGTGCAATAAATCACCCTAGGTGAACAGTGTCAGCACTGAATTACAACTACTTCAAGCTATTTAATTAATTAAAAAAAATCTGATACAGAGTAAATTTAATGATTTTAATATTTTTTCTAACAAAAGTATGTTTTTCTTTTTTTAACACTCTTTTTATTGTACTTTTTTGACAAGTAAACAGAAAAAAACATACTACATATCTTAATATAATGATACAGTATATAACATCATTTTGAAGAAAGAAACAAAAAAGAAAAATAAGGCTAATTAGCATCAGTTACATTTGACATACATGGATGGAGCCAGTTCATAAAGTTACACAGGGCCATCTCAACTGTCATCCAACTTTTGTGAGAAGAGTAAGCGTGAGATTTCAGTTTTTGACCTGGTTATTGTTGGTAAATTTCTATGATGCCCTTGTCTGTCTGAGAATGTTGGTTTTTCTGCAACTACGTTTCTCCTGCTTGCTTTGAGAATGTCAGTTACTCTTTAACTATGGTTTTCATCCTTCATCCTGCTTGCTTTGCATGCCACACTGCTGCCGTTAGATTACATCCAAGGACTCACTCGCTGAAACCAAATAGAATCAGCTCTGCCCTCAGCTGAGCTGGCACATAGCAGAAGGACACTGATACACGTGAGGGGAGCCCTCCCTCCTGCATGAGGGAGTGGCAGAGTTCTATAAAAACCATAGAGCCCACTTCTTGAGCAGCACTCTCTCTTGATATGTCTTGAGAGTTGGGCTCTGGCGCTGTATCTTGGACCATATCTCTCAGCTTCAGTAAAATAAGCGGAAGTAGACTTCACCTCTCTGTCTGGTTATTCATATAAAAGAAATGGAGGTTAAGATACTTTAGCGCAACATTATAATACTTTATAAAGGGCAGCCATGTCTTGTAAAACTTGTGCTCTTGTCCTTTCAATGAAAATGTGATCTCTTCTAAGTGCATCACTACCCCTCTCATCCAGTTTGTATACGTCAAGGGCTTTGTCTGTTTCCAGTTAAGTAATATTAATCTACGTGCCAACAGACAGACAAACGTTATCACATTACCCTCTGCCTTAGTTTTTCCCATCTTGGAATCTATAACCCCAAAAATAGCTATTAGAGGATCAAAATTTATGTTTCTATTCAATACTTTGGACGGAGTATGCAAGATACTTCTGCAATAGTTTGACTGATGAGGACAACTCTAAAACATGTGTCAGTGAGGCTGGTGAAGAGTTACATCATTCACAAGAAGTATCAATGTTTGGAAAGATTCTACTGAGTTTTTGTTTTGACCAATGTAGCCCATGTAACACCTTAAACTGCATAAGGCCATGCCTGGCACAAACAGATGAAGAGTGAATCTGACCCAGTGCCTCTTTCCACTGCTCCTCTGAGATCCCGATACCTATTTCCTCTTGCCAAGTAAGTCTCAGGTGTTGGGGAGTATCTGTAGATGTCAGCTGAGATAACTTTTCATATACAGTCGATATGCCCCTTTTGACAAGTGGATCGTCAAGGAAGACTGAGTGTATCCATGGTTGCTCAGGAATATTAGGATATTGAATATTATTCTTTCACAAAACTTTGAACTTGTAAATATTTGAAAAACTGCGAGTGAGGCAGATCATATTTCTTCTGTAATGACTCAAAGGGTGGAAACAAATTATTTATGAAGAGGTCTGCAACATTACAAATTCCCTTCTTATGCCAATCATCAAATATATTATTGTTAAATAATGGTGCAAAGGAATGATTTGCTATAATGGGGGTCCATAGTGAGCTGCTATGCCAGCCATAGTGTTTTCTTATCTGAGCCCAGATTTTAAGAGTGAGAGACTATAGGGTTGGAAATAGACTTGGAAGATAGTAAAGATAAAGCTGAGAAGAGCAATGCTGGCAAAGATGAGGGGGAATAGCAGACCCTTTCCATATTCATCCAAGATGGATGTTACTTGATCAGTAATAGAACTGAAAATGTGGTAATAAGATAAGATAAGATAAGATAAGCCTTTATTAGTCCCACAACGGGGAAATTCCAGGATTGCAACAGCACAGGGATAGCAACACTCAGAGCAACAATCAGAAGGCAAGAAAAAAAACAAGCAAGCAAGAGCAGCTAATAAACATATGTACGTATTACTATAAAATATATATATATACACACACACACAGACACACAGTGCAGAGCATTGTAGCTGGATGGAATAAATATATGAATATATGAACACACAGTGCAGAGCATTGTAGCTAGATGGAATAAATATGTAAATATATAAACACCCACAGTACGGAGCATTGCAGCTAGGTGGAATAAATATGCAAGTATATAAACACACACAGTGCGGAGCAATGTAGCTAGATGGAATAATATGTAGATATATAAATATATAAACACACCCAGTGCTGAGCATTGTAGCTAGATGGAATAAATATGCAAATATATAAACACACACAGTGCAGAGCATTGTTGCTAGATGGAATGAAACAGCATAACCGTCTACTTAAGTTATCCTACATGGTATGATTATGTGCCCATACATATTCTCACCCTCCATAGCGACCGGTATGTTCCTAGTTGTATGCCGGAGGGGACCATTGTGTAAGTCTATTGCATCTTTTGCATTCAAAAAACTATTAGTTTGTTACGTCTTTTTGCTATCGCTGCGAGCAGCCCTGCTTAGGTTGTACAGTCTGACAGCCGTTGGTAGGAAGGACCTACGAAACCTCTCGGTTGTGCACCTGGGATGATGTAGTCTGCTGCTAAATGAGCTCCTCAGTGCATTCAGTATGTCCTGCATAGGGTGGAACTCGGACTCCAGCAGAGATGACAGTTTAGCCACCGTCCTTCTCTCTCCTATCTCCTCCATCGGATCAAGGCGCTGCCCCAGGACAGAGCTAGCTTTCTTAATCAGTTTGTTCAGTCTCTTCCTATCGGCTGCAGTAATGCCACTGCCCCAGCAGACCACTCCAAAAGTGATGGCTGATGCCACCACCGTGTCATAGAATGACTTCAGCAGCGCCCCTTGTACACCAAAAGACCTGAGTCTCCTCAGCAGGAACAGCCTGCGCTGTCCCTTCTTGTAGAGTGCATCAGTATTGTGTGACCAGTCTAGTTTATTGTTCAGATGAATACCCAGGTACTTATAGGATGTCACCATCTCGATGTCTGTTCCCTGTATATTTACTGGTACTGTGAGGGGCTGCCCATGCCTGCGGCAGTCCACCACCAGCTCCTTAGTTTTCCTCGCGTTGATCTGGAGGCAGTTCCGATGGCACCAGTCCACGAAGTCCTGGATAAGCCCTCTGTACTCAGCTTCATCTCCATTGGAGATGAGGCCAACGATCGCAGAGTCATCAGAGAACTTCTGTAGATGGCAGTGTGTTGTGTTGTGTGAGAAGTCCGCAGTATAAAGAGTGAACAGGAAGGGAGCCAGCACCGTTCCCTGGGGGGCCCCCGTGCTACTGATGATCGTGTCGGACACACAGTCCCGGGTTCTCACAAACTGAGGCCGGTTCGTGAGGTAGTCCAGGATCCATGATGACAGGTGCTGGTCCACCCCTGCGCGCAGCAGCTTGTCCTTCAGGATCATCGGTTGGATGGTGTTGAAAGCACTGGAGAAGTCAAAGAACATGATCCTCACCATATTCCCGGGCTTCTCCAGGTGGGACAGAAAACGGTGAAGGAGGAAGATCACCGCATCCTCCACCCCAATGCCATGCTGGTAGGCGAACTGGAGTGGATCCATCGCTGGTTCCACCAGGGGGCGGAGGTGAGCAAGGAGCAGTCTCTCCAGGGTCTTCATCAAGTGGGACGTCAAGGCCACCGGTCTGTAGCTGTTCAGGTCTTTGGGGTGGGAAGTTTTTGGTACAGGTACCACACAAGATGTTTTCCACAGCTGTGGTACCCTCCCCAGTTTCAGGCTCATGTTGAAGATATACGTCACAATCCCACACAGCTGGTCTGCACAGGACTTGAGGAGCTTTGCGCTGATGCCGTCCGGTCCCGGCGCCTTCCTCGCCTTGATCTTCCTCAGCTCCGTCCTCACCTGGGTCCTGGTCAGGGTCAGGATGGGGGGCTGTGTGTTGGGAGTGGGGGGGTGTTGGTGGAGTGGGGAGTGGGCAGCAGGACTTGATTTCTTTAGAGGCAGCAGTGGTTGTTGTGCAGTCAGGGGGGAGGGCGGTTGGTCAAATCTATTGAAAAACAGATTCAGGTTGTTCGCCCACTCCCTGCCCCCTGTGGCCTGGGGGGAGGTATTCTGGAGCCCCGAGATGGTTTTGAGGTTTCTCCAGACCCCGCTGATGTCGCTCTGTTGCAGCTTGTCCTCCATCTTCTTCCTGAAGCTGTCCTTGCCTTCTCTGATCTTTCTCCTCAGCTCCCTCTGTACGGAAGGGAATCCCATCCCACCTGCTAATTTAGGCCTTTGTAAAAATCCCTTCCTTTTCTTTGGTGTCTTTTCATTCAAAGTCAAAGTCAAAGTTCAGGTTCAGGTTCAGGTTACTTTATTTGTACCCATAGGTAGATTTGTTTTGCAGTCAGGTGACATCCATATTTACAAACCACAGTTACATTCAACATGAACACAAACACAGGCACACATATAGCTGACTATAAACATGATAAAAGTGCTCTCAAGGCTCCACCAATCAGGACATAGGACAAAGAGATAAGAGAAAAAACAAAAATAAGAGAGAAGGGTCATATTAAAAAGTTAAAGACTAGTCAAAGAGGTTAAAAACTCAAAAGTCTAAAACCCATTAAAAGATTTGAAACCCAAATAAAAAACCTACAAGAATAAATAAATATAAAACAAAAATTGATAAATAGATACAGTAACTAAATTATGTGCAATATATTGTTACATATTGTTCAATTCTTTAACAGCAGCAGGAACAAAGCTGCTTTTGTTGCGCTGGGTTTTACTTTTTGGGACAGCAAACCTCCGTCTGGAGGGAAGAAGCTGAAAGTGGCAGTGCAAAGGGTGGGAGTCATCATTTAAAATGGAGGTAGCCATCCTCTGTACCTGTCTGGTGTACAGGGATGTCAGGCTCAGCTGTGACTCACCAAGCAAACGACTGGACCATCTAACTACCTGATCCAAGGATTTCCTCTGTTTCAGTTTTATCTGACCAAACCATGACACTAAAGAAAAGGATAAAACAGATTCAATAAAAGCCCGATAAAACACTGTCATTATGGTTCAGTCAATTTGGAAGCGTGCAAGTTTCCTTAAACAATGCAAATGTTGTGTAAAAAAATAAAGTGCCTTTATTGTCATTCCATTGCTAATAAACAATGCAACGAAACTGAGATACTGCTCCCTAAAAACAAACTATCACACTCACAGTTCACTCATGCATTTAACATTCTCATAATTACAACAATAAATAATGCTTGAAACAATATTACCTAAAAGTTGAATACAATATGTACATATCAATAATGAAAACATACTGAGCGATAAATATATAAGACCAGCTTATACACACAGGGTTATTGCCACAAAATAACCTAAAATAACATAAAATAATATCAGCAGTCTGTAAGTGTTACATAAATCTGTTCAAAATACGTACTGCTGCTGGGAAAAAACTATGATTAAACCTGGTAGTCCGGATTTTATGGGATCTGTACCGCTTTCCCGAGGGGAGTAAGTGAAAGAAATCATGGCCTGGATGAGTGCAGTCTTTAATGACGGCAGTAGCTCTATTGAGGTACTGAGACCTGGAAATCTCTTTCAGAGAAGGGAGGAACAGCCAGTGATTTTTTGCGCAGTCTCAATCACTCTCTGGAAGGCTTTGCGGTCTGCGGCTGAACAGCCCTCATACCAAACAGTGATGCTATATGACAAAATGCTCTCAATAGCAGAACGATAAAATAAAACCAGCAACTGTGCATTCAGGCCATTTTTCTTGAGGAGCCTCAGAAAGTGTAGACGTTGTTGAGCCTTTTTTATCGTAGCTATGGTGTTAACTGCCCAGGTAAGGTTGTGAGAAATATGAACACCCAGAAACTTAAAAGCCTCCACCCTCTCCACACACTCCTTGCCTATATATAGAGGAGGCGACTCACTGCTATGCTTCCTAAAATCAATAATGAGTTCTTTTGTTTTGTTTTTTATCCAATAGCAGATTATTATCTGAGCACCATCTCACCAGTTTCTGGACCTCATCTCTGTATGCGGACTCATCTCCTCCTGATATGAGCCCGACTACTGTTGTGTCATCTGCAAACTTCACTATAATGTTTGTGGGATGAACAGGTATGCAGTCATATGTGTAAAACACAGCTGAAGCATATGATGTGGTCTTTCACAGCCTGCTGTTTATCTACGCCTGCGACACAACGCGAAGGCATAGCCGTAAAATTAAAATAAGAAACCAGAGAAACTGTGAGCTACAAAGCTGCTGGCATTCCAGTCAACAACACCGGCGTCCATTCTGTCGTTTACATCATTGCCGCCGACTCCTTCATTCGGTGGGCAGCACCACAGTCCAGTCAGCAGCTGTGGTTTTTTGATAACTAGTTTATGCAGGCGTGGTTGTAAATATTATATTGATCATCGACAATGACTTTTGGGTTTACACAACATGCTAAAAAATGTCAAAATCGTGTCATCAGACCTTTAACCTTTGATTTTACTATTTCTGACTATTTCAAATCAAATCAAGCTTTATTGTCATATTGCTGTACATACAACTGTAGTGCAGGCAAGATGAAATTGCGTTTCTCTCGGCATCCATATAAAAAGAAGCAGCATGATTTAAGACACACTCCCACATAGCTTCACCCCCCCCCCCACCCCACCCCCCATCCATTCACACATCCCTGAGACATACTTGGGGAAAAAAAAAAAAAAACTAACTAACTATAATATACAAATAATATACAAAATGTCCGTAGGTGCAGTAGTGTGTATGAGAGATTCCGGGTCAACTGTTCAGCATCCTGACAGCTTGTGGAAGGAAGCTGTTGATCAGTCTGGTGGTTCTGCCTCTGATGCTCCGGAATTGTTTACCAGATGGAAGAAGTTCAAAGTGTTTATGCAGAGGGTGAGAACGGTCCTTGACAATGTTCAGTGCCCTGCTCCTACAACGGTTCTGAAAAAGTTCTTGGACAGAGGGGAGGGAGACTCCAATTACCCTCTCAGCCCCCTTGACTATCCTCTGCAGGGCTTTTTTGTCTGACATACTGCAGCTGGAGTACCATGTAGCAATGCAGTACGTCAGAACACTCTCCACCACACCTCTGTAGAAGGTCCTGAGGATGCAGATGGGGAGAGAGGCCTGTTTGAGTTTCCTCAAGAAGTGCAGTCTCTGCTCAGCCCGCTTCCTGATCCTCAAGGAATTCTTGCTCCAGGTCAGGTCCTGCGAGATCTGCACTCCGAGGAACTTGATGTTCTCCACTCTCTCCACTAAACGGCTGCCGAAGCTGAGGGGGACGTGCTCAGGCTATGACCGCCTGAAGTCGATAATCATCTCCTTCGTTTTGTCCACGTTGAGCACCAGATTGTTCTCCCTGCACCAGCCCTCCAGGTCTCTCACTTCTTCCCTGTACATTGATTCCTCATCCCTCTGAATAAGTCCCACCACCGTGGTGTCGTCTGCAAACTTAATAATCTGGTTCCCCTCGTGTCTGGATACACAATCATGTGTTAGAAGCGTAAACAACAGTGGACTGAGTGCACAGCCTTGAGGGGATCCGGTGCTCAGCGTGACAGAGTTGGAGATGTTGTTTCCAACCCGGACAGACTGAGGTCTCTCAGTCAGGAAATCCAGGATCCAGAGAAATGTGGCGGTGTTCAGACCGAGAAGGAGTAATTTCTCCATCAGTCTCTGGGGAATAATGGTATTGAATGCTGAACTGAAATCAATGTACAGGAGTCTGGCATAGGTGTCTTTCTGGTCCAGGTGGGTGATGACAGAGTGTAGGGTGGTGACTATAGCATCCTCCGTGGAGCGGTTTGAACGATATGCAAACTGGAGCGGGTCGTGTGATGCAGGGAGGCAGGCTGTAATGTGTGGTTTGACAAGCCGTTCAAAACACTTCATCACAATTGGTGTCAGTGCAACAGGACGATAGTCATTCAAACAGGACACAACTGGTTTCTTTGCCACCGGTACAATGATAGAGGTCTTGAAGCATCTGAGAATGATGGCCTGACTCAGGGAGATGTTATAAATGTCAGTCAGGACATCCGCCAACTCGCTCGCGCAGTCTCGGAGCACACGTCCCGGAATGTTGTCTGGACCTGCAGTTTTGCATGGGTTGACTCTGGTTAGGGTCCTCCGTGTGTCCGCTGTGTTGATGGTAAAAGCTGGTCCGACCGATGGTGGGGGTGGGCCAGCCCTCCCTCTGATTGTCGAGTTTGATGCTTCAAAATGTGCAAAGAAGTCGTTAAACCTGTCTGGAAGCGAAGCGTCGTCATCATCGACCCCCTGCCTAGACTTATAGCCCGTCAGTGTCTGAACTCCCTGCCACATCTGCTTGGTGTTCCTAGTGTCACAGAGGTGTCCCTGGATTTTCTCCGCATAGGCGTGCTTTGCCGCCTTAATTCCCTTTGAGAGCGCAGACCTGGCTGAGCGGAGGGCGATCCTGTCCTTCGCTCTGAAGGCTGCATCTCTGGCTGTAAGCAGCGAGCGCACCTCTGCAGTCATCCAGGGCTTATGGTTACCCCGTATAGTGATGGTCTTCACTGTAGTGACATCCTCTGTGCACTTCGCGATGTAGCTGGTGACTGTATCAGCATACTCCTCCACATCTGTCTCGTCTTCCTGGGAGGCTGCTATTTTGAAGACCTCCCAGTCTGTGTGCAGAAAACAGTCTTTCAGTGCAGAGGTTGCACTCTCTGGCCAAATTCTAATTTGTTTCACTGCTGGCCTGCTGCGCTTCAATAAAGGTTTGTAGGCAGGCAGCAGCATCACGGACATGTGATCAGAAAGGCCGAGATGGGGGCGGGGTATCGCCTTATATGCATCTGTGTTTGTGTACACTAAGTCCAACATATTCTCTCCTCTGGTCTTAAAGTCTACACATTGTTTAAACTTGGGGAGCACAGTCTTTAGGCTGGTGTGGTTAAAATCCCCTGCAACCACCACAAAACTGTTCGGATGTGAAGTTTGGATTTCACTAATCGCATTGTGCAGTACCCCGAGTGCCTTCTTAGCATTAGCTTTAGCATTAGGGTTTGGCGCTATGTAAACACCAGCTACAAACATGTTGCTGAATTCCCTCGGCAAATAATGTGGCCGACAATTTACAATAAGGAACTCCGCCAATGGAGAGCAGTGTTTAGACACTAACGTGGCATTGACGCACCAGTTCTTGTTAACATAGATGCATAGCCCACCCCCCCGGCTCTTACCGGAGCTCGCCGTTTCCCTGTCGGCACGGAACATCGCCATATCTTCCAGTTGAATGGCCTCGTCAGGGATGTTGTGGTGGAGCCATGTCTCCATGAAAACAAACACATAGCAGTCTCTCTACTCTCTCCGGGTTTCTCTCAGCAGACGCAGCTCATCTAGCTTGTTTTCGAGGGAGCGGACGTTAGAGAGAATGAGCGACGGTACTGCTGGTCTGGAGGGGTTAGCCTTTAGCCTAGCATGGATCCCGGCCCTTTTTTCACGCTTTTGCTTGCATTTGCTCCGCTTACGCCTCCTCCTCTCTCGGGTAGCTTCCAGCGGGGACTCCGCCAGAATTCCATGCTGGCGTAGAATGTCCAAATCACAACCGATCGCTGCGATTCTTGCAGCTTGTAGTACCTTGATGTTTAATAAGGTCTCACGGTTGTAAGTTTTACAGAATGTACGTCTGGGAAGATCTGTCTGGGAAGATTTGGCTCCTAAAGAAAAATATTACAACAGTAGATGCCGCTCAGATGATGCTGTTACCAAATTTAAGCAGATTGTTTCCTCTATGCCATGTGTCAACACAACGGAGATAAGCTATGGAGAGCTTGCTCCTTCTGTAATTGATAGCATGGTAGATAGTGTTACAGCTTCTCTGCATCAGACTCTAAACATGGTGGCCCCTTTAAAAAAGAAAAAGTCTAATCAGAGATTTGTAACTCCTTGGTTCAACACAGAAACTAGTAGCTTAAAACAGAAGACTCGTCAATTAGAAAGAAAATGATCCTCCACTAAATTAGATGAAATCTATTTAGCTTGGAGAAATCATCTTCTAATTTATAAAAAATCTCTTAGGAAAGCTAGAACAAGTTATTGTTCCGTATTAATAAAAGAGAACAAGAATAATCCCAGGTTTCTTTTCAGCACTGTAGCCAGGCTGACAAAGATCAGCACTCTGTCAAACCTAGCATTCCCTTAGAGCTTACTAGTCAGGACTTTATGAACTTTTTCAATTATAAAATTTCATCTATCAGAGAAAAAAAATCAGTCAGATTCGTCCCACCGTTAACTTAAATACAGTAACTACTACAACTCCTTCAATTGATATCTGTTTGGATGAGTTTACTCCAATTGACCTTTTAGAGTTAGATAAAATAATTCCTCATCAAAGCTTTCAACTTGTCTTTTAGATTCTGTCCCTACCAGGTTATTTAAAGCAGTCTTCCCATTTATTGGTAGCTCTGTTCTTCAAATAATCAATTCTTCATTAACATTAGGCCATGTACCGCAGACTTTTAAAACTGCTGTAATTAAACCCTTACTCAAAAAGCCAATGCTGGATCTAGGAGTTTTAGCTAACTATGGATCTCTAATCTGCCTTTCATTTCAAAAATCTTAGAGTTGTTACTACACAATTATTTGATCACTTGCAGGGAAATGGTTTATTTGAAGAGTTTCAATCTGGGTTTAAAATCCATCATAGTACTTAAAACAGCTTTAGTGAAGGTCACTAATGACCTCCTTATCGCATCTGATAATGGACTTTTTTCTGTACTTGTCCTTTTAGACCTTAGTGCAGCTTTTGATACTATCGATCATAATAGTTTACTTGATAGATTAGAACACTATGTTGGACTTAATGGAATTTCGTTGCGGTGGTTTAGATCTTATTTATCTGATAGGTTCCAGTTTGTTCATGTCAATAATGAGTTTTCTTCCAACTCAAAGCTCAGTCATGGAACTCCACAGGGATCTGTGCTAGGCCCTATTCTTTTTAGTTTATATATGCTTCTGCTAGACAACATTATTAGAAAGCATTGTATACATTTTCATTGTTATGCAGATGACACACAATTATACCTGTCAGTGAAGCCAGATGATAGTAATCAGTTAGCCAAGTTAGAGGCCTGTCTTAAGGAAATCAAAGCTTGGATGACTTGTAATTTCCTGCTATTAAATTCAGATAAGACTGAAGTCATTCTAGTTTGTCCAAAAAGCCTTAGAAATACCTTTCCAAATCAAACTCTGAAGCCTTATTCATGCTGCATTTCCCCTCTAGTCCACGTGTGTGTTGGACGAGCCCGGTACACACGCAACGCTGTTCATGCTAACTTTTTTCATCTACCCAGGCCAAGCGGTTGACGCATACGCACAAGTACCATTTGTAGTTTCACTCCCGCCTGATAGGTAGTGCCAATGCGCTGACATGCCAGGATTTTCACCAACGAAGAAATGCTGCTTGCTTCTGCTGCTTGACTCCTTTTCCACGAAGATGCTGCTGCTACTGAAGTATTTATGTATGATTCATGTATGTTTATTCTCGTCTTCCGCTTCCTCATTGTCTTCTTCATATACTTTGTCTTGGTATGCAGTGCCGATATCACCACCTCGTGAATGGGATGTTCAGTCTTGCGCATGCGCTTTTCAACGCATTCAGGTCGTGGGCAGGTGCCGCGGTCACAAAATTTGGGCTGCACGCAGTCGTCCGCGGTTGAGCACTGTGGAGTGGAGTGGAGATGATGACGTAAATTTTGTCACACAAGGTTTCCGGTTACACGTACGTGGACAGCAGAGGTGCAGCATGAATCCAGCTTTAGTTTGGATGCAGTTACTCTTTCTCTTAATAGTTGTGTTAAATCACAATAAGGGTTGTCCTTGCCTGCAGCAGTCCACCACCAGTTCCTTAGTTTTCCTCACATTGATCTAGAGGCAGTTCCGTTGGCACCAGTCCATGAAGTCCTGGATAAGTTCTCTGTACTCCGCATCATCTCCATCAGAGATGAAGCCGACGATCACAGAGTCATCAGAGAACTTCTGTAGATGGCAGTGTGGTGTGTTGTGTGTGAAAAGTCATCAATGTAGAGGGTGAACAGGAAGGGAGCCAGAACTGTCCCCTGGGGGGGCCCTGTACTGCAGATGATGGTGTCAGGCACACAGTCCTGGGTTCTCACAAACTGTGGTCGGTTTGTGAGGTAGTCCAGGATCCACAATGACAGGTGCTGGTCCACCCCTGCGCACAGTAGCTTGTCCTTCAGATCACTGGTTGAATTGTGTTGAAAGCACTGGAGACATCAATTTATACACTACCGTTCAAAAGTTTGGGGTCACCCAGACAATTATTTTGTGTTTTCCATGAAAAGTCACACTTATTTACCACCATGAGTTGTAAAATGAATAGAAAATATAGTCAACACATTGACAAGGTTAGAAATAATGATTTGTATTTGAAATAATAATTTTTTCCTTCAAACTTTGCTTTCGTCAAAGAATCCTCCATTTGCAGCAATTACAGCATTGCAGACCTACCATGATTGCACAAGGGTTTTCTAATCATCCATTAGCCTTCTGACGCAATGAGCAAACACATTGTACCATTAGAACACTGGAGTGATAGTTGCTGGAAATGGGCCTCTATACACCTATCTAGATATTGCACCAAAAACCAGACATTTGCAGCTAGAATAGTCATTTACCACATTAGCAATGTATAGAATGTATTTCTGATTAGTTTAAAGTTATCTTCATTGAAAAAAAGTGCTTTTCTTTCAAAAATAAGGAAATTTCTAAGTGACCCCAAACTTTTGAACGGTAGTGTATATCATCATTAATTGTCATCAATTTACATATCACAATCATTTTATAAAATTCAGGCATATAACCATCTGGGCCTGGTGCTTTAGAGCTTTGTAGAGTTTGTATTGCCTCAGTAACCTCTTGTAAAACAACAGACTTCTCCAATGACTTTTTATCCATATCACTAATAGAGGGGATGTGCAGATCTTTAAAAAACTCATCTATCAACTCCGAATTGGACCGCCCAGGGTATTCCGCCATAATAAAGTTCAATAAACGGCAGCATCCTTGTCGGTCGTCACTGCCAGGTTTGTGGACATAACATTTGGCGATGAAAATTACGAACCACGGACGCGTGCTTATGGCTAAAGCTGTTCCTCGAGTCCCCTGGTGAGCCAACTCTCCCGTGGTCACAATCATTAAGTGCATTTGAGGTTTTCATTTCAGCGCTGGACTTGGAGGAACTGAGATGAAATTCAAATGCGGATATTACTTGTCCACCACCTGGGTGCAGAAGGTCAGAGAATTTTTCAAACGCTTGGCCCGACGGACTATTATGAGGATGCTGTCCAGATGTTAACTAGCTACTTTGCTAAACCCAAAAACGTGGCGCAGCACAGGAAAACTCGCTGCCATCGACGAGAAGCTAAGCTAGCTAATCCCACACGCTACGGAGATGGCATAAACATCGTGGGCTCCAAAGGTTGGTCAGGGCTGCAGCGTATAGCGACATTAGACGGCGTAAGTGTGCCCATGCTGGTGGCCACCACCGCCACGAAGTCCATAGTGAATGAGGCCACGGTTCGGAGGCTCACCCCCTGGCACCCTGACGCGGTGGAACTACCAGATGACGGGAGCTCCAGTACCAGCAGGAACATCACATTTGCAGTGCAGTATGGCGAATAAGTGATTCCAGCGTTCCGGTTCCAAGTGGCACGCCAGGGTGAAAATGTTATGGGGTGGGATTTATTCTGAGAGCTGGGTTTTACTCTCACAACCGGCGGGCAGACAGTCAGTGGTCCAGGCCCAGTTTACCCAGGCTTCGCAGATGTGGGTGCAGCCAAAGAGCACAGTGTAGCCAGCGAACATAACAGAGAGTGGATACGGCACAGACGGTGAAGGCAACATGGAGAAAGAACAGAGACCACACTCGCCTCTGTCCCCCGTATAGCCAAAACCGAAGGAGGAGAGCTGCCCAGGAGGGGGGCAGCGGCTGGACTTGCCTCCTTTCCTCACTCAGCTGGAGGAGAGGGAGCCCATGCCTATCAAGAATGACACCAACGAGGTAATTCTGAACACCGGCACCACACCAGCCACCCTGCGCTCTCAGGAAGAGAGCTGCCTGGAGGAGGGGGGGGGCGGCTGGACTTACCTATGTCCCTCGCTCAGCCATAACCACAGGTGGAGGGAAGGGAGCACGAGCATGCAGAGAATCCCGAAACATAGCAACAGCAACCAGGCACGAACAACACACCTGACACGGCACAGCAGAGCACTTCAGATGGGAGAGAGGAGGAACCAGACTACTTCCATACCCTCGCTCAACAAGCTACGGAGGCTACGACTGAGCTAACGGGTGAAGAGTCCGCCTCAACAAGAAACACCGGTGAGGCACCGGACATCTTCTGCACCCGCGACGAGCCTCAACCAATAATGGAGACAATGGGTGAAGGGTCTGCAACAAACATGGTGACTACCGAACCGCCGCAGCACATCGGAGATCCCAAACTGAACGAGCACACAGAGCCATCAGGAGCACGACAATGCATAAAATCAAGTAAGGCACCATTCCAAATCATGGACTGGGTTCGGGTTCGCGCCAGCGAGAGACCAGGACGATGACTGACCAGACCACAGCCAGCAAAACAACGGGTGCCGCTGAGGATCGTGGCGAAGCTGGAAACAACGTGCTTTCGGCTGACAGACGGTTCGGTTCGGCAGGCAAACGAACTACAGTGTGTCCGGGTGGCTGCTCCAGACAGCGAGGTTCCGCGGGAGTCAGCTACCACAGTGTGGGACCCAGGCCCACCGTCATGAAGACTGGCCCGGGCCCTGGGGGTCCGAAACCTCCAGGGATGCACCCACCACAAGCCCGCTACAAGCCTCCAGGGATGTGTCCACCACGGGCCCACTACAAAGCACCAGGGTTGCAGCCGCCACAGGCCCGCTACAAAGCTCCAGGGATGAGGCCGCCACAAAGCCCCTCAGGCAGAACTGTTCTCCCCATGGAAGACTGTCCGTAAAAAGACTGTTCAGGTGGGAGCATAGCTGACACGATGGCAGAATAACCCACCCAGCCACATAGGTCTACCCGCGGACCCTAGGTTTTGGCTATGTTAAAAAAAAAAGAGTGTTTCTTAATAAAAACAAGTGTGTGTGTTCTTTAAGACATGTTCTTTAAGTAATAACCAAAGTGTTCCTTGTAATTAATACATATAGAAATATTAAGTTCTTTGAATTATAATTCCTGAGCAGTAACGCTAAGTGACAATACCTGAATAGTAATGTTTAATATGTTTGATGTGTTTCATATATGCAAGTGTTCAAGCAATGTGTGTATGTTTAGCTAATAATAAGTAAGTGTATAGTGGGAATTAGTCATTAAATTGGGGAGGGCATGTCTGCTAAAGTTAATTATAGATTTTTCAATTTTTGCAAGGGAGGAAGAAATGTGGTGTATTAATATTGGGTATTGGGCAGCCCGCCATCTCAGCAGGCAGTTATACGATAGACACTCAGTGGTATGAGAGGTGGTGGGCAGCCGGCCCCATTGTATAACATGCTTTGTACGTTGTCTTTTATCTGTAATAAAGTTCAGTAAACAGCAGCATCCTTGTCAGTTGTCATTGCCAGGTTTGTGGACATAACAATGGCCTTTGAAGATATTTGTTGTTCTTTAATTCCTTCTTTTGTAGATACCACTTTATGGTTATTAGGCTGCAGTCAGCATCAGTAAGGGCCCTCATTTGGGTCAAGGATCGTCTTGTGTCTTCACAGACAGCCTGTAGGATCCTCTGGCTCAGCTCCTTTGGACCATCCTGGGTGTTCCCCTGATTTACCTCCCATTGACAACGTTTGGGGATGGATGGCAAGGGAAGTTTATAAATACAGACGTCAGTTCCAGACTGTGGATGCCCTTCATAAAGCCATCTTCACCACACATGTTCCCACCCACCTTCTGGAAACACTTGGATCAAGAATGCCTAAAAGAATTTTTGAAGTGATAAACAACAACGGTGGGGCTACTTACTAATGAGTCCTTTTTTGACACTTAGTTCTGTTAAGGGCTTTTTTGGGGGGGGGGGCACTATGGTCTTTTGATAACAGCCTGTTTGGGTTTAAATGCAGTTTTCAATAAATTGCCTACTCTCCATTTTTTTTTGTCTCATTTCTTCTTTTTGCATTTTGAAGCTCTCCTTACAACCTGGTTATGATCCACCAGCACAAAATGTGAGAACTTGTAATTTTTCCCCCTGGTCTTAAGATTTTGATCAGGAGTGTACCAGCCAGGAGTCAGCAGGGTTCTTTGAGCCCACATGCTAAGAGGATAGGAACTGATCCATGTTGGGCTCAGAGTCCAACAAAGAGGCTCTCAGATTCACAAGCTTCCCCGCTTGCATATCTGGGCATCTGGAAAGCTACCTCCAGAGGCTAGAACTCTGAAGGTAAGCCATTATTTAAGATACCAGCAGGGCCAAAATTCTTGTTTTTTGTGGTCAAACTAAGTCAAACAGACTGAAGCTCCAAAATTACAAGGAGCAGTTAGGAGTTAAATCACAATCCATCAAAATAACAGATGGTCTTGTAAATGTTCGATCACTACTAAAAAAAATTCTGTCAATGAAGAACTGTCAGTTAAAGGGCCTATATCATGCTATTTTAAGCCTTTCAGAGTAAACTATATGCATGTATGTGATAGTATATTACCTTTGGTACACTGGAGAATGAATTTCTTATGAAATATGAGTTATTTTCGCGAGCTACTTTTCCAACCTGGAAGTAAGATAAGATAAGATAAGATAAGATAAGATAAGCCTTTATTAGTCCCACAACGGGGAAATTCCAGGATGCCAGATGTCTCGATCTCTGAGGCTCCGCCTCTCCTTCTTGTGGCTGCCGCCCATTTCATGACGATAATAAACTCCAACCATTTCTGACGAGTAGGCTCTTCTTTAGGAAGGCTGAACAAACTCCTAAATCTCTCACAGCCAAAGACACATTTACGCCACTTAGAAGACATTGTCTTACGTAAAAAAGCAAACAGTTGTTGTCACTGAGCAGATTAGGTGCGAGAGGAACTACTTCTTCACAGCGTCAATGCTAAAGTGAAAGAGTTTTGCAGATCACCGTTCCATTAGCTGCGCGGAGAAAGTGGGTGTGTGCGTTAGCCTGGGGGCGGTGCTGGCAGCACAGGCACTTCCTGGAGTGGGCGGCTCACCCACGCTCTTACGTATGAATGTTGGACCCAGTCATTATCAGGGACAGGGCGGAGCAGCAGCTCAGAGAGCAGGGTTGAGGAGGAATACTCAGAGATGCGTGAATGGAGCAAAATACCACTTTGGGGGTGTTTTTGGTGAGGAATTAACATTATAACATGTTTAAAAGCTCAAAAAAGTCTATTTTGCATGATATAGGCCCTTTAACACAGCCACTGATACACATACACACATCCATAAAATGAAACTGGTGGTGTATTTCTTTTGGAGACAATTGCCTAATAGGCTAAACCAAGTAAGAAATTGTTTAGGTACCTGGCCAAAAACAAACGAACACACACACACAGTGGTGTGAAAAAGTGTTTGCCCCCTCCTGATCTCTCATTTTTTTGTATGTCACATTTAAATGTTTCCGATCATCAAACAAATTTAAATATTAGACAAAGATAACACAAGTAAACAAAAAATGCAGTTTTTAAATGAAGGTGTTTATTATTAAGGGTAAAAAAAAAATCCAAACCTACATGGCCCTGTGGAAAAAGTGACACCACCCCCCCACCCCCCGCTAAAACATAAATTAATTGTGGTTTATTACATCTTTGGAAAGTTGAGTGTCATGTGGTGATCCTCGCGGATCACCAAGAGACGCCACAGAGTTCACCAGAGAGTTTGGCTCAGATGTTATTTATTCCCAGACGTGACAGAACACAACATGAACCCCTTAGGGCAAATACACACAAGAACTAGACTTGGGCTCGTAGGGCTAACCCAGCCGCTACGAGCTAACTGTGACAAAGCTATGATGACGAACCTGACATGAAGGTCTGCGGCACTCACAGGTATGACGAGGCGCAGACCCAGGGCTTGGCAGGATGAAGATACACAAGCAATCCTCACGTAACGTTGACCCAATGTCGACTGATACTCCTACGTCTTACCGTCGTCAGTGCCGGGCTTAAAAGGGCAAAGCACTAACGACGGTAATGACAATCAGCTGACCGGCCCTTGACAGGCGGAAGCCCCACCGAGCACTTTCACAATAAGAGCCCGGTGAGGCCAGAATACAGCCCGCAGCTGTCAAGGCCGGCAGCGAGAAGAACTTAGCCAGTGCGCGATCAGAACCGGCGCTCGGGTCATAACAGTTCCCTCCCTCCACGGGCGGACTCCGAACGCCCCAAGGAACCACCCTGCCCCCCCCGCCCCCCCAGGGCGGGAGGCTGGGGACAAGTGCGGAGGGAGAGAAACCAACCCAGGAACAAAACAGACAGAAAAAAAAACCCATACAGGACAATGACATGGCAACAACTCAGACCAAAATCACAGACAAAAAAAACCCAGACTACTGAAACAAAAACACCAAATATTCAAAAAACAGAGCGATGACCTGAAAAAAACTCAGATAAACACAAGAGAACAAATACACATGGGGAAGAATAAGGACCAGCACTACAGAGCCAGATAAACTAAATACAAGAACAAAACATTACCCGCTCATACCAGACTTAACATGAAACAAAAAAAAACAGAGCACTACTCGCTCATATCAGACTATACATAAAAAACAAAAACAGAGCATTACCCGCTCATACCAGACTATATGAAACAAAAACAGAGCATTACTCGCTCATACCAGGCTATATGAAACAAAAACAGAGCATTACTCGCTCAAACAAAACTATACATGAAACAAAAACGGAGCATACCCGCTCAAACCAGACTATACATATGCCAGATACAAAATAACCAGGACAAAGAAAAAAAAAAAAAACCACAAATACTGAGACAAACCCAGGGACCACTACCACCCCCCGACAGTTTATGTCGACCGATGGTCAAAGGAGGCGGACCAGGCAGCTCACCAGAGTCCAAAGTCCCACACGTCCGCTTCTCCGGTGGTCGAACTAGGTTGCCCCAAGGCACACACAACAGGTCGGGTGGCCAACCCGTGTCCCTCAGCCACCAGTCCAGGGCATCAACAACCCGCAGCGGCCTCCCAAACGAGAACAAAATTCGGGAGAACAGGGGCGAGCGAACAGGGACCCCCATGGCCCCTGGCGATGATGTATAGGGGCGGTGACTCATACGGAATCGATGAGCAGGGCGAGCCAAGAATCCGCTCCGCGAAAAGGGTCTGCAGCTCCTCCCCCGCCTATGGACCACGCTCGTGCTGCATCACCACTGGACCCAGATTGGGTCCCAGCTGCACCCTCGTTGTGCCCCGATTGGGCCAGAACTGCACCTGCGGTGGACCCCGATCAAGCCTCCGGTGCACCCTCGTTGGACCCCAATTGGGTCGAATCCGCACCCACAGTGGACCCCAATTGGGCCCCCGGTGCACCCCCGTTGGACCCCGATTGGGCCGAAACCGCCCCCGCAGTGGGCCCCGATTGGGCCTCCGGTGTAGCTCCGCTGACGAACTCCGCCCCCGAACCTGGGACCTCCAACTCGGTGACACCGACCCGTTCCACGCCGGCGACACTGAAATAAAGCTCGAGGACAGGAAAACCAGGATCAGTATCACCGAAAGCAACGGAACCCAGCGAGACGAGCTCGGGCGCAGCAGACGGCTGCTCCTCACTCGCCTCCCCGAGAGGCAGGCAAAAATGCTCAACAGGGGACAGAAACAGAAAAGGGAGCACTTGCCTGCACTCGGGTTCCGTTGCCACCCAGGACTCCGACGATCCGGGTTCAGGGTGACTCTCGTCAGCTGGCGCGGACTCAGCTGCGTCGGGCTCCGCAGCTGGCACGATGTCATCTGCAGCCTCAGGTTCCTCCCACGCTGTTGTCCACGCTGACGACCCATATGGCGTGGGGGCAGGGAACCCTTGACCCACTGGCTCGGACCGCTCCGGTGAGGAGACCCGGGGACGCTTCTTCGTCGGCTCAGGCTCCGGGCCGCAGTCTGCTCCTCTCCTCCGTCCAAGACGTGACTGCAGGGCCGGATGCAGGCTATCCAGCACTGCAGGGGCCCTCTTCGTCCGGCGACACTGGCCTGGCGTCGCGGACCGCTCAACGGGGGAGAACACAGAGGCAGTAGGTTTAATAATTTCATCCACAGCAGGTGGAGGGAGCTCGGGGGGCTGCGAACCCCGAACTCCATCCCCAGGAGTCAGACAAGGCAGAATAATATCATGATGTAAGAAATTATCGTGCACTTGCCTTCCTCCCGGGGCAGAGATGGTTCCTGCTGTGGGGGACGTTGTTCCTCCTTCTCCCCGCTGGATGGCGACAGAGGGCCCCCTGGGAAGACGAGTTGGGGCCGCTCTCGGAGATTCGCTGACGGGATACGCCGGCAGCGAGTCCAGCCGGGGATTCCGCTGAGGGTTGCCCGCGCCGTTATGCCGACGTCCTCGTCGGCCCCCAGACGGCGCGTACTCCTGGACCTGCTCTGGGACGGGACACCAACGCGGGGAGCGGGGATTCCTCCTCCCCTGCTTCCTGCTCTTCTCTTCCAGCCCACGAAGTAACTCGCGCTGAATGGCGAGTTCCTCCCACCTCGTTATTACCTCCAGGTGGTCGTAACTATCGAGGGGAAGGTTGTCCAAAAGCTCCTCAGCGTAGTCCAAATGCCTGCACACGTCGCTGGGAGCGTCCCACAGCGTAGCGGAGAATAACGTGCAGTCCACATACTCCAGGACCTCCGCTAGCCTTCTGTCCAGGCGCCGACCGCGACCCCTGGATGACGGCATTCTCCCAGCAACAGGCATCCAGACAGGGAAGAACAAACAGTCCAAAATGGCACAAACTCACGGTGAAACGGCGTCTCGGTGCGGCGCCTCCGTTTAGGCGACCTGGCAGGAGTATACTGTCATGTGGTGATCCTCGCGGATCACCAAGAGACACCACAGAGTTCACCAGAGAGTTTGACTCAGATGTTATTTATTCCCAGACGTGACAGAACACAACATGAACCCCTTAGGGCAAATACACACAAGAACTAGACTTGGGCTCGTAGGGCTAACCCAGCCGCTACGAGCTAACTGTGACAAAGCTATGATGACGAACCTGACATGAAGGTCTGCGGCACTCACAGGTATGACGAAGCGCAGACCCAGGGCTTGGCAGGATGAAGATACACAAGCAATCCTCACGTAATGTTGACCCAATGTCGACTGATACTCCTACGTCTTACCGTCGTCAGTGCTGGGCTTAAAAGGGCGAAGCACTAACGATGGTAATGACATTCAGCTGACCGGCCCTTGACAGGCGGAAGCCCCACCGAGCACTTTCACAATAAGAGCCCGGTGAGGCCAGAATACAGCCCGCAGCTGTCAAGGCCGGCAGCGAGAAGAACTTAGCCCGAGCGCGATCAGAACCGGCGCTCAGGTCATAACATTGAGTTCAATTTCTCTAGCCACACCCAGGCCTGATTACTGCCACACCTGTTCTCAATCAAGAAATCACTTAAATAGGACTTGCCTGACAAAGTGAAGTAGACCAAAAGATCCTCAAAAGCGATCCAAAGAAATTCAGGAACAAATGAGAAACAAAGTAATTGAGATCTATCAGTCTGGAAATGGTTATAAAGCCATTTCTAAAGCTTTGGGACTCCAGCGAACCACAGTGAGAGCCATTATCCACAAACAGCAAAAACACTGAACAGTGGTGAACCTTCCCAGGAGTGGCCGGCCAACCAAAATTACCCCAAGAGCACAGCAACGACTCATCCAAGAGGTCACAAAAGACCCCACAACAACATCCAAAGAACTGCAGGCCTCACTTGCCTCAGTTAAGGTTGGTGTTCATGACTACACCATAAGAAAGAGACTGAGCAAAAATGGCCTGCATAGCAGAGTTCCAAGACAACAATCACTGCTGAACAAAAAGAACATAAAGGCTCATCTCAGTTTTGCCAGAAAACATTTTGATAATCCCAAAGACTTTTGGGAAAATACTCTATGGACTCACGAGACAAAAGTTGAACTTTTTGGAAGGTGTGTGTCCCATTACATCTGGCATAAAAGTAACACAGCATTTCAGAAAAGGAACATCATATCAACAGTAAAATACGGTGGTGGTAGTGTGAAGATCTGGGGCTGTTTTGCTGCTTCAGGACGTGAAAGACTTTCTGTGGTAAATGGAACCATGAATTCCGCTGTCTACCAAAAAATTCTGAAAGAGAATGTCCGGCCATCTGTTCGTAACCTCAAACTGAAGCGTACTTTGGTTCTGCAGCAGGACAATGATCCAAAACACACCAGCAAGTCCACCTCTAAATGGCTTAAGAAAAACAAAATGAAGACTTTGGAATGGCCTTGTCAAAGTCCTGACCGAATCCAACTGAGATGCTGTGGCATGACCTTAAAAAGGCGGTTCATGCTTGAAAACCCTCCAGTGTGGCTGAATTACAACAATTCTGCAAAGATGAGTTGGCCACAATTCCTCCACAGTGCTGTAGAAGACTCATTGCCAGTCATCGCAAATGCTTGATTGCAGTTGTTGCTGCTGAGGGTGGCTCAACCAGTTACTAAGATTAGGGGGCAATCACTTTTTCACACAGGGCCATGTAGGTTTGGATTTTTTTCCCCTTAATAATAAACACCTTCATTTAAAAACTGCATTTTGTATTTACTTGTGTTATCTTTGTCAAATGTTCAAATTTGTTTGATGATTCGAAACATTTAAGTGCAAACTGTTGTGGTCTGAGCGCCGTCCGTGCTCGGGTCATGCAGTATTTTCTTCCCATCTGGTGTGTGTTCTCCTTTATTCTGACAGCATCACGGCGGGGCTTCTGGCTGTCAAAGCCGGGTCACATTGTGACAGCTGTTCAGCATCTCTCCTAATCACTCTCTCCACTGATTGGGTTACCTCGGGGATTTAAGGAGGCAGCTGAGAGTTAATCCTGGCGGCAATCTCGTCAGACGTTCACCCGTGAACAACCCTTCATCTTCCATCCGTCGTTGTAAGTGTTATTCTGAGACTCTGTGTTTCTTTGTCTGTACCATTACCTTAGTTGTGTTTTAGCCCCCCGTGGCTCATTATTTTGTCGTTCGTCTCTCTTTAATAAATTGTGCAACCTCATCTGTGGCCTATAGCGTCTCATTTGAGGTCCATGAAGGCCGCACCATGACAGTAGATTGCAGCCAGAACGAGACGCCTGTCACCGTGAGTTTTGCCTAATTTGGACTTGTTTTCCCTGTCTGGGTACCTGCGTGCTGGGAGATTATGTCGCCACTCAGGGGCCACGCTCAGAGCCTGGCCTACGAGCTGGTGGAGTCCCTCGACTATATTGATGGAACCCTTTTCACCGCTCGCCTCTACGACACTCCCAGCGATGTACGCCGGCACCTGGACCTCACTGAGGCAATCATTAACCGCCATCCTCGCTACTCCAACCACCCCGAAGTCATGGCGAGGATGGCTGACATCTCCGCACTCCAGGAGAGACTCTGTGGGCTGGAGGGAAACTCCGGCAGGAAGCCGAAGAGAAGGCACCCTCGCTCCTCGCTTCGGGATCCCGTTCCTGTCCCCGATCCAGTCCAGGAGTTCGAACCACCCAGGGGTCATCCCCAAAGGAGTGAGATGTCAGTTGGGATTCCCCCGGAGATGTTATAGCTGACAGCTATTTCCATCCGGGACCGAGTGGCTGCAGCTCGCTCCACCGTCCACCCCACACAAATTATGAAGCATGTGACGGTGGCGGTCAGGCTGGTGGAGAGGAATCCTGAGCTGTGTCATTATCCTGTGTACGCTGACCTGCTCGCCTCTGTTTCCGCGCAGGAGTGGCGTTTTCCTAACGTCAATTTCGCCTCACCCTTTGCCAGTAAACGTCGTCTCCATGCAGATTGCACACCTCAGCGAGAACCCCATCCGGATCGAGTTCCGGGTAGCCACACGAACTCTGTCTCCCAGCCAGCTGCAGCCTCCGTGTCTCGCCGAAGAGGTAAAACAGCCGCCTCCCCCTCCGGGTCATCTCTTCCTGCTGTTCCGTCAGCTCCTCGTTGCCGGTTCGCCTCGGCTGTTTCTCCCTCCTCCTCGATGTTCACCCCAGCTGCTGTGAGCTCCACAAGTCCATCTCCAGATGCACCCGTCCCTGATCCGGTGGGAGAGGCTCCTCTTCGTCTTCCCAGGGGGTCCTCCATTTCCATCCAGCGGGGGAAGGGAAGATTCAAGTTCACTGTGGTGGGTCCCATCAGCCCTCCGGGAATCAAGCAAGTGTCTATTCATTCTTTTCCTGTATTGGGTGAATTGCCTTGTTTTATTCCTGGGGGTGGAGTTTGGGGTTCACAGCCCCCCGAGCTTCCTCCACCTGCTGCAGAAATTAATTATGTACCTGCCACCTTTGTGTCTCCTTCCCCTGAGCGTTCCTCGGTGCCAGGACTACACCGGCGGACGAGGAGGGAGCCTGCGGGCTTGGAGAGCCTGGATCCAGCCCCGCAGCCGCAACACGGGCAGAGAAGGAGGGCAGACTGCAGATTGGAGCCTGCACCAACGAGCAAGCGTCCCCGGATCTCCATGGAGGGACAGTCATTTACCCAGTCGGGTAAATGCTGTTACCCAGTAACAGCATTTACCCAGTCGGGGTCTGTCGTGGGTTGTGTTCCGGCCCACTTGGGGCCCGATGTGGGTGCCACGCTGACCCAGTCAGGGTCCGTCATGGACGCTGCTCTGACCCAGTCGGGGTCTGTGGTGGGTGTGGCACGGTCCCGCTGGGGACCCAACGTGGGTGCCCCGCCGGTTCGGTTTGAGGTCGGTGAAGGAGCTGCAGATCCTCTGCCGTCTGACGCCGAACTGGTCCTTCATCCTTCCCCCAATCCTTCTCCACCGGGTGCCGTTGGGGTTCCCCGTATTCGGCTTGGCTCTCCCTCGCTATCCCCTTCTACAGGGAAGCTGTCTTCGATTTCTCTCCTGCGGTCCTGGTGGCTGAGTGACGCGGGTTGGCCGCCTGGAAGACTGCCTCACCCGTTTGGCGTTCTGGGTCGGCCACCCGACCAACTAGACTCTCGGTTTGGCGATCTGGTCCGGCCGCCAGAGGGACTGTTTGTCCTGTCCTGGGACTGGGGTAGGCCGCCCAAACTTTTCCTTTTTTCCCTGCCAGCGATCTGGAAGCTGGACACAGGAAGATCCCCTGAACTATTTGTGTTGTACTATTGTGAACTGTATTTATCGCCGCTCTTTAGCAAGTTTTTTTTTTTTTCTCTCCCCTCCTCTGTCTGAGGAATATGTGGTTGCCACGTTGTTTCTTATGGGCCTGTGTATCTTGGTTATAGGGCTTTTTCTCCTGCATTTGCATTTATTGTCCTGTCTGTTGTGCCACCCGTGCATTATGGAGTATTGTGTTTTGTTTTGTTTTTTTTCCCATGCTCTGTAATTGCTTCATGTTTATTTCCTGTGTTCTCCCTTGTCGCTCTTTGTTCCGGTTCCTGGTCTTGATGGGGGTTTTTTCTGGTTCTCGCCCTCCTGGCCTTTTCCCCCATCCTCCCACACTGGGTGGGGGGGGCTTGGGTGTCACGCGGCGCCCAGAGTGCGCCTTTCGGGGGGGAGTACTGTCGTGGTCTGAGCACCGTCCGCACTCGGGTCATGCAGTATTTTCCTCCCATCTGGTGTGTGTTCTCTGTGGCTCTCCGAGCCTTTATTCTGACAGCATCACGGCGGGGCTTCCAGCTGTCAAAGCCAGGTCACGTTGTGACAGCTGTTCAGCATCTCTCCTAATCACTCTCTCCACTGATTGGGTTATCTCGGGGATTTAAGGAGGCAGCTGAGAGTTAATCCTGGCGGCAATCTCGTCAGACGTTCACCCGTGAACAACCCTTCATCTTCCATCCGTCGTTGTGTTATTCTGAGACTCTGTGTTTCTTTGTCTGTACCATTACCTTAGTTGTGTTTTAGCCCCCCCCCCCCCCCCCCCCCGTGGCTCATTATTTTGTCATTCGTCTCTCTTTAATAAATTGTGCAAACTCATCGATGGCCAATAACGTCTCATTTGCGGTCCATGAAGGCCGCACCATGACACAAACATACAAAAAAAATGAGAAATCAGGAAGGGGGCAAACACTTTCTCACACCACTGTATACACACTACTCACAAAAAGTGAGGGATATTTGGCTTTCGGGTGAAATTTATGGAAAATGTAAAAAGTTCATGTGATAGAGATATTATATCATGAGAGTAGGGCATTTAAGTAGAAGCATGCTATGGTGATTTCCTCATTTCAAACAATTTACTGAAACAAAAGCCAACAACAGTGGTGGGTATACCACAACAAAAAATGTCATTGTCTCAATAACTTGTCATGTGCCCTTGAGCATCAAATATAGCTTGACAACGACATCTCATGCGGTTCACAAGTCAACTTCTTGTCTGCTGAGGCATGGCATTCCCCTCTTCTTGAAGGGTGGCCCTCAAGGTCATCGAGGTTGTGGGGTGCTGGGTTATGAGCCTCTATACCAGGGGTGTCCAATCATGTGCCATGGAGGGCCAAGACCCAGCAGGCTTTACCTCCAACCACTGTCTTCAACAGCAGATTCCACTGAATTTCTTCCCACTGATTGCTGACAAGTGAAGAAACCTGCTGAAGAGACTGGGTAGAAGAGAAAACCTACACGGTCTTGGCCCTCCGTGGCACATGATTGGACACCCCTGCTCTACACGCCGACTCAACAGATCCCATAGGTTTTCTATAGGATTCAGGTCTGGAGAAAGTGCAGGCCGCTCCATTTGAGGTACCCCAGCCTCCAGCAGCCGTTCCCTAATGATGCGACCTTGATGAGCTGGAACATTGTCATCCATGAAGATGAAATTAGGCCTGTGTTCTTCATGCAGGGGCACAATGACTGGATTAATGATGTTATTCAGAAAGTATCAGCTTGTCACTGTCTTGTCATTCACAAGGTGTAAGGCAGTTCTGTATTGAGTAGACACACCTGCCCAGACTGTAACACCACCACCACCAAAGGCTCATCTGGTGACAACAGTGGCTGATGCATAGTGCTCTTCTTGACATCTCCAACATCATTGGCAGCCACCATTTCTGCTCAACGTGAATTGACTTTCATCAGAAAACAGCACTGAGGCCCACTGGTCCCTTGTCCAGCATAAATGCTCCATGGCCCATGCAAGACGATGACGCCTGTGCCCGGTGGTGTGGTCAGGTACCCTTGCAGATCGTCTAGCATGCAGACTATGCTGATGTAAATGGTTTTGAATGGTCTGACGTGACACTTGCGTGCCTCTCACCTCTCTTAAATGTGCCTAGAGTTGAGTGGCATTCATCATCAGGTTCCACAGGGCATGGTTCACAATGACACAGTCATCCCATGCTGACCCTTTATACTGCGGACTACCCTTTATACTGCGGACTTCTCACACAACACAACACACTGCCATCTGCAGAAGTTCTCTGACGACTCTGCGATTGTCGGCCTCATCTCCAACGGAGATGAAGCTGAGTACAGAGGACTTATCCAGGACTTCGTGGACTGGTGCCATCGGAACTGTCTCCAGATCAACGCGAGGAAAACTAAGGAGCTGGTGGTGGACTGCCGCAGGCAAGGACAACCCCTCACAGCACCAGTAAACATACAGGGAATGGACATCGAGATGGTGACATCCTACAAGTACCTTGGTGTTCATCTGAACAATAATCTAGACTGGTCACACAATACCGACACACTCTACAAGAAGGGACAGCGCAGGTTGTTCCTACTGAGGAGGCTCAGGTCTTTTGGTGTACAAGGGGCGCTACTGAAGACATTCTACGACACGGTGGTGGCATCAGCCATCACTTTTGGAGTGGTCTGCTGGGGCAATGGCATTACAGCAGCCGATAGGAAGAGACTGAACAAACTGATCAAGAAAGCTAGATCTGTCCAGGGGCAATGCCTTGACCCAGTAGAGGAGATGGGAGAGAGAAGGATGGTGGCTAAACTGTCATCTCTGCTGGAGTCCGAGTCCCACCCTATGCAGGACATACTGAACACACTGAGGAGCTCATTTAGCAGTAGACTACATCATCCTAGGTGCGCAACCGAGAGGTTTCGCAGGTCCTTCCTACCTACAGCTGTTAGACTGTATAACCTAAGCAGGGCTGCTCGCAGAGATAGCAAAAAAACGTGACGACCTAATAGTATTGAATGCAAAGAACGCAACAGACTTACACAAATGGTCCCCTCCAGTATACAACTAGGACAATATCAGTCGCTACAGAGGGTAAAAATATGTATGGGTACATATTCTTACTATGTAGGATAACTAAGTAGACGGTTATGCTGTTTATTCCATCTTTCTACAATGCTCCGCACTTTGTATATATATTTATATATTTATGTGTACGTATGTATATTCACTGCTCTTATTTTTATTTTTCGTATCTTCTTAATTATTGCTCTGAGTGTTGCTATCCCTGTGCTGTCGCAATCCTGGAATTTCCCTATTGTGGGACTAATAAAGGCTTATCTTATCTTATCTTATGTGGCCAGAACATGTCCACTTCTCTGTCTTCCTGTGACCCTTCCAGCCTCTCTGGATCTCTGTTGCAACCTGCTGATGACACTCTATGACACTCTTAAGCTCAGTGGCCACTTTCCTCCGAAAACATCCTGTTTAAAGCCTTGCAATAGCGAGGTACTGTTGAGCAATTGTTAGGTGTTGCCTTGGTCTCATGATGTCAAAATGTAAACAGCATGATGCAGAGGTCTGTTTAAGTACTAGTGATGGCAAAATCGAAACAGTGTTTTGGAACATACCGGAACCTAGGCGGAACTTGTGATTCGAAACGCTGTTCCGAGGTCTGTATCAGAAGGACGGTGTCACGTGATTGTTCCATATCGCGTTCCATTCTGCCCCCAATTGTTTTGAAACGTCACAGTCGTTTTTGTTTCAGCAAGTGAATACAAATCTGTGTATGGTTTGTTCATTTGTAAATCCAATTCAAAATAAAATCAGAAAAAAACAAATTTTTGGTCTCATTTTTGTTTTGTCCTTTTCTAAATTTAGGTAGAAAAAATATATTATCAAATTTTTGGACATACCTGTGTTTAATTTTGCTCTTATTGTTTTATAGTCAAAACAAAAATATTAAGTTATTATTTTGGTTTATTATTTTGCGACACCGGAAGTGTTAGTGTTAGTGTAGGTGATGAGTTTAATGAGTCATTTAAAGTGTCTCTAGTTTTATCTATGATGTCTGACCTCTATTACACAAAATTAAAATGCCTATTATATGAAAACTATATCCACCTTAAATATACTTTATATGTAAAATAATAATTTCTCGTGTACACGAGAAATTATCAGCCAACAGCCAACAGCCAGTCAGGCTGAATGGCTGTTGATTCATCAACCCACATGCCTAAAACATTTAAAAGCCTCTGATATGTGCATTTATTTTGCGAAGTCTTGCCTCTTTGAATGTATTGTACTGAGCGTTTTTTGATTGAGAGCGTTTGGCTTGAGATTAATTTGCGATGGATGGTGTTAGAAAGCGTCCCAGGTCTACTGTCTGGGAACACTTTGACCTTTTTGAACCAACGAAAGTTAAATGTTTGCATTGCATGCAACAGCTTGCATTTTGCAATAATACAACTACTATGTGGAGACATCTGAGGACAAAACATCCTGATGTCTGCATTACTAGCACTACACAACTAAGTGCTGAATCCACCCAAGGCCAGCATGGTGTTTATGGTATGTATTCATGTCATTTATACATTTATTAGTAGAGAGTTGAGTAGAGATGCTTTATTGATCCCATAGTGGGGAAATTTACTGCTATGACTCATGACAGCTCCAGTGTGCAGATAAAGTGCCAGAAACAGAAAAACACACCAAGAAATCTCAAACACTCAAAAGAATAGTGCAAATTAAAAATTGTGCAAAAGAAGTTGAAATACAAAATGGACAGCAATAGAATGTATTAATTCATTTTCATTTCGAAATAGACGGGGAAGTACTGAAATGTCTTTATGTCAAGCTACTGATGAGAAATGGGGGTAGGATTAAATCAGTTTTTCTTCTTCCCACTCCTTTTCGAGCATAAATTAATGATTTTGATATATTTTACTTTCATGTATTCTGATGAATGTCTGCATTATCAGATAATGTTGTATGCAGGTTATTTATGTTTGACATGATTGCTTGACCCAGGAGACAGACACTGACACGAGTAGACCGTTTAGACAATTATTTATTAAATCAAGAGTGTAATGTGTGTGAAGGTGTGAGTGAGTGCGATGCTGATGAACCACTGGAGCTGAGCGAGTCCCGCCGTGACCTGGCAACCCTGGAAACACACAAGCACAGGTGGATTAGTGCTGTTCGCAGTACGTTGATGTAACAACAAGTACTACTTACTTGCAGGTGACGCTGGAAGACTCTTGCTGGCTCTGCAGCTCACTGTGGCTCGGTGAGCGTGACGCTTGGTGCTGTGGTGAGGTGGAGGAGTTCCGAGGAGGAGGAGGAGAGGCTCCGTTACTTGGGGAGACAAGTCCGCCACCAGGGAGGTCCACCTGTACACAAGGGATAATACTTTGACAAGGTAAGATATCTTGGTTCTTACGTGACGAGGCTTGACGAGGATGTGTCGTGGAAGCTCTGGCTCGAGGATGAATCCGTGACGCGTTGCATGGCGAAGAAGGCAGACGACTCCGTGCTGAGCCATTAGTGACGCCGGCTTTTAAGGCCTGCTGGTGATTGGCGGCAGGTGTGTGCGCAGCCGGGGCTGATGACGGCCCAGCGGCCGCCATGACAGTACTCCCCCCTCTAGAGGTGCCTCCAGGCACCTGCCCAATCTTACCTGGATGCGCCTGATGGAAATCGCGGATGAGTTGTTTATCCAAAATCAACGCTGGGCGAATCCAGGAACGGTACTCAGGACCAAACCCCTCCCAGTCCACCAAATACTGAAGACCCCGGCCCCGCCGACGGACATCCAAGATGGCAGTAACCCCCCAAGCCGGGTGGTCGTTGATCATCCTCGGGGGGGGGGGGGGACGCCACGGGGGGCGGGCACAGGGGGTCGGAGATGTAAGGCTTCACCTGGGAGACATGGAAAGAGGGGCAGATGCGCATGGAAGGGGGAAGAGCTAGGCGCACAGTCACTGGGTTAATGATCCGAGAAATCACATATGGACCGATGAAACGCTTAGTCAACTTGCGCTTCTCGGCCGGCACACTGATATTTTTCATGGATAGCCAAACCCGCTGACCCACCTGATAATCTGGAGCAGGTCTCCTATGATGGTTGGCCACCTGGATATTGCGTTCCGCGGTCTTGAGGAGAGCTTTGCGGGTGATGGTCCAGATCCGGTGACAACGCTTGGCATGGGCCTGCACGGAAGGGACAGCCACCTCCTTCTCCTCCTCCGGGAACAGCGGGGGGTCATACCCCAAAGATGCCTTGAATGGAGACACTCCCGTTGCTGAGGACACCGTGGCATTGTGTGCGTACTCAATCCAGGGCAGGAACGCACTCCAGGACGAGGAACAAGACGAGATGACACAGCGGAGCGCAGCCTCCAGCTCCTGGTTGGCTCGCTAGCACTGACCATTACTCTGTGGGTTATACCCCGAGGAAAGACTCGCCGTGGCCCCCAACATCGTGCAGAACGCCTTCCAGACCTGGGAAATGAATTGCAGGCCTCAGCCGAGACGATGTCTGCAGGGATGCCATGAAGGCGAACCACATGCTGAACCAGAAGGTCCGCCATCTCCCGGGCCGAAGGCAGCCCCCGGAGTGGTACAAAATGGGCGGCCTTGGAAAAGCGATCCATTATTGTCAGCACCACGGTGAAATGGTCCGAAGGGGGCAGGCCTGTCACAAAAGCCAGAGCCACATGGGACCAAGGGTGAGAAGGGACCAGTAGAGGATGGAGAAGACCTGCCGGGGGGGGGGGGGGGAGATGACGATTTCCTGGTGGCCCACTGAGCGCAGGCCCGGACATAGTTGGTAACATCCCTCCTCAGCCCTGGCCACCAGAAGGCTCTCTGGAGCAGGTTGACGGTGCGGGAGATTCCTGGGTGGCACGCCAACTTGGAGGCGTGACTCCACTGGATAACTTCACCCTTGACCAACGAGGGGACGAACAAACGGCCCGGGGGACCCCCACCCGGGTCGGGTTCATTCTCCTGTGCCTTCCTGACTCTGTCCCGGATTTCCCACATGAGGGCGCTCACCACACAGGACGCTGGCAGGATGGTCTCGTCATGGTCCCCAGCCGACTCTACCTCGAACTGCCTGGAGAGGGCGTCCGGCTTGATGTTCTTGCTCCCTGGCCGGTAGGTGATGGTAAAGTTAAACCGCCCAAAGAAGAGAGACCAGCGAGCCTGTCGGGAGTTTAGCCGCTTGGCTGTCCGGAGATACTCCAGGTTCTTATGATCTGTCCAGACGATGAACGGCTGGGCAGCCCCCTCCAGCCAGTGCCTCCACTCCTCCAGGGCGAGCTTGACAGCCAGCAACTCCCTGTCCCCGATGCCGTAGTTCCTCTCGGCGGGCGTGAGCCGGTGGGAGAAGAAAGCGCACAGGCAAATCACCCCGTCCACGGGGGAGCGCTGGGAAAGGACCGCCCCAACTCCAGAGTCCGAGGCGTCCACCTCCACCAAGAACTGCAGGTCCGGGTCCACCTGGGTCAAAACGTGGGCAGAGGTGAACTTCTCCTTCAGGTTCCCGAATGCCGTGGCAGCCTCCTCGCTCCAGCGGAAGGGGGTCTTGGGGGACGTAAGGCTGGTCAGTAGGCGAGCGATGATCCCGAACTTTGGCACAAACTGATGGTAAAAGTTGGCAAAGCCCAAAAACCCCTGTAATTGCTTCCTGGAGATAGGAGTGGGCCAATCCACCACCGCCTTGACCTTGGCCAGATCCGGGGGCACTTGGTTATGGGCGATGATAAATCCCAAAAAGGACGTTGAATTCGTGTGGAATTCGCACTTCTTGGCCTTGACGAATAGCTGGTTCTCCAGGAGGCGCTGCAGGACCCGTCGAACATGCACCTGGTGCTCCTCCAACGTGCATGAAAAGATCAGGATATTGTCCAAATACACAAACACGAAGGAGTTCAGAAAGACCCGGAGGACGTCATTGATCAAACGCTGGAAAACGGCCGGAGCGTTGGTTAACCCAAACGGCATCACAAGGTATTCAAAGTGGCCGCTTGGGGTCCGGAAAGCCGTCTTCCATTCGTCGCCCTCCCTGATGCGCACCAGGTGATAGGCGTTATGAAGGTCCAGCTTTGTGAACCATGACGCCCCCTGGAGGGGGTCAAAGGTAGAGTTCATCAGGGGCAGGGTATTCTTGTCCTTAATGGTGATCTCATTTAGACCCCAGAAGTCGATGCAGGGGCTCAGGGAACCGTCCTTCTTTCCCACAAAAAAGAATCCTGCCCCCACCGCCGGAGAGGATGGACGGATGATTCCAGAGCTGAGGGACTCCTTAGTGTACGTGTCCATGGCCTCCCGCTCCAGAGCCAACAGGCTGTATAATCGACTCGCCGGTAGTCGGGCCCCCGCCCGGAGGTTGATCGCACAGTCGTAGGGCCGGTGGTGGTGGTGGGGGGAACAGCTCCCGTGACTTACTAAATACCATTCCCAGATTGTGGTAGACCTCACGTACTCTGGATAGATCCGGGGGCGGGAGCGTGTGAGGGGGCACCAAGACAGAGGGGGCACACACTGCAGACTGGAGACAGGCGCTGAGACAAAAGGAGCTCCACACTGTGATTTTCCCCGCCTGCCAATCAAATGTGGGGTTGTGAAGGCGTAGCCATGGACAACCCAGGATAACAGGTGATGTGGAGATGGGCAGCACCCAGAACCGGATATCCTCCCGATGGTTTCCAGAGGTAATCACCGAAACAGGGGCCGTCTGGCGGGAAACAGTGGTGAGCGGGGTCTTAGACAGCGTGATAAGGTTGACAGGCGGGTGGAGGGGTTGACAGCTGAGGCCCAGACGGGTTGCCAGGTCTTCAGAAATGAAACTTTGCTCAGCCCCAGAGTTAATAAGAGCGTGTGTTGTATGTTCCCTGTGTTTGTAGATTAGTCTAATGGCTATGAGACAATGAGTGAGGGGCTTTTTCTGGTCTACGTCCGTGAGTCCCCCTACTGTGACCCCCGGCCTCCCCTTTTAACCGATTGTTACACTCAGCCACCCCGTGGGATTCACTACCACAGTAAAAACACAGGCCCAGATACGCTGTCTCTCAGCCGCCGAAACACCCAACTGTCCTACAATCATCTCCTCCTGCCCCGGAAGTCTCTCCAGCGGAGGCAGAGCCAGCAGTGATGGCCGAGAGAAGCGGGGGCATGGTTTAACCGAGCGGCTGGCAGCCCTACGTTCTGCTGCCCGCTCCTTCAGCCTGTTGTCGACACTAACGGCTAGTGAGATTAATTCACCTAGTCTATCTGGTTTTTCCCGTGCCGCTAGCTCATCCCTCAGCTCAGAGCTAAGGCCGCAGAGGAAAATACTACACAGAGCAGAGTCCCCCCCACCCCACCTCTGCAGCTAAAACCCGGAAGTCCACAGCGAAATCGGCTGCAGATTTACTGCCCTGCTGAAGATTTAATAGGCGGTCAGCTAACACCGCGTCCTGATCCGTATGGTCAAAAATCTCCAAAAAATCTGCTACAAATTGTTGGTAAGATAACTGAGCATAGCTGGGTTTCGCCATAATCGCGTATGCCCACGCTAACGCTCTTCCCTCGAGCAGATTGGAAATAAACCCTATCTTGCTATGATCTGTGGGAAAATCACCAGGAACACGATGAAACACTGTTTCACACTGCAGCAGGAAGCTTTGTGCCTCCCCGAGTTTGCCGCTAAAGCGGGTGGGGGTAGGTACGGGAGTGAGGCGAGGTAAGGGAGATTGTTGGGCTTGACTAGCCGGTAAACTAGCAGGGGCTGGTGAAGCCCCGGTAACCGGGGGGAACGCCTGGTGTTCTTCCAGGCGGTCCAGCCGGTTGTTAATTAGGGTTAACTGATTTAAAATAACTGTCTGTTGACGGGCTATTAGGTCTACCCGGGCGCTAAGAGTGTTAAGACGGCGCGACAGCGCGCTGTCTGCTGGGTCGTCTTGACGGAGTCGTATTGACATGATTGCTTGACCCAGGAGACAGACACTGACACGAGTAGACCGTTTAGACAGTTATTTATTAAATCAAGAGTGTAATGTGTGTGAAGGTGTGAGTGAGTGCGATGCTGAGGAACCACTGGAGCTGAGCGAGTCCCGCTGCAACCTGGCAATCCTGAAAACACACAAGCACAGGTGGATTAGTGCTGTTCGCAGTACGGAGATGTAACAACAAGTACTGCTTACTTGCAGGTGACGCTGGAAGACTCTTGCTGGCTCTTGCTGGCTCTGCGGCTCGGTGAGCGTGACGCTTGGTGCTGTGGTGAGGTGGAGGAGTTCCAAGGAGGAGGAGGAGAGGCTCCGTTACTTGGGGAGACAAGTCCACCGCCAGGGAGGTCCACCTGTGCACAGGGGATAATACTTTGACAAAGTCAGATATCTTGGTTCTTACGTGACGAGGCTTGACAAGGATGCGTCGTGGAAGCTCTGGCTCGAGGATGAATCCGTGACGCGTTGCGTAGCGAAGAAGGCAGACGACTCCGTGCTGAGCCATCAGTGACGCCGGCTTTTAAGGCCTGCTGGTGATTGGCGGCAGGTGTGTGCGCAGCCGGGGCTGATGATGGCCCAGCGGCCGCCATGACAATGTTATTTGATTACTTGCTTGAAATAAATGAAATTAAAATGAAATGACATTTATTTTAAGCAAGTGAGTAAACAACACAAAATGACCTGTATACAGCAGTATCTGACAATGCAAAGACATTCAACAGAATACATGTAAGTTCAATAATTCAAATCGATTAATTCATGCTCAAAAAGGAGTGGGAAAAAGAAAAACTTATTTAATAAAAAAAAATACAAATGGTGCAAAAAGAAATTTGCAATATAAATATTATTTATTCACATCTATCAGTATTTACAATACAATTATGCTCTTAATCACTAAAAAGAGGTCATATTGTTCTATATTTACATAGTTGTGTAGATTTACAATACAACACATGAAGTTGCATGTCAGCATTCCTCCTAACAGTCTTTTTTCTTGTTCTTTGACAGGAAGGCAAAAAGAATTGGATGAGGCCCTCGTTGACCTTATTGTGAAGGACTCACAACCCTTTTCAACTGTGGAAGATGAGGGTTTCAAGAATTTTGTCAAGAAACTTGATCCCAATTACATCCTTCCATCAAGAAACACACTGAAAACAACGTTGAAGTCCAGATACACTGAGACCAAAGAGAAAGTGATGGCTCAAGTGAAGAAGGCCAAAGCGGTCAGCTTGACCTCAGATATGTGGACATCAATAAACATGGATGCTTACCTAGCAGTCACATGCCATTTTATTGATGAAAATGGCAAACTAGACACAACTGTCCTTGGAGTCACTCATTTTCCTGAGACACACACAGCTGAACACCTGAAGGAGGCCAAGAGCACTCTTTTGCGTTCATGGGGGATTGAGAAGAGCATTACTTGCCTAGTTACCGACAATGCTTCCAATATGATAGCCTGTGTACAACTTTTACAGGTACGTCATGTACCTTGTTTTGCACATACATTGAATTTGGTGGTGAAAAAAGCCATAGAGCAAACCCCTGAACTGCATACTCTGCGTCTGCAATCTAGGCAGATAGTTGGCCTCTTTAGATCTAGTGCCACTGCTAAGCAGAAGCTTCCAGACATCCAGCAGCGAATGGGAAAACCAGTGCTGAAATTAATCCAGGAAATAGAGACCAGATGGAACAGCACCTATTCAATGTTTGAACGTCTGCTGGAGCAGCGTGAAGCAGCGGCAGCAGCGTTGGCCAGCTTGAATACAGCCTTAACTCCCTTAAACAGTGCTGACAGTGAAACAGTAAGTGAGTGCCTTCAGCTTCTTGCTGTATTTAATGAAGCTACTGTGGAGCTGTCGTCTGAAAAGAGAGTTTCGGCCTCAAAAATAATACCATTAGTCAGACAAATACTTCGAAAGATTCTGGAACGGCGTGACAGGTTAACTAGCCCAACTGCACTTCAGTTGAGCAGTAACCTTCACAAAAACTTGAGAGAGCGATGTGGGGTGGAGGCTGTGAGGGTCCTAGCTGTCTCAACAGTGTTGGATCCTCGATTCAAAGTTCTGGCATTTGGATGTCCAGACAACGCAGACAAAGCGGTGAAGGCTTTGACAGCTGAGTGTTGTGCCATCGTTCAAGCAGCTTCACGAGAACAAACAAGCACTTGTGAGCCCACAACATCAGCAACACCAGGACCACAGGCCAGTGGGCACACGGGGGAGAGCCTGTGGGATGGCTTTGATAGTATGGTGGGGGAGACTTCACAAAGACAGAGTGCCACTGCTGATGCTGCTGTTGAGGTAGGCCACCCCCAGACACACACTAAGATGACAGTGTTGGAATGAGGTTGCAATTTGTTTACATTCATATTTATTGTTATGTAACTGATAAATTATCTAACTCTCTAGGTTCAGCGCTATCTCTCAGCCCCATATCTGCCAAGAAGAGATGATCCGTTGAATTTTTGGAACCGGCATGCAGTTGTGTTCCCCCACCTTTTCAAGCTGGCCAAGACTTATCTTTCCATTCCGGCCACGTCAGTCCCTTGTGAGAGAATCTTCTCAAAAGCAGGAGAAATTTTAAACAAGAGAAGAAATCGTCTAAGTCCAAGCACTGTTGAACAAATTGTTTTTCTGAATAAAAATACTTGAATGTACACAAGCACACCCTTCAAATACTGATTGATGTCTATATTGTATTCAAGCACACCCTTCAAATACTGATTGAGAAAAAAAATATCCTTTCATACAAATGATACTATAACCCCAAACACATCACAAAAAGTTAAGACAAAAAGACAAACAAACCAAGAATCAACAGAAGACAGTTCATTTGTATTTCTATACATATTTAGGTTTTTTTAATTCACTTTTTGTCTCTCCTACGTCGTTATTCCTCTCTCCTACACCATCCATTACAATTATATGCTGATTGTCAATTGTGTAAATGAGGCGATGACAGACAGCCAACAGCCACTGTCCTTGCTGGGGAGTTGGCAACACTGCTCTACTGTTTGAATGTCATATTTTCAGATTGGCCACCAGATGTCGCTGTGGGGAGATGTTTCGAACGTTCCAAAATCAGAGACAATCAGAGGGAGGGCTAGCCCACCCCCACCATCGGTCGGACCAGCTTTTACCATCAACACAGCGGACACACGGAGGACCCTAACCAGAGTCAACCCACGCAAAGCTGCAGGTCCGGACAACATTCCGGGACGTGTGCTCCGAGACTGCGCGAGCGAGTTGGCGGATGTCCTGACTGACATTTATAACATCTCCCTGAGTCAGGCCATCGTTCCCAGATGCTTCAAGAGCTCTATCATTGTACCGGTGGCAAAGAAACCAGTTGTGTCCTGTTTGAATGACTATCGTCCTGTTGCACTGACACCAATTGTGATGAAGTGTTTTGAACGGCTTGTCAAACCACACATTACAGCCTGCCTCCCTGCATCACACGACCCGCTCCAGTTTGCATATCGTTCAAACCGCTCCACGGAGGATGCTATAGTCACCACCCTACACTCTGTCATCACCCACCTGGACCAGAAAGACACCTACGCCAGACTCCTGTACATTGATTTCAGTTCAGCATTCAACACCATTATTCCCCAGAGACTGATGGAGAAATTACTCCTTCTCGGTCTGAACACCGCCACATGTCTCTGGATCCTGGATTTCCTGACTGAGAGACCTCAGTCTGTCCGGGTTGGAAACAACATCTCCAACTCTGTCACGCTGAGCACCGGATCCCCTCAAGGCTGTGTACTCAGTCCACTGTTGTTTACACTTCTAACACATGACTGTGTATCCAGACACGAGGGGAACCAGATTATTAAGTTTGCAGACGACACCACGGTGGTGGGATTGATTCAGAGGGATGAGGAATCCATGTACAGGGAAGAAGTGAGAGACCTGGAGGGCTGGTGCAAGGAGAACAATCTGGTGCTCAACGTGGACAAAACGAAGGAGATGATTATCGACTTCAGGCGGTCATAGCCTGAGCATGTCCCCCTCAGCATCGGCGGCCGTTTAGTGGAGAGAGTAGAGAACATCAAGTTCCTCAGAGTGCAGATCTCGCAGGACCTGACCTGGAGCAAGAATTCCTTGGAGATCAGTAAGCGGGCTGAGCAGAGACTGCACTTCTTGAGGAAACTCAAACAGGCCTCTCTCCCCATCTGCATCCTCAGGACCTTCTACAGAGGTGTGGTGGAGAGTGTTCTGACGTACTGCATTGCTACATGGTACTCCAGCTGCAGTATGTCAGACAAAAAAGCCCTGCAGAGGATAGTCAAGGGGGCTGAGAGGGTAATTGGAGTCTCCCTCCCCTCTGTCCAAGAACTTTTTCAGAGCCGTTGTAGGAGCAGGGCACTGAACATTGTCAAGGACCGTTCTCACCCTCTGCATAAACACTTTGAACTTCTTCCATCTGGTAAACGATTCCGGAGCATCAGAGGCAGAACCACCAGACTGATCAACAGCTTCCTTCCACAAGCTGTCAGGATGCTAAACAGTTGACCAGGAATCTCTCATACACACTACTGCACCTACGGACATTTTGTATATTATTTGTATATTATAGTTAGTTAGTGGGTTTTTTTTCCCCAAGTATGTCTCAGGGATGTGTGAATGGATGGGGGGTGGGGGTGGGGGTGGGGGGTGGAGCTATGTGGGAGTGTGTCTTAAATCATGCTGCTTCTATTTATATGGATGCCGAGAGAAACGCAATTTCATCTTGCCTGCCCTACAGTTCTATGTACAGCAATATGACAATAAAGTTTGATTTGATTTTGATTGAAAAGATCAATTCTTTTTCTGAATCAATTGTTCCAAATGATTCGATCATTTCAGTGTTCCATTTCTGCCATCGCTATAAACCAATTCTAATTGAAGCAGAAAATTTATTGGTCGATTCATGGATCAAACACCTGTTGGGAATTTTGCTGTTAAGCACCTTGTTAGAGAACAGCAAGTTATGCAAAAAGTACTGAAACACTGAACAGCTGGACACGTGCATTCACAAGGTTAGAGAAGGTCAAATTTAGTTCACCCGTAAAGGTTATAGTGCATTTTAGGTGCATCCTGAAATTTTACCAGAAAGCTGAGTATCTCTAACTTTTTTGTGAGTAGTGTATAATGGGTATAAAAAGCCTACACAAGCCTGTTCAAATGCCAGGTTTTTGTGATGTAAAAAATGAGACCAAGATAAATCATTTCCAGACTTTTCCCCCATTAATGTGACCAATAACCTGTACAACCCAATTGAAAAACAAAGTGAAATCTTTTAAGGGGAACAAGCAAGCAAGCAAAGTTTACTTGTATAGCACTTTTCACCAGTATATATTACAAAGTGCTTCACAGCAAATTAAAATTTAGAAATACACAAGAAATTAAAATCAATAGAAATAAGATACTAGATAAGAGTAAACAGTGAGGGAATAAAAGCCATTTGACAAGAGCTAAAAGCTTGTCTAAACAAATGTTTTAAACTCCTTCTTAAAGGAGTCAACTGACTCGAGGCAGCGCAAGGACAGGGAAAGTGCAGCCTGATGCCATAGTGCAGTGGCCTGGAAAGACCGAGCTCCACGGGTTTTAAATTTGGTCTGAGGGACCACCAAGAGTCTCTGGTCTGTGGATCTTAGTGATTGTGTCATTGCATATGGAGTCAAGAAGGCTGAGATGTATGAAGGGGCTTGGCCATTAAGAGCTCTAAAAGTCAAAACTAAAATCTGAAAATGAAATCTAAAAGCAACTGGCAGCCAGTGAAGGGAACATAAAACTGGGGAAATATGTTCCCTTTTCTTAGTCGGGGATAAAAGCCGAGCTGCTGCGTTTTGCAGTCTGAAGGCAGGCAGCAGTTTTATTAAAACACATAAAAAGGGCATTACGACTTCCGGTCTGGACGCCATGGCGACTGCAGCTTAACACTGAAGCTCTCAGACCCAATCCAAGATAACACCTTGAAAATCAAACTTAACGGATTTTTGGAGGAGTGAAAATCAAAAGACAAAATCATCATGTCTAAAGGAAAACAGAAGAAACTGAAATTCTCCAGGCCAGGACACGTATCGGCCGGAGAATCTGAACTGGAAGATCTCCATTCAGAAGACGAGGAACTGGTGGTAGCTAACAAAAAGGTTAGCCTGAAATCGCTATTTGAAGACCTACGATGATTTCGCCGAGAGGTTACGGCCGAATTTCGGGAATTCAGAGACGAATTGAAAAGGACAAACAGCAGAGTGGACCAGGCCGAGAACCGAATCTTGGAAGCAGAGGAACGAATAAAAGTGCTCGAAGATTCTGTGCTGGACCTACACAAAAGACAAGCATCTATAGAGGCTAAGCTAGCCAACCAAGAAGGAAGAGAGAGAAGAGACAATATAAGAATTCATGGTCTGATAGAAGGAGCCGAAAACGGTTTTAACTCAATGGCAGAATGCGTGGAATCTTTACTAAGAGAGAAATTGGATATTCCACAAACCACCGACTTAAACATAGAAAAGGCACATCGTTCATTAGCCGCTAGGCCAGCGGCGGAAGCGCCCCCACGTTCGGTGTTGGTAAGATTTTCCAATTTCAAAATAAAACAAGAGGTGGTAAGACTGGCTTGGCAGAAAAAAGGATTTATGCACCAGGAGAGAAAAGTCTTCGTGGAACACGATTACGCCCCGGAGGTCCTTAAAAAGCGCAGGGAATACAATGACGCGAAAAAGGTGCTAAGAGAGAAGAAACTGCGCTTTCAGACGCCATTTCCTGCGAAGTTAAGGGTCTTCTACAGTGAAGAAACATGTCTCTATAATTCGGCGGAAGAAGCAACAGCTGACATGGCGAGAAGAGGGCTCCCGGTAACGGTATTTAAACCCACAGCAGACCCGAGTGAGAAGATCAAAACGCAAACATGGACAACACAAAGACCTTCAAAATCCACGGGCCAGCAGCGGGAAACCCAGCGCCAGAGCGTCGCGGATAAACTGTCCGTTTTCAGGTTGGAATAGCGACCATTTTTTTTTTTTTTTTTTTTGAGTCAATCTGCACATCCAACCCCCCTCATACAAGGTAACAAACATTAAAGGAGATGCGTATTCAGCATGTGGTAAAACATTTCATGGAACAGTCATAATATTTGAAACAAATAAGTCTTTTTAATTAAAAAAAAAAAAAAAAAAACTTGTTAAAATAGAAATGTGGGAGAAACAAGGGAGAAACGATATCACTTCAGAGGAACATGTATATTTCAAAAGCCTACAGTGAGAACAACTACCAAGCAACACTGTATTTCAGTGCAAGGTGTCAGATTATGGAACGATTTTGGACCTGAATTAAAATCATGTACAAAGCTTGGACAATTTAAACAAAAACTAAAGGAAGAAATACTCCAAACATATTTACAAGACGACATGTAAACTCACATAAGGATTGACATTTCCAGCCTGTGTTGTGTTATAGCTTAGTTTTTCTTTTTCTCTGTGACACTATGTCTTAGATTTGTTTTTGAATAGTAACCGCTTAACTTAGACTAGCTCAGTTTTCTTTTTCTCTCAGTCATATTTTGTCTTAGCCTTGTTTTAAATTGTAATTGCTCTTGTCTTGTTTTCTCTTTTTTCTCCTTTGAATTCTTGGATGGAATATGGGTGGGCAATATAAGCTGCGGCTTCAGCCATCACCCATTTCGGATAACTCACGTGGAATTGTATAGTAGAAGGAGTCTTTGTCTAATTTGACCTTGTTGTTATATTATACAGTTTCTTTTAACCTGTAATGTACTATCCGAAATAAATAAAATTCATTCATTCAAAAATGTGACAATAATCCACATGTTCTCCTCACACTAACAAATACTGTTTTTGCATGAATGTTTGATGTGATGGGGGTGGGAGGGTGCACACAATTTCACAGGGTATAGGCATAAAAGGAAAAAAAAAATCATTACAAGTTCGGATTGGGTTCTGAAACTCACGTTAAAAGCATGGGACAACTTACAGGGGTAAGAGAGGGCCCTCAACACGTAACAGAGTTTGAGGAATTTCCCTCAGAGCCTTCACTCCATCAAGGCTCTTCCAGGGTCTTTAAAAAGACCTCAGCTCAGGAAGTTCTTTTGACAGTTTTTTGTTTTAAAGTTTTATACACTATGTTCTTAATGTTTTTCTTGTTTTTAATGTTCTTTCAGTTTCTGAGTAGCACAAAAGAGGGCCACCACACAGTTATACTAAACAAAACGACACAATGGAGAAACAGGGTGTAACCAAAATAATTTCATATAATGTAAAAGGAATCCTGAATCCAGTTAAAAGAGCCAAGATTCTAGGCAAAATGAAAAAAGACAAAGCAGGAATAATATTTTTACAAGAAACGCACCTAACAGACGTGGAGCACAATAAACTCAGTAGACAAGGGTTTAAAATGATCTCTTCATCTTCATATAAGTCAGGGAGGAGGAGGGGAGTAGCGACATTGATATCAACCAAAATTACATTTGAAAAAAAATCAGAACACAAAGATAAAGAAGGGAGATACAGTTTGGTAACTGGGCGGCTAGAGGGAGAAGATATCACCCTGCTGAATGTGTATGCTCCCCCAGGGGCTAACTGGAAATTTTATAAAAATGTATTTGACCTAATGATAACTAAAGCTCAAGGTTTAGTGATATGTGGTGGGGACTTCAATCTTAGACTTAATCCATACTGGGATGCTTCTGGTAATTCTCCACATCAAAATAACACCCAAAGCAGGAAGACTCGGATGCTACTAAAAGAAATGGGAATCTGTGATGTGTGGAGGGAACTCAACCCCAATGTAAAAGACTATACATTTTACTCAACTCCACATTCATCTTACTCAAGGATTGACTATTTTTTTATGTTTAATAGAGACATTAGAAGAGTAGAAACATGTAAAATAGGACTGATGGATCTCTCTGACCACAGTCCGATCTACATGGACTTAAATATCCAAAAATACACAAATAATACATTTTCTTGGAGGTTAAATTCAAATGTCCTGAAAGGACCATTGAAAGATGAATTGGAATCAGATATTCTCAGATATGTGGAAGAAAACGATAATGGAGAAGTATCCCCTTTAATACTGTGGGATGCATGCAAAGCTGTAATAAGAGGAAAGATTATTGCAAAACTGGCAACCCAAAAGAAACTAAGACAAGAAAAACTATCCACATTAGAGTCAGAACTTAGGAACCTAGAAAAAGAACACAAAGGCAACACTCATTCTACTGACTCGCTCAAGATTAAGGAAATTAAAAACCAAATAAATGAGATCTACACAATAGAAATCCAGAAGAAACTTACATTTTTGAAACAAAAATACTATGAAGCAGGTAGTAAATCGGCAAAATTGCTAGCCTATAAATTGAGGAAACATCAAACAGAAAGAGCAATCTACAAAATCAGAGACCCAGTATCAAAGGAAATAAAATTCAGAATTCAGGATATTCTTAAAAGCTTTGAGAATTACTATAAGAACTTATACTCCCACAAAAAACATAAAAACGCATCCGAGGCATTCCTAAACACATTAAACCTTCCCCAACTTACGGAGTCACAAAATAAAACACTACTGTCAGAAATACAACCTAAAGAATTGGAAAAAGCAATTATGAAACTTAAAGCTAACAAATCCCCAGGAGCTGATGGCTATACAGCAGAGTGGTACAAAACCTTTAAACAGCAACTATCTCCTCTCCTCCTGAAAACTTTTAATTATGTCCACCACACAGGGGAAATTCCCCCCTCCTGGAGAGAAGGGGTCATTGCAGTTATACCTAAACCTGAAAAGGATAAACTAGAGTGCTCCAACTACAGACCAATCAGTGTACTAAATCAGGACTATAAGCTTTTTACCATTATCCTTGCCAAAAGGTTAGAAAATATACTGACAGACCTAATTCATTTAGACCAAACAGGTTTTATAAGACAAAGACAGACACAAGACAACATTCGACGCACTTTACACATAATTCATCATATAAAAAAATATAACTTAAATGCAGTCATATTGGGATTAGATGCTGAAAAAGCATTCGATTCGGTTGACTGGTCTTTTCTATATAGAATCTTATCCAGTTTCAATTTTCATAACAACTTCATTAGAACTATACAGGCATTATATAAAAAACCAACAGCTAAAATAAGGATTAACGGTAATTTATCATCTTCTTTTGAACTGGAAAGAGGATGTCGTCAGGGCTGCCCCCTGTCTCCACTGCTCTTTGCAATCTTCATAGAACCTCTGAGCCAATGGATAAGACAAAATCAAAAAATTCAAGGTATTACACTTGGTCAGAAGGAACATAAAATAGCACTCTTTGCTGATGACATTTTAATATACCTAGGGCAGCCGGACACTTCTTTACCAGAACTAACCTCAGTTTTTTCAGAGTATGGAGATTTATCGGGGTACAAATTAAACATGCATAAAACCCAAATTTTAACATTCAACTATGACCCAAATCATTATTCACTAAGCAAACTCAAAACTAACTGGGAGTCGGAATCTATGAAATATCTGGGGGTCAATATCCCGAAACAACTCAACAAAATTATATCACTAAACTATGATCCACTGGTGACAAAAATAAAATCTGACCTAGCAAGATGGAATATGATACCATTCTTGGGTACTGCACAAAGAATTGAAGCAGTCAAAATGAATATACTTCCACATCTTCTATACCTTTTCCAAACAATACCGGTAGAACCTCCCAAAAAAACATGGCAGGAGCTGGACAGAAGGATCTCAAGATTCATATGGCAGGGCAAGAGACCTAGAATCAGATATAGAACCTTACAGCTAAACAAAGACAAAGGTGGGCTCGCGCTGCCAAATATCAGGGACTACTTTAAAGCCGCACAAATTAAAACTTTAGTAGAGATATGTAACCCAGTCTACACTGCACAATGGAAGGAGATCGAATGCCAAATAACAAGTGACATCCCCCTACAGGCGATAATAGGGAACAATGCCTTACCTAAGCTTTTGAATAACACTAACCCGTGGATAGAGACCCCGCTAAAAATTTGGTTTAAGATAGTCAGAGAGAATCAAACTAAAGAGCCCTATCGATTTCTGCAATGGATTGCCTATGATCAAGACTTTACTCCTAATAAAAGAGACACCAGATTTAAAAAGTGGAAGGAGAAAGGGCCGATAAAATATTACGATTTTTTTAAAGGGCAAATTTTAAGAAGTTTTGAAGATTTGAAAAAACAAGGCCTAATAAATCAAGACCTTTACAGGTTCTTCCAGCTTAGACACCACATAAACAATATACTTAAAAAGGAGGATTTGGAAAGAGCCCAGTCAGGTGTTCTGAAGGTCTTCTTAATGGCATATAAAGGGATCCCAGGGATCAGATACATTTCTAAAATATACCAAGGTCTTCAAGACTTAAAAGGAGACAACACATCATATATAAAAGAGAGATGGGAAAAAGGGGAATTTCACTTTACAACTGGAAATATGGGAAAAGCTAAATAAACAGCAATGGAAAAGTACCTCATCCCTGCAGTGGAGAGAATTTGGACGGAAAAACTTGGTAAGATTTTTCAGAACACCTGCACAAAACAAATTTACCCATAAGGGATTGAACTGTTGGCGCTTGTGTGGTGAAAAGACTGCAAATCATTTTCATGTGTTTTGGTCATGCCCAGTTATCCACCAATATTGGACCAATGTACAGACAATATTGGGGAAAATATTCAAAATAACAGTTCCCTTTTCTTTTGTAACTTTGTATTTGGGTTTTCTACCGGACTCACTGGAAAGACGAGGAGAAAAATACTTATTCAATGTTTTAATATCGGCAAGCAAAAAAGCTCTAACTAAAAAATGGATGCTGAAGGACTGTCCTACACCTGAAGATTGGATTAACGTGATCCAAGACATTTACTCGATGGAAAAGTTGACATTCGCACTGAGACAGGACATGGATGGGTTCATGAACTTTTGGCAACCCTGGATCGCATATGTGTCTTCCATTAGATCTAATCTTTGACAAATACCATTTCAATAATGGTTCCGCTCTTTGTTCCAACGCTACTCAGATGCTCTTTTACCTTTATTTACTTACTTTTTCTTTTTGTTTGTTTTTTGCTGGTTTGTTTGTTTTTGTTTTTGTTTTTGTTTTTTTTTTCTCTTTAATTTCACTTTTTCTTTCACTTTAAAAAAAAAAGGGTGTTGTAAGAATTATTCTTCCAATGTTGTCAGATATCAGAAAATAAGGGAACATGTGATGAAAATGTAAACAATGCATTGCTGTAACGACCTGTATACCCTTTACAAAAACTTAAATTAAAAAAAAAAAAAAGGGCATTACAATAATCTAAACAAGACAAGATAAAAGCATGATCATTTCCAGTTCGGATGTTGAGACCATAGGTCTAAGTTTTGCTATAGTCCTAAGATGAAAAAAGCAATTTCTGACTAGTTGCCCAAATAACTCCAAATGTTCAGCTGTTCTAGTAGGCTTTTCCTGACATTTTTGTAGTCACATCTTACAGCACAAGTCATGGTCCGCAGAGAGCTTCCAAAGCATCAGAGGGATCTCACTGTTCAAAGGTACCAGTCAGGAGAAGGGTAAAAAAGAATTTCCAAGGCATTAAATATACCATGAAACACAGTGAAGACGAATCATGAAGTGGAGAAAATATGGCACAACAGTGACATTACCAAGAATTGGACAGCTCTCCAAAATTGATGAAAAGATGAGAAGAAAACTGGTCAGGGAGGCTGCCAAGAGGCCAACAGCAACACTGAAGGAGCTGCAGGAATTTCTGCCAAGCACTGGCTGTTCAGCACATGTGACAATCTTCCGTCTAGGGTGGAAAGATGGAAGCCTTACCTTAAAAAGTAAAACATCCAAGCCTGACTACATTTTGCAAAAACACATTTGAAATCTCTGAAACGCATGTGGGAAAATGTGTTTTGGTCTGATGACACCAAGGTTGAACTTTTTAACTTTTTTGGCCATAATTCCAAAAGGTATATTTGGTGCAAACACAACACTGCTCATCACCAAAAGAACACCATACCTACAGTGAAGCATGGTAGTGGTACAATCATGCTTTGGAGATGTTTTTCTTCAGCTGGAACTGGGGCCTTAGTCAAGGTGGAGGGAATTACGAACAGTTCCAAATACCAGTCAGTGTTGGCACAAAACCATCAGGCTTCTGTTAGAAAGCTGAGAATGAAGAGGAACTTCATCTTTCAGCATGACAATGACCCAAAGCACACATCCAAATCAATAAAAGAATGGCTTCACCAGAAGAAGATTAAGGTTTTGGAATGGCTCAGCCAGAGTCCAGACCTGAATCCAATCGAACATCTGTAGGGTGATCTGAAGAGGGCTGTGCACAGGAGATGCCCTCATAATCTGACAGATTTGGAGCATTTTTAAAAAGAAGAGTCGGCAAATATTGCCACATCAAGATGTGTCATGCTGATAGACTACTACCCAAAGACTAAGTGCTATAATAAAAGCCAAAGGTGCTGCAACAATGTATTAGTTTAAGGGTGTGCATATTTATGCAAACAGGTTATTGTAAATTTTTTATTTTTTCCCCTTAAAAGATTTCAGTTTGTTTTTCAATTGGGTTGTACAGGTTATAGGTCACATTAATGGTGGAAAAGGTTTTGAAATGATTTATCTTGGTCTCATTTTTTTACACTGTGGTGATCCAGCACAATGCAGACTGATACTATTCACGCTCAGCAGAGGACAATTTGCATACTGACAGAGAGCCCCTAGGAGACAATCAGAACAATGGACTATTGTTATACATCCCTGGATTAAAGAAAGGAAGTCCGGGCGCCAGTGGTCACGTGATTGATATGTATTGACTGATTTGTATATCAATATGCAAATGTGCCATGCATTCTCTCTTGTCTGTATAAAAGAGCTTACTATACATGCCTCAACAGCACACACACAACACACAAACAGGACACACAGCACAACACAGCGCACGGCGCTGCAGTGTGTCTCTTTTGATGATGGACGAAATAAAACTCTGAAACCTTCCAGCTCATCGCATCTCGCCTGAACTTATTTGTTCCTCCACACTGGTGACCCTTGATGAAGAATGGAACACGAGGCGAACACCCCGGAGATGACCCCAACCGGGAAAGCCCCAGCACGCGTCATGGTGCGCCCCTCGCCTGATCTGTTACCTCCACATTGGTGACCCTTGACAAAGAATGGAATACAAGGTGAACACCCTGGAGATCACCCGGACGGGAAGCCCCAGCATGCGTCATGGTGCGCCCCTCGCCTGATATTTTACCTCCACACTGGTGACCTGACGAAGGAGAATGACCGTCTGCTCCCTCTCACAGCCGTGTGGATCCCAGAGGACCAGAGAACACCTGCAACTTCTTCATCCTCACCAGAGCGCAGCGCTGGGACCAAAACGTACCATGAACGACACGAGCGAACGAAGGAAGCAGCCTGAACAGGGACAATCATCGACGCAGACTGCGTTGATTTCCACCGAGCTACCCGACTCTGACTAAACTCCGGACAGTGGACCTCCCGCGCACAGAAGCCCCGCACGCACACCGCAGGATTACGAGGACAGCGCAACTGCCAGTTATGTGGTCACGGCGCCAAGCGCGCACCTCGCACAGAGACGAACCGGCTCCACAGACTGATACATCGTCCTCCGCCGTTGCACATGCCCGAGAAAAACGGCCGATCGCCACCCTTGGAACCTTCAGGGCTGCTTGTGCACCTGGAGCAGACATGCAGCCCACACACAGGACTTTGTATGGGTTTCTCAGCCACGGTGCACAAGGGGAATTTTGCCGATTGATTTCCCCAATAACTTTAGGGCTGCTCCCGCACCTAAAGCCAAACTGCCGAGTCCCTGACACAGCTTCAGTTTATCACAGCCACTACGCATCCTCGGGGAACTGGGACGATCGCCTTCCCCAGATCCTCATTGGACTGGATCCGCAAGAGAAGTCAGTGACTTAATTTTTTTTTTCTTTCTTTCTTTCACAGCCACTGGTGATCATCACCAGGTTTAACGGGAAAGTCCCTCACCATCGCGGATCCACATGCAATTTTTATGCGGCCCAGACACCTTTGACGTCCCGGGCCGGCACTCGCTTACTCCCACTCCCCTCCCCCTCCTACTGCACAACGCTTTTCCCGCACCTCACTCCCTAAAGCCGGCCGATCGCCGTCTTGTTCCATTACGCACGAAAACACACCGGCCCGTGCGCCCACAATCCACGGCCGTTCAATGTGCTGGAAATCGAAGCGGAGCACACTGTTTTTTCCTCCCCGGAGCTGAAGCCCAAACGATGGGGGGGGGGGGGGTGTCACAGCCCCTTTTGAGCATTCTGGGGGGAGCCGTGTGGTGACCCAGCACAATGAAGACTGATACTATTCACGATCAGCAGAGGACAATTTGCATATGGACAGAGAGCCCCTAGGAGACAATCAGAACAATGGACTATTGTTATACATCCCCGGATTAAGCCAGTGGTCACGCGACTGATATGTATTAACTGATATGTATATCAATATGCAAATGTGCCATGCATTCTCTCTTGTCTGTATGAAAGAGCTTACTATACATGCCTCAACAGCACACACACACAGGACACACAGCACAACACAGCGCACGGCGCTGCAGTGTGTCTATTTTGATGATGGAGGAAATAAAACTCTGAAACCTTCCAGCTTGTCGCATCTCGCCTGAACTTATTTGTTCCTCCACAACACCACAAAAACCTGCCATTTGAACAGGGGTGTGCAGACTTTTTATATCCACTGTGTGTGTGTGTCTATATATATATATATATATATATACAGTATATATACTGTATATATATATATATATATAGAGAGAGAGAGAGAGACACACACACTACCGCTCAAAAGTTTGGGGTCACCCAGACAATTATTTTGTGTTTTCCAAGAAAATTCACACTTATTTACCACAATGAGTTGTAAAATGAATAGAAAATACAGTCAAGACATTGACAAGGTTAGAAATAATGATTTGTATTTGAAATAATAATTTTTTCCTTCAAACTTTGCTTTCGTCAAAGAATCCTCCATTTGCAGCAATTACAGCATTGCAGACCTATCATGATTGCACAAGGGTTTTCTAGTCATCCATTAGCCTTCTGACACAATGAGCAAACACATTGTACCATTAGAACACTGGAGTGATAGTTGCTGGAAATGGGCCTCTATACACCTATGTAGATATTGCACCAAAAACCAGACATTTGCAGCTAGAATAGTCATTTACCACATTAGCAATGTATAGAGTGTATTTCTGATTAGTTTAAAGTTATCTTCATTGAAAAAAAGTGCTTTTCTTTCAAAAATAAGGAAATTTCTAAGTGACCCCAAACTTTTGAACGGTAGTGTGTATATATATTGTGGAGGAACAAATATGTGCAGGCGGACACGGCGAGCTGAAGGTGTAAGAGTTTTATTCCTCCATCATTACTGAGATACACAGTAGCGCTGTGTGCTCTGTGTGCACTGTTGTCAGTGCGCTGTGAGTGAGCACACAGCGCTACTGTGTATCTCAATGATGATGGAGAAATAAAACTCTTAAACCTTCAGCTCGCCGTGTCCACCTGCACTTATTTGTTCTTCCACACTGGTGACCCTGACGAAGAAGGAACACGAGGCGAACGCTCCGGAGATGACCCGGACGGGAAGCCTCAGAACGCGTCACGGTGCGTCCCTCACCTGATTTTTTACACTCTCCACAATATATGTATATATATATATATATATATATATACACACGCACACATTCTACTCACAAAAAGTTAAGAGATATTTGGCTTTCAGGTGAAATTTCAGGATGCACCTAAAATGCACTATTGTGGTGGACACAGTACACATGGCATTCCACCCAGGACAAAGGGGTTGGTGAGGGAGAAGATAGTTAGGGATGCTAATGGAGAAAGGTGAGGGGAGCCAAACAAAGATGTGCCTTTTGCCTTCCGCCGCTCCAGGTTCACACCTGAAGACACAGGGGTGCGAATGTATGGCACCAAGACCTACTCTTGTGATGTTTGTGTATGTCTTTCACATCTGTATGTTAATGTGTTTACCCTGTGTGCCAGAGGCAGGAATAAAAGTGTATAAAAGACTTCACTCAGGCACTCAGAGGACAGTTGTTTTGTGTTGAATGTTGGAAGTTGAATAAAGTTTGAGTGTCGTCCAGCTCGCTGTCTCGTCTCCTTTCATCTCCCACACTATAACCTTTATAGGTGAATTTAATTTGACCTTCTCTAGCCTTTTGAATGCACATTTCCAACTGTTCAGTGTTTCAGTACTTTTAGCATAACTTGTTCTCTAACAAGGTGCTTAATGGCAAAATTCACAACAGGTGTTTCATCCATGAATCGACCAATACATTTTCTGGTTCAATTAGAATTGGTATTTAAACTGTCCTCTTCATCATGCTGTTCACATTTTGACATCATGAGCCCAGAACAACACCTATCCTTAACTTTTTGTGAGGAGACTCTTCACAAAAAGTGAAGGATATTTGGCTTTCAGGTGAAATTTATGGAAAATGTAAAAAGTTCATGCTACAGTGTTATTATATCATGAAAGTAGGGCATTTAAGTAAAAGCATGCAAATGTGATTTCCTCATCTCAATTTATTGAAACAAAAGCCAACAACAGTGGTGGGTATACCACAACAAAAAATGTCAATGTCTCAAAAACTTGTCATGTGCCCTTGAGCATCAGTTACAGCTTGACAACGTCTCATGCTGTTCACAAGTTGACTTATTGTCTGCTGAGGCATGGCTGTCCACTCTTCTTGAAGGGCGGCCCTCAGGTCATTGAGGCTGTGGGATGCAGGGTTACGAGCCTCTACATGGTGACTCAGTTGATCCCATAGGTTTTCTATGGGATTCAAGTCTGGAGAAAGTGCAGGCCACTCCATGTGAGGTACCCCAGCCTCCAGCAGCCGTTCCCTAATGATGCAACCTCGATGAGCTGGGGCATTGTCGTCCATGAAGATGAAATTAGGCCTGTGTTGTTCATGCAGGGGCATAGTGACTGAATTAATGTTGTTATTCAGGTAGGATTAACATGTCACTGTACCATTCACAAGGTGTAGGGCAGTTCTGTATTGATTAGACACATCAGCCCAGACTGTAACAGCATCACCACCAAAGGCTCAACAGTGGCTGATGCATAGCACTCTCCTTAACGTCTCCAACATCATTGGCGGCCATCATTTCTGCTCAATGTAAATCAACTTTCATCAGAGAACAGTGCTGAGGCCCACTGGTCCCTTGTCCAGCGTAAATGCTCCCTGCCCACGCAAGACGATGACGCCTGTGTCTGGTGGTGTGGTCAGGTACCCTTGCAGGTCATCTAGCACACAGACCATGCTGAGGTAAACGTATTCGAATGGTCTGATGTGACACTTGGGTGCCTCTCACCTCCTTTAAATGTGCCTGGACTTGAGTGGTATTCATCATCCGGTTCCGCAAGGCACTGTTCACAATGAAGCGATCATCAGCATGGAATGTGGCCAAAGGACATCCACTTCTATGCCTTTCTGTGACTCTTCCAGTCTCTCTGTTGCAACCTGCTGATGACACTCTCAGTGACACTCTCAGTCAGCTCAGTGACCACTTCCCTCTGAGAACATCCTTTTTGAAGCCTCGCAATGGCGAGGTACTACTGATCAATTGTTAGGTGTCGTCTTGGTCTCATGATGTCAAAATGTGAACAGCATGATGAACAGAACTGTTTAAATACCAATTCTAATTGAACCAGAAAATTTATTGGTCAATTCATGGATCAAATGCCTGTTGTGAATTTTGCCACGAAGCACCTCATTAGAGAACAGCAAGTTATGCAAAAAGTACTGAAACATTGAACAGTTGGAAATGTGCATTCAAAAGATTAGAGAAGGTCAAATTAAATTCACCTGTAAAGGTTATAGTGCATTTTAGGTGCATCCTGAAATTTCACCCGAAAGCCAAATATCCCAAACTTTTTGTGAGTAGTGTGTATATCACATGGTTTGCCTTCAGTTTTGATTGTATGCCGTCACTGTGGCAGTTTGGGTAAGCTTATGCAATGTTGCATATATTTTACATCCAGAGTTGCATTTTTTTCACCAAGATCTTGTATTGATAATGGGAGGGTTGACAAAGATGCTGGTTCACCACTATCCTTCCAGGTTTTAATAATGGTTTTGACATTTGTTTACAATATTTGAGTAGTTTCCAATAATCTCCTCAGTTCCTTTCTTTTCTTGATGCAGACAAATAGCGTGACCGTACTGAAATAGTAAAAGTGGTTAAGAAATAGGAAACTGCTCACTATGTCAGCTAGAGTGAAATCACTTGTTAGCAACTGTAAGATTAGCTACTGCAGTAATTGTCCAATGGAAAGCTCTTACCTATTCACCCAGTTAAAGCCAGGTGGTGACTTTTTTGTACTCTCTCTCGCTCTCTCTCTCTCTGAGTGGGCGTGGGCGTGAGTGCGAGCTGGGAGCATGTGACAGCGTGAGTTTGTTGTCTGAAACTTTTCTCTATCTTTTTGTGTTTAAGGTGTTTTTTTGTTAAATAATCTTAAGTTTTGTTGTTTTCTGTAGCTGGGGTGGGGTAGGTGTTCTGGGAGGGGGGTTTCTGCTGCCAGCATGGTTTTGGAGCAAGGCTCTGGGTTCGAGAAGCTGACATGCCGGAATGCTGTCAAACTGGCTCCGGCTGTCAGCTGCTCGATGGAAGATTGTAGTCTGGCTGTGGGGGAGTTGGTCGGCTATGAAAGCGTCAGGTCTGCTTCTAGAATGAATAATGCTGTGGTAATTTTCCTAGACAGTGTTGAAAAAGTTAATCAGGTGGTGGAGAGCGGGGTTGTAATTAAAGACACACTGGTTCCTGTTCTGTCTCTGGTAAATCCCGCAAAGAGAATTACAATATCAAATGTCCCACCGTTTTTAAAGAATGAGCTGTTGGAGAAGGAGCTGTCAAGATATGGGCAGCTTTTGTCCCCCATTAAACACATCCCTCTCGGTTGTAAGTCCCCGCATTTAAAACATGTCATGTCTTTTAGACGACAGGTGCTCATGGTTTTAAAAACAGCAAAGAAAGCTTCAACCTCATATTTAAGTACCGGATTGACAGCTTCGATTATACCATCCATGTCACCTCTGATAATATTAAGTGTTTTGGCTGCGGAATGGAGGGGCATTTGATTCGATCATGCCCTGAGGGAGTGTGGGGTGATCACCCGGGGGAGGCCGCTGGTGTGGCGTTGCCGTTGGGCGTCGCAGCCGGGGGGCCGTCCGGCGACGGAGTGGCTTTACCATCCTCCAAGGCTGCTGGCGCGGCCGCGCCATCGGGCACTTCGGCCGAGGCCGCAGGGCCATCTGGTGGCAGGGCGGCTTTGCCGTCCTCCGCAGCCAGACTGTCGATCATAAATGGAACAACAACTAAAGTTAAAGTAAATTGCAGAGCTAATGCACAGGCCAACATTGTGGACAAGGGTGAGATTACCAAGAGAGATCACGCTCAGGATCAGACAGATGAGCCAAATGAGGTCCAGGTAGACGGTGGGACTATAAAGATGAATATAAAACCACAGCACGGGGTGAGTGAAAAACAAGAAGAGACAGCTACCAGGGTGGCTGAGTCAGTGTTGGAGGATGAGGATGACATTGAAATAGATGAAGAGTTATCTAAAATTTCAGTCAAACGGAAGAATTCGGAAAACAAACAGCAGGGGACTAAAGTAAAAAGGGTTGTCAAAGACAGTTCTGAGGCTTGTCTATCTCTACCAGATTCTTATGCTGGGTCTGAGATAGAGAGTGATGGTGAAAGCAGTGATGATGTGACAAGTGAAGGTGGTTACCCCTTCACAAAAATACAGAAGTTTTTGCAGGACACTAAGGGATCTAGAATGGTTAAAGTTGAAAACTTTTTTCCTGACCTAAAAACGTTTTGTTGATTCAGCTCGGGCCTACATGAAAAATAGGGGAGAGCTTGAGCAGGAAAGCTTCACTTGTAGAGGCTGGGTTAATCATCTCAGACTGGATGCAGAGGGTAAACAGAGAAGGACAATAGGTATGGAGATGAGAGAGATTATGGTGAGGTAGCAGGAAGAAGGAGTTGGGGGAGAAGGGATGAATGTATTGTGATGCGAGATGTCATGCAGATGTGAGATAGGCGGCTGATATAAAAGAAGAGCCCCTGGTGTACTGAGACATGCTTTTTCTGTGTATGACTGATGTGAGAGTGAATAAAGTCGTCTGCTGCATAAATCTGCCTCTGTTATTTACACTCTCCACACTGGTGACTCCTTGACGAATTATGGAACACGAGGCAAGAACCCTGGAGTCGGCCTGGACGGGAAGCCCCAGCAACGCGGCAGGCATCCCAGAGATGGCCCAGATGGGAACCCCCAGCAACGCGTGTGCTGTTTCGGTCAAACTACCGGACTTTTGGCTGCATGAACCGCGGTCTTGGTTCCACCACACCAAGGCTCAGTTCGCCCTCTGGGGAATAACGGTAGATGACACCAGATATTACTATGTGGTCACAGCGCTGGACGCTCGCACATCTCAGCAAGTAGCGAGCCTGCTCCAACAACCTCCAGCCCACGACAAATACGGGACTCTCAAGGCTGCGCTCAAGGCTACCGGAGTGGTGGCTCAGTTGGTAGAGCATCCGCCCCACACCCGGGAGGCAGGGGTTCAAATCCCGGCCAGGTCATACCAAAGACCATATAAAAATGGTGCTTTCTGCCTTCTAGCGTGGTGCTCTGCATAATGGAATGGGGAAAGTAAAGTTACACACAGAGCTACCAGAGGACTGACCCCCCGCTGTTGCTTTCACTACTTACAGTAGCTGTGTGGCCTAGGGTCAGAGAAACGGAGATAGGCGCCGCCCATATACACCTTCAGGTGTGAAGGGATTAACTAACTAACTAACAAGGCTGCGCTGACCCGGCGCTACACGCTCTCGGACTGTGAGAGAGCAGAGAGGCTCCTGAGGCGCTCCGAATTAGGAGATGGATCGGCAGTCAAACTGATGGAGAAGATGTTGGTGTTGATGGGCACGGACAACGGGCATTTTCTGTTTGCCCACCTTTTCCTCCGGAACCTCCCAACAGAGGCGAGAGCGGTTCTTGCCAATTCGCCGTTGCTGGCCGCGCGTGACTACCGGGCGCTAGCCCAGGAGGCAGATCGGATCATCCTCACCACCAGAGCCCTCACAGTGAACGCAGTGGCGTCAGAACCCAGCGAGACGACCAGCAGAGGCGAGGAGCCGGCGACAGTAGCGACAGCGGGGGACAGGAAGCGCCAGAGAGACACGCTCTGCTTCTACCACCGCCGCTTTGGAGAGAAAGCACGCAGATGTGTGCCACCGTGCCAATTCAAGCGTTCGGGAAACGCCAAGGCTGGCAGTCAGTAGCAGCTGCGACCGCCGGTGAAGAAAACAAGCTGCTCTACGTGACGAACTCTCGCTCGGGGAGACGGTTCCTCGTAAACGCCGGCTCCCAAAAGAGCCTCATCCTGCCGTCCTACGCTGACCGGCTAGTGGGAGCAAGTGGCCCCCAGCTGGTAGCAGTAAACGGCTCGGACATTAAGACTTTTGGTGAGAGAACACTGACTTTATCCCTACACGGCCGTATGTACGAGTGGACTTTTGTCATAGCAGCATTGAGTTTCCCAATCCTGGGAGCTGATTTTCTGTGTGCACACGGGTTGCTAGTCGATGTTGCTAACAGACGCTTGGTTAATGCAATGTCTTTTGATTCCCTCCCCTGTACAGCTCGAGGGGCCGGGCCAATAACACAAGCCAACGTCACAGCTCCAGGTGGTAAGTTCCACACACTGCTCACTCAGTTCCCAGCACTCACGGTCCCGACGTTTTCGGCGGCCAGCACTAAACACGGGGTGGAACACTTTATCACCACCACTGGGCCGCCCGCTTTTGCACGACCTCGGCGCCTGGACGCAGCTAAACTGGCCATAGCGCGTGAGGAGTTTGCCAACTTGGAAAGGTTGGGCATCATCAGGCGCTCAAACAGCCCATGGGCATCCCCGCTACACATGGTTCCTAAGGCTGAGGGATCGTGGCGACCGTGCGGAGATTTCTGCAGGTTGAATAACGCCACAGCGCACGACTGCTACCTGATTCCCCATATTCAGGATTTTTCCATTCACCTTGCTGGGGCACGCATTTTTTCTAAAATACACCTGGTCCGTGGTTACCACCAGGCACCAGTGCGCTCGGAGGACATACCCAAACAGCGATAATAACTCCGTTTGGCTTGTTTGAGTTTTTACGCATGCCCTTCGGATTAAAAGGGGCGGCACAGACATTCCAACGCATGATGGATGCGGTGTTGTGCGATTTGCCATTTGTGTTCGTCTACCTGGATGACATTCTGGTGGCCAGTGCGTCCAAGGACGAACACGTAACCCACCTCAGGATGGTTTTCCGGAGGTTGGAGGAGCATGGGTTAATAATCAACCCGGCGAAATGCCAGTTCGGCATGACGGGGATTGATTTTTTGGGGCACCGCGTCTCACCGGAGGGAGCGATACCCTTGCCCGACAAAGTGCGCACCTTGGCGAATTTTCCCCGGCCTCAGACGGTCAGGGCGCTGGAAGAGTTTTTGGGGATGATTAACTTTTATAACCGGTTCCTTCCCCGCGCAGCTCAGCTCATGCAGTCATTGTACGCCGCGCTCAAGAAACGGAAACCCGCAGACAGAGGTTTTTTTTTTTTTTTTTTTTTTTTTTTTGTTACTTATTTGTACCCGTAGGTAGACTTGGTTTGCAGTCTGGTGACAAGCCACCGGCTGCTGGTCGCTGCGTGCGCGAGCACCCTAAACCTACATGTTTTTGGTATGCAGGAGGAAACCGGAGAAATCCCGGAGTAAACCCACGCAACACGGGGAGAACATGCAAACTCCACACAGCTCACTGTTGGTCGGGGGCTGGGATCGAACCCACGATCTCATGATCCCCGTGATCCCCCGGCCGAGGGTAAAACTGTGCTGCCACAGTGCTAAACCACTGCGCCACCGTGCAGCCAAAAGCATTGCCTCCTTGGCGGAGGTAATAAACTGAAGTGTTGCTGTTGTGTCCATCTCCTCCACTGACGGATGCAAATTGGGTAGATAGGTTGCCGTGGGTTTTATATTATATTGTAACGTGCTGCTCGACATGGCGACATCCCACCGGGAGGTTCGAACTCACGCCTCCCGCTCCGGAGTCCCGCATTCTACCTGTGTCGCCAATAGGGTCAACCCAGAGTTGAATGGACTCCGGAGCGGGAGCAGGCATTCTCTGAGGTTAAAACAGCCCTGGCAAATGCTGCACTGTTGGCGCATCCGGACCCGGCGGCCCGGATAGCGCTCACTACCGACGCCTCAGACGTGGCCGTAGGGGCCGTCGTGGAGCAACGTGTCGCGGGTTCTTGGCAGCCGCTTGCTTTTATCAGCAGGGCTTTGCGCGACAGTGAGTGTAAATACAGCACGTTCGACAGAGATTTGCTGGCTCTCCACCTGGCCATATGCCACTTCCAGTTCTGGCTGGAAGGGCGCAGCTTCACCGCGTTCGTGGACCACAAGCCACTAACGTTCGCGATGGCCAAGGTTTCGGAACCATGGTCGGGCCAGCAGCAGAGACAGCTGGCTGCGATCTCGGAGTTTACGACCGATATTCAGCATATGTCGGGTAAACTGAATGTGGTGGCGGACTGCCTCTCGCGCGCAGTAGTAGCCCCGGTCTGCGTGGGGATAGATTATACAGCCATGGCCGCAGAGCAGATTGGCGATACGGACGTGTGCGCGCTCCAGTCTGGACCAACAGGGTTAAGGCTGGAGAGCAGAGTACTGCAAGACGGCAGCCACCCCCCAATCTGCGACGTCTCCACGGAACGCCCGTGCCCAGTGGTCCCAATTGCTTGGCACCGCCGAGTGTTTGAGTCAGTTCACACTCTGGCGCACCCAGGAGTGCGCGCGTCAGTCAAAATGGTGGGAGTGAAGTTCGTGTGGCCGAGCCTGCGCAAACAAGTGAAAGAGTGGGGTGCAGCCTGCGTAGCGTGCCAACGAGCCAAAGTACACAGACACACAAAGGCTCCTTTGGAGCCGTTTCGTATACCGGCTAAGAGGTTCGACCATGTTCACGTGGATCTCGTGGGCCCCCTCCCGCCATCGCAGGGGTGCACGCACCTTCTGACAGTGGTGGACCGCACCACACGCTGGCCAGAAGCAGTCCCGCTGGCGGCAACCACATCCGCGGACGTGGCGCGCACTTTTTTGACGACATGGGTGGCACGTTTTGGCATCCTGTCGGACATCACGTCCGATAGGGGCCCTCAGTTTGTTTCCGACCTCTGATCCACGATGGCCCGTAGCCTGGGTGTTGCAATTCATCGCACAACCGTGTACAACCCACAGGCCAATGGGTTATGCGAGCATTTCCATAGGTCACTGAAAGCAGCGCTCAGGGCTTCGCTGACGGATGCAAATTGGGTGGACCGGTTGCCGTGGGTTTTATTGGGGTTGCGTTCTGCACCAAAAGAGGATTTGGAGGCTTCCCCGGTGGAGCTTGTTTTTTCTCAGCCACTGCGGCTGCCCGGGGAATTTTTGCCAGATAATCCCGCGCCAGACAACTGCCCGTCTCAGTGTTTGCAGCATAGCGCAGATTCAGGCATGCAGCCGGGCCCGGCCCACCACTGTTTTCCACGCGCTTTTGTGCCAAAAACTTTGAAGAACGCGGCGTTCGTGTTTGTCAGGCACGATGCCCACCGCCTTCCATTGTGCCCACCCTACGATGGCCTGTTCAGAGTGCTGGAAACAGGGGACATTTTTTGTTAGACTTGGGGGGTCGTCAGGAGAAAATATGCATAGACAGACTTAAGCCCGCCTTTGTGGTGGCAGACGAGCAAGTGCTGTTGGCTCGGGGCCCTCGACGTGGAAGACCCCCACTGAGAACTCCCAAGGTAAACGATTCATCAGAGCAGCCACACGGGCAAGTCGAAGGTTCCCCCCCCTCGCCATGGCCCACCCACAGACAGACACGCCCCCTGGAGCCCCCTGCCGGCACAGCAGCGCCGCGGAGGCGGAAAACCCCTGTTACAGCAGATATGGGAGGAGACTGAAGCCAAAAGGATGTGAGGACTGAAACTTGGTCTGAGATTCTGGGGGGAGGGGTGTAGAGGCTGGGTTAATCATCTCAGACTGGATGCAGAGGGTAAACAGAGAAGGACAATAGGTATGGAGATGAGAGAGATTATGGTGAGGTAGCAGGAAGAAGGAGTTGGGGGAGAAGGGATGAATGTATTGTGATACGAGATGTCATGCAGATGTGAGATGGGCAGCTGATATAAAAGGAGAGCCCCTGGTGTATTGAGACATGCTTTTTCTGTGTATGACTGATGTGAGAGTGAATAAAGTCGTCTGCTGCATAAATCTGCCTCCGTTATTTACACTCTCCACACACTGATCAGGAGATCTACAGACTAAAAAGGCTTGTACTAAAAGTTAAGAACCAAATTGCCCAGGATGATTAGTTTTTTTATTGCTCATTCTTTCTTTTTACCTCCGCCAGGCCGCAGGCCAGGAGGTTATGTTTTTGCCAGCGTTTGTCTGTTTGTCTGTCTGTCTGTTGGTTAGCAAGATAACTCAAAAAGTTTTGGACGGATTTCGATGAAACTTTCAGGCATTGTTGGAAATGGTACAAGGAAGAACTGATTAAATTTTGGGGATGATCCGGATGACCGTCTGGATACAGGAATTTTTTAAAGGATTCTTTAACATTGTGACATACGGCCATTTTCAACATGTGTGCAGGGGCAATGGAGGGCACTGGTCGTCGTGTCTGACGAACACAAACTCCGTGTTCTTCAAAGTTTTAGGCACAAAAGCACGTGGAAAACAGTGGTGGGCAGGGCCCGGCAGCGTGCCTGTGTTTGCGCTACACTGCAAAAGCGGAGACGGGCAGCTGTCCGGCGCTGGATTATTTGGCAGAAATTCCCCGGGCAGCCATAGTGGCTGCACAAAAACAAGCTCTATGCCGGGGAAGCTTCCAAATCCTCTTTTGCCACAGAGCGCAACCCCAATATAAAACCCACGGCAACCTGTCTACCCAATTTGCATCCGTCAGTGAAGCCCTGAGTGCGGTTTTCAGTGATCTATGAAAACGCTTGCAGCCTGGGACTTTGCAGATGGAGGAGATGGACACAACGGCAACACTTCAGTTTATTACCTCCGCCAAGGAGGTAATGCTTTTACTACTGAACCACTAATCCTATCATTGTGAATCCAATTGCTAGTCATATGTTTTCATGGTCAAGGAATCTGAAAACGTACACACAAACACTGTATTGGGGGGAACTGTGGCGCTTGGCGGAGGTCTGCGTTCCCCGAGTGCTTTTCTAGTTTGTTTTTGTATTGGCTTTGCACTTTTATACACGTGTAGTTTTAATTTTGGCACACTCAATATCAGCGGAGCAAGAGAAATGTCCAAGACAGCGTGTGTTTTTACTCTTGCAGAATGTAAGAAAATTAATGTTCTGTTTGTTCAGGAAACTCATAGTTCTGAGGACAGTGCTGCTGACTGGAGGAGGGAATTTCAAGGGGAAATTATTCTCAGTCACAAAAATAGCAGCAGTGGTGGAGTGGGTATTTTATTTTCTCGAGATTTTATTTCACTTTCTTATGACACTGATGAGATAATTGCAGGCCACATTTTAAAAGGTCAAGCTGTTTTTGAGAATGTGAAAGTTGTTTTTATAAATGACTATGCTCCAACTGTAGGCACAGAAAGATTGGCCTTTTTAAATATTTTAAATGACACTGTGGAGAGGTGTGGAAGGACGAGGCTGAGTTTATTTCTCAAGTCCAGTTTTATTCACAATCACATTCTCCAACATTCAAAAGCAGACAGAGAAAGGAATCCCCCACATTCTGTCCCTTAAATACCCCAGGACATCAAAGCACACATTCACATTGTCTTTTAATCCCAAATCACAATGCATCCCCCACCAGGTCTCCTCGTCTCCACCTAAAGTCCTGGTGGTCAGGAAATCCCTCACGGCCATCTCTTCGCCTACAAAAGGCCAGACTTCACATCCTCCTGTTACCCCTAGGAGGTTCAGTCCCTTTTGTTCCTCTGAGACGTGAAGCATACAACAAGCATACAGTAATTCACATGTGAAGCATATGGAACCCACATATGTGCACCACATGACCCCCCCCCCCCCAAACGTCTAAGATGGAACAACATAACCACAGATTGCATGTCATAATAAAATCACTACATATCAGTCCACATGCCGCTTGGGCCGCAGTCTTCTCCCATATTTGCTGTAAGCAGGCTGTACCACTTCTGCGGCGTCTTCCTGCTGTGGAGCTGCTGCCTGGGGATGAGAACTGTTAGTCAACCTCTGTGGGTGTTCTGGGGAATGCTCTCTAGGGGACCTGCCGCGTTGAGGAGCCTTAGCCAACTGCACAATTTCGTCAGCTACCACAAAAGCGGGTTTGAGCCTATTAATGCCAATCACTTCTTTTCTGCCCCCCAAATCTAGCAAAAAATGCTTATCCCCTGTTTCCAGCACTCTATATGGTCCGTCATAAGGTGGGCGTAAAGGCGGACGATGGGCATCATGTCTGACAAAAACAAACTCCGCATTTTTTAAAGCCTTAGGCACAAAAACACGTGGAAAACTGTGGTGAACGGGGCCAGGTAGCGTGCTCGGGCCCGTGCTATTCTGTAACCGCTGAGCCGGGGAGCACTCTGGCGCTGGATTATCTGGGAGAAATTCCCCAGGCAGCCGAAGTGGCTGTGTGAAAACTAGTTCAGCTGGGGAGGCTTCTAAATCCTCTTTAGGTGCAGAACGCAACCCCAATAAAACCCATGGTAGCTTGTCCACCCAATTTGCATCCGTAAGCGACGCTCTGAGAGCCGTCTTCAGTGACCTGTGAAAATGTTCGCATAACCCGTTAGCCTGCGGGTTGTACGCGGTCGTGCGGTGGATCGTTGCCCCCAGGCGGCGGGCCATCGCTGACCAAAGTTCGGAAACAAATTGAGGGCCTCTGTCGGACGTAATGTCCGACGGGACTCCAAAACGCGGTACCCATGCCGTTAAAAACGCGCGCGCAACCTCCTCGGCCGTGGTTGATGACAGCGGAACCACTTCCGGCCAGCGCGTGGTGCGGTCAACCATTGTCAGAAGATGTGTGCACCCTTGTGAGGGCGGGAGGGGGCCTACGAGGTCCACGTGGACATGATCAAACCTTTTCGCTGGGATGTGAAACGGCTCCAAGAGAGCTCTCGTGTGTCTATGAACCTTGGCCCGCTGACAAGCCATGCAGGCTGCCGCCCACTCTCTAACTTGTTTGCGCAGGCTCGGCCATACAAATTTCTCTCCTACCATTTTTACCAACGCACGCACTCCCGGGTGCGCCAGAGAATGGATCGAGTCAAAAACGCGGCGGCGCCACGCGGCTGGAACCACAGGACGCGGCTGCCCAGTGGAGACATCGCAGATTAGGGGGGGCATGCCGTCTTGCAGCACCCTGTTCTCCAGCCTTAACCCTGTTGGTCCAGAATGGAGCACGCGCACATCCGCGTCACTAACCTGCTCCGCGGCCATGGCTGCATAATCTATCCCCACGCGGACCGGGGCCGCGCGCACTTCCGCGTCGCTAACCTGCTCCATGGCCATGGCTGCAGAATCTACCTCCATGCGGGCTGGAGCCTCCACAGCGCGCGAGAGGCAGTCTGCCACTACATTAAGTTTACCCGCCACATGCTGGATATCGGTAGTAAACTCCGATATCACGGCCAGCTGTCTCTGCTGCCGGCCCGACCAAGGTTCTGAAATCTTGGCCATCGCAAAAGTCAGCGGCTTGTGGTCAACAAATGCGGTGAAACGGCGTCCTTCCAGCCAGAACTGTAAGTGGCGAATGGCCAAGTGGAGAGCTAACAACTCCCTGTCGAATGCGCTGTATTTTCGTTCGCTGTCGCGCAGAGTCTTACTGAAAAAGGCGAGCAGTTGCCAGGCTCCGGCTACAAACTGTTCCACGACCGCCCCTATGGCCACACCTGACGCGTCAGTAGTGAGGGCCATGCGGGCCGCTGGGACCGGATGTGCCAACAACGCAGCATTTGCCAGGGCTGTTTTGACTTCAGAGAATGCGCGCTCTCGCTCCGGAGACCATTCAACTTTATTTGTGGGTTTTTGTTTTTTTAGTGCAGCATACAATGGTTGTATGAGCTGCGCTGCGCGGGGGAGGAAACGGTTATAAAAATTCACCATTCCCAAAAACTCCTGTAACGCTTTGACCGTTTGTGGTTGGGGAAAATTTGTTATTGCGCACACTTTGTCAGGCAGAGGGACCGCTCCTTCTGGGGAGACGCGATGCCCCAAAAAATCAATCTGCGTCACCCCGAACTGACACTTCGCTGGGTTAATTATTAACCCGTGCTCTGCCAACCTCCGGAAAACTGCCGTGAGGTGGTTTTCGTGTTCGTCTTTGGACGCGTTGGCTACCAATATGTCGTCCAGGTAGACGAACACAAAAGGGAGATCGCGCAAAACCACATCCATCATGCGTTGGAACGTCTGCGCTGCGCCTTTAAGCCCAAACGGCATGCGCAAAAACTCGAACAGCCCGAAAGGAGTTATTACCGCTGTTTTGGGTATGTCCTCAGCGCGCACTGGGACCTGGTGGTAACCGTGTACCAAGTCTATTTTAGAAAAAACGCCGCCCCAGCCAAATGAACTGAAAAATCTTGGATGTGCGGGATCGGGTAGCGGTCGTGCGCTGTAGCGTTGTTCAGCCTGTGGAAATCACCGCAAGGTCACCACGAGCCATCAGCTTTAGGGACCATGTGAAGCGGTGAAGCCCAGGGGCTTTTCGAACGCCTGATGATGCCCAACTTTTCCAGGTTGGCGAACTCCTCGCGCACTATGGTCAGTTTAGCTGAATCCAAGCACCGAGCTTTTGCAAAAGCGGGCGGTCCGGTGGTAGTAATAAAATGTTCCACCCCATGTTTAGCCACGGCCGCCGAAAATGTTGGGACCGTGAGTGCTGGGAACTGAGTGAGCAGTGTGTGAAACTTACCACCTGCGGCTGTGACGTTGGCTTGTGCTGCTGGCGGGGCCACTCGAGCTGTACAGGGAATAGAATAAAAAGAGAGTGCATTAACCAGGCGTCTATTAGCAAGATCGACCAACAAACCATGTGAGCACAAAAAATCAGCCCCTAATATGTTAAAATTGACTGCCGCTATGACGAAAGTCCACTCAAATGTACAGCCGTGTAAAGACAGAAGCAGAGTCCTCTCACCGAAGGTCTTAATCGCCGAGCCGTTCGCTGCTGACACCCCGGGACCACTGGAAGGTGCCAGCCGGTCAGCATAGGAAGGTGTGATGAAACTCAGCTGGGAGCCCGTGTCCACGAGGAAATGCCTCCCCGAGTGCGCATCCCTCAAGTAGAGCAGCTTGTTCTCCTCTCCGAGGGCCGCAGCTGCTAACGACCCCCGGTCTTAGCATTTCCCGAGCGCTTGAAATGGCACGGTGGAATGCACTTGCGTGCCCTCTCTGCGAAGCGGCGATGGTAGAAGCAAAGGACGTCGTCTACTCCGTGTTTCCTGGCCCCTGCCGCCGCCGTCGTCGGTGAGTCTGGTGCTGCAGCCTCTGGCCCCCTGCCCTCTCCGGACATTGCGCCTAGCTCCGCTGCCGCAGCCGTAGCCGTGCGCCGTTTATTGGCGTCGACGAGTCGTTGCGCCTCCTGGCCTAGCTCGTGGTAGTCTCGTCGGGCCAACAGTGGTGAACTGGCCAGGGTCACTCTCACCGCTGGCGGTAGGGTCCTGAGGAAAAGGTGGGTGAAGATGAAGCTATCATCTTCGGAGTCTCTCAAACTCAACATCTTCCCCATCAGGTCTGCAGGTCTGTCGCTCTCAAATTCAGTCAGCGCCAGGAGCCTCTCTGCTCGCTCCCCCACCGAGGGGGTGAAGTAACGGATGAGTGCAGCCTTCAATGTGCTGTACTTGTCGCTGTCCGGCGGGTGGTTGATCAGGCTCTCCACTCGCTGGGCTGTGTGGTTGTCCAGCTTTGCAACCACATGGTAGAACTTTGTGGCGTCTACCGAAATCCTCCGGAGGTGGAACTGTGCCTCGACTGCATTAAACCAGGAGCGTGGATTGTTCGGCCAGAAGTCTGGTAGCTGAACTGTGGCCGCATTCGTTTGGCTGGCTCCTGACGAGTCTGGCTCGGGAGATTCGTCTCAGCTCATGATACGTCGTAGGGTCACCAGTGTGGAGAGGTGTGGAAGGACGAGGCTGAGTTTATTTCTCAAGTCCAGTTTTATTCACAATTGCATTCTCCAACATTCAAAAGCAGACAGAGAAAGGAATCCCCCACATTCTGTCCCTTAAATACCCCAGGACATCAAAGCACACATTCACATTGTCTTTTAATCCCAAATCACAATGCATCCCCCACCAGGTCTCCTCGTCTCCACCTAAAGTCCTGGTGGTCAGGAAATTCCTCATGGCCATCTCTTCGCCTACAAAAGGCCAGACTTCACATCCTCCTGTTACCCCTAGGAGGTTCAGTCCCTTTTGTTCCTCTGAGATGTGAAGCATACAACAAGCATACAGTAATTCACATGTGAAGCATATGGAACCCACATATGTGCACCACAACACGATCAAAAATTGCAGTAATGAATTATTTGTGGGAGGTGATTTTAATTGTACAGAAAATCCTTTTATGGACAGGAATCACCCAGCCCACATGCTGCATCCAAGGGAAGTCTAAAGGGTCTTACAGAAGCTCATGATCTGTGTGATGTGTGGAGGAATTTTCATGGCAAGGCTATAGACAGTACACATGGAGCCATAGCAAGGACAATATTCTGTCCTTAGCTAGACTAGATAGGGTTTACAGTTTTAAGCACCATTTTAGCATTTTTAAAAGTGCTTTTATAGTCCCTGTTGGCTTTACACATCACTCTCTGGTTCAGTGTTGTGTTTTTTTTTATCAAGAATATAAAGTGCAGTAGTGCATACTGGCATTTTAACACAGTGTGGCGGGTTGATTCAACCCCCCCACAACACACAGGACAGTCAGCTCTCTTCTCTTGGTTTTTCCCGCTGCACTACTGAGATGTAATGTGCCATTCATGTATTGTGATGTAATGTGCCATGCATGTATTGTAATGTAATGTGCCATGCATGTATTGTGATGCAATGTGCCATGCATGTATTGTGATGCAATGTGCCATTCATGTATTGTGATGTAATGTGCCATTCATGTATAGTGTTCATGCGTCCTGTCCTTACTGTGACCTAGAGACAGATCAATATGTAGATGTGCCTTGTAACCTCTTTGTCCTGCAAGCTGGAGCAGAGGACTGCATCTGCCTATTGTTATGTAGGTCTTACAAATGCAAATGTCTCATGCCTGTTCTGCAGTCCCTTTGATCGTACCAACTGCTGTGAATCTACTTTGATGTATTGTCTGAATTGGGTATAAATACTGCACAGGTTCTGTAACTCGCCCTCTCAATCTCACTTCTGCAACTGCTGCTGCTGGACACAGACATTGTGTCCTCCTTCTCTGAGAGCCATGGGCTCGCTCTCGGCGCACATGCACGGCGCCGGGAGCGGAGCTCGTGACGGCGGTATGATATAATAAAACTCTACTTAAAACCACAGCAACACCGCTTATTTTTTAATCATCCGCCGCACTGGTGACCCCGAAGACGCACACGCTTTGTGCGACGCAGCCTTCTGGTTTGGACATCCACGCTGAACCGGCCGAGGGACACAAGACGTCTCCTCCCTCTCGCCGCCCCAATGCACCATGACCTGAAGGCAGAAAGGAACACGCTGCCAGTGAACGCTTCACTGGCGACCCCGATCATGCACACGTTTGTGCGAGACAGCCTTCTGATCTGGACAGCTGCGCTGGTGACCCGTTCTTCAGGATGAGATCTGCACGTCTGAGATCTGCTCATCCACGCTGGACCGGCCGCGCTCGCAGTTCCTCCACACGAGAGCGCAGGCACCTCGTCCCCTCTCCACGACGGCGTCCTCCATGGCCGGCGGAGAACGCAACACGTGGACCTGAACGCACCACGGCCGAGCGGTGCCAAAGATCGTCTATTCCCTCCCACCGCTCCAACGCATCTGCACGAGCCTGAGGGACAAAAGATCGTCTATTTCCTCCCACCGTTCCAACGCACCATGGCCAAGCTGCAGCCACAGCCCAAACCTGGATTTTATCGGCGCCGTCTGCACCGATCTCCACCAAGATTCTGCACCCTGACTCGCCACTCCAGCGGCCCACCCAAGCACGGAACCCCCGCGCGCGCACCGGGGAGTTACGAGGACGGCACACCACGCACGGGACAATAATGGCTTCACTGACCGCCTTCCTTCTGCTGCACACTGGCCCTTCAGGCTTGCTTGTACACCTGAGGCCCGCAGCTTGCTCGCTGGATTTTATGGTCTTAGCCACGGCACACAAGGGGAATTCAGCTGTCTGCTGTTCCCGAGGCTTTAGGGTCACGCCTGCCCTAAAGTCAACACGCCAGTCCCTCTGCTTTTATTTTTTTTTTCTCACAGCCGCTCCTGCTTTTCTTCATGGCCACGAGAGGAGTCAGAGACAAATTTTTCTTCTTGTGATCTCCGCACGCGCAACGGGACAGCCCCTCGACGTCGCGGAGCAGCAAGCAATTTTTGCGCAGCTCGGACGATTTCACCGCCCCTGCCAGCACTTACCCCCCTCCTCCCTCCCCCTCCGCCTGCAATGAGCTTCTCCCACAGCTCGCTCCCATAGAGGGATTATCGAGGTCTCGGCCCCCTGCCGTGCCCTCTGGGGGGGAGCGTGTGGCGGGTTGATTCAACCCCCCCACAACACACAGGACAGTCAGCTCTCTTCTCTTGGTTTCTCCCGCTGCACTACTGAGATGTAATGTGCCATTCATGTATTGTGATGTAATGTGCCATGCATGTATTGTGATGCAATGTGCCATGCATGTATTGAGATGCAATGTGCCATTCATGTATTGTGATGTAATGTGCCATTCATGTATAGTGTTCATGCGTCCTGTCCTTACTGTGACCTAGAGACAGATCAATATGTAGATGTGCCTTGTAACCTCTTTGTCCTGCAAGCTGGAGCAGAGGACTGCATCTGCCTATTGTTATGTAGGTCTTACAAATGCAAATGTCTCATGCCTGTTCTGCAGTCCCTTTGATCATACCAACTGCTGTGAATCTACTTTGATGTATTGTCTGAGTTGGGTATAAATACTGCACAGGTTCTGTAACTCGCCCTCTCAATCTCACTTCTGCAACTGCTGCTGCTGGACACAGACATTGTGTCCTCCTTCTCTGAGAGCCGTGGGCTCGCTCTCGGCGCGCATGCACGGCGCCGGGAGCGGAGCTCGTGATGGCGGTATGATTAATAAAACCTGCTTAAAACCACAGCATCACTGCTTTATTTTTATCATCCGCCGCAACATCACTTTTATCGGATAATAGTTTTAAAATTGCTTTTATGTTTTTTGGGAGTAATTTTAAATTAACAAAATCAGATTTTAGTTCTTTGCAGCAGTGGTGGGATGTAGGGAAGAGCCAAATAAAGAATTTGTGCCTACAGTATACTCCCAATGTCTCTGGAGACTTGGCCAGGTCTGTCAGGGACCTGGAGAGAGAAGTAGTGGAGCTGCAGTCTTTGGCAGGCTCCACAGGAGAAAGAGGACATATGAGGCCCTCAATGGCAAAAAGTCTGTTTTAACTGACTTACTGGGCGTGGACGCTAGGGGCTCTGTGGTACGCAGTAGGTTCCAGAACATCGCACTAATGAACGCTCCATCTCATTTTTTCTTTGGTTTGGAGAGGAAGAATGGTCAGAGGAGGATGATCCACTCTCTCAGCTCCGAAGACGGGCGGCTGATCCATGAGTCTGCAGAGATCCGTCGCTTTGCAGCTGCTTTCTATAAAGATCTCTTTAAGAAAGAATTTGTTGAGAAACCGCCATGTGTTGAGTCATCTTTTGACGGACTTGCCAAAGGTGATGGCTAGTATGAGTGCAGAGCTGGAGAGCGAGATCACTCTGCAAGAACTAGCAGTGGCTGTCCAATTTCTTCAGTGTGGAAAAGCCCCAGGGATAGACGGTCTACCATCGGAGTTCTACAGGATGTTTTGGTCTGAGATCGGTGAGGACTTGCTGGAAGTACTGTCTGACAGTCTGCGGAAGGGTCACCTGCCCCTAAGTTGTAGGAGAGCAGTCCTCACCCTCCTTCCCAAGAAAGGCGACTTGAAAGACATTAAAAGCTGGCGTCCAGTGGCCCTCCTCTGTACTGACTACAAAATTCTCTCCAAAGTGTTGGCTATTAGACTGAAGAAGGTGATGGAGCAGGTCATACAAGTAGGCCAGACCTACTGTGTACCTGGTAGGTTGGTTACAGACATTTTTTTAATTCGTTATGTTTTGGACCTCTCCAGCTCATTGGTCAAGGAACTTGGTCTCATTTCTATAGACCAAGAAAAGGCGTTTGACCGAGTTGAACATCCATACCTTTGGCAGACACTAGAAGCCTTTGGTTTCAGCTCAGGGTTCATCGCCAAGATCCAGGCCTTGTATAGAGACATTGAGAGTATTCTTAAGATTAATGGTGGTTTGAGTGCTCCTTTCAAAGTTGAGAGGGGTGTCCAACAGGGCTGCCCCCTCTCAGGTATGCTGTACTCTCTTGCCATCGAGCCCCTCCTTTGTAAACTAAGGCAAGGCCTCACTGGTTTTAAAGTCCCCAACTCTCTATTTTTTGAAGTGTCTGCATATACTGATGTTGTTTTTATAAGAAATCAAAATGATGTAGACTACCTTTTAAGAACTGTTAATTTTTTTGGTGAGTGCTCCTCAGTAAGAGTGAATTGGGCTAAGAGTGAAGCTGTAGTGATGGGGGGTAGACTACAAAAAAATTGCCCTACCTGGTGGTCTTTCGTGGACACAAGGTGGTTTTACACCTTGTGTCAACAGCGCAGGCTGTTCCTACTGAGGAGACTCAGGTCTTTTGGTGTACAAGGGGCGCTGCTGAAGACATTCTATGACACGGTGGTGGCATCAGCCATCACTTTTGGACTGGTCTGCTGGGGCAGTGGCATTACAGCAGCCGATAGGAAGAGACTGAACAAACTGATCAAGAAAGCTAGCTCTGTCCTGGGGCAGCGCCTTGACCCAGTGGAGGAGAATGGGAGAGAGAAGGATGGTGGCTAAACTGTCATCTCTGCTGGAGTCCGAGTTCCACCCTATGCAGGACATACTGAATGCACTGAGGAGCTCATTTAGCAGCAGACTACATCATCCTAGGTGCACAACCGAGAGGTTTCGCAGGTCCTTCCTACCTACGGCTGTCAGACTGTACAACCTAAGTAGGGCTGCTCGCAGAGATAGCAAAAAGACGTGACAACCTAATAGTATTGAATGCAAAAGACGCAATAGACTTACACAATGGTCCCCTCCGGCATACAACTAGGAAAATATCGGTCGCTATGGAGGGTGAGAATATGTACGGGTACAACTAAGTAGACGGTTGTGCTGTTTCATTCCATCTAGCTACAATGCTCCGCACTGTGTGTGTTTATATATTTATTCCATCTAGCAACAATGCTCCACGCTGTGTGTTTATATATTTACATATTTATTCCAACTAGCTACAATGCTCCGCACTGTTTATATATATTTATTCCATCTAGCAACAATGCTCCACACCGTGTGTTTATATATTTACATATGTATTCCATCTAGCTACAATGCTCCGCACTGTGTTTATATATCTACATATTTATTCCATCTAGCTACAATGCTCCGCACTGTTTATATATTCATATTTATTCCAGCTACAATGCTCCGCACTGTTTATATATTTACATATTTATTCCATCTAGCTACAATGCTCCGTACTGTTTATATATTCACATATTCATTCCATCTAGCTACAATACTCCGCACTGTTTATATACTCATATATTTATTCCATCCAGCTACAATGCTCCACACTGTTTATATATTTATATACCTATCCCATCTAGCTACAATGCTCCACACTGTGTCTATACATATATATATTTATATGTACATATGTATACTCACTGCTCTTGTTTTTTTTTTTCTCTTGCCTTCTGATTGTTGCTATCCCTGTGCTGTTGCAATCCTGGAATTTCCCCACTGTGGGACTAATAAAGGCTTATCTTATCTTTACATATCTTGGTGTGTTTTTAGGAAATTAGACTTGTACTGGGAAAAACTGGGAGTTTTTTGGAAAAAGGTGAAGTGTGGGGAGCGTGAAATAACGAGGCGGAATTATTTCTCAATTCAGGTTTTAATGTAGCTTTCACATCCCCAGCAATCTCTCAAGAACAGAAGAGAGTGAGCTGCATCAGAACCCCCACATTTATACATCCACATCAAAGAAAGAATCACATATCACTGTCAAACCCCCCATTGACAATAACTCTTCCCCCGAGTCCCTTAGTCCCCCGCCTGGCCCCAGGAGGTCAGGAAGTCCTTTCCGCTCCTTATCACGGTACCTCCGTCCTCTTGCTGTTATCCACAGGCGGTCCAGACATATTGTCCCATCCAAGACGTGAGGTCAATCCACACATGTAATCCTAAGCATCTCACCTTGTGCTTATACATATGTAGGCAAAAATACATGAGCTACATAACCCCCCCCCCCAAACGTCGAAGAATGGACAATAAAGCGTAATTCACACAATATGAAAAATGTTCAAATCAACATAAAATCAACAACATAGTCTACCCAACATGATAAAATCACATATCAGTCTGTACGCCATCTGGGCTTCAAACGTCTTCCAAATTTGCTGTAAGCAGGCTTCGCCGTCCCTGAGGCGCCGTCCTGCAGAGAATCTGCTAACTGAGGAAGACACTGGTTATTTGATCCCTGCGGGGGCTCCAGGGCATGCTCCCTGGGGGGTCTGCCACGTCGAGGTGCCCTCGCCACCGGTACAGACTCGTCGTTCATCACAAAAGCAGGTTTCAGTCTGTCAATACTAACTGTCAATACTAACTGTTTCCTTTCTGTCTCCCAAATCTAGCACAAAATGCTTATCACCTGTTTCCAGCACTCTAAATGGACCATCATATGGTGGGCGGAGGCCTGGTTGTAGAGCCTCCCGTAGGGAGGCCAGGTCGTAGATCAGAGGCCTGGTCGTAGAGCCTCCCGTAGGGCCACTGATTGGCACGGGAGCAGATATGCTCCCGTGCCAATCAGTGGCCCCAGAGCCGGGGGGGTGCCCCGGCGCCGGATGCTCTGGTAGGAACTCACCGGGCAGCCTGAGAGGTTGTGCAAAAACTAACTCCGCTGGGGAGGCATTTAAATCCTCCTTGGGCGCAGAACGCAACCCCAATTAAACCCATGGTAGTTTGTTTACCCAATCTGCATCCGTAAGCGACGCTCTGAGGGCTGCCTTCAAAGACCTATGAAAACGCTCGCATAAACCATTAGCCTGGGGGTGATAAGCAGTAGTGCGGTGAATTGTCACCCCTAAGCTGCTGGCCATCGCTGACCAAAGCTCAGAGACAAATTGAGGCCCTCTGTCGGACGTAATATCCGACGGAACCCCGAAACGCGCTACCCAGGCCGTCAAAATGCGCGAGCCACCTCTGCAGCCGTGGTTGATGCTAGTGGGACCACTTCCGGCCAGCGTGTGGTTCGGTCCACCATTGTCAAAAGATGTGTGAACCCCTGCGATGACGGTAGGGGGCCCACAAGGTCGACATGCACATGATCAAACCTCTTGGCCGGGATGTGGAACTGTTCTAAGGGGGCTTTTGTGTGTTTGTGAATTTTGGCCCGCTGGCAAGCCATGCAGGTTCTTGCCCACTCTTTCACGTGCTTGCGCAGGTTCAGCCAAACAAACTTCTCCGCTACCATTTTCACCGAAGCGCGCACCCCTGGGTGTGCCAGGGAGTGAACTGAGTCAAAAACGCGGCGGCGCCAAGCGGCCGGTACCACCGGGCGCGGTCGCCCGGTAGAGATATCACAGATTAGAGGGGGCCAGTTTGCAAACTCCTGCTCTCCAGCCTTAACCCTGTTGGTCCAGACTGGAGCGCGCACACGTCCGCATCTCTACCCTGTTCCGCTGCCATGGCTGCATAATCTATCCCCACGTGAACTGGGGCCGCGTGTGCTTCCGCACTGCTATTTTGCCCTGCGGCTGTGGTAGTATAATCTATCTCCGCGCGGACTGGTGCTGTCACCGCTCGAGAGAGGCAGTCTGCCACTACATTGAGTTTACCCGCTACGTGCTGAATATCAGTAGTAAATCCCGAATATTGCGGCCAGCTGCCTCTGCTGCCGGCCCGACCAAGGTTCTGAAATTTTGGACATCGCAAAAGTGAGCAGCTTGTGGTCGACAAACGCGGTGAAACGCCGACCTTCCAGCCAGAACTGGAAATGGCGAATGGCTAAGTGCAGCGTTAACAGCTCCCTGTCAAACGTGCTGTATTTCCACTCGGCTTCATGCAAGGATCTGCTGAAAAATGCCAGCGGCTGCCAAACCCCGGCAACATGCTGCTCCACAACCGCCCCTATGGCCAAATCTGATGCATCAGTGGTAAGCGCTATGCGGGCCGTTGGGTCTGGGTGAGCCAGCAGCGCGGCATCTGCTAGGGCTTTTTTAACCTCTGTGAATACGCGCTCCCGCTCCGGGGACCACTCGATCGTATTGGAGGGTTTTTGTTTTTTAAGCGCGGCATATAATGGTTGCATGAGCTACGCTGCGTGGGGTATGAAACGGTTATAAAAATTTACCATTCCTAGAAACTCCTGTAATGATTTGACCCTTTGTTATTACCGCTGTTTTGGGAACGTCCTCGGCTCGGACCGGGACCTGATGATAGCCGCGGACCAGGTCTATTTTAGAAAAAATGCGCGCTCCCACCAGATGCACCGAAAAATCCTGGATGTGTGGGATTGGGTAGCGGTCATGCACCGTGGCATTGTTCAACCTGCGGTAATCACCACAAGGTCTCCACGAGCCGTCAGCTTTAGGGACCATATGCAATGGAGAGGCCCATGGGCTTTTCGAACGGCGAATAATGCCCAGCCTTTCCAGGTTGGCGAACTCCTCGCGCGCTATGAAGAGTTTCGCTGCATCCAAGCGCCGAGCTTTCGCGAAGACGGGGGGGCCAGCTGTGGTGATAAAGTGCTCCACCCCGTGTTTCACCACTGCTGCCGAAAATGTGGGGACCGTGAGTGCTGGAAACTGGTTGAGGAGTGTGTGAAACTTACCCCCTGCTGTGGCAACGTTGGTCTGGACCGGTGGGGGGGGGGGGGGGACACTCGAGCTGCACAAGGGATGGAATAAAAAGAGAGTGCATTAACCAGGCGCCTATTGGCAAGGTCAACTAACAAACCATGTGAGCACAGAAAATCAGTACCTAACATGTTGAAACTCACCGCCGCTATAATAAAAGTCCATTCATAAGAGCGGCCGTGCAAGGATAGGACCAGAGTCCTTTCTCTGAAGGTCTTGATGCTCGAGCCGTTCGCCGCTGTTGCCCCGTCACCATGGGGGCCTGCCAGCCGGTCGGCATAGGTCGGGGTGATGAAACTCACTTGGGCTCCAGTGTCCACGAGGAAGTGCCGCCCGGAGCTCGCATCTGTGATGTAGAGCAGCTTATTTAGTTCTCCGAGAGCCGAAGCTGCTAACGAATCCCGGTCCTGGCGTTTTCCCGAGCTCTTGAAGTGGCACGGCGGCACACATCTGCGCGCCTTCTCTGCGAAACGCCGATGGTAAAAGCAAAGGTCATCTCCGCTGCGTCGTGAACGCGCCGCTGCCGTCGTTGTTGAGATTGCTTCCGCTGTCTCTGGCTCCTCACTGCTCCCGGTCGCCGCACCAAGGTCTGCCGCTGCTGAGGTGGCCGTCTGCTCACCGCAGGAGTCGAGGATCCGCTGCGCCTCTCGGGCCAGCGCATAGAAGTCCCGCTGGGTTACACAACGCATGCTGGACAGGTCTGCCCTCATGTGCATCGGGAGGTTTCTCAGGAAGATGTGTTTAAATAGGAAACCGTCATTCTCTGTGTCCCTCAGCTGCAGCATGTCTTCCATCAGGTCGACTGGTCTGCATCCTCCCCGGTCGTGTAGAGCCAGGAGCCGCCTAGCCCTCTCCTCGGCTGAGGGCGTGAAACATTGGGTGAGGGCAGCCTTCAGCTCACCGTATTTGTCGTCAGCGGGCGGCTGCTGCACCAGGCTCCGCACGCATCGAGCCGTGCGGTTGTCGAGCTTGGCGATGACATGGTAGAACTTTGTGTCATCCGCCGTTATTCCCCCCGAGTGCGAACTGTGCTTCAGCCTGAAGGAACCACAAGTCCGGGTTGTCCTGCCAGAACTCTGGTAGCTTGATTGAGACGGCGCTCGTTCGGGCGGTCTCCGACGAGTCTGGATCGGGGGTAACGCGTCTATGCATTTCACGTCATTGGTCACCAATGTGGGGAGCGTGAAATAACGATGCTGAATTATTTCTCAATTCAGGTTTTAATGTAGCTTTCACATCCCCAGCAATCTCTCAAGAACAGAAGAGAGTGAGCTGCATCAGAACCCCCACATTTATACATCAGAATCAGAATCAGAATCAGAATCAGCTTTATTGGCCAAGTATGCACAACACATACAAGGAATTTGACTGGCTAAAAACTTGCTCTCATTGTTCAGGTGGAGGATTTAAATAAGGATTCAATGACAACAGAGTATGTGCAGTAAATTACAGTCTGTCCACGTTTCTATAAAAGGATGCAAATATATACAGGAATATATGCAGTTATTTACTCAGACTAACCACACTTTGCAGAAATATATGAAAAAATATACAGTCACACAGTATTTCAATGTGAACTCAGATTCAGTGATATAATGTGAATGAAGTAAAAAGCAGTGTGAGAGTTATGTGCAATGTAATAATGGATGAAAAGTCATGAGTACAGCAGCAGGTAGGACTAGGTGAATGTTAGGAGTTCATCAGAGTGATGGCTTGAGAAAAGAAACTGTTCCTGTGACGGGTGGTTTTGACCTTCAGTGATCTGTAACGACGACCAGAAGATAGAAGTTCAAACAGTTTGTGGCCGGGGTGTGATGGGTCAGCACAGATGTTTCCCACCCGTTTCCTGGTTATGGACCGATATAAGTTCTCAATGGAGGGTAGGTCAGTACCAATGATCCTCTCCGCAGACTTAATGATCCGCTGCAGTCTGGTCTTGTCCTGTTTAGTCGCAGATCCAAACCAGACAGTGATGGAAAAGCAGAGGACAGATTGGATGATGGCGGTGTAGAAGACAACCAGCAGCTCCTGAGGCAAATCAAACTTCTTGAGCTGACGCAGAAAAAAACAACCTCTGCTGAGCCTTTTTCCGGACAGTGTCTATATGGGAGGACCACTTCAGGTTCCGGGAGATTGTGGTACCCAGAAACTTGAAGGAGTCCACAGTGGACACTGTGCTGTTGAGGATGGTGAGTGGGGGGAATGAAGGGGGGTGTCGCCTGAAATCCACAGTCATCTCCACCGTTTTGGCTGGGTTAAGTTCAAGATGGTTCTGGCTGCACCAGAGGATCAGCTGCTCCGCCTCCCGCCTGTATGCAGACTCATCATCATCCCGGATCAAACCGATGACTGTGGTGTCGTCCGCAAACTTCAGGAGCTTCACCGAAGGGTCCTCTGAGGTGCAGTCATTGGAGTAGAGGGAGAAGAGCAGTGGGGAAAGGACACATCCTTGGGGGGCGCCAGTACTAATTTTTCGGGAGCTGGATGTAAATCTCCCTAGCTTCACCTGTTGCCACCTGTCAGTCAGAAAGCTGGAGATCCACTGGCAGGTGGAGGGGGGCACCTTGAGCTGGAGGAGTTTCTGATGAAGAATGCCTGGGATGATGGTGTTGAACGCTGAGCTGAAGTCGACAAACAGGATCCTGGCGTACGTCCCTGGGGAGTCGAGGTGTTGCAGGATGTAATGTAGTCCCATATTCACTGCATCATCCACTGACCTGTTTGACCGGTAGGCAAACTGCAGTGGGTCCATCAGGGGGCCTGTGATGACCTTCAGGTGGTTCAGCACCAATCTCTCCAAGGATTTCATGACCACAGAGGTCAGGGCAACAGGTCTGTAGTCGTTTAATCCTGTAACAGAGGGTTTCTTGGGAACCCACATCCACATCAAAGAAAGAATCACATATCACTGTCAAACCCCCCATTGACAATAACTCTTCCCCTGAGTCCCCCACCTGGCCCCAGGAGGTCAGGAAGTCCTTTCCGCTCCTCATCACGGTACCTCCGTCCTCTTGCTGTTATCCACAGGCGGTCCAGACATATTGTCCCATCCAAGACGTGAGGTCAATCCACACATGTAATCCTAAGCATCTCACCTTGTGCTTATACATATGTAGGCAAAAATACATGAGCTACAGAAGGAAGATTAAAAAAATGGAAATGGATTTTGCCAAACTTGTCCTTCAGAGGTCGTGTTTTAGTCATTAACAACTTTGATTGCTTCAGTGCTGTGGCATCGACTGTCTTGTCTGTACCCTCCAACCAATTTGCTGGCCAGAATACAATCTATACTCATGGACTTTTTCTGGGACCGTCTTCACTGGGTTCCACAGAGCATCCTGTTTTTACCTAGGGAAGAAGGTGGTCAAGGACTCATCCATCTGACCAGCAGGGGGGCCGTCTTTTGCCTGCAGTTCATTCAGTGACTGCTGAGTGGCCCTCTCGACCTTGTGTGGAGACCTGTTGCCAGAGCAACAATGGACTTAAAGAACCAAAAACTCCCAGAACTTCCCCAGTTTTATCAAAGTGCTTTTAAAACTGGGGACTTTTTAAAAAGAACTCTTCCCAGGCTTCCTTGTCACCTTTTTGGCTTTTAAAGGAACCACTTGTGTTTGGGACCCATTTTGATGTGGGCAATGTTTTAGTTCCGCGGTGGCGGAGTGGTTAGCACTGCGGCAGCACAGCAACTCACCCTTGGCCTGGGGATCCTGGGTTCGATCCCAGCCCCTGACCAACAGTGATCTGTGTGGAGTTTGCATGTTCTCCCCATGTCTGCGTGGGTTTACTCGGGAATTTCTCCGGTTTCCTCCCACATGCCAAAAACATGCAAGTTAGGTTAATTGGCATTAAACTGGGGATTCTAAATTGTCCTTAGGATATGACTGTGAGAGTGAATGGTTGTCTGTCTCTGTGTTGGCCCTGCGATGGACTGGCAATCTGTCCAGGATGTACCCTGCCTCTCGCCCAAAGATGCTGGGATAGGCTCCAGCCCCCCCGCGACCGGAAAAGGATTAAGTGGAAGAAGATGGATGGATGGATGTTTTAAAAAAGTTCCTTTCTGCAAAGGTTACAACGCTGGGACACTTGATGAACTTATGTGGTCCTAACCTGGACAATGCCGTTGCCCTGTGCTCGGCTCTTGGGATTTCTTCAGTTATAATGAACTTGCTGAAAGATTGGAGAGATTGCCTCTCCACAGAAGAACACTGCTATTGTTTTACACTGCAAAAACTGTGCGAACTGCTGATGAGCCTTTTCCTTTTAGTGTTTTATCTCCTGATTTTAAAGATGGCACTGGTGTGTTTTTAAACTCTGAACACATTAACTTTTGTGACTCTTCTGGTAAAAAAAAATGTGTGGGCTCTTGGTGAAAGTTCTAAATGTGAATAAATTAAAAGATCGAGCTGATACACCATGGAGGAAATATTTGGGTTTGGGTTCAGAGGTGAGGCCTGCCTGGAGAGCACTCTATAAACCACCATTAACTAAGGTTGGAGACCTGTAATGGTGAGTTTTACATGGTGCTGTGGCTGTAAATGCTTTTATCTCTATTTTAAACCCAAATGTTGTTGAGGTTTGTCCATTTTGTCCTCAGAAAGAGACTGTGTTCCATTGTTTTCTGGACTGTAACAGACTGCTTTGTTTTTTGGGGGAAGCTGTTTTATCTGTTTGGAGAAGTCTTTTTCCCTGCAGATTTTTATCTTGGGTTTTCCATATAGACAGAGAAGCAAGAAAAAAAAAGTGAACTTTTAAAATTCAAATCTCAAAATGGCTATTTATGTTAGTAGGAAAATTAAAATTGAACAAATGCTGGATTGTAACGTAAAAGACATGCTGGTAAGCATGATCAAGACTCGAATAATGATTGATTACAATTACTATCATATGATGCAAAATGTTGGAACTTTTGAGGCTATGTGGTGCTTTATGCACGTCCTGTGTTGTGTTAAGGAGGGGAAAATTACCTATGGTGTGGTTCTGATGTAAGAAGCAAGTTTTTGCTTTAGTTTTCTTGGTTTAGTTGCTTGTGTCTTTGATTTCTTGTCAGTGAATCAATTTACTTTTCATTGCTTCTTTTAGTTGAAGTGTTTTTCTGTTGAACTTGTGACAATAAAGGTGTGCTGAAAAATCAAAATCTCAATCTCTGTCTCTCTGCTGGGTGTACTTTCATTTTTGGAAACAAAAAGGGGGATTACCCAAAAATAAGTTACGTGCAAATTAAGTCAATCAGGTGTAACTTTCATCAGAAATGAGAGGAAGCAATACTCATGATTTCAAACATTACAGTGGAGGAAAAAAAAGATTTATGGTTGTGTCTGATCTGTTTATCCCCAACACCATCATATGTTCGTCAGGACTGTATGATTAATGATTTTCACATATGTCAACTCACAATTCATATTTCAACATGGAGTACAATCAAATTTCTAATACATATTTAACAAATTTAGTGAGGAGAGAAAGACAGACTTGAAAAGGTAAAAACAGAAATATTGAAAATAAATACTGGAATATCATGAAATCTTAAGGGTGACACAGCTCATGAAAACAAAAGTTCAACAATGATACAAAAAAATCTTCATGTTGCATTCCCAAAGCATCTAATGGGATGAACAGTTAAGGGATCTGGGTTAATGTGTAAACACACTTAAAGCAACACTACAGAATTGCTCTTTGAGACCCCTACAGTTGTGAAGCCTAATTGTCATACTGTAAACACTTGCTTGTGTGTGAGCAATGTGCATTTTTTTCTGACAGATAAGGAACTGCTGAATTCAGAGCCTACTCTTCTTATAGTTAGAAAATGACCAACACCACGCTCAGTGATTGGCTCTTGGGGCACAAGGCATAAAATGCGCCAGTTGTAATTTTTTCAGTGTTACTACTAAAACTGCAAGTTACACAGCATTGCTGCAGGTGATGTAGGCCGCTCAGGCTATGATGGAAGAGATATTCACCCAAAGGTTGATTAATATGATTTTTGGAAAACATTTTATGGTCAAACTCTTACATAGTGTTGCTTTAAGGAGAATTTCATCCTGTTAGGGATGTAAAACTAAAGAAAACAAACCCATTTCTACATGGAGTCAACTTGCTCTGCAACACACTCGCTTTTGTGTAATATTGGTCAAACTTCATCTGTGGATTTAGAAATAAAACACTGACACACTTGTATTTACACTTTTACAGTTATCTAACAGACAACACATTTGCTCATTGCTCTATCTGACCAGTTTTGGACTGCAACAAATATCAGGTGGTAAAATAAGTATACATTTTTAATTGGCCAGTCAGCAACTGCAGCAATTTCAACAACATCCTTGGTTAATGAGCCCATCTAGGTCTAAACCTCATATGCAATGATTTCACTCTGATGTCCTCCACAAAGCTATGATGTGAGCCTTCATAGATAATCAGACATGTCCCAGTCATATATTAATTAGACAAATTGTCCGCATGGGCCTTCATCTTCCTCTCCCAAAGTTTCTGATGATCAGAGAAGCCTTGCTTCCCCTTGTTGAAGGAGTTAGGTCCTGCAGATGTCGGCGTTTCCCTGAAAAGATGGCACATTAGTTTCTATCCCTGTCAGAAACATGTTGGATAGCAGTGACGTGCAGTCAGGAGACAAGTGAGGCGGAGCCTCATCAGTTATGAAAAAATAAAAAATTAAGAATTATAAATATATTATTTGTCCACTAATTTGTCTTGAAGGTCTAAATGTAATTTCTGAATGATTCCAAACATTTCAACAATATTTATATATTTAAAATCACCGACTCTGCGCATTTCCTGTTCAAATACAAGGGAGAGAGGCCAAGTGAAGCAGCAATGAACGCAGCCTCAAAAGGATTGTGCAATCCTCCACAGCTCGGTTAGAGCTCATGCAAGATCCGCGTTCCTGGTGACAGCTCTGTGTATGTCAAAAATGTCATGTTTGTAGGAGCTTTTATTGTGTGCCCTCCTTTTCCATAGTTTATGTAATGTAGTTAAGGTGTCTGTATAACATATTTAGTCTTAATCTAGGCCACCACCAGACCTAGTTGGTAGTGCATCTGCCCCACAACCGGGAGGATGGGGGTTCAAGTCCTGGCCGGGTCATACCAAAGACCATATAAAAAATGGCACTTCCCACCTTCTAGCTTGGTGCTCAGCGTAATAGAATGGGGGAAGGACAAGTTGTTTGTGGCAGCACCTTGCACGGCAGCGACCCCTCTGATTCTAGATGTGATTACTAACATTGTAGATAGGAGAAACATAATTTCATTCTACTGTACATGAATGGCTGTATGGACTGAATGACAATAGGGATGACTTCTTCTTCTTCTTAATCTGACATAAAATTTTAGTTAAAAATCACAGTCAGAGGCTGCGCAGTAATGGTGCTCCAACAAGGGAGGACGTGCTTGAGCACTGTAGGCACAGGAGTTTGTCCCGGTTCCTCTTCTTCTACGCTGAGGCTAAACGCCAAATTAGCTAAAGTTAAAATCAGAAAGTCACCAGTACCGAGGACTCCGTGCTTCTATTTCACACAGACTGAAAATGGAAGCATTTATAGCTAAACTTAAAAATTTCTCAAAATTGGACTTTCAATCAAAACTGGTAGTAATCTCGATTGAGACAGAGAGACTTTTAAAACTGAAAAAAGACAAGGAGGACTTTTATAACAAAGTCATTGAGATTTTTGGCCAGAGGGATAGGCGGATGGATTTCATTTACAAGTAAAGGTAAGACCATGCATACTTGTTTTATATACTTGAATTTGTATTGAATTGTGGAGCTACACAGTGCATAGCAAATGTGCTATTTTAGTTCTTCTTTGGCATGAAACAAGTAGTCTATAATTCATTTTGGGGCCCCCAAATTTGTCTGTAAAATAACTTAATACATTTTACTTGTGTAGCCAAGGGTCTTTGCACTTTGCTTACAGTGGGGCAAAAAAGTATTTAGTCAGCCACCAATTGTGCAAGTTCTCCCACTTAAAAGATGAGAGAGGTCTCCAATTTTCATCATAGGTATACCTCAACTATGAGAGACAAAATGAGAAAAAAAAAACCAGAAAATCACATCGTCTGATTTTTAAAGAATTTATTTGCAAATTATGGTGGAAAATAAGTATTTGGTCACCTACAAACAAGCAAGATTTCTGGCTCTCACAGACCTGTAACTTCTTCTTTAAGAGGCTCCTCTGTCCTCCACTCGTTACCTGTATTAATGGCACCTGTTTGAACTCGTTATCAGTATAAAAGACACCTGTCCACAACCTCAAACAGTCAGACTCCAAACTCCACTATGGCCAAGACCAAAGAGCTGTCAAAGGACACCAGAAACAAAATTGTAGACCTGCACCAGGCTGGGAAGACTGAATCTGCAATAGGTAAGCAGCTTGGTGTGAAGAAATCAACTGTGGGAGCAATTAAGATAAGATAAGCCTTTATTAGTCCCACAACGGGGAAATTCCAGGATTGCAACAGCACAGGGATAGCAACACTCAGAGCAACAATGAGAAGGCAAGAAAAAAAAACAAGAGCAGCGAGTATACATATGTACATATAAACATAAATATACAGACACACGATGCGGAGCATTGCAGCTAGATGGAATAAATATATAGATACATAAACACACAGTGCGGAGCATTGTAGCTAGATGGAATAAATATGTGAATATATAAACACATACACAGTGTGGAGCGTTGTAGCAAGATGGAATAAATATATGAATATATAAACACACACAGTGCGGAGCATTGCAGCTAGATGGAACAAACATGCAAATATATAAACACACACACAGTGCGGAGCATTGTAGCTAGATGGAACAAATATGCAAACACATAAACACACAGTGCGGAGCACCGTAGCTAGATGGAATAAATATGTAAACACACAGTGTGGAACACTGCAGCTAGATGGAATGAAACAGCATAACCGTCTACTTAGTTATCCTACATGGTATGATTATGTACCCATACATATTCTCACCCTCCATAGCGACCGGTATTTTCCTAGTTGTATACCGGAGGGGACCATTGTGTAAGTCTATTGCGTCTTTTGCATTCAAAACTATTAGGCTGTCATGTCTTTTTGCTATCTCTGCGAGCAGCCCTGCTTAGGTTGTACAGTCTGACAGCCGTAGGTAGGAAGGACCTGTGAAACCTCTCGGTTGTGCACCTAGGATGATGTAGTCTGCTGCTAAATGAGCTCCTCAGTGCATTCAGTATGTCCTGCATAGGGTGGAACTCGGACTCCAGCAGAGATGACAGTTTAGCCACCATCCTTCTCTCTCCCATCTCCTCCACTGGGTCAAGGCGCTGCCCCAGGATAGAGCTAGCTTTCTTGATCAGTTTGTTCAGTCTCTTCCTATAGGCTGCTGTAATGCCACTGCCCCAGCAGACCACTCCAAAAGTGACGGCTGATGCCACCACCGTGTCATAGAATGTCTTCAGCAGCGCCCCTTGTACACCAAAAGACCTGAGTCTCCTCAGTAGGAACAGCCTGCGCTGTCCCTTCTTGTAGAGTGCGTCAGTATTGTGTGACCAGTCTAGTTTATTGTTCAGATGAACACCCAGGTACTTGTAGGATGTCACCATCTCAATGTCTGTTCCCTGGATGTTTACTGGTGCTGTGAGGGGTTGTCCTTGCCTGCGGCAGTCCACCACCAGCTCCTTAGTTTTCCTCGCATTGATCTGGAGGCAGTTCCAATGGCACCAGTCCACAAAGTCCTGGATAAGCCCTCTGTACTCAGCTTCATCTCCGTTGGAGATGAGGCCAACGATCGCAGAGTCGTCAGAGAACTTCTATAGATGGCAGTGTGTTGTGTTAGAAGTCTGCAGTATAAAGGGTGAACAGGAAGGGAGCCAAAACCATTCCCTGTGGGGCCCCCGTGCTACCGATGATCGTGTCGGACACACAGTCCCGGGTTCTCACAAACTGTGGCCGGTTTGTGAGGTAGTCCAGGATCCATGATGACAGGTGCTGGTCCACCCCTGCGCACAGCAGCTTGTCCTTCAGGATCATCGGTTGGATGGTGTTGAAAGCACTGGAGAAGTCAAAGAACATGATCCTCACTGTATTCCCGGGCTTCTCCAGGTGGAACAGAGAACGGTGAAGGAGGAAGATGACCGCATCCTCCACCGCAATACCATGCTGGTAGGCGAACTGGAGAGGATCCATCGCTGGACCCACCAGGGGGCAGAGGTGAGCAAGGAGCAGTCTCTCCAGGGTCTTCATCATGTGGGACGTCAGGGCCACTGGTCTGTAGCTGTTCAGATCTTTGGGGTGGGAAGTCTTTGGTACAGGTACCACACAAGATGCTTTCCACAACTGTGGTACCCTCCCCAGCTTCAGGCTCAGGTTGAAGATGTGCTCCACAATCCCACACAGCTGGTCTGCACAGGACTTGAGGAGCTTTGCACTGATGCCGTCCGGTCCCGACGCCTTCCTCGCCTTGATCTTCCTCAGCTCCGTCCTCACCTGGGTCTTAGTGAGGGTCAGGGTGGGGGGCTGTGTGTTGGGAGTGGGGGGGTGATGGTGGAGTGGGGAGTGGGCAGCAGGACTTGATGCCTTCAGTGGCAGCAGTGGTTGTTGTGCAGTCGGGGGGGAAGGCGGTTGGTCAAACCTATTAAAAAACAGATTCAAATTGTTCGCCCACTCCCTGCCCCCCGTGGCCTGGGGGGAGGTATTCTGGAGCCCAGAGATGGTTTTGAGGTTTCTCCACACCCCACTGATGTCGCTCTGTTGCAGCTTGTCCTCCATCTTCTTCCTGAAGCTGTCCTTGCCTTCTCTGATCTTTCTCCTCAGCTCCCTCTGTACGGACTTCAGCATCTCCCTGTTCCCCCACCTGAAGATCCTCTTCTTCTCTCTCAGAAGTGTTTTTATCTCAGGGTTGATCCAGGGTTTGTTGTTTGAGCAACACCGTATGGTCTTGGTGGGAACGGTGTTGTCCACACTGAAGCTGATGTAGTCCGTGATAGTGTGAGTGAGGCCATTGATGTCCTCACCATGTGGCTCGCAGAGCTGCTCCCAGGCAGTGGTTTCAAAACAGCCCTTTAGAGTGTCCATTGCCTCCTCAGACCATAACTTCACTGTGCGCATGGCCGGAGGTTGTCTGTGTACTAGGGGTTTGTACACCGGCTGGAGATGAACCAAGTTGTGATCCGATCTCCCAAGTGGGGGGAGTTGTAATGAGGTGTACGCCTCCTTAGTGTTTGCGTAGAATAAGTCCAGTGTTTTATTGTCTCTAGTGTGGCATGTGACATACTGGGTAAACGTGGGTAGAATGGGAGACAGTGAAACATGGTTGAAATCGCCTGAGATAAGGAGAAGAGCATCTGGGTGTTCTGTCTGCAGCCTGCCAGTTACTGAGTGGATGACGTCATGCGCTGTCCCAGCGTTCGCCGTCGGATTTGCATAAAAAACAATGCAGATCACGTGTGAGTATTCCCTCGGGAGATATGTAGGCCGCATGCTAGCAGCTAGCAACTCGATGTCTTTGCTGCAGTGCTGGTGTTTAACAGTGATGTGTCCCGGTCTGCACCAGTTGTTATTAACATAGATCATCACTCCACCGCCCCTTGCTTTGCCACTGTCTGGTGTTCGGTCTGCCCGTATCGCGTGGAAACCCTCCAGCTCAATGTTAGCATCTGCTACTAGTTCATATAGCCATGACTCGGTAAACAAAAGGAGGGAGCATTCCCAGTATAAGCTGTCGTAGCGGGAGATAGCCGCTAGCTCATCTACCTTTCCCAATATAGAGCGTACATTCCCCATAATAACGGATGGGAGGGTGGGTCTGTACCTTATACTCCTTGTCCGCCGTCTAACACCAGCCCGACAACCACGTCATTTTCGCCTTATTTCTCCCGGTACGTCAAGTTTTTCCATTAGCACCGAGTGGCGATTAAGTGCAAGCAGCTGTTCCCTACTGTACCGTCTCCTGCTGTAAACAGTGGCTCCGTCCGCCGGCTCGGGAGACATTTGGGGCGATCTGTGTGTCCGTGATGTATAAAGTGTGCAAAGAAAGAAAGAAAAAACTCAGAATTGAGCCGCTGTTGCAAAAAGGCAGCCGACTCGTGTGGCGCCGGAAGTAGAACTATTAGAAATTATTATTAGAAAATTATTATTAGAAAGTGGAAGACATACAAGACCACTGATAATCTCCCTCCATCTGGTGCTCCACACAAGATCTCACCCCGTGGGGTCAAAATGATCACGAGAACGGTGAGCAAAAATCCCAGAACCACACGGGGGGACCTAGTGAATGACCTGCAGAAAGCTGGGACCAAAGTAACAAAGGCTACCATCAGTAACACACTACGCCGCCAGGGACTCAAATCCTGCAGTGTCAGACGTGTCCCCCTGCTTAAGCCAGTACATGTCCAGGCCCGTCTGAAGTTTGCTAGAGAGCATTTGGATGATCCAAAAGAGGATTGGGAGAATGTCATATGGTCAGATGAAACCAAAATAGAACTTTTTGGTACAAACTCAACTTGTCGTGTTTGGAGGAGAAAGAATGCTGAGTTGCATCCAAAGAACACGATACCTACTGTGAAGCATGGGGGTGCAAACATCATGCTTTGGGGCCGTTTCTTTGCAAAAGGGCCAGGACGACTGATCCGTGTAAAGGAAAGAATGAATGGGGCCATGTATCGTGAGATTTTGAGTGAAAACCTTCTTCCATCAGCAAGGGCATTGAAGGTGAAATGTGGCTGGGTCTTTCAGTATGACAATGATCCCAAACACACTGCCCGGGCAATGAAGGAGTGGCTTCGTAAGAAGCATTTCAAGGTCCTGGAGTGGCCTAGTCAGTCTCCAGATCTCAATCCCACAGAAAATCTTTGGAGGGAGTTTAAAGTCCGTGTTGCCCAGCGACAGCCCCAAAACATCACTGCTCTAGAGGAGATCTGCATGGAGGAATGGGCCAAAATACCAGCAACAGTGTGTGAAAACCTTGTGAACACTTACAGAAAACGTTTGACCTCTGTCATTGCCAACAAAGGGTATATAACAAAGTATTGAGATGAACTTTTGTTATTGACCAAATACTTATTTTCCACCATAATTTGCAAATAAATTCTTTAAACATCAGACAATGTGATTTTCTGGATTTTTTTTTTTTTTTCTCATTTTGTCTCTCATAGTTGAGGTATACCTATGATGAAAACTGGAGACCTCTCTCATCTTTTAAGTGGGAGAACTTGCACAATTGGTGGCTGACTAAATACTTTTTTGCCCCACTGTATATTCAGGAGAGTTGACGGAAATGAAAACATGGGAGGCATGGAGTTAGTCAGCAGAACTTTAACTGCCTTTCTGCAAAACAAAAGCAATTGGAGTGTAGTACTATTTCTTCTCCTTCCCCTCACAATAAAAACTCTAGACATGCGTTGCAGAACTGAACTTAAATTCATTGTGCATTCTATCAAGAAGCAATTCAGTAAAATGCCTTAGTTGTTTTGTTAAACATTGTAATTTGTAACTTATTTATGTCATCAGATCAGTGTTTCCTCTGGCTTAAAGACCTTGGTGCGGTGGCAACATATTTTAAACATACCAGAATATGTTAATTTTATACTATTTATTTCTTTTTAAAATTTTACACAGTAACGTTGCATATGGAACTTACCATTTGAAGTATTGTACAACCGAGGCTTGAATATTGGGCCAGTTGGGGTCCCACCCAGACACCCTGTGTTTAGACTTTTTTGTGGTATTATCCTTCTCTCCTTCCTCTGCCTGAACACTTTCCTCTCCTTGGCTCCTCTCTTCTGTCTCATCTTGCCCTCTCTGAGCCCTGTCTAATTCAGGTTCTCTTTCGGTCTATGGTGGTATACAAACAGGTTAGAAAATATAGTGTCATGTTTTGTCCTGCAGGATTTTTTGTCATGGTTTACATAAATGACAAAAATATGTGTATTTTTTGTATTTTTATTCTAGTGTTTCTTTTTTTTCCATTGAGAGAGTAGGGAAGGGAAAGAAACATTCATAATAGTAATATACTATGCATACTTAAAGTAGAACTGAACTCACCTTTTTGCCAAAAAAGTAGAATAGCAGATTAATTCCTTATTACCTATTGTATTTTTCAACACATAAAAGAAATTTTTAGGCCGTGCGATGGCCAAGCTATAAGCCGATAAACTTTTGCCTCTGGCTGGCAGTGCCAAACAAACCGGAAGTAGTGCAGACGACGCTGCGTGACGTCACGAGTGTGACCCTTATCAAAACAACAATGGCAGATGATAGCAGTTCCAGCAGTCAAGAACACCAGAGTTTTCAGAGTGAAGAGGCATTCAGGATCGGTGACAAGACAGAGGAGGATGCAGGAGTGTCAAGTGAACAGGAAGAGAGCGAGGGAGGCATCGAACCGTACAGATTAGAGCCAGAATTTTCGGGGGATTCCGGCACCGACTCAGACCGCGGCAGTGATGGGGAGGAGAGTCGCTTATTGAATACAGAATGGCGAGTCTTTACTTTGGCATGTTTGGGGTGTCAGGATAAGGAAAATTAACAATAAAAAAGAAAGGGGGGAAAAAAAACCATCAGCATTTTTCCATCTTATTACAGTGATCCCTCACTTATCGCGTTTAATGGGGACCAGAACCGACCGCGAAAAGTGAAAAACTGCGAAGTAGCGTCACCCCCCCCCCCCCCCAAGGGCGTCACAAGCACTATTTTGCACAAAAAGGCACAAGAGAACAGCGAAAAGTGCCACTAAGCAACACGAGCGATAAAGAACAATGAATGCGGTCTTCCTTCGCTGGGTATAGGCGCTCGGCAGGGAGCGAAGCTGGGTAAAACGTCTCGGCCAATCAGCTTGCGAGGTAAAACGTCTCGGCCAATCAGCTTGCGAGGTAAAACGTCTCGGCCAATCAGCTTGCGAGCTTCCCGAGCAGTGAAGAGGTGGTCGGAGAGGAGTGGAGCGGTGGTCAGAGAGGTGTATTTTGAGTTGTGCGGGCTCTCCGTGTTGGTACCTGATGTTCTAATGTAGAAGGCAGGGAGAAGGCAGGGAGACTACATTAGAACATCAGGTATCAACACGGAGAGCCCGCACAACTCAAAATACACCTCTCTGACCACCGCTCCACTCCTCTCCGCCCACCTCTTCACCGCTCGGGAATCTCGCAAGCTGATTGGCCGAGACGTTTTACCTCGCAAGCTGATTGGCCGAGACGATTTACCCAACGAAGGAAGACCGCATTCATTGTTCTTTATCGCTCGTGTTGCTTAGTGGCACTTTTTGCTGTTCTCTTGTGCTTTTTTGTGCAAAATAGTGCTTGTGACGCCCTTGGGGGGGGGGGGGTGACGCTACTTCGCGGTTTTTCACTTTTCGCGGTCGGTTCTGGTCCCCATTAAACGTGATAAGTGAGGGATCACTGTATATCTAGAAACGCATCGCTTCCCGGTCGCTTTTCCTCCCCCTTTCTTTTCTTTCGTCGCCATGACAGCTTTCCTTGGCCACTGAACAGATCTTCCCAGGTGTTGGAAGTGTTTTGTAGTCGACTATCACGACAAAATGCACCAAAAACAACCAGTGTCGACGTGCTCGCAATGGTAAACATGGAGGACTGTGTCACACTCGTGACGTCACGTGGAACTCCGGCTGCACTTCGGCGGATTTGTCTGATTTTTCAGGGCGGGAAATTCAAAATCGCGATTTTCTCTAAGATTCCGGGATTTGTGGAGGGGGTGCCAATAATAAATTATCTTTATAATTGTATGTACTATCACCCAGTGCTGTTCAATGCCGTTCAGTTCAGTTCTACTTTAAATTATATGATCAGGTGGGTATAGTAACCAGAAATTCTACTCATGTAAAAGCAGTGCTTTGAAATTAATAATTAAAAGTAGACAACCAAAAGTTTCTAGTTGAGTTAACCACTTGCGCTCCGTTGTTCCGCGGGCGGGCAAGTCTCTGCGTCCTATGACGCACGAGGGTGGTGATGGTGATGTAGTAGCGTCCAAGCGCCACTCAAAAAAAAACTGCAGAGACAGCCGCGAACAGATTAGTTCATCTGATTGACCTCTCATTCGACTAATAAGAGCCTTGAATTGGGTTTCTGAAACCTTGAAGAACCAATGAATGAAAATCTAGGAAGGAGGACCCGCCTACTGTGAACGCAGGAGCCAATTGAAGCACAGAAATTCTGGCTGGGTTAAGAGAGATTTACTGTTGCAACAGATGAAAACAAAGGACGCTGTACGAATCTACTACAGACCCAGGCTCACCCAGCAGCATGGAGAACACCCACAAGTGGGACCTGCACTCATTCCAGCAGAATAGACGGAGGCCGACGACAAAAGTCGTAAATCATTCGCCAAAACGGCAATAATGGAATTATGTTGATCGGGATCCACGAGCAGAGTAGCGTCGCGTTCGTCTGACAATGAGGGAAGAGATGTTCGCCGCAACTCTGCTGCTTTGAAGAGGTAAGGTGTTATAAGCTAAATTATTATTTATCCCTGAAAACTGTAATCCAAAAATGACTTTTGACCGATCGGTAAATTACAACTGTACTGCGCACGAAGTACGTGCGCCGCGATAAACGGTTCATTTGCCGTGTTCGGACCGTCAACCCCCCCGCTGCAGAAGAGGAGCGGGGGGGGCACGGTCCGAACGCCCCCCGGTCCGCGGGAGGAAGCATATCAGTCTATTCCATCATGTAGCGATGGCCCTCTTCTGTAGCGAGGGGGTGGTGGTGTTCACGGTCCGTTCACGGTTCCCCCCACACACACACACACAATAGCGAGTGGGGGGGGGGCCACTGTGAAAGCATGCAAGGAGTGTAATCCGTCATGTAGAGGGCCGAATTTGGTCCTTGGTAGCGGGGGGGGGAACGACCCCCCGCCCACACACACACACACACACACAGCCCTGAGTGTGACCTTTCATTAGAGCCTAAAATGAAGATTCTACATTGAATTATTCAAAAGTTACAGACGTTTTTCCAAACTGTGCCATTTGGCACAATTTGGCACAGTTCCAAAACGCCTGGGAACAGCCTAAGAACAAAGCTGTGTAAAATATTCATTTTTTGTGGTATTGTTACCAAATTTGGATCTCAGCTGGATAACACTTGGTTCTACATTTCTGTTGCATTTTCCAGCCGGATCGGACAGCTGTGTGTTATTTACAAGCATTTGTATCCAAAAAAACACTGTGTCCAATTTTTTTTTCTTCAAGTTCAGTATGTTTAGATGACTGTAACTCAGTGGCCGGAGCACGTAGAGAGATTATGTTTTTTTTGCCAAAAAATTCAAAGTGTTTTCTTTTAAATGAGACCAACCCCATGAAGATGCTGCAAAGGGTTGAATAACAGCTTTCGATTTACTTTGGGCACGTTATTTTTGGGCATTTTTAGGAAAATTGCCCGGAGTGCAAGTGGTTAAGGGTACAAAGAGCACCCACTTAAAAACCTGACTAATGACTTCAGTCTTGAAGGTTTGAGGTTTTTCTCAAAAATTTATAACAATTTTCTTAATAGTTTTCTACTTTTCTCTGTAAATCTAAAGTTGAAACCATGTTCCTCAAATTTGTAATTTCCTCTTGTAAAATTGACTTTTCTTGTACATTTGAAACTTTATTATAAATTTGTGGATTATTTTATGACTAATTTTTGTCTGTTTTTTAAAATAAAATTACTGGGGGTTTTTTTTTTAGATAAATTTGAAACAGACTGGTAATATTTTTTTTCCTTATAACAATTTACATTTTTGACCATAATTTTGCAGTCAGAACAATAATTTAACTCTGACTACAAAGAAAAAATATTAATAAAATTGTATTTAATGAAATAAATGAACTTAAATGACCAAGGATGCTGTTATTTCTGTTATAATATTTATTTATATTTATAGTTTGTTTTTTTTGTTTTTTTTAGAAATCTCACCACCCAGACAGCAGGAAAAACCTCCCTTATTTTGAAATCAAATGTTGGCATGTTTAGTTTGTCTGAAGGCTGCTGACGGATTAAAGTCACTGACTTTGTGAATTTTGGTCATCTTAACCTGCCAGGTACATAATAGGGAACTGTAGCAGACTCTAAAGACATAATTCACCACAATATGTGTTCATGCACAAAATGATCTGCTTAGGCAGTTATAGTTGTGCTCTCAGGCTTTCTCATCAGGCACCTCTCTAGGCAGCCGCTGAAGGACTTCAGTTTAAAGTGAAGAGAGCTAGCGTTTTCAGCTGTTGCTTTTTGTCACTGCCGCTGGAGAATAAAAACGGCACGCCTGCTCATGTGAGAAAAGAGAGAAATTGCCAGTCTCTTCATTCCTGCAATTCCTACAGAACATAACTTAATATTGTAGTGGCTGGTGAAATATATCCTAAGCAATTCCATCAGTCTCCCTTGCCTTTCCCTTCATATGAAGCCAGCTGCATATGAATTCTAACCACAACTCTTAGCTAAGCGACTCTTCCATTATTGCCCCCGTTTCCAGCGGGTAAAAACCATGATAAACGCCAGTGCTTACATACCTCTTATGATTTTTTTTCCGCATTTTAAGTACTTTAATAAACTCATGTTTCTGTCGGACAGTCACGCTTAGCGAGACACTGCTGACTGACTGGAAAACTTGTGTGAGCGGGGCGCTTCTAAACTCCGCGTGGATGACGGCCACTCGCGTTGTTTGTTTGCACGCTTGCGGAAAGTCATTGGCTTTATATATTTTCCTTAATAAATTCATATCACCTTGGGGTCGCGGTAAAATTTCTGGCGCAGCGGGCCACCACCGAAAAATGTTACCAGAGGAAACCCTGATCACATTTTATAATGTACAATTAGCAGATCATAAAACATGCAAACTTTCAATTGAAATTAAATTCAAGCTTATGCTATTGTGTTCATATTTTGTAAATCTGACTTTGAAAGAGTCAGTCCCTCACCATCCACAAACCTCACCGCACGTCACTGTTGGATAGTAAACTGAAAAAAAAAACATGAATGTACACCTCTGGAAAAAAATTAAGAGCCCAAAGAGGCCACTGCAAAATTATCACTTTATCTGGTTTTATTATTTATACATACAGCCGTGGACAAAATTGTTGGTACCCCTCTGTTAATGAAAGAAAAACCCACAATGGTCACAGAAATAACTCGAATCTGACAAAAGTGGTAATAAATAAAAATTCTATGAAAATTAACCAATGAAAATCAGACAATGCTTTTGAATTGTGGTTCAACAGAATTACTTTAAAAAACAAACTCATGAAACAGGCCTGGACAAAAATGATGGTACCCCTAGAAAAGATTGAAAATAATGTGACCATAGGGACATGTTCAACCAAGATGTGTCCTCTAATTAACATCCCAGGTGTCTACAAACTTGTAATCAGTCAGTCGGCCTATTTAAAGGGTGACAAGTAGTCACTGTGCTGTTTGGTGACATGGTGTGTACCACACTAAACACGGACCAAAGGAAGCAAAGGAGAGAGTTGTCTCAGGAGATTAGAAAGAAAATTATAGACAAGCATGTTAAAGGTAAAGGCTGTAAGACCATCGCCAAGCAGCTTGATGTTCCTGTGACTACAGTTGCACATATTATTCAGAAATTTAAGATCCACGGGACTGTAGCCAACCTCTCTGGATGTGGCTGCAGGAGGAGACGGATAATATGAATGGTAAGAAAAGAGCCCAGAACAACCTCTAAACACATTCATGGTGAACTCCAAGGTCAAGGTTCATCAGTGTCAGATCGCACCATCCGTCGTTGTTTGAGCCAAAGTGGACTTCATGGGAGACGACCAAGGAGGACACCACTGTCGAAAACAAATCATAAAAAAGCCGCACTGGAATTTGCCAAACTGCATGTTGACAAGCCACAAAGCTTCTGGGACAATGTCCTATGGACAGACGAGACAAAACTAACTTTTTGGCAAGGCACATCAGCTCTATGTTCACAGACGCAAAAATGAAGCATACCAAGAAAAGAACACTGTCCCTACTGTGAAACATGGAGGAGGTTCTGTTATGTTCTGGGGTTGCTTTGCTGCATCTGGCACAGGGTGTCTTGAATCTGTGCAGGGTACAATGAAATCTCAAGACTCTCAAGGTATTCTAGAGAGAAATGTGCTGCCCAGTATCAGACAGCTTGGTCTCAGTCGCAGGTCATGGGTCTTGCAACAGGATAATAACCTAAAACACACAGCTAAAAACACCCAAGAATGACTAAGAGCGAAACATTGGACTATTCTACAGTGGCCTTTTATAAGCCCTGATCTAAATCCTATTGAACATCTGTGGAAGGAGCTGAAACATGCTGCATACCTGCCAACTTTTAAAACCTGAAAAGCCTAGTAGTTAGCCGGGGTCCAGGGCAAAGCTCTGGTGGGGGGGTTCAGGGGGGCGAAGCCCCCTGACGCCAAACAAATATTAGCATTAAATCAAGTTAAAATGCGGCTAACAACCTCATATTTCTTCAACAATCATGTTTCTGTTTTCCTTAAATTGTCAATGCAGATATGCTGATGGAAAAGATCAAGGACAAACTCTATGGTAACTCTCAAGCTTTGTTGTTTTCCATGGTGCACCTCTTAGCTTTCTTCAGTTGGTCTTTTGAATGGGACACACTGTGGCACTTGTTACCTGAAGCTGTCATCATTTTCCGAGGGATGAGAATGGGGTTTGGGAAAAAAAGAGTAAACTAAGCCGGGGGTCTAGGGGGGCAATGCCCCCCAGAAGCTAACGAAATCTGGTGTTTTAGAATGCTCAAATGTGGTCTTATATTTAAAGTTAGAAGTACAAATGCATTTATAGTTTACCTTTTTAATCTGCTGCTGCATCACATGTGTAATCATGTTCAATACTCTTGATTCAGTGTCACACTTGATTGAGAAATAGAAAATGTCACTTCCATATTTACATGCCTGTGCTACTACTCTGTGAACTTATGTACAAGTCAATGTATTCTTCACATCTAATTGTGCAATTTCTTCTTCTTGGCTACCAAAGCCTGGAGCCGTTCTGTAGCCTTCCTCTTCTCTGATTTTCTGTGGGCAAGCAGTGCCTGCTTAGCTGCAGCTTCTCTGTTCTTTTTCATGGCTGCCTTGCTTGCCACAGAATCATGTTGAAGATTGAGTTCTTTCTGTTTCATTTCCTTCTCTTTCCTTTTTTCTTCCTTTTCATGCCTGTAGGCACTTGCTGGATATGACAAAGGAAATCTAACAAAATCGTCGATTGGTTGCTTCAATAAGTATCAGCCAATCAGTGGTCTTGTTACATTACATTACTGATCTCGCTGAGTAGCGCGTTCTGCGCGGTGGATTTTAGCAGCCGATCGAAAATACGACTCGCCGGTCATAACATACCTCACCCCCCCCTCAAAAAAATTTTTCTCCTCGAATTTAGACGATTCACGAGAATGACCCTAGACATGATCAAATCCGCAGAAGTCCACGGATCCGCGGAAAATTGGGCTGCATGGTGGCGCAGTGGTTAGCACTGCGGCAGCACAGTTTACCCTTGGCCGGGGGATATTGGGGATCGTGGGTTCGATCCCAGCCCCCGACCAACAGTGATCTGTGTGGAGTTTGCATGTTCTCCCCGTGTATACGTGGGTTTACTCTGGGATTTCTCCGGTTTCCTCCCACATGCCAAAAACATGCAGGTTAGGTTAACTGGAGACTCTAAAGTGGCCCTAGGTGTGAATGTGTGTGTGAATGGTTAAGGAATAGCGCCGTATCGTGGCTGCTTCATCCATCCAGGTGGTGGATGACCCTCAATTTCCCCTCTGGGGATCAATAAAGTATACTAAATCTAAAAATCTAAAAAATTCTCATCCCTGTTTTCCTGGTCATGAGGTTGCCCAGAACTTTGACAGACTGGACCTGAACTCAGTTTTGTTCTTGTTCACATGGCTGAATATGCGCTCACAGTCCGCAATAATAATTCCTGGAAATGCTTTGGAGTATTCCTCACGAAAAGACTGTAATTTTTGTTTGGGTTTCACGCTCATTTGTGATTTTTCTCCGGAAGATTCCATGATGAAAACATATACAATGCTGACCTAATTCCTTCGCGATTCCAAATGGAAACAATGACTCAGACCTCTCGCACATGCGCAATACACCTACAGGAAGCAGTGCCGATTGCCTTTGTTCTAAATTTAGATACGATTCCTAGCGATCTCGTGTTTAGAATTGCTTTTGTGTGTTTTTTACGATTTAAAATTTTTGACTGAATTTTTAGTGAAAATCCGTAATTTTGATTAATAAAGCCGTAACCCGGAATGGGGTCTTGAAAACCGTAACCATTACGGCAAAACCGGAGTAGTTGGCAGGTATGCATGCTGTCTGGAGAAGGCACCCTTCAAACCTGAGACAACTGGAGCAGTTTGCTCATGAGGAGTGGGCCAAAATACCTGCTGAGAGGTGCAGAAGTCTCATTGACAGTTACAGAAATCGTTTGATTGCAGTGATTGCCTCAAAAGGTTGTGCAACAAAATATTAGGTTAAGGGTACCATCATTTTTGTCCAGGCCTGCTTCATGAGTTTGTTTTTTAAAATAATTCTGTTGATCCACAACTCAAAAGCATTGTCTGATTTTCACTGGTTAATTTTCATAGAATTTTTATTTATTACCACTTTTGTCAGATTCAAGTTATTTCTGTGACCATTGTGAGTTTTTCTTTCATTAACAGAGGGGTACCAACAATTTTGTCCACGTGCGTTTGAGTAAAATGAATAATTTTGTATTATTCACCAACCTACTGAAAGCAACTCACCCAAATTCCAAGTCAAAATATCGTAATTTAGAGCATTTACTTACAGAAAATGACAACTTGCCAAAACAATAAAAAAGATGTTGCTTTTAGATCAAATAATGTAAAGAAAACAAGTTCATGTTCATTCTTAAACACTATAATACTTTTTAGTATTATAGTTTTAACTAGTTTTAACTTAGGAAGAACTCCGAAATCTTTATTTGGGCAATAACTATTTTTCTTTATTCACACCTTTCATGTGTTGCAGTACTCTCATTTTTCTCCAGAGCTGTATGTACCTGCCAATGTTCTTCATCCTCATCTTTGCCTCTGGTGGCATCTCTTCGGGCTCGCTCTAAATAAAAGAAAATTAAGTCAGCCTCTGTGTGCATCTGTACATCTATAAAACTGCTGTGTACTCACATCATCGTCTTCATTAAACACAGAAGCCAGTGTTGTTTTTTTGGGAGGAGCTGATGGCACAGTCTCTTTAGGTTTCTAGAACAAGACGGGAACACAGCATTTAGGAAAGCAAAACAGCCTAGCAACAAAATTTTAAACCTCTAATATTAAAACAATTACTGCACAGATTTTGCATCTTTGTACATCTTGGGAAGCCCCAAATCTCACCATTATGGCTAATTGAAACCATTAAAAAGAACAATCACTATCTTTAAACATTTTTACCACAACTACCAATGAAGGAGACCTCTAAACAGCATATGATCAATGTTTTGTACATTTCGAGAGATTCATGTGCTTCCTTTGGGTCATTTTATTAAGCCTGATATGTACACTGCCATAGAGAGGTCACACACACACTGATTCAGATACACAAAGCATGCAGTTTTATCTCCTCGTGCTTAGGGTTCATCACATTTAAGTTTTAAAATTTCTTTTTACAAGGCAACAATGAAATAAAACTAATTCCGGCTTGCATGTGTTTTTTTATGGGGTTCCTAAGAGCATAATCTTTTCACCAAATTAAATTCCAAACGCAGAAGGTAAATGTTTTCAAGCCAGACAATCAAAGGCTGTTTACATGCACACGAATAAATCGATTATAATCGGCTTTCTGGAGTCATCTGATTATTCAAGTAGTCATCTAATGAGAAAAATAAGATAAAAGCTATTATCAAGCTATGAGAAATCGCATTAACTCAAGTGGTTCACTGCTCAATGACTGTTTATTTAGTGCATGGAAATGTCAAACTGGGTTATCATCATCTGTTTATTCCCAGTTATTGGATTATTGTGGCCATGTAACCAGGGTCAGTGAGTGAGTAGCTCTATCCAGCCCGGTGAACTCACTCCAACAGTGCCCAGACCTTCTGACTTTTGACCCTGACCTCACGTACAACCAGGATGCAGACCCAGCTAGGTGTCACTGTGCGAGTTGGTGAGCATCAGGCCAAGTAGTGATAATCATTGAAAGTGGATGGGGGGACAAACGAGGCAGCAGGTTCATCGATGTATAGTGGTATGAAAAAGTATTTGCCCCTTCCTGATTTCTCCTTTTTTTCCATGTCTGTCATACTTAAATGTTTCGGATCATCAAACAAATTTAAATATTAGACAAAAATAACACAAGTAAACGCAATATGCAGTTTTTAAATGAAGGTGTTTATTATTAAGGGGAAAAAAAAGTCCAAACCTGCATGGCCTGTGTGGAAAAAGTGATTGCCCCCTAAATCTAATAACTGGTTGGGCCACTCTAGCAGCAACAACTGCAATCAAGCATTTGCGATAACTGACAATGAGTCTTTTATAGCGCTGTGGAGGAATTTTGGCCCACTCATCTTTGCAGAATTGTTGTAATTCAGCTACATTGGAGGGTTTTTGAGCATGAACCGCCTATTTAAGGTCATGCCAAAGCATCTCAATCGGATTCCAGTCAGGACTTTGACTAGACCACTCTAAAGTCTTCATTTTGTTTTTCTTAAGCCATTCAGAGGTGGACTTGCTGCTGTGTTTTGGATCATTTTCTTCAGCTCGAGGTCACGAACAGATGGCCGGACATTCTCCTCCAGGATTTTTTGTTAGACAGCACAATTCATGGTTCCATTTACCACAGCAAGTCTTCCAGGTCCTGAAGCAGCAAAACAGCCCCAGACCATCACACTACCACCACCATATTTTACTGCTGGTATAATGTTCCTTTTCTGAAATGCTGTGTTACCTTTACAGTGAATGTAATGGGACACACACCTTCCAAAAAGTTCCAACTTTTGCCTCGTCAGTCCACAGAGTATTCTCCCCAAAAGTCTTGGGGATCATCAAGACGTTTTCTAGCAAAACTGAGATGAGCCTTTATGTTCTTTTTGCTCAGCAGTGGTTTTTGTCTTGGAACTTTGCCATGTAGGCCATTTTTACTCAGTCTCCTTCTTATGATGTAGTCATGAACACTGACCTTAATTGAGGCAAGTGAGGCCTGCAGTTCTTTGGATGTTATTGTGAGGTCTTTTGTGACCTCTTGGATGTGTTGTCGCCGTGCTCTTGGGGTAATTTTGGTCGGCCGGCCACTCCTAGGAAGGTTCACCACTGTTCCATGTTTTTGCCATTTGTGGATAATGGCTCTCACTGTGGTTCATTGGAGTCCCAAAGCTTTAGAAATGGCTTTATAACCTTTTCCAGGCTGATAGATCTCAATTACTTTGTTTCCTATTTGTTCTGGAATTTCTTTGGGTAGTAGCATGATGTCTAGCATTTGAGGATCTTTAGGTCTACTTCACTTTGTCAGACAGGTCCTATTTAAGTGATTTCTTGATTGAGAACAGGTGTAGCAGTAATCAGGCCTGGGTGTGGCTAGAAATTGAACTCTGCTTTCCAAAGATGTGATAAACCACAGTTAACTTATGTTTTAACGGGGGGGAAATCACTTTTTCACACAGGGCCATGAAGGTTTGCATTTTTTTTTACCCTTAATAATAAACACCTTCATTTAAAAACTGCATTTTGTGTTTACATGTGTTATCTTTGTCTAATATTTAAATTTGTTTGATGATCTGAAACATTTAAAGTGTGACAAACATACAAAAAATGAAAAATCAGGAGGAAGCAAACACTTTTTCACACCACTGTATATTGTATATATGTGTACTGTCCCTAAAACAAACCATAAATAAACTTTTACGTAGCACAACTACAATCCATCCAAACCAAAATTTAAGATAATGTCGTATTTTAAGGCCTTTTATTTTTATGAAGTCAGATGCACTTTACACCAACACCTTCAAACCTTTTCATACAAACTGTGAAAAATGTCCATGTGCCCTGGTTCACACTTACTGTTGCTCCCAGCTTGATGGATATGGGGTTTGATTTCTTTGCCATTTGACTGCTCATGCTAAAGCCCATTTTGGAGACTTTTGGGGGCCCTGGTGGGTGTGTTGAGGACTCCTCTTCATCTTCATGGGTGAGATGCTGGGATTTGCGCTTGAATGCAGCCCCTTCTCCCCCCACAGTGCTACAAGAGACAGGCTTAGTTTTCACTCTGTCTCCATCCTCCTGCGGCCCTGCTTGAGGCAAGACAACTCACCAGGATGAACAACTGTATTCTGAGAACTGCAAATAATAAAAGCTAACTTATTTACCTGTGTGGCTAGTCATCAAAAACCAATAGAACATGGGTCTTAACCTACCATAACAACCTGTGTGGACTGTGTGATCAAAAATATTACCAACAACGTATGTAGACCAAACATGAACAGTAACAAGTTACATTCACTGAAGTAACATTTTCACAGAATAGGGCTGTCTACGCTTATGGCACCGATCTCATGAATGCGCAGAACGACGTGTTGAGGTATCAAAAATGACGATTTCAATGCATTTTTATGGCAATGCTCGCTAAATTTAAGCAAAAAAAATGTTGAAATGGTGTGGAACTGGCTCATGTGGCTACCACCATCTTATGAAAGATGGTGATAGCAATCAGAATACAGGTACATCTCAAAAAATTAGAATATGATAAAGTTCAATATTTTTTGTCACTCATTTCAGAAAGTGAAACTCAGAGATTCATTACACAGAGAGTGATATATTTCAAGTGTTTATTTATTTTAATTTCGATGATTATGGTAAATGGTATTTGCTTATATAGCGCTTTTATTCTCATCTCTTGATGACCAAAGCGCTTTACAGATCCTGCAATCCACCCATTCACACACACATTCACACACTGATGGCGGCATGCTACCTAACATGGCGCTTCCAGACCCACCAGGAGCAAATGGGGTGAAGTGTCTTGCCCAGGGACACAACAGCAGGATACCCAGGGAGAGCGGGATTTGAACCGCCAACCATGTGGTTATTGGACGACCTGCTCTACCTCCTGAGCCACTGCCGCCCCCAGTGTGGAGAGTGTGAATAATGAGGCAGGTTTATGAACAGACGACTTTTATTACACTCTGTCATCAGTCATACACAAAAAAAGCATAGCTTACAGCCCATGAAAACCCCAAATTCAGTTTCTCAAAAAATTTGAATATTACATAAAATTAGTTTAAAAAAAAAAAAGTTTTTTAATAGAAATGTTGGCCGACTGAAAATTATGTCCATGTACACACTCAATACTTGGTCGGGGCTCCTTTTGGATTAATTACTGTATCAATGTGGTGTGGCATGGAGGTGATCAGCCTGTGGCACTGCTGAGGTGTTATGAAGGTCCAGGTTGCTTTGATAGTGACCTTCAGCTCGTCTGCATTGTTGGGTCTGGTGTCTCTCATCTTCCTCTTGACAATACTCCATAGATTCTCTATGGGGTTTAGGTCAGGAGAGTTTGCTGGCCAATCAAACACAGTGATGCCATGGTCATTAAACCAGGTTTTGATACTTTTGGCAGTGTGTGTGGGGGGTGCCAAGTCCTACTGGAAAATAAAATCAGCTTCTCCATAAAGCTTGTCAGCAGAGGGAAGCATGAAGTGCTCTAAAATTTCCTGGTAGACGACTGCGGTGACTTTGGTCTTGATAAAACACAGTGGACAAACACCGGCAGATGACTTCTGTTCAGATAAAAGTAAATTTTGCATTTCATTTGGAAATCAAAGTCCCAGAGTCTGGAGAAAGAGTGGAGAGGCACAGAATCTAAGTTGCTTGAGGTTTAGTGTGAAGTTTCCACAGTCGGTAATGATTTGAGGAACCATGTCATCTGCTGGTGTTGGTCCACTGTGTTTTATCAAGACCAAAGTCACCGCAGTCGTTTACCAGGAAATTTTAGAGCACTTCATGCTTCCGTCTTTTGACAAAGACGAGCTGAAGGTCACTATCAAAGCAACCTGGACCTTCATAACACCTCAGCAGTGCCACAGGCTGATCACCTCCATGCCACGCCACATTGATACAGTAATTAATCCAAAAGGAGCTCCGACCAAGTATTGAGTGTGTACATGGACATGCTTTTCAGTTGGCCAACATTTCTATTAAAAAAACTATTTATTAAAATTAATTTTATGTAATATTCTATTTTTTTGAGAAACTGAATTTGGGGTTTTCATGGGCTGTAAGCCATAATCATCGAAATTAAAATAAATAAACACTTGAAATATATCACTGTCTGTGCAATGAATCTATATAATATATGGGTTTCACTTTCTGAAATGAGTGACAAAAAATATTGAAGTTTTTCATGATATTCTAATTTTTTGAGATGTACCTGTACAAGGTTTTAGATTCATATCGACCAGCAGAGATTAGCGAAGGAGGATTTTGTGGGCTGCCTTTTCATATGAGTTGACTGAGGGATGATATGACCCACATCTGGCCACAAATGGAGATTGCTCCTGCTGCAGGTATGTCTGTTTGCCAAACTATGACTCTTATTTAACATTAAAAGTAACTTGCATACACTCAAAGTTTATGCAAACATGCTAAAGAGACCCAAATTTGCATCAGAGGGAGTTAATGGCTAAAATACCATTAGCACAGAAACGTGTCGGCTTGGGAAAAATATTAATTCCAATTTGAGCTGTTTATCAGCCTCAGAGTAAACATATTAACACTGCAATTAAACTAGTTTAAAAATAAGACTGACACTCACCTGCTGACAAATGGACCCAAGCTCTGTAGAGCTGAAACAAAGTGTTGGGATTAACAGGGCAAACGAGTGTAATTTTTTTTTTCTTAGAAGTGTAAATAAACAGCGTTTCTCGTATGGGAGACGGGAGGCTGTTTTTCCTGTGAGCTCCGGTGGATAAAGTTTGCAAACCTAAACATAATGGCTTTTTTGGGAATTTCCACAGCAGGTACAATTTATTTTCTATTACTGGAGCGTTCCGCCAATGTACAGCCAAGCTGGCGCATTTATTCATCGTTACAAATATCAATAACTATTGTTTCTGGACACACTGTTGAATCATTCTTCAACAAACTGGCTGGTACACAGTAGGGACACTTTTTGAGATCACAAATTTAAAAGTTTTTGATCATATCTGAGCTGATCTTGAGGTGAAAGCTCATCATAATATTGATATGCTGTATTATTTCAATTTGCATTCGCTAAATAATAAATTATTTCAATGGTAAACTGCCGGATTTTGTTACCTCCGTGCTCTGCACGTTCACGTGAAGTACCCGGATGTGTAGACAGCCCTATTGTACTTTACCGAGTAGCTTTATTATCGTAGGATCTTTTACTCCTATGCATGTACATATGAAAAAAAATCACTTAAGTACCTTTCTTAGTACTCTTTTGAATTAGTTTTGATTTCACCGATTTAAAAATTGGTTAGAAATGTACTTGTTTATGCTATAATATATGGCTGCACAATTAATCGAATTTTGATCGTGATCACGATTTTGGCTGCCACGATTAAATTAACGTGATCATCGGCGATATTAACATTTAAAATGTGGGCTCTGCTGCATATCAAATCAAGCATTTTCTCAACCAACAGCCAGCCGACCACCAAGGGGTGAACGCATGTTAGGGCAACATTAAGCTGCAGAACTGACAAGCGAATACATCCTGTAGCGGCAGCCTTAAGTTTTCAATAGCGGACCGGTGTGATGGTGAAACACAAACCAGATGTCGGGAGTAGAAGGTGACAGTACGGCAACACGTGGAAGCCAGGAGCTAGTGGCTCGAAAGCATCATCATCGTTGTCTGGACGTTCTGAATTCAGGACAAATGATGCTGACTGTGGGTAACCCCCACAACATACTGGGACAAGCAGAGCGCTCAGCTGGAGCAATTAGCAGAACAATGAGATGTGTGTATTGAGATCAATAGGCAGCCTCTCTTTGTCTAGCTCCTTCCTGCCAGTATCCTGCTGCTGATACGTATGACTCAAAGGCAAATGTTCCTTCCTGCTCTGTACTGTGATGCAAATGTCCCATTGCCTTCCTGCCGTTTACTGTGATGTTAATGTGCCATTCATGCATTGTCTGTAGTGGGGTATTTAAACTGCATATCGCTCTGTAACTCTCTCTCTGACTACTGCTTCTGACTACATGCATTCCCTGTCTCCTGACGAGAGCCTCCGGGCTCGCTCCGGCGCTGGAGTGAGTTCTTGTGATGGCAATGAAATAAAACCCACTTTTAAACCTCAGTTTGCTGCTTATTATTTCATGCCGCCACACTGGTGACCCCAAGAAAAGAACACGCTGGCAGCCCCCGGCGGTGACTCTCCGACGACAAGTGAACGCAGCAGCCTGACGCAAATGGACTGCCCTCCCTTCGGCTACAGGGAGACCTCGACGCAGAACCAACACCAGGCAAACTCTCCGGAGATCACCCATGACCGGGAAAGCCGCAGAAAGCTTCATGGTGTGACCCTCGCCTGAGATAGGGACATCCACGCTGGACCGGCCGAGGGACACAGAACGTCTTCTCCCTCTCACCGCTCCTCCTCCCTCTCACCGCTCCTCCACATCAACACGAGCCCAAGGGACAAAGACCGTCTACTCCCTCTCACCGCTCCTCTGCATCGACAAGAGCGCGCACGACGGAGAACGCAGCGCTTGGACCAGAACGCACCATGACCCGGCACCAGCGAACTACAGCAACAGCCAAGACAGGGAGGACCATTGGCGCCGACGACGCTGATCTCCATCAAGCTCCCTGACCCTGACTCGCCTCTCAACAGCGGGACACCCACGCACCGAACCCCCGCGCGCACACCGGGGGGTTACGAGGACAGCGCACCACGCACGGGACAATAACGGCTCCACAGACCGCCATCGTCCTCCGCCGCTGCACATCGGAACCTTCAGGGCTGCTCACACACCTGAAGCACACACGCAGCTCGCTCACAGGATTTTGTATGGGTCTCAGCCACGGCGCACAATGGGAATTCAGCCATCAGCTGTTCCCGAGGGCTTTAGGGCTGCGCGCGCACCTAAAGTCAACACGCCAAGTCCCACACTGCTGCAGCTCCTTTTTTTCTTCATAGCCGTGAGAGGAGTCAGAGACAAATTTTTCTTCTCACAGCCGCTGTGGACCACCGCACGTTCAACGGGGCAGCTCCTCAACACCGTGGATCCACATGCAATTTTTGCGCGGCCCAGACAACTTCGCCGTCCCGGGCCGGCACTTGCTACCCCCACCCTCCTCCCTCCCCCTCCTCCGGCACGGAACTTTCACCGCAGCTCGCTCCCAAAGCCGGACGATCGACACCTCAGCCCCCAGCTGAGCCCTCTGGGGGGGGGGGAGTAGTGTGGGTAACCCCCACAACATACTGGGACAAGCAGAGCGCTCAGCTGGAGCAATTAGCAGAACAATGAGATGTGTGTATTGAGATCAATAGGCAGCCTCTCTTTGTCTAGCTCCTTCCTGCCAGTATCCTGCTGCTGATATGTATGACTCAAAGGCAAATGTTCCTTCCTGCTCTGTACTGTTATGCAAATGTCCCATTGCCTTCCTGCCGTTTACTGTGATGTTAATGTGCCATTCATGCATTGTCTATAGTGGGGTATTTAAACTGCATATCGCTCTGTAACTCTCTCTCTCTCTCTCTGACTACTGCTTCTGACTACACGCATTCCCTGTTTCCTGACGAGAGCCTCCGGGCCCGCTCCGGTGCGCCTGCACGGCGCTGGAGTGAGTTCTTGTGATGGCGATGAAATAAAACCCACTTTTAAACCTCAGTTCGCTGCTTATTATTTCATGCCGCCACACTGACTAAAAAGAAATTACATGCAAAGAATGTCATAGAGCAGTGTCTGCGCCTCAGGGCAACACAACTGACTTATTCAACCACCTGAAAAAAACACTACAAACACAAGTACGATAAATGCATGAAGGCTAAAGTGAATGTCACTTCACTAAATCACAGTCTGTGTATGGCGCTGACCCAGACGACCACAGTATCAACCCTGCACAGAGCTTCACCATATCCATCCGCCTCCCAACGACACACTAAAGTAACTGATGCAATAGCGTTTTATTTGGCCAAAGACATGTGTCCACTAAATACTGTATGAGCAACAAAGGCTTCAGAAACATGGTGAAAACACTGGACAAGAAATACGTGATCCCCACGTGATTCTCCAAAGTTGCATTACCTGCACCATATGAAAAATACAGATGGATATCACAATTGTCGAGTACTTTGCAACTACAACTGACCTATGGTCAAGCAGAACAACGGCGCCGTACCTGTCCCAGACAATTCACTACATTGATGGAGATTTTAAAATATAGAGTTGATGCTTGCAGACGTCGTTTTTTTCCATAAGACCACACATGAGAAGCTATAGCCCACGGACTGAGGGAAGCGGTCATCCTGGAGCCTGCAGGAGGAGGGACTAGTCTGCATAACAACAGACAGTGGATCTAACATCGTCAAGGCAGCTTCTCTAATTAAATGGACGAGGCTCCAATGCTTTAGCCACTGGCTTCATCTATCAATTGGTAAGTAGAATGAATAAAATAAATGAATTTTATGTAATCTGTGTTTTTCCTAAAGTTAATGAATAATCGTGATGATTAATAATCATGATTTCAATATTGATCAAAACAATCGCGGTCATCATTTTGGCCATAATTGTGCAGCTCTACTATAATAGCATGTTATTACAACAACAACTGCATCTTTAGTCATTTTAGTGAATTTATAGTTTCATTTAACTAAACCAGTACTGAAATCAGTGGTGTTCTAACTCAAGAAATGTCACTTATTATTGTCTATTGTTTGTTTCTTATTCTGTAGTATAACAAAGAATACAAGTAAAAAGTTTATATTTTAATTTTCTCAGACTAAAGACAATTATGGGGAAAATCTCCCAAACTGGCGAAAGTCGCAAATTTACAACTTACAAAAATGTTAGTCTTATGTCGAAAAAAGTCACAAACTCATGAAAAAGTTGCAAATTCACAAGAATAATTAAGAAATTTGCGAGAAAGAGGTCTACTCCTTCACCAAGTTGCAAGAAAAAAAGACTTCAAATCTACAAGTCAAAAATTATTTTAAAAAAATCGCAAATTTGCTTGAAAATTAAAACAAAGACGATTTTCACGCAAACCTCACAAACTCTCTTAAAGTCGTTACTCGCTGCTCAAGTAAGCTTTTTATTTGACGCTTTATTAGTTATATCTGAGTCATTAATATCATTAAGTAACGCTTTTTAAAATCTTGATCACAATTCCTGGCTCAGCTATCGACGTCCTTTGCAGACCCGATGAAGCTTACTTTGCTAACTAGCTTTGGTTAGCACTTGGCTAACCAAGTCAGCAGGCTATCATTAGACTGAAACGTACAGACTGAAACATAAACTTGTGTGACAGACAAGATTTTAATGCCTACATGGGATTACCAAGTATAGACCACCCCTTTAACCCACAAACAATTATGTCACTTTATTAAAGTGTTAGCATTAGCTTGCTAATTGTTTTGTAGATGGAAAATTACTATTATTACTTAGAGGGGCTCCACTAACGTCCACTTAACACGGTTTTAAGGGCAGGAACCAAACAACGCAAACACGGAGCACTGCTTATTTTTAATCAGATTTTAAAACTTAAAACAGCACAAATATCACCTCTGTCGTCGATGCTACTCTTCCTGTAGTGCCCGCTATCCGCCATATTTTTTGCTTCTTAGACATTTTGCGGCGGCAGCCACTAGATGTCGCTACGCGTGTGTCCTACAGTAGTAAAGAGAGTAGATGAAGAATGTCGACGCCGGATCAGGATGACAGCAAGCTAACGAGTTAAATTGAACCTGGTAAGTAGAAACACGTAACTTCATCGATTTTAGCACATCTTCCTAGAGTTAGGCTGAAAATGAATGCAGGTAGTCCGTTGAATCACGGCAGTTATATGTCACGTTATTTAAGTGCGCTTTAATGTCATATTTTGTCTCTTGTGGTCTAGAAGTTGCTGTGAGCACCTCAAAGCTAAATTGTGTTTGCTAACGTTAACAGTTGACGTTTGTTTTTAGCGATATGGCAAAAATCAGATCCGTATTGGTCAATAATCATATATTTTGCAATATAAATTATCTCACCGTTTGTATCAAGACTCGTAATCCTAATTGAGATGAATGGTTATATTAATTTTAGTTTTGTGGAGGAAAGGAATCAGACGAGGCACAAGCTGACGACACACACTATTTCCTCCAACCAGCAGAAGAGACTAGCCCTGACTGTCAAAGCGAACTGCTTTATACATTTTCTTCCCGCCTCTGGCACTCTGGGCAAACACATTTACGTACCAGTTACCAAGTGTGAACACACATCAACGTACACATTAACACATTCGCGCCCCTGCGTCCTCAGGTGTGAGTCTGGCACAGCTGGGGCGAAAGGCACATCTTTAGTTACGACATGTCCCCCCCCCCCCCCGGTGCTCTGGCGCCCCTGGCTAGCCCCCCAGCACCCCGAAGTACTGAGTGAAGTTGTGTCACCACAGTTTCAGTGTTTATTTTAGGTAGTGGCTATGGATTCAATGGACATCCATTGAAGTAGATTCCGATTTTACTTGAGATGACATTTGGAATTAAAATTACAGAGATTAGGATTTGGGAGTGGGTAAGGTTAAAAAGGTAGTAAATAGATATTACAATTTTGAAATGAATAAATGCCTCAGATTCCCGTACCTGTAGCCTGCAACTTTTAAGATGCACATTAATAGAATGTACTGGCCAATCAGATTCGAGCTGTATCTGTAGAAAACGTTCTATGGCTACGTCTTACATATCCATAGCCCAGGGGTGAGCAAACTTTTTAGCTCAGGGGCCACATTGACTTTTAAAATTATACAGGCCGGGCCAGCACCAGATGCATATCAAAGCATATCATATCAGTATATCAAAGATAAACATAAAAATGGCATTACAGTGTTAATACTTACATTCACTTTTAGTGGGAGCAGTGTTGTTGATCACCCTTTTTTGCCAGTGCACCGAAGTCTGGTGTTAGTTTTGTTGTGGCAATTCTCAAAACAGCTCTGAGGTGTTCATCATTTAACTGGGATCTGTGGGGTGCTTTGTTGGTGTTCATCACACTAAAAGTCTGTTCACAGACATACGTAGATCCAAACAACACTAGCATCCGCTGTACCATCTACTGGATGTTTGGAAATTTTGCTGGGCTTAATGAAGCATAAAACTCATTCAGTTTAAGAGAGTGGAACTTCTCCTTCAAGATGATGTCACATTGGAGATCAATCAGTTCCAACTGCAACTCCTGTGGCACCGTTTCAGCATCTTGTGTGAAGGGACATGACACCAGCTGAAGTGACTTGTCAATTTTTCCAAAATCAGAGAACCGACGGCAGAATTCTCCATGCAGATCATCCAGTGATTTCCTGTATTTTTTCACATGTCGAGGGGCCTCTTTCAGTGCAGCCAGCGTGGGGAAATGAGTGAATGACTTGTTTGACATTTGCTTTGAGAATATAGCTAGCTTAGTTTTGAAGGCTCTGACGTTTGTGTACATTTCATGCACAAACTGGTCTTTCCCTTGTAGCTTCACGTTCAGCTCATTCATGTGTGTCAGTATGTCCACAGCAAAAGCTAAATCACAAAGCCAATCGGTATCACTCAGTTCAGGAAAATCGTCAGCTTTCTCAAGTTGCTCCAAAAATGAGATGATCTCCTGTTTCAGCTCCCACACTCATTGACATACTTTCCCCAAACTCAACCAGCGGACATTGGAATGATAAAGCAAGTCCTGGTGATCGGCGTCAGTCTCTTCAAGAAACTTAATAAACTGACGATGCTTGAATAAAGTTAACGAGCTTTACAACTGGCTTCACTACGTGGTCAAGCTGCAATACGGATTTGCACAGTACTTCCTGGTGGATTATGCAGTGCAAGAAAATTACCTCCTGTTCAGTGTTGTCCTCTTTCACCATCTCCTGGATTCTTTTGAGCAACCCGACATTTTTTCCTGTCAGAGTTGGTAATCCATCTGTGGTAACGTTGGCGAGCTTAGTCCAAGGTAGCTTGTGCCTTATGATGACCCCCGACACGCTGTTATACAAGTCCTCTCCCCGTGTTTTCCCTTTTAGGGATTCCATGGCCAAAAACTCCTCCGTTATCTCAAAACTGTCATTAATCCCTCTGATGAAAATTAAAAGCTGATTGATGTCCGTTCTTGCGTTGACTGGTTGTTAGCGTAATTAGCATGCTTGGTGGAAAAGTGACGACTGACGTTGTATTCCTTTAAAACCGCAGTGGTGTCTTGGCAAATAAGACATACAGCCTTTGACCGGACTTCAGTGAAAAAGTATTTAATTGTCCATTCCTTATTAAACACTCGGCACTCACTGTCAACTTTTCTTTTCTTTGGCCCACTCGTTGCAAATGGGTTCTGCTGTCAGAGCAATAGCAGAGTAATAACAAAGAGTAGCCTGGGCTCTGCAAAATCAAGTGTTTTGCTGCGCCTAATGCGCCACCTGTGTACAGAGTGACAGTACTGGCTACTCTATTGTATGCTGCTGAAACTTGGACTGTCTACAGAGTGAAGATGAAGAAACTCCACGCGTACGTGATGAGACACCTTCGAGCCATAATGAACATCTCATGGAAAGACAAGATAACCAACATAGAAGTGTTGAAACGAGCTGGTCTACAGTCAATGGAGAACATGCTAATACAGATGAACCTGAGATGGCTCGGACATGTTGAGAGGATGGACCGCCAGCATCTCCCTTGGCAGTTACTCTACTCACAGTTATGCGAGGGCAAACGCAATCAGGGTAGACCAAGGCTCAGATTTAAAGACACTGTAAAAAGAAACTTGGAGAAGTTGGATATAGACAGGAGTTCCTGGCAGTGGAAGGCTAAGGACAGAGCTGTGTGGAGGAATCTGATCAGACCTAAATGAAACAGTCATTGTCACCCATGACAGACTGCTATGATGATGATGATGATGATGATGAATGCGGCACCTGGTGGAATTACCAGGCATTACAGGACAAGGTCAAATGAATGCAGTCATAATTGTGAAATGATATGATTTGGGCATTTATGTACCAGTCTTTGGCGGGCCGGATTAAAAAGACCAACGGACCGGATGTGGCCCGCGGGCTGTAGTTTGCCCACCCCTGCCATAGCCACAGCCTTTATTTTATGTCAGAACTTGAATATGGTAAAAGTACTCTGTATTTCACTCACATACACACAGCCAAAAATCTAATTCCGACAACTCAAAAGCTTCAAGTGTTACAGGAATACACAGACAAAATCAAATAAATACTTTGGTCACCCCGCCCCCCCCCCCCAAAAAAAAAAAAATCGTTAATACAAATTTCTTATTATATTATAACAGGACAACAGTAAATTTGTCAGTTAACGTGAACTAAGTACATTTTCAGATTATATGTAAAAAGATGCATATGGATACAAAAAGCATTTTCAAAAACTACCTAAATTTCATCTTTTCAGTATAGTTTCAGATGGTTTTAAAAGCACCAGGAAGTAAACCTCAAAAAAAAATGTAAAAAATTATTCCACACAACAAAATTCCTTTGACATTTTTCAGCATTTTCTTCTTCTTTTAGCCATGACTGTGTCCATTTGGGTAACGCTCATGTCTTGGCGACAGGCGAGATTGAAGACTGAAAAAATGTTAAATTTTCTTAAAGTTGCCCCCCTGCCCCCGCAAAAAAAAAAAAAAAAAAAATACAAGCTACAGATGGAGTAGCAAAACCTCAAAAATTGTATGGTGATCATCAGGGTCTTGTACTGTTTACCAACAGCATTCAAAGGTGTGTCACACATTAGGGTTTAAAAATGCACAGGAGATTCATGTTGTACTGCTCTTGTTCAGTAGAATAAGACTTTCCTGGGAACCTAGGACCTCCCACTACACCATACTGCTGCTTCAGTTCACACTCTGACTTTATCAAAACAAAATGTGCAATTGACAAGATACAAAGACTGATAGATGTTTCATAAAGCTGTTTTTTGGCACATGAACAGAATTGCATGAACTCTTTTAAAGGTGGGGGGGGAAATTATGTATCGTAATATCGTGATACTTTGTGGTGGTGATACTGTATCAATTCAGAGACACTAGTATTGTGATACTTTATTCAGAGTTATTCAAACGTTACAAACACCAACTTACCTATTTCGGTACCAGAATAATAAAAACCAGCTGACTTTTCAGTCCACTAGATGGTGCTAAATTCTCACTGTCTGGTTAGGTGACTACAGCAAAAGAGTAACTCCTGAGATCTCGCTGGAAGTTGAACAAGACAAATATTGGGATCGGAAATTACTATATATACTATTGTAATATTCAGCATATTGCAAGATCGTGATAGTATTGTGTAGGGCTGCAACTAACCATTATTTTAGTAGTCAACTAATCTAATGACTATTTTTTAGATTAGTCAACTAATCATGATTATTTCTGTCATGTCTACCATCTTTGCTGCCTATTGGCATGGCTCCGGTTTGGGGCTCCAGTGCATGATTTACCTCATCTGTTTAAGCCTGCATACTGTACCTGGGAATATCACTTTGTTGTCAGTCTCTGCCTTAATATAAGTAGCCTATTATAAAAAGTTCCCATAGCTAAATAAAATAGTAACACATGAAACAAGTTGGAAACTTGAACTTGACAGCTTAATAAAAAGTGCTTGTAGCAACACAATTAAAAAACAGAAATTAAAGTGTCGTCTTTTAACCCAAAAATAAAGTACAAAAACTCAAATAGCAGCTTCTGCTGCAGCAGCATGGAGGCCTGTAACTCTGCATGTTCAAAACAAACTAGAGTAACACTCAAATCCATAAAAGTAAAAAAGAAAAACAAACTAGTCCATCTTATTTAAAACCTTTCAGGGTCTGGAAGTTTAAAAGTTGAATTAGGCTTCAAATGATAATTAAAAGAAGTTCTTCCAGTCCAAAATAACAGTTTGCAAATGCTTTAAATTGCAGTTGAGGAATGTGAGCCTTCACCACACATACAGTGGCGTAGGTGTGGGTTCAAAAGGTTTACTGTCAAGTCCCCCCATAACCAACTCGCCCCATCAAGTGATGGCCTGTGGCGTTGCACAGCAAACGAGCCTCATTTTCTGTTTGTTGAAATTTCTGAATATCTGACCATAATTTTTTTCTGCAAGGGAGAAGAGATTTTTTTGTTTTCTGTGTTACAGTTTTAATAAAAATATATATTTTCAACCCATCTATTTTAACCATACTTTTAATTTCTTTGAAACTAAAATACTTGACGGTAAAACCGAGGGTTTACCGTTGAGTCCTCCCATGACCAACAATGATTTGAATTAAATGTGCTGCAGCCTCTTGTAATTAACTCCAATTATATTCAAGTTCAAACAGAGTATTGTTGCCTACTATGGCCTACTTACCAGTCCTACATACATGATGCTGCCATCGGTGACATCCATCGCACAGCAGGGCTTCCTGTCGTGGCCGTACGTCCTTGGCACAAGCCAAGCAGTTGTTGTCTTCCATGATGAGCGTTCAGGTAATGCACAGCCTACATTTATATGCTTCCGGGGTGAGTTTGTTGTGAAGCGAGCTGGTTATGGGTCGGCTGTAACTGGCTGGGGTGAGTTGGTTATGGGGGAACTTGACCAGGTACTGGTTCAAAAGATCGATCCAACGATTTAAATCGATCCATGTTTGACTGAGCCAATATCAATCCACAAAATCCGTGGATCAATCTTTTAATATCATAATTTTACAGCCTGTGAAACACAAAACGCAAGCAGCTGGCTCAAGTCTCATGTGATGAACAGTCGTGCGAGAGATCCATGCACTGCATGCTCACATTACTTCTGTGTTTACATTTGGCAGGTAGCCACAGAGCAGACTTGCCGATGTTAATTTATCAACAGAAGTCACGGCTAAAGACTGCACTCAACAGTTCTTGAATATTTTTTATAAAGCGGGGATAAATGGCTTTGTACCATGTGCAAGCGCCGTGTTGGAACATAAAAGTTAACGATTGATAAACAATTTTCAAATGGAAAGCACACAGAGAACGACAACAGACCAGAGAGGGAGACTGCTGCAGGTGCTGCGGGTAAGTAAAATATCATTGTTTTAACATTTGTGTTCTAAATTAATAATTCATCCATGAAAATGGCAGAATTAATAAAGGCTGCAGCACAATGAGCCATTTTTATTCAATAGAACTAAACTGAAATGGCTAAATCTTCCAGGAAATGAATTGAAAGTTAAGAATTTATAATTAAAATATAAATGACAAAGAAATAAAAGAACCTAAATGGTGTGGTGTGGGGATCTAAAAATATGATTATCAATTTTACTTTGAAATCTATTCTCATTTTCATATCCCCTTCAGATCTATGAAGACTGGGTCCCACTCCACGATCCATCCTGCACTGAGATGTTCTGAAGGGAAGAGGTCTTCAGTGGAGGAGCCGTCCCTGCTTTGTTGTAGATTTCAGCACAGAAGAAGACCTCAAATTTTTCAGGGGTCTTAGTTTTCAAATTTAAGAAGTTGCTGCCATAATTTTCTCCATACTCTAACATGCATCCAATGCAGTTTAGTTGTTGTAATGGCTAGTTCTTTTATTTATCTTTTTATCTGAGTTCTCAGCTAGAATACAATGTTGGTCATTTTTTGACAATTTTACTGAGCATTTAATTCTAAATAAATCACTGTTTAACAGGAAAGTTTTGGCAATCCTTTGCTTTTCTTGTGGTGTTACATAGAATAGCATCACTGTAAACTATGGAAAAAGCAGTTACTTTAAAATCTGTACTTCCGCACACAACTTTCAGTGCAAGAAACCTCGAAAAATGTCACAACTTTTAGCACAATTTTTTAGAAAAGCTCCAACAAATTCAGGCTTTTTGGGGCACAACAATCATCAAAACAGCCAATGAAATCGTAGAGGGACTGAAATACAGTGAGATAATGTATACATGCTTCATGCATTGAATTTGTTTACTTACTCTGGGTTGTTAACTTGACACTACACACCCTTTGCACTAAAGAAAGCACTTGTTTGCACTTTGTGAAATCATAAGATCAATAATAAGTGCATTATAGTAACTGATTTGGGGTCAGTTCTTTATGTGATAATTTATGTATTAAAGTTGGAGTATTCCTGCTACAATTTGCAGCATTAGGTCTCTTTAAGATTTTTTTTCCTGGCATGTAAAATGGCTATTAAAATGGTAATTTCCCTGATTGAATTGGGATCGGACTGAATCGGAATTGAATTGATTCAGAACCTCAAGAATCAGAATCAAATCGATTCTGGAAATTAAAATTAGTGGATTCCCAGCCCTACAGTGAAATATTTCAGCTGTTTTCATGTATCTTTGATGATTACAGTTAGTTTTTATCATTTAAATTACAAATCATGGTGTTGTAATTTACTCTGATTCACTAATATTCAGAATGAGGGCTGATATTACCGCGGCAAAATGAGGGCTGATAAGAGAGTAAGCCACTCCTGTAAATCACTAATTTAGTGCACTTAACACATTAGCCAGCAGAGCTGAAACGGCTAAGGCATCAGCAACCATCATCCAAGAGAGCTTATTGTCTGACAGTTAAAATAACATAAACACTACATGCTAACAGTTTAATCAATTTTCTAAAGCTGAGACAGTCGTTTATATGAAATAAGAAGAGCTAACTTTCCTCACTAAAACTTGCTGACCTTACCAGTGCTGTGTTTAGAAGCCACCCCACTTCAATCATTCATCACTGGGATGGAGTGTAGCAGAAGCTCGCTGACGGTGGCTGAGCCGGGGGGCAGAGTGGAGGGAGGAGGGGGAAGAGGATGGCTGCGTCCCTGTAGTACTGCTGTGATATGACAACTTTGCTTTATAGAGTCCACATTTAACTTATTTCATTTGTTGATTTTCAGTAAAATGCTCACATACTTTGGAAAGTTTTGGCTTCTCCGTGATTTTCTCTCTTCTGTGTCACCCTGTTGCACTCCTCTCCTTCTTCACTAGAGCAGTTACAACTGACTGAACATTTCCGCAGCATGCGTATAAACTTTAAAATTAAATGATTTGTCGACGATAAAAATCTGCATCAACACAGACATTGACTTATCATTGCAGCCTGAGTATTGTGCAGCCTCTGGTGATTCCCATCCCTAAAATTTGGTGTGATTCTAAAGAATATGTCATGAACTCCTCGTGTGCTTCTCTACAGCACACGGAGGAAGGGTGAAAGGACGAGGATTTACTTGCAGGGTCTTACACCACACACATTTATTAAACATGGAGAAACAGACACACAGTTTTTACAATAGTTTCCTTTGAAGCTTAAGGAGTCCTCAAGGACGCTCAACAGTCTACAGGTGAGGATGACCGGGGAAAACACACAGTAAATACTCACAGAGCTGAAGCTGTCCAAGTAAGTCCAAATAAGCACCGAGAGAAACAGTCCTTTAACGACTTTGACTAGCATGCAGCAATTGACGACCACATGTCTAGGCGGCCTGCCGGAAAACATGGGCCACCAGACCCGGGGAGTCAATCATTCCGGCAGCCTGCCCCCCCGTAAAGCCACCAAGACCAGAGAGGAGCAAAGAGGTCCAAGATGGCATCCGGCAGAGGAGTGTAGGCCCTGGCATCCTCAAGCTGGCCGGCCGCGGCCCCGACGACCTTGACCCAGGAGGGAGTGACTCCCGCGGCAGTCCTGACCAGCCTCGTAGCAGTCGCAACGGGACCCAACTCGACCAGGGCTGCACCCGTGGTACACTCCGGCAGGAGCCTTGCTGCACCTGCGGTGGACCCCAAACGGGCCACCGTTGCACCCACGGTGACCTCCGGCAGAGGCTGTGCAGCACCTGCGGTGACCTTTGGCTGAGGCTCTACAGCACCTGCGGTGGACCCCGACCGGGCCAATGCTGCACCCTCGGTGGACCCCGCACTGGAGCATGGTGTCCATGATGTGGGTCTGAGCAGGGGTATAGCACCCACGTTAGGCTGATCCTGGGGCGCAGCCCCCACGAGGGTCCAAAGCCAGCCCGCTGCACCCATGGCGACACGGCCTGCGGAGGGGACCACACGACGACCTCAGACATCAGGGGAGCTAGACCCGCGACGTCATCAGGCAGTGAGACCGGTTCCACGAGGACCCCTGGAGATCATTGTTCTGATAAGGAATTTTCTGAAAATTAACTCATGAAAATCAGACATTGCTTTTGAATTTTGGTTTAACAATCATTTTGAAAAACAAACTACAAAAACTGGCCTGGACAAAAATTATGATACATTTAATATTATGTTGCACAACCTTTGGATACGCTCATTGCAATCAGGCAATTTCTGTAACTCTCAATGAGACTTCTGCACCTGTCAACAGGTATTTTGGCCCACTCCTTGTGAGCAATGTGCTCCAGCTGTCTCAGGTTTGAAGGGTTCTCCAGACTCCATGTTTCAGCTCCTTCCACCGATGTTCAATAGGATTTAGATCAGGGCTTTTAGAAGGCCACTTCATAATAGTCAATTTGTTCTTAGCCATTCTTCGCCATTTTTAGCTGTATTTTGCGTCAGCATTCTATTGGAGGACCCATGGCCTGTTTCTGGGACCAAGGGGCGCTGCTGAAGTCATTCTATGACACGGTGGTGGCATCAGCCATCACTTTTGGAGTGGTCTGCTGGGGCAGTGGCATTACTGCAGCCGATAGGAAGAGACTGAACAAACTGATTAAGAAAGCTAGCTCTGTCCTGGGGCAGCGCCTTGATCCGATGGAGGAGATAGGAGAGAGAAGGACGGTGGCTAAACTGTCATCTCTGCTGGAGTCCGAGTTCCACCCTATGCAGGACATACTGGATGCACTGAGGAGCTCATTTAGCAGCAGACTACATCATCCCAGGTGCACAACCGAGAGGTTTCGTAGGTCCTTCCTACCAACGGCTGTCAGACTGTACAACCTAAGCAGGGCTGCTCGCAGAGATAGCAAAAAGACGTAACAAACTAATAGTTTTTTTTGAATGCAAAAGATGCAATAGACTTGCACAATGGTCCTCTCCGGCATACAACTAGGAACATACCGGTCGCTATGGAGGGTGAGAATATGTATGGGCACATAATCATACCATGTAGGATAACTAAATAGACGGTTATGCTGTTTCATCCCACCTAGCAACAATGCTCTGCACTGTGTGTGTTTATATATTTACATATTTATTCCATCTAGCTACAATGCTCAGCACTGGGTGTGTTTATATTTATATATCTATATATTTATTCCATCTAGCTACAATGCTCCGCACTGTGTTTTTATATATCTACATATTATTCCATCTAGCTACATTGCTCCGCACTGTGTGTGTTTATATACTTGCATATTTATTCCCCCTAGCTGCAATGCTCCGTACTGTGGGTGTTTATATATTTACATATTTATTCCATCTAGCTACAATGCTCTGCACTGTGTGTGTGTGTGTGTGTGTGTGTGTGTATATATATTTTATAGTAATATGTACATATGTATATTAGCTGCTCTTGCTTGCTTGTTTTTTTTCTTGCCTTCTGATTGTTGCTCTGAGTGTTGCTATCCCTGTGCTGTTGCAATCCTGGAATTTCCCCGTTGTGGGACTAATAAAGGCTTATCTTATCTTAAGCTTTCTGACACTGGGACAGCACATTTTGCTCCAGAATGTCCTGATAGTCTTGAGATTTCATTGCACCCTGCAGAGATTCAAGACACCCTGTGTCAGAAGTAGGGCTGGGAATCATCAGTAATTTCCAGAATCGCTTTTAGCCTCTTTTCCACTAGCCCAGCACACCTCGTTACGGCTCGATTCACTTCAGTACGGCTCGGCATGCTTCTGTTTCCATTAGCACGGTGTTTGGCATGGGTGTTGTGCTGGGGTGGGTGGGTTTATAACAGCGAGGCGGTGCCACACTCCCGTGACGTACGCACGCGACCCAAGCAAAACATTTTTTTTTTCAAAACTTTATTGAGAAGACCCAAGCAAAACGTAACACATAGCTGTACAAGGCCACTCCTCGGTCTGTGGCTTTTTTCACCGTAAACGCCAAAAAGGACCGCCAGACAAGGGTACAGGCAGCGAGATGAAATATGAATGAATATTTCAATTTAATACTATCCCACTTGTACTTACAAGAACGTGTGAATATTCATAAAAAGCACACACATGAAAGGTAGCACCACAAGCAGTGGGTCACAGCGGTTTTAGGCTACAGCAACACAATTGTGTATCCTTTGCCAATCTGTCTGCTGTTATTTAATGTTTAACAGTTAAGGGACGGATGATTATATGCTCCAAAACTGGAGAAACTCTCTGATAAAAAAGCTGCAACAACACAAGTCACTTTTGTTTTGAATTAACTGCCAAATGACCTAGAAATAATGAGCTGAAACTTGTTTTTATTCGAATTAAATAATGAGACAGTGGCACACTGGCCAACACCAATTTGTATTATTTTTTACATCCTAGGGCATTTTGGATGTACTGAATAAAAAAAATTCATGTTTTTCACCTTCAGGTCAACGTTTGGAACAACAGTACAGTGATCCCTCACTTATCGCGGTTAATGGGTTCCAGAACCGACCGCGAAAAGTGAAAAACCGCGAAGTAGCGTCACCCCAATGACGTCATCCATAAACAATAAGTACGTTCATTCTCTCACTCTCATATGATACGTGTGTGTGTGTACGTGTACATACATACGTAGATGTAAACAAAGTGTACATAAATATGTTTTAGAACTCTTTTATTCTTATAACAAGATACGTAACTCAAGATGAAAATGATTTACTGCACAGGTTAATGAGAGCTTTACTGCTCCTCAGGTGACGCCTCATCGTGAGGTGCTGGAGGCGCAGGATCATCGAGGGCAGCTTCCGATAGAGCTGGAGCTGCAGGAGGCGGCGTAGTGCCTCGACGGGAAGACTATTTCGCACAAAATGGCACAAGAGAACAGCAAAAAGTTCAACGCGGCGAGACTAAGTAACACGAGCGATAAAAAGCAATGAATGCGGTCTTTCTTCCCTTCATGGGTGCTCGGCAGGGAGAGGAGATGGGTGAGACATCTCGGCCAATCAGCTTGCGGGGTGAAACGTCTCGGCCAATCAGCTTGCGAGATTTCCGAGCCCAGCCAACACGACAACAGCGAACAGAGAGTTGTGCTGCTCTCCGTGTTGACACCTGATGGTCTAATGTAGTCTCCCTGCCTTCTGCTAGTGCCCGCCCATTATTTCTCAATTTTGAATTTTTGATGAATATTTTTGAAAAATCCGCGATGCACTGAGGGCGCGAAAGGTGAAGCACGAAGTAGCGAGGGATCACTGTATTATTATTTTCCGTTTAGATGATGCTACACTCCTTCTAAAGTATTGTAATTCTCTGAATTTGGAATGCCGATAGGACATTCAATTTACATATACTTACTTTTTGACTTGTAAGCTTGATCAGTCTCTCCTGCTGCATTTTAAAGTCCAACTGTGCAACTTCTTATGTTAACATAAAAAAATTTACCCAAAGTTTAGAACTGTATCATGTGTTGCTAATTTTTTATGATATTTCAATAAAAAGAACAGAAAGCTTACAAAAACATTTGGTTTTTGGTCTAGTTAAAAATTACATTACCTTTACAATGGTTGACCCCTGACAGGATGATCAGCATCATTTTCATCAGACTAGGCAATGGAATTTCTATGCAATTATACTGTTTTATAATTCAGTGTTATAACAGACAAACCACACTTTCCAAAACAATTCCATTTTATTATATACAAAATATTAAAATAAAAAAAAACTTTGCAACACAACATGAAGGTTAATCGACATTTTATACACGCCGACCACTGAGTGCCTCTCCCAGCTTCCCAAACTGGGTCAGGAAGGCTTGGTTGAATGAAGCCGTCTCTGCCAGGTCCAGGGATACCCTCGGGTTTTCTGCAACCTCATTTAAATGTTGCAAATATTTATCATTGAATACATTTTGCGCCTGGTGGCGGGACAGATTCACATTGGAGAATCCGGGTGGGCTGGCACTGCGGACGCGTGGATTCTACAAGGAAAATGCACATAATAAAATACAGCATGAAAGTGCAAGATATACAGAAAAGACAATAGTTTTTAACAAGATTACATAAGCTTATTTCAGCGTATTGTTCACATGAATAATTAAAAGAAAAGCGAGTCCGCAGTGTGCTGCGATAAAGCAGCGGTCATCATCCACAAATGAACAGCTTTTTTATTGCATAAATAAACTGAGCGTCTTACCGAATATATTTGCGAAAAAACGCACAATAAAAAAAAATTAAAACTCACCGTTAAAGGACTCCGATGTCGAGACCTCCCGGTATATTTTTTCATTCCGGGCGGCTCCGTCTAACTCGCGCTGGATACGTTCGTCTGACAGTGCAGTGAGCAGACACTGCACCTCCTTATTGGTCCATGGAACACCCTTATTACGCGAAGCCATTTTTGATAGAGAATAAATGAAAATAGCACAGCAATACACTGAAAATAAACCACCAACAGTGGTTGCGTGCTGAGTAATGGCGGTCGTCTAGATTCTTCTTTTTTTTTTTTTTCAAAAACTTTATTGAGAAGGTCGTGAAGATTCGGTAGAAGAGGAGGAGGAGAGGGGCGGTTACAACCCGACCAATCAGCGCCGGTTATGACCTGACCAATCAGCGGCGACCAGTCTGTTAACGTCACAACACGGCCCAGCTCAGCACTGCTGTACCCTGCCCTTCAGCGGGACTGAGAATCGCGGCTGTTAAACCGTGTTGGGGCTTGTGGAAAAGTGTACAAAGCGTGCTGAGCCGTCCCGTGTCGCGCTAAAGCGTGCTAGTGGAAAAGGCCCTTTTGATTCCTATTCTTGAGGTTCTGGATTGATTCAATTCAGATTCGATTCGATCCGATCCCGATTCGCTCAGGGAAATTACCATTTTAATAACTGTTTTGCTTGCCAGTAAAAAAATTCTTAGAGACAATGCTGCAAATTGTACCAGGAATACTCTAACTTTGGTTCCAAGGTTGTCATAGCCAGGAGCGGCACTGGGGTTAAGCTCCCAGTGCTCATAAAATGCTCCTTATGGCGTGCGTCTCGAAAAGCCTCTGACAACTAAGTCCAACTCCTAGCCTGCCCGTGTGGTTTAGTCTCCAAGTCCGGCGGAACTGCTTTTACTAATAGGAGAAGGGGCAAGGGCGGATCTCTGGCGCCTTAAAACCAGATGCTTCGGGTAGATGGTGGCTCGTCAACCTGGGAAGGTAGCCCATCTAGGGGAAGGTAAACCCTGATTTCAAACCTCCGCTGCCTTGCGGCATACCCGGTCACGGGAAAGGCTTCGGGAGTCAACCCTGAGGAAAAATCCGGAGTCGGAGCCCCTAAGGCAGTTCTATGTTGTGCTCAACATTGTTCTGGCAGCTCCTGCAACGGCGCTGGTGCCAAACTGTAGCAGCCCTGCTGTTCCTTTGGATTCATCAGTGACGTGGAGAGGGGGGGGACATGCTGCATGGGCAACATCTTGTCCTCCATATCTTCCTGCCCAGGCTTGAATCCTACCAACGCCAACGCTGGAAGGTAGAACACCGGATCACTGGAGAGGACACTCCAGCTTCGCCTTTGGCGTAGAAAAAACACGGGGAATGACAGTTACCGGTTATAAGCCACCGCTCAATTGGCGTAGAGCGCGGCGCCAGGGGTTGTTCCCGACGGTGGGAGGGATCATCGGATCTCACTGGACAGCTACCGCCCGCCTCAAGCTGGGCAGCCCCCAGCCAATAAGGTGTTGTCCCGCCACAGCTTGCTTTCCTCATTGGGTGCATGGGGATGAGGAGAAGTCCGAACAGCAGGCTGAGAACGTCCGCACTATGATGACAGGACTCGCTGCTAACCTCAAGGACATCAACGACACCAGGAAGACTGCCATCATCAATAATGAGCTGAAGAGACTGGGAGTGGATATTGCCACTCTCCAGGAAACACGGTTGGCTGACGCAGGCACACTAAGAGAGAAGGACTACACGTTCTACTGGCAGGGAAAGGGCAGTGACGAACACAGGGAACACGGAGTGGGCTTCGCAGTGAAGAACACTTTGCTGAAGATGGTGGAACTGGGCAGCACTGGCTCTGCACGACTCCTCACCCTCCGTCTGAACACCACTGAAGGCCCAGTCACCCTCGTCAGTGTGTATGCCCCAACACAGACAGCCACACCAGAGGCAAAAGACGAGTTCTACGAGAATCTCGCAACAACTGTCAGGACCATCCCCAACTCTGAACAACTCATTCTCCTTGGAGACTTCAATGCCAGAGTGGGTGCTGATCACGACTCCTGGCCCTCCTGTCTTGGACCTTTTGGCGTGGGAAGAATGAACGACAACGGACAGCGGCTGCTCGAGTTCTGCACATATCACGATCTGTGCATCACAAACTCGTTCTTCAAGACCAAGCCCCAACACAAGGTTTCTTGGTAACATCCGCGCTCAAAGCACTGGCACCAGCTGGACTCGATCCTGACCAGGCGCACCTCACTGAAGAACGTGCTAATCACCCGTTCGTTCCAGAGTGCAGATTGCGACACAGACCATTCACTGGTGTGTTGCAAGGTCAAGCTGCAGCTGAAGAAATTCCATTATGCTAGACAGCCTGGAAAGGCACGGATTGACACCAGCAAGATGGCTCAACCAAAACTTGTTGAGCAGTTTGCCTCCACCTTTGAGAAGGAACTTGGTGTACCACAAGAAGGAGAATCTGCAAAGCAGAAGTGGGAAGAGCTGCGAAACACCATCCACCGCACAGCCTTGGCTACTTTTGGGAGGAAGACCTCGAAGTCACAGGACTGGTTTGATGCCAAGTTGACCGAGATGACCCCCATCATTGAAGCCAAGCGCTCAGCACTTGCTGAGTACAAGAAGTACCCAAACGAGAAGAATCTCCAGATTCTCAGGGCTGCGAGAAGCAAAGTTCAGCAGACTGCTCGGCGCTGTGCCAACGAGTACTGGACTCAGCTCAGCCAAGACATTCAAACCGCTGCCATAACAGGGAACATTCGTGGCATGTACGATGGCATCAAGAAAGCACTTGGTCCGGCTCAGAGCAAGACGGCTCCCCTCAAATCCTCCACTGGGGTGATGATCACAGAAAAGAACAAGCAGATGGAGAGATGGGTGGAACACTACTCCGACCTCTACTCAAGAGAGAACACCGTGACACCGTCAGCCCTTGATGCCATCGACTGCCTGCCATCCATGGACGAACTTGACGCCGAGCCAACCATCGACGAACTCAGCAAGGCCATTGATAGCTTGGCCGCTGGCAAGGCACCCGGCAACGACGGCATACCCCCTGACCTGATCAAGCACTGCAAGACCGCCCTACTGCTGCCATTGCATGACGTCCTCTGCCAGTGTTGGAAGGAAGGTGCCGTACCACAGGACATGAGGGACGCCAAGATCATCACCCTCTACAAAAACAAAGGGGAGAGAAGTGACTGCAACAACTACAGGGGCATCTCCCTCCTCAGCGTTGTTGGTAAAGTCTACGCACGAGTTGTTCTCGTTCGTCTACAGAAGCTTGCCGAACGTGTCTACCCCGAGTCTCAGTGTGGCTTCTGCGCTGCGCGATCGACGGTAGACATGATATTCTCCATCCGCCAACTCCAGGAGAAATGCAGAGAACAGAACATGCCCCTGTACGTCGCCTTCATGGACCTCACCAAAGCGTTCGATTTGGTCAGCAGAGAGGGCCTTTTCAAGATCCTGCCAAAGATGGGATGCCCACCAAAGTTGCAAAGCCTCATCGAATCATTTCACACCAACATGCAGGGGATAGTGCAGCACGATGGCAACGTCTCAGAGCCATTCAACTTACGCAACGGAGTGAAACAGGGCTGTGTACTTGCGCCAACCCTCTTTGGGATTTTCTTTGCTATGCTCCTGAGGCATGCCTTCAGCACAGCAACAGAGGGAATCTACCTGCACACAAGATCTGACGGCAGGCTTTTCAACCTCGCCCGCCTGAAAGCCAGAACCAAAGTACGCGAGGCTCTAATCAGAGACATGCTGTTCGCAGACTACGCTGCAGTCGCAACCCACACACAGCAGGAGCTTCAGACCCTGATGGACCGCTTCTCCCAGGCATGCAAGGACTTCGGGCTTACCATCAGCCTGAAGAAGACTAACGTCTTGGCGGAATGCATGGAAGCCCCACCAACCATCACCATCGACGACTACGAGCTGGAGGTCGTGAATCAGTTCACGTACCTGGGGTCCACGATCAGCAACAACCTCTCCCTTGATACAGAGATCAACAAGAGGATTGGAAAATCAGCCTTCACACTCGCTCGCCTCACCACACGAGTGTGGGAGAATCCCAAACTCTCTGTCAAGACGAAGATGGCAGTGTACAACGCCTGCGTCATCAGCACACTGCTCTATGGGAGTGAGACGTGGACAACATACGCCCGGCAGGAAAAGAGACTGAACTCCTTCCACTTGCGCTGCATTCGCCACATCCTGGACATATCCTGGCAGAACAAAGTGCCCAACACAGAAGTTCTGTCCCGCGCCGGCCTTCCCTCCATGTTCACTCTACTCAGGCAGCGCAGGCTCCGCTGGCTAGGCCACGTTCACCGTATGGAGGATGGCAGAATCCCCAAAGACGTCCTCTATGGAGAACTGGCAACTGGCAGGAGAGACGTTGGCCGCCCACAGCTGCGCTTTAGAGATGTCTGCAAGAGAGACATGAAGGAACTGGAGATCAACACAAAGCGCTGGGAGGACCTTGCAACGGACCGCTCCAAATGGAGAGGCACCCTGACCAGACAGCTCAAGGCGGGTGAAGAGAGACTGACTGCTGCAGCAGATGAAAAAAGGACCCGCAGGAAGAACCGCCACAGACCCAGCAGCATGGAGACCACCCACAAGTGCGACCTGTGTGACAGGGACTGCCATTCGTGCATCGGCCTGTTCAGCCACAGGCGGTGCTGTTCCAGCAGAGTAGACGTTTAGGATTCTCTTCCATGGTCATCATAGACCGACGAGGCCGACGACGACTCTAACTTTGTTAATGCATAATTTATCACATAAAGAACTGACCTAAAATCAGTTACAATAATGCAAATTTTATTATTATTTAACTTATGATTTCATAAAGTGCTAACAAGTGCTTTCTTTAGTGCAAAGGGTGTGTAGTGTCAAGTTAACAACCCAGAGTAAGTAAACAATGCATGAAGCATGTATACATAATCTCACTATGTATCAGGCATTCAGTGCAACTAGAATATACTTTTTGTAAACAGTAATACCTGAGAACCTCTTGTGAGGCTAAATTCAGTACGTGTGCAAAACCGCCAATGTGCAACTGGCCCATTATTTTCACAGCATGTACGATATTTGCAGCATTGAGGCAAATTTTTCGTGAATGTAGACATGCAGAAAGCACGCACATTTGATTCCAAGGGATTGTGCTAACGAGACCTAGCAAGTAATCAACCTGGAGATTCTGCCATCGCCGGAGTAAAATTGCCAACACTGGAGTTTAGTTTAATGTTTATTTGAAAGGGACAATACATACTAATGAACATTAATACAAATGCAAGTATGCCAGGTTTAGCAATACTGCTAATTTGCATATGTTGTCCCCCAGCGGGTCACAAAAACACACAAACAATCATACACAAGCAGAACAACTGTGATGAAACTGTACAAAGTGTATATGCTAAAGTGCAAGAGTTAAGGTGTTACAAAACAAAACATTCAAATGTCACATGAGTGAAGTGCTATGTATGTGTACACACTCACACACCCAGGCACCTCACAGCAACAACAGACGGTAACAAACAAGAGGCGGGGCATATGTGTGTGATGCACGGGCACACACACACACATATATATACAGTGGGGCAAAAAAGTATTTAGTCAGCCACCAATTGTGCAAGTTCTCCCACTTAAAAGATGAGAGAGGTCTCCAATTTTCATCATAGGTATACCTCAACTATGAGAGACAAAATGAGAAAAAAAAAATCCAGAAAATCACATTGAAGGATTTTTAATGAATTAATTGGTAAATTCCTCAGTAAAATAAGTGTTTGGTCACCTACAAACAAGCAAGATTTCTGGCTCTCGCAGACCTGTAACTTCTTCTTTGAGAGGCTCCTCTGTCCTCCACTCGTTACCTGTATTAATGGCACCTGTTTGAACTCGTTATCAGTATAAAAGACACCTGTCCACAACCTCAAACAGTCAGACTCCAAACTCCACTATGGCCAAGACCAAAGAGCTGTCAAAGGACACCAGAAACAAAATTGTAGACCTGCACCAGGCTGGGAAGACTGAATCTGCAATAGGTAAGCAGCTTGGTGTGAAAAAATCAACTGTGGGAGCAATTATTAGAAAATGGAAGACATACAAGACCACTGATAATCTCCGCTCCACACAAGATCTCACCCCGTGGGGTCAAAATGATCATGAGAACGGTGAGCATAAATCCCAGAACCACACGGGGGGGACCTAGTGAATGACCTGCAGAGAGCTGGGACCAAAGTAACAAAGGCTACATCAGTAACACACTACGCCACCAGGGACTCAAATCCTGCAGTGCCAGACGTGTCCCTCTGCTTAAGCCAGTACATGTCCAGGCCCGTCTGAAGTTTGCTAGAGAGCATTTGGATGATCCAGAAGAGGATTGGGAGAATGTCATATGGTCAGATGAAACCAAAATAGAACTTTTTGATGAAAACTCAACTTGTTGTGTTTGGAGAAGAAAGAACACCATGCCTACTGTGAAGCATGGGGGTGGAAACATCATACTTTGGGGCTGTTTTTCTGCAGAGGGACCAGGACGACTGATCCGTGTAAAGGAAAGAATGAATGGGGCCATGTATCGTGAGATTTTGAGTAAAAACCTCCTTCCATCAGCAAGGGCACTGAAGATGAAACGTGGCTGGGTCCTTCACCATGACAATGATCCCAAACACACCACCCGGGCAACGAAGGAGTGGCTTCGTAAGAAGCATTTCAAGGTCCTGGAGTGGCCTAGCCAGTCTCCAGATCTCAACCGCATAGAAAATCTTTGGAGGGAGTTGAAAGTCCGTGTTGCCCAGCGACAGCCCCAAAACATCACTGCTCTAGAGGAGATCTGCATGGAGGAATGGGCCAAAATACCAGCAACAGTGTGTGAAAACCTGGTGAAGACTTACAGAAAATGTTTGACCTCTGTCATTGCCAACAAAGGATATATAACAAAGTATTGAGATGAACTTTTGGGACTGACCAAATACTTATTTTACAGAGGAATTTACCAATTAATTCATTAAAAATCCTTCAATGTGATTTTCTGGATATATATATGTGTATATATATATATATATATATATATACACTACCGTTCAAAAGTTTGGGGTCACTTAGAAATTTCCTTATTTCCTTCCTCCGCCAGGCCGAAAGGCCAGGAGGAGGTAATGTTTTTGCCGGGGTTTGTCTGTGTGTTTGTCTGTTTGTCTGTCTGTCTGTTTGTCTGTTGGTTAGCAAGATAACTCAAAAACTTTTGGACGGATTTCAATGAAACTTTCAGGCGTTGTTGGAAATGGTACAAGGAAGAACTCATTAAATTTTGGGGATGATCCGCATCACCGTCTGCATACAGGAATTTTTTAAAGCATTTTTCCACACTGTGACATACGGCCATTTTCAACATGTGCGCAGGCGCAATGGAGGGCGCTGGGCGTCGTGTCTGACCAACACAAACTCCGCCTTCTTCAATGTTTTACCCACAAAAGCATGCGGAAAACACTGGTGGCCTGGGCCCCCCAGCGTGCCTGTGCCAGCCATACGCGCTGCGCACATTGCGCTGGTCGTCGTGTCTGACCAACACAAACTCTGCGTTCTTCAACGTTTTAGGCACAAAAGCACGCGGAAAACACTGCTGGCCTGGGCCCGCCAGCGTGCGTGTTTTTGCGCCACGCTGCAAAACCTGACACGGCCACCTGTCCGCCGCCCGATTATTTGCCACAAATTCCCCGCCCAGCTATAGGCGCTGCGTAAAAACGACCTCTCTGCCGGGGAAGACTCTAAATTCTGTTTTGCCGCGGAGCGCAACCCCAATATAATATAAAACCCACGGCAACCTGTCTAACCAATCTGCATCCGTCAGTGGAGGAGATGGACACACCAACACTTCAGTTTATTACCTCCGCCAAGGAGGCAATGCTTTTACTACCGTAAAACGGGGCTATAAGGGACGGCGGGGTAATATGGGACACTTTTCTACATGTAATTCTGCTTTTTTAATTTTGCTTCCGCCTACATTTGATGAAGGATTCATGGATATTTGACAATAACAACACAACTCAGCGTCCTGCTCAAAATAAAAAAAAGCAGAATTACATTTAAAACATTTCCCAGAAAAGTGTCCCTTATTAACCCGCCGTCCCTTATAGTCCCGTTTTACACTACTGAACCACTAATCCTATCACTATCACATTGATTGTCATTCATTAATTGTCTGTTTATTGCACTGTCCATGTCAAATAAACAAATAATCATTGTGAATCCAATTGCTACTCATATCTTTTCATGCTCAGGGAATCTGAAAACGTACACACAAACACTGTATGGGGGGAACTGTGCCGCTTGGCGGAGGTCTGCGCTCTCCGAGTGCTTTTCTAGTTTTTGAAAGAAAAGCACTTTTTTTCAATGAAGATAACTTTAAACTAATCAGAAATACACTCTATACATTGCTAATGTGGTAAATGACTTTTCTAGCTGCAAATGTCTGGATTTTGTTGCAATATCTAGATAGGTGTATAGAGGCCCATTTCCAGCAACTATCACTCCAGTGTTCTAATGGTACAGTGTGTTTGCTCATTGCATCAGAAGGCTAATGGATGATTAGAAAACCCTTGTGCAAACATGTTAGGTCTGCAATGCTGTAATTGCTGCAAATGGAGGATTCTTTGACGAAAGCAAAGTTTGAAGGAAAAAATTATTATTTCAAATACAAATCATTATTTCTAACCTTGTCAATGTCTTGACTATATTTTCTATTCATTTTACAACTCATGGTGGTAAATAAGTGTGACTTTTCATGGAAAACACAAAATAATTGTCTGGGTGACCCCAAACTTTTGAACGGTAGTATATATATACAGTATATATATATATATATATAATATATAGTGTGTGTGTGTGTGTGTGTATATACTGTATATGCTGCAGAGCAACCACTATGGGTACAATATTGGTTGTTTAAATGCCTATTTTTACAATGCTTCTTAAAAGTATTTAGTGTTATTTAATTTATAAAATTTATTGGGTAGCCACAGTCACCTGTCAGTCGAAAGCAGATCATATTAGATTTCAGAAGTACATATTTTCCACGTCCCAAAAGCCAGTTTAGGAAGCTTGGGATCAGACCACCAAGGCTTCCGCCTTTGACCACCACCTGATTGGATCGGAGCAGCATCTGCAGTGATGCGGACATTGTACCGGTCTGTTGTGGTGAAGAGGGAGCTAAGCTCTAAGGCAGGGCTGTTGATTTGCCAGTCAGTCTACGTTCCTACCCTCACCTATGGTCATGAGCTTTGGGTAATGATCGAAAGAATGAGATTGCGGAGACAAGCGGCTGAAATGAGCTTTCTTCGTAGGATTGCTGGACTCACCCTTAGAGATAGGGTCAGGAGCTCAGTCATCTGGGAGAGGCTCAGAGTAGAACTGCTGCTCCTCCACATTGAAAGGAGCCAGTTGAGGTGGTATGGGCATCTGATTAGGATGCCTCCTGGACGCCTCCCACTTGAAGTGTTTTGGGCACATCCCACTGGGAGGAGACCCCGGGGCAGACCCAGGACTCGCTGGAGAGACTACATCTCCCAGCTGGTCTGGGAACGCCTTGGTATCCTCTCTGAAGAGCTGGAGCAGGTGGCTGGGGAGAGGAATGTCTGGGCTTCTCTGCTTGAACTGCAGCCTCTGTGACCCGGTCCTCCGGAAAAGTGGTAGAAGACAGACGGATGGAAGTACATATTTTATGTCCAAAATGCAAATCTCATCCTTGATAGTTATATACAACTTACATGGATTACGCACATTACTAAATGAATGAAGTGCGCTGGGGAAAGGGACACTTGCATTTCAAACATTATGCATGTGTTTATTGGGGGCTTGATAGAATGCTGTGAAACTAGTTTAATCAGCCAAAAAAAAAAAAAAAAGAGTCACTTACTCAAACCACTGACTTGTAATGAAGCCTTGACGATAGGAGGATATTTGGGGGCGCACAGGCGTGTTGCACATGAGGTGGGTTATTTAGGACAATTACATGAATTTACTCACCAAGAAGCCACCCATCTGCACAGTGCAAGCTTGTAGTTTGTTCCCAACAATGCTATTCATTAGAATCATTAGGAAAACCAGCTGTTGCTGCAAATTGCACTTTGATGTTGGCCTGTTCAACTGCATTGTATGGGAATATGATGTATTTGGGTGACAGCCGGATAATGCCATCCCACACAGCTGGCATTGCTCGGCTCAGGTTTGACTAGGAAATTCCCGATGGATCTGCCAGCTCCCTCTGGAATGCCCCTGTTGTCAGGAACCCCAGTGTTGTCAGCACCTGCACTGGGACGGGCAGCGCTCGGCTTCTCACTGTGTCTCGCTCCAAGAACAGCCGTAGCTCTGAGCACAGTTCCACAAGGACTGCCCATGGAAAACTAAACTGGCTCACAAGCCAGTCATCCTGAGCCAGAAAATCTTTTGTCTCTTGAGTACCCTTTCTTCTCACTGCATGATTTGCAATATCCGCTAATAGTACTAACGCCATTGTTGTTAGAGGCATTTTCAGCACTTTTTGCCGCTTGCTTTTATATACACTCATCTAATTGCGCACACTTGAGTGTTTGTTCATCATGTGTCTCTGGTGTGTACAATAATTTTCATGTCATTATCAGTCTCCCAACATCACTTCTAACTGTTGTCAACGGACCAATAAAAATAGAAACGTACGTACACCAGCCATGAAGTTGGCGTGGGGCTACGCATATTTCCACGGCCATTTCATTCTTGATACATCTGAAATTTTCCGTGGAAAAGGATGTACACCATGTTTTTGCGCGTAAGTACCCTTTGTACATGAGTCCCCTGGTCTTCATCCATGGAGTCCATTATTGTTCAAAATGTGACCCATGGTGTGGTTAGAAAGTGTGTGATCAGCTACACTATGAAGATATGGGAAAGAGTTGTCAAAGCCAGGTCAAGCTGAGTGGTGACAATCAGTGACCAGCTGTACGGTTTCATGCCATGAAAGAGTACTACAGATGCAATGTTTGCTTTAAGAGTGTTGATGGAGAAGTATAGAGAAGGTCAGAAGGAGTTGCACAGTGTCTTTGTGGTTCTAGAGAAAGCATATGCTATTGTGCCAAGAGAGGAAGCGTGGCACTGTATGGGAAAGTCAGGAGTGGCAGAGAAGTATGTGAGGGTGGTGCAGGACATGTATGAGGACAGCGAGATGGTGGTGAGGTGTGCTGTAGGAGTGACAGATGGGTTCAAGGTGGAGATGGGGTTACATCAGGGATTGGCTCTGAGCCTCTTCTTGTTTGCCATGCTGATGGACAGGCTGATGCTACGTGTCCACTGGTTCTGTTGTTTTTCTGTTTCCCATTCATTGTGTATTGGAAACGCAATGGAAAGCATTTGGGTATGGACCGGTGAAAACCAGACTGCAATGTGTCAAGTCGGCCATGGATTCCCCAACAGCTCATTTGCATAAACATTACGATTGGTCATGGTTTTTTTCCGTACGGTCATGCACCGGAGGTAGCGCTCTCATTCTGAACATGTCAAATAACGACAGATTCATTCACTGAACCTACTATTTCTCTCACCAAGTGATGTTAGAAACGCTTCTTGCTGGTTTGTTTTAAATATATGGAGACCAACACCATATTGTCCGGTAGCAGCCGGGAGCTGAAGACCACCCACAGACAGATCTGTTGACCAATCCAGTGAACCAGCCAGCTGGAGAAGAAGATGGCAGGGGGAAGCAGATCTGTACGTTACCTGTTGTTGTGAAGATATGAAGAAGAAATAAATAACTGCTGTTTCACACAAACCTGATACTATATGACCAGTCCTTGCCGTCATATAGAAATAACATACAAAGGAATGAGGCTCATCCAACCAAAGCTCACAAACCAGGCAGTCAAATTTGCCATGCATTGTGTGGGTCTGTAGGAATGGGTGAACCCAAAACCGGCGGTGACGATGACAAAGTAACCACCTTTTGTAGTGCAAATATACCAGTACTATTAAAAACAGACTTATCAAGCTGCTTATGGTTAATAATGACTATTCCAGTATTTCCTCCCGCATTGCTCTGGCTCCACCTATCCAAGAACTCTTACCGGCCCCATGCCCATGCCCCCTGCCTGCACTTCACTGCTTCCGGTAACCGATTCCTTCTGGAAAAATCCGGACCAGTGAACATGTACCTTGACAGATGAGGTCAGGCAGGAGTCTACATGGACCATGATGTTTGCAGACGACATTGTAATCTGTAGTGAGAGTAGGGAGTAGATGGGAGAGAATCTGGAAATGTGGAGATACAGTGGTGTGAAAAAGTGTTTGTACCCTTCCTGATTCTCATTTTTTGTATGTTTGTCACACTTAATTGTTTCAGACCATCAAACAAATTTAAATATTTGACAAAGATAACACAAGTAAACACAAAATGCAGTTTTTAAATGAAGGTGTTTATTATTAAGGGTTAAAAAAAAAAAAAAAATCCAAACCTACATGGCCCTGTGTTAACCTGTTGAACTCTGGTCAATTTCCCTAAAAACGCCTAAAAATAACATACTCAAAGTAAATCAAAAACTGTTCTTCAACCCTTTGCAGCATCTTCATGGGGTTGGTCTCATTTAAAAGAAAACACTTTGAATTTTTTTGGCAAACAGTCATAATCTCTCCAAGTGCTCCTGCCACTGAGTAACAGTCATCTAAACATACTGAATTTGAAGAAAATAAAGTTCGCCTGGGTGTTTTTTTAGATACAAATGCTTGCAAATAACACAGCTGTCAGATACTGGCTGGAAAATGCAACAGAAATGTAGAACCAAGTGTTATCCAGCTGAGGTCAAATTTTGTAACAATACCACAAAAAATGAATATATTACACAGCTTTTTTTCTCAGGTTGTTCCCAGGCGTTTTTGAACTGTGGCAGTTTGGAAAAACGTCTATAACTTTTGAATGCTTCAACATAGAAGCTTCATCTTGGGCTCTAATGAAAGGTGACACTCAGGGCTGTGTGTGTGTGTGTGTGGGGGGGGTTGTTTGTTTGTTCATTCATGAATGAATGAATGAACAAACAAGCCCCCCACACACAAAGAAACATGCCATGTAAAAAATGTGGCCTTTTTTTTTTTTTTTTTTTTTACAAGAAAAAATAACCTACAATGCAATAAAAATTATACTAAAATATCTGCAATGTAGAGGATAACAACCCCCCCCCCCCCCGCTACAGAGGAGCTCGGCGCACAAAAAAACTTGTGGCCATGACGGACCGTTGTAATTACCAATCAGTCAAAAGTCATTTTTATTACTATTTTCATTGATGAAGAATAATTTAGCTTATAACACTTACCTGTCCACAACAGCAGTGTCGTTGACGAACATCTGTTCCTCATTGTCAGACAAACATGAAGCTGATCCGGTTGTTACAGACTCGTGGTTCTGGTCACCCGACCCGGTCAAACCATCTCCGCTTCCATGATTGCGGTTTTTGCGAACCATTTTTCAAAACAAATAAGAACAGTAGCAATAAAAAAGGACTGGCTAACGGCTGAGAGTGGCTAACGCTACCGTTACACACAGGTCTCAATGAGTGTCACCCAGCGGCTTAGGCAAAAAAGATTTTACGCACGGTGACGCACGCGTTTCAATCGTCAAACTTCTCTGCTTCAGTTGGCTCGTTGTATTTGCGGTTGTTGGTAGGCAGGTCCTTCTTGCTAGGTTTTCAGTCATTGGTTCTTCAAGGTTTCAGAAACCCAATTCAAGGCTCTTATTAGTCGAATGAGAGGTCAATCAAATCTAAACCAATCAAACACTCCTTTGGCTTTCTGTTCGCGGCTGTGTCTGTACTGGAAGAACGGAAATGCCGCCTTTTTTTTTTTTTCAGTGCGCACTGAGATGCAACTATGACGCAGAGACGTGACCGCCCGTGGAATCCCGGAGTTCAACAGGTTAAAAAGTGATTGCCCACCCCTGTTAAAACATAAATTAATTGTGGTTTATCACATCTTTGGAAAGCTGAGTTCAGTTTCTCTTGCCACGCCTAGGCCTAATGACTGCCACACCTGTTCTCAATCAAGAAGTCACTTAAAGAGAACCTGCCTGACAAAGTGAAGTAGACCAAAAGATCCTCAAAAGCTAGACATCATGCGATCCAAAGAAATTCAGGAACAAATGAGAAACAAAGTAATTGAGATCTATCAGTCTTGAAAAAGGTTATAAATCCATTTCTAAAGCTTTAGTACTCTAGTAAACCACAGTGAGAGCCATTATCTACAAATGGCTAAAGCATGGAACAGTGGTGAATCTTCCCAGGAGTGGCCGGCCAACTAAAATTACCCCAAGAACGCAGCAACAACACATCCAGGAGGTCACAAAAGACCCCACAACCACATCCAGAGAACTGCAGGCCTCACTTAACTCAGTTAAGGTCAGTGTTCATGACTCCACCATAAGAAAGAGACTGGGCCTGCATGGAAGAGTTCCAAGACAAAAACCACTGCTAAGCAAAAAGAACACAAAGGCTTTTCTCAGTTTTGCCAGAAAACATCTTGACGATCCCCAAGACTTTTGAGAAAATACGCTGTGGACTGACGAGACAAAAGTTGAATGTTTGGACGGTGTGTGTCCCATTACATCTGGCATAAAAGTAACACAGCATTTCAGAAAAGGAACATCATACCAAGAGTAAAATATGGTGGTGGTAGTGTGATGGTCTGGGGTTGTTTTGCTGCTTCAGAACCTGGAAGACTTGCTGTGGTAAATGGAACCATGTATTGTGCTGTCTAACAAAAAATCCTGAAGGAGAATGTCCAGTCAGCTGTTTGTGACTTCAAGCTGAAGCACACTTGGGTTCTGCTGTTCGTACTGTTTGCCCCCCCTCCCCTCAGGTAGAAGACTTCGGTCCATTCAGACTAAAACCTCCCGGCACATGAACAGCTTTTTCCCCTCTGCCATCAGACTGCTGAACATTAAGTGACTTATTGACTCTCATGCACTATATACAGCAGCTCATGTCGTTCATCACTGTTTTTCTGTTGCATTATCGACTGCACTGTGGTACCCCATATTATCTGCTACTTGCTAATTTATTTAAAACTGCCTTGACTAGTATTACTCATTATTATTATTATTATTACTTATTATTCTACACTTATTGCATGTTTTTAGTCTTTTAGTTTTTTAATTTATCTCTTTATCTCATCATGTTTTTAATGTTGCAGCATGGCACCAAGACAAATTCCTAGTTTGTGTACTACATGAACAATGGCAATAAATCTGATTCTGATTCTGCAGCAGGACAGTGATCCAAAATACACCATCAAGTCCACCTCTGAATGGCTTAAGAAAAACAAAATGAAGACTTTGGAGTGGCGTAGTGAAAGTCCTGACCTGAATCCGATTGAGACACAGTGGCATGACCTTAAAAAGGCAGTTCATGCTCGAAAACCCTCCAGTGTGGCTGAATTACAACAATTCTGCAAAAATGAATGGACCAAAATTCTTCCACAGCGCTGTAAAAGACTCATTGCCAGTTATCGCAAACGCTTGATTGCAGTTGTTGCTGCTAAGAGTGGCCCAAGCAGTTATTAGGTTAGGGCAATTACTTTTTCACACAGGGCCATCTAGGTTTGGATTTTTTCCCCCTTAACAATAAACACCTTCATTTAAAAACTGCATTTTGTGTTTATTTTTGATGATCTGAAACATTTAAGTATGACAAACAAATGAGAAATCATGAAGGGGCAAACACTTTTTCACACCACTGTATGCTAAGGAGAGAAGAGAAATGAAAGTCAGTAGAAGCAAGAAAAAATACATGAGTGTGAATGAGAGGGTGGCAGGTGTAATGGCCAAGATGGAAGGAGTAGAGGTAGTGAAAGTAGATGAGTTTAAATACCTGGGGTCAACCATCCAAAGCAATGGAAAATGCATAAGAGAGGTGAAGAAGAGAGTGCAGGCAGGGTGGAGTGGGTGGAGACGAGTGTCAGGGGTGATGTGTGACGGAAGGGTAGCAGCAAAGTAAGATAAGCAAAGCTGAGATGGTTTGGACATGTGCAAAGGCAGGACAGTGGATATATTGGACAAAGGATGTTGAAGATTGAGCTTCCAGGCAGGAGGAAAAGAGGAAGACCACAGAGAAGATTCATGGATGTAGTGAAGGAGGACATAGAGAGGGTTGGTGTTACAGAGGAAGATGCAAGGGACAGGGTGAGATGGAGGCAGATGATCCGCTGTGGTGACCCCTAAAGCGAACAGCCAAAAGAAGAAGGTGTGGTTAGAAAGCAACATACCTTGACCTTGAAGTTCAGCTTGAATAATTTTGGATGGTTTTCTAGGCTCTTTTTCAACAATATGCACTATTCTTCTGATCAACCTGAGGTTGCAGTTCCTCTCGCGTCCATGTTCTGGAAGGTTGGCTCCAGTCCCATGTAGGACTGGGTGATATGAAAAAATTCCATTCATGATCATTTTTTTTTCATATTCATCGATGTATATTGCAGTATGAATCAAATCACTATTTCTGTTAAGCTTAAAGGTTCCTTTTTACTTCTAAGTGAGATGCTATAACAAGATTAATTTTAAATATTTATTTTCTGTCAGAAGTTGAACCTGACAAATGTTGTGTAGAACATTATACAACTGTATTTCAAATAACTATAAAACATAAAATAATTATATAACATAAAATAATAAATGTTATTATATTCTGCTCATCAACTTACCGATAGTTGAGTGAAGTACATGCCCAAAGCACTGCAGCCGTGTCCACTTGTGTAGTGATGTGGCCTTCACTATATTTATCCCACTATCTGCCATGATGCAGACTTGTCTTCACTCAGTCTCCAGGATGCAAGTGCTTCGGTTAGTCCTAAAGCAATGACTTTACCTGTATGGGCTTCAGAAAAGTTTGAAGACATTTGCTTTTCAAATTCCAGTCTTGATCAATGAAGTGGGCAGTGAGGCTCATACGTGTATATGGTTCAGATGTGCGACTTGACCACAAATCTGACGTAGTAGCGAAGTATGGCACACTTTGCAGCTCATTTTCAACAGTTTCGCTACATTCTGTGTACAGCTGAGGAAGTGCCATCTGGGAGAAATATTTACTGCCACGGAGTTGGTAACAAGGGTCAGTTACTTTAATCAGCCACTTAAATCCAACATTGTGTGTACTCCACAGGATAGCACTGCTTCAGATGGTAAAAAAAAAAAAAAAAGATTTGTGGTGTTACCTGATTTTGTGGGAACATGCTTGACAGTTTGCAGTGCACGCTAAGCTGCTTCTTGTCAGACTTTAAATAGCCAAAATATCTCCACATCACTGAATTTCTTGGCCCGTTCTTTTCAACAATCTCCTTCTCTATTGAGCATTGGGTGGTGTCCGTTTCAGTGTCTTCTTTGGTAACACCGTTACTGGACTTTTCATTAATGTTTTCTGGCATTTCCTACACGGCTGTGCTAGCCCAAATATTAGCAAATGTGATAGGCTAAGCCCCGGCTATGTGCTGGTCGTATGCGCCTACACATGCTGTTGTGTGCATCAGTTAACCTCTTGCACTCCGTTGTACCGCGGACGGGCAAGTCTCTGCGTCCTAGAGCGCACGAGGGCGCACGCCTCGTGCTATCTAGGACGCATGATGGAGATTGTGATGTAGGTGGTGTATGGCGTCCAAGCGCGCACTGAAAATAAAAGCTGCAGACACAGCCGCGAACAGATAAGATAAGATAAGCCTTTATTAGTCCCACAACGGGGAAATTCCAGGATTGCAACAGCACAGGGATAGCAACACTCAGAGCAACAATCAGAAGGCAAGAAAAAAAAAGCAAGCAAGCAAGAGCAGCTAATATACATATGTACATATTACTATAAATATATATATATACACACAGACACACAGTGTAGAGCACTGTAGCTGGATGGGATAAATATATGAATATATAAACACATAGTACGGAGCATTTCAGCTAGATGGAATAAATATGTAAATATATAAACACAGTGCGGAGCAATGTAGCTTAGATTGTAGATTATGTAGATTAGTTCATCTGATTGACCTCTCATTCGACTATAAAGAGCCTTGAATTGGGTTTCTGAAACCTTGAAGAACCAATGACTGAAAACCTAGCAAGAAGGACCTGCCTCCCAACGCTGTGAATGCAGTGAGCCAATTGAAGCAGAGAAGTTCGCGAGCTGTTTTTTTTAAGGCTGGGTGAAGACTGACTGCTGCAGCGGATCAAAAAAAAGGACCCGCAGGAAGAACCCCACAGACCCAGCAGCACGGAGACCATCCACAAATGCAACCTGTGTGACAGGGAGTGCCATTCGTGCATCGGCATGTTCGGCCACAGGCGGTGCTTATTTTGTTTTTGTTCCAGCAGAGTAGACGTTATGATTTCTTCCATGGTCATAGACCGACGGAGGCTGACGACGAAGGCTGAGTGACACACATGCCTTCGCCAGTCTTTTTTTAATGACTACTGTTATTTGTTTTGAAAAATCATTCGCCAAAAACCGCAATCATGGAATCACAAAACCGCAATAATGGAATTATGTTTTGATCGGGTCGCGAGACCAGAACCACGAGCAGACCAGCGTCGCGTTCGTCTGACAATGGGGAAGAGAGGTTCGCCAGGACACTGCTGTGAAGAGGTAAGGTGTTATAAGCTAAATTATTCTTTATTCCTGAAAATTGTAATCCAAAATGACTTTTGACCGATCGGTAAATTACAACTGTGCGGCGCACGAAGTCTGAAATTCGTGCGCCGCGGTACAAGGGGTTGTTCGCCGCATCCAGACCGTGAACACCACCCCCCCACCCCCGCTATTCTTCTGGAGCGAGGGGAGGGGGGGAGCCGCGGTGACTGCGCTGCTGTCCCACATCGCCACATGAGGCTAATCCGTTGTGTAGCGATGGCCGATGTCCATCCTCTGGAGCGAGGGGGGGGGACAACCCCCCCCCACACACACACACACACACACACACAGACACAGCCCTGAGTGTGACCTTTCATTAGAGCCCAAAATGAATCTTCTACATTGAAGCATTCAAAAGTTAGACATTTTTCCAAACTGTGCCATTTGGCACAATTTGGCACAGTTCCAAAATGCCTGGGAACTACCTGAGAACAAAGCTGTGTAATATATTCATTTTTTGTGTTATTGTTACAAAATTTGGACCTCAGCTGGATAACACTTGGTTCTACATTTCTGTTGCATTTTCCAGCCCGGATCTGAAGCTGTGTGTTATTTGCAAGCATTTGTATCCAAAAAAACACCCAGGCCAAATTTATTTTCTTCAAGTTCACTATGTTTAGATGACTGTAACTCAGTGGCCGGAGCACTTCGAGAGATTATGACTGTTTTGCCAAAACATTCAAAGTTTTTTCTTTTAAATGAGACCAACCCCATGAAGATGCTGCAAAGGGTTGAAGAACAGCTTTTGATTTAATTTGGGCACGTTAATTTTTGGCGTTTTTAGGGAAATTGACCGGAGTGCAAGGGGTTAAACGTTTCTTCCAGCCACATGATTGGTTTGCTGCACTGTATTCTCATTTTCACTGGCTTTTCATGTTGCCTGTCAAAACACGGAACAAATGAATTCTATCGACGTTCTATTGAGAATGTTTTATGTCTCTATCGAGGAAAAGTTATTTCGCGATAATTATCGTTATCCTTAATTATTGTTATCAGCCCTAGTCCCATGGACCTTATATTTTTGTATAATATAGGCAACTGTGGTCACAGGAATATGAAGCTGTTTGGAGATGGTCCTATAGCCTTTACCTTTAACATGTCTTTAACTTGTCTGTAATTTTCTTTCTAATTTCCTAAGACAACTCTCTCCTTAGCTTTCTGTGGTGCATGTTCAGTGTGGTACACACCATGATACCAAACAGCACCGTGACTACTTTTCACCCTTTAAATAGGCAGACTGACTGATTACAAATTTGAAGACACCAGTGATGCTAATTACAGGACACACCTTAGTTTAACGTGTCCCTGTGGTCAAAGTATATTCAGTTGTTTCTAGAGGTATCATGTCCAGGCCAGTTTCATTAGTTTTTTTAAATGATTCTGTTGAACCAAAATTCAAAAACAATTTCTGATTTTCAGTAGTTAATTTTCAGAAAAGGGCAGTGCGGTGGCGCAGTGGTTAGCACTGCGGCAGCACAGCAACTCACCCTTGGCCATGGGATCCCTGGTTCGATCCCAGCCCCTGACCAACAGTGATCTGTGTGGAGTTTGCATGTTCTCCCCGTGTCTGCGTGGGTTTACTCTGGGATTTCTCCGGTTTCCTCCCACATGCCAAAAACATGCAAGTTAGGTTAATTGGCATCAAACTGGGGATTCTAAACTGTCCTTAGGTATGACTGTGAGAGTGAATGGTTGTCTGTCTCTCTGTGTTGGCCCTGTGATTGACTGGCGATCTGTCCAGGGTGTACCCTGCCTCTCGCCCAAAGATGCTGGGATAGGCTCCAGCCCCCCCGCGACCCGAAAAGGATTAAGCGGAAGAAGATGAATGAATGAATGAATGAACTTTCAGAAAATGTTGCCAGTTTCAAAATAATCTATCAGAGTGGTGGCCTAATTGGTAGAGCATCCCACAACGTTCAAGTCTCAGTAGGGTTATACCAAAGATCATGTAAAAATGATACTGCCTGCCCTCTGGCTTTGTGCTCAGCATAATAGAATAGAATGGAGGAAGGAAAGGTGGTTACCCAGCAACAGGGTTATTCCCTGTGCCAGTCCCAAGCCTGGATAAATGGGTAGGGCTGTGTCAGGAAGGGCATCCAGTGTAAAAAAAAAAAAAAAAATCCTTGCCAAATGGACATGCGGATAATCGCGATGTCAGGTGATGACACCTTGTGTCACCCCAAAAGGGAGCAGCTGAAAGAGAAAGATTACTTTGCCACTTTCAAATTATTTCAGTGCCCATTGTGGGATTTTCTTGAACAGAAGGTTATCAATAAATTTGTGAATGTCTGTATTAACAGAAAAGGTCACAAAATTATGTGAAAGAGATGCAAATTTGTACCTTAAAATTCCACAGATTTATGAGGGGGGGGGATTCTAGTATAGAGGGTATGTGCATGATGTCATGAAACAGAACTCATGGCAGTTACAAAACACTGAGTGGCAGTACTAGGGTGTATGCAGTAAAACTCAAACACATGCAGTATTCAGTCCACAGAGTGCCTGCTTGCATTGCAGAGAACAAATCTTATTATTCCATCTTGTATTAATTGACAAAAAAATAGATAAATATTTAAAGGCTCAAAACCAGTTCTTCACTTGTGTGTTCTTACCCACACATCACTGCATTCAAGTAAACAGTGTGATATTAACATCTAAAGTTAAAAAAAAAAGGTATTCGGAGTACTGCTGTGACTAAATATTTTTGTGATTTTTTTTTTTAATGTTTTGCTGCATACAAACTAAAGCTGAAACGTGTTTGCCACTCAGTGCCGTTTAACTGTGGTACCTGCCCTGCAACTGCTAAGAACTCTGTTCCAATGCATTCCCTCTATTACAAAAATTGCCATGTCAGTTTATTCTTATAATTCTGCCATTTTACCTTCATTTTCAAAAATCACTTAATATGTCTCTTTCTATAGTAGAGGTTGTTGATCCTGTTTTACTTTCCATCAGCATCTCACACAGCTGTTAAAACAATTAAAATTTTAGGCTGTAAATAAACATTTCAGTGTTTTCTCTACCTGCACCCATCCTTGTCAAGTAACTCTTCATATTTTCCCTCCCAGGCCTTTTAAAGCTTGAAGTTAAACGATGAACCAGCCAAGATGGGACAGGCACTGTGCATATGCTCTCGTGGCTCTATCAGCATTGATAACAAGAAATATTACTTTGTTCAGAAACTAGATGAGGGGTAAGACAACATGTTCTCATTGTGTATTTTTAACCACACAGAACTTTATGTTTGAGGTTATGTTATAAATCCCAATGTTCTGATATAGCTAACTGCTTTGGGTTAAAGTTTGTTTGACTTATTTGGGATAAACTGATAGCTCTTTTTTTCTGACAGACAAGTACATCCTATACCAGTACTTGATAAAATGTTTTTTACCTGTATACATGCTGCTTTTGTTTGTCATCATCTTTTACTGTAAAATACCTCCAGATGTCAGGTATTTCTGCACTGTAACCCCTGTTCTTGTATAGTTATTATATTCCATAGAATCGTTAAAGGGGTCATTGATTGAAAACTGGTGTGTTTGTAGGTTTTGACTGTCTCAAATGTGTCAACTGGTCATGTAATTAGACAAAAATTTTCCAAAACATCAACTATCTGAAAAAAGCACACTACCTTTATTTCGTTTTTCTCTCAGAGAAACTCACCAAAGCGTTTTTTGACTCTTCTGGATAAATCATATACGTCAAGTTTCAAAAAAGCCAACCCACTGCCGTCCTTGAGACCAACCCGCTGCTCTATTATTGGCCTACCTAGCTGTCCGTCATGTACTGTAGATAGAAGTGGGGACTAAAGCTAGCCTATTAGCTCATGAGCTAACACTGTTACCAGGACGCTGGCTCAAAGCGCGTCTTATAATGTTATTTTCTTCAGATCTTAATCACCCTAATAGCCATCCCTGTTACCACCTAGTTCACTATGGTCCATCTCTGAGTGGTTTCATCGTGATTCCGCAGCGGATCGCCTGCCCTGGCACACCGGTCGCTTTAATGGCCCGGGACCAGGGCTACTAGCCGCTGTTATGCTAAGAACTCCCCCGGAGTGGCGGGGGAGTTATTGGCATAACAGCAGTACATGCGATCTGCCACGGAATCACAATGAAACCACTGAGAGATGGGCCGCAGTGACACAAGGCTCACCGCCGATGGAGGTGATTACAGGGATGGCTATTAGTATGACTAAGAGCCGAAGAAAATAACAATATAAGCTGCGCTGACAGCCAGCGTCCTGGTACCAGTATTAGCTCATGGGCTAATAGCTCAGGGGCTAATAGGCTACCTTTAGCTGGCTGTGCGAGCCACAAGGCCAAAATACAGCCGATCGGCCGTGGAATCACGACGAAGCCGCCGGCTCCCTACAATCAAAATGTCCCAGGACGGGATCTCACGCCCAGCAACCCCACCGTCCTCTGTGGATCTGCTCTGCTGTCGTGGGCAGCGGCTTTCAGTTGCCTGTAAGAAAAGAGTGGCGTCCCACAGAGCCACACTGCCCTTTGAGATCCCTTGGCTTGGTAACTCGCCTCGGGTTGCTGCGATTATCCAGCACGTGGTGTTAGCAATTTGTTGTGGAATCACGGTAAAATTTATTGGGAGAGAGACCGGACTGACACGAGATACACCATTGGCTGTGGATCAGTGAACCAAAGTGCTGCTCAGTGCTCAACCGAGCTGGAAGGAGCCGGCTAAAAGCTACTCAGCTAATGGCTAACTGACGTAAGAGGGTGGGTGGAATTGATCAGCTGAAGTCTGTTTCTTAAAGTGGCAGGCTTTGAATCAGAGCGTTGGAAGAAACCCAAGAAAAATTAAAAAAAAAAACTAATTTGCTTCAGTAATTAAAATTTTCAGAAAATCTGAACAAAATATGTCACAAGCACTTCATTAAGACATGAGTGAGCTGTTGAAATATGTAAAAAGAGCAGTCAGTGACCCCTTTAAATTATGCTGTTTTTCTCCAGTGGCTTCAGTTATGTTGATCTTGTGGAAGGTGGAAAAGATGGGCGCTTCTATGCACTTAAGAGGATCCTGTGTCATGACCGCGAAGGCCGTCAGGAGGCTCAGACAGAGGTTGAGATGCATCAGATGTTTAATCATCCGAACATCTTGAGTCTGGTTGCACATGCCTTTGTAGATCATGGAGGCAAAACAGAAGCCTGGTTACTTCTGCCTTACATCAGAGTAAGTTTTTCCATCACTTTTTTCCATCAGAATTTGTAAGGGGGAAAAGCAGTTTCAGTCTTATGTGTCGGTGTGGTCTTTTGAACAGAAAGGCAGCCTGTGGTCTGTTCTGGAGAAGTTAAGAGACAAAGGAAGCTCAATGCCAGAAAAACAGATTTTGCAAATCTTCCGTGGAATCTGCTCTGGACTCAAGGCCATTCATGACAAAGGTTATGCACACAGGTAACGCCGCACTTCACACATGCAGCAAATATTTAACTGTGTATACCCAGTACTGTGACCCCTGCTGGCATGGAGTACTGCACCACTATCTATTTATTACAGTCGAAAAAGAAATGACGATGCAATGAATGATCATTCTCCACTGTACCTCATCAAAATAAGTCAGCAGCTGAAAAGAAAAACATGTACTTCTCATTGCTCTAGTGTGAAAAACTTTGTTACTCTATTAAAGGTAGAATATGCAGTGTTTTCTACTTTCAGATATACCAGAAATAACTAAAATATAGAGTGTAAAGAAACATCTCTCTTGCTGTCATGCAAAATGTGATAATTTAGGATATTGCAGAGCTATGAATTAATTTATGATGTTTGGTGGGCTGATGAAATGATAAATACAAGTTTACACCAGCAGGGTGAGTATAAGCAAATTTTCAGCTCGGAGTCAAAAATCCTGTCTTGCAACTTAATTATGTAGAGTAGGGCAGCCAAAAAAGTCACCACCATCAGAAAAAAAAGGCATCAATTTGCTAGGGAGCATAAAGATTGGACTGTGGAGCAATGAAAGGAGGTCATATGGTCTGATGAGTCCAGATTTCCCCTGTTCCAGAGTGATGAGTGCATCAGGATAAGAAGAGAGGCGGTTGAAGTGATGCACCCATCATGCCTAGTGCCAAGCCTATGGGGGCAGTACTATGATCTGGAGTTGCTGCAGTTGGTCAGGTCTAGGTTCAGCAACATTATGTGCCCAAAGAATGAGATCAGCTGACTGCTTGAATATACACTGCCTGGCCAAAAAAAGTCTCTAATATTTCATTCAACCGCCTTTAGCTTTGATTACAGCTTCTGCAATATCACAACATTTATTTCCATCCAGAGTTGTGTAACATGACCGAGGGTAGTTAAAAACATAACTTACAAGGTTCTTTAAAACCAGGTGAAGAGTCACAGGCAACAAAGGGGAAACTTTAGAATGAGGATGTTCAAAAGAATTTATTTACAGTAAAATATGTACAGATGCCCACTTATTTATTTCCGACAAAAGGAAACAAAAAAGAATATCCAACAAATACAGCAAAAGATACAAAAACACAATGCAAAGTGATGCATTGGGGTGCACCCTCTTTTTGGGTGCCCGAAAAAGAGTAGGAAGAAGCAAAAGCTAAAATAATATTTAAATAAAAAGCCTAAACTAAAACCTGAGAATTAAAATTATCTAAAAAGCTAAAATACTGCCTAAAAAACTGAAGCTAAAAAGCAAAAAAAAAAAAAAAAAAAAAAGCAGAAAACCATAAGTTGAGGAGGAGGATCCGCTCTTCTAGGCCACGCTCCATCTGCCACCACGACACCGACGCCCTCAGGAAACAGCCCAGGCAGAGTTCCTCACTCTGCCTCTTGCTGTCCTTCGCCTGCAGCACCCCAACTGCTCCACACAGAAGTGTCCTCTCCCAAATGCCGGTATCATGGTGGTCCTGGGCCGTTGCTGCTCCTCCTCCTCTTCCTCAGTCATACCCTCCTTCTTCCATTTCCTCTGGGACCAGCAGCCTCCTCTTGTCCGACTGGGTTGCCTCCTCCCCTGGGCTCTCTCGTCCTGGCAAAAAAAAGCTCTCTCCTCTGGACTGCCAGAGCACCTTTCATATCATGTCCAGCCACAGGTGCTGCACATCCCCAATCAACACAAGTGCTGCTGATCAGTAATTGGGGGAAGCACAGGGTGGAAGCAAAGACATTTCCAACTAAAAGCACACAGTTAAAATACAAAAAGTATTAATATTAGTATTAATATTAGTACTAATATTAGTATTAGTATTAATAAACATGCAAACTTAACTTTTGATCAGTTTTCTGTGTGGAAAAAAGCAGGCCTTCACAGAATTGCAGCACCAGTGCAGGATTTTTATTATTTTTCTGGCTTTAAACAATATTTCTTCTCTTTAAAAGATATAATAAAATCAAATATAAAAGACTGTAAACATGCTATCCTTAGAAAAATGAGCATTTATGCCTTGTAATGTTTGTAATGTTGAAATGCTGAAAAGCAATATAAATAAAAACAGTATAAATGGAATACTGAAATGATTAGAAACAGCTGCACAATTATGTTATTTTAGCAGTCAAAAATATATATGTTGTATTTTTGTGTAATTTTTGCATATTTTTAATATATACAATATATACAGTGGTGTGAAAAAGTGTTTGCCCCTTCCCAATTTCTCAATTTTTTTGTATGTTTTTCACACTTAAATGTTTCAGATCATCAAACAAATTTAAATATTAGACAAAGATAACACAAGTAAACACAAAATTGAATTTTTTATTGAAGGTGTTTATTATTAAGGGTAAAAAAAATCCAAACCTACATGGCCCTGTGTGAAAAAGTGATCCCCCCCCCTCCCCTGTTAAAACGTAAATGTGATAAACTGTGGTTTATCACATCTTTGGAAAGCTGAGTTCAATTTCTCCAGCCACACCCAGGCCTGATTACTGCCACACGTGTTTTCAATCAAGAAATCACCTAAATAGGACCTGCCTGACAAAGTAAAGTAGATCGAAAGATTCTCAAAAGCTAGACATCATGCTGCGATCCAAAGAAATTCAGGAACAAATGAGAAACAAAGTAATTGAGCTCTATCAGTCTGGAAAAGGTTATAAAGCCATTTCTAAAACTTTGGGACTCCAGCGAACCACAGTGAGAACCATTATCCACAAATGGCAAATACATGGAACAGTGGTGAACCTTCTCAGGAGTGGCCGACCGACCAAAATTACCCCAAGAGCCCAGCAACGACTCATCCAAGAGGTCACAAAAGACCCCATAACAACATCCAAAGAACTGCAGGCCTCACTTGCCTCAGTTAAGGTCAGTGTTCATGACTCCACCATAAGAAAGAGACTGGGCAAAAATGACCTGCATGGCAGAGTTCCAAGACGGAAACCACTGCTGAGCAAAAAGAACATAAAGGCTCGTCTCAGTTTTGCCAGAAAACATCTTGACGATCCCCAAGACTTTTGGGAAAATACTCTGTGGACTGACGAGACAAAAGCTGAACTTTATGGGAGGTGTCTGTCCCATTACATTCGGTGTAAAAGTAACACAGCATTTCAGAAAAGGAACATCATACCAACAGTAAAATATGATGGTGGTAGTGTGATGATCTGGGGCTGTTTTGCTGGCTCAGGACCTGGAAGACTTGCTGTGTTAAATGGAACCATGAATTGTGCTGTCTACCAAAAAATCTTGAAGGAGAATGTCCGGTCATCTGTTCGTAATCTCAAGCTGAAGTGCACTTGGGTTCTGCAGCAGAACAATGAATCAAAACGCACCATCAAGTCCACCTCTGAATGGCTTAAGAAAAACAAAATGGAGACTTTGAAGTGGCCTAGTGAAAGTCCTGACCTGAATCCGATTGAGATGCTGTGGCATGACCTTTAAAAGGCGGTTCATGCTCAAAAACCCTTCAGTGTGGCTGAATTACAACAATTCTATTCAATTCAATTCAACTTTATTTATATAGCGCCATTTCACAACAGCAGTCATCTCATAGCACTTTCAACTGGAAGGGAAACCCCCACAATTACAGAAGGAGCCCAGCAATCAGGCGATCCCCTGTGAGTGAGCGCTTGGTGACAGTGGAGAGGAAAAACTCCCTTTTAACAGGAAGAAACCTCCAGCAGAACCAGGCTGAGGGAGGGGCAGTCATCTGCTGCAACTGGCTGTGGGGTAAGGGGATAGAGAAGATGAAAAGAACAGACATGTAGAGAGCAAACAGCACGATGGGGACTCAATCTATGGGATAGAACAAACAGATGTCAATGACCAGCAAAAAAACCCATTTCATTGAGAGTGAAGAAAGGAGTGAAGCCCAGTGCAATCATTGGAGGTCCCCCGGCTGTCTAAACCTAATAGCAGCATAACTAAGGGAGGGTTCAGAAACACATGATCCCTCCATAAATGTAGGCTATATCAAAAAGGAAGGTTTTAACCCTATTCTTAAAAACAGAGATCGAGTCTGACTCCCGAATCCAGATTGGCAGCTGGTTCCACAAGAGAGGAGCTTGATAACTGAAGGCTTTGCCCCCCATTGTACTTTTGGAGATTCTAGGTATTACAAGTAATCCAACATTTTGGGAGCATAGTGCTCTGTTAGGATGACCATGGAAGAGAATCCTAAACGTCTACTCTGCTGGAACAGCACCGCCTGTGGCTGAACAGGCCGATGCGCGAATGACAGTCCCTGTCACACAGGTCACACTTGTGGGTGGTCTCCGTGCTGCTGGGTCTGTGGTGGTTCTTCCTGCGGGTCCTTTTTTCATCTGCTGCAGCAGTCAGTCTCTCTTCACCCGCCTTGAGCTGTCTGGTCAGGGTGCCTCTCCATTTGGAGCGGTCCGTTGCAAGGTCCGCCCAGCGCTCTGTGTTGATATCCAGGGCCTTCATGTCTCTCTTGCAGACGTCTCTAAAGCGCAGCTGTGGGCGGCCAACGTCTCTTCTGCCAGTTGCCAGTTCTCCAAAGAGGACGTCTTTGGGGATTCTGCCATCCTCCATACGATGAACGTGGCCTAGCCAGCGGAGCCTGCGCTGCCTGAGTAGAGTGAACATGGAGGGAAGGCCAGCGCGGGACAGAACTTCTGTGTTGGGCACTTTGTCCTGCCAGGATATGTCCAGGATGTGGCGAATGCAGCGCAAGTGGAAGGAGTTCAGTCTCTTTTCCTGCCGGGTGTATGTTGTCCACGTCTCACTCCCATAGAGCAGTGTGCTGATGACGCAGGCGTTGTACACTGCCATCTTCATCTTGACAGAGAGTTTGGGATTCTCCCACACTCGTGTGGTGAGGAGAGCGAGTGTGAAGGCTGATTTTCCAATCCTCTTGTTGATCTCTGTATCAAGGGAGAGGTTGTTGCTGATCGTGGACCCCAGGTACGTGAACTGATTCACGACCTCCAGCTTGTAGTCATCAATGGTGATGGTTGGTGGTGCTTCCGTGCCTTGCGCCAAGACGTTAGTCTTCTTCAGGCTGATGGTAAGCCTGAAGTCCTTGCATGCCTGGGAGAAGCGGTCCATCAGGGTCTGAAGCTCCTGCTGTATGTGGGTTGCGACTGCAGCGTCGTCTGCGAACAGCATGTCTCTGATTAGAGCCTCGCGTATTTTGGTTCTGGCTTTCAGGCGGGCGAGGTTGAAAAGCCTGCCGTCAGATCTTGTGTGCAGGTAGATTCCCTCTGTTGCTGTGCTGAAAGCATGCCTCAGGAGCATAGCAAAGAAAATCCCAAAGAGGGTTGGCGCAAGTACACAGCCCTGTTTCACTCCGCTGCGTATGTTGAATGGCTCTGAGACGTTGCCATCGTGCTGCACTATCCCCTGCATGTTGGTGTGAAACGATTCGATGAGGCTTTGCAACTTTGGTGGGCATCCTATCTTTGGCAAGATCTTGAAAAGGCCCTCTCTGCTGACCAGATCGAATGCTTTGGTGAGGTCGATGAAGGCGACGTACAGAGGCATGTTCTGTTCTCTGCATTTCTCCTGGAGTTGGCGGATGGAGAATATCATGTCTACCGTCGATCGCTCAGCGCGGAAGCCACACTGAGACTCGGGGTAGACGCATTCGGCAAGCTTCTGTAGACGAACGAGAACAACTCGTGCGTAGACTTTGCCAACAACGCTGAGGAGGGAAATGCCCCTGTAGTTGTTGCTGTCGCTTCTCTCCCCTTTGTTTTTGTAGAGGGTGATGATCTTGGCGTCCCTCATGTCCTGTGGTACGGCACCTTCCTTCCAACACTGGCAGAGGACGTCATGCAATGGCAGCAGTAGGGCGGTCTTGCAGTGCTTGATCAGGTCAGGGGGTATGCCGTCGTTGCCGGGTGCCTTGCCAGCGGCCAAGCTATCAATGGCCTTACTGAGTTCGTCGATGGTTGGCTCGGCGTCAAGTTCGTCCATGGATGGCAGGCAGTCGATGGCATCAAGGGCTGACGGTGTCACGGTGTTCTGTCTAGAGTAGAGGTCAGAGTAGTGTTCCACCCATCTCTCCATCTGCTTGTTCTTCTCTGTGATCATCTCCCCAGTGGAGGATTTGAGGGGGGCCGTCTTGCTCTGAGCCGGACCAAGTGCTTTCTTGATGCCATCGTACATACCACGGATGTTCCCTGTTATGGCAGCGGTTTGAATGTCTTGGCTGAGCTGAGTCCAGTACTCGTTGGCACAGCGCCGAGCAGTCTGCTGAACTTTGCTTCTCGCAGCCCTGAGAATCTGGAGATTCTTCTCGTTTGGGTACTTCTTGTACTCAGCAAGTGCTGAGCGCTTGGCTTCAATGACGGGGGTCATCTCGGTCAACTTGGCATCAAACCAGTCCTGTGACTTCGAGGTCTTCCTCCCAAAGGTAGCCAAGGCTGTGCGGTAGATGGTGTTTCGCAGCTCTTCCCACTTCTGCTTTGCAGATTCTCCTCCTTGTGGTACACCAAATTCCTTCTCAAAGGTGGAGGCAAACTGCTCAACAAGTTCTGGTTGGGCCATCTTGCTGGTGTCAATCCGTGCCTTTCCAGGTTGTCTAGCACGATGGAATTTCTTCAGCTGCAGCTTGACCTTGCAACACACCAATGAATGGTCTGTGTCGCAATCTGCACTGTGGAACAAACGGGTGATTAGCACGTTCTTCATTGAGGTGCGCCTGGTCAGGATCAAGTCTAGCTGGTGCCAGTGCTTTGAGCGCGGATGTTGCCAGGAAACCTTGTGTTGGGGCTTGGTCTTGAAGAACGAGTTTGTGATGCACAGATCGTGATATGTGCAGAACTCGAGCAGCCGCTGTCCGTTGTTGTTCATTCTGCCCACGCCAAAAGGTCCAAGACAGGAGGGCCAGGAGTCGTGGTCAGCACCCACTCTGGCATTGAAGTCTCCAAGGAGAATGAGTTGTTCAGAGTTGGGGATGATCCTGACAGTTGTTGCGAGATTCTCGTAGAACTCATCTTTTGCCTCTGGTGTGGCTGTCTGTGTTGGGGCATACACACTGACGAGGGTGACTGGGCCTTCAGTGGTGTTCAGGCGGAGGATGAGGAGTCGTGCAGAGCCAGTGCTGCCCGGTTCCACCATCTTCAGCAAAGTGTTCTTCACTGCGAAGCCCACTCCGTGTTCCCTGTGTTCGTCACTGCCCTTTCCCTGCCAGTAGAACGTGTAGTCCTTCTCTCTCAGTGTGCCTGCATCAGCTAACCGTGTTTCCTGGAGAGTGGCGATATCCACTCCCAGTCTCTTCAGCTCATTATTGATGATGGCAGTCTTCCTGGTGTCGTTGATGTCCTTGAGGTTAGCAGCGAGTCCTGTCATCATAGTGCGGATGTTCCAAGTTCCCAGTTTTAGAGTTGGTCTCTTTTGTTTTATTGTCTTGCCTGGTGCGAAGGTTCTCAGCCTGCTCTTTGGATTTCTCCTTATCCCCATGCACCCAATGAGGAAAGCAAGCTGTGGCGGGACAACACCTTATTGGCTGGGGGCTGCCCAGCTTGAGGCGGGCGGTAGCTGTCCAGTGAGATCTGATGATCCCTCCCACCGTCGGGAACAACCCCTGGCGCCACGCTCTACGCCAATTGAGCAGTGGCTTATAACTGGTAACTGTCACTCCCCGTGTTTTGTCTACGCCAAAGGCGAAGCTGGAGTGTCCTCTCCAGTGATCCGGTGTTCTACCTTCCAGCGTTGGGCGTTGGTAGGATTCAAGCCTGGGCAGGAAGATATGGAGGACAAGATGTTGCCCATGCAGCATGTCCCCCCTCTCCACGTCACTGATGAATCCAAAGGAACAGCAGGGCTGCTACAGTTTGGCACCAGAGCCGTTGCAGGAGCTGCCAGAACGATGTTGAGCACAACATAGAACTGTTTTAGGGGCTTCTACTCCGGATTTTTCCTCAGGGTTGACTCCCGAAGCCTTTCCCGTGACCGGGTATGCCGCAAGGCAGCAGAGGTTTGAAATCAGGGTTTACCTTCCCCTAGATGGGCTACCTTCCCAGGTTGACGAGCCATCATCTACCCGAAGCATCTGGTTTTAAGGCGCCAGAGATCCGCCCTCGCCCCTTCTCCTATTAGTAAAAGCTGTTCCGCCGGGCTTAGAGACTAAACCACACGGGCAGGCTAGGAGTTGGACTTAGTTGTCAGAGGCTTTTCGAGACGCACGCCATAAGGAGCATTTTATGAGCACTGGGAGCTTAACCCCAGTGCCGCTCCTGGCTATGACAACCTTGGAACCGGTCTGTTAGGATAATAGGGTAATATCAGATCTTTTAAATAAAAAGGGGCCTGATTGTTTAGAGCTTTGAAAGTGAGAAGAAGGATTTTAAACTTAATTCTAAACTCTATGGGAAGCCAATGAAGGGAGGCCAGAACCGGAGCGATATGATCTTTCTTTCTAGTACCTGTTAAAACTCTTGCTGCAGCATTTTGGATCAACTGAAGACTTTTTAGAGATGTTTTAGGACAACCTGATAATAAAGAGTTACAATAATCTAATCTAGAGCTAACAAAAGCATGGATCAGTTTCTCAGCATCACTCTGAGACAAGATACTCCTAATCTTGGCAATATTACACAAATGATAGAAGGCAGTCTTAGAAACAAATTTAATATGTGAGTTGAAAAACAGATCTTGATCAAAAATAAATTCCAAGGCTGCTCACAGAGCTATTAGATAAGATAAGATAAGATAAGCCTTTATTAGTCCCACAACGGGGAAATTCCAGGATTGCAACAGCACAGGGATAGCAACACTCAGAGCAACAATCAGAAGGCAAGAAAAAAAAACAAGCAAGCAAGAGCAGCTAATATACATATGTACATATTACTATAAAATATATATATACACACACACAGACACACAGTGCAGAGCATTGTAGCTGGATGGAATAAATATATGAATATATAAACACAGTGCAGAGCATTGTAGCTAGATGGAATAAATATGTAAATATATAAACACCCACAGTACGGAGCATTGCAGCTAGGTGGAATAAATATATAGATATATAAAAACACAGTGCGGAGCATTGTAGCTAGATGGAATAAATATATAGATATATAAATATGAACACACCCAGTGCTGAGCATTGTAGCTAGATGGAATAAATATGTAAATATATAAACACACACAGTGCAGAGCATTGTTGCTAGATGGGATGAAACAGCATAACCCTCTACTTAGTTATCCTACATGGTATGATTATGTGCCCATACATATTCTCACCCTCCATAGCGACCGGTATTTTCCTAGTTGTATGCCGGAGGGGACCATTGTGTAAGTCTATTGCATCTTTTGCATTTAAAAACTATTAGTTTGTTACGTCTTTTTGCTATCTCTGCGAGCAGCCCTGCTTAGGTTGTACAGTCTGACAGCCGTTGGTAGGAAGGACCTACGAAATCTCTCGGTTGTGCACCTGGGATGATGTAGTCTGCTGCTAAATGAGCTCCTCAGTGCATTCAGTACGTCCTGCATAGGGTGGAACTCGGACTCCAGCAGAGATGACAGTTTAGCCACCGTCCTTCTCTCTCCTATCTCCTCCACCGGATCAAGGCGCTGCCCCAGGACAGAGCTAGCTTTCTTAATCAGTTTGTTCAGTCTCTTCCTATCGGCTGCTGTAATGCCACTGCCCCAGCAGACCACTCCAAAAGTGATGGCTGATGCCACCACCGTGTCATAGAATGTCTTCAGCAGCGCCCCTTGTACACCAAAAGACCTGAGTCTCCTCAGCAGGAACAGCCTGCGCTGTCCCTTCTTGTAGAGTGCGTCAGTATTGTGTGACCAGTCTAGTTTATTGTTCAGATGAACACCCAGGTACTTATAGGATGTCACCATCTCGATGTCTGTTCCCTGTATATTTACTGGTGCTGTGAGGGGCTGCCCATGCCTGCGGCAGTCCACCACCAGCTCCTTAGTTTCCCTTGCGTTGATCTGGAGGCATTAAGAGAAAGAGTAACTGCATCCAAACTAAAAGTTTGATTTGGAAAGGTATTTCTAAGGTTTTTTGGACCAACAAGATTCAGTCTTATCTGAATTTAATAGCAGGAAATTACAAGTCATCCAAGCTTTGATTTCCTTAAGACAGGCTTCTAACTTGGCTAATTGATTACTATCATCTGGCTTCATTGACAGGTATAATTGTGTGTCATCTGCATAACAATGAAAATGTATACAGTGCTTTCTAATAATGTTGCCTAACGGAAGCATATATAAACTAAAAAGAGTAGGGCCTAGCACAGATCCCTGTGGAACTCCATGACTGAGCTTTGAGTTGAAAGAAAACTCATTATTGACATGAACAAACTGGAACCTATCAGATAAATAAGATCTAAACCACTGCAACGAAGTTCCATTAAAGTCCAACATAGTGTTCTAATCTATCAAGTAGAATATTATGATCAATAGTATCAAAAGCTGCACTAAGGTGTAAAAGGACAAGTACAGAAACAAGTCCATTATCAGATGCGATCATGAGGTCATTAGTGACCTTCACTAAGGCTGTTTCAGTACTATGATGGATTCTAAACCCAGATTGAAACTCTTCAAATAGACCTTTTCCCTGCAAGTGGTCAAATAATTTCGTAGCAACAACTCTTTCTAAGATTTTTGAAATGGAAGAGAGATTAGAGATTGGCCTATAGTTAGCTAAAACTCCTGGAACCAGCGTTGGCTTTTTGAGTAAGGGCCCTGTGATGGACTGGCGATCTGTCCAGGGTGTACCCTGCCTCTCGCCCAAAGATGCTGGGATAGGCTCCAGCCCCCCCGCGACCCGAAAAGGATTAAGCGGAAGATGATGGATGGATGGATGGGTTTAATTACAGCAGTTTTAAAAGCCTGTGGTACATGGCCTAAAGTTAATGAAGAATTGATTATTTGAAGAATAAAGCTACCAGTAAATGGGAAGACTTCTTTAACCCCTTGCACTCTGGTCAATTTCCCTAAAAACGCCAAAAAATAGCGTGTCCAAAGTAAATCAAAAGCTGTTCTTCAACCCTTTGCAGCATCTTCATGGGGTTGGTCTCATTTAAAAGAAAACACTTTGAATTTTTTGGCAAAACAGTCATAATCTCTCTAAGTGCTCCGGCCACTGAGTAACAGTCATCTAAACATACCGAACTTGAAGAAAATAAATTTGGCCTGGGTGTTTTTTTGGATACAAATGCTTGCAAATAACACACAGCTTCAGATCCGGGCTGGAAAATGCAACAGAAATGTAGAACCAAGTGTTATCCAGCTGAGGTCCAAATTTTGTAACAATACCACAAAAAATGAATATATTACACAGCTTTGTTCCCAGGTTGTTTCCAGGCGTTTTTGAATTGTGCCAAATGGCACAGTTTGGAAAAACGTCTGTAACTTTTGAATGATTCAATATAGAAACTTCATCTTGGGCTCTAATGAAAGGTGACACTCAGGGCTGTGTGTGTATGGGGGGGTGGTGGTGGTTGTCCCCCCCCCCACCCGCTACAGAGGATGGACATCGCCCTTTGCTCCGCAGTCACAGTGCGCCGCGGTCTACGACGCACAGCTGTAATTTACCGATCGGTCAAAAGTCATTTTTGATTACAGTTTTCAGGGATAAAGAATAATTTAGCTTATAACACTTACCTGTTCACAACAGCAGCGTAGCTGGTGAACTTCTCTTCCTCATTGTCAGACGAACATGAAGTTGGTCCGCTTATTACGGACTCGTGGTTCTGGTCACGCGACCCGGTCAAAACATAATTCCATTATTGCGGTTTTGCGCTTCCATGATTGCGGTTTTGGCGAACGATTTTTCAAAACAAATAACAGTAGTAATAAAAAAAGACTGGCGAACGCGTGTGTGTCACCCAGCCTTCGTTGTCGGCCTCCGTCGGTCTATGATGACCGTGGAAGAGAATCCTAAACGTCTACTCTGCTGGGACAACACTGCCTGTGGCTGAACAGGCAGATGCGCGAATGGCAGTCCCTGTCACACATGTCGCACTTGTGGGTGGTCTCCATGCTGCTGCGTCTGTGGCGGTTCTTCCTGCGGGTCCTTTTTTCATCTGCTGCAGCAGTCAGTCTCTCTTCACCCAGCCTTACACAAAACAGCTTTTGAACTTCTGTGTTTCAATTGGCTCGCTGCATTCGCAGCCGTTGCTAGGCGGGTCCTTCTTGCTAGGTTTTCAGTCATTGGTTCTTCAAGGTTTCAGAAACCCAATTCAAGGCTCTTATTAGTCGAATGAGAGGTCAGTCATATCTAATCTGTTCGCGGCTGTGTCTGTAGTGGAAGAACGGAAATGCAGCTTTTTTTTTCAGTGCGCTCTAGGACGCAGCACCCTCGTGCACTCTAGGACGCAGAGACGTGCCCGCCCGCGGTACAAAAGAGTGCAAGAGGTTAAATAACCTGGTAGGAATAGGGTCTAAAAGACAAGTTGAAGCCTTGCATGAGGAAACTATTTTGTCTAACTCTAAAAGGTCAATTGGAGTAAACTGATCCAAACAGATGTCAGTTGAAGGAGTTGTAGTAGTTACTGTATTTAAGCTGACGGTGGGAAGAATTTGACTGATTTTTATCTCTGATAGATGAAATTTTATTATTGAAAAAGTTCATAAAGTCCTGACTAGTAAGCTTTAAGGGAATGCTAGGATTGACAGAGTCCTGATTCTTTGTCAGCCTGGCTACAGTGCTGAAAAGAAACCTGGGATTATTCTTGTTCTCTTCTATTAATGCAGAATAATAACTTGTTCTAGCTTTTCTCAGAGATTTTTTATGAAAGATGATTTCTCCAAGCTAAATAGATTTCATCTAAATTAGTGGAGCGCCATTTAGTCTTCTGTTTTAAGCTACGAATTTCTGTGTTGAACCAAGGAGTTAGAAATCTCTGATTAGACTTTTTCTTTTTTAAAGGGGCCACCATGTCTAGAGTCTGATGCAGAGAAGCTGTAACACTATACCATGCTATCAATTACAGAAGGAGCAAGCTGTCTATAGCTTATTTTTGTTGTGTTGACACATGTCATAGAGGAAACAATCTGCATAAATTTGGTAACAGCATCATCTGAGAGGCATCTACTGTAGTAATATTTTTCCTTAGGAGCCAAATAGTCAGAAATAGTAAAGTCAAAGGTTAACAGACAATGGTCTGACAGGACAGGGTTATGAGGAGACACTACCAGATTTTCTATTTCTATGCCATACTGTATGTCAGAACAAGGTCCAACGTATGGTGGAGATAATCGGTAGAATTTCCTACTTTCTGAGAAAACCCCATAGAGTCTAATATTGAATTAAATGCCAAATTAAGGCAATCACTATCTACATCTACATGTATATTAAAGTCCCCTACTATAATTATTCTATCTGATTTCAGCACTAAATCAGCTAGCAATTTGGCAAATTCAGATAAAAACTCTGAGTAGGTTGATGGAGGACGATAAACTATGGCAAACAAAATTGGGTTTAGCCTAAAATTGTTAAAATGCCCAATACTGAGGACCAGGCCCTCAAAGGAATTAAAATGTGTTTTTTACTTTACATTAACTAGTAATTTGGAATGGTAAATTGTTGCTACTCCTCCTCCATGACCAGAACTTCTGGGATTTTGACAGTTTAAATAACCAGAGGGAGTTGATTCATTCAAACCAACATAATCCTCTTGCCATAACCAAGTCTCTGTAAGAGACATTAAATCAGTCTGATGATCAATTAACAGATCATGGACTAGCAGAGACTTGGGAGTTAGAGACCCAATATTTAACAAACCACATTTAATTTTTAAGTTATGAGGAGGAACAGAGGCCAAATCATTAAATTTAAAGGCTTCATGTTTAATTTCACTTTTACCAACTTTTTGTTTAATCACTTTGGAATGCTTATACATTATATTTTTATTCACTTTGGAGGGAGCAGACAACGATTCTCTGATGGGGAAGACAGGGGCTAAGCTGAGGGGTGGCAGATGAAGAGGAGCTGCAGAGAGGCGTGTAAGACTGCGACTCTGCTTCCTGGTCCCATCTCTGAGTTGTCAAGGTTTTGGAAATTTGAATAAAAATGATGCCAGATTGTTCGATAAATGAGACGCACCATCCAAAGTGGGATGGACGCTGTCTCGTCTAATAAGACCAGGTTTTCCCCAAAATGAGTTCCAATTGTCAATGTAGCCCACATTGTTTGCAGGACACCACACAGACAGCAGTTGAAGGATGACAAGCGGCTAAACATGTCATCACTGGTCAGATTGGGGAGGTGCCCAGAGAATACTACAGAGGCAGACATTGTTTTGGCAGTCACACACTGATTCCACGTTAAGTTTTGAGACTTCCGACTGCCGGAGTCGGACGTCATTAATGCCGACGTGGATAACAATTGTGGAGTATTTACAGTTAACTTTTAGCCAGCATTTTCAAATTTGACTCGATGTCACCTGCTCGATGTCGGGAGAAAGCATACGCATGCAGCAACCGGCAGTGGGTGAAAAAGTTTAGCGTCTTAGTCTCTGTCTTTGTGCACTTTGTGTTTTAACGTAATTCTCTGTGCCGTTTTTGTCCTTGAATTGTTTGTGGACTATAAAACGAAGAGGTCTTTGGTTCCATCAGTATGGATTTTCTTCTTGTTATTGCGCTGTGGCTTCTTTCTTACCGGCTCTTTGTCTGGGACGTCAGCGCGGTCACAGTGGTAAGAATGCAGTACTCCAGGGACATGTTACTGCAGCTAAACATGGATAATCCAGCGTCTGTGTTTGAGTTTGTGCAGCAACTGCCGGACTTTATTTTAGGAGACTTTCATGGACACAGCAATGAAAAGAGAGACAAAAGGAGGAAACGCGGAAAGCGTGGAGGCGTAAGATTAAACCTGAGATGTCAGCTTAACCGTATTCCTCTTCCTTCCATTATTATGGGGAACATACAGTCCCTGAGAAATAAAGTGGATGAAATTCAAGGAAATGTCCGATATCAGAAGGATTTCAAGAACTGCTGTGTCATGGCTTACACAGAGTGGCTTACGGAGCATGACCGGGACCCGGACCTGAGTATTGACTGCTTTGGAGCCCCACTTCGCTTGGATCGGCAGGAAGAGGAAACGGGGAAACGTCGGGGAGGCGGAGTATGTTTGTATATTAATAAACAGTACTGTACATCTGTCACGGTCAGAGAGCGCATCTGTACACCAGATGTGGAGCTTCTGTCCGTATCGCTACGCCCCTTTTATCTGCCCCGCGAGTTTCCCCAACTTTTCATAACGACTGTGTACATTCACCCGAAGGCGGATGCTGCCTCCGCTTCCAGCACCATCTTTGATGTGGTACAGCGGCTGCAGTCGATTTCCCCAGAGGCTCCAAATTTTATCCTTGGGGACTTTAACCATGTGTCTCTAAAGAAGGCACTTAAAAACTTTTATCAGTATGTCTCCTGCCCAACCAGGTGAGAAAAGACATTGGACCTGTGCTATGGATCTATAGAGAGGGCCTACAAATCTCTTCCCCTTCCTCCTTTAGGATCCTCAGATCACAACTGTGTACATTTGCTGCCCACATATAAAACTGCTCTCAAAAGAGAGAAGACAAAGACCAGGGACATAAACGTTTGAACAGATGATTCAGTGCTCTTCCTCCAGGAATGTTTTAACTGTACGGACTGGGAGGTGTTCACACTGTCGTGCGGGGATAATTTGGACTCTTTGGTGGACATCACATGCTCTTACATGGCTTTTTGCAGGGATATGATTGTTCCACGTAAATGTGTCAAAATGTATCCCAACAATAAGCCATGGGTTACTAAATCAGTTAAATCCTGCTTACAGAGGAAAGCACTGGCCTTTCAACAGGGGGTTGTTTCTGAGCTGCAGGTTGCCACAAAAGAGCTAAAGTCCAAAATTTTAAGAGCAAAACAGAATTTTAAAGCAGAATTGGAAAGCAAAATGGCAGCAAAGAAGCTTGGTTCAGCCTGGGCCAGTATGAAAGCTATTGCAGGCCTTCAGAGCACAGCGCAGTAATTGTGTGTTTTTAGATGATTTTAATTCAGACACAGAGCTGGCTAATGCTCCTAATTGTTTTTATGGTCGTTTTGATTCTTTTGATTTTAGCACAGAAACCCAAGATTTGAAACAGAAACTCAAAGACAATCAGCACTTTAATATTGAGGTGCAGGATATTAAAAGGGCATTCTGTGCTGTAAAAGGGAACAAAAGTCAGGGCACTTGGTAAAGTCCTGTGCACATGAACTGAGTCCTGTGTTTCACTACATTTTTAATAAGTCCTTACAGACACAACATGTGCCTAAGGTCTGGAAAGATGCTGCGGTTGTCCCTGTTCCAAAATCCAGCTGTCCTAAAACAGTAAATGATTTTAGACCAGTTGCCTTGACTTCCATTTTAATGAAAAATTTTGAAAAACTGGTCAGATTTGAGGTCCTAAAACAGACTGAGCATGCATTGGATCCTTTGCAGTTTGCTTATAGGCCTCAGAGGAGTGGAGGGTGCCACTGTCACTCTGCTTAACAAGCTTTTTAAACATCTGGATTTTAATGGGACACACGCCAGGCTTTTATTTGTGGACTTTTCTTCTGCTTTTAATACAATCCAACCTCATATTTTAGTTGAAAGGCTCCTGCAAAAATTTGAGCAATAATCTGGTGGGTTGGATTCTGGATTTTTTAACCAACAGGACACAGAGAGTAAGGGTCAACAGTACATTGTCTGACCAAAAGTGTTCTTCTACTGGCTCTCCTCAGGGGTGTGTGTTGTCACCACTACTCTCCATCCTGTACACAAACATGTGTCATAGCAGACATGACAACAGACACATTATAAAGTATTCTGATGATTCAGTTATTGTCAGTCTCCTTCAGGATGGTGAGAGTGGCCACGGCCCAGTAGTTGATGATTTTGTTCACTGGTGTGAGGATTCCTACCTGCAGCTGAATATGACAAAAACTAAAGATATGATTATTGACCTTAGGAGGAAAACTCCCAGGCACAAAGTCACTGTACTAAAAGGCCAGACCATTGAATGTATGCAATCTGACAAATATCTTGGGGCGATTATTGATAGTAATTTAAACTTTGAAGAGAACTGTGAAAGGGTGTGCAAAAAGGGTCGGCAACACTTGCATTGTTTAAGGAAACTCGCACACTTCCAAATTGACCAAACCATAATGACAATGTTTTATCGGGCTTTTATTGAATCTGTTTTATCCTTTTCTTTAGTGTCATGGTTTGGTCAGATTAAACTGAAACAGAGGAAATCCTTAGACCAAGTAGTTAGATGGTCCAGTTGTTTGCTTGGTGAGTCACAGCTGAGCCTGACATCCCTGTACACCAGACAAGTACAGAGGATTGCTGCCTCCATTTTAAATGATGACTCCCACCCTTTGCACTGCCACTTTCAGCTTCTTCCCTCCAGACGGAGGTTTGTTGTCCCAAAATGTAAAACCCAGCGTTACAAAAACAGCTTTGTTGCTGCTGCTGTCAAAGAGTTGAACAAGATGTAGCAATATATTGCACTTAATTTAGTTACTGTATCTATTTATCAATTTTTATTTTATATTTATTTATTCTTGTAGGTTTTTTATTTGGGTTTCAAATCTTTTATTGGGTTTTAGACTTTTATTGAGTTTTTAATCTCTTTGACTTAGTTTTTAATTTTTTTAATATGACCCTGCTCTCTTATCTCTTTGTTTTTTCTCTTGTCTCTTTGTCTTATGTCCTGATTGGTGGAGCCTTGAGTACTTGATCATGTTTATAGTCAGTTTGCTATAGTCAGTTTGCTTTGTCAGTTGCTGCACGGTGGTGCAGTGGTTAGCACTGCGGCAGCACAGTTTACCCTTGGCCGGGGGATTGTGGGGATCGTGGGATCGTGGGTTCGATCCCAGCCCCCGACCAACAGTGATCTGTGTGGAGTTTGCATGTTCTCCCCGTGTTGCGTGGGTTTACTCTGGGATTTCTCCGGTTTCCTCCCACATGCCAAAAACATGCATGTTAGGTTAATTGGCTGTTCTAAATTGTCCCTAGATATCTGTTTCCTATAGGCCCTTAGAATAGAGGGTTAGTATTAATGAAAGCGCTTTGAGTGGTCTTTGTGACTAGAAAAGCGCTATATAAGTGCAGGTTAGTTAGTTAGTTAGTTAGTTTCATGTGTGCCTGTGCTTGTGTTCATGTTGAATGTAATTGTGGTTTGTAAAAATGTGTCTAAAAGGATGTCACCTGATTGCAAAACAAATCTACCTATGGGTACAAATAAAGTAACCTGAATCTGAACCTGCTGTGGCCCCAGGAATGCATTTGACTAAGGCCGCTGGAGTCTCTAGGTTCACGTTTCTGACTACAGAGTCGCCAATTATCAGAGTTTTTTCCTCAGTGGGTGTGTCGCTGAGTGGGGAAAAACGATTAGAAACATGGACAGGTTGGTGGTGAACCGGGGCCTTGCGATTAGGCTTCCTTCTCACCGTCACCCACCTAGTCTCCTCGCTGCTGAGGAGGACCAGAGGACTGCTAGCAGGCCGCCCTAAGCTAGGGAGCTCCGCTGCAGCTAGGGGACGTCCGTCGTTATTAACTGGCGCAGACGGTGTTTCAATACAGCGGAGCCGGGATTCCAAATCAGACAACCTCGCCTTGAGCGCCTCAAAAAGACAACATTTATTACATTTACCGTTATCACTAAAAGAGGCAGAGGTGTAGCTAAACATCTGACATAGAGGTGCACACCAGAGGAGGAGAGGAAGGAGAGCTAGTAGCCATAGTTAGTGGCTAACCCGAAGCTAACAAAAACACCGATGAAAGGTGAACAGAAGGCTAAAGAGGGTGATTAGATGACACTGAGTGCACACACAGGTGCAAGAGGCTTGATAAACAGAAGTGAGAGCTAACGGCAGAACGAAAAAAAGTGATTAAAATACAATTAAAGGCAAAATCCTCGGGAGAATGAGGAGAGCAAACCACAGACAGCCAACAACGCAGGAAGTGACGATACATTACCACAGGAAGGTACCTGCAAAAATGAGTGGGCCAGAATTCCTCCACAGTGCTGTAAAAGACTCATTGCCAGTTATTGCAAACGCTTGATTGCAGTTGTTGCTGCTAAGGGTGGCCCAAGCAGTTATTAGGTTTAGGGGCAATCACTTTTTCCACACAGGGCCATGTAGGTTTGGATTTTTTTTTCTCCTTAATAATAAACACCTTCATTTAAAAACTGCATTTTGTGTTTACTTGTGTTATCTTTGTCTAATATTTAAATTTGTTTGATGATCTAAAACATTTAAGTGTGACAAACATACAAAAAATGAGAAATCAGGAAGGGGGCAAACACTTTTTCACACCACTGTATGCACAGTATATACAGAATCAGAATCAGGTTTATTGCCATTGTTCATGTAGTACACAAACTAGGAATTTGTCTCGGTGCAATGCTGCAACATTAAACATGATAAGATAAAAGAAATAAACTATACATGCAATAAAGTGTAGAATAAGAGTAAGTGATACTGGTCGGCAGTTAAAATATATTAGCGAGCAGCAGATACTGTGGAGAACTATATAGTGCAGTCGGTAATGCAGGAAGAAAACAGTGATGATTGACATGAGTCTGGTTGAGCTGCTGTACATAGTGCACGAGAGTCAATAAGTCACTTAGTGTTCAGCAGTCTGATGGCAGAGGGGAAGAAGCTGTTCATGTGACGGGAGGTTTTAGTCTGGATGGACCGAAGTCTTCTACCAGAGGGGAGGGGGGCAAACAGTACGTGACCAGGGTGGAGGCTATGATCTGGCCAGCACGCCTCCGGGTCCTGGAGATGTACAGATCCTGGAGAGATGGGAGCTTGCAGCCGATCACCTTCTCAGCAGTGCGCACGACGCGCTGCAGCCTTAGTCTGTCCCTGGCAGTGGCTCCTGCGTACCACACGGTTATGGAGGTGGTGAGGATGGACTCGATGATGGCTGTGTAGAACTGCACTAACATCTTGGTGGGTAGCTTGAGCTTCCTCAGCTGCCGCAGGAAGAACATCCTCTGCTGGGCTTTTTTGATGAGTGAGCTGATGGTCGGCTCCCATTTGAGGTCCCTGGTGATGGTAGTGCCTAGGAAGCGGAAGGAATCAGCAGTGGTGATGGGAGAGCCTGAGAGGGTGAGGGGGGGCAGAGGGGAAGTGACTTTCCTGAAGTCTACAATCATCTCCACTGTCTTCAGAGCGTTCAGCTGCAGGTTGTTATTGTTGCACCAGGACGCCAGCTGGGCCACCTCTCTCCTGTAGGCGGACTCGTCGCCGTTGGAGATGAGCCCGATGAGGGTGGTGTCGTCCGCAAACTTGATCAACTTGACAGACTGGTGGCTGGAGGTGCAGGAGTTGGTGTAAAGGGAGAAGAGTAGGGGGGGAAAGTACACAGCCCTGGGGTGATCCGGTGCTGATGCTAGTAGAGTCTGAGACAGTCTTTCCCAGCCGCACATGCTGCCTCCGGTCCGTCAGGAAGTCGGTGATCCACCTGCAGAGGGAGTCAGGCACGTTGAGCAGGGACAGCTTGTCCCGGAGCAGAGCGGGGCGGATGGTGTTGAATGCGGAGCTGAAGTCCACAAACAGGATCCTGGCGTAGGTTCCCGGGGAGTCCAGGTGCTGCAGGATGGAGTGGAGGGCCAGGTTGACTGTGTCGTCTACAGACCTGTTGGCTCGGTAGGCAAACTGCAGCGGGTCCAGGAGAGGGGTGGTGATGGACTTGAGGTGGGGCAGGACCAGGCGCTCAAAGGACTTCATGACTACAGAGGTGAGCGCTACAGGTCTGTAGTCATTAAGTCCAGTGATCCGTGGCTTCTTGGGGACAGGGATGATGGTGGAGGATTTGAGGCAGGACGGCACGTGGCATAACTTAAGGGAGGTGTTAAAAATGTCTGTGAAGACAGGAGCCAGCTGTTTCGCACAGTGTCTCAGGGTGGAGGGAGACACGCCGTCCAGGCCGGGGGCCCACATACACCCATACAATGCATAAAATACTCAAATTATATATTAACATACTGGTAAAACCTCAAGACTGCTCAGTCTGGGAAGGAGTATAGTTGTGTATTAATCTGTAACCTACGTTACACATGCCACCTACCAAAACTCCAGCTGCAATACAGTCATGAATGGATGCAAGCCTGTAACTACAAACTAGTTATGGCTCCATGTGCAGCGACTGTCAATGGGCTTTCCTGGCTTAGAACGGAGGGCAAGCAGGTTGGTAAAACCTCAGAGCTACCTGTTGCTGTCATAAAAAGAATGAGCTCCTATTTAGCTGGGTTTTGTGAGTTAAAAAATGGATTAAACTTGGCCTGCAATGCTGCTAGCATTGTGTTAATATTCTACTAATTCAATTCAATTCAGCTTTATTTACACTACCGTTCAAAAGTTTGGGGTCACTTAGAAATTTCCTTATTTTTGAAAGAAAAGCACTTTTTTTCAATGAAGATAACTTTAAACTAATCAGAAATACACTCTATACATTGCTAATGTGGTAAATGACCATTATAGCTGCAAATGTCTGGTTTTTGGTGCAATATCTACATAGGTGTATATAGGCCCATTTCCAGCAACTATCACTCCAGTGTTCTAATGGTACAATGTGTTTGCTCATTGCGTCAGAAGGCTAATGGATGATTATAAAACCCTTGTGCAATCATTTTAGGTCTGCAATGCTGTAACTGCTGCAAATGGAGGATTCTTTGACGAAAGCAAAGTTTGAAGGAAAAAATTATTATTTCAAATACAAATCATTATTTCTAACCTTGTCAATGTCTTGACTATATTTTCTATTCATTTTACAACTCATGGTGGTAAATAAGTGTGACTTTTCATGGAAAACACAAAATAATTGTCTGGGTGACCCCAAACTTTTGAACGGTAGTGTATATAGCACCATATCACAACGAAAGTCATCTCATAGCACTACCAAATGCAGGGAAAACCCCACAATTGCAGAAAGACCCAACAATCAGATGATCCCCTGTGAGCAAGCGCTTAGCAACGGTGGTGAGGAAAAACTCCCATTTAACAGGAGGAAACCTCTAGCAGAACCAGGCTCAGGGAGGGGCAGTCATCTGCTGTGACTGGCTGGGGGTGAGGGGATAGAGAGGATGAAGAGCCAAGTACATTATTGGAGGTCACCCGGCAGTCTGAATCTATTAACAGCAAAACAAAATAATAACCTAATATTGCCGTCATTAACGGGGGTGCTGCTGTTTGGAAATCAAGTGCGGGCGCACTTCGTAGACTGTTGAACACATTGCTGTCTTTAATTTTGTCTCATGCCGCATCATTTATCTCTGCCGCATCAACAGATGTTTCTGCTTGTGTTTACCGTATACACTTCTGCCATTATTCCATGTCCTGGGTATGACATTAAACTGCATCCAGGCGAGGGGGTCTGTTGGACTAGGAGGATGATGGAGTGCCTCTTAACCCTCGCTGATACTCCCAGGTGTCCCTTAGGCAAGGACTAGTACCCGTTAGCCTTCCTTACCAGGGTCACAGTAAAACTCTTATCAACTTTTTGTGTTAATAATCTCCTAAGGGAACCCAGGGTTAAAGTGGTTCCTAGCATCCTCTTGCTGATCATATGAGGTGGCAAATGGGGCAACTTGTTTGCCGTGAGTTGCGACCCGTGTCAGTGGAGGAAGAGGTCCTGATTCTTGAGGAATGTGTCTTGCTGCGGCTCTCACAAGTCCAACACAGTGCTTTGGCTCCAACTTCACTTAGATGGGAGGTTGGAAGGGCCTGGTCCAATCAGTTGGCTTGTCAGAGTCTACTCTGGGATGTCTTTTGTCAGTGTAACATCTCCTCATCCCAGAAGCCTGTGGTGGAGGGTCAGTTGAGTAATTTGCACTTTTGTGCTTCATTGCTCGAGTATACTATCCCTGTATCCCTGGTGCATAACCTGCAGGAAGTCCGCGACTCTGTGCATCCCCTTGTAGGGCTCCGAGGAGGGTGGGGAGCAGGGATGATGAATCGTACACTATAAAATATGGCTACTAAACAAACCCCTAAATAGCGAATGTGGAAAGATGATGTGGATGACCCAGGAATTAGCAGAGTGGCTCTTTCAAACGGTGATAATTGGCAGAGGCTTATTGTTTTAGAGTTGCTGTCGTTAGATATGGCTCTTTCTAAGCTGTCCCCTTTTGCTATACAGAAAGGAATTTCGGGTATTGCTGGGTCAGTTAAGGATGTTAAAAAACTGAGGTCTGGCAGGATTTTGGTGGAATGCTTAAACAAATCCCATGCTGAAAATTTGTTACGGTGTGATGTGCTGGCTGGTGTTCCAATGAAGGCTTTTCCTCACTCTTCTCTAAACAGCTGCAAAGGAGTAAATCGTACTAGAGAACTCCACGATATGGAAGAGGATGAAATAGCCTCAGAACTGTAACAACAAGGAGTAACACGTGAAGAGAATAACCGTCAAAAAAGATGGGCAAACAGTAAAAACTGGCATTTACATTCTGACGTTCAGCTGGCATCAACTCCCAAAAAAAGTCCAAATAGGATACCTGAGTGTAACTGTTGATACCTTTATTCCAAACCCATTGAGATGTTTTAACTGCCGAAAGTTTGGCTGTGGCTCTGCAGGATGTAAGAATAAACCAATTTGCTGCAAATGTGGAGAGGAAAGGCATGAGTTGGCCTGCACAACACCTCTCAAATGTAGTAACTGTTTAGGCAATCATGCAGCGTCATCGAAGGAATGCACTTCTTGGATCAAGGAAAAAGAAATTCAAACTGTCAAATGTACTAAGAAAATTATCTACCCTGAGGCACATAAACTGGTAGAAGGTTTCCCAAAGTACAAATTCCAGCAGACTTTCTCCTCTGTTGTGAAACCTAAGATGCAGCCTGCTGAGTGCCAGACAGATCTGACCTGGTTAACTAAAGATAAGCCCTCATTATTAACCTCTTGCACTCCGTTGTACCGCGGACGGGCAAGTCTCTGCGTCCTAGTGCGCTCTTGGACGCATGATCCTGATGGTGGTGATGTAGGTGGTGTGGCGTCCAAGCGCGCACTGAAAATAAAAGCTGCAGACACAGCCGCGAACAGATTAGTTCATCTGATTGACCTCTCATTCGACTAATAAGAGCCTTGAATTGGGTTTCTGAAACCTTGAAGAACCAATGAATGAAAACCTAGGAAGGAGGACCCGCCTACTGTGAATGCAGGAGCCAATTGAAGCACAGAAGTTCGGGCTCGGTGAAGAGAGACTTACTGCTGCCACAGATGGAAAAAAAAAAAAGGATGCAGGAAGAACCTGCTGCAGACCCAGCAGCACGGAGGCCACCCACAAGTGCGACCTGCACTCATTCCAGCAGAATAGACGTTTAGGATTCTCTTCCGTCATCATAGACCGACGGAGGCCGACGACAAAGGTCGTAAATCATTCGCCAAAACCGCAATAATGGAATTATGTTTTGACCGGGATCCACGAGCGGACCAGCGTCGCGTTCGTCTGACAATGGGGAAGAGAAGTTCGCCAGGACAATGTGGCTGTGAAGAGGTAAGGTGTTATAAGCTAAATTATTATTTATCCCTGAAAATTGTAATCAAAAAATGACTTTTGAACGATCGGTAAATTACAACTGTACGGCGCACGAAGTACGAAGTGCGTGCGCCGCGTTACACGGTTCTTCGCTGCCTCCGAACCGTGAACGCCCCCCCCCCGCCATTACGATTCTGTAGCGGGGGGGTGGGGGAAGCCGCGGTGACAGCGATGCTGTGGAAACACGCCACATCCGAGTGTAATCCGTCATGTAGCGAGGGCCGATCTCCGTCCTCTGTAGCGGGGGGGTGGGGGGACAACCACCCCCCCACACACACACACACAGACACAGCCCTGAATGTGACCTTTCATTTGAGCCCAAGATGAAGCTTCTATGTTGAATCATTCAAAAGTTACAGATGTTTTTCCAAACTGTGCCATTTGGCACAATTTGGCACAGTTCCAAAACGCCTGGGAACTACCTGAGAACAAAGCTGTGTAATATATTCATTTTTTGTGGTATTGTTACAAAATTTGGACCTCAGCTGGATAACACTTGGTTCTACATTTCTGTTGCATTTTCCAGCCCGGATCTGAAGCTGTGTGTTATTTGCAAGCATTTGTATCCAAAAAAACACCCAGGCCAAATTTATTTTCTTCAAGTTCACTATGTTTAGATGACTGTAACTCAGTGACCGGAGCACTTAGAGAGATCATGTTTTTTTTTGCCAAAAAATTCAAAGTGTTTTCTTTTAAATGAGACCAACCCCATGAAGATGCTGCAAAGGGTTGAATAACAGCTTTCGATTTACTTTGGGAACATTTTTTGGCGTTTTTAGGAAAATTGACCGGAGTGCAAGGGGTTAAGTAGCATTAAATATTCTGGAGTCCCAGTTAAAAGTAAAACGAGCACTCAAAGCCTGACTACAATAAGCCAACCCTTAAGTCAAAGTCTAAGCAAGTCTGCAGAACAAAACCAATAATCAAAAGAAAAGAAAAGAAAAATCCAGCTCCTCTACTCAGGCAAGATCAAGCCAAGAAAATAAATTGCAAAAGAATGAGAATTCAGTAGATGCAGAAATGTCTGAAGTCATGACTTGCCGTAGTTGCAGCCCCTCCCCCAAAAGCAAGCATAAGGAGCGTGCTTTTGTTTTACCTACCTGATGGTGAGTAGCCACATTATCTAACGGAACTGTCATGGCTTTAAGGCCAATTTCTCTGAAGTGCAGTGTTTAGCTGCTAGTTTTAATCCCCTTGCCTTCAAGAAACTCTCTTGCTATCAATCAGCCCTATGTCTCTGAAACATTATACTATATATAATACATATGGTCCAAATGTGCATCATCCACCTGGTGGTTCAACAATTTTAGTAAGGAATAACCTAATTCACAGCCACTTGGCATTAGTCTCCAACTTACAAGCAGTTGCAGTTTGTCTAACTTTGCAGAAAGCAATAACCTTATGCCCTGTCTACAGTGGGGAAAAAAGTATTTAGTCAGCCACCAATTGTGCAAGTTCTTCCACTTAAAAGATGAGAGGTCTCCAATTTTCATCATAGGTATACTTCAACTATGAGAGACAAAATGAGAAAAAAAAAAATCCAGAAAATCACATTGAAGGATTTTTAATGAATTAATTGGTAAATTCCTCGGTAAAATAAGTATTTGGTCAATAACAAAAGTTCATCTCAATACTTTATATACCCTTGTGGTCTATATTAATCATATATCCCATAACCTACATATGTATAAGCATGTGAGAATGTTTGGTGACTACATATGTAAAGCGACTTCACACCTCAGAACAGGACAAAGGGTCTCAACCGCCAGTGAAGATCAAAGAGCATCCGAGGCACTGCGGTGGAGACCAGATAGGTCGCCCTGACCTCCCAGGGCCAAGTGGAGGGGTACGGAGACAAAGGAGGGGATTAAGTTAATGGGGGATGTCAGCTTTGATATGCATGTCTTTTGTTGTGTGTGAGTATAAGTACACAGAGCCGGATGTGTTCGCTCTCTTACTTCTTCTGCTGCTGCACTAGATGAGACTTGTTAGAGGAGTGAAGCTGATAATAAACTTTGGTTTATAAGTCACATCGCCTCGTTATTCCAAGCTCTTCTACACTGGTGACCCTGATGCGAGGATGGACCAGAGGCGTTCCCCCGCTATCGACTCATCTGTGGCGACCCAGGCAGACGCCAGCGCCCATGCAGACAGGGGAACAGATGGATGACGTTCCCCCACGGCAGAAGTGGTAGAGAGGGCTCAACCGAGCACCAGCGCTGCAGCGAGAGCCGAAGGAAGGCACTCTCACCCTGCGGACACATCAGTGACGGTCCACACAAATGCCGTCACCGTCAAGCTGCCGGACATCTGGCAGGAAGACCCCGCCTCGTGGTTTCAGCAAGCTGAAGCCCAGTTTGCACTTGCGGGCATCACGGCTGACGATACAAAGTTCTATCACATCGTCGCCAAACTCGACGCCGCCACTTCGAGATGTGCGCGGAGCATCATCCAGCGGCCGCCGGCCCAGGACAAATACAGAGAATTGAAAGCGACCATCGTGGCGAATTTCGTCCCCTCTGCCGAGGAGAGAGCCGAGAGGATCCTGGCGGTCTACGGCCACAGAGGAAGCAGACCCAAGGCCCTCCTGGAGGACTTGCTGCAACTTAAAGAAGAGGACAATGACAATTTCCTCTTCCAATTTATATTCCTCAGTACGCTGCCGCCACACATGAGAGGGACACTTGCCAACATGCGATGCAGCACCCAGCAAGACTTCCACACGCTGGCTCACGAAGCGCAGCGACTCGTCAATGCCTGCAAGGAACAGACACCCACAGCAGCATCTGCAGACCTCAACGCTGATGTCCGGAGCCACGGGGAGCCACAAACCACGGAGCAGAATCCGCCCGCCGTGACAGCGACACAGCCAAGACGTAACAGACGTCTGTTATTACCACCACCGCTTCGCCGAGAAGGCCTACAAGTGCGTTCCCCCCTGCAAATTCACGATTTCGGGAAACGCCAAAGCTGAGAACCGTTAACAGCGGCGGTTCTCGGCGAAAAAAGCAAGCTTCTATATGTGACGGACGGACACACCGGCAAGCAGTTCCTCAATGACACGGGAGCTCAACTGAGTTTTATCATGCCCTCCCAAGCAGACCGGGCCATGGGCCCCCGGGGCAATGGAGCGGTGGCAGCCAACGGCTCCATCATCGACACTTTTGGTGAAAGGAACCTGCCCCTCCGCATCCATGGCCGCAACTACAGATGGACATTTGTTGTAGCAGCGGTGAGTTTTAACTTGTTGGGCGCAGATTTTTTGTGTGCACATGGGTTATTAGTCGATCTAGCGAACAGACGCTTGGTTAATGCACTGTCCTTTGCTTCTATTCCCTGCTCAGCTCGAGTTTCTCCACCACCCGTGCAGGCCAGCGTCACTACAGCAGGAGGTAAGTTTGATCAACTCCTCACCCAATTTCCAGCACTCACAATTCCCAAATTCTCAGCTACAGTGGCTAAGCACGGGGTCGAACACTTTATCCCCTCAACGGGCCCACCCATATTCGCCAAAGCTCGGCGCTTAGACGCGACCAAGCTCGCCATAGCTCGGGACGAGTTTACCACCCTTGAAAAACTAGGCATTATCAGGCGCTCAAAAAGCCCCTGGGCGTCACCGCTTCACATGGTCCCGAAATCCGACGGTTCTTGGAGACCGTGCGGCGATTACCGCAGATTAAACAATGCGACAGCGCATGACCGCTACCCTATTCCTCACATCCAAGATTTTTCACTACATCTGGCGGGTGCGCGCATTTTTTCAAAAATAGACCTGGTCCGCGGCTATCATCAAGTCCCCGTTAGAGCGGAAGACATTCCTAAAACAGCTGTAATAACCCCCTTCGGTCTTTTTGAATTTTTGCGGATGCCTTTTGGCCTCAAAGGCGCTGCTCAAACCTTTCAGCGGATAATGGACGCAGTATTACGCGACCTCCCTTTCGTGTTCGTCTACCTCGACGATATGCTGGTAGCCAGCTCGTCTGAGGAAGAACACGAACAGCATCTCACTATGGTTTTTCAGAGACTTGAAGAGCACGGGTTAATAATCAACCCAGCCAAATGCAAATTCGGCGTGTCACAAATTGATTTTTTAGGACACAGAGTTTCACCGAAGGGGGCAGTCCCACTGCCAGACAAAGTTCACGCAGTAAAAAGTTTCCCACGGCCACAAACGGTCAAATCGCTGCAAGAATTTTTGGGAATGGTTAATTTTTACAACCGTTTCCTCCTCCGCGCAGCTCAGCTCATGCAGCCCCAATATGACGCGCTCAGAAAACAAAAACCTTCCAACGCGGTCGAATGGACCCCAGAGCGTGAACGCACCTTCGCGGAAGTAAAAAGTGCCCTAGCTAATGCCACATTGTTGGTTCACCCTGATCCCTCGGCCCGCATTGCGCTAACCACAGACGCTTCAGACCTGGCCATAGGGGCGGTTGTAGAACAACATGTCGGCGGAACCTGGCAACCTTTGGCATTTTTCAGCAAATCACTAAACCAAACTGAGCGTAAATACAGCACCTTTGACAGGGAGCTGCTAGCGCTTCATTTATCCATCCGCCACTTCCAGTTGTGGTTGGAGGGGCGGCGTTTCACGGCTTTTGTAGACCACAAACCGCTCACCTTTGCGATGGCTAAAATTTCTGAACCGTGGTCAGGCAGGCAACAAAGACAGCTAGCTGCGATTTCAGAGTTCACCACAGACATTCGACATGTGGCAGGCAAACTTAACGTGGTAGCAGACTCTCTCTCTCGCGCTGTGACATCGCCAGAGCGCGAGGAGACAGATTATACTACCTCAGCCGCAGAACTCTTCGCCAACGCGGACACATACGCAGCCCCAATCCACGTAGGGATAGATTATGCAGCCATGGCGGAGGAGCAAAGTAGTGACGCAGACGTGCGCGCACTCCTGTCTGGACCAACAGGGTTAAGGCTGGAGGAAAGGGGTTTACGCGACGGTGTACCCCCCCTAATATGCGACATCTCAACCGGCCGACCTCGCCCGGTAGTCCCAGCTGCATGGCGCCGCCGTATTTTCGACTCAATTCACTCCCTCGCGCACCCAGGTGTGCGCGCTTCGGTTAAAATGGTCGCCGAAAAGTTTGTGTGGCCTGGCCTGCGCAAAAACGTAAAAGAATGGGCAAAGACTTGCATTTCTTGTCAGCGCGCCAAAATACACAAACACACAAAAGCCCCTCTAGAGCTTTTTCGAATCCCAGCTAGAAGGTTCGACCACGTTCATGTCGACCTCGTGGGACCGCTACCTTCCTCCCAAGGTTTCACACATCTGTTAACGATGATAGACCGCACTACGCGCTGGCCTGAGGCGGTCCCTCTGGCGTCAACCACAGCTGCTGAAGTCGCTCGCGTTTTTTTGACAAACTGGGTGGCACGTTTCGGCGTCCCATCGGACATCACGTCCGATAGGGGGCCTCAATTTGTCTCGGAGCTTTGGTCAGCCATGGCCAGCAGCTTAGGAGCGACAATTCACTGCATCACCGCTTATCACCCTCAGGCTAATGGGTTATGCGAGCGTTTTCACAGGTCTTTAAAGGCCGCCCTCAGAGCCTCACTAACGGATACAAATTGGGTAAATAAACTTCCTTGGGTTTTATTGGGGTTGCGTGCTGCACCTAAAGAGGATCTAGACGCCTCCCCAGCAGAATTAGTTTTTGCACAACCTCTCAGGCTCCCAGGTGAATTTTTACCAGAGAACCCAGAGCCAGGGCATCTTCCAGCCCCGAGGTTTTTAGGCAGCAACGGACCGGACACTCTCCCCGGACCGGCACATCACTCTTTTCCACGGGTTTTTGTCCCCCAAGCTTTAAAAAACGCTGAATTCGTTTTTGTTAGGCGTGAAGCTTTAAAACCAACCTTCCGCCCACCATACGATGGACCATTCAGAGTGCTGGAACCTGGTGATAAGCATTTTGTGCTTGATTTTGGGGACAGAAAAGAAACAGTCAGCATTGACAGACTTAAACCTGCCTTCTTGTTGAGAGACGAGCCTGCACGGTTGGCGAGAGCACCTCGGCGGGGTAGACCCCCCAAGAGAAAAGACTCAGCCCCCCTGCAGGGAACAAATAATCACTCTCCTTCCCAAGCTGCAGATTCCTTACAGGAAGGTCCCACCAGGACGCCCGAACGGACCCACAGCAGATTCGGAAGATTTAAGCCCAGACGGCACAGAGACTGATGCAAACTACTCAAAAGTTGTTCACTAATTGTGCTGTAACAGTTTAGGACTGATTTGTGATATTACTATGCTGTTATGATTACCACTGAATTCTCTACAGGAGCATAGCTGCTGGAAAGTTTCTTCTTTGTCAAGAGGTGTAGCAGTTAGTATGTCATAATAATTATCTTTAAACTGTGAATTTTTCTATTGTCCTTTTCTTAGTCGTTTGGGGGGGGGGGCTGTGGTCTATATTAATCATATATCCCATAACCTACATATGTATAAGTATGTGAGAATGTTTGGTGACTACATATGTAAAGCGACTTCACACCTCAGAACAGGACAAAGGGTCTCAACCGCCAGTGAAGCTCAAAGAGCATCCGAGGCACTAGTACACAGAGCCGAATGTGTTCGCTCTCTTACTTCTTCTGCTGCTGCACTAGATGAGACTTGCTAGAGGAGCGAAGCTGATAATAAACTTTGGTTTATAAGTCACATCGCCTCGTTATTCCAAGCTCTTCTACACCCTTTGTTGGCAATCACAGAGGTCAAACGTTTTCTGTAAGTCTTCACAAGGTTTACACACACTATTGCTGGTATTTTGGCCCATTCCTCCATGCATCCTCTAGAGCGGTGATGTTTTGGGGCTGTCGCTGGGCAACACGGACTTTCAACTCCCTCCAAAGATTTTCTATGCGGTTGAGATCTGGAGACTGGCTAGGCCACTCCAGGACCTTGAAATGCTTCTTACGAAGCCACTCCTTTGTTGCCCGGGCAGTGTGTTTGGGATCATTGTCATGCTGAAAGACCCAGCTACGTTTCATCTTCAATGCCCTTGCTGACGGAAGGAGGTTTTCACTCAAAATCTCACGATACATGGCCCCATTCATTCTTTCCTTTACACGGATCAGTCGTCCTGGTCCCTGTGCAGAAAAACAGCCCCAAAGTATGATGTTTCCACCCCCATGCTTCACAGTAGATATGATGTTCTTTCTCCTCCAAACACGACAAGTTGAGTTTTTACCAGAAAATTCTATTTTGGTTTCATTTGACCATATGACATTCTCCCAATCCTCTTCTGGATCATCCAAACGTTCTCTAGCAAACTTCAGACGGGCCTGGACATGTACTGGCTTAAGCAGGGGGACACGTCTGGCACTGCAGGATTTGAGTCCCTGGCGGCGTAGTGTGTTACTGATGGTAGCCTTTGTTACTTTGGTCCCAGCTCTCTGCAGGTTATTCACTAGGTCCCCCCACGTGGTTCTGGGATTTTTGCTCACCGTTCTCATGATCATTTTGACCTCACGGGGTGAGATCTTGCGTGGAGCCCCAGATCGAGGGAGATTATCAGTGGTCTTGTATGTCTTCCATTTTCTAATAATTGCTCCCACAGTTGATTTCTTCACACCAAGCTGCTTACCTATTGCAGATTCAGTCTTCCCAGCCTGGTGCAGGTCTACAATTTTGTTTCTGGTGTCAGTCTGTAAAGGTGTCAATCAACACCAAGCAATATTGTAGCTTCCCATTGCTATAAACAAGTGATGCACTTTTGGCATGCTTTTGTTACTTCTTTCAAAATATTAGGGCAGTTTTCCAACATCCTCATCATTCCCTCCTGTTGGCACATTGATAGTCCATGTGCCACCAGGGCAGCCCATTTGTATAACGTGGGTGGCAGAACAATTTTTCCATCAGGCAAGCCATATGTAACAGGAGGGAGGTCCATATTATTTTAACAGTCTTTTAAAACATCAACATCAACATTATTAATAAAACAGACGGTTCCTAAAAGATCAATAGCAGTACAGTGAGCAGCGATATCAGCCAAACGATTACTGCAGCTAAACAAGTCAGGGCAGTGAATAACTCCCACATAACGTGGTAGCATCAAAACATTACGTAGCTGCAATAATTGCGATTGATATTTTACTGGTTTTCCTGTGGAAGTGACAAACCCCCGCAGGTTCAAGGTAGCGGTATGCAGGTGGCATGCGTTATAAGCATGTTTACTGTCAGTACATATAGTTACATTCAGGTTAGTAGCTCATGTAAGTGCTGTAGTCAAAGCCAATAGTTCAGCCATTGGAGGTGATGCAGGTTGTGCAATTGGTGCAACAGGTTGTGGAATTTTTTTACACAATCAGGACCCCAGACAATGTTGTTACAGCATAAGCAGTGGATGTTGACCCATCAGGCCTTTTTTTTTTTTTTTTTTTTTGTTAAAGATGAGCCATCAGTAAATAGTCACAAGGAATTTCGTACAAGCTTAATGTGTGGCCGTGATAACAAGGTTATAGTGTTCAACAACAGTCTAGCTGGTGACATGGAATGGTTGTCCTGCTGCAAAACCCCCTCCACGGCGTGGGGAATGTGTAGGATAATAGAGGGCATGATCTTATTATTCGTATTATCTCATGATTAATAAGAAAGTGGTCTGTATTGCCCAGCATGTATTTGAGTTATAACTGCAGCCATATGTTTATCCTGGGCACTACAAGGTTCACTACAAGGTTCCAAGGTTGTCATAGCCAGGAGCGGCACTGGGGTTGAGCTCCCAGTGCTCATAAAATGCTCCTTACGGCGTGCGTCTCGAAAAGCCTCTGACAACTAAGTCCAACTCCTAGCCTGCCCTTGTGGTTTAGTCTCTAAGCCCGGTGGAACTGCTTTTACTAATAGGAGAAGGGGCGAAGGCTGATCTCTGGCGCCTTAAAACCAGATGCTTCGGGTAGATGGTGGCTCGTCAACCTGGGAAGGTAGCCCATCTAGGGGAAGGTAAACCCTGATTTCAAACCTCCGCTGCCTTGCGGCACACCCGGTCACGGGAAAGGCTTTGGGAGTCAACCCTAAGGAAAAATCCGGAGTCGGAGCCCCTAAGGCAGTTCTCTGTTGCGCTCAACATCGTTCTGGCAGCTCCTGCGACGGCGCTGGTGCCAAACTATAACAGCCCTGCTGTTCCTTTGGATTCCTCAGTGACGTGGAGAGGGGGGACATGCTGCATGGGTAACATCTTGTCCTCCATATCTTCCTGCCCAGGCTTGAATCCTACCAATGCCCAATGCTGGAAGGTAGAACACCGGTGCGCATTGGCCTGTTCAGCCACAGGCGGTGCTGTTCCAGCAGAGTAGACGTTTAGGATTCTCTTCCATGGTCATCATAGACCGACGGAGGCCGATGACGACAGAAAGACAGAAAATGAAATGAAATAAAAGTCCTATCATAATTTAGCAAGGCTAACGCACATAAGCATCAATAAGCTCTTTACGTTCAGTCCTTAATTCTAAGTTGGAGGCTGGTGTAACGTTTGCATTTTTCAAAATGTCATACACTGTAGCAGGTTTTTCCCCTTCTTTTTTTTTTTTTTTCATTTTTCCTCCTCTTTAGAGAAAATGACACTTCACTTATTTAGATGAAATCTATTTAGCTTGAAGAAATCATCTTTTAATTTAAAAAAATCTTTTAGAAAGGATAAAACAAGTCATTAGTCTGTATTAATAGAAGAAAACAAAAATTCAAAGTATTTCAAAGTGCAATGAGGTGTTTGTTGTTGTGAAATAGCGCTTATGTCAATAAAGTTGAATTGAATTCATTATCAATCATCTATTGATAATTTTTATGCATTATCTATTTTTCTGAGGATTACTAATTATTTGCTAATTAATTTCTTTGATACCCCCTGCTTTGATACATGGAGACGCACATGCAGCAAAGTTACAGGGTATTTGCTTGATTCTTTTACTGAAAGGAAGTGTGTTACTATTTTTAATTTAGATGAAAATGTGTGGGTAGCCCAGTTCCTTCAAAAATAAGATTTCAATAATCATAGCTTCTTTTGTGACATCTCTTGAACTAGTTTACAGATTCCATTTAAGAAAAACAAAATAACTATATGCTTCAGCATTGATAAATAAGATCAGTTTGTCCAGTTGAACACAGATGGGTTGAATTTGAATAAATGAATAAAGATTGCGTCACACTCTTTCAGTCAACGGAAAGGTGGACCTTTTGCCTAATTAGAATTTGATTTAAATTTTTACCAGGAATGCCTCATTTTATATATTCCTTGGTAAATTATGGGGTGAATGTAGTTTACCCTGGCCCAGCTTGACCACCGCTGAATCAGGAAAAACTCATTCCTCATTACTGTCACATTTCTGAAATATGATGTTACCGCACCATTATGTGGTGAGTAATATCAGTATAAAATCATATAAACATTACATTTGTAAAGTCAAAGTCATTTGAATCAGTACACCTTATGTTATCTACTTCAAAAAATGCTTATCAATTTAAGGATCCTTTCTCCAGCACCTTTGTCTGATAATCCATAGCCTCTGGCAGATCATATGCACAGACACATTAATTATCAATCTCTTTTGAACCTCTGTGCTCTAAATCATGTTATATAGGGTAGACATAAAACCTTCAGTGATTAGGCATTATTAAATGACATCATAATATGATCATAGTATGGCCTGTAGTCACGTTGTCACACGTCAGTCCTTCCTAAAAAGTGCAGTGTCATGTTTCAGTCAAAGAAAAAAGGTCAGTAATGCGTCAAAATTGCTTTTAAAAATATGTAAACAGTTTATCACGTACGCAACATTAATCAAGACCCCACAAAGTTAGATTGATAAGATAAAAACCCAAAACCTTGTAAAAATACCCATATTTAGACCACTTTTTTCACACAGATAAACCACACACACACAGAGGATTGTTATTATTTCCACAAGGTCGAAGCAGCTCCTTCCATTCTCTACACTGCCATGACACAAAACTAGTCGACTCCTTCTGCTCAAGGCCACTATTTTCAGATACCTATAATTTCAAACATTCCTCAGAAGGATAACAATTAGACAATCAATCCTTTTATACCAAAAATTACAACAGTTTAAAAACCTGCTCCTTCCGCCTTCGCAGGGAACTCTCATCCCTTTTCCTCATGCTGGAGCAGTTTACAGAAACAAAAACAGTCCAAACTGCAGCTGCCTCTATCTAAGGCTCACACACACACAAAAAATAAAATAACTGTTTCTCATTGCCCATTTTAGCGTTATCCGATTCTGTTGCCACTTAACCCGACCGTCTTTAGATCTTATAGTCTAGTATCAATATCTTATAATATAGAATAAAGTTATTATTATGATTTTATTTACTTCCTCCTTTTCCCAACCTCTTGGGCTTCTTTTAATAATTTGCTGTATGGACCCTCCTTAGGATCGCGGCATTGATAAGCTGGGGGAGGATTATCTTTTTCATTTAATAATGGTTCAATGCTCGGTTGGTTTTGATATTTATCTTATTTGTTTTTATTTTTATTTTAGTTGTAAATTTTACCGTCAACGCCAAGACTGCGCATTCATCCACATCCAGTGTGGGTTTAAAGGAATAATGTTTTTCCCATTTGTTTAAATACTTTTCAGGATCCTTTATCTGGTCTTTTTCTTTTAACCAATCATTGTAATTTTTTTTACCATTCGACGTGCTGTCTATTCTTTTTTTCCTGCTGTTTGGTTGTTTATTTTCTTTCTTCCCCACACAGTTACCCATTTTTTCCTTTTTTTTATTTTTTAACCCTTGATAATTCCACAGGAATTAAAATGTTTTACCAGGAAAAGCGAGGACGCCGCCTCACTACCATTATGTTATAAAACGACCTGATATTCTTTTTTTTGTCATAGACCGGGTGTCACAACCCAAATAAACCTTTTTATCTTATTACCAGGAAAAGCGTGGATGCTGCCACGCTACCATTACGTCCCAGACGACCCGGTAATTAATTTTTCCTCTTTTTTTGTCCCAGACCGGGGATTTCAACCCAAACAAAACTTTTTTACCTCGTTGCAACTACTCGTGGTCCCGGACCACTTCCGCTCGCTTCACTGCTTACAGTCCCCGACCGGGTTGTACAACCAAACTGTTAAACTCACTTAGTATTATACTCTTCTCTCATTTATGAGCAACACTCACTTGTTTATTTTAAAAGATTCTTGTGGCTCTTTATTACGTTAGTCACTTGTGGTTGGATTATGAGGGTCTTGTAATGCATTGAGGATAAATCCTTTTTCTTTTTATCACGTTTCTCACTCGGGGGTGTATTAGGAGGGTCTTGTAACATTTTTAAGAATATATCCTGTTTTACATTACTCACTCAGGCTGGTCTAGGAGGGTCTTCTAAACGCATCTGAGAGTATAACTTTTATTCACTTGCGGTCCCAGACCGGGATATGGAAAACTCACTATATCCTTTTCCCTTTTAATAATAGAAAAGACGTCACTTACTTTCTTTCTTTTTATCGAGGATGGACTTCACTAGGACACCCAGAGGCTCGCAGTCCCCGAAGTTGTCCTCAAAGGGGTTTTTTCCAATGCTGACTGTATGCAGTCAGACCGCGTGCGGATTTTTCACCCCGGAGAATGCGTCGCCTCCAGCGTTTCCCAGATGTTGCCCATCCAGGTCACGGCATCAAGTATGTCAGAATCTGAAAACTCAGAGTGATCGTATGGCAGTTCGTTACCTCAATTAAGATTCATGACACAGAATATTAGTTCTCATATATATTTACTGCAGGAGTGCATACCTTTAACAGAATTTTCAGCACTGAAGAGTTTAACAATTCAGAGACTTTTTATACATCGTCAGTCATATAATCACAAGAGAACATCTGCTGAATGTCATAATATCATATACAGTCATAACAGGAATATGCAAAGATCGTCCCGAAAGGAGAACAACATGACCTTGCAGGTGTGCTAAGTCCAGACTCCAAGTTAATCATAGCCACAGCATTTCATAGGAAAACAAGATTAATTTTCCCTTATTTCCAGACCCCTTATCACGTACATAGTTTTATCTAGTGAGACAGTTTTATTTCTCAAACTAAGCACATCTTAGTTTTGCACATGAAGGACATTCAGTAAGTCTTCTCAATATCCAAAGAATGAAACGGTGTGTAATGAACTTATGGTTTATAAAAGATGATAATATGCATACAATATACACTTGAGTATATAAAATGGATATAAAATGATAACATGTATATACAATTTTCTGACATTGACTAAGTACTTATTTTCCACCATAATTTGCAAACAAATTCTTTAAAAAGCAGACAATGTGATTTTCTGGATTTTTTTTTTCTCATTTTGTCTCTCAGTTGAGGTATACCTATGCGGACCTCGCTCATCTTTTGAGTGGGAGAACTTGCACAATTGGTGGCTGACTAAATACTTTTTTGCCCCACTGTATATGGCGCTTTTCTAGTCCCAAAGACCACTCAAATCGCTTCACTAGTACTAACCCTCTATTCTAAGGGCCTATAGGAGACATATCTAGGGACAATTTAGAACAACCAATTAACCTAGTATGCATGTCTTTGGATTGTGGGAGGAAACTGGAGCCCCCGGAGTAAACCCACGCAGCACAGGGAGAACATGCAAACTCCACACAGAAAGGTTCCTACCCCTGCCAACCTGGGGATTCGAACCTGGAACCTGCTAGCTGTAAGGCAACAGTGCTAACCACTGCACCACTGTGCTGCCATGCTGCTCACATCCAACACATCTACCAAAAAGATCTGGGATTTAATCAGAAAGATGAAGGGTAAGGAGAATGGACTTCAAATACAGCATGTTAATCATCAGGGCAATCTGCTGATGACAAAATATGAAATAGTTAATCAACTATCAAAATTGTTTGAGAAGAATTCGCCTATTGGAAACTATCGTCTTGAGTTCAGAATCATACAAGCACAAGAAGAACAAAAAGAAATAAACTTTTCTTCAGATAACTAACTAACTAACTAACTAACCTGCACTTATATAGCGCTTTTCTAGTCTATCTGAGTTCTAACTCAGAACCATACAACCAAGATTTCACTGTGGAAGAACTTTTGTTCTCAATAACGAACTCTCATGACACTGTTGTGGGGCCAGATAAAATTCATTATCAGTTTTTAAAACTTACTCCCCAGTGCACTATCCATTCTCTTGATGGTTTTCAACAACATCTGGAAGTCAGGCAGTACTCCTGAAAGCTGGAAAGAAGCAGTAATTATACCTGTTCCAAAACCCGGGAAAGATCATACTGATACCAACAACTACCGTCCAGTAGCTCTGAAAAGTTGCCTCTGTAAAACCATGGAAAGAATGGTAAACAATCGCCTTGTGTGGGTGCTTGAGTCTGACGGCCTTTTAACTGATTACCAGTGTGGCTTCAGACGTGGTAAAAGTACTTTAGACCACCTTATCAGTTTAGAGGCCTACATACGTGATGGTTTTATTAGAAAAGAACATGTAGTTGCTGTATTTTTTGATTTAGAAAAAGCATGTGACACAACATGGAAATATGGTATTGTAAGAGACCTACATGGCATGGGTTTTAGAGAACATTTGCCCTTTTTCATTTCAAACTTTTTGTCCAGTAGACACTTCAAAGCCCAAGTAGGAGATACCCTTTCAGAGCCTTATATGCAAAAACAAGGAGTCCCCCGGGGAAGCATCCTCTCGGTTACTCTTTTTAGCATCAAGATTAATGGTGTAGTTGGTGCTCTTAGACCAAATACCTTTTGTAGTCTTTACATAGATGACCTCTGTATTTGCTACAGAGGGAAAGACATGAGCACAATCAAAAAGCAACTACAGCTGTGCATAAACAAGATTAATACAGTATGTGGTCAGTCAGTAATGGTTTTAAATTTTCAAAAACTGTCTGCATGCACTTTTGCCTGCTGTGGTCTCTTCACCTCGACCCTGAGCTTTTCATAGATGGAGAAGCTGTCAAGGTGGTAAAAGAAACCAAATTCCTTGGACTTATTTTTGATAATAAGCTGTCTTTTATTCCACATATAAAATGTCTATGAATCAGATGTTTTAAAGCCCTTGATATTGTTAAAGTTTTGGCAAAAACTAAATGGGGTGCGGACTCCACTGTGCTGCTGCATCTCAATAGAGCACTTATACTCGGTTAGAGTATGGGAGCATAGTTTATGGATCAGCAAGGAAAACATACATCAGGACACTAGAAACTGTCCATCACCAGGGGCTCAGGCTTGCCTTGGGGGCTTTCAGAGCCTCTCCTGTTAAAAGTTTGTATGTTGTGTGGAGTGTGTGAAATAAGAGGCAGATTCATGGACAGACGGTTTATTACACACTTCACATCTCACAAGCACAGAACAGACTGAATCATTTCAACAAGCTCTCCTCAGTTACCCAACCACTCTTCACACGTTTCATGGCATTTCTCATCACACAGCATGACATTTACATTACACTGCATTCAACCCCCTATGTCCCTGACTCCTTCCTGCTATATCTCCAGGAACTCCCTGGGCATTGTTCTCCCATGTTTATTCACTGTCTCTGCCTGAGATGCTGCATAACCTGACTCCCTATACTGCCCCCCCCCCCCCCCCAGCATCTTAGATTGAACATCAGTCCACACGCTCTCTTGGCTTCAGTCTCCTCCCATATCTACCGTAACTGGGGTTTACCGCCTCTGTGACGCTGCTGTCCCTGTGGGGGGCTGCTGGGAGTGTGTCTGACTGCAGGTGGGCCGTGGCGAGGGGAGGGGGAAACTTGGCTCTGTCCGTGTGGCTGCTCTGGTGAATCGCTTCCCTGGGGAGCTCTCCGTGGGGGTCTTCCACGCCGAGGGGCCCTAGCCAACAGCACTTGCTCGTCCGTCGCTACAAAGGCGGGTTTGAGTCTGTCTATGCCAATTTTCTCCCGCCGACCTCCCAAGTCTAGCAAAAAATGCTTATCCCTGTTTCCAACACGCTGAACGGTCCATCGTAGGGTGGGCGTCGTGTCTGATGAACACAAACTCCACGTTCTTCAAAGTTTTAGGCACGAAAGCACGCGGAAAACAGTGGTGGGCCGGGCCCAGCAGCGTGCCTGTGTTTGCGCTACGCTGCAAAAGCTGAGACGGGGAGCTGTCTGGCGCGGGATTATCTGGCAGAAATTCCCCGGGCAGCCGTAGGGGCTGCGCAAAAACAAGCTCTGCCGGGGAAGCTTCCAAATCCTCTTTTGGCGTGGAGCGCAACCCCAATAAAACCCACAGCAACCTGTCCACCCAATTTGCATCCGTCAGTGAAGCCCTGAGTGTTGCTTTCAGTGATCTATGAAAACGCTTGCATAACCCATTGGCCTGTGGGTTGTACACGGTTGTGCGATGAATTGCAACACCCAGGCTGCGGGCCATCGCGGACCAGAGGTCGGAAACAAATTGAGGGCCCCTGTCGGACGTAATGTCCAATGGGACTCCAAAACACGCCACCCATGCTGTTAAAAAAGCGCGTGCCATGTCCGCGGAGGTGGTTGCCGCCAGCGGGACTGCTTCTGGCCAGCGCGTGGTGTGGTCCACCACTGTCAGGAGGTGCGTGCACCCCTGTGATGGCGGGAGGGGGCCCACGAGGTCCACGTGAACATGGTCGAACCTCTTAGCCGGTACCCGAAACGGCTCCAAGGGAGCTTTCGTGTGTCTGTGTACCTTGGCTCGTTGGCACGCCACGCAGGCCGCAGCCCACTCTTTTACTTGTTTGCGTAGGCTCGGCCACACGAACTTCTCTCCCACCATTTTGACCGACATGCGCACTCCTGGGTGCGCCAGAGTGTGAACCAACTCAAACATGCGGCGGCGCCACGCGACCGGGACCACCGGACGCAGGCGTCCCATGGAGACATCGCAGATTAGGGGGGGCATGCCGTCTTGCAGTACCCTGCTCTCTAGCCTTAACCCTGTTGGTCCAGACTGGAGCGCGCGCACATCTGCATCGCTAATCTGCTCCGCGGCCATGGCTGCGTAATCTACTCCCACGTAGACCGGGGCCACCACGGCGCGCGAGAGGCAGTCCGCCACCACATTCAGTTTACCAACACATGCTGAATATCGGTAGTAAACTTTGAGATCGCGGCCAGCTGTCTCTGCTACCGGCCCGACCACGGTTCTGAAACCTTGGCCATCGCGAACGTTAGTGGCTTGTGGTCCACGAACGCGGTGAAGCTGCGCCCTTCCAGCCAGAACTGGAAGTGGCGTATGGCCAGGTGGAGGGCCAGCAACTCCCTGTCAAACGCGCTGTATTTACGTTCACTGTCACGCAAAGTTCTGCTGAAAAAGGCGAGCATCTGCCAAGCCCCGGCGACGCGCTGCTCCACGACCGCCCCTATGGCCACGTCTGAAGCGTCATGGTGAGCGCTATCCGGGCCGCCGGGTCCAGATGCGCCAGCATTGCGGCGTTTGCCAGGGCTGCTTTAACCTCCGAGAACGCCCGCTCTCGCTCCGGGGTCCATTCGACCCCATCCGCGGGTTTCTGTCTGTTGAGCGCAGCGTACAATGGTTGCATGAGCCACGCCGCGCGGGGAAGGAAACGGTTATAAAAGTTCACCATCCACAAAAATTCTTGCAGCACCCTGACTGTCTGAGGCCGGGGAAAATCTGCCACGGCGCGCACTTTGTCGGGCAATGGGATCGCTCCTTCCGGAGAGACGCGGTGCCCCAAAAAATCAATCTCCGTCACGCCAAACTGGCATTTTGCCGTTTTGATTATTAACCCGTGCTCCTCCGACCTCCGGAAAACCGTACTGAGGTGGGTTTCGTGTTCGTCTTCGGACGCACTGGCTACCAGGATATCGTCCAGGTAGACGAACGTGAACGGGAGATCGCGCAGCACTGCATTCATCATGCGCTGGAATGTCTGTGCCACACCTTTTAACCCGAATGGCATGCGTAGGAACTCGAATAAACCGAACAGAGTTATTACTGCTGTTTTGGGTACGTCCTCTGCGTGCACTGGGACCTGGTGATAACTGCGGACCAGGTCTATTTTGGAAAAAATGCGTGCTCCGGCGAGGTGAACTGAAAAATCCTGTATGTGGGGAATCGGGTAGCGGTCGTGTGCTGTGGCATTGTTCAACCTGCGGAAATCACCACACAGTCACCACAAGCCATCAGCCTTAGGGACCATGTGTAGCGGGGATGCCCATGGGATGTTCGAACGCCTGATGATGCCCAACCTTTCCAGGTTGGCGAACTCCTCGCGCGCTATGGCCAGTTTAGCTGTGTCCAAGCGCCGAGGCCGTGCGAAAACGGGCGGCCCGGTGGTGGTAATAAAGTGCTCCACCCCGTGTTTAGCGATGGCCGCCGGAAACGTCGGGACCGTGAGTGCTGGGAACTGAGTGAGCAGTGCGTGGAACTTACCGCCTGGAGCTGTGACGTTGGCTTATGCTGTTGGCCGGGTCCCTCGAGCTATACAGGGGAGAGATTCAAAGGACCGTGCATTAACCAGGCGTCTGTTAGCAACATCCACAAGTAAACCATGCGCACACAGAAAATCAGCGCCCAGGATCAGGCAACACAGTGCTGCTATGATAAAAGTCCACTCATACGAGCGGCCATGTAGAGATAAGGCCAGTGTTCTCTCACCGAACGTCTTAATCTCCGAGCCGTGTACTGCCACAAGTCCGGGGCCGCTAGGTCCTGCCAGCCGGTCAGCGTAGGACGGCAGGATGACGCTCTTCTGGGCTCCGGTGTCTACGAGGAAGCATCTCCCTGAGCGCGAGTCCGTCACGTAGAGCAGCTTGTTCTCTTCACCGGCGGACGCAGCTGCTACCGACTGCCGGCCTTGGCGTTTCCCGAGCGCTTGAACTGGCACGGTGGCTCACATCTGCGCGCATTCTCGCCGAAGCGGCGGTGGTAGAAGCAGAGTGTGTCTCTCTGGCGCTCCTTGGCCCCTGCTGCCGCTACCGTTGGTGGCTCCTCGCCTCCTCTGGTCGTCTCGCTGGGCTCCGCCACCGCCGCGTTGACAGTGATCGCCCTGGTGGTGAGGATGATCCGGTCTACCTCCTGGGCTAGCGCACAGTAGTCACGCGCGGCTAACAACGGCGAATTGGCCAGAACTGCTCTCGCCTCCGTTGGAAGGTTCCGGAGGAAAAGGTGGGCAAACAGAAAGTGCCCGTCGTCCGTGCCCATTAACGCCAGCATCTTCTCCATCAGGTTGACGGCCGAACCATCTCCTAACTCGGTCCGCCCCAGAAGCCTCTCCGCTCTCTCACATTCTGAGAGCGTGTAGCGCCGGGTGAGCGCAGCCTTGAGTGCCTCGTATTTGCTGCGGGCTGGAGGCTGATCGAGCAGGCTCGCTACCTGCTGGGCTGTGCGAGCATCCAGCGCTGCTACCACATGGTAGAACTTGGTGTCGTCTGCCGTTACTCCCCAGAGGGCGAACTGGGCCTTGGTGTGGTGGAACCAAGAGCACGGGTTGTGCTGCCAAAAGTCCGGTAGCTTGACTGAAACCGCACACGCATTGCTGGGGGCTCCAGTCCGGGCTGTCTGTGGGATGGCTGCTGCGTCGCTGGGGTTTCCCTACTGGGCCGGCTCCGGGGTTCTTGCCTCGTGTTCCGTAATTCGTCTAGGGTCACCAGTGTGGAGTGTGTGAAATAAGAGGCAGATTCATGGACAGACGGTTTATTACACACTTCGCATCTCACAAGCACAGAACAGACTGAATCATTTCAACAAGCTCTCCTCAGTTACCCAACCACTCTTCACACGTTTCATGGCATTTCTCATCACACAGCATGACATTTACATTACACTGCATTCAACCCCCTATGTCCCTGACTCCTTCCTGCTTTATCTCCAGGAACTCCCTGGGCATTGTTCTCCCATATTTATTCACTGTCTCTGCCTGAGATGCTGCATAACCTGACTCCCTATAGTTAAGATAAGATAAGATAAGATAAGCCTTTATTAGTCCCACAACAGGGAAATTCCAGGATTGCAACAGCACAGGGATAGCAACACTCAGAGCAACAATCAGAAGGCAAGAAAAAAAACAAGCAAGCAAGAGCAGCTTATATACATATGTACATATTACTATAAAATATATATATACACACACACACACACACAGACACACAGTGCAGAGCATTGTAGCTGGATGGAATAAATATATGAATATATGAACACACAGTGCAGAGCATTGTAACTAGATGGAATAAATATGTAAATATATAAACACCCACAGTACGGAGCATTGCAGCTAGGTGGAATAAATATGCAAGTATATAAACACACACAGTGCGAAGCAATGTAGCTAGATGGAATAATATGTAGATATATAAAAACACAGTGCGGAGCATTGTAGCTAGATGGAATAAATATATAGATATATAAATATAAACACACCCAGTGCTGAGCATTGTAGCTAGATGGAATAAATATGTAAATATATAAACACACACAGTGCAGAGCATTGTTGCTAGATGGGATGAAACAGCATAACCGTCTACTTAGTTATCCTACATGGTATGATTATGTGCCATGTAACATATTATATGATTATGTTAGTTGAAGCAAATGAGCCTTCACTTCAAAACAGGCACCTGAAATTGGCTCTCCAGTATATGGTTAAACTTAAAGCTGACCATAGAAATCCAGCCTACTCTGCAGTTTTTCACAATCGATTTTTGCAGATGTATAAGGTCAGACCTAAGAGAATCACTCCTTTTTTTTTTTTTTTTTTTTTTTTTTGTTACTTATTTGTACCCGTAGGTAGACTTGGTTTGCAGTCTGGTGACAAGCCACCGGCTGCTGGTCGCTGTGCGCGCGAGCGCCCTAAACCTACATGTTTTTGGTATGCGGGAGGAAACCGGAGAAATCCCGGAGTAAACCCACGCAACACGGGGAGAACATGCAAACTCCACACAGCTCACTGTTGGTCGGGGGCTGGGATCGAACCCACGATCTCATGATCCCCGCGATCCCCCGGCCGAGAGTAAAACTGTGCTGCTACAGTGCTAAACCACTGCGCCACCGTGCAGCCCAGACTCCGTATGGAACCTCACCTGGTAAAATTAAACCCTGATATGAGCAACGTAACACAGACAGTTTTGTCCCATTCCACCATGGAGTTTGAGGAAACCCAGTATCATTCTGGATCTGAGCCAAAATAAAAAGAAAGACACTCACCCAAATGTGTACTGGTAGCAGATTATCTTCTTTTTCTTCTTTTAGATTTGATTGGTGGTTGGCAACCAGCTTACAGGTGCAATACCACATACTTCACTCTAAATCATCACTCTGTATCTGCTGATTTCTTCTGTCAAACCAGCAGCAGATCTTGGACATAAAAATGCCATTTTCCTCACCGTATTTCCATATACTCGGATGGATCTAAAGTAGATGGCTCAGTCTCTGCTGCAGTTATCACCGGGCACAATCAGCATGGTTTGCGGATTCCCAAACAATGTTCAATTTTGACAGCAGAGGCTTGTGCTTTGCTTCTAGCATTGGAACACATTGAAAGAACCAAACAACAGAGTTCCTTAATTTTTACTGACTCCAGATCCTGTCTTCAGGTGCTTGGATTTTTAAAGACTGATCACCCTATTATTATTTGGATTTTAGAGAAATTAGTTTTTTACAGAAACATAATTTTAATATCCTCTTCTGTTGGATCCTCAGCCATGTTGGCCGGCCAGGTAACAAGCAGGCAGGCAATGCTGCCAAGAAAACCCATAACCAAGAAGTCACTCAATGCCAGATCCCAGCCTCAGACCTCAGACCTCTAATAATCTCATATTTACCTCCGCCAAGGAGGTTATGTTTTCATCAGCGTTGGTTTGTCTGTCTGTTTGTTTGTTTGTTTGTTAGCAAGATAACTCAAAAAGTTATGGACGGATTTTCGTGAAATTTTCAGAGGTTGTCAGAAATGGGGTATCCTACAGATGATTGGATTTTGGTGGTGATCCGGATCACCGTCTGGATCCAGGAATTTTTTAAAGGATTCTTGTGGCGCTTGGCGGAGGTCTGCGCTCTCCGAGTGCTTTTCTAGTTTAAAGAAGTGGCAGACTGAATGGGACACATGTACTGCAAATAAACTGCATGATACTAAAGCTGCTATAAGTCATAGACACTTGCATCACTTTCAAAACCGACATAATGAGGTAGTGTACACTAGATGCCGTATTTGCCACTCAAGGCTCACGCACAGCTTTTTATTAAAAGGTGAAGCCTCACCATCTTGTCAGTTCTGCAGAGGTTTTTTTTTTTTTTATCAGTAAAGCACATTTTACTTACTGTCCTGCTGTCATGACAACAAGACAACGTTTTTATACTCAAAAGTCACTGAAAGATATTTTTAATAAGGCACCACCAAAAGAAATTTTTTAGGGTTTATAGCACATGTGCATCTGAAGCATCTTTTAATTTTTCTGTTTTATTGTATCTACATATCTAGCTCGCTCTGTTTGTTTATTCTTTCATTTATCATCGTATATCTATATAATTTTTAACTCCATTTTCTTATTAATTCTATCTTTGCCATGAAATGGCCATAGATGCTGACATGGCACTAAACAAGAACACTCACTCACTCACTCTGCCATTATCCCAACCCACGGTAGTGACCGTGTCATGGTGTTGCTTGGTAACGGCAGCATGTGACGTCATGATGCATGCCGTTAAAAAAAAAAAAAAAAAAAAAAGAAATGTAAACCTGCAGCATCGATAAGAGGAATTGATAATATCAGCGACATACGATTCCGGGGGATCGAAAAATTTAGAACTGTTCCTGTTGGGAACTGGTTCTAAATTCCCATCCCTACCTCCTGGTGGAAGAATGCTTTGCTGCTTCGCTCTTTGCTGTGCTTTCACTTTTCTGTTAATATTCTTATTTTCCTCTGCAAGAAATTTATGGACGGCGCCTATCGGATACTCATAAATCACTGGAATTATATTTCGCTGAAGATGTAGCTCACTATTACCATGGTCTAATACCTTTTTGGATTTTATCAGTGCAACATGAGCATGGCCTACAAGCAGCTGAAGCCTGAACTACAGCAACTGACAAGCTAAATCTAAGTATCAACAAGATTCCTCCCCTTTCTACAAATGACTACCACAAATTTTCCCCAGAAGATTACTGTGCTGGAAACTAAAATCCAGCAGCTAGAAGTGAATGTGGAAGCGAGTGGACTCTATGGAAATGACACAACTCTGCCAGTGACAAAATCCAGTGGACAAGACCCTGCTAGCTCCCAGCTACCCATTGCTAACATTGCTGATGGGAAATGGGAGGATTGTGTACATAGAAATAAATCCTCAAGTGGTAGTCCTCCCTGCAATGCCCTTGGTGCAAAGCCCAAGAATAAATCACCTCACAGGGTAAAGGAAGGACGGGCAACAGCCCAAATTGATGAGAGCTATGATGCAAATGGCTGGCCTGCATTACCAGCCAGACCAAGTGCCTCCTCGACCCCAGCTCTCAATAGGACACAGTTGTGGATAGCTGTCAAAGGAAAACCTAAAAACAAGCCTCCTCAGCAACCAAACATGCCACTTCAGAACAGTTTTGTGCTGCTACTGCAGGACCCTGGATCTCCATCTGATGGCCTAGATAAACGCTCCCCCACACACAGCAAGGTAAATTGGAAAAACAACTCAGAAGGTAAAAGGATTCAGAGAAAGCTAACAGATGAGCCGGAAACTCTGATTATTGGCTGCTGCGAAAGATGTGAGAAATGTATGTGGTAAATGCACAAAAATAATGTGGTTTCCCAGGCATATGGTGTCTGATGTTGAGACAAAATCTTGCAACTTATGGCTAATCATCCAACAGTGAAAAGTCTCATATTACATGTAGGCTCAAATGATGTTGTGAAACAGTAGTCTGAGGTACTGAAACACAGGACTATAAGGAACTGCTGGATGCAGTCAGCGGTCTGAATGCTGAAGTGTTTATTATTTAGTATCATTTAGTATCATTTTCTCCTTTGCTCGGTTCCCTTTCACACAGGCAAAAATTCAAGTGGACCAAATTCCCTCACGTTAAATTCTGCGAGACTTACTTCAGAACATTCTCTGTTCTTATTGGTCAGATTTTTTTGCTGCAAGAACAGGAAAGGTAAATACAGGAAGTAGGATGACTATTGTGCATTTATGCATTTTTGGGGAGAAAATAAAGCTAATCGTAGCATAATTGTTCAGTTTTTATGCTCCTCATACAGTATATGGAACAAACTCCCATAAAGCATCAGAGCTGCTGAAACTGTCAGCTGCTTTAAATCGAGGTTAAAAACTTTACTATTTGCCACGGCCTTTCAATAGAACAATCGTTAATCTCCCACAATGCACTGTAACTTTTATTTCTTACTTTTTCTGTCTTATTCTATTTTAGCTTGTTTCTGTTTCTAATTTATTTTTGTTTGCTTTTAAAGTTTTATGTATTCCTTTTGCAACTTGTTGTAATGCTTTAATGTTTTATGTAAAGCACTTTGAAATGTCTTGTACATGAAATGTGCTATACAAATAAACTTGCCTTGTCTTACCTAATATTTGCTTAGTTAAATTCAGGTGGTGACTTTTTTTTTTTTTTTTTTTTTTTTTTTTTTTTGGAGTGGGGGCAGGCAGTATATTATAATACCAGCTACTTACTGGTTCACTTGGAGTAAACAAACTTGAAGAAGTTATCTTGGGTCATCAATTTAAAAAAAAAAAAACTTTATCAAATTTGCTTCAACCTAGTGGATAAATGGTCATTTCTGCCACCTGGTATTGCCAGTAATCACCTATAATTTCTACATAGTCCACCTTTAAACTCACCTTGTTTAATCCACAAACATGGATGATCGATGGATCCACAACTTTGCAAAATTAGTGTAGTTATGAATAATTTAATATATATTGTGAATAGGGCTTTATGTGCTTCACCTGGTTTCATTTTATTCAGTTTGGCATGTATTAAGTTTTGAGAGGCACTGTTGCAGAATCACCAGACAAACATGGTTATGCATTGGTTTGTTCTCATTTTAATAAAAGGGGGGGGGTCAAGAAAAATAAATTAGACAATTTATTTCTAAAACTTTAGTTCATATATGCCAGACATGCAAAAGTGGAGCAGGCACTGTATATATGCTCTTATACCTTGTTCTAATCATTGTTTTAATTAGATAATGATGATGGTAATGATGATAAATGTGGTGACTTTTCCCTCATCATGCCAGTAAAGGTTTTGTCTGTACTACGTTCATATCAAATCACTGTAGTTCAGTTAAAGACAATTGCTGCCATACTGATATGGTTTTCTGACCTTTTCCAATGCAACTATTTGTGTGTTGCACTTTGTTTTTTATTACATAAAAGAACTGCATGATAAAAAGCTGCATTTCCATTTTTCAGAGACCTGAAGCCCACAAATGTGCTGCTGGATGAGGATGACAGGCCGGTGCTAATGGACCTAGGCTCAATGAACCGTGCCAGGATTGAGGTAAAGTCCGGGCCTATGAAGAGTCTGTGAGATTAAATTTATACAACAGCAGTTATTTTGATGGAAACCCAGGATCTTCCAAAATCTACAGTCTGCTCTTTATCATATAGCCTTCTGTTTACCTCTAGATGGCAGAGTAACATCTTTAATTCCATAACGCATCAGCTTAAACTCAAAGTACCAAACAGTTTTATTAAAGCATGCATTTTACTGCTGAAACTTTATTTTAAGATACTTTTTATAAGCTTCCAACATTTTATACTTCAGGCTGTTTTTTCTGTCTATTCAAGGCAATAGACTAAGTATCACAAAGCTTTTTTTGTATTCCTAAACAAATACTGCTAATAGTAATGCTTTTCATATAGATGGCATTTATTATTGTTTGTTTTAGGGTCTTCAAATTAGTCACTGCTCATTTTTGTTCATTTTTTTTTTGCAGGTTAGAGGATCCAGAGAAGCTATGACAGTACAGGACTGGGCAGCTCAGCGGTGCACCATTTCCTACAGGGCTCCTGAACTCTTCAACGTTGAGAGTCACTGCATTATTGATGAACGCACTGACATCTGGGTAAAACTTCATTGTCATCACTCTATTTTAAAGGAGTCATATTGCACTTTTTCCACATTTTAACAACTCACACATGTCTAAATGAAGTGTTTGTTACATATTGTGGTCAAATTTTCTTTAATTATTTAGTTAGTACAGCATGATTTTACATCATCTTTTGCAGCCTTTCTGAGAACACCCGATTTAAGTGTGAATGAATGAAATAATGCATCACTGGTGGACAGGAGTGTGTGGTTTCAGTGGTTGATGGGATGTGACTGGTCTCTGGAGTACAATAAGCACAAAAACATTTGTAAATGAGTGGCCAAACTGCTAACTTCAGCCAGCCACCTTTGGTCCTGGTTATACAGTAGATAATACTACAAGAAAATAAGCTAAAATATCTAAGAATGACATATATGGTCAAATGTTGTAGATAAACAACAGTTCCAGTGGGGGTGAATAAAATTTCTAGAAAATAGTGATCAAAACCAGTTAGATCGACAGTTAAGCTAACATCCGGTGGCTTGTCTGTCATCTCCCTGCTGAGGTAAGCTTCTAATTCCATATACTGACCAACACTGACCGCCTAACCGAGTCAGTACTAACAGATTGATGCAGCATCATGGCAAAAATATAACAAAATTAGCCAGAATGACACGGGATATATTATCCGCTGTGGATTAGTGAACCAGGTGGAAACAGTGAGGTCTGTTGGGCTGACTGAAATCTAAAGAAAATAACAATATAAACCACACTTGGTAAACAAGCTTCTCGTAACATTGTTAGCTACATGACAGATGGCTAGGCTGGACAATAATACATCAGTGGGCGGGTATCAAGGATGGCGCTGGGCTGGGTTTAACATTTTATGACATCCAATGGCAAATCCAGAAGAGTCAAAATTTTTTGAGAAATTAGCTTTTTAAATATTTTTTGACAATCACGTTAACCAATAGACACATTTTAGAAGGTTAAACCCTACAAAAGCACAAATTTTCAGTCAATGACCCCTTTAAAGTGACACACCAGTGAAAATCAAGGGTTTTTTTGTTAACGTGTCTAACATTTTTTTTTATGACTTACAAGACATATCAAGAGTGAAATCACTCTTGTGTGTCATGTCTGTGTTTTTCTGCTGTGAAAGTTCAGTGACGCTCTTCCCCTTGGAAAAAGGCAAGTTTAGACGGAGCAGTTTTGTGATGTCACTATAACAGGTGAAGTAATCGGGACTAAGCACTGACTGTTCAAATTTACCAGCCTGCAGACTTCTGTGTGCTCTGGTTTTGGAGGAGAGGCAGTGTGTCATCGTTCTCGTGGGTGGGCCTAATTAGAATCTGGCATTTGAAGGAAGGAAAGGGCAAAAATTTTCACAAGCAACTGTCAGACAATGGAAGAGGGGCTTTTTTGTGGGAAAAAATGGTGCAACATACCATTTTACGCAGTGTAGATTTGTAGATTTACATCCACTGCAGTGCATCTTTGTGTGATGTTAGTAAAACTGTTAAACATATGACGGATCACACACTAACTACATTTTTTTGTTGTTGGTTGTTGTTGTTTATTTAACGGTGTTTTCTTGTTGGTCCAGTCACTTGGCTGTGTGCTCTACTGCATGATGATGCTTGAAGGACCGTATGATATGGTGTTTCAGAAGGGGGACAGTGTTGCCCTGGCTGTCCAGAATCCAGTGACTATACCACCGACTTGCCGGTAAGCCTTCAGACTTAATGCAAGTACCATGTTAAAGTGTGTCAATATACTTGTGATAGTGGAAGAAAAATGCCCTTTTTGCATTGGATTTCAAGAAAAACGCGTAATCTGTAAAGTGAAGCTGCACCCAAAATTTGATTATCATATTCATTTGTCACATTGGTATTCGGTTTTCAGATTTGATTCTTAAATATTCACACCATTGCATCAGAAGTTCACATTTGTCTTCTGTCTTCTACCCAGTTACACAGAGGGCCTGCAGATACTGCTGAGCTCCATAATGGTGTCCAATCCCCAGGAGAGACCAAACATTGACTGGGTTCTGGACCAGGTGCAGGACCTGCAGAGCCGCAGCCCGAACACCCACACCAACATGGTCTAATGTTGCACGGCGCACAAGATGTATGGTCATGTAGCTCTTTGCACTTGTAAATCTCTGATCTTTAATTTATTGCTTTAAAAACTAAGTAGGTACCTATTTTCAGTCACGTTGGGGAGCTTGGCAAAAGTAAAGGTTATTAGGTTGAGTGATCCTGATATGTGAAGAATCAAAGATGCCTTAAGAGTAAATATAAATGTGTCGTCCTCATCTTTAAAGAGAAATTTAACATTTGAGAGTTACATGATTAAATGTGGATTATATTTGCTGGTTCAAGCTAAAGTTCATCATCCTCATAGTGTAGATAACAAAATTGGCCTTCATGTCTTTCCAGTATTTTCTGTATCTGTAAAATAAAATGGTTTTAACTAGATAAAATATCTGTGAACTTGCACAGGTACTGGTAGATTAATTTTACTTGTTTTTCATTTAAGAGATTAAATTGCCTTCAAATTGTGTTTTTAATTTTTCTTAAGACAGATGATTAGATGAAAGGTTTGCCTAACTTTCCAGAGGATGGAAATTTTCTGAGTTCAGTACCAGACCCACCTTAGTAGGGTTGACATTCCCTACTAAGGTGTAATAAGGTCAGATTTATCCCTTTAGTTTTCTAATCTTTAATCCTCTGTGCATTTTGCACATGTACTGTAATCATCGGTGTACACCTCCAACCTTTCTGAAGACAGTCGTTCCATTTTTGTCTGAATGTCTGAACTAGAGAAACATTAGGATTTCTCCACATATTCATGATAGAAGATGAAGACTGAGGTGTTACTGACAAACAATAGAAATTAAAAGATGAATTGTTTTATTTACTGTAAGTCATTGTTATATGTCGCGTTACAAGTTGATCTTTTTACTTAACATCTCACCATATTTTTAAGCTGCTTCTCATTCCTCCAATGCTTGTGTTTGATTCCTGTTTGTGAATGCCTTTTCTCACTTTTGTTCTCTCAGGGTACATCAGCATCTCAAAGGGTTTGATGGTCTTTATTTATGGACCTTAATAGTACCTTTTTAGAACATTAGAGTAATGTTTAGGGCGTTTAAATAAAACACTTTTATAACTGTAAAAAATTGAATACAGGACCATAATCAGCTTAGTTAACCTGAACTGTTATTTGTTGGAATGTACTGGAACGGTATTTGACACAGTGTTGTGCTGTATTATCTTTTAATGCAAGGTTTAGATGTGAAAACTGAGTGTAAACATTTAAATTAGTTTAACTGTTTTGACAAACTAATACTGGTTTGTCCTCTTCAGTAAGGAACGTTTCTGCGTGAAGATCCCTGATATTAGTGTTTTGATTGTGGAAATGTTTTAAATTGTTTTTCTTCTCCTCACAAAAGATAAATGATTATTAAAATGTTGTAGTCTGTGTACATTTTTATTAGGGGTTGGGAGAAAAAAATTGTGATGTAATACTTTGTGGTGCATCAATTCAAAGACAGTATTGAGAGACTTTTTAAAAATTATTAAATATACAAACTTACCTATTTAGGTAACAGAGTAATAAAAAACAGTTGACTTTTCAATCCACTAGATGGTACTAGGGGCAGAGCAAAAGATTGATTTGACATACTATTGCAATAGTTGACACGTTGATGCACCAGTCCCTAAATGCACATACTGATCTTTTATCATATATAATATATATGGCATCGCAATACTTAAGGAATCCGAGATGTATTATGATAGTATTGCATTGTGACCAGGGTTTGACATTGACACTAGCCAACCGGACAGTGGCTGGTGGATTTCAGCAGTGGCTGGTAAGACAGCCACACCCACTAGCCGCTTTGGCCAGTTGTAGTTTTCTCAAACGGCATCTAAAATAATAAACCTATTGCAATGTGAGACTACGAAACTACAACTCCTATAAGTACTGGGTTTTTTTTTTTTTGTTTTTTTTAAATCCGTTTTCTTTCTCTTCTTTTTTCTGGAGACAACAGGTAGTGTCCATTTAGGTTAAATCCATCAGCAACTACTAATGACATGCAGACATGAAGGGGTGTCCCAGTTCATAGGTGTAGGCAAAGTGGTAGGGGTAGAAATGAGAATTGGGACGGACCCAAATCTACCTGTACTTCACTCTCATATTGCAAATATTTTTCTACCATTTTACAGTATTTACTGCTCTTCATAAATGGTGTTTCTCTTGCTATTTTTATGTATGTATAAGGGTAATTACATTGAAAAAAGTTGTAAATTTAGTTCAAATAAATTTTAGCATGCCGTAGTCCAATTTGATAATATTAAACATAATTTTCCAACCACAAAATTGTGGCTAGTGAAAAGGCTGAGTGGCTAGTAACTTTGGAAAAACACTAGCCACACTGGCTGGTGAGCAAAAAAAGTTAATGTCAAGCTCTGATTGTGACCCAAGTATTGTGATATGTATTGTGAGGTCCCTTGTGATTCCCACACATAATTTTTATGTACTATAACTGAACTGAAAGGGCATCTATATTTAAAATATGTTGTGTCCAATACAAGAAGTATTTAGTCAGTCTGACTAACATGACATGAAATCAGCTTGAGAAATCATGGACAAATATTTGCTTTGAAAAATGTTACAAACATGGTGCCCGTTTCTATCTCTGCTTGGAAACCGTCAATCCAAGCAGTGATGGTGAAAGTATTTGGATTAATATTTCTGATAAATGTAGTAGTGCTGCTATACTCTATATCAGAGGTGTCCAATCATGTGCCATGGAAGACCAAGACCCTGCAGGCTTTACCTCCAACCAGTGTCTTCAACAGCAGATTTCACTGAACCTCTTCCCACTGATTGCTGATCAGTGAAAACAACTGCTTAAGAGACTGGGGAGAAGAGAAAACCTGCAGGTGTAACGGATGCCAACTAGTACTGTTCGGCGTAGAACGTTAGTAAAACCTCCCTCCCAAAGCCTCATACAGTATCGGTAGCGCTGAGCTATCGGTCGGACCTTTAGCTCAGCGCGATCGTGCTGTGTCTCCCATGCTCGAACTGTGTAGTTGACTGAGAGGTCGCGGGTTCGTGTCCCATGTGGGGCGAACTGCGCAGGATGATCTCTGTCACAATGGTGCCGTGAACCCGGGATGGGAGTGAGGTTTAAGGGGGAGAGTGTAACGGATGCCAACTAGTACTGTTCGGCATAGAACGTTAGTAAAACCTCCCTCCCAAAGCCTCATACAGTATCGGTAGCGGTTGGACCTTTAGCTCAGCGCGATCGTGCTGTGTCTCCCATGCTCGAACTGTGTAGTTGACTGAGAGGTCGCGGGTTCGTGTCCCGTGTGGGGCGAACTGCGCAGGATGATCTCTGTCACACAGGGTCTTGGCCCTCCATGGCACATGACTGGACACCCCTGCTCTATATTATGCTATATATACACCACGTTCCAAATGATTATGCAAATAGGATTTTAGTGTCATAAACATTCAGTTTTTGTTTTTTTAAATTTTTCAGTTAAACTCATGGATGCTATTGTGTCTCGGGACTCTTTGGATCACTGATACTAATCTCAGGCACATGTCATAATTAGTTTGTCAGGTGAGTCCAATTAAAGGAAAACTACTTAAGAAGGATGTTCCACATTATTAAGCATGCCACACATTTCAAGCAATATGGGAACGAAAAAGGATCTCTGCTGCTGAAACCTATCAAATAGTGCAATGCCTTGGACAAGGTATGAAAACATAAGTCATGAAAACTTAAGGCGTTATCATTGTGAAGAAATTTGTGGCTGATTCAGAGCACAGACGGGTTTGTGCAGATAAAGGCATAATGAGGAAGGTTTCTGCCAGACAAATTCATCGGCTTGAGAGAGCAGCTGCTAAAATGCCATTACAAAGCAGCAAACAGGTACTGTATGTGAAGCTGCTGGTGCCTCTGGAGTCCCATGAACCTCAAGGTGTAGGATCCTCCAGAGGCTTGCATTTGTGCATAAACCTACTATTTAGCCACCTTTAACCAATGCTCACAAGAGGAAATGGTTGCAGTGGGGCCCAGAAATACAGGAAGATTAATTTTCAAACAGTCTTGTTTACTGATAAGTGCTGTGCAACCCTGGATGGTCAAGATGGATGGAGTAGTGGATGGCCACCATGTTCCAACAAGGCTGCGATGTCAGAAAGGTGGCAGAGTCTTGCAAAGAAATTCAAGCAGAAACTCTTCAAAAACTCACAAATTCAATGGATGCAGGAATTGTGAAGGTTATATCAAAGAAGGGGTCCTATGTTAACATGTAACTTGGCCTGTTAAGATGTTTTTGATTGAAATAGCTTTTGATTTTGGTAAATATGACCTAATGCTGCAAATTCAACAAATGGCCATTTTCAGCTCTTTACAACCAATAAAATGTTTTGAAACTCTGTTGTGCATAATAATTTGAAACAGTGCATTTTGAGTTTATTTTTGCAAAAAAAAAAAATGGTTAGCACTGGGAGGTTTGTTCAATAAAATCTGAATTCTGCTCTTAACGGTTGATGACTTGAAAGTTATACTGACTGTCATTTGCATCGACTTTAGGAAAAGAGACAAATGTCTATCCATCCATCTTCTTCTGCTTAATCCTTTTTGGGTTGCGGGGGGGGGGGGGCTGGAGCCTATCCCAGCATCTTTGGGCGAGAGGCAGGGTACACCCTATTATTTGCATAATTTGGAACTCGGTGTAAATACTACCAAGGCCAAGGTCATGTGGTTTGGCTGCAAATGTGCCTCTCAAACTGGCACTATCCTGGCTGCTGATGGCCAAAATCTTGAAGAGGTTTCCTCCTATAAATATCTAGGAGTCTGATTGACAGCAACCTGTCCTTCACAAAGCACCTGTCCAAATTACAGTCTAAAGTGAAAGCCAGACTTGGCTTTCTTTACAGAAACTGTTCTTCATTTACTGCATCTGCTAAGCGTACTCTGGTTATGATGACAGTTTTACCACTGTTTGACTATGGAGATCTAATCAATCGCTTTGCCTGCAAGGGAACACTTGAGCAGCTAAATGTCTTGTATCATCCTGCCATTTGTTTTTCCACCAATGCCCCCTACAGGACACATCACTGTGAGTTCTACTCTCTGGTAAGCTGGCCCCCTCTGGAAATTAGGCATAATGTCCTCTGGTTGATGCTTATGTACAAAACCATTTTAGGCCTCACCCACCTCCCTACTTGACATATTTATTGCATCCACGGTCTCCCCCTACACATAATACTCGCTCAGCCTCACTTTTCCTATTAAAGGTTCCTAAAGTCTATTCCTCTCTGGGCCGCTCCTCCTTTCAGTTTGCAGCACGCTAATGGCTGGACTCAACTGCAAAAAACTCTAAAACTGGATAGCCTCATCTCCGTCAGCATCTTTAGGGCCACCTTAACAAACTCCTTTAGACATACCTGTAAGTGTCCCTCCTGATGTGCACCACAAGATAATTATATTTAGTCTGTCCTCCCTATTGTCTTGATTAACAGTCACATTTTATTTTTATATTCTTTTTCTGCATGGTTTGAATATTGCCTGCTTACAGTGGGGCAAAAAAGTATTTAGTCAGCCACCAATTGTGCAAGTTCTCCCACTTAAAAAATGAGAGAGGTCTCCAATTTTCATCATAGGTATACCTCAACTATGAGAGACAAAATGAGAAAAAACAAATCCAGAAAATCACACTGAAGGATTTTTAATGAATTAATTGGTAAATTCCTCGGTAAAATAAGTATTTGGTCAATAACAAAAGTTCATCTCAATACTTTATTATATACCCTTTGTTGGCAATGACAGAGGTCAAACGTTTTCTGTAAGTCTTCACAAGGTTTTCACACACTATTGCTGGTATTTTGGCCCATTCCTCCATGCAGATCTCCTCTGGAGCAGTGATGTTTTGGGGCTGTCGCTGGGCAACACGGACTTTCAACTCCCTCCAAAGACTTTCTATGGGGTTGAGATCTGGAGACTGGCTAGGCCACTCCAGGACCTTGAAATGCTTCTTACAAAGCCACTCCTTCGTTGCCCGGGTGGTGTGTTTGGGATCATAGTCATGCTGAAAGACCCAGCCACGTTTCATCTTCAATACCCTTGCTGATGGAAGGAGGTTTTCACTCAAAATCTCAGGATACATGGCCCCATTCATACTTTCCTTTACATGGATCAGTCGTCCTGGTCCCTTTGCAGAAAAACAGCCCCAAAGCATGATGTTTCCACCCCCATACTTCACAGTAGGTATGGTGTTCTTTCTCTTCCAAACACGACAAGTTGAGTTTTTACAATAAAGTTCTATTTTGGTTTCATCTGACCATATGACATTCTCCCAATCCTCTTCTGGATCATCCAAATGCTCTCTAGCAAACTTCAGACGGGCCTGGACATGTACTGGCTTAAGCAGGGGGACACGTCTGGCACTGCAGGATTTGAGTCCCTGGCAGCGTAGTGTGTTACTGATGGTAGCCTTTGTTACTTTGGTCCCAGCTCTCTGCAGGTTATTCACTAGGTGCCCCCGTGTGGTTCTGGGATTTTTGCTCACCGCTCTCGTGATCATTTTGACCCCACAGGGTGAGATCTTGCATGGAGCCCCAGATCAAGGGAGATTATCAGTGGTCTTATATGTCTTCCATTTTCTAATAATTGCTCCCACAGTTGATTTCTTCACACCAAGCTGCTTACCTATTGCAGATTCAGTCTTCCCAGCCTGGTGCAGGTCTACAATTTTGTTTCTGGTGTCCTTTGACAGCTCTTTGGTCTTGGCCATAGTGGAGTTTGGAGTCTGACTGTTTGAGGTTGTGGACAGGTGTCTTTTATACTGATAAAGAGTTCAAACAGGTGCCATTAATACAGGTAACGAGTGGAGGACAGAGGAGCCTCTTAAAGAAGAAGTTACAGGTCTGTGAGAGCCAGAAATCTTGCTTGTTTGTAGGTGACCAAATACTTATTTTACCAAGGAATTTACCAATTAATTCATTAAAAATCCTTCAGTGTGATTTTCTGGATTTTTTTTTCCTCATTTTGTCTCTCATAGTTGAGGTATACCTATGATGAAAATTGGAGACCTCTCTCATCTTTTAAGTGGGAGAACTTGCACAATTGGTGGCTGACTAAATACTTTTTGCCCCACTGTATGTGCTCATTGCTTTGTTCCTGATTTTTTGTTTTGCATTTTTATGCTTGCTGTTGTACACACCTATGTTTTCCCTGTATGGTTTACTAGGGTTGTCTGCTGTTATCTGTGTGTTTTGTATGTATGTGTTTTTAAGTTTGTCCCTTTACCCTGTCCCTTAGGAGGTTTTTGCCTCCTACTAGGCTGTTGCCTTTGATAAGAATATGTTCTTTGCTAACTTGCCTGGTTAAATAAAGGTTGATGATGATGATCATGATCATGATGATACTAATCCTTATTACTGTAATTTCCCCATTGTAGAACTAATAAAGGTTTATCTTATTGAATAAAGCATAATATTGGAAAATATTTTACTTGTACAATTCAGAAAAAGTCCAGATTTTATTATACACTGTATTAATTGATGTACAGTATAATTACTATCAATACATCAAGTCAGTGTTTAATTTTAATCAGAATTATGTTGCCCCACTACAATATTGTGCTGGTTGCCAGGTTGAAACAGATCTCAAGTCACAGGTACTGATCTATGTTCAGAGGTATCTGGCAACCCCAGAGCTTCCTGCCAAGGGCCCCTTTACACAGTATGGAGATTGCTGGATGACCATTGAGAAGTCAAAAATTGGCAGCATTTCTCAATGATTTAAAGCCTGGAAAAAGCAGTTTCTGTGTAAATGTTTGGGAGATCAAAAATTCAGTTTTTGGCAACTTTCATGGCGATCTATAAAAGATCCTTCAGCAAATCACTGAGAGACCAAGGGGGAGAGAAAAAAAAATATCTGAGAGATCACTGAAGGATCATTGAGAGTTTCTTGGGTGACCAAGGAAGTTTCTGAGCATTTGAGCGGTTTTTAGTGCTCTTCTAAAATGGTCAGATCTCGCAACGATCTTGCAGTGATTGCCACGGTCTCCTAAAAGTTTTGACTCAATCCAAAACAGTTTAAACAATTACCAAAGGAAAGCGAACACTCATCCTGCTCCCAATGATCTTGTGACGATCTCTGCAGTTGTCTTTCAATGAACTTTATTGATCTTTCATCGAATGCTCAGCAATCCCTCACTGATCTCTCAACCATCTCTACTTTCGGAATGGAAAAATTTGCAGTTCTTTGAAAGATCACTGAGAGACCACTGGAGATGGTTGGATTGTTGAGCACTCCTTGACTACTCAATAATCTTATCGATTTCCAAATGATTGCTCACAGATCATTCAAACAAGAAGCAGCTGGTGCTGGCAATCCTGAGGAGACAGAGAGGAAAATGATGAGAATGAAGAGTGAAAAACAGATATTGAACTTGAGTGTTGTCCTCTTATTGTTGCAGGTGCAGAAGCAGATGGTGCATATAATGCAGCTCCAGCCTTCTTAAGGTGAGTATAGAATAGATAAAAAAAAATAGAATAGAATAGGCTTTATTGTCATTGTATAATTGTACAGTACGAAATTGTGGGTGTTCCACCAGGCTACTGCGCAATAAAGTAAGAGAGAAGGATTAGATAAACCAAAGTTACAGAACACACGATTAAACACACGACTGAAATAAAAAATAGCCCAGGATTATGGAAATATGCACAGGTATGGTAGTGGCTTCACATATGGAACTATGTACATAAGAGTGTGGAGTGCAGAACACACAACTGAACAAACAATTGAGTAAAATGGCCCAAGGATCATGGAAAATATACATAGTAGTGGTTTCACGGATGGGTCAATATACATGAAAGTGTGGAATGTTATTGTGATAATTAAAAAGGTCCTCAGTTTTGTGCATGTGAGCGTTCGGAGGGAGGGGGATGGGGCCTCTGAATGTTTGCGGTTCGGATAGCCCAGGGGAAGAAACTGTTTGTCACTCTGGAGGTGTGGGACCTGATTGATCTGAACCATCGTCCAGAGGTAAGCAGGTCAAACAGGTGGTGGGCGGGATGTGAGGGGTTTCCTGTGGTGGCCTTGATCTTTCTGAGACAGGAGGATCTGGAGATGTCCTCAAGTTAGAGCAGAGGGCTGCCGATGATTTTTTGGGTGGTGTTAATGACCCAAGCGGCCACCGCTTGGCTCCACTGTATTGCTGACAAGGCCAACAGTAGCTTCCAAGCAGGGAAGCTTGCCTACCTATCTATCAAGGAGTTGTGCCAAGCCGGCAAGAAACGGCAGTTGTCATCCAAGCTGCTAGCCACTGATGGCATAAGCCTCATCACGGATCCGATGACCAAACTCCAATGATGGTGACAGCACTACATGAGTGTGCTCTGCAAGCCCCCTCCCCCCACCTCGGATAAGCTGCAGCAGTATGTCAATGCGGGTGTGGAAGACAACTCAATTAGCCTAGCCCCGCCCTCAATCAGTGAGTTGTCAGATATCATCAAGAACCTCCCCTCTGGGTGAGCCCCTAGTGCTGATGGAGTTACGGCAGAGATGATGAAAGCCGCTCTCACCTCTGTCATTCCTTGGCTGGAACATCTGTGCCGCTTCATCTGGGCAGAAGAACATGTTCCTGGGGAGTGCAGGGATGGGGTCATTCTGTCCTTCTATAAGAACAAGGGTGACCATCAGAGCACATCCAGCTATTGTCCCATCACGCTGCTGTCCATCCCCGGCAAGGTAATCACCGCTGCTATCCTGAGCCGCATCCGCCCCCTGCTCCTCGCCAAGCACCACCACCAACAGGCCAGCTTCACCCTTCACCGATCCACAGCGGACTGCATCCTTGCTTTGAGTGTCCTGGCACAGCAACGGAGGAAGTATCGCCAACCTCTATATGTGGCCTACGTTGACCTCAAAGCTGTCTTCAACTCCCTAGACAGGAACACCCTCTGGTAACTCCTTCATGGCACTGGAGTCCCATCCAAGTACATCAACATTCTCCAGGATCTCTACACCAACACCATGTGCAGGGTACGCATCAAGGGTGACATGTCAGATCACCAGCTCCTGCTCATCAGACCCATAGAATATTTGCTGCCTGCAGCTGTCTCACAGTGCTTTCGACCGCCTCCAGAGAGTCTGGCGGAGCGGGAAGATCCCCACAACCACAAAGTTGTGAATCTTTAACACCTGTGTGATCCCCATCCTCCTTTACGGTTCTGAGACCCGGATCCTCTCCACTACAACCACACACCATCTGGATACATTCCATCAGACCTGCCTCTGTAACATCCTCAGCATTCGATGGCTCCGCCACACCACAAATGATGAGGTCTACAGGAGGGCTGGCCGTCCTATTCCCATCTCCACCGTCATCAGAAGAGGGAGGCTGCAGCTTTGCCCTGCCTTCAGACAACTGGACACAACAGTCACTTAAGTGGCCAGGCGAGGTTTAATGTAAAAAAAAAAAAAAATGCTGATGACCCTCTGCACAGCCTTCCTGTTCTCAGCTGTGGAGCTGGCATACCACACACCCAGCCAGTAGGTGAGCATGCTCTCCACTGAGCAGTGGTAGAAGGTCAGCAGCAGGTTCTGGTCCAGGTTGTTCTTCCTCAGGACACGGAGGAAGTGCAGCCACTGCTGGGCTTTCTTCACCAGGGCCTTGGTGTTGATAGTCCAGGAGGGGTCAAAGGGGATGTGGGTGCCCAGGAACCTGAAGGTGGAGACGGTTTCCACGCAGTCGCCATTTATGGGGGATGGGGGGGGTGGTCCTGTCTGTTCTTCCTGAAGTCCAGTATGAGTTCTTTGTTTTTATGGACATTCAGTTTCAGGTTGTTTGTTGACACCACAGCAGCAGATTCTCTACCTCTGCCCTGTATGCCTTCTCATCGTCATCGGTCATAAGCCCAACCAAGGTGGTATCATCCACGTACTTCATGATGACGGTGTTATGTATGGAAAATACCTTGGCCAAGGATGAGCCAAGATGAGTTACTGAACACAGCTTTATTGAAGATGAAGGGCAGCAGCATACAGCATAGCACGTAGTGTGGGCATCAGGCATAATAGACTGTAAGATGGATGCCCCCTGCCTTACATAGGGCAGTGCGGTGACGTGACAGGATGACCACATTACCACACTGCACTTCACAATAAAGTGCCCTTTATTTATATCTTACTCCCCCCCCCCCCCAGCCCTTAGAAAAGTCCAGCGCCACACACACAATTGAAACCCCCCCAAATTTGGGACCCGAATCATGCACTAAAATAACGAGAAAAAATGTACTAAACTGGTCTAACACACTCACTCAAAACAACCTATAGTAGGAGTGGTGGGTCAACTACCGCTCAGCCAGCCCAGTGGGGTGGATTATTCTGTCACCAATACCTAAAGAAAAGTCCTTTATTGAACTAAAATCACACGCCGTGCTCCTGAACTAAAAAAAAAACATAAAATAACCCCATAACATAACATGAATACAAAATATCAGAACTATAAACATATTAAACTGTCACAGCACATTCACTTAGAGGCAAAGTGCGACAGGCAGGGAAAAACAATTTAGTCAGAGGGGCTTTGAGGCGGCCCCGTGGTGGCCTCCTCACTGGAGCCCTGAGGAAGGCCCATGGTGCCCCCCCCCCCTCCCTGGCATTTTGAAATGGGCTCTTGGTGGCCTCCTCCCAGGGGCTTTGAAGCAGGCCCACGAGCCCCCCCCCCCCCCCCCCCCCCCCCGAGTTTTGAAATGGGCTCTTGGTCGTCTCCTCCCAGGAGCTTTCGGACCCCCAGGGCCAATCTTCCTGAAACTGGGGCCTGGGTCCCACACTGTGGCAGCCAACCTCCACGGAGCCCCTCCATCTGGAACCACTGCCCAGACACACCGCAGCTTGTTCACATGCCACAGTGAATCATCCATCAGCCTAACACACACTATTCCCAGCTTCTCCCCACTCCTCAGCGGCGCCTGTTGTTTTACTGGCTGCAGTCTGATCAATCACCATCCTGGCCTCCCGCTGGCAGAAACCCCAACCCAGTCTATGACTTGTAATGGCACTTTACCTGGTTCGATGTGCCGCCGTGCGCTCACCAGCTCTGCCCTCTCCTTTGGTCTGGCACCTTCGTTACACTGTGGCAGTTCAGCAGTCACCATCATCGGAGCGGACCCCTCACCCATTGCTGGCTGGAACTCAACCTGAGCGCTGAAGGCATCTGGTGCTTCCCTGGTGTCGCTCATCAGAACGGACCCACCGCCCGCCAACTCGGTCGTTCCAACTGCAGCTGGCCGAGCGCAGGCACTGAAGTCGTCTGGTTCCTCCACTGAGTTGTCCAAAGCACTCTGCTGTACTGCGCCGTGCGCTGCATTCAAGTTTGTCTGCTGTCGTTGTGCATTGTTGCCCCCTGCATGTTCAGGGCCCTCTTCCAGGCAGCTCTCCCCCTGAGAGCGCGAAGCGGATACTCTGGTGTTGGCGATGTCCATAAAAACCTCATTGGTGTTGGTCTCGCCTAACTCAGGCTCTCTCTTCTCCATCTCCAGTTCTGGCTGCACAAGGGGCAGAAACAATTCCGGTCTCTGTTCTACCTCCATGTCGTCTTCACCGCCCATGTCATATCCACTCTCTGCATTATATTCACTGTCCACACTGTGCTCTTTGGCCGCACCCATGTCTGCGAAGCCTGGGCGAACTGGGCCTGGGCCACTGACTGTTTGCCTGCCGACTGTGAAAGTAAACCCCAGCTCACTGAATAAATCCCACCCCATAACATTTCCGCCCCGGCGTGTCACCTGAAACCAGAACACTGGAATCACTTTTTCGCCATACTGCACTGCAAATGTGACATTCCTGCCGGCAACGGAGCTCCCGTCATCCGGTAATTCCACCGCTTCAGGGCACTGGGGGGTGAGCCCCCGAACCATGGCCTCACTCACTATGGACTGCATGGCGGCGGTGGATATCATCATGGGCACATTCACACCGTCTAGCTTCACAACACGTTGCAGTCCTGACCAACCTTCGGGGCTCGCAATGTTTATGCTGTCTCTGTAGGGTGTGGGGTTAGCTTGTTTAGCTTTTCATTGATGGCACCAGGTTTTTGCACACTGCACCACATTTTCAGGTTTAGCAAAGTAGCTAGTTAGCATCTCAATAGCCTCCTCATAACAGTCCGTTGGGCCAAGCATTCAAAAAACTCTCTGACCTCCTGAGCCTAGGAAGTGGACCATCAGCGCTCACTTCCACACTCCATCAGCTTCCCCAGATCCAGAGCCATGATGTAGGTTTCAAAGGTCCCCAAACAGTTGGGCCATGGCACCTGTGGCTTGCCGTGAAGCTCCAGAAAAGGCTGCAGTAGTGTAAAGCACGCCTCCATGAGTTAATCCTCAGTTGCCAAATGTTATGTATGGGAAATACCTTGGCCAAGGATGAGGCAAGATGAGTTAGCGAACACAGCTTTATTGAAGGTGAAGGGCAGCAGCATACAGCATGGCATGTAGTGTGGGCATCAGGCATAAGAGAACGTAAGCTGGATGCCCCCTGCCTTACATAGGGCAGAGCGGTGATGTGACAGGACGTCCACGTCACCACACTGTTCTTCACAATAAAGTGCCTTTATTTATATATTACAGACGGTGGTTGGGTGGGTTGGAATACAGTCAGAGGTGTACAGGGAGTACAGCAGAGGGCTTAGCACGCAGCCCTGGGGGGGAGCCAGTGCTGAGAGACAGTGTGGAGGAGTGGTGGGGGCCGAGTCTGACTGTTTGTGGGTGGTTGGTTGGTGAGAAAGTTTTTTATCCAGGAGCAGGTGGTGGTGGTGGGGGGGGGGGGGGTCTGGAGGAGATGTAGTTTATTGATCAGGATGTCCGGGATGATGGTGTTGAAAGCTGAGCTGTAGTCCACAAAGAGCATCCTCACATAGCTCCTTGGTTTCTCCAGGTGGCTCAGCACTCTGTGGAGTATGGTGGCGATGGCATCTTCTGTAGGCCGGTTCTCCCTGTAGGCGAACTGATGTGGGTTGAAAGAGGGGGGAAGACAGTCCCTGATGTGCTGGGACACCAGTCGCTCAAAACATTTCATGACTACAGACGTGAGTGCTATGGGTCTGTAGTCATTCAGGCTGTCAATTGTGGCCTTTTGGGGGATGGGGATGATGGTGGAGGCCTTGAGGCAGGAGGGGACGGTGGCATATGTCAGAGAGAGGTTGAACAGCTTGGTGAGGATTTCTGCCAGTTGGTCTGCACATGCTTTGACCACCGCTCCTGGGATCCCATCAGGACCAGCAGCTCTGCGGGGATTCACTGCTCTCAGTTGCCTCCTCACCTCATGCACTTGTAGAGCGAGATGGGAGGGGGAAGAGGGGAGGAGGGGGGGCAAGTTCGGGGGGAGGTGAGCTCAAACTGGGCAAAGAAGCTGTTAAGCTCCTCTGCCAGAGTGAGGCTGCTGTCTGATGCTGGCGGCACTGGACCCTGTAGTTGGTAAAGGCCTGGAAGCCTCTCCACATCAGTCTGGGGTTGCTGTCTGTGAGGAAGCCCTCCACTTTCCTCCTGTAGGAGTCCTTAGCGTGTTTTATGCCTCTTCTCAGGTTGGCTCTGGCAGTGCTGTACAGAGAGCTGACCCTCTGCCTGAAGGCTAAGTTGCAAGCTCTGATCAGAGCCTGGACATCACTGGTCATCCAGGATTTCTGGTTTGGAAAGACCCGGATGTGTTTGGTGACTGTTACATTTTCTACACAGAATTTCATGTGGAAGAGGACAGACTTGGTGTTGTATTCCAGGCCCTGCTGTTCAAAGATGTTTCAATCTGTGTAGCTAAAGCAGTCCTGTAGCTGGAGGAGAGTATTTTCAGGCCAGGTTTTAATTTCTTGTTTGGTTGGGGGGGGGGGGGCTCTTCCTTAGAGGGGTGTAAGCAGGTATTAGAAGAGCAGGGAGAGATGGTCTGATTGTCCAAGGTGAGGGAGGGGATGGCTCTTTAGGCATGCTTTATGTTGCTGTAAACATGATCCAGGGTTCTTTCCCCTATTGTGGGACACTTAACATGTTGGTGGAATTTCGAGAGTACAGTCTTTAAGCATGCTTTGTTAAAATCCCCAGCAATAATGTGGACTATATTGGGGTGATCTTTCTGTTGCCTGCTAACGATGTGCTGGAGGTGGCTGAATGCAAAGCTAATGCTAGCATCTGGAGGGATGTAAACAGCTGTTACAATTACTGCTGTTTGCTCGCGGGGTAGATAGAAGGACATACACAGAAAGGACATAGCTTCTAAGTCCAGTGAACAGTGGCTTTGAATTATTCTGCTGTTATTACCCCAAGTCTGAAGCACATAAACACAGGGCCCACCACCTCTGCCCTTACCAGAATCGGTGTTGTGGTTGAAACAGAGTGTAGTTTGGCCAGGTAATTCCACAGGAGCGTCTGGGTTGAGCAGGTGGAGCCAAGACTCAATCACAATCAGAATACAACAGTCCCGGACGTAGCAATTGTAAGCAATCTCCAATTGCAGCTCATCCATTTTGTTGGCAAGGGATCTGGCATTGGTGAGGAAAATTCAAGGTAACAGTGGTTTGGTGCATTGTTTGCACAGCTGGGCAGGGAGGCCAGCCCTCCAGCCTCATTTCTGTTTCCTCTCTCCGCCATCTGCGCCTCTTGCAGGGCCTGATAGCAATCCATGGAGTGCTGGAATAAGCACTGGAGATGTCGGCGTTAAGTTGGCGGCCAAAGCCTAGAAGTTCCTGGCAACTGTAAGTAATTAGCCTGTTGCAGAAGGAGGACAAAAAAGACAGGAAAAACACAAAAACAAATGCAGCAGTCCGGAGCATCCTGCCGCAGTGTGTGGACATGCAGCCATCTTGCTAGAAGAAACAGCTACTCTCATGAATATTGTGGATTTCTACGGCTGAGTATTGTTATGGTGCGGCCCTCACGGACCGCTAATGAGATGCTATAGGCGACCAGTGAGTTTGCGTATTTATTCAACAAGGACAAAAAGGTACAAAATAATGAGCCTCGTGGGGCAAAACACAAGCAAGGACTATGGTTAAGGCACACAGACGATAAACACAGATTAATGAATAAACTTACAAAGAGTAGTGAGGAGTTAGAGGATGACTGGAGCCGGGACATAGGGACTCCAGCCTAACATTGGGGAGACCAGCGTTATCCATTCACGTATGAGGTCGCAGCCTGGAGTAACCTAAGCAGCTCCCTTAAGTAGGGTGAGATAATTAATCAGCTGATGAGGCGTTAACAGCTGAATCAGATCAAGGCCAGCTGTCACTGCTGAGCTCGGCTCCTGACAGCCGGAAGCCCCGCAGAGACGCTGTCAAAATAAGGGCTCAGAGAGCCCACAAGGAATTACTAAAGAATGGGAAGGAAACACTGCATGACCCGAGCGTGGACAAGATCGGCACTCAGACCATGACAGTACTCCCCCCCCGAAGGACGCACTCTGGGTGTAAACATAACATCCAAGCAACCCCCCCCCTCCCAGAAGGCAACGAAATCCTACCAGGGTGGGTGGAGGGAGGAAAAGGCTCGGCAGGCGAGAGTCACAAAAAGAAAAAACACCAAAAAACGACCAGGGCCAATACAGAACAAATATTAGCATGATGCACAACAGAGCAAGGAAAAAAAACCAAACACAGATATACTCCATAATGCCCAGGTAGAAGACCAAACCAAAAAAACAAACAGATACATGGTTAAACAACCATAATATGCAAGCGTCTCTACCAGAGGAAGGGAAACACAAAATCACGCTAAAACAGTGGCAAAATACAGACAGTTTAAATCAATTCAAATAAACGGGCAAAGGCAACAAAGAACATCTCCCAGACTACGGAGAGGACAATCAAAGGGAGAGAGGGCGGGGGGGGGGGGGGAATTACAGGAATGCAGGCAGGCAGAGTACAATAACACAAAAACAAATAGTTCAGGAAGTCTACCTGCATCCAGCGTCCAGATCGCTGGCAGGAAAAAAAAGGGGATGTTCGGGCGGCCTACCCCAGTCCCAGGTCAGGAAACACAGTACCTCTGGTGGCCGAACCAGGTCACCGAACAGAAAGTCCAAATGGTCGGGTGGCCGACCCAGTACACCAAACGGGCGAGGCAGTCTGCCAGGCGGCCAACCCACGTCACTCAGCCACCAGGACCACAGGGGAGAACTTGGAAACGGCCCCCCTATAGAGAGGGAAAACGAGGAAGGGCCAGACCGATAACGGATAGCTCCAGCGGCCCCCGGTGGAAGGGGAAAAAGAACGGGGGAAGGATGAGGGACCAGTCCGGCATCGCTCAGCAGAGGATCTGCAGCTCCACCTCCAAACTTCACTCGATTAGGCACTGTCCTCTTGTCGGATCCCACATGAACCCAAGCTGCACACACGACAGACCCTGATTGGGTCACAGCTGCACCCACGACGGACCCCGATTGGGTTGGAACAGTACCAGGAATGACCTCCAACCCCAAGCCCAGATCCTCCAGAACAGAGACCAGGACCGACTCATCACCAGCGACCCTGGGAGAAGGCTCAGGAGAGGGAACAGAACCGGAATCAGGATCACCAGCAGCAACAGAACCCAGAGAGACAAGCTCGGATGCAGCAGACGGCTGCACCCGGCTCGTCTCCCCGAGAGACAGGCTAAAATGCTCAAGAGTAGAAAGGAGGAAGACAAAATAGAGCACTTGCCTGATGTTGAGTTCTGTCGACGTCCAGGACTTCGGCGATCCAAGTTCAGGACGAAGAAGGACGTCCTCTGGCTCCCACTCGGCTACAGCGGGCTCCACAGCCGGCATGATGGTCTCCACAGTCTGAGGACCCTCCAACGCTGACGTCCACACCGATGACCCGCACGGCGTGGTGGCAGGAGATCCTCGACCTGCTGGGTCGAACCACTCCTCCATGGAGACCTGGGGACGCTTTGTCGTTGGCGCAGGCTCCAATTTGCAGTCTGACCTCCTCCTCAGCCCGTGACGTGGCTGCGGGGCTGGATCCAAACTCTCCAGGGCCGCAGGCTCCTTCCTCGTCCGGCGGTGTAGTCCTGACCACGGGGAACGCTCAGGGGAAGGAGACACAGAAGCAGCAGGTTCACTATTAATTACTGCAGCAGGTGGAGGGAGCTCGGGGGACTGTAAACCCCGAGCTCCACCCCCAGGAATCAGACAAGGCAATTCACTCAGTGAGGGAAAAGAATGAACATGCACTTGCCTGCTTTGCTGAGGACCGATGGGACCCGCTGCAGTGGACTTGGTTCCCCTCTTCCCCCGCTGGATGGAGACAGAGGGCCCCCCCCCCCCCGGGAAGACAAGAAGGAGCCTCTCGCACCGGATCAGGAACGGGAGCAGCCGGAGACAGACTCGTGGAGTTCACAGCAGCTGGAGGGGGCGTCGAGGAGGGGGGAGGAACAGCCGAGGCGAACCAGGATCGAGGAGCTGACGGAACAGTGGGGACAGATGACCCGGAGGCGGAGGCGGCTGTTTTACTCCTCCGACAAGACACGGAGGCTGCAGCTGGCTGGGAGACAGAGTTCGTGCGGCTACCCGGAACTGGATCCGGATGGGGTTCTCGCTGAGGCTTGCAATCTGCATGGAGACAACGTTTACTGGCAGAGGGTGAGGTGAAGGTGAGGTTAGGGAAACGCCGCTCCTGCGCAGAAACAGAGGTGAGCAGGTCGGCGTATTCGGGGTAATCATACAGTTCTGGATTCCTCTCTACCAGCCTGACCGCTGCCGTCACATGCTTTATTATCAGTGTAGGATGGGAGGCGGAGAGATCTGCAGCTACGTGGTCCCGGATGGAAATCGCTGTCAGATGTAAATCCTCCGGGGGAATCCCGACTGACGTCTCATTCCGTCGGGGATGACCTCTGGGCTGTGCGAACTCCTGGACTGGATGAGGGACAGGAATGGGATCCCGAAGCGAGGAGCGAGGATGCCTCCTCTTCGGCTTCCTGCCAGAGTTTCCCTCCAGCCCACGGAGCTTCTCCCGGTGTGCAGAGATGTCCGCCATCTTCGCCGTGATTTCAGGATGGTCAGCGTAGCGAGGATGGCGGTTAATGGTCGCCTCAGCGAAGTCCAGGTACCAGCATGCATCGCTGGGAGTGTCGTAGAGGTGAGCGGTGAAAAGGATTCCATCAATTTCCTCAAGGGTCTTCACCAGCTCGTAGCCCAGGCTCCTAGTGTAGCCCTTGAGCAGCACCATCTCCCAGCACACTGGTACACGGTAAGTGGAAAATCAAGCCCAAACAAACTCACGGTCACCGGCGTCTCAGTCTGGTTGTGACCTACTGTTATGATGCGGCCCTCACGGACCGCTAATGAGACGCTATAGGCGACCAGTGAGTTAGCGTATTTATTCAACAAGGACAAAAAGGCACAAAATAATGAGCCTCGTGGGGCAAAACACAAACAAGGACTATGGTTAAGGCACACAGACGATAAACACAGATTAATGAATAAACTTACGAAAAGTAGCGAGGAGTTTGAAGATGACTGGAGCCGGGACGTAGGGACTCCAGCCTAACATTGGTGAGACCAACGTTATCCATTCATGTATGAGGTCGCAGCCCGGAGTAACCTAAGCAGCTCCCTTAAGTAGGGCGAGATAATCAATCATCTGATGAGGAGTTAACAGCTGAATCAGATCAAGGCCAGCTGTCACTGCTGAGCTCGGCTCCTGACAGCCGGAAGCCCCACAGAGACGCTGTCAAAATAAGGGCTCAGAGAGCCCACAAGGAATTACTAAAGAATGGGAAGGAAACACTGCATGACCTGAGCGCGGACGAGATCGGCGCTCAGATCATGACAAGTATAGATTGTCCCAGGCCTGGGGACTTGAGGTAGGTAATAACTGACTGAATATTGCTCGAGACTTACAGATGGGAAAGGTGGTCCAAGTAGGATGGGTGGTCTGCCAGAGTAAGTCCACAATCCGCCACACAATTCTTAGGTCCACCTCAAGGAGAATCCAGGTGGGAAAAATACTGGGAGAGATAAGGTAGTGAGTGTAGGGAGTTAGGAATAAAGAAGCGATGTGATTTTATAAATCAAAGTTTAATATCAGCTTCACCTCCCTAACATGTCTCATCTCGGTGCAGAAGCAGAATAAGAGGTCGAGCACAGTCAGACCTTCATACTTATACCCACACTCAACAAAAGACATTGCATATCAAAGCTGACATCCCGCATTAACATAATCCCCCCTCCATTGTCCTCCGTCTCCTCCACCTGACCCTGGGTGGTCAGGGAGATCGATCCGGTCTCCACCGCTGCGACTCCGTCTGCTCTTTGATCCTCGCTGGCGGTTGAGACCTCTTGTCCTGTTCTGAGGCGTGTGGTCATTCCACATATGTAATCACTAAACATTCTAATATGTCTATACATATGTAGGTATGGAATATATGATTAATATAAGCCACAGCCCCTCCCCAAACGACTAAGAAAAGGACAATCAAACGAAGTTAACAGTTTAAGATAATCTTTATGACATATTGTACTGTTAAACCTCTTGACAGGGAAAACAAGGAAAAATCTTTCCAGCAGTCATGCTCCTGTAGGGAATTCAGTGGTAACCATAACAGTATAGTAATATCACAAATCAGCCTTAAAACTGTCATGGCACAATCTGATAACATAGTTAACAACTCTTGGTCAATTTGCATCAGTCCCTGTGCCGTCTGGGTTTTAATCTTCTCCCGAATCTGCTGTAGGTTCGCTTTGGCGTCCTGGTGGAACCCTCCTGTAAGGAATCTGCAGCTTGGGGAGGAGAGTGGTTATTTGTTCCCTGCAGGGGGGCTGAGTTTTTTTTTCTTGGGGGTCTACCCCGCCGAGGTGCTCTCGCCACCCGTGCAGGTTCGTCTCTCAACAAGAAGGCAGGTTTAAGTCTGTCAATGCTGACTGTTTCTTTTCTGTCCCGTAAATCAAGCACAAAATGCTTATCACCAGGTTCCAGCACTCTGAATGGTCCGTCGTATGGTGGACGGAGGGTTGATTTTAAAGCTTCATGCCTAACAAAAATGAACTCGGCGTTTTTTAAAGCTTGGGGGACAAAAACCCGTGGAAAAGAGTGATGTGCCGGTCCGGGGAGAGTGTCCGGTCCGGTGCTGCCTAAAGGCCTCAGGGCTGGAAGATGCCCAGGCTCTGGATTCTCTGGTAAAAACTCACCTGGGAGTCTGAGAGGTTGTGCAAAAACTAATTCTGCTGGGGAGGCGTCTAGATCCTCTTTAGGTGCAGAACGCAACCCCAATAAAACCCAGGGAAGTTTATTTACCCAATTTGTATCCGTTAGTGAGGCCCTGAGGGCGGCCTTTAAAGATCTGTGAAAACGCTCGCATAACCCGTTAGCCTGAGGGTGATATGCGGTGGTGCGGTGAATTGTCGCCCCTAAGCTGCTGGCCATGGCTGACCAAAGCTTTGAGACAAATTGAGGCCCCCTATCGGACGTGATGTCCGATGGGACGCCGAAACGTGCCACCCAGTTTGTCAAAAAAACGCGAGCGACTTCCGCAGCTGTGGTTGATGCCAAAGGGACCGCCTCAGGCCAGCGCGTAGTACGGTCTATCATTGTTAACAGGTGTGTGAAACCCTGAGACGAAGGTAGTGGTCCCACGAGGTCGACATGAACGTGGTCAAACCTTCTGGCTGGGATTCGAAAAGGCTCTAGAGGGGCTTTTGTGTGTTTGTGTATTTTGGCGCGCTGATAAGACATGCAAGTTTTTGCCCATTCCTTTACATTTTTGCGCAGGCCCGGCCAAACAAACTTTTCTGCGACCATTTTAACCGAGGCGCACACCCAGGGGTGCGCGAGGGAGTGAATCAAGTCGAAAATGCGGCGGCGCCATGCAGCTGGGACTACCGAGCGAGGTCGGCCGGTTGAGACGTCGCAGATTAGGGGGGGTACACCATCATGTAAACCCCTTTCCTCCAGTCTTAACCCTGTTGGTCCAGACAGGAGCGCGCGCACGTCTGCGTCACTGCTTTGTTCCTCTGCCATGGCTGCGTAATCTATCCCTACGTGAATCGGGGCCGCGTATGCGTCCGCGTTGGCGAAGAGTTCTGCGGCTGAGGTAGTATAATCTGTCTCCTCGTGCTCTGGCGATGTCACAGCGCGAGAGAGGCAGTCTGCTACCACGTTAAGTTTGCCTGCCACATGTCGAATGTCTGTGGTGAACTCTGAAATTGCAGCTAGCTGTCTTTGTTGCCTGCCTGACCATGGTTCTGAAATTTTAGCCATCGCAAAAGTGAGCGGTTTGTGGTCTACAAAAGCCGTGAAACGCCACCCTTCCAACCAGAACTGGAAGTGACGGATGGATAAATGAAGCGCTAGCAGCTTCCTGTCAAAAGTGCTGTATTTACGCTCGGTTTGGTTTAGAGATTTGCTAAAAAGTGCTAAAGGTTGCCAGGTTCCGCCAACATGCTGTTCCACGACTGCCCCTATGGCCAGGTCTGAAGCGTCCATGGTTAACGCTATGCGGGCCGAGGGATCGGGGTGAACCAACAATGTGGCATTCGCTAGAGCACTTTTTACTTCTGCGAAGGCGTGTTCGCGCTCCGGGGTCCATTCGACCGCGTTGGAAGGCTTTTGTTTTCTGAGCGCGGCATACAGGGGCTGCATGAGTTGAGCTGCGCGGGGGAGGAAACGGTTGTAAAAATTCACCATTCCTAAAAATTCTTGCAGCGATTTGACCGTTTGTGGTCGTGGAAAATTTTTTACCGCGCGGACTTTGTCTGGCAATGGGACTGCCCCCTTCAGTGAAACTCTGTGTCCCAAAAAATCAATTTGTGACACGCCGAATTTGCATTTGGCTGGGTTGATTATTAACCCGTGCTCTTCTAGTCTCTGAAAAACTGTAGTGAGGTGTTGTTCGTGTTCCTCTTCTGACGGGCTGGCTACCAGCATATCATCGAGGTAGACGAACACGAAGGGGAGGTCGCCTAATACCGCGTCCATCATACGCTGAAAGGTTTGAGCAGCACCTTTGAGGCCGAACGGCATCCGCAAAAATTCAAAAAGACCAAAAGGGGTTATTACAGCCGTTTTAGGAATGTCTTCCGCTCGAACGGGGACTTGGTGATAGCCGCGGACCAGGTCTATTTTAGAAAAAATGCACGCACCCGCCAGATGTAGTGAAAAATCTTGGATGTGAGGAATTGGGTAGCGGTCATGCGCTGTCGCATTGTTTAATCTGCGGTAATCGCCGCAAGGTCTCCAAGAACCGTCGGTTTTCGGGACCATGTGGAGTGGCGATGCCCAGGGGCTTTTCGAGCGTCTAATAATGCCTAATTTTTCAAGGGTGGTAAACTCGTCCCGTGCTATGGCGAGCTTGGTCGTATCTAAGCGCCGAGCTTTGGCAAACACGGGTGGGCCTGTTGTGGGGATCAGAATCAGAATCAGAATCACATTTATTGCCATTGTTCATGTAGTACACAAACTAGGAATTTGTCTCGGTGCAATGCTGCAACATTAAACATGATAAAATAAAAGAAATAAACTATACATGCAATAAAGTGTAGAATAAGAGTAAGTGATACTGGTCAGCAGTTAAAATATATTAGCGAGCAGCAGATACTGTGGAGAACCATATAGTGCAGTCGGTAATGCAGGAAGAAAACAGTGATGATTGACATGAGTCTGGTTGAGCTGTTGTACATAGTGCACGAGAGTCAATAAGTCACTTAGTGTTCAGCAGTCTGATGGCAGAGGGGAAGAAGCTGTTCATGTGACGGGAGGTTTTAGTCTGGATGGACCCACCTGCAGAGGGAGTCAGGCACGTTGAGCAGGGACAGCTTATCCCGGAGCAGAGCGGGGCGGATGGTGTTGAATGCGGAGCTGAAGTCCACAAACAGGATCCTGGCGTAGGTTCCCGGGGAGTCCAGGTGCTGCAGGATGGAGTGGAGGGCCAGGTTGACTGCGTCATCTACAGACCTGTTGGCTCGGTAGGCAAACTGCAGCGGGTCCAGGAGAGGGGTGGTGATGGACTTGAGGTGGGGCAGGACCAGGCGCTCAAAGGACTTCATGACTACAGAGGTGAGCGCTACAGGTCTGTAGTCATTAAGTCCAGTGATCCGTGGCTTCTTGGGGACAGGGATGATGGTGGAGGATTTGAGGCAGGTCGGCACGTGGCATAGCTTAAGGGAGGAGTTAAAAATGTCTGTGAAGACAGGAGCCAGCTGTGTTCACAGAAGTGTTCAACCCCGTGTTTCGCTACTGTTGCTGAAAATTTGGGAACTGTGAGTGCTGGAAATTGGGTGAGGAGTTGGTCAAACTTACCTCCTGCTGTTGTGACGCTGGCCTGCATGGGTGGTGGAGAAACTCGAGCTGAGCAGGGGATAGAAGAAAATGACAGTGCATTAACCAAGCGCCTATTTGCTAGATCAACTAACAACCCATGTGCACACAAAAAATCAGCGCCCAACAAGTTAAAACTCACCGCCGCTACAATAAATGTCCATCTATAGTTGCGGCCGTGGATGCAAAGAGGCAGGTTCCTTTCACCGAAGGTGTCGATGATCGAGCCGTTGGCTGCCATCGCTCCATTTCCCCGGGGACCCATGGCCCGGTCTGCGTGGGAAGGGGTGATAAAACTCAGCTGAGCTCTGGTGTCGATAAGAAACTGTCTCCCGGTGTGTCCGTCAGTCACATAAAGCAGCTTATTTTTCTCGCCGAGAGCCGCAGCTGTTAATGGTTCTCGGCTTTGGCGTTTCCCGAATTTTTGAATTTGCAGGGGGGTACGCATTTGTACGCCCTCTCGGCGAAACGGTGGTGGTAATAGCAGAGGTCGTTCCGCCTGCTGCGCCTTGGTTGTGTTGCCGCCATGGTGGGCGGGCTCTGCTCGGTTGTCTGTGGTTCTCCGCTGCTCTGGGCTTCCGCGCTGAGATCTGCAGATGCTGCTGTGGCTATCTGTTTGCCGCAGGCATTGATGAGCCGCTGCGCTTCTCGGGCCAGCGCGCGGAAGTCCTGCTGGGTGCTGCACCGCATGTTGACCAGCGTCCCTCTCATGTGTGGCGGTAGAGTGCTGAGGAAGATATGTTGGAAGAGGAAGTTGTCGTTGTCCTCTTCCTTAAGCTGCAGCATGTCCTCCATGAGGGCCTTGGGTCTGCATCCTCTGTGGCCGTAGATCGCCAGGATCTTCTCTGCTCTCTCCTCTGCTGAGGGGACGAAGTTCTCCACGATGGTCGCCTTAAAGTAGAACTGAACTGAACGGCACTGGGTGATAGTACATACAATTATAAAGATAATTTATCATTGGCACTCCCTCCACAAATCCCGGAATCTTGGAGAAAATCGCGATTTTGAATTTCCCGCCCTGAAAAATCAGACAAATCCGCCGATTAACCGGAAGCGCAGCCGGAGTTCCGCGTGACGTCACGAGTGTGACACAGTCCTCCATGTTTACCATTGCGAGCACGTCGACACTGGTTGTTTTTGGTGCATTTTGTCGTGACAGTCGACTACAAAACACTTCCAACACCTGGGAAGATCTGTTCAGTGGCCAAGGAAAGCTGTCATGGCCACGAAAAAAAAGAAAGGGGGAGGAAAAGCGACCGGCAAGCGATGCGTTTCTAGATATACAGTGATCCCTCGCTACTTCGCATTTCACCTTTCGCGCCCTCAGTGCATCGCGGATTTTTCAAAAATATTCATCAAAACTTCAAAATTGAGAAAAAATGGCACAAAAGTTGCCCGGGCGCTAGCAGAAGGCAGGGAGACTACATTAGAACATCAGGTATCAACACGGAGGGGAGCCCGCACAACTCAAAATCCACCTCTCTGACCACCGCTCCACTCCTCTCCGCCCACCTCTTCACCTCTTGGGAATCTCGCAAGCTGATTGGCCGAGACGTTTTACCTCGCAAGCTGATTGGCCGAGACGTTTTACCCAGCTTCTCTCCCTGCAGAGCGCCCATACCCAGCGAAGGAAGACCGCATTCATTGTTCTTTATCGCTCGTGTTGCTTAGTGGCACTTTTCGCTGTTCTCTTGTGCCTTTGTTCGCGGTCGGTTCTGGTCCCCATTAAACGCGATAAGTGAGGGATCACTGTATTTATAAATAGCACAGTCAAATGCAGAGGCCAGTTCTGTTCATGTGTATTGCCACTATAGTCTGTAGAAGTATTGTAATACATAGCCTAATTTTTTGAATGAATGAATGAATTTATTTATTTCGGATAGTACAGTACAGGTTGAAAGAAACTGAATGATATAACAACAAGGTCAAATTGAACAATGACTCATCTGATTATACAATTCAACGTAAGTTATCCAAAATGGGTGATGGCTGAAGCCGCAGCTTATATTGCCCACCCATATTCCATTCAAGAATTCAAAAGAGAAAACAGGCAAGAGCGATTACAATTCAAAACAAAACTAAGACAAAATGTGACAGAGAAAAAAGAAAACTAAGCTACAACACAACACAGGCTGGATATGTTACAACTCGCTGCTCATTAGCAGCGCCAGCTGCGCGCACACTTGCGCCTCGTCAGCAGCGTGGGATATAAGCCACTCTGCCCTGGGCTTCGGCATGAAGCCGTCTGATTCCTTCAGCCCTCTTGCTGCAGAGGAACCCCCTCATCTCCCAGCAAGATCTACAGCGTAAGCATACCTACCTTTGCCTTTCCAGTCTCTCCCCTGTGCACAGGTGTATTCCCCGGCGGCGGACCTCGCCTCTGCATTGCCGTCTGCCAGCTGCTGTCACAGGTGCATCAGGTCGCTGTCTCCCGGGCTCGCCCTTGTGCACGCCTGCCACCTACCACACTCCTGCATCCTCCTCTGTCTCGTCACCGATCCTGAATGCCTCTTCACTCTGAAAACTCTGGTGTTCTTGACTGCTGGAACTGCTATCATCTGCCATTGTTGTTTTGTTTAGGGATCACACTCGTGACGTCACGCAGCGTCGTCTGCACTACTTCCGGTTTGTTTGGCACTGCCAGCCAGAGGCAAAAGTTTATCGGCTTATAGCTTGGCCATCGCACGGCCTAAAAATTTCTTTTATGTGTTGAAAAATACAATAGGTAATACGGAATTAATCTGCTATTCTACTTTTTGCGCCAAAAGGTGGGTTCAGTTCTACTTTAAGTTCTCTGTATTTGTCATGGGCGGGCGGCTGTTGGATTATGCTCCGCGCACATCTTGACGTGGCAGCGTCGAATTTGGCAACGATGTGATAAAATTTCGTCTTGTCCGCCGTTATGCCCGCCAGTGCAAACTGAGCCTCAGCTTGCTGGAACCACGAGCTCGGGTCGTCTTGCCAGAATTCTGGCAGCTTGACGGCGACGGCGCTTGTGTGGGCCGTCCCTGACGTGTCCGCCGGGTGAGAGTGCCTTTCTTCTGCTGTCACGGCGGGGCTGGGGATGGTGCTCGGTTGAGCCCTCTCTGAAGATTCTGCCGTGGGGGAACGTCCTCCATCCGTTCCCCTGTCTGCATGGGCGCCGGCGCTTGCCTGGGTCGCCTCTGATGAGTTAATCGCGGGAGAACGTCTCTGTTCCATCCTCACGTCTGGTCACCAGTGTAGGGAGTTAGGAATAAAGAAGCGATGTGATTTTAGAAATCAAAGTTTAATATCAGCTTCACCTCCCTAACATGTCTCATCTCGGTGCAGAAGCAGAATAAGAGGTCGAGCACAGTCAGACCTTCATACTTATACCCACACTCAACAAAAGACATTGCATATCAAAGCTGACATCCCGCATTAACATAATCCCCCTCCATTGTCCTCCGTCTCCTCCACCTGACCCTGGGTGGTCAGGGAGATCGATCCGGTCTCCACCGCTGCGACTCCGTCTGCTCTTTGATCCTCGCTGGCGGTTGAGACCTCTTGTCCTGTTCTGAGGCGTGAGGTCATTCCACATATGTAATCACTAAACATTCTAATATGTCTATACATATGTAGGTATGGAATATATGATTAATATAAGCCACAGTGAGGAGATTTGTGAGCAGAGAGACTAAATTGTCTTACTTGGCATCCCATGAAGGGAGAAGGTGAGAGGGTAGTTTCACTGCTGACAGCATGGAGTACAACAGTCCCACAATGACAAATGATAGTCTCTTTATTGACAGGGGTGATGAGGCGCAGGCGGTAGTAATTGGTACAGGTGTGGAGAATCAGGCAGGTGATCAGCAGATGAATGAGTTGAGAGAATACAGTATGCTTACCAGAATCAAAACTCCTCAAAAAAGTTTGGAAACATTATTTCAGTCACTAATTTCTCCCCTTTAATAATATCAGTTGTTACTGCATTTTATATTGTTGGGAAGCCTGATTAGTCACCTTTATGGCCCTTTTCCACTAGTACCCAGTCGGCCTTACTCTACACTACTCGGCTCTGCTCAGTTCGGTTGTGTTTCCATTGCAGCTGGGTACAGCTGGGTACGCCTGGGGTGGGTGGGATTTTTTTTACAGCAAGGCAGCGCCACACTCCTGTGACGTAAAACACGCGACCCAAGTGAAACATAACATTGCAGCTGTACAAGGCAACTCCTCGGTGTCTGGCTTTTTGTCACCATCAAGGCCAAAAAAGGACCACCAGACAAGGGTACAGGCAGCGAGACGAAACACACTGGAAAAGTACTGGAGTGTCTGGGAAGCCATAGAGCCGAAGACGTGAGGATATGAACTAGATCACATATGAAGGTAAGCTAATGATTGCTAATGCTAGTTTGCTTTAAGTACGTCGTACCACACTGTAGTGTCTGCAAGTTGTCACTGTTGAGTACTAAAATATGTACAGTATGCTGTGTGTGTGTGTTTCAGATGGTTCTGTTGTGGGAAAATTACTGCTTCAAACTGTGGGTCTGGCGTTCGAGACAGCCTCTCACTGATGTCACCCCAGCTTCACAAACGATCAGTGGTTATAGAGCGTAAGAATGTCTGTAGAAACATTTAGCTTCCTGTACAACAAATTACTCTGAACTGAGTGAAAATCATGGAGAGACTGTTGAGACATCATGGGACGTACCTGCTCTAGCAGCACTGAGTCTGTGGTGGTGTCATAGCAAAAAGTGATCAGCTGACACAACTTGATCGCCAGGATGTAGTTATGGGGTTATATTAGCCACAAAATATATATTCAAAAGGTAAACAGTACTGAGTTAGGTATAATAAGATATATTTGACAATTATGATGCATTTTAGGCCAAAACAAACTTGAGCTGGGATTAAAAGAAATTAAAATAATGCAGTCACAAGGTTACATGGAAAATACTTGATTTACTAGATACATGTACTGTAGAAATATATATTCTCTGCATCAACAATGTACTATACATATATTCATGTAGTATTGTGTACCCTGTGTCCCTGTGACACTTACTTTTCTCACCAAATTTTGTAACAATATACCACTGTAACAATAGTATACACAAGGTGGTACAATATTTGCGGGGTAATTGGGTAACACCTGCGCTCGCCAGATTTATGTGTGTAACCCTTACTAACACCCACTCACCCTTCTCACTTCAGAATCAGAATCAGAATCAGGTTTATTGCCATTGTTCATGTAGTACACAAACTAGGAATTTGTCTCGGTACAATAAGATAAGATAAGATAAGATAAGCCTTTATTAGTCCCACAACGGGGAAATTCCAGGATTGCAACAGCACAGGGATAGCAACACTCAGAGCAACAATCAGAAGGCAAGAAAAAAAAAACAAGCAAGCAAGAGCAGCTAATAAACATATGTACGTATTACTATAAAATATATATATATACACACACACACAGACACACAGTGCAGAGCATTGTAGCTGGATGGAATAAATATATGAATATATGAACACACAGTGCAGAGCATTGTAGCTAGATGGAATAAATATGTAAATATATAAACACCCACAGTACGGAGCATTGCAGCTAGGTGGAATAAATATGCAAGTATATAAACACACACAGTGCGGAGCAATGTAGCTAGATGGAATAATATGTAGATATATAAATATATAAACACCCACAGTACGGAGCATTGTAGCTAGATGGAATAAATATGCAAATATATAAACACACACAGTGCAGAGCATTGTTGCTAGATGGAATGAAACAGCATAACCGTCTACTTAGTTATCCTACATGGTATGATTATGTGCCCATACATATTCTCACCCTCCATAGCGACCGGTATGTTCCTAGTTGTATGCCGGAGAGGACCATTGTGTAAGTCTATTGCATCTTTTGCATTCAAAAAACTATTAGTTTGTTACGTCTTTTTGCTATCTCTGCGAGCAGCCCTGCTTAGGTTGTACAGTCTGACAGCCGTTGGTAGGAAGGACCTACGAAACCTCTCGGTTGTGCACCTGGGATGATGTAGTCTGCTGCTAAATGAGCTCCTCAGTGCATTCAGTATGTCCTGCATAGGGTGGAACTCGGACTCCAGCAGAGATGACAGTTTAGCCACCGTCCTTCTCTCTCCTATCTCCTCCATCGGATCAAGGCGCTGCCCCAGGACAGAGCTAGCTTTCTTAATCAGTTTGTTCAGTCTCTTCCTATCGGCTGCAGTAATGCCACTGCCCCAGCAGACCACTCCAAAAGTGATGGCTGATGCCACCACCGTGTCATAGAATGACTTCAGCAGCGCCCCTTGTACACCAAAAGACCTGAGTCTCCTCAGCAGGAACAGCCTGCGCTGTCCCTTCTTGTAGAGTGCATCAGTATTGTGTGACCAGTCTAGTTTATTGTTCAGATGAATACCCAGGTACTTATAGGATGTCACCATCTCGATGTCTGTTCCCTGTATATTTACTGGTACTGTGAGGGGCTGCCCATGCCTGCGGCAGTCCACCACCAGCTCCTTAGTTTTCCTCGCGTTGATCTGGAGGCAGTTCCGATGGCACCAGTCCACGAAGTCCTGGATAAGCCCTCTGTACTCAGCTTCATCTCCATTGGAGAAGTCAAAGAACATGATCCTCACCATATTCCCGGGCTTCTCCAGGTGGGACAGAGAACGGTGAAGGAGGAAGATCACCGCATCCTCCACCCCAATGCCATGCTGGTAGGCGAACTGGAGTGGATCCATCGCTGGTTCCACCAGGGGGCGGAGGTGAGCAAGGAGCAGTCTCTCCAGGGTCTTCATCAAGTGGGACGTCAAGGCCACCGGTCTGTAGCTGTTCAGGTCTTTGGGGTGGGAAGTTTTTGGTACAGGTACCACACAAGATGTTTTCCACAGCTGTGGTACCCTCCCCAGTTTCAGGCTCATGTTGAAGATATACGTCACAATCCCACACAGCTGGTCTGCACAGGACTTGAGGAGCTTTGCGCTGATGCCGTCCGGTCCCGGCGCCTTCCTCGCCTTGATCTTCCTCAGCTCCGTCCTCACCTGGGTCCTGGTCAGGGTCAGGATGGGGGGCTGTGTGTTGGGAGTGGGGGGGTGTTGGTAGAGTGGGGAGTGGGCAGCAGGACTTGATTTCTTTAGAGGCAGCAGTGGTTGTTGTGCAGTCAGGGGGGAGGGCGGTTGGTCAAATCTATTGAAAAACAGATTCAGGTTGTTCGCCCACTCCCTGCCCCCTGTGGCCTGGGGGGAGGTATTCTGGAGCCCCGAGATGGTTTTGAGGTTTCTCCAGACCCCGCTGATGTCGCTCTGTTGCAGCTTGTCCTCCATCTTCTTCCTGAAGCTGTCCTTGCCTTCTCTGATCTTTCTCCTCAGCTCCCTCTGTACGGACTTCAGCATCTCCCTGTTCCCCGACCTGAAGATCCTCTTCTTCTCTCTCAGAAGTGTTTTTATCTCAGGGTTGATCCAGGATTTGTTGTTTGAGTGACGCCGTATGGTCTTGGTGGGAACGGATTTGTCCACACAGAAGCTGAGGTAGCCCGTGAAGGTGTGAATGAGGCCATCGATGTCCTCACCATGTGGATCGCAGAGCTGCTTCCAGGCGGTGGCTTCAAAACAGCCCTTTAGGGTGTCCATTGTCTCCTCAGACCATAACTCCACAGTGTGCATGGCCGGAGGTTGTCTGTGCACTAGGGGTTTGTACACCGGCCGGAGATGAACCAAGTTGTGATCCGATCTCCCGAGTGGGGGTAGTTGTGATGAGGTGTACGCCTCCTTAGTGTTTGCGTAGAATAAATCCAGTGTTTTATTGTCTCTAGTGTGGCATGTGACATACTGGGTGAACGTGGGTAGAATGGGAGACAGTGAAACATGGTTGAAATCGCCTGAGATGAGGAGAAGAGCATCTGGGTGTTCTGTCTGCAGCCTGCTGGTTACTGAATGGATGACGTCACGTGCTGTCCCAGCGTTCGCCGTCGGATTTGCATAAACAACAATGCAGATCACGTGTGAGTGTTCTCTCGGGAGATATGTAGGCCTCATGCTAACAGCTAGCAACTCAATGTCTTTGCTGCAGTGTCGTTGTTTAACAGTGATATGTCCCGGTCTGCACCAGTTGTTGTTAACATACATGATCACTCCACCGCCCCTAGCCTTGCCACTGTCTGGTGTTCGGTCAGCTCGTATCATGTGAAAACCCTCCAGCTCAATGTTAGCATCTGCTGCTAGTTCAGTTAGCCACGTCTCAGTAAACAAAAGGAGAGAGCACTCCCGGTATGTGCTATCATAACGGGAGATAGCCGCTAGCTCATCTAACTTTCCCAGTATCGACCGTACATTTCCCATGACAACAGATGGAAGGGAGGGTCTGTACCTTATATTTTTTGTCCTCCGCCTTACTCCAGCCCGGCAGCCGCGGCGTTTTCGCCTCAGTTCACTCGGTATGTCGAGTTTTTCCAATGGGACCGGGTGGCGGTTGAATGCTAGCAGCTGTTCTCTGCTGTATCGTATCCTGCTATAGACAGTGGCTCCGTCCACCGGCTCAGGAGACATTTAGGACGATCTGTGTGTCCGTGATATAAGTGGGATGCTGCAACATGCTGCAACATTAAACATGATGAGATAAGAGAAATAAACTATACATGTAATAAAGTGTAGGATAAGATTAAGTGATACTGGTCAACAGTTAAAATATATATTAGCCAGCAGCAGATACTGTGGAGAACTATATAGTGCAGTCGGTAATGCAGGAAGAAAACAGTGATGATTGACATGAGTCTGGTTGAGCTGCTGTACATGGTGCACGAGAGTCACTTAGTGTTCAGCAGTCTAATGGCAGAGGGGAAGAAGCTGTTCATGTGACGGGAGGTTTTAGTCTGGATGGACCGAAGTCTTCTACCAGAGGGGAGGGGGGCAAACAGTACGTGACCAGGGTGTGAGGGATCGGCTATGATCCGGCCAGCACGCCTCCGGGTCCTGGAGATGTACAGATCCTGGAGAGATGGGAGCTTGCAGCCGATCACCTTCTCAGCAGTGCGCACGACGCGCTGCAGCCTTAGTCTGTCCCTGGCAGTGGCTCCTGCGTACCACACGGTTATGGAGGTGGTGAGGATGGACTCGATGATGGCTGTGTAGAACTGCACTAACATCTTGGTGGGTAGCTTGAGCTTCCTCAGCTGCCGCAGGAAGAACATCCTCTGCTGGGCTTTTTTGATGAGTGAGCTGATGGTCAGCTCCCATTTGAGGTCCCTGGTGATGGTAGTGCCTAGGAAGCGGAAGGAATCAGCAGTGGTGATGGGAGAGCCTGAGAGGGTGAGGGGGGGCAGAGGAGTAGTGACTTTCCTGAAGTCTACAATCATCTCCACTGTCTTCAGAGCGTTCAGCTGCAGGTTGTTATTGCTGCACCAGGACGCCAGCTGGGCCACCTCTCTCCTGTAGGCGGACTCGTCGCCGTTGGAGATGAGCCCGATGAGGGTGGTGTCGTCCGCAAACTTGATCAACTTGACAGACTGGTGGCTGGAGGTGCAGGAGTTGGTGTAAAGGGAGAAGAGTAGGGGGGAAAGTACACAGCCCTGGGGTGATCCGGTGCTGATGCTAGTATAGTCTGAGACAGTCTTTCCCAGCCGCACATGCTGCCTCCGGTCCGTCAGGAAGTCGATGATCCACCTGCAGAGGGAGTCAGCGCTTATATAAGCGCATATATATATAAAGCGCTATATAAGTGCAGGTTAGTTAGTTAGTTAGTTAGTCAGGCACGTTGAGCAGGGACAGCTTGTCCCGGAGCAGAGCGGGGCGGATGGTGTTGAATGCGGAGCTGAAGTCCACAAACAGGATCCTGGCGTAGGTTCCCGGGGAGTCCAGGTGCTGCAGGATGGAGTGGAGGGCCAGGTTGACTGCATCGTCTACAGACCTGTTGGCTCGGTAGGCAAACTGCAGCGGGTCCAGGAGAGGGGTGGTGATGGACTTGAGGTGGGACAGGACCAGGCGCTCAAAGGACTTCATGACTACAGAGGTGAGCGCTACAGGTCTGTAGTCATTAAGTCCAGTGATCCGTGGCTTCTTGGGGACAGGGATGATGGTGGAGGATTTGAGGCAGGATGGCACGTGGCATAACTTAAGGGAGGTGTTAAAAATGTCTGTGAATACAGGAGCCAGCTGTTTCGCACAGAGTCTCAGGGTGGAGGGAGACACGCCGTCTGGGCCGGGGGCCTTGCGCGGGTTCAGTCTGGAGAACTGTTTGAGCACATCCTGCTCACTGATGATAAGGGGAGGGGGGGAGGAGGGGGGGGTGCCTTAAATGAAGTAGGGAATGTGGAGGCTGTGGAGCTGGAGGGAGGGGGGGAGTTGGACACAGATGACGAGGTGTCAAAACGGGCATAGTGTTGGGACAGTCTCTGACAAAGGGCTTTGTCATCCTGACCTTTAGGAGCCTGAGGCCGATAGTTGGTGATCTGCCTCAGTCCTCTCCACACGGAAGCCGAATCATTAGCAGTGAACTGCTGCTGGAGTCTCTCTGAGTACACAGATTTAGCCCTCTTCAGCTCTCTGTTAAACCGGTATTTAACCTCCCTGTAGCAGTCCCTGTCTCCACTTTTCAGCGCTGCTTCCTTCTCCTTCCTGATCTGTCTGAGCTTAGCTGTGAACCAGGGTTTGTCATTAGAGTAACTCACCCTGGTGCGTGATGGAAGAATGTTCTCTTCACAAAAGTGGATATATGAGTTCACAGTGTCCGTGTACTCATCCAGATCATGCGTGGCTCCTTTGAGCATGCCCCAGTCAGATATTTCCATGCACGTTTCCAGCTTCTCCTCAGCATCACTGGTCCGTATCTTCGTAGTGCTCACAACAGGTTTAGTGAGCTTCAATCTCTGTCTGTATGTGGGAATGAGGTGAACCATCACGTGATCAGATAATCCCAGCGCAGCTCGAGGGACAGCGCGATATGCGTCTTTCACTGTGGTGTAACAGTGATCCAGTGTGTTTAATCCTCTGGTGGGGCATTTAATAAACTGTTTGTAGCGGGGGAGATCGTGGCTCAGATTGCACTGATTAAAGTCGCCAGCCACAATAATCAGCGAGTCTGGAAAACTCCGCTCTGTGTGTTGAATGTGATCCGCGAGCACGCGCTGAGCTTCGCGCGTGTCCGCGTCGGGAGGGGCGTACACAGCGATCATTATGAAAAGGTACTACTTTAGGTGTAGTACCTTTTTTGGTAGTGGTGTGTTATGGCAATGTAGTTACCTTAACTTTACTACCTGAGCAGAGGGATAATTGGGCCAGGTCAGACCGACACTGGGTTCGTAGGAGCCTGGGAGGTGCAGCAACAGACGACACATACACAGCCGTATATGGAACTTGCAACTATGTTTATTATTTACAATTATGTACACATGAACAAAAACACAGCGCTTGTCACAAAAGAAAAAAAAATAAAAATAAAATACCCCAAATTATATTTACAATATTCACAGTTCTTGTTTGTCCTTTCCAGGTGACTAGTGGAGTCACCTCTAGCAGTTTCTAGGACTCGTGCTTTGGCTCACCATCCAGATCTGGAGAATCCACACTCTGGTCAAACCAGTCCAAAGGGGAAAAAAAAAACAAGAACCTGACCATGCTAAGTGGCTCGTGCGTCCAATGGGTTTCCCGCTCTCAACGTGAGTTCACAGCCTTTGGATCCCAATCAATTTCAAGGGTTTTATCCAGGCAAAGGCTGCTACAAGCACGCTAGCGTCACTATATCACCAAGGACAGTCTCTCTCTCTGGTCTGTGTCTTTCGGCATCTGGCGTGACTAAGCCAAAAATGCAAGTCATCCCAGACCCAGGGAGAGAGCGCTTAACCCACTGGGTGGCGTGACCCAGCAACTTCGCAGCCATTGGTTACTCGAAATATCAACACACAATACTAGGAACTTTATCAGAACCTTCTAGAAGATGTTCCTACTATTTATGAATATATATTTATTTAAATATTCATATTCAAATTATGTATTCCCATTGTGAAATGGGTGTTTTTCTTTTCTAAAAGTGGTATCAATATTTATAATTTAATTCACATTAAATTATCTACTCCCATTGTGAAATGAATGTCCCCCCTTCTTCTTAAAGCGGTATCGACATTCATAATTTTAATCACGTTTTTAACACTGGGTTACACTATCCCCCCTTAGAATCATGCAAGTCCCTTTGGATGGGATTAGCTAAATAGTAATGACGGGAGAACTAGTGTTCATGGGAATATTCTTATGATCTGACTCTGTTAAGGCTCTGGTAAAAGCCAGGTTTGAATAATCTTAGGATATGTCTCTGTTAAGGCTCTGGTAAAAGAAAGGTTTAATCCTTGAAACAGGGACTGGGCAACAGTTAGGAGAGGGTTTCCCAACTGACTATACTGTAGTCTTTCTGGCGGGAGGTTGTCCTCTCAGAGCGTCTCACAGTCTGTGGGACTTCTTTTTCAGGTTCTTTTTCTTCCACAGGTTCATCACAGGTACTTTTATCAGGTGAGTTGGCTTCGCTTTCAGTTCCATTCTCATTGTTCGATGGTTCCACATTTGTTTCAGTTTCCTCCAGGTTTCCATCATTCGGTAAGTTGTCGCATCCAGGTGAAGTGACATTTTCTATTTGGTTGTCATTCTCAGGTAAGTGAGTTTCAGCAGGAATGTTTCCTTTAAAGAATGTCTTTGGATGGGGAATTTCATAAACTCGAGTGAACTTTATGGGTGGTTGGATTGGTTCTTCTCTGTACCAATAGACATCTTCATTTTCCGGTTCTGAATTCTCACATTCCTTACTTTGTTCAGATGATTGTCTTGTCTTAGGTTTGCGGACACGTTTTGGTTGGACAGGTTCTTCTTCAACAGGGGCAAGAAAACCACAGGGAAGCAAGAGGTCGCAGTGAACGGTGCGATCAGGACCATCTTTTGTCTCAGATTTTATAGTGTAAACAGGCAAGTCACCTGCTTGGCTCACCACAATGTGAATTTCAGCTTCCCACCTGTCTGCTAGTTTGTGCTTGCCTCTGAGGTGGACTGCACGTACCAAACTCTGTCGCCTGGCTCTAGTTTTGAGGGTTTCACTCGCATATCAAATCTTGTTTTGTTTCTTTCAGCCATCTTGTTAGCATTTTCTGTTGCTAGTTTGTAGCTTTCTTGTAGAGTTGTCTTCAGTTTTTCAGTGTACTGGGAATGTGACTTGAAACTTTTGTTGTGAAACGGGAGCCCAAATGCAAGGTCGATGGGCAATCTCGCCTGACGACCGAACATTAACTCATACGGGGCAAAACCAGTAGTGTCATTCTTCGTACAATTGTACGCATGTACAAGTGGTTTCACATAGTTGTGCCAATGAGTTTTGTTCTTTTCCTCCAGAGTATCCAGCATGCTCAATAACGTTCTATTGAAACGTTCTAACGGGTTACCTCTGGGATGATAGGGTGTCGTCCGGATTTTGCGAATGCTCATGATTTTGCAAAGTTCTTTTATGATATGGGACTCAAAATTGGGACCCTGATCACTATGTAATTGTTCGGGTATCCCGTAGTGGACTATAAAGTTGTCCCAAAGTGCCTTTGCAACGGTCTGAGCTTTCTGATTGCTGGTAGGGATGGCTATAGCGTATTTCATGAAATGATCAGTTAACACGAGCACATCCTTTGCATTGCTTTGATCGGGCTCAATGGACAGGAAATCCATACAGACAAGTTCAAGCGGTCAGGTGGACTTGATACTGACAAGCGGAGCAGCTCGCTCTGGAGCAGTTTTACGTCTTACGCAGCAATTACATGTCTTGATCTTCTTTTCAATATCTGCCGCCATGCGAAGCCAATAGAACCTTGTTCTGGCGAGATCCAAAGTATGCTCTGTGCCTAAATGGCCCATGTCACAGTGGAGGCTTTGAAAGACTGAATCGCAGAGCTGTTCAGGTAAGACGAACTGGTAAGTAACATTTCCTCCGTCTTGACGAGTGCGGTAGAGGATGTTATTGCACATTTCAAGTCGACTGAGCTCTCGGAGTAACAAGTTGATGTCAGGAAGTTCAGTTCGTACAGTTGGTGGAACTTTTAGTCCAGTTTCAATTTGCGCAATCACTTCCCTTAAACAGGGGTCAGTTCTTTGTTCGTTTTTGATCTGTTCAGGAGTCATGTGGGGTACAACTGGAAGACCACCACAGCCATCTTCATCGGCATAGCCATCTGCAATGGCGGCTACAGAGAGGGCTAATGAGTGAACCAAAGGGAAGGTGTTGTCTGGAGAGCTACAGACAAGGTGTTTTTCACATATAGCAGACACTACCTCGGAACTTAAACTGCTTTCAGGAAGAGACAAGGGAGTTTGAGTGAACTGCTGTATGCGGTCAAACTCCTTTTGGGACACTAAGTCATTAAGTAACTCGCCATGTGGCCGTCTTGAGAGGCCATCTGCATCTGAGTTAAGTTTGCCTGCTCTGTATTGGAGCTTAAAGTTAAACGTCGACAGAACAGCAAGCCACCTATAACTCATGGCATCCATCTTAGCAGTAGTCAAAATGTACGTCGGGGGTTACTGTCTGTCATGACAGTAAAATGACTGCCATATAAATAGTCTGCAAACTTCTCTGTTACTGCCCACTTTAGAGCCAAAAATTCTAATTTATGGGCAGGGTAACGGGACTCACTTCTAGACAACCCCCGGCTTGCATAAGCTATGACCCTAATCTGGCCCTCCTGCTCTTGATAGAGAGTGGCGCCAAGCCCTGTAGTGCTGGCGTCAGTATGGAGTGTATATGGCAACTGAGGGTCAGCGAAACCCAGGACAGGCGCAGTACTGAGCTTTTCAATGATGGTTTTGAATGCAAGATCACAGGAAGAAGTCCACCGCTCGCCAAACGGTGTCTTCGGGTCATGGTACTGGGCAGGCTTAGCTTTGGGCTTTATGCTTTTGCGCAAAGGAGGGTAGCCTGCTGTTAAGTCAGTGAGGGGCTTAACGATGCTGGAATAGTTCTTAATGAACCGCCTATAGTACCCTGAAAAGCCTAAGAACGAGCAGAGCTGTTTGAGATCATGGGGCACCGGCCAGGTACTTAGGTCTTTCACTTTTTCGGGGTCAGTCTCAACTCCTTTACTGGACACAATGTGACCGAGGTATCTGACAGAAGTTTGAAAAAATCTGCATTTCTCAGGGGAGAGTTTAAGCCCGTACTCTTTTAGGTGATTAAGAACTTTCATTAAGTGAGCCTCATGTTCTTCAGGCGTCTTGGAGAATATTTGAATACAATGATGTCATCGAGGAACACAATCACCTCATGCAGATTCATGTTGCCCATGCATTTCTCCATGAGGCGCTGGAACGTGCTGGGGGCGTTTGTAATGCCTTGGGGCATTCTATTGAATTCCCAAAAGCCCATGGGACATACGAACGCCGTCTTTGGTTTGTCCAGCTCCTCTACCTCAATTTGGTAGTACCCCGACTTTAAATCGAGGCCAGAGAACCACTGCGAACCAGTCAAGGTGGAAAACGTTTCCTCCAAGTTGGGGAGGGCGTAAGCATCTTTTACAGTCTGCATGTTAAGCTTCCTGTAATCAATACAAAGGCGGACATCGCCGTTTTTCTTTCGCACCACTACAATAGGTGAAGAAAATGGCGAAGTAGACTCTCTTATCATGCCTGCTTGTTGGAGTTCTTTGAGATGCTTACGGACCGCTTCCAGGTCATTTGGATGTATGGGACGTGCTCTGTGTTTGAACGGTGTTTCATCTGATAATTTGATTGTGTGTTTCACTTGATCCATTTTGCCAAAGTCAAGATCGTTTTGTGCAAATACTTCGGGCATTTGACTGAGTCTTTCTGTTAGGCGCTCCTTCCATTCAGCGCTAATGGGGGAAGAGTCAAAGTTGAACTTCAGAGTGGACTTTGGTTCAGTCTTGGACTTAACTTTCACGGAGTGTTCTTGCGATAGGACTCGTTGATATGCACAGATTTCTCCAGTGACACACTTCTGAGGGATTGTCACGTCATGTTCCGACTCATTGGTGAGTATAATTGGAACAAGGTAATGTGCTCTTTCAGGTAAGTCTATGAGACATGGTTTTACCAGGATACCACCAGGTAAGGCTGACATTAACGGGTGTTCTAACAAGACAGATTTTTCACTGTTGCCGGCTGACACAGCTACAGCGTCATCTAGAACAACTGTTTGGCCTGCAGGAACTGTGACTCTTTGTTGCACATGGTCACTAAACCAAGGCTAGTGTCTTTGGACTGTCTGTGCCGTAGCTCAAGGACTTTTAACACTGCCTTATAACCAAGTGACATGGTCGGCTGCAGTTCAGGACATGCATTCGAGTACAGCTCGTAAAGTACATCTAATGTGTTTGTCCCTATTAACACTAAGGACTGATCAGCTGCACGTACATCAGGAACCACTAAGACAAGTGTTGGCACTTCGGCTTCAATACCGAGAAAGTCTTTTGGGAAAGTGACATGCATTTCAATGTAGCCTAAGTAAGGTACACTCTGACCGTTAGCTCCCTCCACTTCTAACAGCTCAAAAAGTGGCTTAATCTCATGGTTGGATAAGTACTGTCTGTAATAGGACTCAGGGACAGTAGTCACCTGGGAACCTGTATCTAACAAACAGCTCACAGTACAGCCATTCACTTTCACTTATGCTGTACTTTTTGTACCAATTAGACCATTAGGAAAGTTAAAGGGGTCTGTTTTGTAGTTTGACTTCAGTTTAGCACGTGTCTTAAATGGAGCTTTTGGTTTGGGACGGGTCATCTCTGAACTAGCCTCTGTTTGTCCCGCAACAGGGGTAGACTTCAGCTGTAAAGAAGATTGGGGGTTCCGACTGTCCCAAATCTGTCTTTTTACTCTTAGTTCTTTGCGTTTTGCAGCTACAAGTGCAGGGTTTGGCTCGGACTCACAAGTGGCTACAATATGCCCATCTTCGCCACAGCAGAAGCAATACCATGGTTTGGGCCTAGTATTGGGACGGCTGGACGAAGGTAAGTTTTCAGGTTTGGCATGGTCAGGTTTTTTATTTCCAGATTTCTTAGATGGGTCTTTCTTCGGTGGTGCTTGTTTCTTTTGTTTCACGACAGCAGCTAATTGGCTTTTTAAATCAGTGACCTGCTTTTTCAGTTCTTTCAGACTGTCAGACTCCACTTCACTATTTGTACCTGTTTCGGTGACTGTTTGTTCGTAGGAAACTGCTTTTGGTTTTGTGGCACCCGAGTGTTTTTTCATGCGGGTGTTTTTAACTTCTTGTCTGTTTTCAACAATACGAAGGTGAAGCAATAATTCTGCATACTCAGGTGGATGTTTATCTTTTAGTTCCAGCTGTAGCTCCTTTAGCAAATTATCATCCCAACAGCCTCTGTTAAACTGCTTGAGAAGCTGTTTGTTCGCTTCCTGTGGCTCTAGACCACTTATACGCACTGTGAGATTGAGCGTCACCTGCAAACGATGCAGATATGCAGAGGGTTTTTCTCCATAATCTTGGAAAGTGTTCATGAATCGCACAAGCAGTTCCTCACCGTCTTCAACAGTCCCAAAAGCTGAATCCAACAGCTTAAGATAGTCAGCAGAGGTGGCTTCAGACCCAAGAGAGCGAATGACATCAGACGCAGGAGCAAGAAGACTTTCAAAGATCTTGCAAGATTTTTCCAAGTCAGACAAAGAAGTATCTTCCATCATCAGGTCAACATGTGAACCCCATGTTTCATTGTCAGCTTCAGTATACGGTCTTGGCGTTTTGCCAGAGAAAGCTCTGATTCTCCAGGAGGAATGGGCGTTTGACGGCTTCTCTGCATTTTTAATGACATGCTCGACTACGATTTTCTGAACCTCGGATGGGTTAAAATCAGCTGGACTCAACATTTGAGGTGTTAAGTTTGGTCTAAGAGGGCTTTGGAAGAGTGCTTGAGTGGTTTTAGAGGTGCGAGGCACTTCAACTTGGAGTGGAGGAGAGACTCCACTTTGCGTGGGTTCTACAGTAAGGAAAGCAGGATCAATGTCAGCAGAGACCGTTTCAGCTGTCTCAGCAGCTTCAATAGACTTCCCTATTGTGGACATGACCTCCCGCAATACCTCTTCAAAACCTTTTCCACTTAGAATCAGAATCAGAATCTGAATCAGAATAAAGTTTATTGCCAAGTACATTTACAAGTGATAAACAAGTAAACATACGAGGAATGTGACTTGACATTGGGTACGCCTGATAGGCACTTCCCAATGACGCGGCGAGCCATGGAGGTGCCTGTCAGCAGAAGGGGAATAGAAGGCGAGGGGAGGGGGAGACACAATAGGAGAGAGAAAAAAGCATTGTTGATCAAAATAAAGCTCATTTTTATGACCAATATCGTGATTACAAGAAAAAAACTCTCAAATGCACAATTAGCAGACAATAGAATTCACACAATGACAACCAGCACAGAGAGAGAACAGAGAATGAATGTGTCTTCGTCAGTATAAGTGGGTCAGTTGTGTGTGTATTGGATGCAAGGGTGGCAGTTATCAGTTAGGTGAACAGCAATAGTCTCTCTTTCAGCAGATGTTATGACTAGTGTCTGAAGGCAGAGGCACATGTCCTTGAACACGGCAGATGGAATACTCTGAGTCAGACATAGCTGTCCTTGAGAGTCCAGATACTGAACACCAATGTTTATGAAGGGGAAACAATTATACTGTTGTTCATTGGGAGGACTGAGTGCTGAGGGCGCCGAAAACAGGTGGAATAGCACTGACTTCAGAGAAAAAACTTTCCATTCTCTTACGGATTCAGTGCACCAATTCCATCGTTGCCAGGCTTTGAAATCATATCCTGGAGAGCTCTAAGCGCCACCGTGTTGTTTTCAATCTTCCTGTACAGTTCTCCATTGGCCGCTATTAGAGTCCTCGCCAGCTGATCGAATTGATGAGAGAGCTTCGCTGGGTCAGCTTTTTGATAAGCTCTGTCCATCTTCTTTAATTTGCGATACATCAGGACTATCCCAAAGCCGATCAGTAGAAGTCCTGAGACCGTAGCTCCAAATAGATATATATCTTCTATTTCTTCAATTGAAAGGTCGCTCAGACACATAAGTTTCCAATTGTATGTGTCCTTGATGTAGCCTGCGGCAGCCGTGCCCGCAGGACAAATGTGCTCCCCCAGACCCGATTTCTTCGTTGAAAAGACAGTGTCGATTGTGTTCAAAGCCCAGCTTATAAAATCCATAATTTCGTTTGATGAATCACAGTAGACAGCCATGCAGACACAGACAAGAGCAAGCTGGGATCTAGTCAGTTAGGGAGGGAGAGACAACGGAGCGGAGCACAGAAAAATGCGACTGCTCTCTCTGGAGGGCAGAAGTGAAGGTCAATTTTTTATGTAATACCTGTAACAGTACTGTACCCTGTGTTCCTGTGACACTTACTTGTCTCGCCAAATTTTGTAACAATATACCACTGTAACAATAGTATACACAGGGTGGTACAATACTTGTGGGGTAATTGGGTAACACCCACTAACACCTGCGCTCGCCAGATTTATGTGTGTAACCCTTACTAACACCCATTCACCCTACTCACTTTAGGTGTAGTACCCTTTTTGGTAGTGGTGTGTTATGGCAATGTAGTTACCTTAACTTTACTACCTGAGCAGAGGGATAATTGGGCCAGGTCAGACCGACTCTGGGTTCGTAGGAGCCTGGGATGTGCAGCAACAGACGACACATACACAGCCATATATGGAACTTGCAACTATGTATATTATTTACAATTATGTACACATGAACAAAAACACAGCGCTTGTCACAAAGGAAAAAAAAATAAAAATAAAATACCCCAAATTATATTTACAATATTCACAGTTCTTGTTTGTCTTTTCCAGGTGACTAGTGGAGTCACCTCTAGCAGTTTCTAGGACTCGGGCTTCGGCTTGCCATCCAGATTTGGAGAATCCACACTCTGGTCAAACCAATCCAAAGGGAAAAAAAAAACAAGAACCTGCTAAGTGGCTCGTGCGTCCATTGGGTTTCCCGCTCTCAACGTGAGTTCACAGCCTTTGGATCCCAATCAATTTCAAGGGTTTTATCCAGGCAAAGGCTGCTACAAGCACGCTAGCGTCACTATATCACCAAGGACAGTCTCTCTCTCTGGTCTGTGTCTTTCGGCATCTGGCGTGACTAAGCCAAAAATGCAAGTCATCCCAGACCCAGGGAGAGAGCGCTTAACCCACTGGGTGGCGTGACCCAGCAACGGCGCAGCCATTGGTTACTCGAAATATCAACACACAATACTAGGAACTTTATCAGAACCTTCTAGAAAATGTTCCTACTATTTATGAATATATATTTATTTAAATATTCATATTCAAATTATGTATTCCCATTGTGAAATGGGTGTTTTTCTTTTCTAAAAGCGGTATCAATATTTATAATTTAATTCACATTAAACTATCTACTCCCATTGTGAAATGAATGTCCCCCCTTCTTCTTAAAGCGGTATCGACATTCATAATTTTAATCACGTTTTTAACACTGGGTTACAATTGCACCGACAATAAACCTTTGAAATTTTTGCAGATGTGTCTCTTGTTTTATATGTGAAGGTTACCACCAAGTGACATAAATTAAATGCTAACAGATTGGAAAAGCTGTCTAAGAACAATCCAGCAGTTTGAGAAATCAATTTTGGTTTGGTGTAAGTCTGTCAACAGAATTATGAACCATAAAGCAGTTTGTGTTAAAATGTTAAATCCCATTAAACCCTAATCCAGAGGTGTCCAATCATGTGCCATGGAGGGCCAAGACCCTACAGGTTCTCGCTTCTACCCAGTCTCTTCAGCAGGTGTTTTCACTGATCAGCAATCAGTGGGAAGAAATTCAGTGGAATCTGTTGTTGAAGACACTGGTTGGAGGTAAAGCCTGCAGGGTCTTGGCCCTCCATGGCACATGATTGGACACCTCCGCCCAAACCCATTATGATAAAGTACAGATACTAATATGGCCCAGAATTCGTCCATATACTGGTACTGTCACTAAAGTGTGCAGGGTCTTCTGCGGTGGCACATCCAACAATACAGTCTTCAGTAAATAAAATAATTGTTTTGGTTACTTTTTCTTTAAAATGAGCCATTATTTTCAAAGTCATTGATAAATGGTTTGTACTGTTGACTCTTTTCCCACCGGTGCCTTAACAGACAAAATAGAAAATCATGATGCAAACACATAAGTCACTAAATTGTTTATTACAATCAGCAGCAAATTCCAGATTATTCAGAATGTGCAAAATTCAAACTGTAAAAAAATAAAAAAAAACTTAGAATGGGTCACACAAGCCAGCCACGCTGCCTCACTGAGAAGCAGCTGGGATGTGCCGCTCAAGCTGCTCCCAGTTCAGCAGATCTTCGACCTGCATCTCTGTAAATAGTGAGGAAAGGTCTGGTTTGGATGGATCGTTTCCCTCTTGCCTAGACAAAAGAGAGAAAAGGGTGGTGGTTAATTAATGTAAGTTTAAAACATATTTGGGAAATACACTTGTTGCTAAAAGCCAGTGGTGGAATGTGACAAAAAAGTACTTTGTTGTTGTATTTAACCACAATTTTCATGTAGCTGCGCTTCAGTAAAGTAGATTTTACAAGGGCTGGGTTATGTTTAAAATCATTTGTTTTTACTGTGGCCTCAGCAATCAGAATGAATTAATACATTCACTTGAATGGAATATAGTATTTTAACTGAGGGTGTGCATCACCGAGTATGGAGTCGCTCAGTCAAAATATGGAATTTTTATCAATAAAAGTTTAGCCACCGCTCTGTCACCGCTGTGTCTCTTCTTGCCCTGGCTTCAAGTGTGGGCGGTGTTTTGTACTTGCATTGCTGAAATATAAAAGGATGCACTACAATGGGTCTCAAATACAGTATTTGTAATGTGTCCTGCTATTATAATACTGCATTAGTTTATTGATGATAGACTAAACTACACATATAAACTAAATTATATTGATGACTGAACAACTCCCATTCCCCAAAGTGCAACATACAGTTATGAACATAACTCACAAAGGATCACACAAGTGATCTGACAAAAAAAATAAATATATTAACAAGCGGTTTATTTTACAGTTGATGTGCCAGTCATTTTCAATTATTCTGTAATTAATACTCACACAATCAAATAAATCTCAGTTCAGTCCTGCCAAAAACATGCAAGTTAGGTTAATTGGTTGTCTGTCTCTCTGTGTTGGCCCTGCAATGGACTGGTGATCCGTCCAGGGTGTACTCTGCCTCTCACCCAAAGATGCTGGGATAGGCTCCAGCCCCCATGCAAAAGGATTAGCGGAAGGAGATGGATGGACGGATGGATGGATGGATGGATGGAAATTGTGCTAATTTGGTTTTGGCTCTTTACCTGTAAAAGCAAAGGATTTCAGTACTTTCCACAGTGGCAAGGTCCGTTGTGGGGTGGCTGCTTTTCCTTTCCTCTTGTCTAGACCAAAGACAGAAATGGGTGGTAGTTAATTAATGCAAGTTTAAAACATAATTTGGGAAACACACTTGTTGCTAAAAGCCAGTGGTGGAATGTGACAAAAAAGTGTTTCATTGTTGCATTTAACCACAATTTTCATGTAGCTGTGCTTCAGTAGATTATACAAGGGCTGGGTTACATTTAAAATCAATTGTTTTTACTGTGGCCTCAGCAATCAGAATGAATTAATACATTCCATTGAATGGAATCTAGTACTTTAACTAAGGGTGTACATCACCGAGTATGGAGTTGCTCAGTCAAAATATGGAATTTTTATCAATAAAAGTTTAGCCACCGATCTGTCACGGCTGTCTCTTCTTGCCCTGGCTTCAAGTGTGGGCAATGTTTTGTACTTGTATTGCTAAAATATAAAAGGAAACACTACAGTGGGTCTCAAATATTTGTAATGTGTCCTGCTATTATAATACTGCATTAGTTTATTGATGATAGATTAAACTACATATATAAACTAAATTATATTGATGGCTGAACAACTCCCATTCCCCAAAGTGCAACATACAGTTATGAACATAACTCACAAAGGATCACACAAGTGATCTGACAAAAAAAATAAGTACATTAACAAGTGTTTTTTGTTTTTTTTGTTTTTTTTTTACAGTTGATGTGCAATTCATTTTCAATTATTCTGTAATTAATATTCACACAGTCAAATAAATCTCAGTTCAGTCCCTTTTATATTAAGTGGAAATTGTGCTACTTTGGTTTTGGCACTTTACCTATAAAAGCAAAGGATTTCAGTACTTTCCACAGTGACAAGGTCTGTTGTGGGGCGGCTGCTTTTCCTTTCCTCTTGCGTAGACAAACGACAGAAATGGATGGTGGTTAGTTAAAGCAAGTTCAAAACATATATAGGCACATCTCAAAAAATTAGAATATCATGAAAAAGTTCAATATTTTTGTCATTCATTTCAGAAAATCCCACTCTTCCCAGCCATCCTGCTATCGTGTCCTTGGGCAAGACACTTTACCCACCTTGCCTCTGTGGTGTAAACAAACGACACAGTATTATCTTGTCTGTAACTAGTGATCTTTGGTCACGCACCTGACGTCGTGACGTAATTTATATGCGCTGTCTCGTTTTTCTCATGCAAGCTGCCAAGTAAAGTTCACGTTCAACAGCACGCAGTTGTCCCACGTTATTTCATTCAACTAAAGAACACGACAGCCTCCAGTGTCCTTGACACTGGGTATGAATGTGTATAAATGTTTGGTAGTGGTCAGAGAGGCCGTTGGCATGGATTGGCAGCCACATTTCCATCAGTCTGCCCCAGGGTAGCTGTGGCTACAGTAGTAGCTTACCACTATCAATGTCTGTCTGGAGTGAATGAATAATGGACTCACTGTTAGCGCTTTGAGATGTCACTTGACATGTAAAAGCACCATATTAATCTATTATTATTATTATTATTACAGTGCATCTGGAAAGTATTCACAGCGCTTCACTTTTCCACATTTTGTTATGTTACAGCCTTATTCCAAAATGGATTAAATTCATTTTTTGCCTCAAAATTCTACACACAATACCCCATAATGACAATGTGAAAAAAGCTTCTTTTTTTTTCCTGAGATTTTTGAAAATTTATTAAAAGTAAAAAAAACTAAGAAATCACATGTACATAAGTATTCACAGCCTTTGCCATGAAGCTCAAAATTGAGCTCAGGTGCATCCTGTTTCCACTGATCATCCTTGAGATGTTTCTGCAGCTTAATTGGAGTCCACCTGGGGTAAAGTCAGTTGATTGGACATGATTTGGAAAGGCACACATCTGTCTATATAAGATACCACAGTTGACAGTGCATGTCAGAGCACAAACCAAGCATGAAGTCAAAGGAATTGCCTGTAGACCTCTGAGACAGGATTGTCTTGATGCACAAATCTGGGGAAGGGTACAGAAAAATTTCTACTACTTTGAAGGTTCTCATGAGCACAGTGACCTCCATCACCCCTAACTGGAAGAAGTTCCAAACCACCAGGACTCTGCAGGTGGATCATCGACTTCCTGACGGACCGGAGGCAGCATGTGCGGCTGGGAAAGACTGTCTCAGACTATACTAGCATCAGCACCGGATCACCCCAGGGCTGTGTACTTTCCCCCCTACTCTTCTCCCTTTACACCAACTCCTGCACCTCCAGCCACCAGTCTGTCAAGTTGATCAAGTTTGCGGACGACACCACCCTCATCGGGCTCATCTCCAACGGCGACGAGTCCGCCTACAGGAGAGAGGTGGCCCAGCTGGCGTCCTGGTGCAGCAATAACAACCTGCAGCTGAATGCTCTGAAGACAGTGGAGATGATTGTAGACTTCAGGAAAGTCACTACTCCTCTGCCCCCCCTCACCCTCTCAGGCTCTCCCATCACCACTGCTGATTCCTTCCGCTTCCTAGGCACTACCATCACCAGGGACCTCAAATGGGAGCTGACCATCAGCTCACTCATCAAAAAAGCCCAGCAGAGGATGTTCTTCCTGCGGCAGCTGAGGAAGCTCAAGCTACCCACCAAGATGTTAGTGCAGTTCTACACAGCCATCATCGAGTCCATCCTCACCACCTCCATAACCGTGTGGTACGCAGGAGCCACTGCCAGGGACAGACTAAGGCTGCAGCGCGTCGTGCGCACTGCTGAGAAGGTGATCGGCTGCAAGCTCCCATCTCTCCAGGATCTGTACATCTCCAGGACCCGGAGGCGTGCTGGCCGGATCATAGCCGATCCCTCACACCCTGGTCACGTACTGTTTGCCCCCCTCCCCTCTGGTAGAAGACTTCGGTCCATCCAGACTAAAACCTCCCGTCACATGAACAGCTTCTTCCCCTCTGCCATTAGACTGCTGAACACTAAGTGACTCTCGTGCACCATGTACAGCAGCTCAACCAGACTCATGTCAATCATCACTGTTTTCTTCCTGCATTACCGACTGCACTATATAGTTCTCCACAGTATCTGCTGCTGGCTAATATATATTTTAACTGTTGACCAGTATCACTTAATCTTATCCAACACTTTATTACATGTATAGTTTATTTCTCTTATCTTATCATGTTTAATGTTGCAGCATTGTACCGAGACAAATTCCTAGTTTGTGTACTACATGAACAATGGCAATAAACCTGATTCTGATTCTGATTCTGATTCTGACTCTTCCTAGAGCTGGCCGGCCGTCTAAACTGAATGATTGGGGGAGAAGGGCCTTAGTCAGGAAGGTGACCAAGAACCTGATGGTCACTCTGTCAGATCTCCAGCATTCCTCTGTGGAGCAAGGAGAACCTTCCAGAAGGACAACCATCTCTGCAGCAATCCACCAATCAGACCTGTATGGTAGAGTGGCCAGACGGAAGCCGCCCATTAGTAAAAGGCACACGGCAGCCCGCCTGGAGTTTGCCAAAAGGGACCTGAACAACTCTCAGCTCATGAGAAACAAAATTCTCTGGTCTGATGAGACAAAGATTGAACTCTTTGGCATGAATGCCAGGCATCATGTTTGAGGAAATCAGGCACTGCTCATTATCAGGTCAATACCATCTTTACAGTGAAGCATGGTGGTGGCAGCAGGGCTTACACTTCATCACCCCCCCGCCGCCCCCTGGAAAATCTGATCACAATCTGGTTCACCTCCTGCCTGTGTACAAACCCCTGGTACATAGACAACCTCCTGTTACCTGCACAGTGAAGGTATGGTCTGAGAAGGCGGAGGACACTCTGAAGGACTGTTTTGAATTCAGTGTGGAAGCAGCTCTGTGATCTACATGGTGAGGACATTGACGGCCTCACACACACAATCATAGACTATATCAAGTTCTGTGTAGAGAACACTGTACCCACCAAGACCATACGGTGTTTCTCAAACAACAAACCCTGGATAAACCATAAGATAAAGTCACTGCTGAAGGAAAAGAAAAAGATCTTCAGGTCGGGAAACAAGGAGGAGCTGAAGTCCATACAGGGGGAGCTAAGGAGGAAGATTAGAGAAGGGAAGGACAGCTACAGGAAGAAGATGGAGGACAAGCTGCAGCAGAGTGATGTAAGCGGTGTCTGGAGAAGCCTCAAAACCATCTTTGGGCAACAGAATGCCTCCTCCCAGGCCATGGGGGGTAGGGAGTGGGTGAACAACCTGATCTTGTTTTTTTTTTTAACAGGTTTGACCAAGTGCCCTCTACTCTGCCTGCCCACCAACCACTGCTGCCTCCACTGTCATCTAGTCTCGCTGTGCACGGCCCTCCCCCACCACCCCCCGTACATCCCCCGCTGTTTTTCCCCTCACAGACCCAACACCCCCCCTCCCAGCACACAGCTCCTTGCCCCAACCTGACTCTCACTAAGACCCAGGTGAGAGCTAAGCTGAAGAAGATCAAGGTGAGGAAGGCTGCAGGTCCAGACAGCATCAGCTCGAGGCTCCTCAAGTCCTGTGCAGACCAGTTGTGCGGGATCGTGGAGCACATCTTCAGTCTGAGCCTGAAGCTGGGGAGGGTACCACAGCTGTGGAAAACATCCTGTGTGCTACCTGTACCAAAGACTCCGTACCCCAAGGACCTGAACAGCTACAGACCAGTGGCCCTCACACCACACCTAATGAAGACCCTGGAGAGACTGCTCCTCGCCCACCTCCGCCCCCCGGTGGGACCAGCAATGGATCCACTTCAGTTTGCCTACCAGCTTGGCATCGGGGTGGAGGGTGCAAAGATCTTCCTCCTACATCGTTCTCTGTTCCACCTGGAGAAACCTGGGAGCACTGTGAGGATCATGTTCTTTGATTTCTCCAGTGCTTTCAACACCATCCAACCAGTAATCTTGAGGGACAAGCTGCTGTGTGCAGGGGTGGACCAGCACCTGTCATCGTGGATCCTGGACTACCTCACAAACTGACCACAGTTTGTGAGAACCCAGGCCTGTGTATCTGACACCATCATCTGCAGTATGGGGGCCCCCCAGGGAACAATTCTGGCTCCTTTCCTGTTCACCCTCTATACTGCTGACTTTACACACAACACACCACACTGTCATCTACAGAAGTTCTCTGATGACTCTGGGATCGTTGGCCTCATCTCTGATGGGGGTGATATGGAGTACAGAGGACTTGTCCAGGACTTCATGGACTAGTGCCTGCAGAACTGCCTCCAGATCAATGCGAGGAAAACCAAGGAACTGGTGGTGGACTGCCGCAGGTGAGGACAATTCCCCCACAGCACCGGTAAACATCCAGGGAACAGACATTGAGATGGTGACATCTTACAAGTACCTGGGTGTTCACCTGAACAATAAACTGGACTGGTCACACAACAACAAACGCACTCTACAAGTGACATAACGCACGGCTCAGGAGACGCACACACACAGGCTTAGAGTAGTTCAAAGAGTTTATTAACAGCAGGAGTGAATGAGTGCGTGTCTGCGGGATGTAAATGTGTTGGTGATGGCTTCAGGCACAGAGGCAGGTGACCGTTCAGCCGAGCAACCCTATGGAGAGAGCACAGGGAGAGGGTGACGGGCATACACCAACACAGGAGGGATTTATGGCGAGAGAAGGACTTACTTGGTTTGTCAGGATAGCTGGCACAACAAGGGGGCGAAGCCCGGAAGACAGCCACCTGGAGAGCTCCGTGCAGCAGCGAGGATTGGGCGATGGAGTGGAGATGTCCGCCGCCGGGGAATCCACCTGTGCACAGGGGAGCAGACTGGGAAAGAGAGGTAAGGGTTCTTACCCAAATAATGTTGCTGAAGAGAAGTAGCTCACAACGGTGAGGGACGAAGTCTGACGGCTTCAGGCCGAGCCTCCGGGTGAGACGGCCTTTATCCCTCGCCGCTGATGATTGTCAGGTGCGTGAGCAGGTGGCGCCGCTGATGAATGGCGCGGCGTGACAGTACTCCCCCCTCTAGCAGCGCCTCCTGGCGATGGCTTATCCGGGTGCGCTCGGTGGAAGTCCGCGATGAGCGATGGGTCCAACACAAACGACGGGGGCACCCATTGTCGATGCTCGGGCCCATAGCCCTCCCAGTCCACCAAGTATTGCAACCCACGACCTCGGCGCCGGGAGTCCAGGATGGAGGAGACGGACCAGGCCGGGTGGCCACCAATCATCCGGGGCGCTGGTTGCGCTGCAGGAGGAGGGCAAAGGGGGTCAGTGACTGCCAGTTTTACCTTCGACACGTGGAAAGTGGGATGGATGCGGAGGGAGGGGGGAATAGCCACGCGCACAGCCACCGGGTTGATGATCCGGGTGATGGGAAAGGGACCCATGAATCGCTGTGCCAGCTTCCTCCTCTCGCCTTTTAATGTGACGTCCTGGGTAGACACATACACGAGTTGCCCAACTCTGTACGCCGGGGCAGGTCGTCTGTGCCGGTCCGCCACGGTCCTGTTGCGCTCCGCTGTGCGTAAAAGCGCATGACGCGCGGCAGCCCAGGTGGAGCGGAACTGCCTAAGGTGCGCCCTAACAGAGGGGACAGTTACCTCGCTCTCCTGCGCTGGAAACAGCGGGGGGTCGTAACCCAGGGATGCCTTGAAGGGGGACATCCCCGTTGCAGAAGAGCGGGCGGTGTTGTGGGCATACTCCACCCAGGCGAGATGGTTGCTCCAGGACGTCGGCTTGGATCTGGTAACACAGCGGAGCGCAGCCTCCAGCTCCTGATTGGTCCTCTCACACTGCCCGTTAGACTGGGGGTGATGGCCGGAGGAGAGGCTCACCTTGGCTCCGATGGCGTTACAAAAAGATCTCCAAACCTCGGATGAAAATTGGGGGCCCCGGTCCGAGACCACGTCCACCGGAATCCCGTGCAGCCTGACCACGTGTTGGACGAGGAGGCCCGCCGTCTCCAGGGCGGTAGGGAGACCTCGCAGGGGGACGAAGTGTGCCGCCTTGGAGAAACGGTCCACGATGGTCAGGACGGTGTCAAAGGAGTTGGAAACAGGGAGTCCGGTGACGAAATCCAGTGCGATGTGCGACCAGGGCCTGCCGGGGACGGGCAGAGGCTGGAGCAGACCCGCTGGGGGGGCATTTCCCGACTTGCTGGTGGCACAGATTGGGCAAGCCCGGGCATAGCGGGCTGCATCCCTCCGCAGGCCTGGCCACCAAAAGGACCGTTGGAGGAGGCTGATCATCCGAGAGGTGCCGGGATGACAGGTGAGCCGGGAGGTGTGGAGCCAGTGGATGACCTCTCCTCGGACCGCAGATGGGACAAACAGTCTTCCCTCTGGTCCGCCGCCAGGATCAGGTTCCACCTCCTGCGCCTTCCGGATCTTGTCTTCAATGTCCCAAGAGATGGCTCCCACGACGCACGACCTGGGCAGGATAGTGTGGGGCGTCTCCTCAGCCTCCACGGGGGTGAACTGCCTAGAGAGGGCATCAGGCAGGCCGTTTTTGGAGCCCGGCCTGAAGGTGATTGAGAAGCGGAACCTGGCGAAGAACAAAGACCAGCGCGCCTGGCGGGCATTCAGGCACTTGGCAGATCATAAGTATTCTAAGTTCTTGTGGTCCGTCAGGACCACAAACGGCAGGTCCGCCCCCTCTAGCCAGTGGCGCCACTCCTGTAAGGCGAGTTTAATGGCCAGGAGCTCTCTGTCCCCCACATCGTAGTTCCTCTCCGCCGGGGACAGGCGCCGGGAGAAGAAGGCGCACGGTCGTTTGGCGCCATCGTCAGGTGACCGCTGGGATAATACTGCTCCCACTCCCGTGTCCGAAGCGTCCACCTCCACAATGCACTGCAGCGCGGGGTCGACCTGGCGAAGGACCCGGGAGGAGGAGAACTCCGCCTTCAGCGCCTTAAAGGCAGCAGCGACCTCTTCAGTCCACCAGAACGGGACCTTCGGGGACGTGAGGCGGGTCAGCGGTCCGACGATCGAGCTGAAATTTGGGACAAAGCGGCGGTAAAAATTGGCGAAGCCAACAAATTGTTGCACCTGCTCCGGGATGCGGGAGTAGGCCACTCCACCACCGCCTTCACCTTCTCTGGGTCTGGGAGCACCTGGTCTTGAGCGATGATGAATCCCAGGAAGGATGTGGTCCTAGCGTAGAATTCCCATTTCTCAGCCTTCACGTACAGATGATTCTCCAGCAGTCTTTGGAGGACCCGCCTCACATGGACCTGATGCTCGTCCCTGGACCTGGAGAAGATAAGAATGTCGTCCAGGTAGACGAACACAAAGAGGCCGATGAAATCCCGGAGGACGTCATTAATGAGGCGCTGAAAGACGGCAGGAGCGTTGGTCAACCCGAACGGCATGACAAGATACTCAAAGTGGCCGTTCGGGGTACGGAAGGCTGTTTTCCATTCATCTCCCTCCCGGATCCGGACGAGGTGGTAAGCGCTGCGTAAATCCAGCTTGGTAAACCAGGTCGCCCCCTGGAGGGAGTGAAAGGCAGTGTCCATGAGGGGCAGGGTGTAACGGTCCCTCTCAGTGATGTCATTTAGCGCTCGGTAGTCTATGCAGGGGCGGAGGGATCCGTCCTTTTTCCCAACAAAGAAAAACCCTGCCCCCACGGGTGACGACGATGGGCGAATAATCCCAGCGCTCAGTGATTCCTTCAGGTATGTATTCATGGTCTCCTTCTCCGGCGCCGACAGGCTGTAGAGCCGACCAGAAGGCAGGGGAGCCCCCTGGCAGAGGTTGATAGCACAGTCATAGGGTCGATGCGGGGGAAGAGACATAGCTTTCGATTTACTAAATACCATACCCAGGTCGTGAAATTCTGGAGGCACCAGCGACAGGTCCGGAGGTGCTGTATCCGCCACAGGAGGAGCCGCGGACAGGGAGCAGGCTGCGGACTGAAGGCAGGTGCCCATACAGAAGGTACTCCATGCTGATACCCCAGCTGACCTCCAGTCCAGGACAGGGTTGTGGAGGCGTAGCCAGGGATACCCCAGGATGACGGGCGACACAGAGTTGGGCAGGACGTAAAATACCATCTCCTCCCGGTGGTTCCCTGAGATGATGACTGGGACAGGCATGGTTTGGTGAGAAACTCTCCCAAGGGAGGCACGGGAGAGATGGACCAGGGAGATGGGGTGTTTTAATGCCTGACAGCGGATGCCCAATCGGGTTGCCAGGCCTTGTGAAATGAAGCTGCCCTCTGCGCCCGAATCCACCAGTGCGTGGGTGAGGTGCCCAGTGGGATTGTGGCAGAAACGGATGGGCAGCTTTAATTGGGTGAGGGTGTCTAACCGGTTGGGATCTGCGAGGCTCCCTACAGCGATTCGCGGACCCCGCCGACTGGCTTTCCGCGGGCAACGCTCCACAGTGTGTTGGTCACCTCCGCAATACATGCAGAGGCCCAACTCATGGCGGTGTTGTCTCTCCGCAGGGGAAAGCTTGGTCCAGCCCGTCACCATCGGCTCCGACTCCTCGGGGCACGATGCTGGCGGCGCCGCCAGGGGGCGAGCTTGGAACAGGTGCGGCGAGACTCCACGAGGGCGAGAAGAAGAAGACTTCCGCCCCGAGGAGCGCTCGCGCAGCCTGTTATCCAAACTTATCGCTAAGGATGTCAGCTCCGCTAGCGTCCCAGGGATATCCCGTCCAGCCAGTTCATCCCTCAGATCATTATTGAGGCTGCGGAGGAACAGGCCACAGAGGGAGCGTTCCTCCCAGCCCAATTCCTCCGCTGCTACCCGGAAGTCGACCGAGTAGTCCGCTGCCGACCGGCCTCCCTGCTGGAGAGCGAGAAACCGATTGACCTGGACCGTCTCGGTTTGAGAATGGTCAAAGACCTCCAGAAAGCGCCTCATGAACTGGTCATAGGTGAGGGTGGCATAACTGGGCCTCGCCATTACGGCGTAGGTCCAAGTTAACGCACGCCCCTCCAGAAGATTCCCTATGTAACCAATCCGACTGTGATCCGAGGGAAAATCTCCGGGCACACGGTGGAACACGGACTCACACTGCATAATGAACCCCCGCGCTCCGCCGAGCTTACCGCTAAAGCGGGCGGGGGTCGGAATCGGTGTGAGCCGAACCGGTGCCACTGGAGCCGGCTGGACGGCCGCTGGAACAGCAGGAGCCGCGCCACCCTGATGAGCCGGGGGGAACGGCTGTTGAGGATCTAAGCGGCCCAACCGGTTAGTTAAGTTTAATAATTGATTTAGGATAACCTGCTGTTGATAAGCAATTTGATCCACTCTAGCCTCGAGAGTGGTAAACCGGTGTGCGAGCCCGCCATCCGCCGAGCCGCTCTGCTGAAGCCGTACTGACATAACGCACGGCTCAGGAGACGCACACACACAGGCTTAGAGTAGTTCAAAGAGTTTATTAACAGCAGGAGTGAATGAGTGCGTGTCTGCGGGATGTAAATGTGTTGGTGATGGCGTCTGCTTCAGGCACAGAGGCAGGTGACCGTTCAGCCGAGCAACCCTATGGAGAGAGCACAGGGAGAGGGTGACGGGCATACACCAACACAGGAGGGATTTATGGTGAGAGAAGGACTTACTTGGTTTGTCAGGATAGCTGGCACAACAAGGGGGCGAAGCCCGGAAGACAGCCACCTGGAGAGCTCCGTGCAGCAGCGAGGATTGGGCGATGGAGTGGAGATGTCCGCCGCCGGGGAATCCACCTGTGCACAGGGGAGCAGACTGGGAAAGAGAGGTAAGGGTTCTTACCCAAATAATGTTGCTGAAGAGAAGTAGCTCACAACGGTGAGGGACGAAGTCTGACGGCTTCAGGCCGAGCCTCCGGGCGAGACGGCCTTTATCCCTCGCCGCTGATGATTGTCAGGTGCGTGAGCAGGTGGCGCTGCTGATGAATGGCACGGCGTGACAACAAGAAGTGCTGCCCTCACAGCACATTTCTCTGTGCTGCTAGACAGCCAGCGAACCATTGAAGAAAACTTCGCACACAAGGCTTGCTTTTCTTGTCTTTATAAAGTTTTCTTGCATGCGTGTGTAGCATGGCGCGGTAACTGAAACATACAGAACAATGCTATTACTATCTACATATTAACATGCGGTATGCTAACACAAAGAGCTAATGCACATAAATAACTAACAGAAACATCATCGCTTTAACAAAACTCATTCACGTAATACTTTAGAACATCAACGATCTCTATCAAGTGCTTGTACATAAAAGTACTCACAAAGACAAAGGTTTCCCAAGACTCAAACGAAGAAGAACAACACAGCATACTCAATGAACTTTTTAACTTCATTTCTGTGTGGCTAGCTGACTGTCGCCGAGGGAAAAAACACATCAAAGATCATCTATATACAGAAGAGCACACACTCTGCAGTAACAAAAAACAATCCTTTAAGGAAAAGATGTCTCACTTCAATAACTTTTTAAACACAGGTTTTTGACAATTTTATCATTCATTTTAACTTATTTATTCCTTTTAAACAATTTATTAACTTTATAAATTTATCAATGTCTTTTACCCAAAGACATGACACTCCCCACTTGATATAATCACATTATATCATCACAAATACCAAACACAATAAAACATTTCCAGTGTTACATGACATCAAAAATACAGTATCACTCAGTCTTTGAAAGTAAGACTATGACCTCTGAGATGGGTCTCAGGAATACTTTTGCAGTCCCTTCTTTTATGATCCGCACTTCCACTTTGCGGACCATTTTGTCACTGCTGGGCAAAGTTTTTACAACAAGTCCCATGGGCCATTCATTTCTGTTTACTTGTATGTCCTTCAACAGAACAATGTCTCCTTCTTTGACATTTGGTTTGCTGTCATTCCATTTTGTGCGTTTCTGCAAGGTAGACAAATATTCTCCTTTCCATCTCTTCCAAAACGTATCTGCAAGATGCTGTACTTGTTTCCACTGTTTTCCAAACAACTGTCCTGAGGAGAAGTTTCTGGAAGGGGCAGAAACCGTGCTTGACTTCTGCGTGAGTAACATCGCTGGAGTGAGTATTGCTGGACAGTCTGGGTCAGCAGATATTGGAACAAGAGGCCTTGCGTTTATAATAGCCATTACCTCGGCCATGAATGTGCTTAAAACCTCATGAGTGAGACATGTCTGAGTGTTTTTTAACAACATTGCATCTAGGATACGCCTTGCCACCCCTATGAGACGTTCCCAGGAGCCTCCCATATGTGATGCGTGCAGAGGGTTAAATGTCCATGAGCACCTCTTGTCCCGGAGGTACTTTCCCACTGCTGTGTCGTCAGTGTCTAAACCCAGTTCCTTACAAGCTCCTACAAAATTAGTGCCTCTGTCTGAGCGCAAGAGCTTAGCTGGGCCACGAACAGAGAAAAACCTTCTTAATGCATTTATAAAATTATCTGTGGACATGGTTTCAATCATTTCGATGTGTACAGCCCTAGTTGACATGCATGTAAAGAGGACAGCCAATCTTTTGCTCTGAGCACTACCCCCTCTAGTACGACGCGTAACAACAGTCCATGGCCCAAACACATCCAAGCCCACAGTAGTAAAGGGAGGTTCAAGATTTACATAGTCTGCAGGCAAGTCTGCCATTTTCTGGGCTTGCAGTTTGCCTCGGAGTTTACGGCAAGTAACACAATTATATATGATAGAAGACACAAGTCGTTTACCTCCAACTATCCAGAAACCAGCACCACAGACAGCTCCTTCAGTAATGTGTCGTCCCTGATGAGCTGAGCATTCATGGAAGTGTCTTATAAGAAGTGTGGCAACATGGCTGGCAGAAGGGATGATCAGAGGGTGCTTTTCATTGTCTGTGAGATCGGCAGAGGAGAGACGTCCACCGACTCGTAGTAGTCCATCTTTGTCTACAATTGGATTGAGCTTCTTGAGTGTGTCATTTTTGGAGTTTACCTGTTTTCCTTCTTTTATCTTTTCGAATGTCTCTTTGTATGCTTCCTGCTGGACTGAGTGAATGATAACGTTCTCGGCTTGAGTGAGTTCTTTCATGTTTGTACATTCTTTGAGACTTTTCCATCCTTTCTGTCCACTGGACTTTTGTTTGAAAGATGCAGTAACATGAATAAGTTTGGCTACTGCCCTGCATAGCGTCGTCCAGCTTGAAAATCTTTTAAACCGCTCAGAGCTCAACTGTGACACTGATACTGCTGTTAACAGTGTTTTTACTTCTGGACGTATTTCTTTGTCCTCTTCAGGTTCCACTAGTGCATACAGATTGTCTTTGTGTGACTTATCAGGATAGTCTGTATACAAAAAGTTTGGGCCTGTGAACCATTTACTGTTTTTGAGTTTGGCGGCTGCAACAGGTCTAGTTGCCTGGTCAGCTGGATTTAGCTCAGTTGCAACATAATGCCATTGGTCCGGTTGTGTGGATAGCCTAATGCGTGTGACATGGTTGGCTACATACATGTAGAATCTTTTGGAGGTATTGTGTATGTACCCCAACACAATACGACTGTCAGTGAAAAACTTCACATTGTCTACTTTTATGTCTAACTTGCCTGTGATTAGCTCATACATCTCAACCGCAAGTACAGCAGCACAAAGTTCCAGCCGTGGTACAGTGTGTGCGGGACGAGGAGCAAGTTTAGACTTTCCCATCACAAAACCCACATGGTACTGACCGTCACTGTCTAAAGAGCGCAAGTAAGCTACAGCTCCTATTGCTACAGTAGACGCATCAGAGAAGATATACAGTTCATTACTTTTCATAGTACTTAATGAACCTGGACTGTAGCACCTTTTGATTTGCAGATCTTCAAGGGCTTTTAAAGAGTCTTTCCATGTGACCCACATCTCCTCCTTTTCTGGAGGAAGTGGAGCGTCCCAGTCTCTCTCTTCAGATGACAGTTCTCTGAGTAGCGCTTTGCCCTGCATGATTATGGGAGCAACAAAGCCGAAAGGGTCATACAGGCTATTGACTGTTGACAGCACTCCCCTGCGTGTGAATGGTTTGGTCTCATTGGTTACGAGGTAAGTGAAGCTGTCTGTCTGTAGATTCCAACAAAGTCCCAGACTCCTCTGAACTGGGAGAGGATCTACTCCAAGGTCCAAATCTTTTAAATCCTTTGCACGGTCCTCCACAGGAAATGCTTCCATAACTAGGCTATAGTTGGATGCAACCTTGTGAAGTCTCACATTAGATTCAGCTAACATGTTTTTGGTTCTTGTTAACAGATCACCAGCATTCTCTGGTGTGGCAACTGACGTGAGTCCATCATCGACATAGAACTGTTTCTCAACAAACTGTCTTGCGTCAGTGCCATGTTCTTTCTCACCCTCTTGTGCTGCCCGTCTCATACAGTAAATGGCTACAGCGGGTGACGGGCTGTTACCAAAAACATGAACTTTCATTCTATATTCAACTACACCCTTAGTGATGTCATTATCCTCAAACCACAGATAGCGAAGATAGTCTCTGTGTTCTTCGCACACCTCAAAGCAATAAAACATTTGCTGTACGTCTGCTGTCAGGGCTACGGGCTCTTTTCTAAACCTCAATAGCACCCCTATCAAAGAGTTGTTGAGATCAGGTCCACTAAGGAGCACTTGATTTAGCGATATGCCGTCATACTCTGCACAAGAATCAAAAACAACTCGTATTTGATCTGGTTTCTGTGGGTGGTATACACCAAATGTAGGCAGGTACCAGTGTTCTTTACCTTTTGGCAGGGGTGGTGCAATTTCAGCTTGATCATTATTTAACATTTTCTGCATGAATTGGATGTAGTGACTCTTCATTTCTGGTTTCCTTTCCAGAGTCTTTTTGAGTGAGTACAGGCGTTTCAGGGCTTGCTCTCTATTGCTTGGGAGTCTCCTTCTTGGGAAGCGGAAGGGCAGAGGAGCAACCCAACTGTTCTCTTTGTTCTGGCTAACTGTATTGTCCATAAGAGTTAGGAAAGTTTTGTCATCTATGGACAGTGCAACTTTATCATCTGATTCAGATCTGTCAAACAAAGAGTGACCTAGCTTGTCTGTGTTATGAGCAAAGTCAATTGTGTCTTTACACCTTATGACTGACTGAGTGTTTTGCTCTGACAGAATGCCATAGTTTTCTTTAACTGTAATGACGTTTGGGCATGGCTCAAAATAAGATGTGCGACCACTGTCTAATGTGTGTGTCTTGTAAACATTCACCTCTGATGCGCTATGAGTCTTTCCTACACACACCTCTCCTACAATAACCCAACCCAAGTCCAGTCTTTGTGCATAAGGAGCGTTATTTGGCCCATTAATCTGCTTGCGTACCTTATGTACCCTTAGGATGTCCCTTCCCAGGAGTAAGAGGATTGGAGCGTGGTGGTCGACAGGTTGGATTTTGTTTGCAATAGGGAGCAGATGGGGATGGTGCTGAGCAATCTCAGGTGAGGGTATTTCAGTTCTGTCGTCCGGCACTGAATCACATTCGATCAAGGGAGGCAGCCGGATATCTGTTTTTCCATCCATGGATTGTATGAAGAAGTTCACAGCTCTCCTGCCTGCAGTTTCAGCTTTGCCAGAGCAGGTTTTTAATGTGTACGGTGCAGGTGTAGCTTTAATGTCAAACAGGCTGAAGAACTCTGTCTTAGCCAGGGACTTATTATTTTGTTCGTCAATTACTGCATACATGTTCATTGCTCTGTCTTTCTGACCTTCTGGATAGGCTTTCACTAAGCAGATCTTAGAGTAAGAGCGTGGGCTATTACTTTGACCACACACCTCTGTGCACTTGGAGATGACTGAAGGAGAGCTCTCCGTTTGCTCTTCACCTTTGTTTTGTTTATCACTTCCTGATGTGGCACTTTTCAAGACAGGAGTAGGACCTGGATGAAGTGCTGATATGTGCTTGGGACTGTTGCACTCACTACACATGACTGCCACTTTACAATCTTTTGCGATGTGCTGAACTGAACCACAACACCTATAACAAATGCGATGCTCTTTGAGAAAAGCTTGACGTTCTTCTATAGGTTTATCTCTGAACAGCTTACATTTTTTGAGTGGATGTGGCTTCTTGCGAATTGGGCACTGCCGATCTGGTTCTTCTACTTTCTTAGTCTCAGAACCACTTTTCTCTGCGACATCTGTTTTGTGTACTGACACAGTGGCTTTGCGATTGTATGGAGTGGGCTTTTCTGAGCGCGTGGAAGCTTGACTGTTACAGCTAGATGTAGCAAAGCTTGGATCATTTCTCATTTTAGCTTGTTGCTGAACAAACTGCACAAAAACAAAGAAAGGGGGAAATGACACACTATGAGTCTTTTTGTATTTCGTCCCCACAGTTGTCCACTTTTCCTGTAGGTTGAAGGGAAGTTTTTCAACTATTTGTCTTACCCCTCTAGCTGTGTCTAGGTATGCTAGCCCTGGTAGTGCACCATCTACTTTGGCACACTGTAACTCTAAAAGGAGGTCACCAAGTTCTCTTAGCCTGGCATTGTCTTTGTTTGTTAGCCTTGGAAAGTCCTCTACCTTTTTTAAGAGTGCGTCTTCAATGGCCTCTGAGGAGCCATAACACTCCTCAAGGCGCTGCCAGACCATTATCAAACCTGCAGAGGCATTAAGGACATGTACTGCACGGATCCTTTTGGCCTGCTCTGAGGATTTTGGCCCTAACCACTTTGTGAGCAAGTCTAGTTCCTCTCTTGCTGACAGATTTAAGTCTTTAGTTGCACTAACAAATGAGGCTTTCCATGCCCAATAGTTTTCAGGCTTGTCATCGAAATGCAGTAAACCAGTACTGACTAGTTCTTTGCGGATTGTAGAAGAGCTTGGAAGAATGAGGCGGTGTGATATATAAACCAAAGTTTATTATCAGCTCCTCTAACAAGTCTCATCTAAGTGCAGAAGCAGAAGCAAGAAAAGAGACCGAATACCTCCGGCTCTGTGAACTTATACTTGCACATAACAAAAGACATGCATATCAAAGGCTGACATCCCTCATTATCTTAATCCCCCCATTGTCTCTGTACTCCTCCTCATGGCCCTGGGGGGTGAGGGCAGCTCCTCCGGTCTCCACCGCAGTGTCTGGGAACGTCTTTGTTCTTCACTGGCGGTTGAGAGTCTTTGTCCTTTCTGAGGTGTGAAGTCGTCTTACAAATGTAATCACCAAACATTCCCACATGCTTCAACATATGTAGGCTATGGAATATATGATTAATATAGCCCACAGCCCCCCCCCCCCAAACGACTAAGAAAAGGACAATAGAGAAATTCACAGTTTAAGATAATTACTATGACATACTAACTGCTATACCTCTTGCCACAGAAGAAACTTTCCAGCAGCCATGCTCCTAAGAGAGTTCAGTGGTAATCATAACAGCATAGTAAAATCACAAGTCAGTCCTAAACTGTTACAGCACAATTAGTGAACAACTGTTGAGTAGTTTGAATCAGTCCCTGTGCTGTCTGGGTTTTAATCTTCTCCCGAATCTGCTGTGGGTCCGCTTAGGCGTCCTGCTGGGACCTTCCTGTAAGGAATCTGCAGCTTGGGGAGGAGAGTGATTATTTGTTCCCTGCAGGGGGGCTGAGTCTTTTCTCTTGGGGGGTTTACCCCGCCGAGGTGCTCTCGCCAACTGTGCAGGCTCGTCTCTCAACAAGAAGGCAGGTTTAAGTCTGTCAATGCTGACTGTTTCTTTTCTATCCCCAAAATCAAGCACAAAGTGTTTATCGCCAGGTTCCAGCACTCTGAATGGCCCATCATATGCTGGGCGGAAAGTTGGTTTTAAAGCTTCATGCCTAACAAAAACAAATTCAGCGTTTTTTAGAGCTTGGGGGACAAAAACCCGTGGAAAAGAGTGATGTGCCGGTCTGGGGAGAGAGTCCGGTCCGTTGCTGCCTAAAAACCTCGAGGCTGGAAGATGCCCTGGCTCTGGGTTCTCTGGTAAAAATTCACCCGGGAGCCTGAGAGGTTGTGCAAAAACTAATTCTGCTGGAGAGGCGTCTAGATCCTCTTTAGGCGCAGCACGTAACCCCAATAAAACCCAGGGAAGTTTATTTACCCAATTTGTATCAGTTAGGGAGGCCCTGAGGGCGGCCTTTAAAGACCTGTGAAAACGCTCGCATAACCCATTAGCCTGAGGGTGATAAGCGTTGGTGCGGTGAATTGTCGCCCCTAAGCTGCTGGCCATGGCTGACCAAAGCTCTGAGACAAATTGAGGCCCCCTATCGGACGTGGTGTCCGATGGGACGCCGAAACGTGCCACCCAGTTTGTCAAAAAAACGCGAGCGACTTCCGAGTCTGCAGAGTGTGTGAAAAGCACACACTCTGCAGTAACAAAAAACAATCCTTTAAGGAAAAGATGTCTCACTTCGATAACTTTTTAAACACAGGTTTTTGACAATTTTAAGATAAGATAAGATAAGATAAGATAAGCCTTTATTAGTCCCACAATGGGGAAATTCCAAGATTGCAACAGCACAGGGATAGCAACACTCAGAGCAACAATCAGAAGGCAAGAAAAAAAACAAGCAAGCAAGAGCAGCTAATATACATATGTACATATTACTATAAAATATATATATACACACACACACAGAAACACAGTGCAGAGCATTGTAGCTGGATGGAATAAATATATGAATATATAAACACACAGTGCGGAGCATTGTAGCTAGATGGAATAAATATGTAAATATATAAACACCCACAGCACGGAGCATTGCAGCTAGGTGGAATAAATATGTAAATATATAAACACACACAGTACAGAGCATTGTTGCTAGATGGGATGAAACAGCACAACCATCTACTTAGTTATCCTACATGGTATGATTATGTACCCATACATATTCTCACCCTCCATAGCGACCGGTATTTTCCTAGTTGTATGCCGGAGGGGACCATTGTGTAAGTCTATTGCATCTTTTGCATTCAAAAAACTATTAGTTTGTTACATCTTTTTGCTATCTCTGCGAGCAGCCCTGCTTAGGTTGTACAGTCTGACAGCCGTTGGTAGGAAGGACCGGCGAAACCTCTCGGTTGTGCACCTGGGATGATGTAGTCTGCTGCTAAATGAGCTCCTCAGTGCATTCAGTATGTCCTGCATAGGGTGGAACTCGGACTCTAGCAGAGATGACAGTTTAGCCACCGTCCTTCTCTCTCCTAGCTCCTCCACCGGATCAAGGCGCTGCCCCAGGACAGAGCTAGCTTTCTTGATCAGTTTGTTCAGTCTCTTCCTATCGGCTGTAGTAATGCCACTGCCCCAGCAGACCACTCCAAAAGTGATGGCTGATGCCACCACCGTGTCATAGAATGTCTTCAGCAGCGCCCCTTGTACACCAAAAGACCTGAGTCTCCTCAGCAGGAACAGCCTGCGCTGTCCCTTCTTGTAGAATGCGTCAGTATTGTGTGACCAGTCTAGTTTATTGTTCAGATGAACACCCAGGTACTTATAGGATGTCACCATCTCGATGTCTGTTCCCTGTATATTTACTGGTGCTGTGGGGGGTTGTCCTTGCCTGCGGCAGTCCACCACCAGCTCCTTAGTTTTCCTCGCGTTGATCTGGAGGCAGTTCCGATGGCACCAGTCCACGAAGTCCTGGATAAGCCCTCTGTACTCAGCTTCATCTCCATTGGAGATGAGGCCAACGATCACAGAGTCATCAGAGAACTTCTGTAGATGGCAGTGTGTTGTGTTGTGTGAGAAGTCCGCAGTATAAAGAGTGAACAGGAAGGGAGCCAGCACCGTTCCCTGGGGGGGCCCCCGTGCTACCGATGATCGTGTCGGACACACAGTCCCGGGTTCTCACAAACTGAGGCCGATTCGTGAGGTAGTCCAGGATCCATGATGACAGGTGCTGGTCCACCCCTGCACGCAGCAGCTTGTCCTTCAGGATCATCGGTTGGATGGGGTTGAAAGCACTGGAGAAGTCAAAGAACATGATCCTCACCATATTCCCGGGCTTCTCCAGGTGGGACAGAGAACGGTGAAGGAGGAAGATCACCGCATCCTCCACCCCAATGCCATGCTGGTAGGCGAACTGGAGTGGATCCATCGCTGGTTCCACCAGGGGGCGGAGGTGAGCAAGGAGCAGTCTCTCCAGGGTCTTCATCAAGTGGGACGTCAAGGCCACCGGTCTGTAGCTGTTCAGGTCTTTGGGGTGGGAAGTTTTTGGTACAGGTACCACACAAGATGTTTTCCACAGCTGTGGTACCCTCCCCAGCTTCAGGCTCATGTTGAAGATATACGTCACAATCCCACACAGTTGGTCTGCACAGGACTTGAGGAACTTTGCGCTGATGCCGTCCGGTCCCGACGCCTTCCTCGCCTTGATCTTCCTCAGCTCCGTCCTCACCTGGGTCCTGGTCAGGGTCAGGATGGGGGGCTGTGTGTTGGGAGTGGGGGGGTGTTGGTGGAGTGGGGAGTGGGCAGCAGGACTTGATTTCTTTAGAGGCAGCAGTGGTTGTTGTGCAGTCAGGGGGGAGGGCGGTTGGTCAAACCTATTGAAAAACAGATTCAGGTTGTTCACCCACTCCCTGCCCCCCGTGGCCTGGGGGGAGGTATTCTGGAGCCCAGAGATGGTTTTGAGGTTTCTCCAGAGCCCGCTGATGTCGCTCTGTTGCAGCTTGTCCTCCATCTTCTTCCTGAAGCTGTCCTTGCCTTCTCTGATCTTTCTCCTCAGCTCCCTCTGTACGGACTTCAGCATCTCCCTGTTCCCCGACCTGTAGATCCTCTTCTTCTCTCTCAGAAGTGTTTTTATCTCAGGGTTGATCCAGGGTTTGTTGTTTGAGCAACGCCGTATGGTCTTGGTGGGAACGGATTTGTCCACACAGAAGCTGAGGTAGTCCGTGAAGGTGTGAGTGAGGCCATCGATGTCCTCACCATGTGGATCGCAGAGCTGCTTCCAGGCGGTGGCTTCAAAACAGCCCTTTAGAGTGTCCATTGTCTCCTCAGACCATAACTCCACTGTGCGCATGGCCGGAGGTTGTCTGTGCACTAGGGGTTTGTACACCGACCGGAGATGAACCAAGTTTTGATCCGATCTCCCGAGTGGGGGGAGTTGTGATGAGGTGTACGCCTCCTTAGTGTTTGTGTAGAATAAGTCCAGTGTTTTATTGCCTCTAGTGTGGCATGTGACATACTGGGTGAACGTGGGTAGAATGGGAGATAGTGAAACATGGTTGAAATCGCCTGAGATGAGGAGAAGAGCATCTGGGTCTTCTGTCTGCAGCCTGCTGGTTACTGAATGGATGACGTCACGCGCTGTCCCAGCGTTTTATCACTCATTTTAACTTATTTATTCCTTTTAACCAATTTATTAACTTTATAAATTTATCATTGTCTTTTACCCAAAGACATGACACAGGCTGTACCTCCTGAGGAGACTCAGGTCTTGTGGAGTGCAAGGGGCACTCCTGAAGACCTTCTACAATTCGGTGGTGGCATCAGCCATCACAGTTGGAGTGGTTTGCTGGGGCAGTGGCAGAGTATTTATGTACATGTGATTTCTTAATTTTTTATTTTTAATAAATTTGCAAAAATCTAAAAAAAAAAAAAATTCACGTCATCATGGGGTGTTGCGTGTACAATTTTGAGGGGAAAAAATTAATTTAACCCATTTTGGAATAAGGCTGTAACATAACAAAATGTGGAAAAAGTGAAGCGCTGTGAATACTTTTCAGACATAATCTATTACCCTGAACTCTGCCTACCCCCCCCCCCACCTGCTGCCCCCTGCCCCTGGACTGTAACATACTTATCCACACAATAACTCGACCTCAGCTGCTTGCACAGAAAGACTCAGCACACCAACAGTACCACATCTGTTGCTCTTTGTCTGTCATGAACCGGGCTCCTTCCAAGCCCGGCTTCATGGCGCCTTCCAATTTCATAGCCATCTGTGTTTCATGTATCCTTTTGAGTTCCATATTGTGTTTCATTGTTCAGTCATGTTCTGTTGTATATTTAGTGCTCTTTATTTACTCCTTGCCATTTGATCTTCCTTTGAGTCATTTGTAATTATTCCACAGTCTGTGTTTTAGTTTTGTGTTATTTATTTCTTGCAGCCATGCCTCCCTCTCCTGCCTACTACTGACAGGTGATCCCAATCTGTCATTAGCCATGGTTACATGGGCAAAATTTCTTCAATCTGATTACAATTCAGATCAGAATTTTACTGTTTACATGGATCCTGAAAAAGCTGATCTGATTAGGACGTGTGTTTCCATGTGTCACACGTTTGAACGGAATAAATCATTTTGACATGCGCACGTTGACATTTCGACATTCCAAAAATAGTAGAAGAAGAAGCAACTTACGGTGTTAGCAAGCCCCGCTTTGTGTCGAAATGGACCTGTATTGTGTTATTCAGACTGTACTTTTGCTTCTGCTGGTCTCCGTAATGAAGCTACAAGTACATACTTCTGCATATGATGAACAGAGGGAAACAGCAGGACAATACAGACCAGTTTTGTTTTACGTCTTTTATGTCTTCCGCTAGCTGCTGTAAAGGCGGAAATATGTCATGTTTACGTGTAGCTGATGTACAGACATGCACAGTAAACATATTTTTGGCCCAACCTTTGGAATAAGTGTTTTCATGCGCACCATTTGGATTAACAATCGGCATAACCCACCCGTCTCAATTGGAATGAAATTTTGATCCGAATGAGCGTGATCGGGTCAGAATATTCAGATTGGCATGTTTACATGAAGCATTTTTATTCCGATCAGGCTTTTAATCCGGTTACTTGTGTCCATGTAAACATGGTCACTGTTTGCCCTCTCCCTGCTCAGTTCCACATTTCCACACCCGCATGTACCTGTCTTCGCTCACATCCACACACCCACTCTCACGCACACATACACACACACGCACCTGCATTCACTAAGCCAATTCTCACCCATGCACACCGGTGACTTCTCTGGTCATTATGCTCTGATCATTTAAAGCTCAGTCCAGCCAGTAGTGATTGCCGAATTATTACACTTTCTCCTGTAGTTTCACTTGCTTGCTTCAGTGATTCTCTCTTTTGCCTCCCTGGGATTATTGCCCCGGACAGCTCTGTTTTCAGCCCGGTGAATACCATAGTGTTTCTCAGTAGTTTCCAGTCTCGCCTGGGTCCTCTCTTAGTTTCTTCGTTGGCAATCTCGTCTGCAGTTTCCTACAGTTATACTCACCTGGAGCTGAGGGGGCGTCCGGCGCATAATCCTAGTGTGTTACTTTGTACTTGTTTACTCATTTTCTTGTTTGGACTGTTTCATTCATTAAATACACTCTACCAACTCCTGCTCGTGGGTTTCCTTCCCTATCCTCCACGCTCTGCGTAAAAGCACATGGGAACGTGACAGAATAATTTGGCCATTAAGAAACCCAGCGGATTAGTGTGTGTGTCGTTTTTTTCCCCTCTCATTTTTTGTGCTTTTTAATCCACCTGAGCATACGCCATGGACTTCTCAGTTTATGGATGTTTATGGACGTCGGTGGAGGTGGCTCCACCTTTCCGGTTCCGCTGCCACCCGGGGTATAAAAGGCTAATGCTGAAGAGGCACGTTCTCTTTTGACCTCACCTCTGCCTAGACGGGAGCGCCTTTGTGGTACTGTTAGTCATTCAATAAAGTCACGTTCTACTGCACCTCCAGCCTTGTTATTGGAGTGTTGGTTATGGGAATAAGTACGATATTCATTTTCTATTTGGCAACACTGGGGAACCCTAATCTTGCCTAGGGCGCCAAAATGGCGAGGGCCGACCCTGACAACAAGGTACAACTTGTAACGATCATGTATTTGTGGAATGAGCAACACAGCTAAACCTGCGGGTAGTAATAATAATAATGATAATAATGGGCTAAACGTGTGGGTAGTGCCCCCAAAACTTTACCAAAGTCCTATACAATGTTCTCCTGTTGGTATTCACTCTTGTTTTGAGTTGCTTGGTGGATTGGATGACTACACTCCCACAGTAATAAGGAAAAAATAACACGTAAAACTACTGGCCATTTTTACACTTTATTCATTTTACACTGTCAGGGATCTCAGTAGTGTGTGGAAGATCCATACACAGCCACAACAGCTTGGCATCTCTTTCACATGCTGGTCACATTTTGCTATGGGATGGCATCCCATTCCTCAACCAGGAGTTGTTGAAGGTCAACCAGCGTGGTTGTGTGGGTCACTCTAGCACGTACAGCACACCCAAGCTGATCTCACAAGTGTTCAATTACACCTGTGACTGGCACATACCTGGTAGAACTTGAAGCTCAAAACAAGAGTGAATACGATCAGGAGAATATTGCAGGGGATTTTGGCAAATTTTGGGGGGGCGCTTGGGAATGAATGAATTGAATGAATGAATTTTTATTTTTTATTTCGGATAGTACAGTACAGGTTAAAAGAAACTGTATAATATAACAACAAGGTCAAATTAGACAAAGACTCCTTCTACTATACAATTCCACGTGAGTTATCCGAAATGGGTGATGGCTGAAGCCACAGCTTATATTGCCCACCCATATTCCATCTAAGAATTCAAAAGAGAAAAAAGAGAAAAGAGAAAACAAGACAAGAGCGATTACAATTTATAACAAAGCTAAGACAAAATGTGACTGAGAGAAAAAAAAAGAAAAGAAAACTAAGCTAGGCTAAGTTAAGCGGTTACTATTCAAAAACAAATCTAAGACAAAATGTCAGAGGGGAAAAAAAAAAAAAAACTAAGCTACAACACAACACAGGCTGGAAATGTCAATCCTTATGTGAGTTTACATGTCGTCTTGTAAATATGTTTGGAGTATTTCTTCCTTTAGTTTTTGTTTAAATTGTCCAAGCGTTGTACATGATTTTAATTCAGGTCCAAAATCGTTCCATAATCTGACTCCTTGCACTGAAAATACAGTGTTGCTTGGTGGTTGTTCTCACTGTAGGCTTTTGAAATATACATGTTCCTCTGAAGTGATATCGTTTCTCCCTTGTTTGGAACAACTTTTGGATATTTGCGGGCAGTGATAAATTCTTCACTTTGAACATTATTATTGCGGTTTTTAAAGTCAACCAGATATTTCAACTTGAGAGTTTTTTTGTTTAAGAAAAAGTGGGTTTGTCTGGTTCCCTGTAAGCTGCTTTGTTTATTATTCTAATAGCTCTCTTTTGAAGCATAAAGAGTGGATATATGTTTGTTTATATGTATTTCCCCATACTTCATTACAATATGTCATGTATGGGAGTATTAATGAATGATACAAGGTGTATAGTGTGGGTTGATTCAGCAAATATTTCACTCTGTGTAATATTGCAATTGATTTGGATACTTTACCTTTAATATAATTAATATGTGACTTCCAACACAGTTTGTTATCAATTATTACTCCAAGGAATTTAGTTTCAGATACCCTTTCAATCTCTACACCATTTACACTGAGTTTGGGTACTGGGTTGTTGTGATGGTTGTTAAAGACTATAAATTTTGTCTTACTTAAATTGAGCGTTAATTTGTTTGAATCAAACCACAGTTTAAGCTTTCCTAATTCCTTTCCGAGTGTATCCAGAAGTTGTTCCAAATTGTTTCCACTGCATAGCAGATTAGTGTCATCGGCAAACAATATTAAGTCCATTTTTTTCTGAAACTTTACATATATCGTTTATATACATATTGAATAATAATGGTCCCAAAACTGAACCCTGTGGGACTCCACAGGTGACCTTCAGTAACTCTGAGTTTTTGTTGCTAACACATACATACTTATATCTATTCTTTAAGTAACTACTTAACCAGGACAGTGCTACCCCTCTAATACCACAATTTTGTAGTTTCTTTAATAATAAATTATGATCTACTGTATCAAATGCTTTTTTAAGATCTAGGAATACTCCTACTGAATACTCTTTATTTTCAATGGCTGTTGATATTTTTTCTGTAAATTCCATTAGGGCATATGCAGTTGTCCTCTTGTGTCTGAACCCATATTGCTGCTCACACAATAAATCATTCTTCAGTATGAAGTTGTCAATTCTCTCATAGAATATTTTTTCAAGTATCTTGGAAAATTGCGGTAATAGTGAAATTGGTCTATAGTTTGAGAGTTCCCCTCTGTCGCCCGTCTTGTATATCGGATTACTTTAGCTATTTTCATTGCATTGGGAAATATACCTGATTGGAGAGACAGGTTACAGATATACGTCAGTGGTTTTACTATGCATTCGATAACAGTTTTGACTAGTAGCATGTCAATACCATCACAGTCAGTAGATGTTTTACTTTTGAACGATTTAACAATTTCAATGACCTCTCTTTCGTCTGTGTTCTTTATGAAGATGGAGTCTTTTACAGCAGTGTTATTGCATATTGTATCACCTGTAGGCACCGTAGTGGGTATTTCTCGGGCCAGTTTAGGTCCAATGTTAACAAAAAAATTATTAAATTCATCTGCAGGTGAAGCTATATTCACACTCTGAGTCGTTTTATTATTTTTTGGAATATTAGTTGGGTAGCTTGTATTTCTGCTTTTATTTCCAAGGATACTGTTGAGTATTGTCCATGTATTTTTAATATTATCTTTGTTTTTCACCAGTTCTTTACTGTAATAGTCTCTTTTACTACATCTTATTATATATGTTAACTTATTTTTGTATGTTTTATACCGCTGCTCTGCTTCTTTTGTCCTTTTCTTTAGGAAAGCTTTATATAATAAATTTTTCTTTTTACACGCCTTTTGTAGTCCTTTGGTTAACCATGGCTTATCAGCAAATTTGTGTTTAAGCTTTTTTTTTTACTAATGGGCAGTTTTTTTCATAAAGAGTGGTTACAATGTTTATAAATGTGTCATAGGCTTCATTTACATCTGATACTGTCCAGCCTTGCTTCAGCAAGTCCTCTTTAAGAGAACTGATTGCATTTGGTGATTTGTGTCTGAATGATTTTGAAATTTTTTCTGCGTTGGGCCCCGTGTGGCCATGGATAAGTGCAAAGGTTGGCAAGTGGTCACTTATATCATTTATCAATAATCCACTTTCTATTTTCTTATCGAAAACATTGACAAACAGGTTGTCAATAAGTGTAGCAGAGTGAACTGTGATTCTACTGGGATGTGTTATTGTGGAATATAGCCTCATGCTGTACATAGAGTTCATGAACTCTGTAACTACATTTTGTTGATGTGGATTCAGTAAATCAATATTGAAATCTCCACAAATTGCTACCATTTTCTTACTAGTAATATTATTGTACAGCTCAACTAATTTATCTCTGAATGTCTCAATGCAAGTTCCCGGCGTTCTATATATGCAGCTTATGATTAGATTTTTTGTTTTGTCTAGGTCAATCTCAACAGTAACACATTCCAAAATCCCTGGTAGTTCAAAGGACATTTCATTTACAAGCTTACACCTATACAGGTCATCAATATACAGTGCAACACCACCACCCTTTTTTTGAGATCTGTTAATATAAAACATCTGATATCCCTCTATTGCCATCAGGGGAGCCTGTTCTTCATTAAGCCAGGTTTCAGAGACTGCTATAGCTGTGAATTTTCTGTCTAGCTGTTTTAAATAGTCCTGAATCTGTGGAAAGTTTTTGTTAAGACTTCTGCTATTGAAGTGTATTATTGACAGTTTACCATCTAATTGCACTTGACTTTTGAATTGCTTTTCAGTGTAATATTCACAGTGGTTATGAATATTATTGAAAAAGTGGTTATCAGGATCAATATCATTCTCCATCTCTTGTGGTTTATGTTCAGCATAATGGCATATTTTCAGAGTTCGAGTTTCCTCACTCTGTGTCAAATGACTTCCTCCAACTGGGGATAATTGATGTCTGCTCGAGTCGGTCATAAGTTTTTGTTTATTTGCTTTTTTTTTTTTAAGTACTTTGGCATGGTGTATCAAAAGAACTATTCTTATCATGTGTATGAATATGGATTATCATTGACTCATAATTTTCTTAATCAGTGTTCATCTGTATTTATCTAAGTCAGTAGCATCTCTGATCATTATACTCTTTGCTTGCTCAGGTGATCCATTTAGTTTAATCCAAATTCTACAATTTCTTGTCCAGGTTGCCTGTATCTTATTTTGTTTTTTTAGCATCCGTGCCTGCCGTGCTAATTCAGCGGGTTTTTTTTTGTCAGGTGTTCATTTAGGTAAACCTTGAGTATCCTTTAGCTTTTTGGCCTGCCTCAGTATGTCATTCTTTACCCTTCTGTTCACAAAGCGCATCACAATTGATTTCTTTGTTTTGTTATCTTTCTTCGGTAGAGCATAACAGGCTGAGATTGCATTGGCTTCTACCTTAATGTCTCTATTATTAAGGAACTGAAGCACTTGATTTTCTAAGGACACTGATTCACTCATGGGAGCATCTTCACCATTCAGTCCTGTTGTGGCATGGGCGTATGATTGATATCTGATGTCTAGTCCACTTATAACTAGGTCATCAATACGAGAACCTTGTTCAAGATCCTCGACGCGTTGCTCCAAAAGACGCCCGTGTTGCTCCAGGTCCATAATTTTTTTTGTCTTTTTCTTTTATTATTAAATGTAGGGCTTGTACCTCTTCTATTAGGCCTATTATTTTGGCCTGCTGGCTAGTCAATTTGGCCAATTCTTCTGACATAAAGTTCAGAGATTTTTTAATTTCTTCCATTTCTTCTTTTTTTGGTGGCATTTTACTGACCTGTGGATAGAAATAAACAGAGAATCCGGCTAGGCCTCAACTAGCCCGGCCGCTGCTGGACCCGCCGCAACCGAGCTCCTGCGCAGCTCCTCCGCCAAGTAACGCTGCACAGCTCCGCAGATCACCGCCGCCGATCGCCGCCGCCTGCCGCTGTCTGCCGCTGTCTGCCTGGCCGGTTATGCCGCACATCACCGGCGCAGCCGAACTCCACCAATCACCGCCGCTCGCCGCCGTCTGGCTGGGTGGCACCTCCGCTAGGCCCCGTCACCGACCGCCGTCAGTCTGGTAGTTCTTCAGCTGGGTCTCGACTCAGGCCACTGTCCTGCTGGGTCCAGGTGGCCCCCGTCTCTCACCAACGCCGCGCCCGAGCTCCCAACCGCCGCCTCGGTTGGTTCCTCCGGTAAGCCCTCACCGGGGACTGAGCCGCTTCATGTCGGAGTTAGGTGGCGCACTGGGGCCAGCGTTAAGCTAACTAGCGTTAGCTTGGCAATCGCTTCGGGTAGAGCGCAGCAGTTCTACCCGATTAAAGGGGCATTCCAACGGGATTCTGACGGAGGTGGAAATTTAGCCCGTGGGTGTCCGTCACGAGCGCCGATCGCTGTTGGTTAGGTACTTTTAATGGGAAAATCAGCGAGTTTGTCTCATCGCTGAAAAAGTGTGACCATCCCGGTCGCCATCTTGTTCCCTTTGTGTTGCTCTTTCCATGAATGCATGATCCTTACAAGTTGTACCTCATTATAACGGTGACTAATCAAGTTTTTCAAAGATATAAAATGTAATGTTATTTGGTATTATTAGAGGAGAGAAATCAATGACTGAAACAATGTTTCCAAAAATTTTTGAGGAATCTATCACCCCAATTCCAGTGAAGTTGGGATGTTTTGTAAAATGTAAATACACTGGTGTAAAAAGTGTTTGCCCCTTCTAGATTTTTCATTTTTCTGTATGTTTGTCACACTTAAATGTTTCAGATCATCAAACAAATTTAAATATTAGACAAAGATAACACAAAAAAAACACAAAATGCAGTTTTTAAATGAACGTGTTTATTATTAAGGATAAAAAAATAAATAAATCCAAACCTACATGGCCCTGTGTGAAAAAGTAACTGCCCCCTCCTGTTAAAACATAAATTAACTGTGTTTTATGACATCTTTGGAAAGCTGAGTTCAAGTTCTCTAGCCACACAGCCACAGGCCTGATTACTGTCACACCTGTTCTCAATCAAAATGAAGTAGGCCAAAAGATCCTCAAAATCTAGACATCATGCTGCAATCCAAAGAAATTCAGGAACAAGTGAGAAATAAAGTAATTGAGGTCTATCAGTCTGGAAAAGGTTATAAAGCCATTTCTAAAGCTTTGGGACTCCAGCGAACCACGGTGAGAGCCATTATCCACAAATATCAAAAGCATGGAACAGTGGTGAACCTTCCCAGGAGTGACCGGCCGACCAAAATTACCCTAACAACACAGTAATGACTCATCCAAGAGGTCACAAAAGACCCCACAACAACATTCAAAGAACTGCAGGCCTCACTTGCCTCAGTTAAGGTCAGTGTTCATGGCTCCACCATAAGAAAGAGACTGGGCGAAAATAACCTGCATGGCAGAGTTCCAAGACAAAAACCACTGCTGAGCAAAAAGAACATAAAGGCTCATCTCAGTTTTGCCAGAAAACATCTTGATGATCCTCAAGACTTTTGGGAAAATACTCTGTTGACTGACGAGACAAAAGTTGAATGTTTGGAATGTGGGTGTCCCATTACATCTGGCATAAAAGTAACACATCATACCAACAGTAAAATATGGTGGTGGTAGTGTGCTGGTCTGGGGCTGTTTTGCCCGTTCATCTGTTTGTGACCTCGAGCTGAAGCGCACTTGGGTTCTGCAGCAGAACAGTGATCCAAAACACACCAGCAAGTCCACCTCTGAATGGCTTAAGAAAAACAAAATGAAGACTTTGGATTGGTCTAGTGAAAGTCCTGACCTGGATCTCATTGAGATGATGTGGCATGACCTTAAAGATAGATAGATAGATAGATTAGTTTATTTGACAGGGACAGTGCAATAAACATAGACAATTAATCAATGACAATCAATCTGATGTGTTGCACATAGAGTGTATAGCTATTAGCTAATTTGCAACTCTTGTCCCTGGATGGGCTTTAGAAAAGAGAATCAAGTAAAAAAAGAAAAGGGAAAATACACAATAACCACATACATCAATGCAAAAAGATTATAGAGGAGGTGAAAGAGGTGGTTCATGCTTGAAAACCCTCCAGTGTGGCTGAATTACAACAATTCTGGAAAGATGAGTGGGCCAGAATTCCTCCACAGTGCTGTAAAAGACTCATTGCCAGTTATTGCAAATGCTTGATTGCAGTTGTTGTTGCTAAGGGTGGCCCAACCAGTTTTTAGATTTAGGGGCAATCACTTTTTCACACAGGGCCATCTACAGTTAGGCCCAGAAATATTTGGACAGTGACACAATCTTCATGATTTGGGCTCTGCATGCCACCACATTGGATTTGAAATGAAACAACTACAGCAGAATTGAAGTGCAGACTTTAAGGTTTAATTCAAGGGGATGAACAAAAATATTTGATTAAACATGTAGGAATTGTAGCTATTTTTATACAAACGCTCCTCATTTCAGGGGCTCAGAAGTAATTGGACAAATAAACATAACCCTAAGTAAAATGTTACTTTTCAATATTTTGTTGAGAATCCTTTGCAGGCAATGACTGCCTGAAGTCTGGAACCCATGGACATCACCAAACGCTGGATTTCCTCCTTTGTGATGCTTTGCCAGGCCTTTACTGCAGCTGTCTTCAGTTGTTGCTTGTTTGTGGGTCTTTCTGCCTTAAGTTTTGTCTTGAGCAAGTGAAATGCATGCTCGATTGGGTTGAGATCTGGTGATTGACTTGGCCATTGCAGAATATTCCACTTCATTGCTTTAAAAAAACTCCTGGGTTGCTTTTGCAGTATGTTTTGGATCATTGGTGAAGCACTGTCCAATCAACTTTGTTGCATTTGGCTGAATCTGAGCAGAAAGTATATCCCTATACACTTCAGAATTCATCCGGCTGCTTCTGTCTTTTGTCACATCATCAATAAACACAAATGACCCAGTGCCATTGGAAACCATGCATGCCCATGCCATCACACTGCCTCCACTATGTTTTACAGAAGATGTAGTGCTTTGGATCATGAGCTGTTCCAATTCTTCTCCAAACTTTCTTCTTCCCATCATTCTGGTACAGGTTGATCTTAGTCTCAACTGTCCAAAGAATGCTGTTCCAGAACTGGGTTGGCTTCTTCAGGTGTTTTTTGGCAAAGTCAATTCTGGCCTTTCTATTTTTGAGGCTGATTCATGGTTTGCACCTTGTGGTGAATCCTTTGTATTTACTCTCATGAAGTCTTCTCTTTATGGCAGATTTAGATACTGATACACCTACTGCCTGGAGAGTGTTCTTCACTTGAGTGGATGTTGTGAAGGGTTGTTCTTCACCATGGAAAGGATTCTGTGATCATCCACCACTGTTGTCTTCCGTGGACGTCCAGGCCTTTTTGAGTTCACCAGTGCACTCTTTTTTTCTCAGAATGTACCAAACTGTTGATTTGGCCACTCCTAACATTTCTGCTATCTCTCAGGATGGTCTGTTTCACCTCCATTGAGAGCTCCTTTGACTTTATGTTGGGTGTTCACAGCAACAGCTTCCAAATGCAAACGCCACACCTGGAATCAACTCCAGACCTTTTAACTGCTTAATTGATGACAGGTTAACAAGGGAAGAGCCCATACAGCCTTGTTATTTATTTTTTTTTTTTTGCAACCTTCTGAGTCAATTGTCCAATTCCTTTTGGTCCCTTGAAAAAGAGGCAGCTACGTATTAAAGAGCTGTAATTCCTAAACCCTTGCTCCAATTTGGACGTGAATACTCTCAAATTACAGCTGAGAGTCTGCACTTTAAGCCCATATAGATTATATAATTGTATCCTGAATATGTTTTCGTAAACGGCTAAAATAACAAAACTTGTGTCACTGTCCAAATATTTTTGGGCCTAACTGTATGTTTGGATTTTTGTTTCCCTTAATAATAAACACCTTCATTTAAAAACTGCATTTTGCGTTTACATGTGTTATCTTTGTCAAATATTTAAATTTGTTTGATGATCTGAAACATTTAAGTGTGACAAGCATACAAAAAAATGAGCAATCAGGAAGGGGGCAAACACTTTTTCACACCACTGTAAAAACAAAATACAATGATTTAAAAATATTTTTCAGTCTATATTCAGTTGAATACACTACAAAGACAAGACATTTAATGTTCAAACTGATAAACTTTATTGGTTTTTTTGCAAAAATTCACTCATTAATTTGATACCTGCAACGCGTTCCAAAAATGTTGGGACATGGACATGATTACCACTGTGTTACATCACGCTTCCTTTTAACAACACTCAATAGAGAATGGACATTGACGTCTTGCCATGCTGCATTCTGGGCCATCGTCGCCATTTTCGTGGTCAGGCTTCTTTGTTTACCTGTAGTCTACGGTAACTGCTAACGCGAACAGACATACGTTCGATAGAACGCAGCAAACAGAAAATTAAAATTCCTTTTTCAGAGAAGCTGAATAAGGAAGCAAAGGAGTGCTTCCTCCAAAAAATTAAAGAAATAAATGGGATTGCTCTGTATGAGCACAAGAAATGGACCACAGATCTCCACTGCCTCGAGTCACGCTATCAGATAGATGTGTTTGCCTACCTGGTTTGTGGAGCGCATGCAAAGCAATTTAAAAACTATAAATCGTTAGAGGCTCATATTCATTTAACCAGAGGATGGGTCCAGCCCCCTCAAATCTTCCAGGTGAATGACCAGAAAACTGTTGTTTGCACAAAGGTAAGCAATCATTGTTTCTACACAGTTTTCTGTACTAGTATGTGTCTCTGAAACTAGAGGCATTTCCCAGCGGTGAAATGTTGGATTTATACGACGTGGACAAAATTGTTGGTACCCCTCTGTTAATGAAAGAAAAACCCACAATGGTCACAGAAATAACTTGAATCTGACAAAAGTGGTAATAAATAAAACGTCTATGAAAATTAACCAATGAAAATCAGACAATGCTTTTGAATTGTGGTTCAACAGAATTATTTTAAAAAACAAACTCATGAAACAGGCCTGGACAAAAATGATGGTACCCCAAGAAAAGATTGAAAATAATGTGACCAAAGGGACATGTTCAACCAAGATGTGTCCTCTAATTAACATCACAGGTGTCTACAAACTTGTAATCAGTCAGTTGGCCTATTTAAAGGGTGACAAGTAGTCACTGTGCTGTTGGGTGACATGGTGTGTACCACACTAAACATGGACCAGAGGAAGCAAAGGAGAGAGTTGTCTCAGGAGATTAGAAAGAAAATTATAGACAAGCATGTTAAAGGTAAAGGCTATAAGACCATCTCCAAGCAGCTTGATGTTCCTGTGACTACAGTTGCACATATTATTCAGAAATTTAAGATCCACGAGACTGTAGTCAACCTCCCTGGACGTGGCTGCAGGAGTAGTCGGATAATACAAAAGGTAACAAAAGAGCCCAGAACAACCTCTAAACACATTCATGGTAAACTCCAAGGTCAAGGTACATCAGTGTCAGATTGCATCATCCATCATTGTTTGAGCCAAAGTGGACTTCATGGGAGACGACCAAGGAGGACACCACTGTTGAAAACAAATCATAAAAAAAGCCAGACTGGAATTTGCCAAACTGCATGTTGACAAGCCACAAAGCTTCTGGGAGAATGTCCTATGGATGGACAGACGAGACAAAACTGGAACTTTTTGGCAAGACACATCAGCTCTATGTTCACAGACGCAAAAATGAAGCATACCAAGAAAAGAACACTGTCCCTACTGTGAAACATGGAGGAGGTTCTGTTATGTTCTGGGGCTGCTTTGCTGCATCTGGCACAGGATATCTTGAATCTGTGCAGGGTACAATGAAATCTCAAGACTATCAAGGTATTCTAGAGAGAAATGTGCTGCCCAGTGTCAGACAGCTTGGTCTCAGTCACAGGTCATGGGTCTTGCAACAGGATAATGACCCAAAACACACAGCTAAAAACACCCAAGAATGGCTAAGAGCGAAACATTGGACTATTCTAAAGTGGTCTTCTATGAGCCCTGATCTAAATCCTATTGAACATCTGTGGAAGGAGCTGAAACATGCCTTCTGGAGAAGGCACCCTTCAAACCTGAGACAACTGGAGCAGTTTGCTCATGAGGAGTGGGTCAAAATACCTGCTGAGAGGTGCAGAAGTCTCTAACAGTTATAGAAAAAGTTTGATTGCAGTGATTGCCTCAAAAGGTTGTGCAACAAAATATTAAGTTAAGGGTACCATCATTTTTGCCCAGGCCTGTTTCATGAGTTTGTTTTTTAAAATAATTCTGTTGAACCACAATTCAAAAACATTGTCTGATTTTCATTGGTTAATTTTCATAGAATTTTTATTTATTACCACTTTTGTCAGATTCAAGTTATTTCTGTGACCATTGCGGGTTTTTCTTTCATTAACAGAGGGGTACCAACAATTTTGTCCACGTCTGTATGTTCAAATTTGTTAGATGATGCTTGATAAGTATAAAGAATGGGCGCATGACATCACCGGATGGAAAAACCACAAGGAATTGTGTGAAAAGTTGTCTGCCTGTCTCTGTTTAGTAGTGAGCAACGGACGTGGTTAAGCTGAGGTTTTTGAGAGGGTTGCTTCAGTCTGTTATTGTTATTCATCCGAATACCATGCACCGTTAGAATGGGGAAGTTTTACTGCATTATCAAATGCAACAACCGCTCTCATGATTGGCGTGGAAAAAGACTGATAACGATGTATGCTTTTATAACTTCCTGACTTGGAAGAAAAAAGGAGAGCATCGGGTCTTCAAGCTAACAAAGAGGCATTGGATGGAAAGGATTGTAGCAGTCAGAAGGAAAGACATCAGCTTCGACAATATTTCTGCACATATGGTCATGTGTTCATGGCATTTTCACGAAGGTAAGTTGTGATTTAAAAAATAATAAAGATGATATGCACATCACACAGTCCACCTGATCGGGTGCTGAACCCCAAAAAACATATCAGAAAAATCAAAGACAATCTGCACACTGAAAAGCTCCCACTAAGTATTTATTATTTATCAGTAACGTTTCGGGCCATCTGACCTTCCTCAAACCGGTTGGACTAAACAGCAAAAGGGACCAAACGGATCACAAACCCCCAGGACGCCAACCCCCTAGAAAACATCCAGATAATAAATGAAATCATTTTTTTATGAGACACCAAAAGCCCACCAAATGCCCCAAAAATCAATTAAATCATTCTTATTTTAATATTTAACGACAAGTGGCCATTCTTGTAGTAAATAACATTACATAAAATGCCCAAATAGCCCATTAAATTATATCTAATGGAACCAAGTGACATCACGTCAACTAACGGGATTATGATGTTTGGATGTGGTGACGTGCATGCAGGTGATGTCATCACTTGGCAAACTGGGCGTGGCATGGTATGTATAGGTATGTACAGTATGTACACTACCGTTCAAAAGTTTGGGGTCACCCAGACAATTATTTTGTGTTTTCCATGAAAAGTCACACTTATTTACCACCATGAGTTGCAAAATGAATAGAAAATATAGTCAAGACATTGACAAGGTTAGAAATAATGATTTGTATTTGAAATAATAATTTTTTCCTTCAAACTTTGCTTTCGTCAAAGAATCCTCCATTTGCAGCAGTTACAGCATTGCAGACCTAAAATGATTGCACAAGGGTTTTATAATCATCCATTAGCCTTCTGACGCAATGAGCAAACACATTGTACCATTAGAACACTGGAGTGATAGTTGCTGGAAATGGGCCTCTATACACCTATGTAGATATTGCACCAAAAACCAGACATTTGCAGCTATAACGGTCATTTACCACATTAGCAATGTATAGAGTGTATTTCTGATTAGTTTAAAGTTATCTTCATTGAAAAAAAGTGCTTTTCTTTCAAAAATAAGGAAATTTCTAAGTGACCCCAAACTTTTGAACGGTAGTGTATGTATGTATATACAGTATATGTTGATTTTAACATATTACATGCTTATTTATATACATATTTATTTAATATATGCTTTACATTATAGCTGCTACTGAGTAATTGCTGCTAAATAGAATTTCATTGTATCTTGTTGTGCAATGGCAATAAAGTTTCTTATTGTTCTTACAGTTCAGTTGTGTGATGAATAAAAGAGAGTCCAGTTCACGTCTGTTGTCAGCACTTCATTTCAGACATAACAATGGCGATGAAGGTAAAAGAGACTATTGCAACCTTTGGAACCGTTCCTCACTCTACCAGGTGAGCCACTGATTCCCTGGTCCCGCTGGCATGAATCATTCCAGACTTTTATTGACGCTGTTGGCTTAACCAATGATAGCAATGAAAAGCTAAGAGATGTGCTAATCCACAATCTCGGTTGCGAGGGGCAGCGTGTGTTCTGTTCTCTCGGCCCTGCGGGCACATGAGGACTGTGTTACTGTGATGGACAGACATTTCGCTGGCACATGTAGTATCACGGTGTGGGGAATTGCTTTTTATCAGCGCCACCAACATAAGGACAAGATAGTCCACCAGTATGTCACCGAGCTCCGTTTCCTGGCTAGCATGTGCGCCTTTGGCGACATAGAGGAAGCGATGGTACATGACAAGCTAGAGGAGTACACTACAAGCCTGTGGCTGTGGGAGCAGCTGCTGCTGGTGAAGAACGGCCTGAAATTAGACAAGGCTGTGGAGATGGCATCCCAAATTGAAACGGCCATCCAGCTATCATCGTGACTGATGCCGCCTAGCCGACAAGCCCCTCGTCTGACCCCACGAGCACAGGCCGTCACCACCGCCACCCAGCGCTCTGACCCCGCATCTCCCTGCTACAACCAGAAGAAGAAGGGTAGGAAACGGGACAACACGAGTGATTGTCTGCCCTGCGGAAACTGTGGTTCATCTAGACACCAGACTCGATCACCTGCCTGCCCAGCCAGGGGGCAGAAATAATAATAATAATAATAATAATAATAATAATAATAATAAATTTTATTTCTAGGTGCCTTTCAACCCCCAAGGTCACCTTACAAAAGAGCATTAAAACATTAAAAACTAATTAAAAATGCAAATAACAAAACTTAAGTAACAAACCAAAAACAGTTAATTAAAAGGTAAATTATCAAAGAGAATAAGCTTGTTTAAAAAGATGAGTTTTGAGTCTGGATTTAAATGATGGAAGAGAGTCAGTGTTGCGGATGTCTGGTGGGAGTGAGTTCCAGAGCCAGGGAGCAGAGCGACTGAAAGCTCTATTCCCCATAGTGATGTGTTGGGCAGAAGGGACAGCGAGGTGAGGGGAAAAGAAGGACCTGAGAGAGCGGCTGGGGTAACAATGTGGAGGAGTTCAGACAAGTATGGCGGGGCCAGGTTATGAAGGGCCTTGAAGGTGAGGAGCACTATCTTAAAGTTTATTCTGTCCTTTATTGGGAGCCAGTGAAGATGCTGAAGGACAGGGGTGATGTGTTCTATGGATGGAGTGCGAGTGATGATCCGGGCTGCAGAGTTCTGAAGAAGCTGTAGCTTGTGGAGGGATTTATTTGGGAGACCAAAGAGAAGTGTTGCAGTAGTCAATGTGGGAAGTAACAAGGCTATGGATGAGAACAGCAGCAGTGTATGGAGTGAGGGAGGGACGCAGTCGGTTAATGTTACGAATTATTCTACGCAAACACTAAGGAGGCGTACACCTCATCACAACTCCCCCCACTCGGGAGATCGGATCACAACTTGGTTCATCTCCGGCCGGTGTACAAACCCCTAGTGCACAGACAACCTCCGGCCATGCACACTGTGGAGTTATGGTCTGAGGAGACAATGGACACCCTAAAGGGCTGTTTTGAAGCCACTGCCTGGAAGCAGCTCTGCGATCCACATGGTGAGGACATCGATGGCCTCATTCACACCTTCACGGGCTACCTCAGCTTCTGTGTGGACAAATCCGTTCCCACCAAGACCATACGGCGTCACTCAAACAACAAACCCTGGATCAACCCTGAGATAAAAACACTTCTGAGAGAGAAGAAGAGGATCTTCAGGTCAGGGAACAGGGAGATGCTGAAGTCCGTACAGAGGGAGCTGAGGAGAAAGATCAGAGAAGGCAAGGACAGCTTCAGGAAGAAGATGGAGGACAAGCTGCAACAGAGCGACATCAGCGGGGTCTGGAGAAACCTCAAAACCATCTCGGGGCTCCAGAATACCTCCCCCCAGGCCACAGGGGGCAGGGAGTGGGCGAACAACCTGAATCTGTTTTTCAATAGATTTGACCAACCGCCCTCCCCCCTGACTGCACAACAACCACTGCTGCCTCTAAAGAAATCAAGTCCTGCTGCCCACTCCCCACTCCACCAACACCCCCCCACTCCCAACACACAGCCCCCCATCCTGACCCTGACCAGGACCCAGGTGAGGACGGAGCTGAGGAAGATCAAGGCGAGGAAGGCGCCGGGACCGGACGGCATCAGCGCAAAGCTCCTCAAGTCCTGTGCAGACCAGCTGTGTGGGATTGTGACGTATATCTTCAACATGAGCCTGAAACTGGGGAGGGTACCACAGCTGTGGAAAACATCTTGTGTGGTACCTGTACCAAAAACTTCCCACCCCAAAGACCTGAACAGCTACAGACCGGTGGCCTTGACGTCCCACTTGATGAAGACCCCGGAGAGACTGCTCCTTGCTCACCTCCGCCCCCTGGTGGAACCAGCGATGGATCCACTCCAGTTCGCCTACCAGCATGGCATTGGGGTGGAGGATGCGGTGATCTTCCTCCTTCACCGTTCTCTGTCCCACATGGAGAAGCCCGGGAATATGGTGAGGATCATGTTCTTTGACTTCTCCAGTGCTTTCAACACCATCCAACCGATGATCCTGAAGGACAAGCTGCTGCGCGCAGGGGTGGACCAGCACCTGTCATCATGGATCCTGGACTACCTCACGAACCGGCCTCAGTTTGTGAGAACCCGGGACTGTGTGTCCGACACGATCATCAGTAGCACGGGGGCCCCCCAGGGAACGGTGCTGGCTCCCTTCCTGTTCACTCTTTATACTGCGGACTTCTCACACAACACAACACACTGCCATCTACAGAAGTTCTCTGATGACTCTGCGATCGTTGGCCTCATCTCCAATGGAGATGAAGCTGAGTACAGAGGGCTTATCCAGGACTTCGTGGACTGGTGCCATCGGAACTGCCTCCAGATCAACGCGAGGAAAACTAAGGAGCTGGTGGTGGACTGCCGCAGGCATGGGCAGCCCCTCACAGTACCAGTAAATATACAGGGAACAGACATCGAGATGGTGACATCCTATAAGTACCTGGGTATTCATCTGAACAATAAACTAGACTGGTCACACAATACTGATGCACTCTACAAGAAGGGACAGCGCAGGCTGTTCCTGCTGAGGAGACTCAGGTCTTTTGGTGTACAAGGGGCGCTGCTGAAGTCATTCTATGACACGGTGGTGGCATCAGCCATCACTTTTGGAGTGGTCTGCTGGGGCAGTGGCATTACTGCAGCCGATAGGAAGAGACTGAACAAACTGATTAAGAAAGCTAGCTCTGTCCTGGGGCAGCGCCTTGATCCGATGGAGGAGATAGGAGAGAGAAGGACGGTGGCTAAACTGTCATCTCTGCTGGAGTCCGAGTTCCACCCTATGCAGGACATACTGAATGCACTGAGGAGCTCATTTAGCAGCAGACTACATCATCCCAGGTGCACAACCGAGAGGTTTCGTAGGTCCTTCCTACCAACGGCTGTCAGACTGTACAACCTAAGCAGGGCTGCTCGCAGAGATAGCAAAAAGACGTAACAAACTAATAGTTTTTTTGAATGCAAAAGATGCAATAGACTTACACAATGGTCCCCTCCGGCATACAACTAGGAACATACCGGTCGCTATGGAGGGTGAGAATATGTATGGGCACATAATCATACCATGTAGGATAACTAAGTAGACGGTTATGCTGTTTCATTCCATCTAGCAACAATGCTCTGCACTGTGTGTGTTTATATATTTGCATATTTATTCCATCTAGCTACAATGCTCAGCACTGGATGTGTTTATATATTTATATATCTACATATTATTCCATCTAGCTACATTGCTCCGCACTGTGTGTGTTTATATACTTGCATATTTATTCCACCTAGCTGCAATGCTCCGTACTGTGGGTGTTTATATATTTACATATTTATTCCATCTAGCTACAATGCTCTGCACTGTGTGTTCATATATTCATATATTTATTCCATCCAGCTACAATGCTCTGCACTGTGTGTCTGTGTGTGTGTGTATATATATATATTTTATAGTAATACGTACATATGTTTATTAGCTGCTCTTGCTTGCTTGTTTTTTTTCTTGCCTTCTGATTGTTGCTCTGAGTGTTGCTATCCCTGTGCTGTTGCAATCCTGGAATTTCCCCGTTGTGGGACTAATAAAGGCTTATCTTATCTTATCTTATATGAAAATAGGTGGACCGAGGTAATATTATTGATGTGAGACTGGAACGATAAAGTGCTGTTGAGGATGACACCCAGACTCTTAACCTGAGGGAAAGGGCAAATGGGAGAATTATTAATATCAATGGAGAAACTGGGGGATTTGGTTAAGATGGAGGGTGTACCAACAAGCAGAATTTCTGTTTTATTGCCATTAAGTTTGAGGAAATTAGAGGTAAACCACGATTTAATTTCAGAAAGACAATCACAAAAAGAGGTAGGTGGCAGTGTGGAGTTGGGTTTAGAGGAAAGGTAGAGCTGGGTGTCATCCACATAGCAATGGAAATTAATATTGTGTTCATGGAAAATGTAACCAAGTGGAAGTGGAAATGCAACTGTTGTAGGAAGCTCAACCACTTTGCTAGAGTTTGCTGCTCAACCTTCACAAATTTAATGACCCGCCCACCAGACCCAACCACCATTCACTCAGTTGACACCAAAAGCTGGCCATTCAAGTGGTACACAATGGAGCTGGACAGTGCTAGCGTGCCACTGCTGCTGGATTTGGCAGCCTCAAGGTCCCTTCTGGGCGAATCTACAGTCAGGAAACTGTTCCCTCAGAAGACCATCACAGCTAATGCGGAGAACTTATTAGGCTATGGGCAGGTCAAGATTGGCATGGGATAGAGGGTCACCATTTTCATATGCTGCGGCTCCAAATCCATTCCATTGTTCACCTTCTAAGTGACACGTCAGGGGTTAGACGTGTCACTTAGAAGGTGATACTTCATACGCTGCTGTTAGACAACAGCAGCGTATGAAGCAAAAGTTTAACAGGAAGCGCCAAGTGAAAAGACCCCGGCTCACAGTACTTGACTGGGTCCAGATTCAGCGCCCCAACCACACTCACAAGCTGCAATCATTTTGGACAACACTGATGCAGATCATGGCTCAGCTGGGGCCAGCAACCTTTTGTCTCACTGATGGGTCATGGTGGCATTCTAGTCATCTCAGAAAGATGACACTGACTTCAGCCCCGGATCAGGGACAGCTGAGAACACTGTGGGATTAGGTTTGGACTTCGGCGATACAAGACCCACAATTCCCAAAGAGCGTCCACCAGCACAGCCCGAGTGCTGTTTGGCCTGGGTTCGGCCTAGATCCTGCCACCTAGAGGATTTTGTGACTAACTTTTGAATATTTGGACTTTCATATTGTTAGTGAGGACGTGACCGACCAAAGTGGCAGAATAATCCACTCGGTTACGCGGGCATACCGGTACTCTACCTGGATGCCCAGTTAATAGTTATAAGTTCTTTGGGTTTTTCAAGGGAGTAAATGTGGTGTTTGGACGTTGTGACATGCACACAGGTGACGTCATCATGTGGCGAACTGGCTGTGGCGCAATACGGTGCCCCCTTCTGCATATAGTTCAGTTGTGTGATGAATAAAGGAGAGTCCAGTTCACATCTGTTGTCAGCACCTCATTTCAGACATAACAAGGATACGTTTACAAATATTTGAGATCTAATGTAATATAGTCCTTGAAACTTAATTTAATAGATAGAACGATAAGGCTTCCGTCTTGCCACCCTACCCCATAGCCCAGACATATGAAGAAGACGGGAGATTGTTGTCACATGTACTAAACAGCCAGTAATTGCCAGATATTCCTTCAGAGCCTTCAATGTTGCTGTTGGCCTGCTGGCAGCCTCCCTGAACAATTTTCTTCTCATCTTTTCATCAATTTTGGAGGGATGTCCAGTTCTCGGTTATGTCATTCTTGTGCCATATTTTCTCCACTTGATGATGACTGTCTTCACTGTGTTCCATGGTATATTTAATGCCTTGGAAATTCTTTTGTACCCTTCTCCTGACTGATACCTTTGAACAATGATGCTTTGGAAGTTTTCTGTGGATCATGGCTTGTGCTGTAAGATGTGACTACAAAAATGTCAGGAAAAGCCTACTAGAACAGCTGAACTTTATTTGGGGTTAATCACAGGCACTTTAATGGTGGCAGGTGTGTGCTGACTCCCATTAAACATGAGTTTGAATGTGATTGGTTAATTCTGAACACAGCCACATCCCCAGTTATAAGAGGGTGTGCATATTTATGCAACCAGGTTATTGTATTTTTCCCCTTAAAAGATTTGTTTGTTTTTCAGTTGGATTGTACAGGTTATAGATCACATTAATGGTGGAAAAAGTTTTGAAATGATTTATCTTGGTCTCATTTTTTTACATCACAAAAACCTGGCATTTGAACAGGGGTGTGTAGACTTTTTATATTCACAGCATTTTGCTCGAAAACCTGTATGTACTGTTCAGCAGTGATCGTGTCTTCACAGATGTGAAAGTTACTACAGATGATAAATTCCTAAATTTCTTGCAATTGAAAATCATTCTTAAACTTTTAGACTATTTGCCCGTGCAGTTGTTCATAAAGTGGTGAACCTTGCTCCATCTTTGCTTGTAAACGACTGAGCCTTTCGGGGATGCTCGTTTTATACCCAATCATGACACTCACTTGTTTACAATTAACCTGTTCACCTGTGGAATGTTCCAAAAATTTGTTTTTTGAGTATTCCTCAACTTACCCACTCTTTTCTTGCCCCGTCCCAGCTTTTTTTTGGAATGTGGGACAGGCATCAAATCCAAAATTAGTGAATATCCAATCCAACTTTATTTATAAAGCACTTTGAAAACAACAACAGCTGACACAAAGTGCTGTACATTAACAATAAATAAATATAAAAACATAAAACATAAAAAACAATAAAATGCAGCTAAAAAGTATTAAACAGCACAAATAAAACAGTAGTCATACAATAGAAACAATAAGAACAAATAAAATCAATGTCTCAAACTGGGTCAAAAGCCAGAGAATAAAAATGGGTTTTAAGATGAGTTTTAAAACTGGACCGTGAAGAGGCCTGTCTTCTGGACAAAGGCAGATTATTCCACAATTTAGGAGCAGCAACAGAAAACGCTCTGTCCCCTTTGCAAAAAAACAATAAAGTTTATCAGTTGGAACATTAAATAGCTTGTCTTTGTACTGTATTGAATATAGGTTGAAAAGGGGTTTAAACTCATTGTAGGCCATTCTGTTTTTATTTAGGTTTAACACAACATCCCAACTTCACCGGAATTGGTGTTGTATCATAATCCTCAATCAATATTTTACACTTGGACTATTCGGCCTGACTTGTCAGATGCTAACTGCAATTAAAACCCTTAAAGCAGTTTCCAAAAAGGCATGTATGAACTTCAAATGGTCTCTTTTTTATGCATTACCACATTGTATGTAGGAACTGTCAAAAATCGCCTTACCAGGGCAGGAGGGAGGACCCAAACGATGAACTGTGAATTGCTGACATTTAATAACAAAAACACAAACACTACAAAAAAACACTACACTTACAATGATAGGGAATGCTAGAGGAGAACGAGGCTCACGTCAGGAGAAAAACGGAGGAATAAAGATTAATCCAAGACGGAACACACCCGAAAGGAAATGGGGCTCACCTCTGGGGAAAAATGAAGGAATAAAGATTAATTCAAGACGGAGCGTACCTGTTCAGCTCCACAGAAAAACACAAGGACGCTGCACTGGGGCTGAGTTGCAGCGGATCTTAAATAGGCACAGAGTAATTAATCACAAACGATAACAGGTGTGGGTACATGAGCGATGACAATCAAACCAAACACCCAACAGCTGAGACAGCCCACGAACTTGAGCAAGGGAAGAAGTAACACGGGGCGCTGTCAAAATAAAAGCACAGGATGACTAAACATAAGAAAATGATACAAAACCTGAATTCAAATTAAAATAATATGCAAGGGGATATAAAATACCAGATAATCCGAAAACACATAATAATAACAGACAAGACTAAAATGACCAAAGTAAGAATACAGAACCACTCATAAAGACAAATGACAACTAAGAACACATAACGCAGACAAAACAAACTCAAATACAAAATAACGAGATGAAGAAAATGCAGAAAATAATCCAACAAAAACTGGGGCATGAGCACAATGCCCCCCCCCCCCCCCGGATCAGCATCATGACAGAGCCCCCCTCAAGCATGGATACCAGACACCCCAACATAACATCTAAAGGAAAAAGAAAACACAAAAAGAACCACCACACCCCCAACAACAACAACAAAATAACCCACCCTACAGGAATAGAAAAATAAACTACCCTGGGAGGGCAGTGGGGGAATCCAGGTTAGGAGGGACCAAAACAAAAAAGCACACTCATGACCCACAAAACAGAACAGTTCAGGTGACAATGGAACTTAGGACCACCGGGTGAGAAAATGTGAGAAGTGTATGTGGTTTTGCTCAGAAGATACCTGCTCCTCTGGTATTTACTTCTGGAATTGACAATTGAGCTTGAAAGAATCCGGTAACGAAGGGTTGGATGAGCAACTCGTTGGGCAGCCTGGTGCCTCCCAGAGTTCCTGAGCCACTTCAGCAGAGGGCATAGTCTGTTGGGTGGTCTCCCAGCATTCATGAACCAATGGACCGTAGGGTACAACGCACCCCCTCCTGGAGGCAGCAGTTGGAACCTGTGCCTACCGCAGACTGCAGGGACAGGGACATAGATGGAATGAGTCAGTGGCAGTGGGGTGTTGACATCCGATGATGGCAGCTGACCAGCGAGGACACCAAACGAAGAAGATGGCTGATCAGCGAGGAAACCAGGTGAAAAGGATGGCTGAGAACTAAGAACACATAACACAGACAAAAACAAATTCAAAATAACATCGAGATGAAGAAAATATAGAAAATAATCCAACAAAAACTGAGGCATGAGCACGATGCCCCCCCCCCCCCATGCTCAACATCATGACAGGAATCCCTGTAATTGTTGATTCTGAAGGACAATGATTTACTATCTATCTATCTATCTATCTATCTATCTATCTATATGTATGTATACACACACACACACACACTCACACACACACACACACACGTCACAAAAAGTTAGGGATATTTGGCTTTCGGGTGAAATTTCAGGATGCACCTAAAATGCGCTATAACCTTTACAGATGAACTTAATTTAACCTTCTCTAACCTTTTGAATGCACGTGTACAACTGTTCAATATTTCAGTAGTTTTTGCATAACTTGCTGTTCTCTTACAAGGTGCTTAATGGCAAAATTCACAACAGGTGTTTGATCCACGAAGCGACCAATAAATTTTCTGGTTCAATTAGAATTGGTATTTAAATAGTCCTCTTCTGTCATGGTGTCTGAGGTTCTAGGTCATCCTAGACCTCAGACACAGGTTATTGTTGTATTTTGTCTCCTTATTTTGTCCACTTATTGTCTAGGATCATTCTGTGTTTTGTTCTGCATCTTCCTCTTCCTCCAGGCACTTCCCCATTGGCTGTTCAGCCTGCCGCTGCAGTGTGCAGCCTGTAATCAGTACATCTGTTGCTGTCACGCACCTGCATTCACTCTGCACCATTAGTTGACTGTGTATTTATTTCCTGTCAGTTCATTCTTTTCCGGTTCCGGTTCCGCCGGACCGGCGGCACCACACGAGTTGGCTGCCGTTTGCAACTGCCTTTTTCTTATCTTCCTTCTTCTTTCTACACCTTTCACTCTATATATATATCACGGACACACAGATCGCCTCAAGGGTCTCCCGAATTGGCGGGCGGAGCCACTGTTTGCAGCGGGGGACGATACAGCAGGGAAGAGCTAGCAAGCTGGCTAGCTAGCGCCAACCGCCACCCAGTGCTAACGGAGAAGCTCGACATGCCGAGGAACTGTGGCAAAAATGACGCGGGTGTCGGGCTGGAGTTTAGGCGGCATGCAAGAAATATAAGACAGAATAATAAAGAGCGATGGCAAGAACCAAGCAGACCGCCCGTAAATCTACTGTATGGCGCATATTTAAGGCACATATATTGTATTCATATCCCCCGCATTCACCTAGTAGGAATGACGGTGCATATTCCAGAAGCTTCACGTCTTAAGGACCAAAGAGGACCTGACCCTGTGAGGACCTACGGGAGGTGTGAAGTTGGCCTTGCAGGAGATGTGAAGCTGGAGAGAATGCCCCAGCAGGAGCCCCAGACGCTAGAGGGTCAGAGGACAATGGAGACGCCAAGGAGCCTCGGGCGCTGGATGTTTACCTAAGACTGTGGGTTGGGGGTGTGTGATTTGATGTGGGGGGTTTTGTGTCTGGTGAGACTATAAGAGCTGTTGGATGATTGCTCTGCCTCTTTTCCTGAGATCCTGTTCTTGTTAGAGGATGTGACCTTGCAATAAACCAACCCTGAGAAATAAACTCAGTCTCGTTTGTGAAAGTCATCCTCTACACTGGTGACCTACGACAAACCATGGCCGGTGGCGACGGTTTTTCCCCACCGGACTCTTCAGGGGCCAACTGGGTTAACGCAGCTACCACACTACAGCTGCCCGATTTCTGGCAACATAACCCATGCTCCTGGTTTACCACTCTGGAGGCGCAGTTCCACCTTCGGAGAATCTCAGCGGACGCAACGAGGTTCTACCATGTCGTCGCGAAGCTGGACAGCCTCACAGTGCAGCGGGTGGAGAGCCTGACCAACCACCCGCCCCAAGACGACAAGTATGGCGCACTGAAAGCCGCCCTCATTCGAGCCTTCACTCCCTCGCTGGGAGAGCGAGCAGAGAAGCTCCTGGCGCTGACAGAAGGGGAAGCAGACAGGCCGGCAGATCTGATGGCGAAGATGATGAGCCTGAGAGGCGAAGATGACGACAGCTTTATCTTCGCCCACCTCTTTCTCAGAGTGCTACCGCCAGCAGTAAGAGTCACCCTGGCCAGCTCACAGCTACTCAACAACCATGACTACCACGAGCTGGGCCAGGAGGCGCAGCGGCTCGTCGACGCCCATAGACGGCACGCAGCCACGACGGCAGCAGCAGAGCTGAACGCACCCCCGCGAGACGAGGGGAGACCAGAGGCTGCAGCAGCGGACCCACTGACGTCAACAGCGGCAGAGGCCAGGAGGAGTGGAGCTGACAACACCCTCTGTTTCTACCATTGACGCTTCTCCGAGAGAGCGCGCAGATGCATCCCACCATGCCGATACAAGCGCCAGGGAAACGCCAAGACCGAGAGCCGGTAGCAGCTGTGACTTTTGGTGCGAAGAACAAGCTGCTTTTCGTGACAGACGCAAATTCAGGGAAAGAATTCCTGGTGGACACAGGCTCCCAGCTAAGTTTTGTCAAGCCTTCCTACGCGGACATGCTGATGCCTGCCAGCAGACCCCTGGTGTTAGCGGCGAACGGCTCCACAATCAAAACCTATGGGGAGAAGACGCTCCTCTTACCCCTCCACAGCCGCACCTTCGAGTGGACCTTCGTTGTAGCCGCAGTTAGCAACAACATGCTAGGTGCTGACTTTTTATGCTCAAACAGTTTATTAGTTGATCTTACTAATAGACGTATTGTAAATGCACTGTCTTTCCACTCTATCTCCTGCACAGCTCGGGTGGCCCTGCCTTCTGCACATCCCAATGTCACAGCTGCGGGTGGTAAATTTCATGCACTACTCAATCAGTTTCCAGCACTCACGGTCCCAATATTTTCAGCGTCAGTTGCCAAACACGGGGTCGAGCATTTCATAACTACCTCTGGCCCCCCTGTTTTTGCAAAAGCTCGGCGCTTGGACCCAGCTAAACTGGCCATCGCGCGCGAGGAATTCGACAACTTGGAAAAACTGGGCATTGTTAGACGATCGAATAGCCCTTGGTCGTCACCCCTGCTTATGGTCTCCAAGGCTGACAGCTCGTGGCGCCCTTGCGGTGATTTCCGCAGATAAAACGGCAGTTATAACCCCTTTCGGGCTTTTCGAGTTTTTGCGCATGCCTTTCGGCCTCAAAGGCGCCGCACAGACGTTTCAACGCATGATGGATGCAGTATTGCGCGGCCTCCCTTTCGTGTTCGCCTATTTGGATGATATTTTGGTAGCCAGTGCATCCGAAGTTGAACACGAACGCCACCTCACAGCCGTTTTTCAGAGGCTGACAGAACACGGGCTGATAATTAACCCAGCGAAATGCCAATTCGGGGTAGCGCAAATTGATTTTTTGGGGCACCGCGTGTCTCCAGAAGGCGCGGTCCCGCTGCCTGATAAAGTGCGCGCGATAACGGATTTCCCCCAACCGCAGACAGTTAAAGCACTGCAAGAATTTTTAGGGATGGTCAATTTTTATAACCGCTTCCTCCCCAACGCGGCACAGCTCATGCACCCATTGTACGCGGCACTTAAGAAGCAAAAACCTGCAACTAAGGTCGAGTGGTCCCCGGACCAGGAGCCCGCTTTCTCCCAGCTCAAATCGGCCCTCGCGAACCCTGCGTTATTGGCACACCCGGTGCCAGCAGCTCGCATGGCGCTAACCACGGACGCTTCTGACGTGGCAGTGGGAACGGTTGTCGAGCAACTGGTAGCAGGGAGCTGGCAACCACTTGCGTTTTTCAGCAAAACATTGCGCGATAACGAGCGTAAATACAGCGCGTTTGATAGGGAGCTTTTAGCCCTGCATTTGGCCATCCGCCACTTCCAGTTCTGGTTGGAAGGGCGCCGTTTCACCGCGTTTGTAGACCACAAACCATTAACATTTGCAATGGCTAAAATTTCAGAGCCTTGGTTGGGCCGACAACAGAAACAGCTGGCCGCGATTTCGGAGTTTACCACGGACATTCAACACGTGGCGGGCAAACACAATGTAGTGGCAGATTGTCTTTCGCGCGCAGTTGCAATGCCAGGCCCCCAGGGGGCAGACTCGGTGGCTGTAGACACGGGCCAGGCCTGCGGCGCGGAAGCGCTCGCAGCCCTGGTCTGCGCTGGGTGTGCAGCCATGGCCGCCGAGCAGGTTAATGATGCGGATGTGCGAGCGCTCCAGTCTGGGCCAACAGGGCTAAGGCTGGAGCACAGGGTGCATCAAAGAGGTATGCCCCCTCTAATCTGCGATATCTCCACGGGGCGCCCCCGCCCCGTGGTCCCAGCTGCGTGGCGTCGCCGCGTTTTTGACTTAATACATTCGCTGGCACATCCGGGCATTCGCGCGTCGATCAAAATGGTGGGAGAGAAATTTGTTTGGCCGGGGCTGCGTAAACAGGTCAAAGAATGGGCCGCAGCCTGCGCAGCGTGTCAAAGAGCAAAGGTACACAAGCACACGCGGGCCCCTCTAGAACCTTTTCACATCCCAGCCAAACGCTTCGACCACGTGCATATCGACTTGGTGGGACCCCTCCCGCTGTCACAGGGGTTTACACACCTTCTAACTATGGTAGACCGCACTACGCGCTGGCCAGAGGCGGTCCCCCTGGCGTCAACCACAGCAGCAGACGTTGCGCGCGTTTTTTTAACGGCTTGGGTCGCGCGCTTTGGAGTCCCGTCAGACATAACGTCTGACAGAGGACCCCAATTTGTTTCCGAGCTCTGGTCATCCATGGCACTCAGCCTGGGGGTGAAAATTCATTGCACAACTGCGTATAACCCCCAGGCCAACGGTTTATGCGAACGCTTTCACCGGTCATTGAAAGCAGCCCTCAGAGCGGCTCTCACGGACACAAATTGGGTTGATAAACTTCCATGGGTTTTATTAGGGTTGCGTTCAGCACCTATGGAAGATTTGCAAGCCTCTCCGGCCGAGCTAGTCTTCGCCCAACCTCTCCGGTTACCGGGAGAATTCCTGCCTGAGAACCCCGCACCAGATCGCCCCCCCGCTCAGCTGCTGCAGAGCGACGTGGGATCAAACATCCTCCCCGGTCCAGTTCATCACAGTTTCCCACGCGTTTTTGTGCCTAAAGCCTTAAAGAATGCAGAATTCGTCTTTGTTAGACACGACGCACAGAGGTTAGGTTTAAGACCACCTTATGATGGACCGTTCAGAGTGTTAGAAACCGGAGAAAAGCATTTTTTGCTCGATTTGGGAGACAGGAGGGAATTAGTCTGCATTAACAGACTCAAACCCGCTTTTGTGTTAGCTGATGAACAAGTTCAGTTGGCCAGGGCCCCCTGCCGCGGCAGGCCGCCGGGGAGACGTTCTGCTAAGCTTTCACAAGGATGTGCTAACGACTCTGATTCACAGATGCAAGAAGCAGCTACTGGAAGGTCGAAACCGGCTTACAGCAGATATGGCAGGCGATTGAAGCCCAAGCAGCTGGAAGTGTGATATGTTGTGCCTTTTTTTGCTGTTCTGTGTTTTATGTTATGATGCTATGCATATTGGGGTGCACTTTGTCCTTATTTAGACGTTTGGGGGGGGTTATATAGAGCATATTTAAGGTGCATATATTGTATTCATATCCCCCGCATTCACCTAGTAGGAATGATGGTGCATATTCCAGAAGCTTCACGTCTTAAGGACCAAAGAGGACCTGACCCTGTGAGGACCTACGGGAGGTGTGAAGTTGGCCTTGCAGGAGATGTGAAGCTGGAGAGAATGCCCCAGCAGGAGCCCCAGACGCTAGAGGGTCAGAGGACAATGGAGACGCCAAGGAGCCTCGGGCGCTGGATGTTTACCTAAGACTGTGGGTTGGGGGTGTGTGATTTGATGTGGGGGGTTTTGTGTCTGGTGAGACTATAAGAGCTGTGGTGGATGATTGCTCTGCCTCTTTTCCTGAGATCCTGTTCTTGTTAGAGGATGTGACCTTGCAATAAACCAACCCTGAGAAATAAACTCAGTCTCGTTTGTGAAAGTCATCCTCTACAACTGGAGGAAAAAGCCCCCCAGGAAGCAGCTAGCCACCAAGGCTGCTCAAAAAAGCGCTCCGGCCACCAGCGGAGTGAAGAAGCCTCACCGTTACAGGCCCAGTACCATGGCTCTGAGAGAGATCCGTCGCTATCAGAAATCCACGGAGCTGCTCATCCGTAAGCTGCCCTTCCAGCGCCTGGTGAGGGAGATCGCTCAGGACTTCAAGACCGACCTGCGCTTCCAGAGCTCCGCCGTCATGGCTCTGCAGGAGGCCAGCGAGGCCTACCTGGTGGGTCTCTTCGTGGACACTAACCTGTGCGCCATCCACGCCAAGAGGGTCACCACCATCATGCCCAAAGACATCCAGCTGGCCCGCCCCACCCACGGAAGGAGAGAGAGCTTAGACTTTCTGCTGCACATTCACCAACCACAATGCTCTGCACTGTGTCTATATATATATATATATATATACAGTATATATATATATATATATATATATATATGTATGTATATATATATATATATTTTTTTTTTGTTACTTATTTGTACCCGTAGGTAGATTTGGTTTGCAGTCTGGTGACAAGCCACCGGCTGCTGGTCGCTGCGTGCGCGAGCGCCCTAAACCTACATGTTTTTGGTATGCGGGAGGAAACCGGAGAAATCCCAGAGTAAACCCACGCAACACGGGGAGAACATGCAAACTCCACACAGCTCACTGTTGGTCGGGGGCAGGGATCGAACCCACGATCTCATGATCCCCGCGATCCCCCGGCCGAGGGTAAAACTGTGCTGCCACAGTGCTAAACCACTGCGCCACCGTGCAGCCATATATATATATACTGTATATATATATGTATATATATATTTATAGTAATATGTACATATGTATACTAGCTGTTCTTGTTTTTTTCTTGCCTTCTGATTGTTGCTCTGAGTGTTGCTATCCCTGTGCTGTTGCAATCCTGGAATTTCCCCATTGTGGGACTAATAAAGGCTTATCTTATCTTATCTTATTCACTCATTGTCACAGCGTTAGTTGTATCCTGCACGCAGTTAGTCTCTCTGTTCAGTTATTCCTCTGTGTTTGGACTACTCTTCCCTGGGACGACAGACAGACATACAGACAGATGTACTTTATTGATCCCAAACTGGGAAATTACAGTGTAACAGCAGCATGACAGTAGACACAGAAACACACACATGGCAGACAAAGGGATTACCCAGGGAAAGTAAAACTAACATGACTATAAAACCTATATACATCATAGCTTAATATATGATGACCCATATAAACACATGAATCATCCCGCTGCACAAAGAAGGACTATCAGGAGCAGAGTGAAATGTGAGGTACCAGTTAGACTGTAAGGTGCAGTGTGGCAGCATTATTATGACCAGAATACAACATCTTAGTGAGTTATTGTACAGTGAAATTGCATGTGGCAGGAAAGATTTCCTGTATCTGGCCGTTCAACAGCAAAGCTGTAGTAGTCTACTGGAGAAAGTGCTTCGCTGTCTGTCCAGTGTGTGGTGGAGGGGGTGATCAGGATTGTCCATGATGGATCGCAGTTTATTTAGTGTTCTCCTCTCCACCACTGTCTCAAAGGTCTCCGGTCTGAGATCTGAGATCAATTACAGAGCCAGCTCTCTTGATAATCTTGTCAAGTCTGTTGGTGTCTCTGGCCCTAATACTGCGACCCCAACAGACAGCAGCAAAGAAGATGGCGTTGGCAACAACGGTCTGGTAGAAAAGCTCCAGCATCCTGCTAAACATGTTGAAGGATCTCAGCTTCCTCAGGAAGTAGAGTCTGCTTATCCCCTTTTTGTGCGCAGCATCAGTGTTGGATCTCCAGTTCAACCCACTGCTGATCCTGACACCCAGATATTTGTAGTCCTCAACCACTCCCACATCCTCCCCCCAATCTGCAGTGGCTGAGAAGGCGTCTTCCTCTTCCTGAAGTCAATCACCATCTCGCTGGTCTTGCCTTGCTGGCATTCAACCTCAGGTGATTCTGCTCTGTCCACTCCACAAATCTGTCCACCAGTGCCCTGTACTCCCCCTCCTCTCCTCCTCTTATACACCCCACAACAGCTGATTCGTCAGAGAATTTCTGCAGGTGGCATGACTCTGTGTTGTACTGAAAGTCAGTGGTGTATAAGGTAAAGAGAAAAGGAGAGAGCACAGTCCCCTGTGGAGTTCCCGTATCACTAGCCACCACTCCAGACAAGACATTGCCCAGCCGGGCAAACTGTGGCCTGCCTGTCAGGTAGTCAGTAATCCAGGAGATCACAGAGCTGTCAACCCCCATCACCCACAGCTTCTCACCCAGCAGCAGTGGCTGGATGGTGTTAAAGGCACTGGAGAAATCAAAAAAAGTGATTCTCACAGTATCTCCTCCACCATCCAGGTGCAGATGGGCTTGTTGCAGCAGGTAGATGACAGCATCTTCAACTCCTAAATGAGGCTGATATGCAAACTGCAGAGGGTCCAGCCACGTCTTCACCTGTGGCCTCAGGTGGGCTAAGACCAGTCTCTCCAGACCTTCATCACATGAGATGTGACGTCAACTGGTCGATAGTCATTCAGGTCTGATGGAGATGACTTCTTGGGGACAGGAACAGAACAGGAACAGCAACACCAAACAGACTATGTTTAGTGTTGTTTTTTCCCAGAGCCCAGCTGCACTCCGACCCATTTATGTAAGTCCTCCTTTCCTCGGTTCTCATTTCTTGTTTCCCCCCAGCGGCCAGTTTTGCCCTGGGGCATGACTTGAACTGTTTTCCTCGTAGCCTACCAGACTCAGCTGAACTGTACTCATCTGTCGTGTAGTTTATCATTTTTGGATACCTTATGTTGGACACATTGCATTTTGACTCTTTATTTAATAAACACACTCTTCACCTGCAAGTGGGCTCATCCTTTCCATTCGTGCATGTGTAAAAGCGCACGTTCATGACAGAACGCTGTGACCAGAATGGAGCCCAGCGGTGAAGTAGAGTGTTTTTTTCTTTTTCGCCCTTTCTTCGTTCTTCTCACCTGTTAGAAGCCGCCAGCATGGATTTTTCAGTTTTTGGACCGAATCTGGAGGAGTGTGCGGTGGCCGGGCGAGCGGTGAACTTCGCTTCCTGGGCTTGTACCACCCACTCCGCGGAGGTTAACTTCTATTTGCTGAACATTACTGTCGGGGTGATGCAGACATGCCCCGGCCTCTGGAAGGCTGAGAGCCAGTGCAGCTGCTGCTGGTGCCACTGCTCACCCAGATTTGCGAATCACGGCAGCGCTTCGATGAGGCGGTGAGAGGGCCCTCCGCAGTTCCACCGAGGCAGCCAAAGAAGCGCTCCCAGAGGCTGAAAGCCCATCATGAACCTTCCCAGCCAGTGTCCTCCTCTCCCCACCAGATTCATCATCCTACTCCCGGGGAGACAGAGCGTGACATCGATATGGCAGCTGATGTAATCACCAACCAAGAATTCAGGCAAGTGCTCCTCCAATCCCTCACACTCTCGCCTGATGTGATTTGTCAGATTCCCGAGGAAGAACTCCAGATTCTGCAGTCTGCTAGGGCTCCCCAGTCAGCTGCTGTTCCCGCTCCTCAACTTTTCCCCTCTGTCTCCCCTAATTCTCCGCCAGTCCCGGGAGGGAGCAGCCGGATGCTGAGGGAGCCAGAGGACATTGAGGAGTCTACACCACGGCGAGTGGGTAGTTCTGCATTGACGCGCCATAAGAAGCCCATCACCTCGTTGGTGGCCGAATTCCCGACGTCATCTCCGTCCACTCCTTCTGCAGCATCCATCAACAAGACGTCCATTCCGGCCACCAAAGAGACCTCCAGGGCTTCCCCCGTCAACCATGCAGGCTACTCCACTATCCTCTGGGGGCCCTAGGATGGCCATGGACATGGAGGAAGATGTCATCTCGCTGCCTGCAGCAGTCTACATCCAGACCCAGGAGAGCAGACAAGTGTGTTTTCATTCTATTTCAGTAAATAATGATAAACCTTGTCTGCCTCCTGGAAGAGAGCCTCAGGCTAGGCAGTCACCTGAGCACTCTCCTCCTGCTGCTGTTATTGAAGACTCACCTATCCCTTCCATGTGTCCTCCCTTTTTTCCTGAGTGCCCACCGGAACCAGGCCACTGGACTGTGGAGGAGCTAGTAGATCTGATTAACCCTACAGCAGAGCCAGCAGGGAGTGGACCACCAGCAGTCACGCCGGAGGAGCCACCTGTGTGGGGGGATTCGCCTGGGGGCATAAGGACTGCCATCACCACCATGCGGAGGCCGCCACAGCAGAGTCTGCACCGGAACTGGATCACCTCGAGGCCGGGCCCAAGACGTCATCCGGATAGATGGAATCCTGGACAGTGGTGGAGCTTGAGTGCAGGCAAGTGCTCTCTTTTGGTTTTTCCTGTCTGTCCTAGAGCAATCTTGCCTGGCTCTTGGTGAGGAGAGCCAGGGGCAGCCGGCCACTGCACCTGAGCTAGCCTTGCCGGGCTCCGCCACTACCAGCGACCCTACCCATTTTTCCTCTTCAATCTCTCCTGAGCCTTCACCTACGGTCACTGGAGAGGATCCACCATTGCCAGGAGCCTCCATGGAGCCGGTCCAACCTACCGGTGATGACGGAGGTCCAGCTTCCCCGGTGGAGGTCAACATGTGGGGTCTGCCTCAACCCGAGACCTCCATGGGTGCAGTGCCTCCCCAGCCTGAGGAGCCACCGTGACCGGAACCGTCGGAGTCCTGGACGGCGGTGGAGCCCGAGTTCAGGCAAGTGCGCTCTTTAATTTCTCTCCCGCCAGTTTCTGCACAATTTTGTTTGACTCTTGGTTAGGAGAGCCAGGGGCAGCTAACCACTGCACCCGGGCTCACCTCACTGGGCTCTGCTGCTGCCGGCGACCCTGACCCTATATCTCTCTCCACTGCATCTGAGCTTCCTCCTAGGGTCGCCGGAGAGCAGTTAATACCATCCGAGGCCACCGAAGACCCAGGTTCATCACCCGAGGTCACGAAGAGTTTGCTTCCTTCACTGGAGAGTCTACCGCGGGTGCTGCAGAGCTCCAGCCAGAGTCCACCACGGATACTGCAGAGCTCCAGCCAGAGTCCACCACGGGTGCTGCAGAGCACCAGCCGGAGTCCACCGCGGGTGCTGCAGAACTCCAGCCGGAGTCCACCATGGGTGCTGCAGAACTCCAGCTGGAGTCCACCTCTGGTGCAGCGTTGGTCCAGTCCGGGTCCACCATAGGTGCAGCTGAGCTCCTGCCCGGAGCCGCCGTGGGTGCAGCCATGTCTCAGACCGGGACCCCCACAGGTGCAGCGTTTGCCCAGTCTGGGTCTGCCACGGGTGCTATGAAGCTCCAGTCCGGAGGTGTCGCTGGCCAGCCTAGGGATGCCAAGGCCTGCTTCCTTCTTCCAGAGTTTTTCAGGGCATTCCTTCCTCCCCTACCAGGTGTCGTCATGGTCCACTGTTCCTCACCACTAGAGGCCGTCGGGGTTTCCCTTCTCCGGTTGGGCTTCCTGCCTTTAAGCCTCCTCATTCACTGCCCCCCCCCCCGCCCCCCGATCCTGGTAGCTCAACTATGCTGGCCGGCCACCCGAAGGATTGGGTCTCTGGGTTGGACAGAGTTGGAGTTTATCATTTTTGGATATCTTTTGTTGGACACTTATTGCATTTTGACTCTTTATTTAATAAACACACTCTTCACCTGCAAGTGGGCTCATCTTTTCCATTCGTGCGTGCATAAAAGCACACGTACATGACATCTTCATTATGCTGTTCACATTTTGACATCATGAGACCAAGATAAGAACAAACAATTGATCAACAGTACCTTGCCATTGCAAGGCTTCAAACAGGATGTTCTCAGAGGGAAGGGGCCACTGAGCTTAGAGTGTCACAGAGTGTCATCAGCAGGTTGCAACAGAGATACAGAGAGATTGGAAGAGTTACAGAAAGGCATAGAAGTGGACGTACTTTGGCCACATCCTATGGTGATGACCGCTTCATTGTGACCAGTGCCCTGTAGAACCGGATGATGAATGCCACTCAACTCCAGACACATTTAAGGGAGATGAGAGGCACCCGAGTGCCATGTCAGACCATTTGAAACAGCTTACATCAGTGTGGTCTGCGTGCTAGACGACCTGCAAGGGTACCTGACCACACCACCAGGCACAGGCATCATCACCTTGCATGGGCCAGGGAGCATTTACACTGGACAAGGGACCAGTGGGCCTCAGTGTCGTTCTCTGATGAAAGTAGATTCCTGTTGAGCAGAAATGGTGGCTGCTAATGATGTTGGAGATGTGGAGAGCACTATGCATCAGCCACTGTTGTCACCAGATGAGCCTTTGGTGGTGTTACAGTCTGGGCAGGTGTGTCTAGTCAATACAGGACTGCCCTACACCTTGTGAATGGTACAGTAACAAGCCAGTACTACCTGAATACATCATTTACTGAATACTACATCATTAATCCAGTCATTGTGCCCCTGCATGAACAATACAGGCCTAATTTCATCTTCATGGATGACAATGCTCCAGCTCATCAAGGTTACATCATTAAGGAATGGCTGCTGGAGGCTTACTTACTTAAAAAAATTTCTACTCTTGCGGGGTGAGGACTGGGTGGCTATCACTATGCATAGAGCCAATCAGGTTAACCAGTGCATGCCAACATTGCCGGTTTTGGGCCAACTCATCTGCGTCATCAACAGCGGAGGTCTCTCTCCACCACATCGAACCATCTGGTGCATGGCATGCCCGAGGTCTTTTCCACCCTGAGGCCCTGGGATTGAACATGAGGATGGCTTTTGTCGGGTCTTCTGGTGAGAGGCGGAGGACATGGCCAAACCAGCGGATACGCCACTGTGTAATAAGGTGGGATGCTGCAGACTGATGTGTGCAGGCTCGGACCACGTCATTAGAAGTGCGCTGGTGCCACCTGATGTTCTCGATGGTTCTGAGAGCCCGACTATCAAACCCATCCACACTCGAGGCGAGAGTCTTATTCAGTGGCCATATCTCTGACCCACAGAGTAGGATGGAGAGGACTGACACATTGCATATGTGCAATGCTAATGCAGCGAGGCTATGTCTGCGACTGATCTCTGGTTTCATGTCCCCATTGTTGAGCACTGTGGAGCCCAGATACACAAAGGAATTGACAAACTCAATGGCATCATTCCCGAGCTATAATGGACGTGGGTACGGTCAGTCGCCGACATGCATTAGCTTAGTCTTCGTCCAGCTCACCTGAAGGCCCAGCTTCACTGTCTCTTCATGGTAGACAACTACAGCATCTCTCAGCTGACTGTAGGATGGGCTGAATAGGATGGTATCGTCAGCATATTCAAGGTCAGCCAGATGGTAGTTGCCAAACTACATGCCAGGGACCCGTTCGCAGACCTTGGTCATCATGACACAATTGAAGAGGTTGGGAGAGGCCACACAACCTTGTTAGATCCCACTGTTGATGGGGAACTAACAAGACTCCTTTCCATTCACACGGACACAGCTCTCCAAGCTGCTGTAGAGCCACTTAAACAGGGCTACACTCTTGGGTGGGGCTCCGGGGGTCTGCAGGATACTCCAAAGAGAAGCGTGGTCCACAGCGTCAAAGGCAGCCTTAAGATCTACAGTGGGGCAAAAAAAGTATTTAGTCAGCCACCAATTGTGCAAGTTCTCCCACTTAAAAGATGAGAGAGGTCTCCAATTTTCATCATAGGTATACTTCAACTATGAGAGACAAAATGAGAAAAAAAAATCCAGAAAATCACATTGAAGGATTTTTAATGAATTAATTGGTAAATTCCTCGGTAAAATAAGTATTTGGTCACCTACAAACAAGCAAGATTTCTGGCTCTCACAGACCTGTAACTTCTTCTTTAAGAGGCTCCTCTGTCCTCCACTCGTTACCTGTATTAATGGCACCTGTTTGAACTCGTTATCAGTATAAAAGACACCTGTCCACAACCTCAAACAGTCAGACTCCAAACTCCACTATGGCCAAGAGCAAAAAGCTGTCAAAGGACACCAAACAAAATTGTAGACCTGCACCAGGCTGGGAAGACTGAATCTGCAATAGGTAAGCAGCTTGGTGTGAAGAAATCAACTGTGGGAGCAATTATTAGAAAATGGAAGACATACAAGACCACTGATAATCTGGGGCTCCACGCAAGATCTCACCCCATTGGGTCAAAATTATCACGAGAACGGTGAGCAAAAATCCCAGAACCACACGGGGGGACCTAGTGAATAACCTGCAGAGAGCTGGGACCAAAGTAACAAAGGCTACCATCAGTAACACACTACACCGCCAGGGACTCAAATCCTGCAGTGCCAGACGTGTCCCCCTGCTTAAGCCAGTACATGTCCAGGCCCGTCTGAAGTTTGCTAGAGAGCATTTGGATGATCCAGGAGAGGACTGGGAGAATGTCATATGGTCAGATGAAACCAAAATAGAACTTTTTGGTAAAATCTCAACTTGTTGTGTTTGGAGGAGAAAGAATGCTGAGTTGCATCCAAAGAACACGATACCTACTGTGAAGCATGGGGGTGGAAACATCATGCTTTGGGGCTGTTTTTCTGCAAAGGGACCAGGACGACTGATCCGTGTAAAGGAAAGAATGAATGGGGCCATGTATCGTGAGATTTTGAGTGAAAACCTCCTTCCATCAGCAAGGGCATTGAAGATGAAACGTGGCTGGGTCTTTCAGCATGACAATGATCCCGAACACACCGCCCAGGCAACGAAGGAGTGGCTTCGTAAGAAGTATTTCAAGGTCTTGGAGTGGCCGAGCCAGTCTCCAGATCTCAACCCCATAGAAAATCTTTGGAGGGAGTTGAAAGTTCGTTTTGCCCAGCGACAGCCCCAAAACACCACTGCTCTAGAGGAGATCTGCATGGAGGAATGGGCCAAAATACCAGCAACAGTGTGTGAAAACCTTGTGAAGACTTACAGAAAACGTTTGACCTCTGTCATTGCCAACAAAGGGTATATAACAAAGTATTGAGATGAACTTTTGTTATTGACCAAATACCTATTTTCCACCATAATTTGCAAATAAATTCATTAAAAATCTGACAATGTGATTTTCTGGATTTTTTTTTTTCTCATTTTGTCTCTCATAGTTGAGATATACCTATGATGAAAATTGGAGACCTCTCTCATTTTTTAAGTGGGAGAACTTGCACAATTGGTGGCTGACTAAATACTTTTTTTACCCCACTGTATAAAGGCTATATAGAGATGGTGGTCCTTGTGGAATTCACAGGCCTTCTCTATTAACAGGCAAACAGCAGAGATGTGGCCTGAGGTTGAGCGGTTGGGCATGAAGCCTGCCTGCTGAGGGTGACAGCTGCCTCTGATGGCTGGAAGGGCATGACTGAGGAGGCTGGAGGCTGGGGTACCTCAAATAGAGTGGCCTGCACTTTCTCCAGACCTGAATCCCATAGAAAACCTATGGGATCAGCTGAGTCACCATGTAGAGACTTGTAACCCTGCAACCCACAACCTCAATGACCTGAGGGCCGCCCTTCAGAACAGTGGACTGTCATGCCTCAGCAAACAATAAATCGACTTGTGAACAGCATGAGATGTCATTATCAAGCTGTAATTGATGCTCAAGAGCACATGACAAGTTATTGAGACACTGACATTTTTTGTTGTGGTATACCCACCACTGTTGTTGGCTTTTGTTTCAGTAAATTGTTTGAGATGAGGAAATCACCATGCATGCTTCTACTTAAATGCCCTCCTTTCATGATATAAAATCACTGTAGCCTGAACTTTTTACATTTTCCATAAATTTCACCTGAAAGCCAAATATCCATAACTTTTTGTGAGTAGTGTATATGTCTGGATGACAGTTTTCATTGAAAGCCACTGAAATAAGTTATTTATAGTTTAACCGTTGAACCAGAATTCCTGTACTTTTTGCATTAAGGTGCCTCACTCATAGATAAATTGTATCCCATGGCGAACAATCACAATCTTATTTGATCACATATTTGCAAACAAATATTAAACTGCTCTGGGAGCTGGATTTACAGCCACTGGGATCAGAGAGATGTCACACTTCCCCACAGCCTCAATTACTCTCAAAGGTAATTCCTGCCTTACCAGGCACAAACACACAAATATGACCAGTCATAAAGATCACATATTTATAGTGCACATGCCCTGTTATGCACAAACACCCTAAAGATTCATTACACTTGAATTAATAATATCCTGTCTGATTTCTACCCCAAGCCCACCGACAAACCCCAGACTCCCTTGGGACCGGGTTCAGGACGGAGCTGATTTTATGGGTTTTGGTTATAGGACACACAAACACACTGCCACATGCTTCTCACATTTTATATGCACTATCATCTCCTCATGAGGGGCCGGGTGATGTCATACAACAAAAGTGCAAGGTCAACTCAGTGTTTGCTCACATTTGAGCACCAATTTCACCCGATTTCCCCCCATCGTTCAGTAAGAAAATGCTCAGATCTTCAGATCCTCTGAGCTTGTGTGTGTGTTTCATTTGTAACTCAACTCCAGTCCTCAAACACAAACACACTTTAGCTCTCAAGCCATAAACCATCTGCAGGTTTTATTGATTTGGCAATGAATCAATTAGTGAATTATTTAATTAGCAAAGCATTATGGGTCAGAGCAGAGCAGTCCCACTCTGCAGTGTTCCTCGGTCTCTCTAAATCATTTTGCACATATGTTTGCAATCTATGTGCATGTATCCATGTCTGTGTGTGTTAATGCGAGATGACTGCACCAAAGTATCCCAACACCACTGAGTTCGGATGGATCCCAGGAAGTCCTTGTGAAGTCGACCAGTAAGTTTCAGCTGTTTCTTGCCAGATGAGTGATCTTGTTCCTTAAAGCTTTATGTGAGCAGACTGAGAACTTTTCCTGTCACTCAACTCCAAATTAGTCTTGGCTGCAGCTGAAAGAAAGAGAAATATGGACATTACCTCTACCCTGCTCAGTGGATGAGTTATGATGCCGGTGATAAGGGCACTCTTTCCAAGCAGGAGCTTTCTGTGTGCTCATTAATTCATTGGAGAGTTTGGGTTAAAATGCATAATGAGTTCATTAAGGGGGATTGGCGTAATCATGAAAGGTATTGCCTTAATTACTGGCGCTAGGCCAGTCTTTTCCGTCCTCTGCGAGATCGGCAACCCACCCTGTCCAAAGAGCTCACTAATTTAATTAAGTGTACAAAACGCTACACCCTAACGTCACCCTTGGGGGCAATTATGGCACTAGGGATTGAAAGATCTCCACCGGGGATATTTTACTTACTGGCAGGAGATTGCCTGTGTCAGTTAGCTGATTGCATTGATTATATTGATTTGTAACAGCTTTTCGGGTAATTTCATCTGCAAAGGTGAGAGCAACACGTTGGCCTGGGGACTTTTTTTTTTTATTTATTCTTTCTTTATTTAGCCACTGGAGTCTTTTGCCAAGTGATTAGATGAAATGGAGCTCCACAATAAGTCTTTTAAAGTGCAAGTTTGGAAAGGATCAATAGTTTTTATTTGCCGTAGAAGGTCGGTCACTGTAGGTTGGATGTTATGAATTCTTTTAAAGGCATTGCAGTGTTCCTCTGCAGCAAAGTGACCCAAGTGAGAGGTCTTCTGTTCAAGGACAAACAGATTCAACTGAAATCCCCCAAACCAGTGCATACATGCAGATTATTCAATTTCAGTCTATAAGTCAATTAAACAAATGTTATTTCTATACTGTGGAGGAATATGATCAGGCGAGATGCGACGAGCTGGAAGGTTGCAGAGTTTTATTTTCCTCCAGCATAATGAGACGCACTTTGTAGCTCTGTGCGCTACAGTGCTGTGCTGTGCTCTTGAGCGCTGTCACACAAGCTCTTCTATGCAGTGATACAGGAAGAGAGAATGCATGGCACATTAGCATAACAGTCAATAGACATGATTAGCTTGACACTGGTTGGCTCGAGGACACATGCATACAGTCCTGTCTGACTGCCTCCTGCGGCTCTTTGTCCGTCTGTGCATTGTCCTCTGTATGCAAATTGTGTTCCGTTTCCTCCAGCCCTGCTGAACGTGAAATAGTCTGCATTGTGCTGGGTCACCACAATACCACCTTTTGTGCAGGTTAGTGCAGTTCAAGATGCTTTACAGATGCCTGATAATAATAAGACAAAAAAATGCAGGGAAATATAAGTAGAAATAAGACAGCAGATATAGCTAATTAAACAGGCACACAAAAAATATAAAATGGGAATGAAATGCAAGTAATGAAAAACAGCAATAATGGGCTTTTAAGTTTTTGTTTAAAAACTTTAGCATTTGCAGCTATGCTGTTAAGCTGACAGTCCCTGTGACTTGGGTCAGAAAAGTCAATTGACCTTAAATGTGTGCATTCCAAACCGGAATTTTATCATGCCAAAAGATTCATTTTCATCCATTTCTATGCAGATACTGAGATGCTGTAATTTATCTTTTTTTTTTCTTTTTTTTTTTTTTTACAAATTTTTAATTTTCGTCTGTTAAAGTTAACAGATATGAATAACATTTTGTCATGGTAACACACATGGGTGTGAAGAAAAGAATGAGCTCTGTGGTGACAGTAACAGTAACTCTAAGGCCCCTTTTACACAGCATAGAGATCGCTGAGAGATCGAGCCAATTTTTGATGTTTGGGATTGTTTGGGAGATCCTTGTATGTTTTGGACTGAGTCAAAACTTTGAGGAGACCGTTGCGACTGTGGAGATGACTAAAGATCATTGATAGATCAAAAATTGACCAGATCCCTCAACGATCTTTGAATGCTCTCCACCCCTGCGTAAAGGGGGTATTGTGGAGAAAGGAAGTAGGCCAGGCAACGAGCTGTACGACACGTGAACTTTATTCCATCTCCAGCATGCAGCACAGTAAAAACAGCTCCCGGGTCTCTGTGCATTCCTCTTTTATACCTTTAATCCATGCATTGAGACCCGGAACTTCCGACCATAATACAATGTTTGGAACAAAGCCCTGTGTGGAACATTAACATCATGATGCTGGCACCACTGCTCACACTCTTCTCTCTTCCAGCAGCTCCGGCGGTTCCTCCTCTCCCCGGGTGGTGCATAGTCCATACTGTCCCATTTGAGACCCCCCGGTGGCCTTTCTCCTCTGGTCCATTATTCCCACTTATCCCAGCTGCCTTCTCTGGATGGAGAATTCCCCATCCATGCCGCCACAGTATAATTATTTAATGTGGGTAACACAGCTCTAGTGCCAGCTAATCAAGCATTTCTACACATTTTCCCTTTATGTTTTCAATGTGTGGTCATTTTATCTCCTTGTCTGGATGCAGTACAATCATTTAATATAGTATCTCATTTTTAATCAGTGTATGAGCTTCAACCCTTGTGATGCTGAAGAAACCAAAAGAATATAAAAAATGAGCATAGCACCTCTGTCATCATCCATTTGCTTATAAACTCTCCATCACCTTTTGGATTTTCTGGAGCCAGAAGTGAGCATATTTAAAAGAGATGATAATGTGTTTTGTTATTAGCTAACTGTTTCAAGCTTTTAAAGGATTCACAATGATGGAAAGGAATATCTGTTAATTACAAGTTATATAGCAGGATTTCACTGAGCAAAACATACAAATAGCCACACAGTAAAAAGATCATTCAGAAGAAAAAGTTGTGCTTGAATATTCAACATCTCATCTGCAAATTCTATAATTTCTGGCAGCACACACAAAGAATACTGTAATCATGAATCTTCCCATCAACCTTACTATAGCATACAAAAAATATTTTATCACTGTCACATGAAAACCCTTTGGGTCCAAAATGGTTTTCAAGAAGCAAATAAAATGATCATTAAGCCGACACAGACACATTGTTAAATAGATGGCTTCTTAAAAAAGCTTTTCGTTGAATATTTTGTTACCCTAACCGGAGTGGTGGCTCAGTTGGTAGAGCATCCGCTCCACACCCGGGAGGCAGGGGTTCAAATCCTGGCCGGGTCATACCAAAGACCATATAAAAATGGTACTTTCTGCCTTCTAGCGTGGTGCTCCGCATAATGGAACGGGGAAAGTAAAGTTACACACAGAGCTACCAGAGGACTGACCCCCCGCTGTAGCTTTCACTACTTACAGTAGCTGTGTGGCCTAGGGTCAGAGAAACGGAGATGGGCGCCGCCCTATGCGCCTTCATGGCGTGAAAGGAATTAACTAACAGTACGGGGTGGGGGGAGTGCAAAAGTTCATAGGCTGACCATGACGCAGTGGTCAAATTTAACCAAAAGTGGTTTATTTTTCAACATAGTCTCCCCTTCGGTCCACACACTTCTTCCATCAGTGTTGCAGCACTTGGATCCCTGCAGTTGAAAAATAAACCACATTTGGTCAAATTTGACTACTGCATCATGGTCAGTGTGATGTATTGGCTACAGTATATTGGTGTATGCCTCCAGAGCGCAGTGTTGGGACAATATACTCTGTGTGTGCCACTTCCATTGCATCTTCCGCGCTCAATGAAAAATAAAGCAGCTAGGTTCAAGACCATGACTGATTCCTCCATTGCCATTTATACTGATAAGTAAGTTAACTACAGGTTATGGTAATAGAGAGCCCATACTACCTGCAAACGTCACAAAAAGTGGCAATGAGTACGGTTTTGCCTCTTCACGAGTGGGATTTATTGAAGTCCAAGGCAACGACATCCACACTATCCATAGGCTAATGGCAGAAGTTGACTACAAGATATAGACGGCACCAATGTGCAGTGGTGGGCTTAGTCCATTTGGGGCCCAAGGCAAAGACAGAAACGGGGCCCTATTTTTTCTTTGTTCTACACTTTCTTTTCAGGCCTTACTGAAATCCTACCTGAAACTTATTGTCCTCAGAAGTCTTCAAATGATGATATTGTAGAAAGAGAAATGAGCATGCGAGGCAGTGAGCTGGATCAGAGTAGACTTTATTCTCTCTATATCCATCAGTCAACAAGAAGCCTAACCCAGGTCGCTGACATCTCTCTTTTATACCTTACATCCTCGCCTAGCGACCTGCGGGGTTCACATCACAATACATACAATTACAATCCCCTTTGTCACCCAGCCTGTCGGTGCATTATTATGCATTCCGGTGGAGAAGGCGTATTATCATTCAGTCCGGTGGAGAAGGCACATTCTGATGCGGTCCTATGGAGAAAACCACAGTCTGCCCTGCATATCCGTCTAACAGCCTTTTAGCGTCTCCTCCTGTGCCATTCAGTCTGAGTGGAGAATGTAATGTCTAGGTCCCCCACCATATCATTCAGGCATCAGGAATTACATCTGTAGAAAAACAAAGAAGTTTAACAAATTGAATTTTGTCTATTATTAAAAAAAACAATTCATGTGGAAGATCTGCTGTTTATTCACACTTACCAGTCCCTCCGATACTGCGATCGCACTAATTCACACGAAATCAGGCCATCGCCACATCTTTTGAGTGACCTTGCAACTTTGTCCAACCACCGCAACTTTCCCACAATTTTGGCCAATCCTCGTCAACTTCCACCAATTTCACCAAACAAATTTGTCCCTGAGTAGCGCTCAAACGCTCAGGTTAACCAATTAAATGCGCCGCTGCACCGTGCTCACTTCCGTGTTTACAGTGAGTATTAACGGAACACATCAGCAAAAAACAGAATGTGTGATCTTAAAAAACACTCACCTGTGAGTTTTCCCACACAGCCCCTTCCTCCATCTCCCCTGGGCCGCCGGTGGATGTCTCCCCACGCCTCTGCCTTGACCGCATGTACGAAATGCCAGGTTGGTGTTGAAAAAAGTATGCCTGCCTGAAAAGCACCCTGTTGCAGAAGCGCATGTGAGGAGAGACACTGTAAAGCCACAAACAAACAAACAAATCTATCAGTACAGCCAGTGTTGCAACATTTTATACATCTTTAGAGGTAAAAGCATTACTGCATCTTGTCAGTGAGCTTTAAAGCTGTGACTCTCCGGTCTGGACATGGACCAACATACGCCCCTGACAAACCCCCAAGGACAGCGCCTCCACCTGGTTAAAGAAAGATTAGTATCTGATGAGACAGGTGTGTGTCAAGACGGGCAGCGGATAGACAGACAGGTAGGAGTCAGGCACAGAAACAGAGAGAATATTCAGTCATTTTTTTTTTCAGAAAAACAGATTTACAATACAATACAGAGCAACAGAATAAATTATTTCTTTTTTCTTTGTACTCGGTACTGTTTGGTTGGGAACTGCTGTGGATAGGGAGTTTTCAAATGAAGATGCTGCCATCAGAATCAGAATCAGAATCAGAATCAGAATCAGATTTATTGCCATTGTTCATGTAGTACACAAACTAGGAATTTGTCTCGGTGCCATGCTGCAACATCAAAAACATGATGAGAAAAAGGGATAAACTAAAAAACTAAAGGACTAAAAACGTGCAATAAGTGTAGAAAAATAAGTAATAATAAGTAATAATAATAATAATAATAATAATAATAATAATAATAATAATAATAATACTAGTAATAATGAGTAGTACTAGTCAAGGCAGTTTTAAAAAATTAGCAAGTAGCAGATTGCCATCATTTCCAAGTCTATTCTCTTCAACATGCATTCAGGGCAATTTTGCTGTTGTAATGATAATTATTTTTTCATCTTTTTATTCAAGTTCTCAGCAAGAGGAGCCAACAGTGTTGGTCATTTTTATGACAAATTTATGAGTAGCTACTTCATTCTCACTTAGGCTGCATGTCCACCAAACATGTTTTTTAGCTGTGGGTGACTATTTTCTATTCATTCTCTATGTAGTCCAGCATCTACAGTGCTGAGCGCCCTCGGCAGTGAAGCGCTCTCGGCGGTGGCTGCTTTTTGTCGCGGCACTCAAGGTGCTCAGAGTTGAAAAAATTTCAACTTTTCCTACTGCAGCTGAGCTTGTCAATGTCAGACCTTTCTAAGCAGCCAATCAGAATAAGGAAGAGCAGGACATAGGACGCCGGTAAAGTTTGTACTCAGACTCCTGTTTTCCGTGTCATCATATTTTGCGTCAAGAGCTGTTACCAATACTAGAATACATTTCTTGTCCCTGGTCATTTAGAGACTGCTATTAAAAAGTAAGTAGAAAGTTTGACCATAGGAAAAGCAGAAGTGCTGAGCTGTGAGTGACAAGCTGTTGCTGCGAAACAGGGCACAGACTTTTTTTCCAGAGTGCAGCACACAAACGCTGCAAAAAAAGACATTCAGGGCGGTCGGGTGACAAAAAAACGCGTTTGGTGGACATGCAGCCTCAATTGTATTAAAGTCTGTATTTGCTATTGCACAAAAGAGTTTTTCTGTATAGTAGAAGTTTCTGCTTAATTTACAAATCACTGTTTAATAGGAAATTTGACAATCCTGTGCTTTTCTTCTGGTGTTATACAGAATATCATCGCAGTAATCGGAATAAAAGCATCTGCTTTAAAATTTGTAATCGTCTTCTTCTCCCTTTTCTCTTTCTGTCCATTTTATTTTCCTTTCCCTTTTTCAGTACTTTTATTACCATTTAAAGATTATTTGTTGGTCAAGTTTGTTTTACATTCTCTCACCAGTCAACAAGCTATAGAGGGTAATAAGGAACATTCAGAGATGACACTGGGCCATTGCTCCAACAATGAACAGGATAAACAGAACAATGGTTGAACTCTTTCATGGATACTCAGAATTATTAGGGTTTAAATTTTCTCCCATATTAAGTTGTATTTTTGTTTATGAAATTGAGCTGGTTTGTTTTTTTGCATTTTAATATTGTTGTTGTTATCTGTAAATGTGTGTAGTGTTGTGTGTATGTTAGACCCCAGGAAGAATAGCCAATGTTTTATACAAGTACTAATGGTGATCTTAATAAAACAAACAAACTATATTAAATCTCATGTAATGCCATCTTCTGTGAGGCTGTGTATGTCTGGGGAGCACAGTTGGACATATTTAAATTTAGAGGTCATCTGCTGGTGTTTGTCCACTGTGTTTTATCAAGACCAAAGTCACTGCAGTCGTCTACCAGGAAATTTTAGAGCACTTCATGCTGACAAGCTTTATTCAATTCAATTCAATTCAATTCAACTTTATTTATATAGCGCCATTTCACAACAACAGTCATCTCATAGCACTATCAACTGTAGGGGGGACCCCCACAGTTGCAGAAAGACCCCAGCAATCAGGCGATCCCCTGTGAGCAAGCACTTGGCGACGGTGGAGAGGAAAAACTCCCTTTTAACAGGAAGAAACCTCCAGCAGAACCAGGCTCAGGGAGGGGCAGTCATCTGCTGCGACTGGCTGGGGGTGAGGGGATAGAGAAGAAGAAAAGAACAGACATGTAGAGAGCAAACAGCACGATGGGGACTCAATCTATGGGAGAGAACAAACATTAATGACCAGCAAAAAAAAAAATATTTCATAGAGAGTGAGGAAAGGAGTGAGGCCCAGTGCATTACTGGAGGTCCCCCGGCTGACTAAACCTATTAGCAGCATAACTAAGGGAGGGTTCAGAAACACATGATCCCTCCCTAATTGTAGGCTATATCAAAAAGGTAGGTTTTAGCCCTATTCTTAAAAACAGAGATCGAGTCTGACTCCCGAATCCAGATTGGCAGCTGATTCCACAGGAGAGGAGCTTGATAACTGAAGGCTCTGCCTCCCATTGTACTTTTGGAGATTCTAGGTATTACAAGTAATCCTGCATTTTGGGAGCGTAGTGCTCTGTTAGGATGATACGGTAGTATCAGATCTTTTAAATAAAAAGGAGCCTGATTGTTTAGAGCTTTGTAAGTAAGAAGAAGGATTTTAAACTTAATTCTAAACTCTATGGGAAGCCAATGAAGGGAGGCCAGAACCGGAGAGATATGATCTCTCTTTCTAGTACCTGTTAAAACTCTTGCTGCAGCATTTTGGATCAGCTGAAGACTTTTTAAAGATGTTTTAGGACAGCCTGATAATAAAGAATTACAATAATCTAATCTCGAGCTAACAAAAGCGTGGATCAGCTTCTCAGCATCACTCTGAGACAAGATGCTCCTAATCTTGGCAATATTACGCAAATGATAGAAGGCAGTCTTAGAAACAAATTTAATATGTGAATTGAAGGACAAATCCTTTATGGAGAAGCTGATTTCATTTTCCAGCAGGACTTGCCCCCCCCCACAATGCCAAAGGTATCAAAACCTGGTTTAATGACCATGGCATCACTGTGTTTGATTGGGCAGCAAACTCTCCTGACCTAAACTCCGTAAAGAATCTATGGAGTATTGTCAAGAGGAAGATGAGACACCAGACCCAACAATGCAGACAAGCTGAAGGTCACTATCAAAGCCACCTGGACCTTCATAACACCTCAGCAGTGCCACAGGCTGATCACCTCCATGTGACGCCACATTGATACAGTAATTAAGCCAAAAGGAGTATTGAGTGTGTACATGGACATACTTTTCAGTCGGCCAACATTTCTATTAAAAAACTTTTTAAATGAATGTTATGTAATATTCTAATTTTTTGAGAAACTGAATTTGGGATTTTTATGGGCTGTAAGCCATAATCATCAAAATTAAAACTAGAAAAGCACTCGGAGAGCGCAGACCTCCACCAAGCGCCACAGTTCCCCAAGAATCCTTTAAAAAATTCCTGGATCCAGACGGTGATCTGGATCACCACCAAAATGTAATCATCTGTAGGATACCCCATTTCTGAAAATCTCTGAAAATTTCATGAAAATCCGTCCATAACTTTTTGAGTTATCTTGCTAACAAACAGACAGACAGACAAACCAACGCCGATGAAAACATAACCTCCTTGGTGGAGGTAATAAATAAACACTTGAAATATATCACTCTCTGTGTAATGACTCTATATAATATAGAAGTTTATTTTTTTTAAATTGAATTACCTAAATAAATAAATTTTTGGTTGACATTCTAATTTATTGAGATGCACATATAATGTTCTGAATGAGGCTTCAGGAAATTATGAATCATTTTACAAATCACTGGACTGAAAATGTACTTGTACAAATTGGATCCTGGGGTCCACTTGGGGTGTCATTTGTTCAGGGGTCCGAATTGACCTGATCCCATCTACAACAGGCGCTACTGCCTCCTCGTTAGCGTCAGGTAGCTCGTCATTAGCATGAGCGCTGGTAGCAGTGCTCACTGTTTGCTCCTGCACGGGAGAGTTGGCCTCCTCAGGGTTTGAAGATAAAAGGATGTTACCTTCTGAAATTCAGTAAAAATTTTCTGTGTCCTTTTTTTTTCACCTTTTCTCTGCACTGCTTGGATAGCTTCTGTTCATTTTGCTGGTCTCTTCCACACATCGGTTGTACGGTTTGTTTACAGTCGTAATCACAGATGCACATGCTCATGCCTTGGAGATAACATGGAACTGTCACGGCTGGCCCTCACGAGCCAGCATAAGACGCCACAGTTCAGTAAGTTGCAGTTCAATCCTTTTATTTATATTGCACAGGGCTTGAGTGTACAACACAACTTGCCACGCAGGCTTCGTTACACCACACAATATGAATTCACAATAACGGTTAGCGGCTAGGACGAGGGGCACTCGTACGCCGCAAAGGCAAGGAATATTAAACGAGGAACAGGGAGAGAGTTATGGCTGAGACGAGGAGCTCTCGTCCGCCGCAATTAGGAAGGAATGTCAGCGAGGGAGAAGTACCATTCCAAATAATAGACAACTTACATGCAACGGGATACGTCGGGGAACCCAGGGAGCATGTGGTAAGGAAACAGGGGAAAGTCATAAGACTTTTGACGAGACAGCCGCAGAGTCCAATTCACTCGCACTGACATTTAAAGCCAGCTGCTCATGATTGGAAACGCGACGCAGCTGCTCAGGTTCTGACAGCTGAGAGCCCCCGAGCGTCTGGCCAATCAGAGCCCGGGAAGCCCGAGTGACGACACCTGCAGTCAAAACCTGACAAGGATGAGGAATAACCCGAGCGCGGACAAAAGCGCTCGGGATATGACAGAACCCCTCCCCCTACGCGAACTCCTGGTCGCGCGTAACATCCAGACCCCCCCACCCCACCCCAGGGAGGGTGGAGGGGAAGCAGGGTCAACTCACAACAACAAGGGGACAAAAACATCGGGGAAGGGAGGGAGAGAAAAAAAAAGGCAAAAACCGTACATAAACGGGGACAAAAAGACGAATAAAAAAGAAAAACCAACGCTAGATGGACACCTCTCACATATAACAAAAGACACGAACTACCAACCCATGTAACTTGACGCACATATCGCCACAAAAAAGAAAACCAAGATGAGGATACATAGAATACCAGTCAATACTAAAAGGCAGGGTCAAAGAAATAAAAGGACAAATAATACCTTCATCTCCAGGCTAATGTGTACAGAAAATCTTCAAAACCAAAAGACAACACAGGTGCCAAAAAGGAACTAGACCCGAGTAAGGGAGTAACATCGAAAATATACAATCACACCCTAAAAGAAACATACAATACTCATGATAACATTCTGTCAAAAGGAAAAGGAATTCTGCTCAAAAGAGTCTCAAATCGGGAGTGCAAGGAACAACCCCAAACAGTCATCCCAGAAAATAACATGAAAAATAGCTACAGCAAGAGAACATATGTCCATTAACGAAAAACAGTCACTTTAAACACGAAGATCAATCCCCAGTGGGGTATTTCAGTCTGAGGGGGGAGGAGAGAAAAAGAAAAACCAGTCACAAGCCAGTGGTGGGGCAAGAGAAGGGGAGGAAAAAAAACCATTGGGGAATAGAGTTAAATAATTCCGCTCAGGAGGTCTCCCAGCACCCAGCATCCAGGCCGCCAGCAAAAGCAGCGGAACGTGCCCTAACGGCCCAGCCAAACCCCGGGCCGAGGGAAACCATGTCTCCGGCGGGTGGACCAGGGCGCCGAAAGAATCATCCTGCTTGTCAGGAATCCGGGCCCGGACGCCAAAAGGACAGAGCCGGTCAAAGGGTGGTCGGGCAGTATCAGCCTGCCAACAGAATGGCTGGGGGGAGGTCGGCGAACCGGGCCAGCTGGAATTAACTCCCGCAGTCTCTAAAGCGGGGAAAAAGGGGTCATGGCGAGGACGGGGCATGGCCTGGAAAGCACTCAGTGGTGGGTCAGCTGCACAATCTCCGGGACCCGCCTGGGTCAGAACGACCAAGGCGCCGAGCTCCGACTGAGCGAGAGCAGCACCCGCGTCGGACCCTGATTGGGCCGGAACCTCCCTGACGTCGAGCTCCGATCGAGCGAGGGCAGCACCCGCGTCGGACCCCGATTGGGCCGGAACCTCCATGACGTCGAGCTACGCTTGAACCGGCGGAGCACTCCGGTGGACCCCATGCCGAGAGCCGGAACCTCCAAGGTGGCACCTAGAGCAGGTTCGCCTCCAGTGACCCTGGGGAGAGGCTCAGAGGGACAAAAGGAACCGGGATCAGGATCACTGGCAGCGGCAGGGCCCGGCGAGACAGGCTCGAGCGCAGCAGACGGCTGCACCCGGCTCACCCCCCCGAGAAACAGGCAATAATGCTCCAGAAAGAAGATGAGGGATAGAAAATAGAGCACTCGCCTGATCTCGGGTTCTGCCGCCATCCAGGACTTCGATGCTCCGGGTTCAAACGGGAGGAAGTCGTCGTCCGGTTCCCACTCCGTCGTGACGTCATCGGCCCCTGGAAGAGGGGCTCCTGCAGCTCGAGGCCCCCCCGACGTCATCGTCCACGCAGGCGGTTCATGTGGCGTGGAAGTGGGGGGCTCTTGGCCCGCTGGACCGGACTGTTCATCTGCGGAGTCCCGGGGACGCTCCATCGTCGGCACAGGCTCCAACCAGTCGTCCGATCTCCTCTGCCCAGAAAAAGGCTGCGGGGCTGGGGTCTTCTGCCCGAGGGCCGCAGGCTCACTCCTCGTCTGGTGACGCTCCTCAGAAGTCAAAGCGTGCTCAGCAGGGGGAGACACAGAGGCAGCGGGTTTAATTAACATACCAGCAGGGAGTTGAGGCTCGGGGGGCTGCAAACCCCGAGCCTCACCCCCAGGAGTCAGACAGAACAAATCACTATTAGATGGAAAAAAGTGAACTTGTACTTGCCTGCCTCCTGGAGGGGTGGTGGAACCTGCCATAGGGAACGTCATTCCATCCTCCTCCCACCGGGTGGTGGCCGGAGACTCTCTTGAAGGAGGAGAGGGGGCCACTCAGGATGGTGTAGCCGCGCTGTCCACTGGAGCAAAACTTCTCAAACTCCCAGCCGCTGGAGAAGGCGTCGAGGCGGAGGGGGCAACAGCCAAGTCGGGCCGGGCGTGACGCGCTGACAGCTCAGCGGGGGAAGCAGGCCCGGGGGGAAAGGCTGCAGGGATCTCCTCCTGGTGAGACGCTGGGGAGACAGCAGTGGGATGAATGGGGTCAGTCCAGTGAACCGGAGCGGGTTCCGGAAGGGAGTCGCGCTGAGAACGTCTCTGGCCACGGCGTCAACGTCTACGATGGGCCCCGGGTGGTGCGAACTCCAGGACTGGATCGAGGAAAGGATCCGGATTCCAGAGCGGGCAGCGGGAGCTCCGATTACTCCGCCTTTGGCCTTGTTCCTCCTCGATCTCCTGGAGCGCCTCGTGGTGGGCGGCGATCTCTTGTCTCTTCGCTTGGACGTCCAAGTGGTCGGAGTAGCAGGGAGACAACCGGTCGAGCGTTCTCTCAGCGCAGTCCAGGTAGTAGTGCGCTTTGGATGAGTCGTCAAGGCTGGCGGAAGCACTGATGAAGTCATTCACCTCCTCCAGAGCCTCAGGCAGCTGGAGCCAGAGATCACTCCACCTTGCGGCCTCCTCCTCTTCGTGCATCTGAATAATCTGGTGTTGGGCAGCGATGTCGAGTCTCCTCGCGTCGACTTCGGGGTGACCGTTGTAGCGGGAAGGCAGACGGTCAAGCACCTCCTCAGCCCGGTCTAAATACCACTGTTCATTGGGCTGATAACCGAGGAGAGGAGGGGCGAGGGAGGTGTCTGGATGCCCATCGAGGTCGGAGGCGATGATGAGGATTTCATCTACCTCCTCCAGCGCCTTGGTCAGCAGGCCGTGGGAACCCCGAGAACGACTCCGCTGAGATGGCATGTTTCCAACGCCACGTACCTGGACAGGAAGGGGCAAAGTTCCCAGAACGCAACTTACTGAGAACGGCGTCTCCTTCTGGCGGCTGTCTACTGTCACGGCTGGCCTTCATGAGCCAGCATAAGACGCCACAGTTCAGTAAGTTGCAATTCAATCCTTTTATTTATATTGCACAGGGCTTGAGTGTACAACACAACTTGCCACGCAGGCTTCGTTACACCACACAATATGAATTCACAATAAAGGTTAGCGGCTAGGACGAGGGGCACTCGTACGCCGCAAAGGCAAGGAATATTAAACGAGGAACAGGGAGAGAGTTATGGCTGAGACGAGGAGCTCTCGTCCGCCGCAATTAGGTTCAGGTTCAGGTTCAGGTTACTTTATTTGTACCCGTAGGTAGATTTGTTTTGCAGTTGGTGACATCCATATTTACAAGCCACAATTACATTCAACATAGACACAAACACAGGCACACATCTTACAAAATAGGTAAATATAAAATATGTACAATATAATTTTTATAGCTTGTTCAACTCTTTGACAGCAGCAGGGACAAAGCTGTTTTTGTAGCGCTGGGTTCTACTTTTTGGGACAGCAAACCTCCGTCTGGAGGGAAGAAGCTGAAAGCTGCAGTGCAAAGGGTGGGAGTCATCATTTAAAATCGAGTCGGCCATCCTCTGTACTTGTCTGGTGTACAGGGATGTCAGGCTCAGCTGTGACTCACCAAGCAAACGACTGGACCATCTGACTACCTGATCCAAGGATTTCCTCTGTTTCAGTTTTATCTGACCAAACCATGACATTAAAGAAAAGGATAAAACAGATTCAATAAAAGCCCGATAGAACATAGTCATTATGGTTCAGTCAATTTGGAAGCGTGCAAGTTTCCTCAAACAATGCAAATTTTGCTGACCCTTTTTGCACACCCTTTCACAGTTCACCTCAAAGTTCAATCCACTATCAATAATCGTCCCAAGATATTTGTACGATTGTACACATTCGGTGGTCTGGCCTTTTAGTATGGTGACTTTGTGCCTGGGAGTTTTCCTCCTAAAGTCAATAATCATATCTTTCGTTTTTGTTGTATTCAGCTGCAGGTAGGAATCCTCACACCAGTGAACAAAGTCATCAACTACTGGGCCGTGGCCACTCTCACCATCCTGGAGGAGACTGACAATGACTGAGTCATCAGCATACTTTATAATGTGTCTGTTGTCATGTCTGCTCCGACACATGTTTGTGTACAGGATGAAGAGTAGTGGTGACAACACACACCCCTGAGGAGAGCCAGTAGAAGAGCACTTTAGGTCAGACAATGTGCCATTGACCCTTACTCTCTGCATCCTGTTGGTTAAGAAATCCAGAATCCAACCCACCAGATTATTGCTTAAATCAAATTGTTGCAGGAGCCTTTCAACTAAAATATGAGGTTGGATTGTATTAAAGGCAGAAGAAAAGTCCACAAATAAAAGCCTGGCGTGTGTCCCATTAAAATCCAGATGTTTAAAAAGCATGTTAAACAGAGTGACAGTGGCATCCTCCACTCCTCTGTGAGGCCTATAGGCAAACTGCAGAGGATCCAATGCATGTTCAGTCTGCTTTAGGACCTCACATCTGACCAGTTTTTCAAAAATTTTCATTAAAATTGAAGTCAAAGCAACTGGTCTAAAGTCATTTACCGTTTTAGGACAGCTGGATTTTGGAACGGGAACAACCATGGCATCTTTCCAGATCTTAGGCACATGTTGTGTCTGTAAGGACTTATTGAAAATGTAGTGAAATATAGGACTCAGTTCATGTGCACAGGACTTTACCAGGCGTCCACATATATTATCAGGGCCCTGACTTTTGTTCACTTTTACAGCGCGGAACTCCCTTTCAACATCCTGCATCTCAATATTAAAGTGCTGATTGTCTTTGAGTTTCTGTTTCAAATCTTGGATTTCTGTGCTAAAATCAAAGGAGTCAAAACGACCATAAAAACAATTAAGAGCATTAGCCAGCTCTGTGTCTGAACTAAAACCATCTAAAAACACACGATTACTGCGCTCTGTGCTCTGAAGGCCTGCAATTTTTTTCATACTGGCCCAGGCCGAACCAAGTTTATTTGCTGCCATCTTGCTTTCCAATTCTGATTTATAATTCTGTTTTGCTCTTAAAATTTCGGCCTTTAGCTCCTTAGTGGCAACCTGTAGCGCAGAAACAGACCCCTGTTTAAAGGCAAGTGCTTTCCTCTGTAAGCAGGATTTAACTGATTTAGTAACCCATGGTTTGTTGTTGGGATATATTTTGACACGTTTACGTGGAACAAACTTATTTTGACAGTAAGCCATGTATGAGCATGTGAGCTCAGCCAGAGAGTCCAAATCATCCCCGCAGGCCATTATGAACATGAAATTAGGAAGGAATGTCAGCGAGGGAGAAGTACCATTCCAAATAATAGACAACTTACATGCAACGGGATACGTCGGGGAACCCAGGGAGCATGTGGTAAGGAAACAGGGGAAAGTCATAAGACTTTTGACGAGACAGCCGCAGAGTCCAATTCACTCGCACTGACATTTAAAGCCAGCTGCTCATGATTGGAAACGCGGCGCAGCTGCTCAGGTTCTGACAGCTGAGAGCCCCCGAGCGTCTGGCCAATCAGAGCCCGGGAAGCCCGAGTGACGACACCTGCAGTTAAAACCTGACAAGGATGAGGAATAACCCGAGCGCAGACAAAAGCGCTCGGGATATGACAGGAACAGTCCAACAGTCTGAGGAGAAGGGGGGAGGACGTTATGTTCGTGATTTGATTTGACGTTTTTATAAATATCCATGTTTATATATTTTGTCGGACATCACGTTAAACATTTTTAAAAAGTATATGGGGCTCCTAGTAGATCAGGGCTCCTAGCAGGTCAGGGCCTAAAGCAACCACCTACCTCTGCCTAATGGTAAGTCCACCTCTGCTCGTCATTAGCATCATGTGTGCTCATACAAGCATCATTGCTCTCTATCTGCTCATCGTTAGGGTAAGTCTCCCTGGCTGAAGTGAAAAAGTTTGTTTTGATAAAGATTTTCTGTGCCCTTCCCTTTTTCTCCATTTCTCTGCACTGCTCAGATAACTTCGTTTCATTTTACCGCTATTGTACATGCTGTACGGTTTGTTTACAATGTGACCAACTATCCGCACATGTGCATGTCTCAGAGACAATGTGGAAGAGTCCAACAGCCAGAGGAGAAGGGGAAGGACGTTATGTTTGTGATTTGATTTGCCTTTTATGTAAATACTGGTATTTCTTTATTTTGGCGGACATCATGTTAAATATACTAAACATTTAAAAAAAATATATGGGGCTCCTGGTAGAGTGGGGCCCTTCGCAGATCGGGGCCTAAGGCAGTCGCCTACCTTTTCTTAATGGTAAGTCCGCCTCTGTGGGGTGCCCTCTACTGGTGATAGCCATATAGCAGTAGGAACATTGTATTGAGCCCATATCATTATTTGTTCATTCTTTTTGTTTGTGTATTTGTTTCAGACCACACTTCAACTCAGCCATTAAAGATTTAAGAAAGAACCTTTAAGTTGTCATCCTTGACCGGATGCCCATGGTGGCTGTAAACTTTGAACCTCTAAAGTCTTTATGCAGCATGTGAGTTTTGGCTGCTGGGGCTTGCCATAGCCATCACATGGGATGACGTCAGGCGGGCTGCGGCCACTGTATATAGATGGTGTGAATCTCAAAGTTCAGTTTGTTGCTCGGCACAAACTGACTCACATCTCACTCATTTCCATATATAACATTGGCGACTGAGGATTAACTCATGGAGGTGTGCAGGGCACCTCTACGGCCATTTCTGCAGTATCCAGGAGAACCAGCAATTCTGTGGCCTCACTGGTTGGTCACGTTTGAGGGGTACATTGCGGCGATTGGCCTGGGTAAAATCGACGGAGTGCGGAAGTGAGTGCTTCTGGTTCACAATCGTAGAAAATCAGAAAATAAAAAACGTAGAAAATCAGAAAATTTTCCACGCGTTTGGGAAGACAGAGTCTTATGCATGCAGATGCTGTCGGGCTGCTTGCTGACTGCCGGACACACACGGAGCACGAAGCTGTGGGTTGAAAGGCTGTTGGCGCCAAAAGACGCTAAGCTAGCTAGCTCGGGGGAGCTAGCAGCACAGCTAGTGGCAACGGAGAAATTAGCCATGGAGCTAGGTAGGCACCAAACACAGAAGCTAAGAGCTACAAGCTAGATAACACGGTGGAATCGGAGCTACAAGAGTGGGAGCCCGGGCCCATTGGGAACGACAAGCCAGCCAAAGAGCACAGCGCTAAGAGTGACCGCAGCACGGAGGTAGAGCAGTGTCCGAACTAGGCTCAGTTTTCCCCGCAGCCAGAGTGGGAACAGCGGGAGGGGGAGCGCGAGCATGATGAGAGCCCCGTTAAGCAGCAATGGTGACTGGGCACGAACACAGCACGCGGCACGAAGCAGAGGAGCACCTCGGACAACAGACAGGAGGAACTGGACAGCTTCTTTACCTGAGAAAAACTGCAGTCAGAGACGTACACTGAGATAGAATGGTACGAAGGGCTAACGGGCACCACGGTGGTTAAGCAGGACCAGTTTTGCTCAGGTTCAACGTAGAGGGGTCTCAGTCCTGGCACTCAGTAAACGGCGGAGGGAGCCACCGAGTGCAACGGTGAAGCGCTTGCGCCAGCGAGTGACACCAATATGCTAGCCCCAGATGCCCCCACTACTTGGCCACAGAGGGATGTAGAATCTGCTGCTACAATGGTGACCACTATAACAGCTTCGGAAGAGGAACGTCCATGGCGAATACAGGCAGGATGACAGCCAGCAAAACGGCAGGAACACCTGCGCGTTGTGGCTGAGCTGGATGCAGTGTGCTTTGGATGGCCTGACGGCTCGTCGAGGTACACCAATTGGTTTCGATGTGTACGGGAAGACACCCAAGGTGGCGAGGCTGAATGGGAGTCAGTGATGGCAGTGTGGGATCCGGGCCCCAACATCCATAGGATTGGCCATCGCTCCGGGGGTCTGCGGTCTCCAGAGACAAGCCTGCTGAGGGGCTGCCCTGGACCCCCATGCAAGTTACAGTGTTTTTCACCAGAATGACTGTGTTTATTAATAGTTCTAAGGTTCTTGTGTATGTGTATGTTATAAAATGGGATTATTTTGTGCATTTTCTTTAGTTTAGGAGCACGGCATACAATTTTAGTTTCACAGTGGACCTTTTTTAGTTAGGGGTGGCAAAATAATTCACCCCGCCATGCACACTGCACGGTAGTCCACCCGTCAGCCCTATTTTAGTTATTTTGTGTTAATATGTTAGGCCATTTTAGTACATAAGTTCCCATTATTTTAGTGTGTGATTCGGGTCCCAAATTTTTTTTGGGGGGGGATTTCAATTGTATGTATGGTTTTGGACTTTTCTAAAGGCAGGGGGGAAATGTAGCGTGTGAGTTTTGGCTGCTGGGTCTTACCGTAGCTGTCAGATGGGATGACATCAGGCGGGCTGTGGCCACTGTATATAGTTGGTGTGAATCTCAGTAAGGTTCAGTTTGTTGCTCGGCACAACCTGACTTACGTCTCGTTCATTTCCATATATAAATTTTACAACAGTTCCTAATGTTAACATACTAAAAGAAAATTCTTTATTTGCTTGTGCTTTATTACAGTGCACCTGGTGTGTTTTCAGGAAACATTTATTTGTATAGGAAAAGCAAATTGCAGAGTTGTCACTCAGTTTGTCACAATATTTGGTATTGATAATAACCACAATATAAAAGAATGGATAACTGACATTATGCTGAAAATGCACATAGGATATATCATGTGTCACTTACCTGGCTGCTTTTCAAAATCCATTTTCTGGCATCCTTGTCTCAAAGAGGCGATGGTGCAGCGCGTCTTGTCAAGGATTGGCGCAGCGCCTGGAGTGGCTGTGCAGACCAGTCCTTGAGGGGCAGTCTTTATTGCAATTGGCGCAGATGAAGGCTGATGGATGTTGTTCCACCCCTGTGCGCTCATGTCTTGCAGTACTCCTCCTCTCCTGTTTTTCCCTACAGCTTGATTCAGCTCTGCTCATTCCTTCTCTTACACAGTGGTGCCAAACGTCACGTTCCTTGGCTACCTCCTCCCAGTGGTTGGTGTTTATTTCTGCGTATTGAAGATCGCGTTTGCAGACATCTTTATACCTCAACAGGGGTCGTCCTACAAGATGAATGCCTTCCTGCAGTTCACCGTGCATGATTTCTCTGGGCAGGTGGTTTGGCTCCATGCAGTGCACATGGCCAATCCATCGAAGATGCCTTTGGCTGAGAAGTGTGGGCATACTGGGTAGGCCAGCACACTCAAGTACCTCTGTGTTGGTGACTCCATCTTGCTATTTGATGCGTAGGAGGTGTCAGAGGCAGCGCAGATGGAATCCATTGAACCGTTTCTCCTGTCTGGCATAGGTTGTCCAGGACTCGCTGCCGTACAGGAGAGTTGACAGGACACAGGCTTGGTAGACGCAGCGTTTAATCCTCTCGCTCAACAGATCATTGTTCCACACTCGTTTGTTGAGCTTCGCCATGACAGCAACTGCTTTGGCTATTCTGGAATTAATTTCAGCATCTATGGAGAGGGAGTTGGTAACTGTGGACCCCAAGCAGATGAAGCTGTTGACCACAGCAACCTGAGTATTGTCGATAGTGATGACAGGGGGAGTATGAGCGTCTTGTGCCATGATGTTGGTTTTCTTTATACTGATGGTGAGCCTAAACTCTTTGCACACGTGGGATAGCTGGCCAATCATGCGCCGGAGGCCGTCTTCGGTGTGTGATGTAAGGGCTGTGTTGTCCGCAAAGATTAGCTCTCTGATTAGGACCTCTGTCACTCTGGTTCTTGCACGCAGTCATGCAATGTTGAAAGGTTTTCCATCCGATCTCGTGCAAATGTAGACACCTTCAGGGCAATCATCAAAAGCGTAATGGAGGAGTATTGAGAAGAAGATTCCAAACAGGGTTGGTGCCAGGACGCAGCACTGTTTCACTCTACTGCTGACTGGGAAGGCATCTGAAGTTGCACCATCAAAGAGGACAGTGCTATGCATGTCTTTGTGAAATGAGGTGATTATCCCCAGAAGTTTCGGAGGACAGCCTATTTTCTGCAGAACTTGAAAGAGTCCGCTTCGACTAACTAAGTCATAGGCTTTTGTCAGGTCCACAGACGTGATGAATAGTGGCTGCTGCTGCTCTCGACACTTCTCCTGCAGCTGACAGGGGGAGAAGATCATGTCCACTGTGGATCTTTTGGCTCTAAAGCCACATTGTGACTCAGGATAGACTCGCGAAGCAAGACTTTGCAGGCAGGACAGAGTGACATGGGCGAAGACTTTGCCAACAATGCTGAGTAATGAAATTCCACGATAGTTGTTACAGTCACTGTGATCCCTTTTGTTCTTGTACAATGTGACTATGTGTTATGACTTGCCGCTCATCAGCGGCGCCAGCCGCGCGCACACCTGCTCCTCGTCAGCGGCGAGGTATTTAATCCACTCTGCCCTGGGCTTCGGCCTGAAGCCGTCTCTCTACTTCGGCCCCTTCGCTACTACGGACCTCAAACCTACTAGTGAAGATATCCTGGGTAAGCTCCCCTTACCTCTCTCCTCTAGCCTTCCCCTGTGCACAGGTGGACATTCCCGGCGGCGGACTTCATCTCCTCGCCGTTGGCTCTACGCTGCTGCCACAGGTACCGCAGGTCGCTGTCTCCCGGGCTCCGCCCTTGTCGACGCCAGCCACCTGTCACAACCAAGTAAGCCAGCTACCATCATTATTCCCTGTATTGGTGTGGTGCCCGTTACCCTTCTCCCTCTGCTCTTTCCCACAGGGTTGTCCGGCTGTACGGCCTCCTGCCCCCGTGCCTGACACAGACGCCACCACCAATACATTCTTATTCCACAGACACGCAGCCATACACTTCCTTGTTGCTGATAAAGCTGTTAAATCTATCCTGAGCCTGCGTGTGTGTCTCCTGGGCCGTGCATTATGTCAGTACAGCTTCAGCAGAGCAGCTCGGCAGACAGCGGGCTCGCACGCCGTCTTTCCACCCTCGAGGCGCGGGTGGATTTAATAGCTCATCAGCAACAGGTGATATTGAATCAATTAATTATCATTACTAACCGATTAGACCACTTGGACCCCCAGCAGCCGTTCCCCTCGGCTCGTCCGGGTGGCGTGGCTCCTGCAGCTCCGGTGGCCATCCAGCCTGCTCTGGGTGCGCCAACACGGCTCACACCAATCCCCACTCCTGCTCGCTTCAGCGGTAAGCTGGGTGGAGCTCGGGGTTTTATTATGCAGTGTGAGTCCGTGTTTCTTCGCGTTCCCGGAGATTTTCCCTCAGACCATAGCAGAATTGGCTATACAGTGATCCCTCACTTATCGCGGTTAATGGGTTCCAGAACCGACCGCGAAAAGTGAAAAACCGCGAAGTAGCGTCACCCCCCTTTGTGGAATTCCAGGCTGATCTCATTAGTTTTTTGATACAAAAAATAATGTATAAATAATATAAATAATACGTACGTTCATTCTCTCACTCTCTCTCTCTCGGGAGAGAGAAAGAGCGAGAGAATGAAAAGAATCTCGCAAGAGTGCATCTCTCGCGAGATTCCCGAGCCGAGTCAACACGAGAACAAAATCTAGAGTCGGGAGCGATCTCTTAGGGGGGAGATGCTGGCCAGCGAATCAGAGAGGTGAATTTTGAGTTGTGCGGGCTCTCCGTGTTGATACGTGATGTTCTAATGTATTTTTTCTCAATTTTGAATTTTTGATGAATATTTTTGAAAAATCCGCGATGCATTGAGGGTGCGAAAGGTGAAGCGTGAAGTAGCGAGGGATCACTGTATAGGTAATCTCCTTGAGGGTCGTGCGCTTACCTGGGCTTACGCCATTATGGTGAAGCCCAGCTACGCCACTCTCACCTATGGCCAGTTCGTGCGACAATTTCTGGAAGTGTTCGATCATTCGCGTTTGGACAGTGTCCAGGTCGACCGCCTTCTCGGACTCCAACAGGGGAGCCGATCGGCGGCCGACTACGCGATCGACTTCCGGGTTACCGCGGAGGAAGTTGGCTGGGAAGAGCGTGCACTCTGCGGCATCTTCCTCCGCAGTCTAAATTCCGGTCTGAGGGATGAGTTGGCTGGACGGGATACCCCAGAGACGCTGGCGGAGCTGATTTCTCTCACCATCAGTTTGGATAACAGGCTGCGCGAGCGCGCCTCCGAGCGGAAGCAGTCTTCTCGCTCGCGGGGCGCCTCTGCACGTCTGCCCCAAGCTCGCCCCCTGGCGTTGCCGCCACCGGAGGTCTCCGAGGAGTCGGAACCAATGGTGACGGGCCGGACAAAGCTCCCCCTGGAGGAGAAACAGCGCCGTCGTGACCTGGGCCTCTGCATGTATTGCGGAGGTAGCCAGCACACGGTGGAGCATTGTCCGGAGAAGCCAAACGAGGTGGTCCGCGAGTCACTGTAGGGGGCCTCGCGGACGCTAATCGGTTAAGTCCCCTCACACATTTGACGCTGCCCATCCGTTTCTGTCACAACCTCACTGGGCATCTCACACATGCACTGGTGGATTCAGGCGCGGAGGGTAGCTTTATTTCACAAAGCCTGGCAACCTGACTGGGCATCCACTGTCACCCCCTCGATACTACTCTCGCCCTGGTTAATCTCTCCCGAGTTTCCCTGAGAAAGGTAACTCACCAAACATCCCCTGTCCCGGTGATCATCTCTGGAAACCATCGGGAGGATATCTCCTTTTACGTCCTGCCCACCTCAGTAACACCTGTCATCCTCGGTTATCCCTGGCTCCGCCTCCACAACCCCGCCTTGGACTGCAAGACTGGGAAGGTTTCAGCGTGGAGCACTTTCTGCATGGGTACCTGCCTCCAATCCGCAGCCTGCGCCCCGTCCTCGCCTCCCACAGCTCAGGACACCGCGCCCCCGGATCTCACCCTAGTGCCCTCAGAGTTCCACGACCTGGGTGCCGTTTTCAGTAAGTCCAAGGCGATGTCTCTACCTCCTCACCGGCCCTACGACTGCGCCATTAACATCCGCCAGGGGGCGCCCTTACCCTCAGGACGCCTCTACAGTCTGTCAGCGCCGGAGAAGGAGGCAATGAACAGCTACCTGAAGGAGTCGCTCAGTGCTGGGATCATCCGACCGTCCTCCTCTCCAGTAGGTGCAGGGTTCTTCTTCGTTGGAAAGAAGGACGGATCTCTTCGTCCTTGTATCGACTATCGAGCTCTCAACGATATCACGGAGAAGGCCCGGTACACCCTGCCCCTTATGGACACTGCCTTCCACTCCCTCCAGGGGGCGACCTAGTTTACTAAGCTGGATCTCCGCAGCGCTTACCACCTCGTCCGGATCCGGGAGGGAGATGAGTGGAAAACCGCCTTCCGAACCCCAAACGGGCATTTTGAATATCTCGTGATGCCGTTTGGGTTGACCAACGCTCCAGCCGTCTTTCAGCGCCTCATCAATGACGTCCTCCGGGACTTTATCGGCCTGTTCGTATTCGTCTACCTGGACGACATTCTCATCTTCTCCAGGTCCAGAGATGAACACCGGGTCCACGTGAGGCGGGTCCTGCAGAGACTGCTGGAGAACCATCTGTACGTCAAGGCGGAGAAATGTGAATTCTACGCCAAAACAACTTCCTTCCTGGGGTTCGTCATCTCCCATGACCAGGTGCTTCCGGACCCAGCGAAGATCAAAGCAGTGGTGGATTGGCCCACACCAACTTCTCGAAAGCAAGTTCAGCAATTCATCGGGTTCGCCAATTTCTACCGCCGCTTTGTCCCGAACTTTGGAGCCATCGTCGGGCCCCTGACCCGCCTCACCTCTCCTAAGACCCCGTTCCGGTGGACTGAAGAGGCCGCTTCGGCCTTCCAGGCGCTGAAGACGGAGTTCTCCTCCTCCCGGGTCCTCAGCCAGGTCGATCCCGTGCTGCAGTGCATTGTGGAGGTGAACGCTTCGGACACGGGGGTGGGGGTGGTGTTGTCCCAGCGGTCCCCAGCCAATGGAGTCAAGCGACCCCCCCCCCCCCCCCCCCCCCCCCCCCCCCCCCCCCCCCCCCCCCCCCCCCCCCCCCCCCCCCCCCCCCCCCCCCCCCCCCCCCCCACCCCCCCCCCCCCCCCCCCCCCCCCCCCCCCCCCCCCCCCCCCCCCCCCCCCCCCCCCCCCCCCCCCCCCCCCACCCCCCCCCCCCCCCCCCCCCCCCCCCCCCCCCCCCCCCCCCCCCCCCCCCCCCCCCCCCCCCCCCCCCCCCCCACCCCCCCCCCCCCCCCCCCCCCCCCCCCCCCCCCCCCCCCCCCCCCCCCCCCCCCCCCCCCCCCCCCCCCCCCCCCCCCCCCCCCCCCCCCCCCCCCCCCCCCCCCCCCCCACCCCCCCCCCCCCCCCCCCCCCCCCCCCCCCCCCCCCCCCCCCCCCCCCCCCCCCCCCCCCCCCCCCCCCCCCCCCCCCCCCCCCCCCCCCCCCCCCCCCCCCCCCCCCCCCCCCCCCCCCCCTGCGCCTTCTTCTCTCGGCGCCTGTCCCCGGCGGAACGAAATTACGACGTGGGGGACAGAGAGCTTCTTGCCATCAAGCTTGCCCTGCAATAATGGCGTCACTGGCTGGAGGGGGCAGCCTTGCCTTTTGTGGTCCTTACTGACCACAAGAACCTGGAGTACCTGAGATCTGCCAAGCGTCTGAACGCCCGCCAGGCGCGTTGGTCCCTGTTCTTTGCAAGGTTTAAGTTCAGCATCACATATAGGCCTGGCTCCAAGAACGGCCTGCCCGACGCCCTCTCCAGGCAATTTGCCCCGGAGGCCGCAGAAGACGTTGCTCACTCCATCTTGCCCAGGTCGTGCGTCGTGGGGGCTGTTACATGGGACATAGAAGACAAGATCCGGAGGGCGCAGGAGTCGGAACCGGACCCTGGCGGCGGACTGGAGGGGAGGCTCTTCGTGCCATCTGCCGTCCGGGGGGACGTGATACACTGGCTCCATACCTCCAAGCTCACTTGCTATCCTGGAGCTTCGCGGATGATTGACCTTCTCCAGCGATCCTTTTGGTGGCCAGGCCTGCGGAAGGATGCCGCCCGTTACGCCCAGGCCTGCCCCGTCTGTGCTGCCAATAAGTCAGGTAACGCTCCCCCTGCGGGTCTGCTCCAGCCCCTGCCCATCCCTGGCAGGCCCTGGTCGCACATCGCTCTGGACTTCGTCACCGGGCTCCCTGTCTCCAACAACCTTGACACAGTTCTGACCATTGTAGACCATTTTTCCAAGGCCGCCCACTTCGTGCCCCTACGTGGACTTCCCTCAGCCTTGGAGACGGCGGACCTCCTCATCCAGCACGTGGTCAGACTGCATGGAATCCCGGTCGACGTGGTCTCCGACCGCGGCCCCCAGTTTTCTTCGGACGTCTGGAGGTCATTTTGCAACGCCCTGGGAGCCAAGGTAAGCCTCTCCTCCGGCCATCACCCCCAGTCTAACGGGCAGTGTGAGCGGACTAACCAGGAGCTGGAGGCTATGCTCCGCTGCGTTACATCATCCAAACCCACGTCCTGGAGTTCTCACCTCACCTGGGTGGAGTACGCCCACAACACCTCTCGCTCTACGGCCATCGGGATGTCGCCCTTTAAAGCATCCTTGGGCTATGATCCACCCCTGTTCCCCACGCAGGAGGGCGAGTTGGCTGTTCCCTCTGTCCAGGCACATCTGAGGCGGTGCCGTTCCCTTTGGTCCACGGCGCGTAATGCGCTTTTACGCACGGCGGAGCGCAATAAGTCTACGGCGGACCGACATAGGAGACCTGCACCTGCCTACCAGGTGGGATAGCAAGTTTGGGTATCCACACAGGACGTAAACCTAAAGGGTGAGAGGAGAAAGCTGGCCCAACGGTTCATCGGCCCTTATCCCATAACCAGAATCATCAACCCGGTGGCTGTGCGTGTGACTATTCCCTCCTCCCTCCACATCCATCCCACCTTCCACGTCTCCAAAATTAAACCGGTGGTCTCTGACCCCCTCTGCCCTCCACCTGCGGCGCACCCCGCTCCCCGGATGATTGGTGGCCATCCGGCCTGGACCGTCGCGGACATCTTGGACGCCCGACGCCAGGGTCGCGGATTGCAGTACCTGGTGGATTGGGAGGGCTATGGACCCGAGTGGAGACAGTGGGTGCCTTCCTCGCTGGTGTTGGACCGGTCACTCATTTCTGAGTTTCATCGAGCGCACCCGGAAAAACCATCGCCAGGAGGCGCTGCTAGAGGGGGGAGTACTGTTATGACCCGCCGCTCATCAGCGGCACCAGCCGCGTGCACACCTGCTCCTCGTCAGCGGCGAGGTATTTAATCCACTCTGCCCTGGGCTTCGGCCTGAAGCCGTCTCTCTACTTCGGCCCCTTCGCTACTACGGACCTCAAACCTACTAGTGAAGATATCCTGGGTAAGCTCCCCTTACCTCTCTCCTCTAGCCTTCCCCTGTGCACAGGTGGACATTCCCGGCGGCGGACTTCATCTCCTCGCCGTTGGCTCTACGCTGCTGCCACAGGTACCGCAGGTCGCTGTCTCCCGGGCTCCACCCTTGTCGACGCCAGCCACCTGTCACAACCAAGTAAGCCAGCTACCATCATTATTCCCTGTATTGGTGTGGTGCCCGTTACCCTTCTCCCTCTGCTCTTTCCCACAGGGTTGTACGGCTGTACGGCCTCCTGCCCCCGTGCCTGACGCAGACGCCACCACCAATACATTTTTATTCCACAGACACGCAGCCATACACTTCCTTGTTGCTGATAAAGCTGTTAAATCTATCCTGAGCCTGCGTGTGTGTCTCCTTGGCCGTGCATTATGTCACTATGTTTGCATCACAAATATCTTGAGGCACATGTCCTTGCTCCTAGCAGAGGCAGAGAAGTTTGTGAAGAGGCTATAGGAGTGCTACTTTACCACTTTTTAAGACTTCAGGGGGGCTGCCATCTTTCCCCGGAGCTTCATCACTGCTAAGACAGTCGATGGCTTTGCTGAGCTCTTCCAGGCTGGGCATTTTGTCTAGCTCCTCCATGACTGACAAGCTGGGTAAGGCATTGAGGGCAGCATTTGTCACGATGTTCTGGGTCGAATAAAGCTCTAGGTAGTGTTCAGCCCACCGCTGAAGTTGTTTGCTCTGGTCAGAATCAGAATCAGAATCAGAAAAACTTATATTGCCAAGCAAGTTTACAAGTAAACAAGTAAACATACGAGGAATTTGACTTGACATTGGGCGCGCACAAAAGGCGCATCCAATGACGCGGCGGCCATGAGGCGCCTGTCATACAGTAGTGGGTAAAGAAGGGAGGGGGAAGGGAAATGACAATAGGCAGAGAGAAAAAAGCATTGTTAATCAGAATGAAGCTCAATTTTATGACCAAAATTATGATTACATAGAAAAAAAACTCTCCAATGCACAATTAGCAGACAATACCTCACACAACAGGACATCAGAGAGGCAGTGGATGAATGTGTACGTCAGTGATGTACGGTCTGTGATGACTTTGCCTGACTTGGATTTGACGGGGGCTGTTTTGATGCTGGTGGGACTGGTTGCTGTTTTGGTGCTCTCATACATCCCTTTGGCGTGGCCACAGTCAGCAGCTACCTGTATGTTGGCACACAGGTTCAGCCAGTACTCATTGGCACAACGGTGGGCGATCTGCTGGGCCTTGCTCCTTGCTGTTCTGAGCGTTGCGTGTGCTAGGACAAGGGTTCTTCTTATAAGCTAGCAGTGTTTTCCGTTTGGCCTCTGTGACTGGTTGCATTTCATTCCAGTGTGCCTCGAACCAGTCTGCGTTTCTGCATACTTTTTCCCGTATGCAGTCACAGCGGTGTTGTATATGGTGTCGTGGAGGTAGGACCATTTCGCGTCTGCATCTGCTTGGTTGTTGCTGTTTGAATAGTCTTCGAGTTTTCGTTGAAAGATGTCGCCAAAAGTGGACCCTTTCAGTTTCAGAAGTGGTGCAGGTGTTAATGCGTGGTCGGCCCTTTGTTTTTGCATGATAGATTTTCTTGGGAATCAGTTTGACTTTGCTGGCAATAAGTGAGTGGTTGGTATCACAGTTGGCGCTGTGATAGCTTCTTGTGTGGAGGATGCTGAGGAGGTCGGCTCTTCTGGTGATGATGAGGTCTAGCTGGTGCCAGTGGCGGGACCAGGGGTGTCTCCAGGACACTTTCTGCAGCTCTTTACACTTGAAGTAGGTGTTGTTAATACACAGGCCGTGATGACAACAGACTTCCAACAACCTCTGTCCATTCTCATTCATCCTGCCAATGCCAAAGTGGCCGAGACAGGATGGCTAGGCCTGCCAGTCAACTCCAACATGAGCGTTGAAGTCACCTAGCATGGATATTTCTTCCTCGAGAGCCTCATAAAATCGATCTTTGACCTCTGGGGCAGATGAAAGGGTTGGAGCAAATACAGAACAAATCCTGATGCTGTCTTCATGCAGAGAGCGAGTATCCTCTCAAAACCTGCTGTGGGAGTTTTCGTGGAAGCGATCAGTGAGTTCCTCATGGCAAATCCTACACTGTGCTGCCTGAGCTTGTCCTAAGACAGGCCTTGCCAATAGAAGGTGTAGTCTGTTTCTCTGAGTGAACCACTGTCGGCTAGGTAAGTTTCTTGGAGACAAGCGACATCGATGTTGAGTCGTGCAAGTTCCTTGTTGATGATGGCTGTCTTACGTGAGTCGTCCATTCATTGGAGATCGTCAGAGAGTCCAGGGCACATTGTGTGTAAGTTCCAGCTTGCGGCCAGATTCACTGCAGGAGCTGCCGGAAAGTAATCCAGAGCGACTACTGTCCACCTCAGAGCTCCACTCCGGATTTGTCCTTGGGGTTTACCCGCGAAGCCTTTCCTGCAATCAGGTATAGCCACAAGGCAGCAGAGGTTTAGAATCAGAATTTTCCTTCCCCTAGATGGACTGCTTTCCCAGGCTGAGAGCTCTATCTACCCTGGGCAACTGGTTTTAAGGTGCCAGTTGACATAATGCACAGCTCAGGAGACACACACGCAGGCTCAGAGTAGCTCAAATAGCTTTATTAACAACAGGGGTGTATGAATGTGTGTCTGCGAGATGTAAATGTGTTGGTGGTGGCGTCTGCTTCAGGCACGGAGGCAGGAGACCGTACAGCCGGACAACCCTATGGGAAAAGCACAGGGAGAAGGGTGACGGGCACACACCAACACAGGAGATGTAAAAGTTGGAGAGGAGCTTACTTGGAGTGAGCAGGTGGCTGGCACAGCAAGGACGAGGTCCGGTAGACAGCAACCTGGAGAGCTCGGTGCAGCAGCGAGGAAATGGAGACGGAGAGGAAAGGTCCGCCGCCGGGAAATCCACCTGTGCACAGGGGAGCAGACTTGAAAGGGAAAAAGGTAAGGGCTTCTTACCGCGATGCTTGCTGGGGAGTAAGAGGTAACTCACAGCAATCCAGCGAGTGAAGTCTGATGGCTTCAGGCCGAAGCCCAGGGTGTCACGCCGCGCCATTCATCAGCGGCGCCACCTGCTCACGCACCTGCCAATCATCAGCGGCGAGGGATAAAGGCCGTCTCGCCCGGAGGCTCGGCCTGAAGCCGTCAGACTTCGTCCCTCACCGTTGTGAGCATACTTCCCTTCAGCGTAACCATTTTGGTAAGAAGATCGCTTACCTTTTCTCTTCAGTCTTCTCCCCTGTGCACAGGTGGATTTCCCAGCGGCGGACATCTCCTCTCCATCGCCCAATCCTCGCTGCTGCACGGAGCTCTCCAGGTGGCTGTCTTCCGGGCTTCACCCCCTTGTTGTGCCAGCTGTCCTGACCCACCAAGTAAGTCCTTCTCTCGCCATAAATTCCTCCTGTGTTGGTGTATGCCCGTCACCCTCTCCCTGTGCTCTCTCCATAGGGTTGCTCGGCTGTACGGTCACCTGCCTCTGTGCCTGGAGCAGACACCATCACCAACACATTTACATCCCGCAGACACGCACTCATTCACTCCTGTTGTTAATAAACTCTTTGAACTACTCTAAGCCTGTGTGTGTGCGTCTCCTGAGCCGTGCGTTATGTCAGTACGGCTTCAGCAGAGCGGCTCGGCGGACGGCGGGCTCGCACACCGGTTTTCCACTCTCGAGGCTAGAGTGGATCAAATAGCTTATCAACAACAGGTGATCTTTAATCAATTATTGAATTTAACTAACCGGTTGGGCCGCTTGGATCCTCAACAGCCGTTCCCCCCCGGCTCGCCAGGGTGGCGCGGCTCCTGCTGTTCCAGCGGCCGTCCAGCCGGCTCCAGTGGCACCGGTTCGGCTCACACCGATTCCGACCCCCGCCCGCTTTAGCGGTAAGCTCGGCGGAGCGCGGGGGTTCATTATGCAGTGTGAGTCCGTGTTCCACCGTGTGCCCGGAGATTTTCCCTCGGATCACAGTCGGATTGGTTACATAGGGAATCTTCTGGAGGGGCGTGCGTTAACTTGGACCTACGCCGTAATGGCGAGGCCCAGTTATGCCACCCTCACCTATGACCAGTTCGTGAGGCGCTTCCTGGAGGTCTTTGACCATTCTCAAACCGAGACGGTCCAGGTCGATCGGCTCCTCGCTCTCCAGCAGGGAGGCCGGTCGGCAGCGGACTACTCGGTCGACTTCCGGGTAGCGGCGGAGGAATTGGGCTGGGAGGATCGCTCCCTCTGTGGCCTGTTCCTCCGCAGCCTCAATAGTGATCTGAGGGATGAACTGGCTGGACGGGATATCCCTGGGACGCTAGCGGAGCTGACATCCTTAGCGATAAGTTTGGATAACAGGCTGCGCGAGCGCTCCTCGGGGCGGAAGTCTTCTTCTTCTCGCCCTCGTGGAGTCTCGCCGCACCTGTTCCAAGCTCGCCCCCTGGCGGCGCCGCCAGCATTGTGCCCCGAGGAGTCGGAGCCGATGGTGACGGGCTGGACCAAGCTTTCCCCTGCGGAGAAACAACGCCGCCGTGAGTTGGGCCTCTGCATGTATTGCGGAGGTGACCAACACACTGTGGAGCGTTGCCCGCGGAAAGCCAGTCGGCGGGGTCCGCGAATCGCTGTAGGGAGCCTCGCGGATCCCAACCGGTTAGACTCTCTCACCCAATTAAAGCTGCCCATCCGTTTTTGCCACAATCCCACTGGGCACCTCACCCACGCACTGGTGGATTCGGGCGCAGAGGGCAGCTTCATTTCACAAGGCCTGGCAACCCGATTGGGCATCCGCTGTCAGGCATTAAAACACCCCATCTCCCTGGTCCATCTCTCCCGTGCCTCCCTTGGGAGAGTTTCTCACCAGACCATGCCTGTCCCAGTCATCATCTCAGGGAACCACCGGGAGGAGATGGTATTTTACGTCCTGCCCAACTCTGTGTCGCCCGTCATCCTGGGGTATCCCTGGCTACGCCTCCACAACCCTGTCCTGGACTGGAGGTCCGCTGGGGTATCGGCATGGAGTACCTTCTGTATGGGCACCTGCCTTCAGTCCGCTGCCTGCTCCCCATCCGCGGCTCCCCCTGTGGCGGATACAGCACCTCCGGACCTGTCACTGGTGCCTCCAGAATTTCACGACCTGGGTATGGTATTTAGCAAATCGAAAGCTATGTCTCTTCCCCCGCATCGACCATATGACTGTGCCATCAACCTCCGCCAGGGGGCTCCCCTGCCATCTGGTCGGCTCTACAGCCTGTCGGCGCCGGAGAAGGAGACCATGAATACATACCTAAAGGAATCTCTGAGCGCTGGGATTATTCGCCCATCGTCGTCACCCGTGGGGGCAGGGTTTTTCTTTGTCGGGAAAAAGGACGGATCCCTCCGCCCCTGCATAGACTACCGAGCGCTGAATGACATCACTGAGAGGGACCGTTACACCCTGCCCCTCATGGACACTGCCTTTCACTCCCTCCAGGGGGCGACCTGGTTTACCAAGCTGGATTTACGCAGCGCTTACCACCTCGTCCGGATCCGGGAGGGAGATGAATGGAAGACAGCCTTCCGTACCCCGAACGGCCACTTTGAGTATCTCGTCATGCCGTTCGGGCTGACCAACGCTCCTGCCGTCTTTCAGCGCCTCATTAATGACGTCCTCCGGGATTTCATCGGCCTTTTTGTGTTCGTCTACCTGGATGACATCCTTATCTTCTCCAGGTCCAGGGACGAGCACCAGGTCCATGTGAGGCGGGTCCTCCAAAGACTGCTGGAGAATCGTCTGTACGTGAAGGCTGAGAAATGCGAATTCTACGCTAGGACCACATCCTTCCTGGGATTCATCATCGCTCAAGATCAGGTGCTCCCAGACCCAGAGAAGGTGAAGGCGGTGGTGGAGTGGCCTACTCCCGCATCCCGGAAGCAGGTGCAACAGTTTGTTGGCTTCGCCAATTTTTACCGCCGCTTTGTCCCAAATTTCAGCTCGATCGTCGGACCGCTGACCCGCCTCACGTCCCCGAAGGTCCCGTTCCGGTGGACTGAAGAGGTCGCTGCTGCCTTTAGGGCGCTGAAGGCGGAGTTCTCCTCCTCCCGGGTCCTTCGCCAGGTCGACCCCGCGCTGCAGTGCATTGTGGAGGTGGACGCATCGGACACGGGAGTGGGAGCAGTGTTATCCCAGCGGTCACCTGACGATGGCGCCAAGCGGCCGTGCGCCTTCTTCTCCCGGCGCCTGTCCCCGGCGGAGAGGAACTACGATGTGGGGGACAGAGAGCTCCTGGCCATTAAACTCGCCTTACAGGAGTGGCGCCACTGGCTAGAGGGGGCGGACCTGCCGTTTGTGGTCCTGACGGACCACAAGAACTTAGAGTATTTACGATCTGCCAAGCGCCTGAATGCCCGCCAGGCGCGCTGGTCTTTGTTCTTCGCCAGGTTCCGCTTCTCGATCACCTTCAGGCCGGGCTCCAAAAACGGCCTGCCTGACGCCCTCTCTAGGCAGTTCACCCCCGTGGAGGCTGAGGAGACGCCCCACACTATCCTGCCCAGGTCGTGCGTCCTCGGTGCCATCTCTTGGGACATTGAAGACAAGATCCGGAAGGCGCAGGAGGTGGAACCTGATCCTGGCGGCGGACCGGAGGGAAGACTGTTCGTCCCATCTGCGGTCCGAGGAGAGGTCATCCACTGGCTCCACACCTCCCGGCTCACCTGTCATCCCGGCACCTCTCGGATGATCAGCCTCCTCCAGCGGTCCTTTTGGTGGCCAGGCCTGCGGAGGGATGCAGCCCGCTACGCCCGGGCTTGCCCAATCTGTGCCACCAGCAAGTCGGGAAATGCCCCCCCAGCGGGTCTGCTCCAGCCTCTGCCCGTCCCCGGCAGGCCCTGGTCGCACATCGCACTGGACTTCGTCACCGGACTCCCCGTTTCCAACTCCTTTGACACCGTCCTGACCATTGTGGACCGTTTCTCCAAGGCGGCGCACTTCATTCCCCTGCGGGGTCTCCCTACTGCCCTGGAGACGGCGGGCCTCCTCGTCCAACACGTGGTCAGGCTGCACGGGATTCCGGTGGACGTGGTCTCGGACCGGGGCCCCCAATTTTCGTCCGAGGTTTGGAGATCCTTCTGTAACGCCATCGGAGCCAAGGTGAGCCTCTCCTCCGGCCATCACCCCCAGTCTAACGGGCAGTGTGAGCGGACCAATCAGGAGCTGGAGGCTGCGCTCCGCTGTGTGACCAGATCCAAGCCGACGTCCTGGAGCAACCATCTCGCCTGGGTGGAGTATGCCCACAACACCGCCCGCTCTTCTGCAACGGGGATGTCCCCCTTCAAGGCGTCCCTGGGTTACGACCCCCCCGCTGTTTCCAGCGCAGGAGAACGAGGTGACTGTCCCCTCCGTTAGGGCGCACCTTAGGCAGTTCCGCTCCACCTGGGCTGCCGCGCGTCATGCGCTTTTACGCACAGCGGAGCGCAACAGGACCGTGGCGGACCGGCACAGAAGACCTGCCCCGGCGTACAGAGTTGGGCAACTCGTGTATGTGTCTACCCAGGACGTCACATTAAAAGGCGAGAGGAGGAAGCTGGCACAGCGATTCATGGGTCCCTTTCCCGTCACCCGGATCATCAACCCGGTGGCTGTGCGCGTGGCTATCCCCCCCTCCCTCCGCATCCATCCCACTTTCCATGTGTCGAGGGTGAAACTGGCAGTCACTGACCCCCTTTGCCCTCCTCCTGCAGCGCAACCCGCGCCCCGGATGGTTGGTGGCCATCCGGCCTGGTCCGTCTCCTCCATTCTGGACTCCCGGCGCCGAGGCCGTGGGTTGCAATACCTGGTGGACTGGGAGGGCTATGGGCCCGAGCATCGGCAATGGGTGCCCCCGTCGTTTGTGTTGGACCCATCGCTCATCGCGGACTTCCACCGAGCGCACCCGGATAAGCCATCGCCAGGAGGCGCTGCTAGAGGGGGGAGTACTGTCACGCCGCGCCATTCATCAGCGGCGCCACCTGCTCACGCACCTGCCAATCATCAGCGGCGAGGGATAAAGGCCGTCTCGCCCGGAGGCTCGGCCTGAAGCCGTCAGACTTCGTCCCTCACCGTTGTGAGCATACTTCCCTTCAGCGTAACCATTTTGGTAAGAAGATCGCTTACCTTTTCTCTTCAGTCTTCTCCCCTGTGCACAGGTGGATTTCCCAGCGGCGGACATCTCCTCTCCATCGCCCAATCCTCGCTGCTGCACGGAGCTCTCCAGGTGGCTGTCTTCCGGGCTTCACCCCCTTGTTGTGCCAGCTGTCCTGACCCACCAAGTAAGTCCTTCTCTCGCCATAAATTCCTCCTGTGTTGGTGTATGCCCGTCACCCTCTCCCTGTGCTCTCTCCATAGGGTTGCTCGGCTGTACGGTCACCTGCCTCTGTGCCTGGAGCAGACACCATCACCAACACATTTACATCCCGCAGACACGCACTCATTCACTCCTGTTGTTAATAAACTCTTTGAACTACTCTAAGCCTGTGTGTGTGCGTCTCCTGAGCCGTGCGTTATGTCACAGGGCGAGGCGGCTTAAATCCCTCGCCGCTGATGATGTGCAGGTGTGCGTGCAGCTGGCGCCGCTGATGAGCGGTGCGGCGTGACACCAGTGGCTCACCTTCACCCATTCTCCAGTCGGTGATAACAATTTCACAGCGGGAATACCACGATCTGAGCACGGGGGATCTCACCGTGCTCTGTTTCTTTTGGTTTTTCCTTATTGGTGTAATTTTGTATTTTGGAATTCTATGCCTGTTATGTTTTCTAGTTTGTTTTCACTTATTCCGTGTTGTTTCTTTGTATAATTTATTTTCCTGATTACATTCAGTGCAGTTTTGTCCTTATTTGCTTCCATTTTATTTTTGCCAGTGTGGTGCACATATGTAGTTTCACGGGCTCACATGTGTATGACTGTTCATATGCTCTCATGTATATTCCTGTGTGCTTATTTTGGCTTCACGTCTGAAGAGGAACAAAAGGTCTGGACCTCCTAGGGATAAGAGGAGGATGAGAGAGTTGGCCTTTTGATATGCAAAGAGATGGACATGAATGATTTACTGACCACCCAGGTTGGGGTGGAAGCGAGAGGAACTGCAGGGGGGATGCATTGTGTTTGGGATTTAAAGACAATGGGATATTGTACTTTGATGTCAGGGGTATAAGACTGGCAGATGTTGGGGGTTTTTCCTTCTTCTGCTTTTGAATGTTGGAGAGTGTGTTGTGAATAAAATGGAACCTGAGAAATAACTCTGCCTCATCCTTTCCACACAATCTCCACACCAGTGTCTTTTCTTTCTCTCTTAGGAGTTGCAGCTGTCAGGAGCACTTCCGGGGTTTCCCCTGGTTATGGGCGGTGCTCCTGTCAAACTGTCAGCTCCGTCTCATGACTCACAGCTGATTGTCATTTTTCTCCCCAGCCCGCTCATGTGATTCGCATCTGTCATCATAAGACAGAAATTATTAAACCCACTCGCAGGAGAATATTGTGTGTATTTTATTATGCAAAAAGTGAGATAACAGTCCAGTCAAACAATAAACGGGTTGCACAGAATAACAGGGAAAATCTCCAGGACGCTCTACAGCACAAGAGTGAGTAAATGGTAAATGGCATTCACTTATATAGCGCTTTTATTCTCATCTCTTGATGACCAAAGCGCTTTACAGATCCTGCTATCCACCCATTCACACACACATTCGCACACTGATGGCGGCATGCTACCTAACATGGCGCTTCCAGACCCACCAGGAGCAATTGGGGGTGAAGTGTCTTGCCCAGGGACACAACGGCAGGATATCCGGGGAGAGCAGGATTCGAACCGCCAACCATGCGGTTATTGGACGACCGGCTCTACCTCCTGAGCTACTGCCGCCCCCTAACACAGCAACACAGAGAGAGAATGTTCCAACACGCAGGCAGGCGGAACTGCAGCAGGGGAACGAAAGACAGAGCCCAGGGAAAGAACCTCCAGGTGGGACTGGATGGCAGGGGCGAAGCAAATTGTATTCACAGAGCTGGAGCAGTCTGAGGCAGTCCGAGAATAATCCATGGTGTGGGAAACAATAGACAGTATGTTTCAACACACAGTTCAAACAACAATCACCCGACAATTCACTCAAGCAGGCACAGGGCTTAAATACTGCCAAACATAATGAGGGAAGTGAATGCCATTGCGTGAGTGTGTGGGCTGAACTGAGTGGAAACAGATGCATGAGTGAATGTAATTGAGCATGTGAATGGGAATGAATGTGTGTGTGTAGTGAGTGAGTGCAAAAGTGCTAAGTGAATGCAGGTGTGGACAATTGCATGTGTGTGTATGTGTGAAGAGGGAGAGCAGCAAGAAATGACAGCCAACTGGTAGGAGCTGCCAGGAGAGGGTGTGACTGTCGGCTGTCAGATGGCAAATGAGGAACCCAAAATAAACAGGAGACTAGACAGCCACCGTGCCATGGAACTGGGCTGGAAACCACCCCAGTTCATGACAGCCGTTATGTTTATTTCTCCTTGCTGGAGTCTTAAATTTCCCCTTCTTCATCTCCACCAGAGCCCAGCCCTTGCTCTGGTGCGCCTTATTTGTAAGTTTGCCCGTTTGAATTTTTTGTTAGAGCACTGTTTGGGATTTTTGTGTTTGTTGTTTTTCAGTAAATCTCACAAACTACAGTTCTGCATCTGGGTCTTTCTCTTTGCCCTGAGGGGCAATTCATGACAGGGAAGGCAGGGAGTTGGACTTTGGCTGTCAGAGGCTATTTAGGCACTTTTCCACTTGGCCCAGTTTGGCCTCGTTTGGCCTTGTTTCGCACGGTACAGTTCGGCTCGCATGTTTTTCTACTGCACTAGGTGTCATTTGAAGTGGGTGGGAAATAGTTAAAAGGGAGGCGGCGCAACCCTCTCCCTCCCGCTACGTAAAACAAGCGTAACGTTACGCAAAACATAACTTGGCAGGATACAAGGCGTCTGCATTCTCTGGCTGTTTTTGCCAGAATAAAGGCAAAAATGAAGAACAGAAAGCAAACCCGCAATACGACACACTCTGGAAAGGTACTGGAGCATTTAGAAGCCATGAGGATGCGAACTACATTACGTATGACGGTAAGCTAATGATTGCTAATGCTACTTTGCTTTTGAGTCCACCGTACAACATTGTAATGTCGGCAAGTTATCAATATTAGGTCCTAAAATCTGTATTTTGTGTGTGTGTGTTTCAGATGGCTCTCTTCTGGCAAAAATATCGCTTCAAACGGTCGGCGTTGTAGGGAGTTAGAAATGAAGAAGCGATGTGACTTTATAAATCAAAGTTTAATATCAGCTTCATCTCCCTAACATGTCTCATCTCGGTGCAGAAGCAGAATAAGAGGTCGATCGCAGTCAGACCTTCATACTTATACCCACACTCAACAAAAGACATTGCATATCAAAGCTGACATCCCGCATTAACATAATCCCCCCTCCATTGTCCTCCGTCTCCTCCACCTGACCCTGGGTGGTCAGGGAGATCGATCCGGTCTCCACCGCTGCGACTCCGTCTGCTCTTTGATCCTCGCTGGCGGTTGAGACCTCTTGTCCTGTTCTGAGGCGTGAGGTCATTCCACATATGTAATCACTAAACATTCTGTCTATACATATGTAGGTATGGAATATATGATTAATATAAGCCACAGGCGTTAATGTTCATCACAGTGATGTGACCCCAAGTTCACGAACGCGAAGTGGCTATAATGTCTGTAGAAATGTTTAGCTTCCTGTGAAATAAATTACTCTGATCTGTGTCAAAATCATGGAGAGACTGTTGAGACGTCATGGAATTTATCTGCTCCAGCCAGTGGTGTCGTGACAAAACATGGATCAGGTGCCATATAGTAGCATATGAGCTGTTAAATATATATTTCAACAGGTAAACAGTACTGAGTTAGGCATAAGATATATTTAGCAATTATGATGCATTTTAAGCCAAAACAAATGGATCTAGGATTAGAAGTAATTAAAATAAAGCAGTCCCAAGGTTACATGGAGAAATACGTGGATTAACTGGAAATATATCGTATTGAGTATTGCTGACTACCTGTAGATACTGTATAAATATATATTCTCTGCATCAACAGTGAACTATGCATGTATTCATGTAGTATTGCCCTGGGAATTTTGACAATAAACCTTTGTACTTTTGCAGATGTCTCTATTTTGTTTTACAGTCTTCAGCAAATGATTGTTTTGGTTACTTTTCTTAAAAATGAGCCATTATTTTCAAAGTCACTGATAAATGGTTCGTACTGTTGACTGTTTTCCCACCGGTGTCTGAACAGACAAAATAGAAAATCATGATGCAAACACATAAATCACTAAATTGTTTATTCCAATCAGTAGCAAATTACAGATTATTTAGAATATGCAAAATTCAAACTGTAAAAAAAAAAAAAAGAAACTAGAATGGGTAACACACGCCAGCCACGCTGCCTCACTGAGAAGCAACTGGTCGGCCCCTCGTACTGGTCCTGGTTCAGCAGATCTTCAGCCTGCACCTCTAAATAGTGAGGCAAGGTCCGGTTTGGGTGGATCGTTTTCCCCTTGCCTAGATGAAAGACAGAAATGGGTGGTGGATAATTAAAGAAAGTTTAAAACATATTTGAGAAATGAATGAATCTTTATTTCGGATAATTAGATTAAAAGAAAGGAACAGAATAATAGAACAAAGGGGGAAAAAATCCAATAAGGTCAAATTAAACAGGAACTCCTCGGATTATACAATTCAACATAACTTATCAGAAATAGGTGATGGCTGAAGCCGCAGCTTATATTGCCCACCCATGTTCCAGCTAAGAATTCAAAAATAAAATAAAATAAGAGTGATTACAAATCAGAACAAAGCCAAGACAAAATGTGACAAAAAATAAGCAACAGCATAACAGCCGTGGACAAAATTGTTGGTACCCCTCTGTTAATCGAAGAAAAACAATGGTCACAGAAATAACTTGAATCTGACAAAAGTGGTAATAAATAAAAATTCTATGAAAATTAACCAATGAAAATCAGACAGTGCTTTTGTATTGTGGTTCAACAGAATTATTTTAAAAAACAAACTCATGAAACAGACCTGGACAAAAATGATGGTACTCCTAGAAAAGATTGAAAATAGACCATAGGGACATGAACATGACCATAGGGACATGTTCAACCAAGATGTGTCCTCTAATTAACATCACAGGTGTCTACAAACTTGTAATCAATCGGCCTATTTAAAGGGTGACAAGTAGTCACTGTGCTGTGACCATTGTGGGTTTTTCTTTCATTAACAGAGGGATACCAACAATTTTGTCCCCGTGTGTATGTTTGGAGTATTTATTCCTTTAGTTTTTGTTTAAATTGTCCAAGCTTTGTACAGGATTTTAATTCAGGTCCAAAAGCGTTCCACAGTCTGACTCCTTGCACTGAAACACAGTGTTGCTTGGTAGTAGTTCTCAGACCCCAGGGCAGACCCAGAACTCACTGGAGAGACGTCTCCCAGTTGGTCTGGGAACACCTTGGTATCCTCTCTGAAGATCTGGAGCAGGTGGCTGAGGAGAGGGGAGTCTGGGCTTCTCTGCTTGAACTGCTGCCTCTGCGACCCGGACCTCTGGAAAAGTGGTAGAAGATGGATGGATGGATGTCATGTATGGGAGCATTAATGAATGATACAAAGTCTATAGTGTGGGTTGATTCAGCAAATATTTCACTCTGCGCAGTATTGTGACTGATTTGCATATTTTACCTTTAATATAATTAATATGTGTCATAACCCGAGTGTTGGTTCTGGCCACACTCGGGTCTCATATCTTTTTGTTCCCTGGCTTTGGCAGCTGAGGGTTCCTTCCAGCTCCTCGGGCTCTTATTGCGAAGGCGCCCGGGGGAGCTCCCTGCTGTCAAAGTCAGCTGCTGCTCTGCTGTCATTAGCAGCAGCTGTGCCGCGTTGGGGTCATTAGCCGCCAGAGATATAAGCGGGTGCTAAATGTCCTCCAGCGCGGCAGTCTCTGTTATATCCTGTTATGATCACCTGCTATGCTCTTCTGTATGTTCAGCCACGTTCCGTCGTGCTCCTGTTATTCTCAGGTATGTTCCTTTGAGACCTTACTCTCACTGTTGTCCGTCTGGCGCATCGGGTGTCCCCCGGTTCAGACGTCACCCAGCCACTGTATGTGTTCTGTGAGTGTTCTGCCTTATCCTCAATAAATTACCACTGCAAACTCTCTGGTGACTGAGGCGTCTTGTGACTGTCCGTGAGGGCCGTCGTGACAGTAGACTGCCGCCTAACGCCCGGAGAGGAGGCGTTGTATCGAGACGCCATTCACCGTGTAGTTTGCAGTAGTGGACTGATTGTTCCTACCTGTCTGGGTGCCGTGTTGAAGCATGCCATCGTGGAGGTCTCGTGCTCGGAGGCAGGACGCTGTTCTCGTTGACACCCTCGAGCGCGTGGACAGAGTCCTTGTCGCCGCCTCCCTCCTCGAATACAACAGCGAAGTGCCCTGGTACCTGGACCTAGCCGAGGAAATTCTGGATTCTCTTCCCCGCTTCACTAATCATCCAGAGGTAAGCGTGAGGAGAGATGACGTCGCCGCCCAGCGTGAGATACTCCGAGGGCTGGAGGGAAATCCTGGCAGGAAGCTGAAGCGGAGGAGACGTTGCCCCTCGCTTCGGGATCCCGCTCCTGCCTCCGTTCCGGCCCGGGAGTTCGCACCACCCGGAGGTCTTTTCCCATCGGGCATGTCGTCACTCGGGATTCCCCCAGAGAAGCTGCAGATGACAGCAGAAGAGATCTGGGACCGGGTGGCTGCTGCTTGCTCCGCTAAGAATCCTCTGGCGTGTATGAAGCATGTGGTGGCGGCGGTCAGACTGGTGGAGAGGAATCCAGCGCTGCGTGAGTTTCCTGAGTTTGCTGACTTGCTTGCCGCAGTTTCTGCTCAGGAACGGCGATTTCCGGACCTCACCTTCGCCTCACCCCCTACAAGGAACCGTCGTCACTCCGGCTTCCAACCTCGGCTAGAGCCCCGTCTGGATGCTGTCCCGGGTCGCCGCAAGGGCTCAACCCCCCACACAGCTGTCTCTCCCGCGCCTCGTCAGAGGGGAATCCCCGCAGCCTCGTCTTCTCCCGGGCCCTCGCCTGCTGTCCCGTCAGCGCTCCATGCCCGACTGACCCCGGCTGTCGCCCCCTCCTCCTCGTCGCCTATCCCGGCTGCTGTGTGTCACGAGAGCTCCGTTTCGGCGAGCTTCATCCCAGATCCGCCTCGAGTGGCCTCATCTCGTCTTCCCAGAGGGCCCTCTGTTGCCATCCAGCGGGGAAAGGAAGGAATGACGTCCCCCACAGCGGAGACCATCTTACCCTTAGGGGAAAGGCGAGTGCATGATAATTCCTCTTCTTTTGACATTGTCTTGCCTTGTCTGACTCCTAGGGGTGGAGTTCGGGGTATGCAGCCCCCCGAGCTCCCTCCACCCGCTGTGGATGAAAGTAATAACCCTGCTTCCTCTGTGTCTCCCCCCGCTGAGCGGTCCTCGACGTCAGACCTACGTCGCTGGATGAGGAGGGGGCCTGCGGTTCTGGAGAGCCTGGTTCCGGTTCCGCAGCCACGCCATGGGCGGAGGAGGAGAGCGGACTGCAGCGTGGAGCCATCGCCGATGAAGAAGCGTCCCCGGGGTTCCACGGAGGAGCGGTCCGGTCCAGCAGGGCGAGATTCTCCTGCCACCACGCCGTGCGGGCCACCGGCGTGGACATCGGTGCCGGAGGACTCTCTAGCTGCATGCACCATCATGCCAGCTGCGGAACCCGACGCAGCTGAGTGGGAGCCTGAGGACGACCTCCTGACTTCTGAGCCCGGATCATCGCAGTCCTGGACGGCGTCAGAACCCGAGCTCAGGCAAGTGCTCTGTTTTATCTTTCTTCTTCACCTTTTAGAGCACTTTTGCCTGTCTCAAGGGGAGATGAGCCGGGTGCAGCCGCCCGCTGCGTCCGAGCTTATCTCGCCGGGTTCTGGCGCTGCCGGTGATCCTGATCCCGGGTTTTCTCTCTTGTGTGAGTCTTCTCCCAGGGTCGCCGGCGAGGGGCTGCTCTCGCCTGCTGCGCCAGAGGTTCCGGTTTCGGGGTTGGAGGTCGAGTCTGGTGCCACGCCGACCGGGTCCACCGGGAGTGCTGTTCTGGTCCAGTTGGGGTCCACCGGGAGTGCTGTTCCGGAGGCCCAATCGGGGTCCACCGTGGGTTTGGTTCCGGAGGCCCAATTGGGGTCCACCGTGGGTGCTGCACCAGCAGGTCCTAGGTTCGGTGAGGGAGCTGCAGGTCCCCAGCCACCGGATGCTGGACAGGCTCGTTTTCTTCTTCACTCTCATCTCCATTGTCATCCTCCTCGTCTCCCTGAGGCGCGCTGCCCATGTTCACCTGGGGCCGTTGGGGTTCCGATTGCTTCGCCCGGTTCTCCCTCATCTCGCCCCTTTTCAGCGGAACCGCCGGCTACTTTGACTCAACGGTTCTGGTGGGCTAGCGATGCGGGTCGGCCGCCCGAAAGACTGTCTCGCCAATTTGGCTCTCTGGGTCGGCCTCCCGACATTTTGGACTCCCTGTGTGGCGACCTGGTCCGGCCGCCTGAGATTCTCTGCTTCCGAGCATGGGACCGGGGTAGGCCGCCCGAACTGTTCTTTCTCCCCCTGCCTGTTTTGTGGCCTCCTGTTGCCGGTCGGCCCCCCGAACTTTCTGCCTCCGCCCCTCTGGGTCAGAACTGCACTCTTCCCGGGGTTTCTGTTTGTCTGTGAGACTGTTGGGGTGGGGGGGGGGGTTTGATCTGTGTTTTTTGTGGCTCACTCCTTTCTTGTTCCAATGTTTGGTGGTCCTTTCCCTCCACCTTATGTCAATTCGTTGTTTGCCTATATATATATTGCCTGTGGTTTTGTTGTTACCCACATTTAAGGGATTATGGGTTTTTTTTTCTATAGCCTTGTTGGTTGTTTGTCTCTCTCCCTCCTGCCAGCACCCCGTCCACCCACCCTAGGGGGGTGGGGGGGGCTTGGGTGTTACTCTGGCCGCTCAGAGCTCGGCCTTGAGGGGGAGGTACTGTCATAACCCGAGTGTTGGTTCTGGCCACACTCGGGTCTCATATCTTTTTGTTCCCTGGCTTTGGCAGCTGAGGGTTCCTTCCAGCTCCTCGGGCTCTTATTGCGAAGGCGCCCGGGGGAGCTCCCTGCTGTCAAAGTCAGCTGCTGCTCTGCTGTCATTAGCAGCAGCTGTGCCGCGTTGGGGTCATTAGCCGCCAGAGATATAAGCGGGTGCTAAATGTCCTCCAGCGCGGCAGTCTCTGTTATATCCTGTTATGATCACCTGCTATGCTCTTCTGTATGTTCAGCCACGTTCCGTCGTGCTCCTGTTATTCTCAGGTATGTTCCTTTGAGACCTTACTCTCACTGTTGTCCGTCTGGCGCATCGGGTGTCCCCCGGTTCAGACGTCACCCAGCCACTGTATGTGTTCTGTGAGTGTTCTGCCTTATCCTCAATAAATTACCACTGCAAACTCTCTGGTGACTGAGGCGTCTTGTGACGGTCCGTGAGGGCCGTCGTGACAATATGTGACTTCCAACACAGTTTATTATCAATTATTACACCAAGGATTTTAATTTTGGATACCCTTTCAATCTCTACACATTTATACTGAGTTTAAATACTGAGTTGTTGTGATGGTGTGAAATAACGTTATCAATAAAATTTAGCCACCGCTGTGTCGCCCTGGTTTCAAGTGTGGGTGGTGGTTTGTGCTTGTATTGCTAAAATATAAAAGGAAGCACTACAGTGGGTCTCAAATATTTGTAATGTGTTCTATTACTGAATGAGTTTAAAGATGAAATACTATACACATATAAACTAAATTCTAATGGTGACTGAACATCTCCCATTCCCCAAGGTGCAAGATACACTATTATGACTATAACTCATAAAGGATCACAGAAGTGAACAAGCGGTTTATTTTATGGTGGCTACTATTGGATGTGCCATTCATTTTCAATTACTCTGTAAATAATATTCACACAAATAAATCTCAATTCAGTCCCTTTCATATTAAGTGGAAATTGTGCTCCTTTAAATTTGGCACATTACCTAAACTTTAACTTAAAGCGAGGTAGTCGGATCCGGGAAAAAACATGCTTTTTTTGCGTGCATGGAAAGAAAATCCTACAGACACATATAGCGCGATTGTCTGCGAGTGTGAATGACCTGTTCCATGAGCAAATGTACGTTTTTTTGGTCCTTGGCTGTTTAAATTGAATTCTTTCCTCCCGAAAATATCATTTTTGAATATTAATTACAGCTAAATGGGAGCAGTTTCGATGCCGACATTTCACATCCTAATATACGTGTTCTATACACCATCGGCTTTTGCATATCCGACTACCTCGCTTTAAAAAGCAAAAGATTTGACTATAAATATGATGTGTTGTTTACCTGTCACAATACACTGGTGTCAAAACGTCGCCATTCTGAGCAGATCCTGTTTGGACTCTACAATGAAATACACACAAATTAAGTACATGCACAGCACAAAAGTGCAACTTGTAAAAAAAATAAAATAAAATAAAATAAACTTTTTAACCAGGATTACAACTAGCTTATTTCATCAGATATTGTCAACACAAAAAAGCAACATACAAGGACGGACGTAGCATTAAGCTAGGTCATCGTTTAAACACGATTAAGTTTTCGTCTGTCCTAAGTGAACTTTCCACTGTTGGAAAAAATAACATAAAGCATCAGAATCAGAATCAGAATCAGGTTTATTGCCATTGTTCATGTAGTACACAAACTAGGAATTTTAGCATGAATATCACATCACTCACCGTCCTGTATATCACAATATCACGGCTTCAACTGCTGAAGTTGGGTGCGTCGCAGCTGTACATTCAATTCAGTTCAGGTGGCTGGGTCTAATTCCCGGTGCGTCTCCGTCTATTTTATGGTGGGTCTGCTTGTGCGCCCCACTGCAAGCTCAGTCTGCTTCCCTCTGCATTCTCTCATCAGCCGAAATGCACAGGAAACTCTGCTGGACCGCGGTATTAGATTTCTGCTGATTTCTGTTAAGCCATTCTATCGTTGTGGTTTATAATATCACTTGTTCGCGGGCTCACTGACGAAAAATTGCAAATGGCGACCAGCAAGCGATTCTCAAAAGTCAGCGTAACGCCCACTCTCATGACACTACGCCCAGACCAATGAATGGCCAGCAGTGGCGTGACGAAACCGTGCCGGTACCCTTTGGACCTACTTTTATCGGTGCCAATAAAAGTGGAACAGTTCCCAAATAACGGAACTGTTAGGCCATTGGGTGCTGAAAGGAAAAGCGGACAAAGGAGGCCGAACCGTGCGAAATGAGGCCAAACGAGGCCAAAGTGTGCCAAGTGGAAAAGCGCCTTTTGAGTCACACACCATAGGAAGCATTTCAAGAGGTTGTGAGACCCCAGCCTGACAACCCGCTTTCTGGCTATAACAGCCTTACGAAACCCAAATCATCAAAATCCATTAAGAGTAATGAGTAATTATGAACACCTTTCTACAGTTATACATACAGTATTTACAAAAACAAAACAAAAAAGAACAGTAAAGATTATTCTGACTGACAGGATTATTACTGCATTTTTTTCTTCACACACTAGGATAATATTGTTACTGTGATATTTCCTGACACAATCAGATGGAGGGGATTTTTTTTCAATATCGTGACACGCCTCCACTTTTCAGGATTTACAGATTTCAATTACTTTTTATTGACTGTACGTGCATATTCGACTTCAACTACTATATACGAACGGGGGCTGAAAAGTTCATAGGCTGACTGTGATGTCTGCAGGCAGTATGGGCTTGCTATTACCGAAATTGCAGTTAACTTACTTATCAGTATAAGCAGCAATGGAGAAATTTGTCATGGTCTTGAACGCAGCTGCTTTATTTTTCATTCAGTGTGGAAGATACAACGGAAGTGGCACACACACAGAGTATGTTGTCCCAACACTGCCCTCTACAGCCAATACATCACAACCCCTCCCCACTTAATGATGTTGCCATTACTATCTTATTTACTTACAGTTATAACCGCCCTTATTAACATATCCTTGTTAAGTGAACAATTTCTTTAACCTTAGAAAGACTTAACTTTTCAACATATTTAAGTTTATCTTTTTTTTAAACCTGAACTCAGGCTGGGGGTTGACTATCCCAAAACCTGGAGTCTGTCAAGGGATTATTCTGCCCTTTTCTTGCAACAAGACTCTCTAGCTAAATACTACTGAACAGTCTCTTATTCCAGGATTCAGCAGTAACTTCCTTTAGACTCTAAAGGAAGTTACTCTAAAGTTCTAAAGTTCCTCTAAAGTTTAGAGGTTAAGTCTGTCTGGTGGTTTTGTAACCCTGGTAGGATACCATTTACCTGTCTGTTATAGAGTACCAGTCTCTGGAGGTATCTGTCACAGAAGATATGGCGGAAAGAAATGGAGTGTACGGCACAATGTTGTTGGAGTTGTTTGAATCCTCCAAGTCAGGAGCTTGACCGGTTCCAGTCTGTGCCACTGTCAGAGGTTGTTCAGGGTGCTGGAATGTTTGTGCAGACCCTAAGATGTGAGGAGAACAGGACAGCATTTGATCTGTGTGTTGTTTCCAGCTCTGTGATGATCCAGCATCCATGCTGTAAGACACTGGGCTCACCTGAGATGTAACAATTCCTGGTGTCCACCCCCCCGCCCCTTTCCCCATCGGTAATCAAAAAACCAATATAGAATCTTCAACAGTGAATGCACGCTCTTTAGCATAGATAGATAGATAGATAGATAGACAGATAGATAGATAGATAGATAGATAGATAGATAGATAGATAGATAGATAGATAGATAGATAGATAGATAGATAGATAGATAGATAGATAGATAGATAGATAGATAAATGTACAGTACTTTATTGATCCCAAACTGGGAAATTGCAGTGTAACAGCAGCATGACAGTAGACAACCAAACAACAGAAACACACACATGACAGACAAAGGGATTACCCATGGAAAGTAAAACTAACACGACTATAAAACCTATATACATCATAGCTTAATATATGATGACCCGTATAAACACATGAATCATCCCATTGCACAAAGAAGGACTATCAGGAGCAGAGTGAAATGTGAGGTACCAGTTAGACTGTAAGGTGCAGTGTGGCAGCATTATTATGACCAGAATACAACATCATAGTGAGTTATTGTACAGTGAAATTGCATGTGGCAGGAAAGATTTCCTGTACCTGGCCGTTCGACAGCAAAGCTGTAGTAGTCTACTGGAGAAAGTGCTTCGCTGTCTGTCCAGTGTGTAGTGGAGGGGGTGATCAGGATTGTCCATGATGGATCGCAGTTTATTTAGTGCTCTCCTCTCCACCACTGTCTCAAAGGTCTCCGGTCTGAGACCAATTACAGAGCCAGCCCTCTTGATAATCTTGTCAAGTCTGTTGGTATCTCTGGCCCTGATACTGCTACCCCAACAGACAGCAGCAAAGAAGATGGCACTGGCGACAACAGTCTGGTAGAAAAGCTCCAGCATCCTGCTACACCCTTTGAAGGATCTCAGCTTTCTCAGGAAGTAGAGTCTGCTCATCCCCTTCTTGTGCGCAGCATCAGTGTTGGATCTCCAGTCCAATCCACTGCTGATCCTGACACCCAGATATTCATAGTCCTCAACCACTCGCACATCCTCCCCCCTAATCTGCAGTGGCTGAGAAGGAGTCTTCCTCTTCCTGAAGTCAATCACCATCTCTCTGGTCTTGCTGACATTCAACCTCAGGTGATTCTGGTCCGTCCACTCCACAAATCTGTCTACCAGTGCCCTGTACTCCCCTTCCTCTCCCCCTCTTATACACCCCACAACAGCTGAGTCATCAGAGAATTTTTGCAGGTGGCATGACTCAGTGTTGTACTGAAAGTCAGTGGTGTATAAGGTAAAAAGAAAAGGAGAGAGCACAGTCCCCTATGGAGCTCCCGTATCACTAGCCACCACTCCAGACAAGACACTGCCCAGCCTGACAAACTGTGGTCTGCCTGTCAGGTAGTCAGTAATCCAGGAGATCACAAAGCTGTCAACCCCCATCACCCGCAGCTTCTCACCCAGCAGCAGTGGCTGGATGGTGTTAAACGCACTGGAGAAATAAAAAAAAAGTGATTCTCACAGTATCTCTTCCACCATCCAGGTGCAGATGGGCTCGTTGCAGCAGGTAGATGACAGCATCTTCAACTCCTAAATGGGGCTGATATGCAAACTGCAGAGGGTCCAGCCACGTCTTCACCTGCGGCCTCAGGTGGGCTAAGACCAGTCTCTCCAGGACCTTCATCACATGAGATGTGAGGGCAACTGGTCGGTAGTCATTCGAATCCGATGGAGATGACTTCTTGGGGAGCAGACTTCCCTGTGAAGTTGTTGGGCATCTTGTGCCTGTTCCATAGTTGCTGCTACAGTGGTGTGAAAAAGTGTTTGCCCCCTTCCTGATTTCTCATTTTTTTGTAGGTTTCTCACACTTAAATGTTTCAGATCATCAAACAAATTTAAATATTAGACAAAGGTAACACAAGTAAACACAAAATGCAGTTTTTAAATGAAGGTGTTCATTATTAAGGGGGAAACAAAATCCAAACCTACATGGCCCTGTGTGAAAAAGTGATTGCCCCCTAAACCTAATAACTGGTTGGGCCACCCTTAGCAGCAACAACTGCAATCAAGCGTTTGCAGTAACTGGCAGTGAGTCTTTTACAGCACTGTGGAGGAATTTTGGCCCACTCATCTTTGCAGAATTGTTGTAATTCAGCCACATTGGAGGGTTTTTGAGCATGAACTGTGGCGGTTTGGGATAACATCCACAACAGACTGGGACAGACAGCTCGCTACTTCTGGTTTTTTCCGCTGCACTACTGTGATGTAATGTGCCATTCATGCATTGTTTCACTACTGTGATGTTAATGTGCCATTCATGCATTGTGTTCATGCATCCTGCCCTGACTGTGTTTCTCAAATGCAAATGTCTCATGCCTGTCTGCAATCCCTTTGATGATACCATGCCTTTCATGTATTGTCTGTAGCTGGGTATATAAGCTCACTGAAATCCATGTTCACGCTCTCATTCCTTCAACTGCTGCTGACACACACACCCTGTGTCTCTTTGCTGGAGAGCCTCCGAGCCGCCCATTGGGCGAGCTTCGTGACGGCGGTATGATAATAAACCTATTTAAAACCTCACTTCGCTGCCTTTATTTTATCTGCTGCCTCACTGGTGACCCCGAAGACGCACACGCTTTGTGCGACGCAACCTTCTGGTCTGGACCGCTTCACTGGTGACCCCGAGAATGCACACGCTTTGTGCATCGCAACCTTCTGGTTTGGACAGCCACGCTGATGTCCTGGTGGCAACGAACGCAGCACCCGGCAGTGATTCTCCGACGACAAGCGAACGCGGCAGCCTGACTGATCTGCCCTCCCTTCTGCTTCAGGGAGACCTCGACGCAGAGTTTCCAGGGGAAACTCTCCGGAGACCACCCACGACCGGGAAAGCTGAGGAACATTTCATGGTGAGATCTGCACGCCTAGATCGGCACATCCACGCTTGGACCAGCCGCTCTCACAGCTTCTGACACACGATTCTGTGTCTCCTTACGAGAGCGCACGCACCTCGTCCTTTCTCCACGACGGCGACCTCCACGGCCAACGGAGTACACGTGGACCTGAACGCACCATGACCCATCTTCAACAACTACAACAGGGATGATTAAGCTCCCTGACCCTGGCTCTTCCTCTCCAGCTGGCCCACCCACGCACGGAGCCCCGGTGCACGCACCGGGGAGTTACGAGGACGGCGCACCACGCACGGGACACATACGGCTCCACTGACCGCCTTCCTTCTGCTGCACACTGGCCCTTCAGGCTTGCTCGTACACCTGAGGCACGCACGCAGCTTGCTCACTGGATTTTATGGTCTTAGCCATGGCGCACAACGGGAATTCAGCAGTCTGCGGTCCCCAAAGGCTTTAAGGTTGTGCCCGCACCTAAAGTCAACACGCCAAGTCCCCTTGCTTTAGTTTTTTTTTTTCTTACAGCCGCCACGCAGCCTCGTCGCTCATGTTTTTTCTTCACGGCCGCTATTAATCCTTGCAGAACTTAATCACGAGAGGAGCCAGTGACTAATTTTTCTTCTTGTGGACCTCTGCACGTTCAACGGGACAGCCCCTCGACATCGCGGACCCACAAGCAATTTTTGCGCAGCTCAGACGATTTCACCATCTCCTGCCAGCACTTACTACCTCCCACCCCCCTCCACCTCCGCCTGCACAGAGCTTTCCCTGCTCGCTGCCAAAGCTGCACTATCAAGGCCTCGGCCCCCTGCCGAGCCCTCTGGGGGGGAGCGTGTGGCGGTTTGGGATAACCCCCACAACAGACTGGGACAGACAGCTCGCTACTTCTGTTTTTTTCCGCTGCACTACTGTGATGTAATGTGCCATTCGTGCATTGTTTCACTACTGTGATGTTAATGTGCCATTCATGCATTGTGTTCATGCATCCTGCCCTGACTGTGTCTCTCAAATGCAAATGTCTCATGCCTGTCTGCAATCCCTTTGATGATACCATGCCTTTCATGTATTGTCTGTAGCTGGGTATATAAGCTCACTGAAATCCATGTTCACGCTCTCATTCCTTCAACTGCTGCTGACACACACACCCTGTGTCTCTTTGCTGGAGAGCCTCCGAGCCGCCCATTGGGCAAGCTTCGTGACGGCGGTATGATAATAAACCTATTTAAAACCTCACTTCGCTGCCTTTATTTTATCTGCCGCTTCATGAATCGCCTTTTTAAGGTCGTGCCACAGCATCTCAATCAGATTCAGGTCAGGACTTTGACTAGGCCTCTCCAAAGTCTTCATTTTGTTTTTCTTAAGCCATTCAGAGGTGGACTTGCTGGTGTGTTTTGGATCATTGTCCTGCTGCAGAACCCAAGTGCGTTTCAGCTTGAGGTCACCAACAGATGGCCGGACATTCTCCTTCAGGATTTTTTGGTAGACAGCAGAATTCATGGTTCCATTTACCACAGCAAGTCTTCCAGTTCCTGAAGCAGCAAAACAGCCCCAGACCATCACACTGCCACCACCATATTTTACTGTTGGTATGATGTTCCTTTTCTGAAATGCTGTGTTTCTTTTATGCCAGATGTAATGAGACACACACCTTCCATAAAGTTCATCTTTTGTCTCGTCAGTCCACAGAGTATTTTCCCAAAAGTCTTAGGGATCATCAAGATGTTTTCTGGCAAAACTGAGATGAGCCTGTATGTTCATTTTGCTCAGCAGTGGTTTTCGTCTTGGAACTCTGTCATGCAGGCCATTTTTGCCCAGTCTCTTTCTTATGGTGGAGCCATGAACACTGACCTTAACTGAGACAAGTGAGGCCTGCAGTTCTTTGGATGTTGTTGAGGGGTCTTTTGTGACCTCTTGGATGAGTCGTCGCTGTGCTCTTGGGGTAATTTTGGTTGGCCAGCCACTCCTGGGAAAGTTCACCACTTTTCCATGTTTTCACCATTTGTGGATAATGGCTCTCACTGTGGTTCACTGGAGTCCAAAAGCTTTAGAAATGGTTTTATAACCATTTCCAGACTGATGGAGCTCAATTACTTTGTTAATCATTTGTTCCTGAATTTCTTTGGATCACAGCATGATGTCTAGCTTTTGAGGATCTTTTGGTCTACTTCACTTTGTCAGACAGGTCCTATTTAAGTGATTTCTTGATTGAGAACACGTGTGGCAGTAATCAGGCATGGGTGTGGCTAGAGAAATTGAACTCAGCTTTCCGAAGATGAAGATTTGGAAAGCTGTGGTTTGAAGATTTCCAAACCACAGTTAATTTATGTTTTAATGGAAGGGGGAGCAATCACTTTTTCACACAGGACCATGTAGGTTTGGATTTTTTTTACCCTTAATAATAAACACCTTCATTTAAAAACTGCATTTTGTGCTTACTTGTGTTATCTTTGTCTAATATTTAAATTTGTTTGATGATCTGAAACATTTAAGTGTGACAAACATACAAAAAAAAATGAGAAATCAGGAAGGGGGCAAACACTTCTTCACACCACTGTATATCTGGCTTCAGCAGATCGACTCATGTGCGTAATCTGCAGCACAGGAAGAGTATAGGTGGGCATTTATTGGTAGTAGAATGCGGTGTTTCTGTAGCTGAGTAAAAAGGCATCCAGCCTCTTTTGCACTGAAGCAGACCTCTTGTGATGACTTTAGAGGGTTTCTGAAAGTTTGAACAAAACACTCAGCTAAGCCATTGGTAGATGGATGGTGAGGTACTGAACACATATGTTTAACTCCACTGGCTTGGAGGAAAGTAGAAAATTCATCTGAGGTGAATTGTGGCCCGTTGTCACTCACCAAAATGTCGGGAATGCCATATTGACTGAATAGTCCCCTCAGAACTTGGATTGTTTTCGCTGAGGTAGTAGTGCTAATGAGGTGAATTCCTGGCCATTTCGAGTGAGCTTTGACCACTACAAAGAACATGTGACCTTCATAAGGTCCTGCAAAGTTCATATGGATTCAATCCCATGGTGCACTTTCCATGGCCATGTATGGCGCTGTGATAAGGGTGGTGATCTTTGAGTGCGCTGGCATGTAGTACAGATCTTGGCTTGCTACTCAATTTGCACATCTTTGCCAGGCCACCACATGTAGCTGCGTGCTATAGCTTTCATCTTAACCACACCTGGGTGTCCAGCATGTAGCTCAGCCAGCAAACTTGGTCTGTGTTTTGGAGGAACAATCACTTGGTTACCCCACATTAAACATCCTTGTACAATGGTGAGCTCATCTTTTCTGGTGATATGTGGTGTTAGTGAGGAGTCTGAGCTTTTTGATTTTGGAAAATGTCCAGTTGACACCATTTCAGTTACCTTGGACAGGATTGGGTCTAGTCTGGCCTCTTTACGAATGTCGGTACTGCATACAGGAAGTGATTCCACATGATTCATAAGGTACACACCTGCAGTTCCTAGTTTCTCATTTGGGGATGTCTGCAGTGGCAGATGTGAAAGACCATCTGCATTACAACGTTCTGCAGTACCTCTGTACTGAATAGAGTAGTTGCGAGCTGCTAACAACAAAGCCCACCGCTGGACAGCCAATGAAGGAATGGCTTTGCTTGGACCCAATATAGTCATGAGTAGATGATGGTCTGTCAGCAGGGTAAAATGGCATCCATAGAAGTAGGCATGAAACTTGCTGATCCCAAAAATATTTCCTAATGCCTCACGTTCAATCTGTGCATAGTTCTGCTCCGCTTTGCTCAATGTTCTGGAGGCAAAAGCTATGGGTTTCTCTTCACCATTGGGTAGAACATGTGACATCACTGCTCCTACACCATAAGGAGAGACGTCACATGCCAGTGTGATGGGGAGTTTAGGGTCGTAATGTGTGAAAACTCTGTCTGACAATACCTGCTTCTTAGCTGCCTGGAAAGAATTCTCACACTCAGAAGTCCACCGCCACTGCACACCCTTGCGCAACAATGCATTCAATGGATTCAGTGTAGCTGCCATGTTTGGAACAAACCTACTATAGTAGTTAATGAGCCCCAAGAAGGACTGGAGCTGAGTGACATTAGTTGGAGCAGGGACCTCCACAATAGCTCTCAGTTTTTCAGGGGATTTGTGGAGCCCAGATCAGTCAATAACATGCCCCAAATATTCTAGGGAGCTCTTGAAAAACTCACATTTGCCTTACTGAGCTCTTGAGTCTGAATTTTTCCAATCAACTCAGCACTGCTTTTAAGTTCCTTAAATGTTGTGTGTCGTCACTACCAGTCACTAATATATCATCAAGGAAACAGTGCACATTCGGGAGACCTTGATGTACCTGATCCATGACTCTTTGGAATATGGATGGTGGCAATGTTATCCCAAATGACATTCTGTTGTAGCAGAACAGCCCATTGTGGGCTGTGATGGTGAGACACTTGCAGGAATTTTCCTCTACCAGTTCCTGCAGGTATGGATGAGATAAGTCCAATTTGCGGAAGCATTGCCCACCAGCGAGAGAAGCAAACAAGTCTTCAGTGTGGGGAATTGGATAGCGTTCAGTACAGAGAACAGGGTTGACCATCACTTTAAAGTCACCACAGATTCTCACATCACCCCTTTTCTTGACCACAGGTACAATGGGGGTTGCCCACTCACTGAACTGAACTGGAGAGATGGCATTTCGTTGTTGCAATCGTTCAAGTTCAGCTTTGACCTTGGGTTGGAGAGTATATTGAACAACACGAGCCTGGCAGAATTTTGGCTGATGTCCTGGTTTGAGTGCAAGTGAAGCCTCAAAACCCTCAAGTGTTCTCTATCCATCTTTGGAAACATTTTCATACTTATTCAGGAACTTTTCCAATTTACTTTTGGTGCTATGCTGTACTGCATTCACAGCCTTTATCTAGTGCCAATTCAATTTAATTATTTTCAGCCACTCTCTGCCCCAAAGTGGAGATGCGTTTCCTTTCACTACATACAGGGGAAGTCTTGCTCGCTGTCCATTCATTGACACTTTCACTTTAATAACCCTTTCTGACAAGATGGTTTCACCTGTGTAAGTCTTTAACCACTTGCACTCCGTTGTTCCGCGGGCGGGCAAGTCTCTGCGCCCTCGTGCGCATGACGCATGATAAGGATATTGATGGTGGTGGTGTAGGTGGTATGGCCTCCAAGCGCCACTGAAAAAAAAATCTGTAAACACAGCCACGAACAGATTAGTTCATCTGATTGACCTCTCATTCGACTAATAAGAGCCTTGAATTGGGTTTCTGAAACCTTGAAGAACCAATGAATGAAAACCTAGGAAGGAGGACCCGCCTCCCAACGCTTTGAATGCAGTGAGCCAATTGAAGCAGAGAAGTTCGTGAGCTGTTTTTTTTTAAGGCTAGGTGAAGACTGGCTGCTGCAGCGGATCAAAAAAGGACACAGGAAGAGCTCCACAGACCCAGCAGCATGGAGACCATCCACAAATGCAACCTGTGTGACAGGGAGTGCCATTCGTGGATCGGCATGTTCGGCCACAGGCGGTGCTTATTTTGTATTGGTTCCAGCAGAGTAGACGCTATGATTTCTTCCATGGTCATTATAGACCGACGGAGGCTGACGACGAAGGCTGAGTGACACGCACGCCTTCGCCAGTCTTTTTTTAATTACTACTGTTATTTGTTTTGGAAAATCGTTCGCCAAAAACCGCAATCATGGAAGCACAAAACCGCAATAATGGAATTATGTTTTGATCGAGTCGCGAGACCAGAACCAGAGCGGACCAGCGTCGCGTTCGTCTGACAATGAGGAAGACAAGTTCCCCAAGACTCCGCTGTGAAGAGGTAAGGTGTTATAAGCTAAATTATTCTCTATCCCTGAAAATTGTAATCCAAAATGACTTTTGACTGATCAGTAAATTACAGCTGTGCGGTTCACGAAGTCTGAAGTTCGTGCGCCGTGGTACAAGGGGTTGCTCGCAGTGTACAGGCTGTGAACGCCCCCCCCCACCCCCGCTATTCTTCTGCAGCGAGGGGGGGGGGCCGCGGTGACTGCACTGCTGTCCTACATCACCACATAAGGCTAATCCGTTGTGTAGCGATGGCTAAAGTCCATCCTCTGTAGCGAGCGGGGGGGGGGGACAACCACCCCCCCACACACACACAGTAGTGAGGGGGGGGAGCCACTGTGACAGCGTTGCTGTGGAAACATGCAACGAGTGTAATCTGTCATGTAGCGAGGGCTGAACTCTGTCCTTGGTAGCGGGGGGGGACGACCCCCCCCCCCACACACACAGACACAGCCCTGAGTGTAACCTTTCCTTTGAGCCTAAAATGAAGCTTCTACATTGAATCATTCAAAAGTTACAGATGTTTTTCCAAACTGTGCCATTTGGCACAATTTGGCACAGTTCCAAAACGCCTGGGAACAGCCTGAGAACAAAGCTGTGTAAAATATTCATTTTTTGTGGTATTGTTACCAAATTTGGATCTCAGCTGGATAGCACTTGGTTCTACATTTCTGTTGCATTTTCCAGCCGGATCGGACAGCTGTGTGTTATTTACAAGCATTTGTATCAAAAAAAACACTGTGTCCAAATTTTTTTTCTTCAAGTTCAGTATGTTTAGATGACTGTAACTCAGTGGCCGGAGCACATAGAGAGATTATGTTTTATTTGCCAAAAAATTCAAAGTGTTTTCTTTTAAATGAGACCAACCCCATGAAGATGCTGCAAAGGGTTGAAGAACAGCTTTCGATTTACTTTGGGCACGTTATTTTTTGGCATTTTTAGGAAAATTGCCCGGAGTGCAAGTGGTTAACAAAACACTGGTTGGATGCAGGCAGACATGTGACATCTTGGCTTTGTACAGTTCTTTTGAGATGAAGGAAACTGCTGCACCTGTGTCTAGTTCATTATTGATGGATTTTCCATTTTGGGTGTCACTACAATGATTGACGAAAAGGCACCTTGCACCATTTTCATTCCACCCATCTCTGGTTGGACATCAGTTATTGTGTGAAGACACACACTTCACCTTCAGAACTGGTTGTTGTGTTATCGCTCTGGGGAACATTAGCATTTACTTGGTGAACAGAGCTTCTTTTGGAATAATTAGGGCCCGAGCCACCGACAACGTCAGTGGGTGAGAGCCCTATTGTATCCGTTAGGATTATTAGGGCCTGAGCCACTGACAACGTCAGTCGACGAAAGCCCTATTGTAATTGCTCTGTTTATTTAGGGCCTGAGCCACTGACAACGTCAGTCGGCGAAAGCCCTATTGTAATTGTTCCGTTTATTAGGGCCTGAGCCACTGATGTTAGTCAACGAAAGCCCTATTGTAATTGTTCAGTTTATTAGGGCCTGAGCCACTGACAGCGTCAAGCCCTATTGTAATTGCTCTGTTTCTTATTAGGGCCTGAGCCACTGACAACGTCAGTTGGCGAAAGCCCTATTATAATTGCTCTGTTTCTTTATTATTATTCTTCCGCCTAAACGACCGCATTTTTCACCCTCTGAACGTTAACCAAAACGTGATTTTTTTTGGAAAACCCCTCAGAACCAGCGAGAAATTCAATAAACTGGAAAAGATATGTGCCCCCCACCCCTAATTTTTGACGGTGGGGCCAAACATACACAAACGTTCAAGGTCAATGGAGCCTGGAGACCGTAAACTTTGCCGTAGAGACATAAAATTTGGGTGAGGTGTGCATCACCTCAAGACATGCAAAAAACATAATTGTGGCCCATAACCACCGCCAACAGGAAGGCCGCCATCTTGCCTCAAAATTTCCCCTCCTCCAATTTGGAAAAAAGTCACACCTCGCATTTGAACAAACTAGTCCTAGGGACCTGCTCCAATTGAGCTCATTTTTACATGGCGGCATCTATAGGCAATGTCCATTAAAAATTGTATAAATTAAGTCAAAATCTCAAAAGGTGTGGCCAGGGCGCCATGGCGAAATTTGACTCCTCCCCTTACAACTTCAAACAGCTGTAACTCGGGCAAAACTTGTCCGATGTGCACTAAACTTTCCATGATGGAAAACAGTCCCGCCTCGAACGCAATTACATCAAAATACCTGACAACATGTATAGCGCCACATAGTGGTTAACAAAATAATTGCTGAAAACTGTTTTATTTATTACGCACCGCTGGCCAGAATGACATGAAATTTTTTGAGATTCATCAGACCACAGTGATGATCATAACTGCACATCAACTCTAGCATGACATCAAACGTGTTACCATGGACATGCCCTCCTCGCCATTCAATCCATGAGCTTATGGGGAGGAGTGGGAAGGTCCTGGAGTTATGAAATTTGGAACATAGGTTGAGATGACGCTCATATATAGTCCTATATGGCTGGACAACACATAACTGACAGGGAAGTGTTGCCATGGCGCCATGGCGAAGTTTGAGTCCTCCCCTTACAAAATCAAGCAGCTGTAGCTCGGGCAAAACTTGTCCGATGTGCACCAAAATTTCCATGATGGAAAATAGTCCCACCCAGAACTCGCCTACATCAAAATACCTGACAAAAGATATAGTGCCACCTACTGGTTAACAAAAGAATTGCTGAAAACTGTTTTATTTATTACTCATGCGCCACTGGCCAGAATGACATGAAATTTTCTGAGGTTCATCAGACCGTAGGGATGATCATAACTGCACATCAACTTTAGCATGATGTCACACATGTTACCATGGACACACCGTCCTTACCATGCAATCCTTGATCTTGTTTGGAGGATTAGGAATGACCTGGAGTCATGAAATCTTGAACATAGGTTGAGGTGACTGTCATATATAGTCCTATATAGGTGGACAACACATAACTGACAGGGAAGTGTTGCCATGGTGACATGGCGAAGGTTGACTCCTCGCCATAAAACATCTGAATGTTGTATCTTGGACAAACTTTGTCTGATTTTCAACAAGTTTTCTACAATGGATAATAGTCCCACCCTGAACGCTCCTATATAAAAATAGCAAAGGTTAGAGCACCACCTAGTGGTTACAACATTGGACCTTTGTAAACTGGACAAACTTTGGACAATTTTCACCAAATTTTCTCTGATCAATATTTGTCCTGCCCCGAATGTGTCTATATAAAAATAATAAACAAAAGTTGTAGCTTCCCCTATTGATTAAAGGAAGAATTGCTGAAAACTGTTTTCTTTCCTTTTCTTTCACCAGCAGAAAAAAATGACATGAAGGAATGACTAGGGCTCATTGACAGTACATGTACATAGTACAGAGCTATTTTCATGGTGACCAGTAGGCTTCAATGGCTTTCCTGCAATGCAAAACATGACAGTTACAGCTCAGACAATCCTCGTCTGATTTGGACCAAACTTTGCACAAATCATACTGATCCCACTCTGAGCACGTCTGTATATCAATATTCATAAAACTGTCACACCACCACCTACTGCTGACATGAGGTACTGCATAAAATTGTATCAAATTTTGCGCAAAGACCAGTAGTCAGAATGACATGACATTTTCAGTGGTTTCTCAGAGTGCATTGGACTACCCTCAGTGGAAGTCACCTTTGTCCTGCGATAATCACAGTTACCATGGAAACCCACTCCTTGGCTGCAAGGAGTGGGTTTGCGCTGCACTCCTTGCCATTCAATACGTTTTATACTTTGGAGGGTTGGGAAAGTCCAAGGGTCACCAAATGTGGAACGTAAGTAAAGGTGACTCTCTTCTGTTGTTCTGTGATGTCTGCAAAATGCACCTAAAATGTAAGTGCTGCCATGACCACATGTCCAAGTTTACCGGCTCGCAATATGTTGGACAGTTGTAACTTGGACAAACTGTCGGATTTTCACTGTAATTGCTATGATGGAGATTAATCCCACTTTGCACGCTTCTACATAAAAATATCAGACACAACTTATAGTGCCACTTATTGCTCACAGGAAGTTCTGCGCCAAATGGTTTACTTTACTATTCACACAGCCTTTGTAGGGACGACGGTTAATTTTCTGAGCCAGCAAGGTACGACGGGTGCCAGGTTACACGGGTGTGCGGCGGGGCGAAGGCCCGCTTACAGCTGCTTGCAGCTTTAATTAGGGCCTGAGCCACTGACGTCAGTTGGCGAAAGCCCTATAGTAATTGCTCCGATTATTAGGGCCTGAGCCACTGACGTCAGTCGGCGAAAGCCCTAGTGTAATTGCTCCATTTATTAGGGCCTGAGCCACTGATTTATTAGGGCCTGAGCCACTGACAATTACAATAGGGCTTTCGTCAGTCGGCAAAAGCCCTATTGTATTGCTCCATTTATTAGGGCCTGAGCCACTGACAATGTCAGTCGGCGAAAGCCCTATTGTAATTGCTCCGTTTCTTATTATTATGCTTATTATGATCGCATTTTTCACCCTCTGAGCGTGAACCAAAACACAATTTTTTTGGGCAAACCCCTCAGATCCGGTGAAAAATTCGATAAACTGGAAGACATATCTGGAAGACATATGTGCCCCCCCACCCCTAATTTTTGTGGGTGGGGCCAAACGTACAAGGTCAATGGAGACTGGAGACCGTAAACTTTGCCGTAGAGACATAAAATTTGGGTGAGGTGTGCATCACCTCAAGACATGCAAAAAACATAATTGTGGCCCATACCCACCGCCAACAGGAAGACCGCCATCTTGCCTCAAAGTTGCCTGACCTCCAATTTGGAAAAAAGTCACACCTCGCATTTGAACAAACTAGTCCTAGGGACCTGCTCCAATTGAGCTCATTTTTATATGGCAGCATCTATAGGTATTGGCCATTAAATATTGTATAAATTAAGTCAAAATCTCAAAAGGTGTGGCCTGACTCCTCCCCTTGCAACATCAACCAGCTGTAACTTGGGCAAAACTTGTCCGATGTGCACCAAACTTTCCATGGTGGAAAATAGTCCCGCCCCAAACACGTCTAGATACAAATACCTGATAAAAGATATAGCAACACTGAGTGGTTAACGAAAGAATTCTGGAAAACTGTTTTATTTATTACTCACGCACCACTTGCCAGAATGACATGAGATTTTCTGAGATTTATCAGACTACAGAGATGATTATAAATGCACACCAACTTCAGCATGATGTCACACTTGTTACCATGGACACGCCCTCCTAGCCATTCAATCCATGAGCTTATGGGATGGGTTGAAAAGGTCCTGGAGTCATGAAATTTGGAACATAAGTAGACAGGACTGTCATCTGTACTCCTATGTGGGTCAACAACACATAACTGATAGGTAAGTGTTACCATGGCGACATGGCGAAGGGTGACTCCTTGCCATGGGTCATCGGAAAATTGCAACTTGGACAAACGTCATCCGAATTTCACCAAATTTACTACAATGGATATTAGTCCTGCCCCGATTGCATCTATGTAAAAATAATTTACAAAAGTTATAGCGCTACCTTGTGGTTAGAACAACAGACACGTGTAAATTGGACAAAATTTGTACGATTTTCACCAAATTTTCCACTTTCGATATTAGTCACACTGCAACCGTGTGTATATAAAATAATAAACAAAAGTTATAGCACCCCAATGGGTTAAAGGAAGAATTACTTAAAACTCTTTTATTTATTACTCACGCACCGCTGGCCAGAATGACGTATAATTTTCTGAGGGTTATTGGACCTCCTGTTTGATCCTTACTGCATATCACCATAAGCATGGCATCACTGCTGTTCCCATGGGCACACTTTCCTTACCATTCAATCCTTGATCTTGTTTGGAGGGTTAGGAATGACCTGGAGTCATGAAATCTTGAATATAGGTTGAGGTGACTGTCATATATAGTCCTATATGGGTGGACAACACATAACTGACAGGGAAATGTTGCCATGGTGACATGGCGAAGGTTGACTCCTCGCCATGAAACGTCAGAAAGTTGTATCTTGGACAAACTTCGTCTGATTTTCACCAAATTTTCTACAGTGGATAACAGTCCCACCCTGAACGCTCCTATACAAAAATAACAAAAGTTAGAGTGCCACCTAGTAGTTACAACATTGGACCCTTGTAAGTTGGACAAACTTTGTACGAGTTTCACCAAATTTTCTACAATCGATATTAGTCCCGCACTGAACTTGTCTATATAAAAATAGTAAACAAACATTATAGCGCCCCCCTATTGATTAAAGGAAGAATTGCTGACAACTGTTTTCTTTATTTTTCTCTCACCAGCTGAAAAAATGACATGAAGGAATGTCTAGGGCTCATTGACAGTACATGTACATAGTACAGAACTGTTTCCATGGCGACCGGCGTGTATCAATAGCTTTATTTATATAGCACTATATCACAACAACAGTCATTTCATAGCACTTTCAAATGTAGGGAAAATCCCACAATTGCAGAAAGACCCCAGCAATCAGACGATCCCCTGTAAGCAAGCACTTAGTGATGGTGGAGAGGAAAAATTCCCATTTAACAGGAAGAAACCTCTAGCAGAACCAGGCTCAGGGAGAGGCAGTCATCTGCTGCGACTGGCTGGGTGGTGAGGGAATAGAGAAGATGAAAAGGACAGACATAAAGAGAGCAACATTAACGGAGAGAAGCCAAGTACATTATTGGAGGTCACCCGGCAGTCTAAATCTATTAACAGCAAAACGGGGGGAGGTGGGGGGGGGGGGTGAAGAGACACAAGATCCCTCCTTAATCGGAGGCTATATTGAAGAGGAAGGTTTTTACCCTATTCTTAATAACAGAATCCAGATTGGTGACTGGTTCCACAGGAAAGGAGCTTGAGAGCAGAAGGCTCTGCTTCCCATTGTACTTTTGCAGATTCTAGGTATTACAAGTAATCCAGGATTTTGGGAGCGTGGTGCTCTGTTAGGATGATAGGGTAATATCAGATCTTTTATATAAAAGGGGGCCCGATTATTAAGAGCTTTGTAAGTGAGAAGAAGGATTTTAAACTTAATTCTAAACTCTATGGGAAGCCAATGAAGGGAGGCCAGCACCAGAAAGATATGATCTCTCTTTCTAGTGCCTGTTAGAACTCTTGCAGCAGCATTTTGGATCAACTGAAGACTTTTTAAAGATATTTCAGGATAGCCTGATAATAACAAGTTACAATAATCTAATCTAGAGCTAACAAAAGCGTGGATCAGTTTCTCAGCATCATTCAGAGACAAGATGCTCCTAATCTTGGCAATATTGCGCAGATGATAGAAGGCAGTCTTAGAAACAAATTTAATATGTGAATTAAAAAACAGATCTTGATCAAAAATAACTCCAACGTTCCTCACAGAACTATTCAGAGTAAGAGTAGCCACATCCAAATTAAGAGTTTGATTTGGAAAGGTATTTCTAAGATTTTTTGGACCAACAAGAATGACTTCAGTCTTATCTGGGTTTAATAGCAGAAAATTACTGACATAACGCACAGCTCAGGAGACACACACGCAGGCTCAGAGTGAATTTAACAGCTTTATTTGACAACAAGGATGTGTGGATGCGTGTCTGTGATATGTGAATGTACTGATGGTGGACGTCAGCGTCAGGCACGGAGGCAGGAAACCGTACAGCCAGACAACCCTGGGGAGAGAGCACAGGGAGAAGGTGACGGGCACCAAACCAGTACAACAGGTAACGAGGGATTTGTTGGCTTACTTGGCAGGGCAGGTGACAGGCGTGCACAAGGGAGAGTCCAGAAGACAGCAACCTGACGAATCACCTGACAGCAGCTACAAGATGGCGATGCAGAGGCGGAGTCCGCCGCCGAGGAAGATCCACCTGTGCACAGGGGAGAAACTGGAACACAAGAGGAGGTATGCTTACGCGAGTAATCTTGCTGGTAGGCGAGGGGGTTCCTCTGAAGCAAGTAGCCGAAGGGAACAGACGGCTTCAGGCCGAGGCCCAGGGCAGAGTGGCTTATATGCCACGCTGCTGACGAGGTGCAGGTGTGCGCTCAGCTGGCGCCACTAATGAGCGGCGAGTTGTAACAGTACTCCCCCCCTCTAGCAGCGCCTCCTGGCGATGGTCTATCGGGATGCTTCCGGTGAAACTCGGTGATGAGAGAACGATCCAACACGAACGAGGGGCGAACCCACTGCCTCCATTCTGGACCATAGCCCTCCCAGTCCACCAAATACTGTAGCCCGCGACCCCGGCGTCGGGAGTCCAAGATGGTAGAGACAGTCCAAGCCGGATGGCCATCAATCATCCGAGGCGCTGGCGGCACAGCAGGAGGAGGGCAGATGGGGTCAGACACCACCGGTTTCACCTTAGAGACGTGGAAGGTGGGATGGATGCAGAGGGAGGGGGGAGTAGCAACACGCACTGCCACCGGGTTGATAATCTTGGTGACGGGGTATGGACCCATGAAACATTTAGCCAACTTCCTCCTCTCACCCTTCAGGTTCACATCTTGCGTGGATACCCAGACCGGTTGGCCCACCTGGTAGGCAGGAGCAGGTCTTCTACGCCGATCCGCCGTGGCTTTATTGCGCTCTGCCGTGTGTAAAAGCGCATTGCGCGTGGCTGTCCAGATGGAGCGACACCGCCTGAGGTGAGCCTGAACCGTGGGGACTGCTGACTCATTCTCCAGCGAGGGGAACAGAGGGGGGTCGTAACCCAGGAACACCTTGAAGGGGGACATCCCTGTGGCTGAGGAGCGAGTGGTGTTGTGGGCGTACTCCACCCAGGCAAGGTGTTTGCTCCATGACGCAGGCTTCGAGGCGGTGACACAGCGGAGAGCAGCCTCCAGGTCCTGGTTGGTCCGTTCACACTGCCCGTTAGATTGGGGGTGATGGCCGGAGGAGAGGCTTACCTGGGCTCCTAATGCCTTGCAAAAACCCCGCCAGACGTCCGAGGTGAATTGGGGACCCCGGTCGGAGACCACGTCAGCTGGTATCCCGTGCAGCCTGACCACGTGTTGGATAAGAAGATCTGCCGTCTCCAAGGCAGAGGGAAGCCCCCGTAATGGCACGAAATGGGCAGCCTTGGAGAAACGGTCGACGATGGTCAGGACAGTGTCGAAGTTGTTAGAGACGGGGAGACCGGTGACGAAGATGAGAATATCATCCAGGTAAACGAACACAAACAGGCCGATGAAGTCCCAGAGAACGTCATTTATCAGGCGCTGAAAGACGGCTGGAGCGTTGGTTAACCCGAACAGCATGACCAGGTTTTCAAAGTGGCCGTTCGGGGTACGGAAGGCTGTTTTCCATTCATCTCCCTCCCGGATCCGGACAAGGTGGTACGCGCTGCGGAGATCCAGCTTAGTAAACCAGGTCGCCCCCTGGAGGGAGTGAAAGGCAGTGTCCATCAGGGGCAGGGTGTAACGGTCCTTCTCCGTGATGTCATTGAGGGCACGGAAGTCGATGCATGGACGAAGAGAGCCATCCTTCTTGCCCACGAAGAAGAACCCTGCACCTAACGGAGATGATGATGGGCGAATAATACCTGCACTGAGAGATTCCTTAAGGTAGGTGTTCATGGCCTCCTTCTCTCGCGCTGACAGGCTGTAGAGACGTCCCGAGGGAAGAGGCGCCCCCTGGCGGAGATTTATGGCGCAGTTGTAAGGCCTGTGTGGAGGAAGAGACATCGCCTTGGACTTACTAAAGACTGCGCCCAGATCGTGAAACTCTGCGGGCACCAAGGAGAGGTCTGGGGGCGCGGCATCCTTGACCACGGGAGGAGAGGATGGAGAACAGGCAGCAGATTGGAGGCAGGTGCTCATACAAAAGGCACTCCAGGCTGTCACCCTTCCGGTCTTCCAATCCAGGACGGGGTTATGGAGACGGAGCCACGGATAACCCAGGATCACCGGAGACACAGAGGATGGCAAGATGTAAAAGGAGATCTCCTCCTGGTGATTCCCAGAGACGATGACAGAGACGGGGTTTGTCCGGTGGGTCACTTTCCCCAGAGAAGCACGGGAGAGATTGATGAGGGTGAGAGGAGTTTTAAGGGGCTGGTAACGGATGCCCAATTGGGTTGCCAGGCTTTGTGAAATGAAGCTGCCTTCCGCGCCTGAGTCCACCAGTGCATGAGTGAGATGCCCTGTGATGTTGTGGCAGAAACGGATGGGCAGCGACAAATGAGTGAGGGGAGTTGACCGGTTAGCGTCCGCGAGGCCCCCTACAGTGACTCGCGGACCTCCCCGTTTGGCTTCTCCGGGCATTGCTCCACCATGTGCTGGTTGTCGCCGCAATACATGCAGAGACCCAGCTCACGTCGGCGTTGTCTCTCCACTAGGGGGAGCTTTGCCCGGCCCGTCACCATTGGCTCCGACTCCTCGGGAACCTCCGGTGGCAGTAACGCCAGGGGGCGAGCTTGAGGCCAGCGTGACGAGGCCCCCCGCGAGCGAGAAGGCAACTTCCGCTCAGAGGCACGCTCGCGCAGCCGGTTGTCCAAGCTGATAGTGAGGGAAATTAGCTCCGCCAACGTTTCAGGGATGTCCCGACCAGCCAGTTCATCCCTCAGACCAGAGTTTAAACTGCGGAGGAAGATGCCGCAGAGGGCTCGTTCCTCCCAGCCAACCTCCTCCGCTGTGACCCGGAAGTCAATGGCGTAGTCCGCGGCCGATCGGCTCCCCTGCTGAAGGCTGAGGAGGCGATCGGTCAGGACACTCTCCATACGGGAGTGATCAAAGACATCCAGAAAGTGTTTAACGAACTGGCCATAGGTGAGGGTGGCATAACCGGGCCTCGCCATTACAGCATAAGCCCAGGTGAGTGCACGACCCTCCAGGAGGTTTCCTATATAGCCAATTCGACTATGGTCTGAGGGGAAATCCCCGGGGACACGCAGAAACACCGACTCACATTGCATAATGAATCCCCGCGCACCACCGAGCTTTCCGCTAAAGCGGGCGGGGGTAGGAATGGGTGTGAGTCGGGCTGGGACACCCGGGGCTGGCTGGACGGCCGCTGAAGCAGCGGGAGCTGCATCTCCCTGACGAGCCGGGGGGAACGGCTGTCGGGGGTCCAGGCAGTCTAACCGGTCAGTTATTAGGGTTAATTGATTAAGAATCACTTGTTGCTGATGGGCTATTAAATCCACCCGAGCCTCGAGGGTGGAAAATCGGTGTGCGAGCCTGCTGTCCGCCGAGCCGCTCTGCTGAAGCCATACTAACATAACGCACGGCTCAGGAGACACACACGCAGGCTCACAGTGAATTTAACAGCTTTATTTGACAACAAGGATGTGTGGATGCGTGTCTGTGATATGTGAATGTACTGATGGCGGACGTCAGCGTCAGGCACGGAGGCAGGAAACCGTACAGCCAGACAATCCTGGGGAGAGAGCACAGGGAGAAGGTGACGGGCACCAAACCAGTACAACAGGTAACGAGGGATTTGTTGGCTTACTTGGCAGGGCAGGTGGCAGGCGTGCACAAGGGAGAGTCCAGAAGACAGCAACCTGATGAAGCACCTGACAGCAGCTACAAGATGGTGATGCAGAGGCGGAGTCCGCCGCCGGGGAAGATCCACCTGTGCACAGGGGAGAAACTGGAACACAAGAGGAGGTATGCTTACGCGAGTAATCTTGCTGGTAGGCGAGGGGGTTCCTCTGAAGCAAGTAGCCGAAGGGAACAGACGGCTTCAGGCCGAGGCCCAGGGCAGAGTGGCTTATATGCCACGCTGCTGACGAGGTGCAGGTGTGCGCTCAGCTGGCGCCGCTAATGAGCGGCGAGTTGTAACAATTACAAGTCATCCAAGCTTTGATTTCCTTAAGACAGGCTTCTAACTTGGCTAATTGATTACAATCATCGGGCTTCATTGACAGGTATAATTGTGTGTCATCTGCGTAACAATGAAAATGTATACAGTGCTTTCTAATGATGAGCGTAGAGTTGGAAGAAAACTCATTATTGATATGAATAAACTGAAGTCTATCGGACAAATAAGATCTAAACCACTGCAGTGAAGTTCCATTTAGTCCAACATAGTGTTGTAATCTATCAAGTAGAATATCATGATCAATAGTATCAAAGGCTGCACTAAAATCTAAAAGAACAAGTACAGAAACGAGTCCATTATCAGATGCGATAAGGAAGTCATTAGTGACCTTCACTAAGGCTGTTTCAGTGCTGTGATGAATTCTGAACCCAGATTGAAACTCTTCAAATAGACCATTTCCCTGCAGGTGGTCAAATAATTGCGTAGCAGCAACTCTTTCTAAGATTTTTGAAATGAAAGGCAGATTAGAGATTGGTCGATAGTTAGCCAGAACTCCTGGATCGAGTGTTGGCTTTTTGAGTAAGGGTTTAATTACAGCAATTTCAAAAGCCTGCAGTACATTTTTTTTTTTTTTTTTTTTTTTTTTTTCTCTCGGCGCCACACCAGTCGGCTGCCTTTTGCAACAGCGGCTCGATTCCGAGTCTTTTTCCCTTCCTCTCTCTTTTGATCCGTCTTTTTTTTTCACCCCACTTATATCACGGACACACAGATCGTCCTAAATGTCTCCTGAGCCGGTGGACGGAGCCACTGTTTATAGCAGGATACGATACAGCAGAGAACAGCTGCTAGCATTCAACCGCCACCCGGTCCCATTGGAAAAACTCGACATACCGAGAGAACTGAGGCGAAAACGCCGCGGCTGCCGGGCTGGAGTAAGGCGGAGGACAAAAAATATAAGGTACAGACCCTCCCTTCCATCTGTTGTCATGGGAAATGTACGGTCGATACTGGGAAAGTTAGATGAGCTAGCGGCTATCTCCCGTTATGATAGCACATACCGGGAGTGCTCTCTCCTTTTGTTTACTGAGACGTGGCTAACTGAACTAGCAGCAGATGCTAACATTGAGCTGGAGGGTTTTCACATGATACGAGCTGACCGAACACCAGACAGTGGCAAGGCTCGGGGCGGTGGAGTGATAATGTATGTTAACAACAACTGGTGCAGACCGGGACATATCACTGTTAAACAACGACACTGCAGCAAAGACATTGAGTTGCTAGCTGTTAGCATGAGGCCTACATATCTCCCGAGAGAACACTCACACGTGATCTGCATTGTTGTTTATGCAAATCCGACGGCGAACGCTGGGACAGCACGTGACGTCATCCATTCAGTAACCAGCAGGCTGCAGACAGAACACCCAGATGCTCTTCTCCTCATCTCAGGCGATTTCAACCATGTTTCACTGTCTCCCATTCTACCCACGTTCACCCAGTATGTCACATGCCACACTAGAGACAATAAAACACTGGATTTATTCTACGCAAACACTAAGGAGGCGTACACCTCATCACAACTCCCCCCACTCGGGAGATCGGATCACAACTTGGTTCATCTCCGGCCGGTGTACAAACCCCTAGTGCACAGACAACCTCCGGCCATGCACACTGTGGAGTTATGGTCTGAGGAGACAATGGACACCCTAAAGGGCTGTTTTGAAGCCACCGCCTGGAAGCAGCTCTGCGATCCACATGGTGAGGACATCGATGGCCTCATTCACACCTTCACGGGCTACCTCAGCTTCTGTGTGGACAAATCCGTTCCCACCAAGACCATACGGCGTCACTCAAACAACAAACCCTGGATCAACCCTGAGATAAAAACACTTCTGAGAGAGAAGAAGAGGATCTTCAGGTCAGGGAACAGGGAGATGCTGAAGTCCGTACAGAGGGAGCTGAGGAGAAAGATCAGAGAAGGCAAGGACAGCTTCAGGAAGAAGATGGAGGACAAGCTGCAACAGAGCGACATCAGCGGGGTCTGGGGAAACCTCAAAACCATCTCGGGGCTCCAGAATACCTCCCCCCAGGCCACAGGGGGCAGGGAGTGGGCGAACAACCTGAATCTGTTTTTCAATAGATTTGACCAACCGCCCTCCCCCCTGACTGCACAACAACCACTGCTGCCTCTAAAGAAATCAAGTCCTGCTGCCCACTCCCCACTCCACCAACACCCCCCCACTCCCAACACACAGCCCCCCCATCCTGACCCTGACCAGGACCCAGGTGAGGACGGAGCTGAGGAAGATCAAGGCGAGGAAGGCGCCGGGACCGGACGGCATCAGCGCAAAGCTCCTCAAGTCCTGTGCAGACCAGCTGTGTGGGATTGTGACGTATATCTTCAACATGAGCCTGAAACTGGGGAGGGTACCACAGCTATGGAAAACATCTTGTGTGGTACCTGTACCAAAAACTTCCCACCCCAAAGACCTGAACAGCTACAGACCGGTGGCCTTGACGTCCCACTTGATGAAGACCCTGGAGAGACTGCTCCTTGCTCACCTCCGCCCCCTGGTGGAACCAGCGATGGATCCACTCCAGTTCGCCTACCAGCATGGCATTGGGGTGGAGGATGCGGTGATCTTCCTCCTTCACCGTTCTCTGTCCCACCTGGAGAAGCCCGGGAATATGGTGAGGATCATGTTCTTTGACTTCTCCAGTGCTTTCAACACCATCCAACCGATGATCCTGAAGGACAAGCTGCTGCGCGCAGGGGTGGACCAGCACCTGTCATCATGGATCCTGGACTACCTCACGAACCGGCCTCAGTTTGTGAGAACCCGGGACTGTGTGTCCGACACGATCATCAGTAGCACGGGGGCCCCCCAGGGAACGGTGCTGGCTCCCTTCCTGTTCACTCTTTATACTGCGGACTTCTCACACAACACAACACACTGCCATCTACAGAAGTTCTCTGATGACTCTGCGATCGTTGGCCTCATCTCCAATGGAGATGAAGCTGAGTACAGAGGGCTTATCCAGGACTTCGTGGACTGGTGCCATCGGAACTGCCTCCAGATCAACGCGAGGAAAACTAAGGAGCTGGTGGTGGACTGCCGCAGGCATGGGCAGCCCCTCACAGTACCAGTAAATATACAGGGAACAGACATCGAGATGGTGACATCCTATAAGTACCTGGGTATTCATCTGAACAATAAACTAGACTGGTCACACAATACTGATGCACTCTACAAGAAGGGACAGCGCAGGCTGTTCCTGCTGAGGAGACTCAGGTCTTTTGGTGTACAAGGGGCGCTGCTGAAGTCATTCTATGACACGGTGGTGGCATCAGCCATCACTTTTGGAGTGGTCTGCTGGGGCAGTGGCATTACTGCAGCCGATAGGAAGAGACTGCACAAACTGATTAAGAAAGCTAGCTCTGTCCTGGGGCAGCGCCTTGATCCGATGGAGGAGATAGGAGAGAGAAGGACGGTGGCTAAACTGTCATCTCTGCTGGAGTCCGAGTTCCACCCTATGCAGGACATACTGAATGCACTGAGGAGCTCATTTAGCAGCAGACTACATCATCCCAGGTGCACAACCGAGAGGTTTCGTAGGTCCTTCCTACCAACGGCTGTCAGACTGTACAACCTAAGCAGGGCTGCTCGCAGAGATAGCAAAAAGACGTAACAAACTAATAGTTTTTTGAATGCAAAAGATGCAATAGACTTACACAATGGTCCCCTCCGGCATACAACTAGGAACTTACCGGTCGCTATGGAGGGTGAGAATATGTATGGGCACATAATCATACCATGTAGGATAACTAAGTAGACGGTTATGCTGTTTCATTCCATCTAGCAACAATGCTCTGCACTGTGTGTGTTTATATATTTACATATTTATTCCATCTAGCTACAATGCTCAGCACTGGGTGTGTTTATATATTTATATATCTACATATTATTCCATCTAGCTACATTGCTCCGCACTGTGTGTGTTTATATACTTGCATATTTATTCCACCTAGCTGCAATGCTCCGTACTGTGGGTGTTTATATATTTACATATTTATTCCATCTAGCTACAATGCTCTGCACTGTGTGTTCATATATTCATATATTTATTCCATCCAGCTACAATGCTCTGCACTGTGTGTCTGTGTGTGTGTGTATATATATATATTTTATAGTAATACGTACATATGTATATTAGCTGCTCTTGCTTGCTTGTTTTTTTTTGTTTTTTTTTTTTTGTTTTTTTTTTTCTTGCCTTCTGATTGTTGCTCTGAGTGTTGCTATCCCTGTGCTGTTGCAATCCTGGAATTTCCCCGTTGTGGGACTAATAAAGGCTTATCTTATCTTATCTTATCTACATGACCAAAAGTTAAAGAAGAATTGATTATTTGAAGAATACGGCTACCAATAAATGGGAAGACTTCTTTAAATAACCTGGTAGGATTAGGGTCTAAAAGACAAGTTGAAGGCTTGGATGAGGAGATTATTTTATCTAACTCTAAAAGGTCAATTGGAGTAAACTTATCTTAACAGATATCAATTGAAGGAGTTGTAGTAGTTGCTGTACTTAAGTTTGCGGTGGGAAGAAGCTGACTGATTTTATCTCTAATAGATAAAATTTTATGATTGAAAAAGTTCAAAAAGTCCTGACTAGAAAGCTCTAGTCAGGACTCTGTCAAGGACTCTGTCAATCCTCTATGCGAGGATTGACAGAGTCCTTATTCTTTGTCAGCCTGGCTATAGTGTTGAAAAGAAACCTGGGATTATTCTTGTTCTCTTCTATTAATGCAGAGTAATAACTTGTTCTAGCTTTTCTAAGAGATTTTTTATAAATTAGGAGATGATTTCTCCATGCTAAATAGAATTCATCTAAATTAGTGGAACGCCATTTTCTTTCTAATTGATGGGTCTTCTGTTTTAAGCTTTGAGTTTCTGTGTTAAGCCCAGGGGTTAGAAATCTCTGATAAGACTTTTTCTTTTTTAAAGGAGCCACCAAGTCTAGAGTCTGATGCAGAGAGGCTGTAACACTATCTACCATGCTATCAAATACGGAAGGATCAGGCTCTCCATCTTTTATTTCTATTGTGTTGACCCATGGCATAGAGGAGACAATCTGCAAAAATTTGGTAACAACGTCATCTGAAAGACATCTACTGTAGTAATATTTTTCTTTAGGAGTCAACTAATCAGAACTAGTGAAATCAAAGGTTAATAGACAATGGTCTGACAGTACAGGATTATGAGGAGACACTACCAGATTTTCTATTTCTATACCATAAGTCAGAACAAGGTCCAATGTGTGGTGGAGATAATGGGTAGAATTTTCTACTTTGTGGGAAAACCCCATTGAGTCTAATATTGAATTGAATGCCTTATTAAGACAGCCACTATCTACATCAACATGTATATTAAAGTCCCCTACTATAATTATTCTATCTGATTTCAGCACTAAATCAGCTAAGAATTCAGCAAATTCGGATAAAAACTCTGAGTCAGCTGATGGAGGATGGTAAACTATGGCAAATAAGATTGGGTTTAGCCTAAAATTGCTAAAATGCACAATACTGAGGACCAGGCCCTCAAAGGAATTAAAACCTGTTTTTTTGCTTTACATTAACTAGTAATTTGGAATGGTAAATTGTTGCTACTCCTCCTCCACGACCAGAACTTCTGGGATTTTGACAGTTTAAATAACCAGAGGGAGTTGATTCATTTAAACCAACATAATCCTCTTGCCCTAACCAAGTCTCTGTAAGGGATATTAGATCAATCTGATGATCAATTAACAGATCATGGACTAACAGAGACTTGGGAGTTAGAGACCTAATATTTAACAAACCGTATTTAATTTTTAAATTATGAGGAGGAACAGAGGCCAAGTCATTAAATTGAGAGACTTCATGTTTAATTTGAGTTTTACCAGCTTTTTGTTTAATCACTTTGGGGTGCTTATATATTATATTTTTATTTACTTTGGAGGGAGCAAACAATGATTCTCTGATGGGAAAGACAAGGGCTAAGTTGACGGGTGGCGGATGAAGAGGAGCTGCAGAGAGGCATGTAAGACTGCGACTGCTTCCTGGTCCCAACTCTGAGTTGTCAAAGTTTTGGAAATTTGAATAAAAATGATGCCAGATTGTTAGATAAATGAGACGCACCATCCAAAGGGGGACGGATGCCGTCTTGTCTAATAAGACCAGGTTTTCCCCAAAATGAGTTCCAATTGTCTATGTAGCCCACGTTGTTTGCAGGACACCACACAGACAGCCAGTGGTTGAAGGATGACAAGCGGCTAAACATGTCATCACTGGTCAGATTGGGGAGGGGCCCAGAGAATACTATAGAGGCAGACATTGTTTTGGCAAAGTCACACACCGACTCCACATTAAGTTTTGTGACTTCTGACTGCCGGAGTTGGATGTTGTTAATGCCAGCGTGGATAACAATTGTGGAATATTTACAGTTACTTTTAGCCAGCATTTTCAAATTTGACTCGATGTCGCCTGCTCTGGCCCCAGGAATGCATTTGACTATGGCCGCTGGAGTCTCTAGGTTCACGTTTCTGACTACAGAGTTGCCAATGATCAGAGTTTTTTCCTCAGCGGGTGTGTCGCTGAGTGGGGAAAAGCGATTAGAAACATGAACAGGTTGGTGGTGAACCGGGGCCTTGCGGCTAGGCTTCCTTCTCACCGTCACCCACCCAGTCTCCTGGCTGCTCAGGAGGACCAGAGGACCGCTAGCAGGCCGCCCTATGCTAGGGAGCCCCACTGCAGTTAAGGGGCGTCCGTCATTATTAACTGGCGCAGACGGTGTTTCAATGCAGCGGAGCCAGGATTCCAAATCAGACAACCTCGCCTCGAGCGCCTCAAAAAGAGAACATTTATTACATTTACTGTTATCACTAAAAGAGGCAGAGGTGTAGCTAAACATCTGACAGAGAGAGCACACCAGAGGAGAAGGGGAATGAGAGCTAGTAGCCATAGCTGATTTCAGCACTAAATCAGCTACAAATTCGGCAAATTTGGATAAAAACTCTGAGTAGGCTGAGGGAGGATGGTAAACTATAGCAAAGAAAATTGGGTTTAAGCTAGGATTGCTAACATGCCCCATACTGATGACCAGGCCCTCAAAGGAATTAAAGCATGATTTTTGCTTTACATTAACGAGTAATTTAGAATGGAAAATTGCCGCTACTCCACCTCCATGACCAAAACTTCTGGGATTATGATAGTTTAGATAACCAGAGGGAGTTGATTCATTTAAACCAACATAATCATATTGCCCTAGCCAAGTCTCTGTAAGGGATATTAAATCAATCTGATCAATTAATAGATCATGAACTAGTAGAGACTTGGGAGTTAGAGACCTAATATTTAACAAACCACATTTAATTTTTAAATTATGAGGAGGAACAGAGGCCAAATTATTATTGGCCAAATTATTATTATTATTGTTTTGTTTTTCTTTTGAATTCTTGGATGGAATATGGGTGGGCAATATAAGCTGCGGCTTCAGCCATCACCCATTTCGGATAACTTATGTTGAACTGTATAATCAGAGGAGTTATTGTTAAATTGACCTTGTTGGATTTTTTTCCCCTTTGTTATATTATTCTGTTTCTTTTTTAATCTTTACTTTTAATCTATCCGAAATAAAGATTCATTCATTCATTCATTAACCCCTTGCACTCTGGTCAATTTCCCTAAAAATGCCAAAAAATAACGTACCCAAAGTAAATCAAAAGCTGTTCTTCAACCCTTTGCAGCATCTTCATGGGGTTGGTCTCATTTAAAAGAAAACACTTTGAATTTTTTGGAAAAACAGTCATAATCTCTCTAAGTGCTCCGGCCACTGAGTGACAGTCATCTAAACCTACTGAACTTGAAGAAAATAAATTTCACTTGGGTGTTTTTTTGGATACAAATGCTTGCAAATAACACACAGCTTCAGATCCGGGCTGGAAAATGCAACAGAAATGTAGAACCAAGTGTTATCCAGCTGAGGTCAAAATTTTGTAACAATACCACAAAAAATGAATATATTACACAGCTTTTTTCTTAGGTTGTTCCCAGGCATTTTTGAACTGTGCCAAATGGCACAGTTTGGAAAAACGTCTGTAACTTTTGAATGATTCAATATAGAAACTTCATCTTGGGCTCTAATGAAAGGTGATGGGCTGTGTGTGTGTGTGTGGGGGGGGGGGTTGTTTATTCATTCATGAATGAATGAATGAACAAACAAGCCCCCACACACAAAGAAGCATGCCACGTAAAAAATGTGTGGCTTTTTTTTACAAGAAAAAATAACCTACAGTGCACTAAAAATTATACTAGAATATCTGTAATTTAGAAGACAACATCTCCCACCCCCCACCCCACCCCCGCTACAGAGGACGGACGTCGCCCATCGCTACATGACGGAAAGCGGTGACGGTGCGCCGCGGTCTAATACGCATATCTGCAATATATCTGCAATCCGCTACAGAAGAGTAGCGGGGGGGGGGGGGCGTTCGCAACATGACGGACCCGGACCATAATGCACAGTTGTAATTTACCGATCGGTCAAAAGTCATTTGGATTACAATTTTCAGGGATAAAGAATAATTTAGCTTATAACACTTACCTGTCCACAACAGCAATGTCGCTGGTGAACTTCTCTTCCTCATTGTCAGACGAACATGAAGCTGGTCCGCTTGTTACAGACTCGTGGTTCTGGCCACGTGACCCGGTCAAACCATAATTCCATTATTGCGGTTTTGTGCTTCCATGATTGCGGTTTTGGCAAACGATTTTTCAAAACAAATAAGAACAGTAGTTAGAAAAAAAGACTGGCAAATGCCTGTGTGTCACCCAGCCTTACACAAAATAGCTTTCAAACTTCTGTGCTTCAATTGGCTGGCTGTATTCGCAGCCGTTGGTAGGCGGGTCCTTCTTGCTAGGTTTTCAGTCATTGGTTCTTCAAGGTTTCAGAAACCCAATTCAAGGGTCTTATTAGTCGAATGAGAGGTCAATCACATCTAAACCAATCAAAGCACTCCTTTGGCTTTCTGTTCGCGGCTGTGTCTGTAGTGGAAGAACGGAAATGCAGCTTTTTTTTTTCAGTGCGCTCTAGGATGCAGCGCCCTCGTGCGCCCTCATGCGCTCTAGGACGCAGAGACGTGTCCGCCCGCGGTACACCGGAGTGCCACAGGTTAAATTTAAAGACTTGATGTTTAACTTGAGTTTTACCAGCTTTTTGTTTAATTACTTTGGGATGTTTATACATTATATTTTTATTAACTTTGGTGGGAGTAGACAAAGGTTCTCTAAGGGGGAAGACAGGGGCAAAGTTGAGGGGTGGCGGATGAGGAGGAGCTGCAGAAAGGTGTGTATTTATCTAGATATGTTGTATTTTAGTTTAGTTTAGTTTATTTGAAAAGGGACAATGCAATTTCATCAAACACATGATTACACATGGTTAAAAAAGCCAGAATTAGCCAAAAGGCTAGTTTTCATCTGTAGTCCCCTGGCCAAGATGTAAAAAAAGCAGTAAAATGCATCTACAAGAAAAAAACATGGTTAGACAATTAAGAGGGCACTATGAATGAATGTTTATTTCAGATAGATTAAAAGTAAAGATTAAAAAGAAACAGAATAATATAACAAAGGGGAAAAATCCAACAAGGTCAAATTAAACAATAACTCCTTTGATTATACAGTTCAACATAAGTTATCCGAAATGGGTGATGGCTGAAGCCGCAGCTTATATTGCCCACCCATATTCCATCCAAGAATTCAAAAGAAAAACAAAACAAGAGCGATTACAATTCGGAACAAAGCTAAGACAAAATGTGACCAAAAAAAACTAAGCAACAACACAACACAGACTGGATATGACAATCCTTATGTGATTTTACATGTCATCTTGTATATATGTTTGGAGTATTTCTTCCTTTAGTTTTTGTTTAAATTGTCCAAGCGTTGTACATGATTTTAATTCAGGTCCAAAATCGTTCCATAATCTTACTCCTTGCACTGAAACACAGTGTTGCTTGGTGGTAGTTCTCACTGAAGGTTTTTGAAATATACATGTTCCTCTGAAATGGTATTGTTTCTCCCTTATTTGGAACAACTTTTGGATATTTGCGGGCAGTGATATATTCTTCATTTTAAACATTATTACTGCAGTTTTAAAGTCAACCAGATCTTTCAACTTGAGAGCTTTTAATTTAAGAAAAAGTGGGTTTGTTGGTTCCCTGTAAGCAGCTTTGTTTATTATTCTAATAGCTCTCTTCTGAAGCATAAAGACTGGATATATGTTTGTTTTATATGTATTTCCCCATACTTCAGTACAATATGTCATGTATGGGAGTATTAAAGACTTGATGTTTAATTTGAGTTTTACCAGCTTTTTGTTTAATTACTTTGGGATGTTTATACATTATATTTTTATTAACTTTGGTGGGAGTAGACAAAGGTTCTCTAAGGGGGAAGACAGGGGCAAAGTTGAGGGGTGGCGGGAGCGCATCCGCCCCACACCCAGGAGGCAGGGGTTCAAATCCCGGCCGGGTCATGCCAAAGACCATATAAAAGTGGAACTTCCTGCCGTCCAGCTTGGTGCTTAGCAATAATGGAATGGAGGAGGGAAATTTGTAGCAGTGCCTTGCATGGCTGCGGCCCTCTGATTCTGCACTTGGGGTGTGCGTGATTAACACAGTAGATAGGTAAAACACAATCTCGTTCAACTGTACATGATTGGTTGTACAGTTGAATGGCAATAAGGGTGATTTAATTTAATTAATTTAATTTAATTTTAATTTATTAATGAATGATACAAAGTATATAATGTGGGTTGATTCAACAAATATTTTGCTCTGTGTAGTATTGTGATTGATTTAGATATTTTACCTTTAATATAATTAATATGTGACTTCCAACACAGTTTATTATCAATTATTACTCCAAGAAATTTAGTTTCAGATACCCTTTCAATCTCTACACCATTTACACTGAGTTTAGATACTAAGTTGTTGTGATGGTTGTTAAAAACTATAAATTTTGTCTTACTTAAATTGAGCGTTAATTTGTTTGAATCAAACCACAGTTTAAGCTTTCCTAATTCCTTTCCGAGTGTATCCAAAAGTTGTTCCAAATTGCTTCCACTGCATAATAGATTAGTGTCATCGGCAAACAATATTAAATCCATTTTTTCCGAGACTTTACATAAATCATTTATATACATATTGAATAACAATGGCCCCAAAACTGAACCCTGTGGGACTCCACAAGTAACCTTCAGTAACTGTGAGTTTTTGCTACCAACACATACATACTGATATCTATTCTTTAAGTAACTACTTAACCAGGACAGTGCTACCCCCCAATACCACAATTTTGTAGTTTCTTTAATAATAAATTGTGATCCACTGTATCAAATGCTTTTTTAAGATCCAGGAATACCTCAACTGAATACTCTTTATTTTCAACGGCAGTTGATATTTTTTCTATAAATTCCATTAGAGCAAATGCAGTTGTCCTCTTGTGTCTGAACCCATATTGCTGCTCACACAATAAATTATTCTTCATTATGAAGTTGTCAATTCTCTCACAGAATATTTTTTCAAGTATCTTGGAAAATTGCGGCAATAGTGAAATTGGTCTATAGTTTGAAAGTTCCCCTCTGTCATCCGTCTTGTATATCGGAATTACTTTAGCTATTTGCATTGCATTGGGAAATATACCTGTTTGGAGAGACAGGTTACAAATATACCTCAGTGGTTTCACTAAGCATTCAATAATAGTTTTGACTAAGAGCATGTCAATACCATCACAGTCCATAGATGTCTTACTTTTAAACGATTTAACAATTTCAATGACCTCTCTCTCGTCTGTGTTCTTTATGAAAATGGAGTCTTTTATAGCAGTGTTTTTGCTTATTGTATCACCCATAGGTGCCGTAATGGGTATTTCTCGAGCCAAATTAGGACCAATGTTAACAAAAAAGTTATTAAATTCATCTGCAGGTGAAACTGCATTCACACTCTGAGTCGTATTATTTTTTGAAAAATTGGTTGGGTAGCTTGTATTTCTGTTTTTTTCCCAAGAATATTGTTAAGTATTGTCCATGTATTTTTAATATTGTCTGTGTTTTTCTCCAGTTCTTTACTGAAATAGCCTCTTTTACTACATCTCATTATATATGTTAACTTATTTTTGTATGTTTTATACCGCTGCTCTGCTTCTTTTGTCCTTTTCTTTAGAAAAGCTTTATATAATAAATTTTTCTTTTTACACACCTTTTGTAATCCTTTGGTTAACCATGGCTTATCGATAAATTTATGTTTAAGCTTTTTCTTTACTAATGGACAATTTTTTTCATAAAGAGTGGTTACAATGTTCATAAATGTGTCATAGGCTTCATTTACATCTGATACATAGACTTTTGTCCAGTCCTGCTTCAGCAAGTCTTCTTTAAAAGAACTGATTGCATTTTGTGATTTGTATCTGAATGATTTTAAAAAATTTTCTGTATTGGCCTCCGTGTGGCCATGGATAAGTGCAAAGGTTGGCAAATGGTCACATATCATTTATCAATAATCCACTTTCTATTTTCTTATCAATAATATTAACAAACAGGTTGTCAATAAGTGTAGCAGTATGAACTGTGATTCTACTGGGATGTGTTATTGTGGGATATAGACTCATACTGTACATAGAATTCATGAACTCTGTAATTACATTTTGTTGATATGGATTTAGTAAATCAATATTAAAATCTCCACAAATTACTACCCTTTTCTTACTAGTAATATTATCGTACAGCTCGATTGTAACAATTGTAACAAATAACATATACATAACAAACCGTACATTTAATCACAACATCAAACATCACAACAGACTTATCTTTTAGTGTTGGCAGCTGTAGGTGTTTATAAGCCACATTTTCAATTTTTTTGTGAAGGCCTTGTATGTTGTAAGCAGTTTAACCTCCTCAGGTACTGAGTTCCACTCACTAGCGCTCCTCACTGACCAGGCCGACTTATTGAAAGTACTCCTGCGCAGAGGAATGAAACGGTCACCTCTGAAAGAGCCTCGAGTGACACGCTCAGAGCTGTTTCTTTGGCTGATGAACTCTGCCAGAGGATCTGGAGCCAAATCATGCAGTACTTTATAAATCAAATTTAAATTTGCAAATGTATGAAGACTATCCCAATTTAAAAGACTGTGTTTTTTAAAAATTGCACAATGATGATAATGCCTAGGTTTTTTTATCCATAACTTTAACTGCTTGTTTGTACAAAACTTCCAATGGTTTTTTGCACTCAAACCCGCCTGGGACCAGCTAGTTAGGCAATAGTTGAAGTGACTGAGAATCATTGAATGCAATTATATTTTTGTGGCTTCAGTTGACATTTCATTTCGAATTGCACGAAAATTTGCAAGATTTAACTTGATTTTTTTTACACAATTTAGCAATATGGGCTTTAAAGGAAAGCTGTGAATCTATTATTAACCCAAGATATTTATATTGGCTAACAATTTGTATTTTTCCTCCATTAACATGTATGTCAGGGTCAAGTGACACTCTATTTATTTTAGTGAAATACATGCCTACAGTTTTAGAAACATTTAACTGTAGACAGCACTCCTGCAACCAAGTTGTGACACAGGACATTGTTTTACTAAGTTTAGCAGCAACAGTGTCTTTAGAGCGACCATGAACAAAAAAAAAAACGTGTCGTCTGCATACATTAAGCATTCAGCTTCTGGAAAAACAGTGGGCAAATCATTAATATAAAGACTAAATAAAAGGGGGCCTAATACTGATCCCTGAGGGACTCCAGAAGTTAGCCTAAGAGAATCAGATCTGCAGTTGTTAACTGATACAGATTGTGTTCGATCATGCAGATATGATTCAACCCAGCTCACAGCATTGTGAGAAAAGTTAAATTTAAAGAGCTTGGTAAGTAGAACAGAGTGATTTACTGTATCGAATGCTTTCCTGAGGTCCAAAAACACCGCCCCTACAACTCCACCCTTATCAAGAAAAGATTTTATTTTCTCAATGAAGAGGCGTGTAGCCATTTCAGTGGAATGCTTGGATCTGAAACCAAACTGCATGGCGTGGAGAGAGGAGGAACTACTGTTTAAATAATGGACAATCTGCTCTGCCACCCATTTTTCTGCAATTTTGGAAATGGCTGGAAGAATGCTTATTGGTCGGTAGTTATGCAGAAAAGTTGAGTCACCGGATTTAAAAACAGGGGTAACAATAGCAGATTTCCAGGCCTTTGGAAAATGGCCAGATGAAATTGAAAGATTAATGATTGAGGCAATAGGAGTGGCGAGAGCTGAACCTAAATCTTTGAGCATGTTCGTGTCCATTCCAAAAACATCCTTTGCTTTAGATGGTTTGAGTGATTGAATTAAATCGATAACTTTGGTCTCAGTAATATTTGTAATAGTAAAAGACTTGGGACTTGTCTTGGGTTATAATATTTTGGGTAACGAAAGACAGACACAATCTCTATGGGGTTATGAATTGAAGACTGATCTAAACAGTGAGGATTATTTGGATTAATACAAGGGTGTCCAATCATGTGCCATGGAGGTCCAAGACCCTGCAGGTTTTCTCTTCTACCCAGTCTCTTCAGCAGGTGTTTTCACTCATCAGCAACCAGTGGGAAGAAATTCAGTGGAATCTGCTGCTGAAGACACTGGTTGGAGGTAAAGCCTGCAAGGTCTTGGCCCTCCATGGCTCATGATTGGACACCCCTGGATTAGTAGGATTAATATGAGAAGTGGAAACAAAGAAGGGCTGATTGACAGACTCAGGAACTTTGGGGTGAGTTAACGCACCAAATTTCAGTCACTGTACTAAAAAACGCTGAATGGAGTAGAACAGATTTCCCTTAAAACATGTGCAGCAAGTCTATTTGGATGGATGCCATCTGGCCTCATAAGTGATGGGCGGTTCCAAAACAGGTTGAAATTGTCTACAAAACCAATGTTAAAAGTAGGACACATAGAACACAACCAGGTGTTAAGGCTGAGAGTTCTGCTAAAATAATTGCAACCTCGTCTAAAAGGTGCCAAAGGCCCAGAAATAAACACTCGTCTGCCACAGTTCATAAGAGTGGACAGAAGGCTCCTGAAGTCACTCTTTAAGACCTCCGACGCTTCATCTGAGATGTTGTTGCATCCAACATGTACAATGACAGTTTTAACGTGGGGGAATTCATTTAATCGGTCAGGGGTAAGAGCCCCAATGTCAAACCCAGGAAAAAATTTAGTGACACAGAATCAGAATCAGAATCAGAATCAGCTTTATTGCCAAGTATATTTACAAGTAAACATACGAGGAATTTGACTTGACATTGGGCGCGCACGTTAGGCGCATCCAATGACGCGGCAGCCATGCAAGGCGCCTGTCATACAGTGAGGGTAAAGATGGGGGGGGGAGGAGGAAAACACAATAGGCAGAGAGAAAAAACATAGTTAATCAGAATAACGCTCGTATAAGCTCATATAAAGCTCAAATGAGCCAAATTTTGATTACACAGAAAAAAAACCTCTATGCACAATTAGCAGACAATAGATCACACATTAACAAAGCAGGAGAATTGAGAGAGTCAGTGTATGTATATTTGTGTCAGTTTACGTGTATCAGTCATTCATGTAATGTTGAATGCAGTGTAATGTAGGTGTGCCATTGCTAGTGAACAGCAGAGGGCACCCTCTGGCAACGGATAGATTGCCAGAGGGTGGCAATCTATCCGTTACGTTCCTCATAATCGAGTCACCAATTACCAATGTCGTCTGGGGAGGCTTTGTCGGTGGTTTCTGAAGTGGTGGATAATTTTGCCGATGTTGTTGTTGTGATGGTGGGGTGATGCACTCTCTTCTTTTTGGAGCTGGTGTATAATTTGGCACACCTAAAGTAGTTTTAATCCGGGGCTTGCGGGCCGCTGCTGAAGGAGGAGGAGGAGGAGGAGGAGGAGGAGGAGGAGGAGGGGTGGCCATGGGAGGATGATCGACGTCCAGGTGGGGAAAATCTTCCATGGAAAGGATATCGAATCTGTTTTCCAGTAGCAAGGAAAGAGAAGAGGTGCAGCCCTGTCTGGTCAATCTCCGATGTTTGCTGGTTGGCCCAACCAAGGTCCAGGGCGCGTATTGAGGATGAGAAAAACCACCGGGGCTTTGGGTTTAGCTCCAAGCTGAAGCCAGTGTTTATTGCTGGGGTTCTGGACATCTAAAGAGACCGGAGCAGGGGTGGAAGTGGATGACGATGTGCTGAATTCATCCAGGTAAGTAGCCATCTCTGCCAGCTGCGAGTCAGTTGCTGGGGCCAATGTTTGCCCGATAATTAGAGTGTCAAGGTGGTCTTTAGCCTCCCAAATCTTATACAGGTTGGAGAGTCTCAACTCAGAAACCTTCCTAAGGAAGAACACACAGCTGACACACGTCGGGGATGGAGCCATGACATTCCAGGCGAGAAGTGGATAGCCAGCCAGCCAAAAACGGCTAAAAACAGTTAAAAACAGTGTAACCGCTCCCAAAGTCTTCTTCTAGGTCAGAAAACCACACTCCAACTGATGTTGACAAGTTTTTTGTTTATTTTGCCACAGCAAATCTTTGCCCTTAAACACCGTGAAAAACTAAAAATACAGACATAAGAAACATGAATACCAATGAATTATAACACTTAACAAATGTCGGAAGTCACGAAACTTAATGTAGAATCGGTGTGTGACTTTGCAAAAACGATGTCTGCCACTGTAGTGTTCTCTGGGCCCCTCCCCAATCTGACCAGTGATGACATGTTTAGCCGCTCATCATCCTTGAACCGCTGGCTGTCTGTGTGGTGTCCTGCAAATAACATGGGCTACATTGACAATTGGAGCTCTTTTTGGGGAAAACCTGGTCTTATGAGACGAGACAGCATTCATCCCACTTTGGATGGTGCTTCTCATTTATCTAACAATCTGGCATCTTTTTTATCCAAATTTCCAAAACCCTGACTACTCAGAGTTGGGACCAGGAAGCAGAGTCGCAGTCTTACACACCTCTCTGCAGCTCCTCTTCATCCGCCATCAGAGAATCATTGTCTGCTCCCTCCAAAGTAAATAAAAATATAATATATAAGCATCCCAAAAGTGATTAAGCAAAATATTGGTAAAACTCAAATTAAACATAAAGCCTCTAAATTGAATGATTTAGCCTCTGTTCCTCCTCATAATTTAAAAATTAAATGTGGTTTATTAAATATTAGGTCTCTAACTCCCAAGTCTCTGTTAGTCCATGATCTGTTAATTGATCATCAGATTGATTTAATTTCCCTTACAGAGACTTGGTTAGGGCAAGAGGATTATGTTGGTTTAAATGAATCAACTCCCTCTGGTTATTTAAACTGTCAAAATCCCAGAAGTTCTGGTCGTGGAGGAGGAGTAGCAACAATTTACCATTCCAAATTACTAGTTAATGTAAAGCAAAAAACATGTTATAATTCCTTTGAGGGCCTGGTCCTCAGTATTGGGCACTTTAGCAATTTTAGGTTAAACCCAATTTTATTTGCCATAGTTTATCGTCCCCCATCAACCTACTCAGAATTTTTATCCAAATTTGCCGAATTTGTAGCTGATTTAGTGCTGAAATCTGATAGAATAATTATAGTAGGGGACTTTAATATACATGTGGATGTAGATAATGACTGCCTTAATGTGGCATTTAATTCAATATTAGACTCGATTGGGTTTTCTCAGAAAGTAGGAAATTCTACTCATTACCTCCACCATACATTGGACCTTGTTCTGACATATGGCATAGAAATAGAAAATCTTGTAGTGTCTCCTCATAACCCTGTACTGTCAGACCATTGTCTGTTAACCTTTGATTTTACTATTTCTGACTATTTGGCTCCTAAAGAAAAACATTATTACAGTAGATGCCTCTCAGATGATGCTGTTACCAAATTTATGCAGATTGTTTCCTCTATGCCATGTGTCAACACAACGGAAATAAGCTATAGACAGCTTGCTCCTTCTGTAATTGATGACATGGTGGATAGTGTTAGAGCTTCTCTGCATCAGACTCTAGACTTGGTGGCCCCCTTAAAAAAGAAAAAGTCTAATCAGAGATTTCTAACTCCTTGGTTCAACACAGAAACTCGTAGCTTAAAACAGAAGACTTGTCAATTAGAAAGAAAATGGTGCTCCACTAATTTAGATGAAATCTATTTAGCTTGGAGAAATCATCTTTTAATTTATAAAAAATCTCTTAGAAAAGCTAGAACGAGTTATTACTCTGCATTAATAGAAGAGAACAAGAATAATCCCAGGTTTCTTTTCAGCACTGTAGCCAGGTTGACAAAGAGTCAGGACTCTGTCAATCCTAGCATTCCCTTAGAGCTTACTAGTCAGGACATTATGAACTTTTTCAATAATAAAATTTCATCCATCAGAGATAAAATCAATCAGATTCTTCCCACAGTTAACTTAAATACTGTAACTACTACAACTCCTTCTATTGATGTCTGTCTTGATGAGTTTACTCCAATCGACCTTTGTGAGTTAGACAAAATAGTTTCCTCATCCAAACCTTCAACTTGTCTTTTAGACCCTATTCCTACCAGGTTATTTAAAGAAGTCTTCCCGCTTATTGGTAGCTTTATTCTTCATATAATCAATTCTTCATTAACTTTAGGCCATCAGAATCAGAATCAGATTTATTGCCATTGTTCATGTAGTACACAAACTAGGAATTTGTCTCGTTGCAATGCTGCAACATTAAACATGATAAAATAAAAGAAATAAAAAACTATACATGCAATAAAGTGTAGAATAAGAATGAGTAATACTAGTCAAAGCAGTTTTTAAATATATTAGCGAGCAGCAGATATTGTGGAGTACCACATAGTGCAGTCGGTAATGCAAAAAGAAAGCAGTGATGATTGACATGAGTCTGGTTGAGCTGCTGTACATAGTGCACAAGAGTCAATAAGTCACTTAGTGTTCAGCAGTCTGATGGCAGAGGGGAAGAAGCTTTTCATGTGACGGGAGGTTTTAGTCTGAATGGACCGAAGTCTTCTACCTGAGGGGAGGGGGGCAAACAGTACGTGACCAGGGTGTGAAGGATCGGCTATGATCCGGCCTGCACACCTCCGGGTCCTGGAGATGTACAGGTCCTGGAGAGATGGGAGCTTGCAGCCGATCACCTTCTCAGCAGCGCGCATGAGGCGCTGCAGCCTTAGTCTGTCCCTGGCAGTGGCTCCTGTGTACCACACGGTTATAGAGGTGGTGAGGATGGACTCGATGATGGCCGTGTAGAACTGCACTAACATCTTGGTGGGTAGCTTGAGCTTCCTCAGCTGCCGCAGGAAGAACATCCTCTGCTGGGCCTTTTTGATGAGGGAGCTGATGGTCGGCTCCCACTTGAGGTCCCGGGTGATGGTGGTGCCCAGGAAGCGGAAGGAATCTGCAGTGGTAAAAGGCCATGTACCGCAGGCTTTTAAAACGGCTGTAATTAAACCCTTACTCAAAAAGCTAACGCTAGATCCAGGAGCTTTAGCTAACTATAGACCAATCTCTAATCTCCCTTTCATTTCAAAAATCTTAGAAAGAGTTGTTGCTACGCAATTATTTGACCACCTGCAGGGAAATGGTTTACTTGAAGAGTTTCAATCTGGGTTTAGAATCCATCATAGTACTGAAACAGCCTTAGCGAAGGTCACTAACGACCTCCTCATCGCATCTGATAATGGACTGGTTTCTGTACTTGTCCTTTTAGACCTTAGTGCAGCTTTTGATACTATCAATCATAATATTCTACTTGATAGATTAGAACACTATGTTGGACTGAATGGAACTTCGTTGCAGTGGTTTAGATCTTATTTATCTGATAGGTTCCAGTTTGTTCATGTAAATAATGAGTTTTCTTTCAACTCAAAGCTTAGTCATGGAGTTCCACATGGATCTGTGCTAGGATGATGACACACAATTATACCTGTCAATGAAGCCAGATGATAGTAATCAATTAGCCAAGTTAGAAGCCTGTCTTAAGGAAATCAAAGCGTGGATGACTTGTAATTTCCTGCTATTAAATTCAGATAAGACTGAAGTCATTTTTGTTGGTCCAAAAAACCTTAGAAATTCCTTTCCAAATCAAACTTTCAGTTTGGATGCGGTTACTCTTTCTCTTAATAGCTCTGTGAGGAACCTTGGAATTATTTTTGATCAAGATCTGTCCTTCAATTCACATATTAAATTTGCTTCTAAGACTGCCTTCTATCATTTGCGTAATATTGCCAAGATTAGGAGCATCTTGTCTCAGAGTGATGCTGAGAAACTGATCTACGCTTTTGTTAACTCGAGATTAGATTATTGTAATTCTTTATTATCAGGCTGTCCTAAAACATCTTTAAAAAGTCTTCAGCTGATCCAAAATGCTGCAGCAAGAGTTTTAACAGGTACTAGAAAGAGAGATCATATCTCTCCGGTTCTGGCCTCCCTTCATTGGCTTCCCATATGGCTCTTTTCCATAGTCACAATTCTTTTTTACTTGTTTCGATTCTCCACTACTTCTTTCTCCCTGGGTTGTTGATCCATTACAACCCTGTAAAGCCGCGTAAATTCGGTAGTGGGCGGGATTGAGGCGTCGCCACACTCTGCTGACGTCAAGCACGCGACCGAATCCTTCACAACAAAGAAAATGGCGGATTAGGAGCGGAGGATTTCCACGTTGCTTCTTCTCTGGCTTTTGAACACAATAAATGAATGTTTTTAACCGGAGAAGAGAGTTTTACAGGAGAAGACAACGTGCATTGAGAGAACACACGTTGGGGCAGTACCAGAGACTCGTTGTTGCATTGTGGAATATCAAGCAGCGGAATATGAAGCGGAATATGAAGCAGAGAGCTTAATTACCCAGCACATCAGGCACATCAAGCACACGAGGAAACAGTTTTTGGTAATTTAATGCTTTCTATTGTCATTTTATCGTCATGTCATTGTTGTGTACAGCATTTTGATGTCTCCAGGTTATCAGTATTAATATGTATGCTGTGTGTGTGTTCTAGTTGGCTGCGTTGTTGCAAAATCAACGCTGCAGACCATGGACCTGGGCAGTAAACCGTAGCTCGCAATGGTGGGAGAATATTGTCCCCAGCTTCTCAAGCACACAGTGGTTGCAGAACTTCCGGATGTCCGAGGACACTTTCACCTACTTGTGCCACAAATTGCGTCCATGCATGGAGCCTCATTCATGTGCATACATATGTCAAACGTTTGTTTTTTAAATAAAATTTGGTGCACTTTTCGTCTATGTCTCCTCTGTTGTTCATAACGGTTAACTGTTAAGGGACAACTAATTAAATGCTAAAACCTTGTAATTGACCTTGGAATTATATGTGGATACTCGTTATATTTCCAATTAATCATAGCCCTATTTTACTTACAAAATAATTTAAATTACTTTTAAAAAAAAGCCAATTCAACTGTAGTAAAATTCTTGTTTTTGTGTATCATTTTCCCATTGATAGTTATTTTTAAGGGATATGTGTTCAGGGATGGGAAATTACACGCTAAAACACCATAGAAAATGACTGCAGAAAAATGCAGCAGCTGAACAACTCCCTTTTGGTTTGATTGAATTGCCAATTGACCTTGGAATTATATGTGGACACTTGTTATATTTCCAGTTAATCCTAGCCCACTTTTACTTACAAAATAATTTTAAAAATTTTAAAGAAAGGCAATCCAACTGTAGCACCATTTTGCATGTTGAGTGTCATTTGAGTATCATTTTCCCATCTATTGATATTTATAAGGCATATGTGTTCAGGGATGGGTAATTACACGTTAAAACACCTTAGAAAAATGACTACAACAAAAAAGGCAGCAGCTAGACAACTCACTTTTGGTTTGATGGAATTGCAAATTGACCTTAGAATTATATGTGGAAAATTGTTATTTCCAGTTAATCCTAGCCCATTTTGTCTTACAAAATAAATTTAAAAATGTTAAAGAAAGTCAATCAAACTGTAGCACCATTTTTTATGTCGAGTGTCATTTGAGTACCATTTTCCAATCTATTGATATTTATAAGGGATATGTGTTCAGGGATGGGTAATTACACGTTAAAACACCTTAGAAAATCACTCCAAAAAAAAAAAAAACAGCAGCTAGACAACTCACTTTAGGTTTGATGGAATTGTCAATGGACCACGAAATTTTCTGATGAAACTTTTGTTATTCCTATTAAATACTGTGACATTGTCAGACTGGCCAACACCAAATTATAATTTTATTTTTCAAACCTATGACACTTTGGATGTATTGAATCAGAAAATCATAGGTTTATCATATTCATGTCAACGTTTACAACTACAAAACTGTTATATTTGGGTTTACATGTATGGGTATTTTCCCTTTATATTATACTAGACTCCTTATAATGTATTGAAATTCTCTGAATTTGGAATGACGATAGAACATTCAATTTACATGTACTTACCTTTTACCTACTTCGACTTTTACCTTCATCAGTGTCTACTGCTGAATGTAAAGTACACCTGTGCCTCTGCTTACAATTTAACTTGAACACTGTACACAATTTAGTGAAATGTATACAGCCGTGATAATTTTTACTAACTTTAACAATAACATTTACATTACCTTTAAAAATCGTGACACCTTTATGGATGAACAGCGGCATTTGGCTAATATGAGGCAATGGAATGTGTATGTAATTATTCGCCTTTCTCATTTAGTTATAACAGACAAACCACACTTTTATCCAAAAAAGTAACAATTTAATAACATTAGAAATATTCCCAAAACATGTTTAAGAACGGGGATTTTTCAGTACTTCGACCAGACTGCCAAAATGGTTTAGGAAAACTCTGTTGAAAGAAGCCATCTCTGTCAGCTCATCCCTTCTGAATGCTTCTTCCTTCTCCTGGGCTGACTGCAGGTTTGCTGCAAGCATTCGTAGCTCCTGATGGTGTCTTTCGCGCTGTTCGTGGAGCCGTTCGTGCTGTTCGAGCATCCTATCATGGGCCAGCATCTCAGGTTGTTAAGAAAACACCCCTGCATCTAGTGTTTTTTTTAAACGTACAAAGACATTTTAAATTCCTTATTATGCGTCTAAAGAAAATAACAATAATCACATTAAAAAAACCGGGTGGTCATTTTCAGTTGTGCCTTACCAGAACTTGCCCGGGACATGACGGTTACTGATGGAGCTGCCGATATTGCGGACAATGGTCTCGACACCGATTCTGGCCCCCAGACAGACGCCAGAGGGATTCTAGAAGGAAAATGCACACAATACAGCTCACCAACAAAGTGCAACATGTACAGAAAACACCAAACTTTTTAACCAGAATACAATAATAAGCTTCTTTCAGCGTTTGGTTTAAGTGAATACTGAAATAAAAGCGTGAAGCTGCTACCTCACAGCAAGCTGCGGAGGTAGACGGATATTAGCTGGCTAACCATCATCACTAACCATTGCCCACAATCGAAAAAATGTCTTTATTGCTTAAAAGAAGTGAACTTTTGACCGAAAGGACCAATTGGCGAAAAGACAGACAATATTAAAACAACACTCACCGTCAACGTTTTCCAATTGCGTGGCCGTGTCGAGCACATTGTCTCTGCCATTGCTAGCAGGCCGATATGGCGTCCATCTGCTCGTACCATTTCCACTCCTATCTACTCGCACCACTGCGTCCGTTATGGTCCTTTATGGCCCGATAATTGCTCTTCATTTTTTTTCTTTTGGACATCGTTAACACAATTGTGAAGCCGCTCACCGTGGTTACTCGCTGAAATTACAAATGGCGGTCGTGTAGCTTCAACAGAAAACAGAAAAGGGATGCGTTTGTGACGTTACGCCCTAACCAATCAGCGGCTAGCAGTCGATTGACGTCAAATCACACCTCGCTTTTTCGCTCGGTTATACCCTGCCCTTAAACTGGCATGAAAATCGTATCGGTTAAAGCGGGTAGGGTACTGTGGAAAGAGCGAAAAAGTGAATAAAGTAGAAGTAAGTAAAGCTAAGGTGATACTTGCTTCCTCGCCATGCAAAACATGAGAGTTACAGCTCAGACAGTCCTTGTCTGATTTGGACCAAACTTTGCACAATGCATACTAATCCCATTCTGAACATGTCTGTATATCAATATTCACAAAACTGTCACAGCACCACTTAGTGCTGACATGAGGTACTGCACAAAATTGTATGAACTTTCACGCAAAGACCAGTAGTCAGAATGACATGACATTTTCAGAGGTTTCTCAGAGCGCATTGGATTACCCTCAGTGGAAGTCACTTTTGTCCTGCGATGATCACAGTTGCCATGGAAACCCACTCCTTGCCATTCAATGCGTTTTTTTTCCTTTGGAGGGTTGGGAAAGGCCAAACGTCACGAAATATGGAACATATGTCCAGGTGACTCTCTTCTGTAGTCCAATATGGGTCTGCAACATGTACCTAACGTGTAAGTGCTGCCATGGCCACATGCCAAAGTTTCCCTCCTGGCAATATGTCAGACAGCTGTAACTTGGACAAACTATGTCCTATTTGCCCTATAATTGCTACGATGGATCTTGGTACTACCCCGCATGCGCCTACATAAAAATGATTGACAAAATTTATAGCACCACCTACTGCTCACAAGAAAGTACTTCACCAAACAGTTGTCTTTATTATTCACGCAGCGCTTGCCGCAACGACAGGACATTTGCTGGATCTGGCGGGTGGCGGAGTACACGGATGCGCGGGGGGCAAGGGCCCACTTTCAGCTGCTTGCAGCTTTAATTATTCTTGTACCTTGTATTGCCTTTATTTGCAGTTTTGTCTTGTGCATTGTCTTTACTCCTTTTCTTATACATGCAGGAAATGTGGCCCCCTTTGGCACAGTTATGGTAGTACTTGTCTCTGTAATAATAGACACTCTCTTTTAGGTTTGTCTTACCACACCTCCTGCTCCTTCTTCTCAGGTACAAGTGAAAGTGACACTGCATTAACTTTTAGCGAGCCATTCAGTTGATGAGAATCTTTTGCCACAGTCTCCATAGATATTGCGATTTCCACTGCTTTTTGGTAGTTGAGGCACGTTTCTGTCAGCAGTCTCTTTTGAATGGATTCGCTGTGTATCTTGTAAGTATGCACCAAATTCACAGTGCTCCGACAGCTTCTTTAAAACTGCCACATATTGCGTTACCGTCTCCCCCTCTTCCTGGTTTCATTTGTGGAAATGATATCTTTCAGCTATAACAATGGGTTTAGGGGAAAAATGTCTCTGCAGTGTTTCAGCAATATCTACAGTACATACGTCCCATGTTGTAGGCCCAATAACATTGAGAAACACTGACACTTTCTTTTCATCTTCAATTCCATTAGCAACCACAAAGTGTTCAAATCGCTTTACATATGTAGTCCACTGCTCTTCAGAGTCATCAAAGACATCAATATGACCAGTGATAACAGCCATTTCCTTTGCTCTTTTACTCACGTATTAGTAGAGCTGACGTGGCGCCTTCCTTGTATTCCAACTTGCGGGTGCTCTGACCATTTTGTAATAGGTTTGTAGAAATAATTGACTAATAAGATTGTTGAAGAGTTTGTGATGCTCTGTGGACATTTTCACAGATTCATAAGCTCTCTGTTCTGATCAACTCAGCTGCTGCCAGCAGCACGCGCACACACACACACACACACACACACACACACACAGAGCTAAACAAGTGTACTTGCTCGTCTAACGGGACCTATCAGGGATCTGTCCGAGCTAACTTAAGATAAGACAAGTTAAAATACAATAAGATAAGCCTTTATTAGTCTCACAATGGAGAAATTCCAAGATTGCAACAGCACAGGGATAGCAACACTCAGAGCAATGATTTAGAAGATAAGAAAATAAGAGCAGTGAATATACATATGTACACATAAATATATAAATATATATATACACAGTGCGGAGCATTGTAGCTAGATGGACTAAACAGCATAACCGTCTATTTAGTTACCCTACATGGTATGAATATGTACCCATACATATTGTCACCCTCCATAGCAACTGATATTGTCCTAGTTGTATACTGGAGGGGACCATTTGTGTAAGTCTGTTGCATCTTTTGCATTCCATACTATTAGGTCGTCACGTTTTTTTGCTATCTCTGCGAGCAGCCCTGCTTAGGTTATACAGTCTGACAGCCGTAGGTAGGAAGGACCTGCAAAACCTCTCGGTCGCGCATCTAGGATGATGTAGCCTACTGCTAAATGAGCTCCTCAGTGCGTTCAGTATGTCCTGCATAGGGTGGGACTCGGACTCCAGCAGAGATGACAGTTTAGCCACCATCCTTCTCTCTCCTATCTCCTCCACTGGGTCAAGGCGCTGCCCCAGGACAGAGCTAGCTTTCTTGATTAGTTTGTTCAGTCTCTTCCTATCGGCTGCTGTAATGCCGTTGCCCCAGCAGACCACTCCAAAAGTGATGGCTGATGCCACCACCGTGTCGTAGAATGTCTTCAAGAGCACCCCTTGTACACCAAAAGACCTGAGCCTCCTCAGTAGGAACAGCCTGCGCTGTCCCTTCTTGTAGAGTGCCTCGGTATTGCGTGGCCAATCTAGTTTATTGTTCAGATGAACACCCAGGTACTTGCAGGATGTCACCATCTCAATGTCTGTTCCCTGGATGTTCACTGGTGCTGTGAGGGGTTGTCCTTGCCTGCGGCAGTCCACCACCAGCTCCTTAGTTTTCCTTGCGTTGATCTGGAGGCAGTTCCGATGGTACCAGTCCACGAAGTCCTGGATAAGTCCTCTGTACTCAACTTCATCTCTGTTGGAGATGAGGCCGACGATCGCAGAGTTGTCAGAGAACTTCTGTAGATGGCAGTGTGTTGTGTTGTGTGAGAAGTCCGCAGTATAAAGGGTGAACAGGAAGGGAGCCAAAACCATTCCCTGGGGGCCTCCGTGCTGCTGATGATCGTGTCTGACACACAATCCCAGGTTCTCACAAACTGTGGCCGGTTAGTGAGGTAGTCCAGGATCCATGATGACAGGTGCTGGTCCACCCCTGCGCACAGCAGCTTGTCCTTCAGGATCATCGGTTGGATGGTGTTGAAAGCACTGGAGAAATCAAAGAACATGATCCTCACCACATTCCCGAGCTTCTCCAGGTGGGACAGGGAACGGGGAAGGAGGAAGATCACTGCATCCTCCACCCCAATGCCATGCTGGTAGGCGAACTGGAGTGGATCCATCGCTGGCCCCACCAGATGGCGGACAAGATGGCGGCAGCAGGTAGCAGCGGCTTGGCAGGTGCTGATGCTTTACCTTTTCAAATGAAATCTAGGAAGCCGCCTGACTTGACAAATGCACTAATAACCTGGACTCTGTGGCCATCAATAAAATGCGTCAAAACCCAGGTTTTTAATGTGTTAATCGTAGCGCTCTACTTGATGGCTCTCACTACCACGCAACTGTATGGAAGCTGGGCTGCTGCTCGCGGATGCACAGGAACTTATTTAGCTGATCCATCTGACTGACCAGCTGTACCCCTGGACTCCTGGAGCCAGTACATCATCTACTCCAACGTGTTGGATGAAGGACGAGCACTTGCTCAAACTAAGCACAACGTGCATCACACACGGAGAGCTGCTCCGACAAAAGTCCAGCGGGGTAATGCTGCTATACTCTGCATTATTTTACTGCTCTGTGGAGACGTTCACCTGAACCCCGGACCAGTGGACGCCCAGCAGCCGCAGCAGGTGATTACAGCAGCAGCAGCACCGGTGACCTGTGTCCGAAACAATTTCATCACAATGTTTCAAGGTAACACACGCCATGTGTCTAAGACGACAAACAACAACAGCTGCTGTAACCAACTAAACTCGTTACAGACGGCCGTTGCCTTCAAACAACACAAAACCAAACTCTTTCAAACTGTCAATCATGCATCTGTACTGTGGAACCCGCAAACAAAGCCAAAGGGAATATTTGGAGGGCATTTAAACATACGCAGCGTTATTTCAAAAACAGAACAACTGGAACATTTACTCACGGACTCAAATCTGCATTACCTGTGTCTCACAGAAACTTGGATGAACACCATGACTCCTTTTGGTGTGTCTCCGTCCTGCCTGAGAGTCTGCTCCAACGAGTTGGCCCCCATCTTCACCCGGATCTTTAACAGATCACTGGAGCTGCGTGAAGTGCCTTCCTGCTTCAAACGCTCCATCATCATTCCAGTTCCCAAGAAACCCTCTATTACAGGATTAAACGACTACAGACCTGTTGCCCTGACCTCTGTGGTCATGAAATCCTTGGAGAGATTGGTGCTGAACCACCTGAAGGTCATCACAGGCCCCCTGATGGACCCACTGCAGTTTGCCTACCGGTCAAACAGGTCAGTGGATGATGCAGTGAATATGGGACTACATTACATCCTGCAACACCTCGACTCCCCAGGGACGTACGCCAGGATCCTGTTTGTCGACTTCAGCTCAGCGTTCAACACCATCATCCCAGGCATTCTTCATCAGAAACTCCTCCAGCTCAAGGTGCCCCCCTCCACCTGCCAGTGGATCTCCAGCTTTCTGACTGACAGGTGGCAACAGGTGAAGCTAGGGAAATTTACATCCAGCTCCCGAAAAATTAGTACTGGCGCCCCCCAAGGATGTGTCCTTTCCCCACTGCTCTTCTCCCTCTACTCCAACGACTGCACCTCAGAGGACCCTTCGGTGAAGCTCCTGAAGTTTGCGGATGACACCACAGTCATCGGTTTGATCCGGGATGATGATGAGTCTGCATACAGGCGGGAGGTGGAGCAGCTGATCCTCTGGTGCAGCCAGAACCATCTTGAACTTAACCCAGCCAAAACGGTGGAGATGACTGTGGATTTCAGGCGACACCCCCCTTCATTCCCCCCACTCACCATCCTCAACAGCACAGTGTCCACGGTGGACTCCTTCAAGTTTCTGGGTACCACAATCTCCCGGAACCTGAAGTGGTCCTCCCATATTGACACTGTCCGGAAAAAGGCCCAGCAGAGGTTGTTTTTTCTGCGTCAGCTCAAGAAGTTTGATTTGCCTCAGGAGCTGCTGGTTGTCTTCTACACCGCCATCATCCAATCTGTCCTCTGCTTTTCCATCACTGTCTGGTTTGGATCTGCCACTAAACAGGACAAGACCAGACTGCAGCGGATCATTAAGTCTGCGGAGAGGATCATTGGTACCGACCTACCCTCCATTGAGAACTTATATCGGTCCATAACCAGGAAACGGGCGGGAAACATCTGTGCTGACCCATCACACCCCGGCCACAAACTGTTTGAACTTCTATCTTCTGGTCGTCGTTACAGATCACTGAAGGTCAAAACCACCCGTCACAGGAACAGTTTCTTTCCTCAAGCCATCACTCTGATGAACTCCTAACATTCACCTAGTCCTACCTGTTGCTGTACTCATGACTTTTCATCCATTATTACATTGCACATAACTCTCACACTGCTTTTTACTTCATTCACATTATATCACTGAATCTGAGTCCACATTGAAATACTGTGTGATTGTATATTTTTTCATATATTTCTGCAAAGTGTGGTTAGTCCGAGTAAATAACTGCATATATTCCTGTATATATTTGCATCCTTTTATAGAAACATGGACAGACTGTAATTTACTGTACATACTGTGGTTGTCATTGAATCCTTATTTAAATCCTTCACCTGAACAACGAGAGCAAGTTTTTAGCCAAAGTCAAATTCCTTGTATGTGTTGTGCATACTTGGCCAATAAAGCTGATTCTGATTCTGATTCTGATTCTGATTCTCTATCTGCGTTTACAATCCCCGGATACAATGTTTACAGACGAGACGGAGGGAAAGGAAAAGGGGGCGGGGTTTTGATTTAGGTTAAAGACTGCATTGACAGTTACCAGATAGACACCTCCGATCAAACTCTGGAATGTGTCGGGGTCACAATAAAGCTATCTCCCCAAATGTCATTCATTGTACTCGCTGTGTATCGCCCACCAAATGCAACTATTGACTTTTATTCTGGTTTGGCCAAAATCTTAAAGAAATATGAAAGAAAGGAAATATTGCTAATGGGTGATTTTAATATAAACCTGCTTGATAAAGCAAGAAGGAAAAAGCTGAAAGATATTACCAAATCTACACAAGTGACACAATTAATAAATAAACCTACAAGACTGACTAAAAATTCACAAACTTTGATTGACCTAATTTTTAGTAATAAGCCAGATAGGGTAACCATCCATCCATCCATCCATCTTCTACCGCTTTTCCAGAGGTCCGGGTCGCGGAGGCAGCAGTTCAAGCAGAGAAGCCCAGACTTCCCTCTCCCCAGCCACCTGCTCCAGCTCTTCAGAGGGGATACCAAGGCGTTCCCAGACCAGCTGGGAGACATAGTCTCTCCACCGAGTCCTGGGTCTGCCCCGGGGTCTCCTCCCAGTGGGACGTACCTGAAACACCTCAAGTGGGAGGCGTCCAGGAGGCATCCTAATCAGATGCCCATACCACCTCAACTGACTCCTTTCAATGTGGAGGAGCAGCGGTTCTACTCTGAGCCTCTCCCGGATGACTGAGCTCCTCACCCTATCTCTGAGGGTGAGTCCAGCAATCCTACGGAGAAAGCTCATTTCAGCCGCTTGTATCCGCGATCTCGTTCTTTCGGTCATTACCCAAAGCTCGTGACCATAGGTGAGAGTAGGAACGTAGATTGACTGGTAAATCGACAGCTTTGCCTTAGAACTAAGCTCCCTCTTCACCACAACAGACCGGTACAACGTCCGCATCACTGCAGATGCTGCTCCAATCCGTCTGTCGATCTCTCGCTCCATTTTCCCCCTACTCGTGAACAAGACCCCAAGATACTTAAACTCCTCCACTTGGGGCAGGAGCCTGTCCCCAACCCGGAGAGGACAATCCACCTTTTTCCGGCTGAGGACCATGGACTCGGACTTAGAGGTGCTGATTCTCATCCCAGCCGCTTCACACTCAGCGGCAAACCGTCCCAGCAAGAGCTGTAGGTCATTGCTGGATGAAGCCAACAGGACAACATCATCTGCAAACAACAGAGATGAGATCCTGTGGTCACCAAGCATGACACCCTCCATTCCCTGGCTGCGCCTAGAAATCCTGTCCATAAAAATTATGAACAGGATCGGTGACAAAGGGCAGCCCTGGCGGAGTCCAACTCTCACTGGGAATGACTCCGACGGAGTGTTGGCAATACGAACCAAACTCTCACAACGGTCGTACAGAGACCGAATAGCTCGTAACAACAAGCCCGATACCCCATACTCCCGAAGCACCCCCCACAAAAATCCACGAGGGACGCGGTCAAATGCCTTCTCCAAGTCCACAAAACACATGTAAACTGGTTGGGCAAACTCCCACGAACCCTCAAGAATTCTCGAGAGGGTAAAGAGCTGGTCCGATGTCCCACGGCCAGGACGAAAACCACATTGCTCCTCCTGAATCCGAGGTTCGACCAACGGCCGGACTCTCCTCTCCAGTACCTTGGCATAGACCTTCCCAGGGAGGCTGAGGAGTGTGATCCCTCTAAAGTTGGAGCACACCCTCCGGTCCCCTTTTTTGAAGAGAGGAACCACCACCCCGGTTTGCCATGCCAAAGGCACTGCCCCCGACCTCCACGCAATGTTGCAGAGGCGTGTCAACCATGACAACCCAACATCATCCAGGGCCTTGAGGTACTCAGGGCGAATCTCGTCCACCCCCGGGGCCCGGCCACCAAGGAGATTTTTAACCACCTTGGCGACCTCAGCCCCTGTGATAGGCGAGTCATCCCCCTCGTCCCCAAACCCTGCTTCCTCTGTGGAAGGCGTATCAGTGGGATTGAGAAGATCCTCGAAGTATTCCTTCCACCGCCCGACGATATCCCCAGTTGAAGTCAACAGTGTCCCATCCGCACCATACACAGTGTGGACGGGGAGCTGCTTTCCCCTCCTGAGCCGCCGAACAGTTTGCCAGAATCTCTTTGAAGCCGACTGAAAGTCTTGTTCCATGGCCTCACCGAACTCCTCCCATACCCGCGTTTTTGCTTCAGCAACCACCCGAGCTGCACTCCGCTTGGCCTGCCGGTACACCTCAGCTGCTTCGGGAGTCCCACAAGCCAACCAAGCTTGATAGGACTCCTTCTTCAGCTTAATGGCCTCCCTCACCACTGGTGTCCACCACTTGGTTCGGGGGTTGCCACCACGAGATGCACCGACCACCTTGAAGCCGCAGCTCTGGGCCGCCGCTTCAACAACAGAGGTGGAGAACATGGCCCATTCAGACTCCATGTCTCCAGACTCCCTCGGAATGTGGTTGAAGTTCTTCCGGTTCTTCAGATAGGGTAACCAAAACGTATAATTTGATAACAGGTTTGTCAGACCATAATCTTACTTTAGTAGCCAGAAAATTAAACAAACTAAGGTATAGGGATCAACAGCAAATTAAAAAATCATCTAAAATTTCTTACATTCCAAAGAAAAATCAAATCTTCCTTGAGAATGACTTAAGCAAAATAAACACAGAGTTTCAAAATGATAAAACCTGTGACCAGTCATGCAGAAATATTACAACAGCTATAACAGATATTATTGCAAAATATACAGAATTGAAACTAAGAAAGTCCAATAAAAAGAGGCTGCCATGGTTTAATGTATGAATTGATTGTCTACAAGGTGAGAGTGAATGAAGGGAAGGAATGAATGTGTTTGTTTATAGTGAGTGACGAAGGGAGGGAGGCCTGAAATAGGCAAATGTGAGTCAGGTTGTTATATTTGTGTATTTATAATATTTATAATTGTGTATTTATAGTATTTATAATATTTATAATATTTATAATTGTGTATTTATAATCTTTTTGCATTGATGTATGTGGTTATTGTGTATTTTCTTTATTTCTTTTCTTTTCTTTACTTGATTCTCTTTTCTAAAGCCCATCCAGGGACAAGAGTTGCAAATTAGCTAATAGCTATACACTCCATGTGCAACACATCAGATTGATTGTCATTGATTAATTGTCTATGTTTATTGCACTGTCCCTGTCAAATAAACTAATCTATCTATCTATCTAACACCTTTCTTTGGGCCCTCATGAAACAAAGAGATATGGCCCTCAAAAAATTTCTTAAGGTCAGGGCTAACCCCTGATCATTAATTACACTTATAGAAGCTTGAGAAATAAAGTCACTATACAACTTCGAAAAGCAAAGGCTATTTTTTTTCTCAGTATAATAAAGGATGCAAAAGGCAACGATAAACTTATTTGGAGAAGCATGGATAAACTATTGGGAAAAGAAAAAATAAGATGTGATGACTTAAAGCTAAAAATAAATTCTGTTATCCAAAATAACAACACTGAGCTGGCAAAACATTTTAATGATTATTTTATAAACTCTGTGTCACAATTGGCAAAGAGTTTTTCTAAGCCAAACTGCACTCATGAATTCCACTGTGATGCTCATTATTTTAAATTGAGTAATGTAGATGAAGGGAATATCTCTAAAATCATATCCAATCTTAACAATAGTAAAGCTAAAGACATATTTGGAATGGATACAGCTTTTCTGAAAGAACACAAAGAAATTTTAACACCAGTATTAACAAAAATTATAAATCAATCCATAAATGAGAGTACCTTTCCCACAATTTTGAAAACAGCCATTGTACAGCCAGTGTACAAATCAGGTGATAAGCTCCAGGTCGCAAATTACAGACCCATCAGCATACTCCCAACCATTTCCAAAGGCTTGGAGAAAGCTGTAGCACAACAGCTGGTGGACCACCTTGACTCCATGGCAGCACTTAACCCCTTTCAGTTTGGTTTTAGGAAAGGATATTCCACTGAAACAGCATGCTGCTATCTATTAGAAAACATCAAATCCAGCCTGGATGGGGGAGGGGTAGTGGGGGCTGTTTTTCTTGACTTGCGAAAGGCTTTTGATACAGTTAACCATGAGTTACTTTTAAACAAATTATCACAATTCTCCCTTCATAAAAATACACAAAATTGGATAAGGTCATACCTCAGTGACAGACAGCAGTGTGTAATTGTAAATAATGTTACATCTCCCTTAAAAGCATGCAGTATGGGTGTACCGCAGGGCTCTATTTTAGGGCCTTTGCTGTTTACATTATATATTAATGATCTCCCATCTGTGTGTAATGCAAATATAATTATGTATGCTGACGACACTGTGGTATATACTCATGGTAAAACGACTGAAGAGGTGACTGAAAAATTAACACAGGAAATGGAGAAAGTCTCACATTGGTTGAGGAATTCTTGTTTAACCTTAAACGTCGATAAAACTGTGTCAGTGTTTTTTACAGTTCGCTACAAATCCAAGAATTCTTGTCATATCTTAATTCTTGTCATATCTAGAAGGACAAAAAATTAAGAATGTGACTGAATTTAAATATTTAGGTGTTGCACTTGACTCAAATTTAAGCTTTAAAAAACACATTAAAAAGATGACAAACACAGTTAAATTTAATTGTGCTAATTTCAAACATATCAGAAATTCACTGTCTACTGAAGCGTCAAGTATGTATCTAAATGTTATGATAATTCCACATTTTCTTTACTGTATGACAAGTTGGTCACAGGCGTGTAAATCTGCCCTGAGGCCTCTGGAATCATTATACAAGTATTCTATCAAGATTCATGACAAGAAAAGACAAACGTTCCATCACTGCCCAATCCTGTCCAAATATAACCTGTTGAGCTTTGAAAATCTAATCATGTATACAAATGTGTGTCTTTTGTTTAAGATAATCCATAACTCTGCTGCTCCTCCCTTAAAAAGGTTTGTTTCATTAAGTTCTGTAAATACATCTCGGACAACTCGATCAACAGCACGCGGCGAGTGCAGGATTCCTAAGCACAAGACAACATTAGCAAATTCAACATTTTCATGTGTGGCTATGCAACAGTGGAACATGTTACCAACAGAGTTACTGGCAGTAACAGACTATCACACATTTTCGCACTTGGTGAAAAAACAGTTAATCTCTAAACAAACCTGTGTCCATAATGTACTGTGATGTAAAGATGTTAGAGTGTGTGATATTGACAGTGGGACCAATAAGAGTCAGTGGTTGGATGTTTTTTTTTTGTTTTTTTTTTATTACTTATTTTGTACCCGTAGGTAGATTTGTTTTGCAGTCTGGTGACAAGCCACCAGCTGCCGGTCGCTGCGTGCGCAAGCACCCCGTATCCCTAACCTGCATGTTTTTGGCATGTGGGAGGAAACCGGAGAAATCCCGGAGTAAACCCACGCAACACGGGGAAAACATGCAAACTCCACACAGATCACTGTTGGCCGGGGGCAGGGATCGAACCCACGATCTCATGATCCCCGCGATCCCCCGGCCAAGGGTAAACTGTGCTATCACAGTGCTAACCACTGCGCCACCGTGAAAAATTGTGAAAGATGTGAAAAATTGTTTATATGGATGGAGTTATAAAAATGTATTATTGTATGTTTTAGTTCTTATCAATGTTTTGGGTTCTTATCAATGATATTAATGTTTGTTTTAGTTTTTAGCAATGCTTGGTTTTAGTTTTTTAATCAGTGTTTGGTTTTAGTTTTTTATCAATGCTTACTTGTAGTTTTAGCAAATGTCTGCTTTTTAATGCTAACACCAGCCTGCCCAGGGACTACAGGTGGAAATTAGCACTTGTGCTATAACCTGGTACAATGCATCTTTCCTCTTTAAGGTCAATGTATATTGTGCATGTCCCTGCATAAATAAATAAAGAAATAAAATAAATAAACCAGGGGCGGAGGTGAGCAAGGTAGTGTCACACTTCCAAGCTACAGGATATTATGAAGATCCAAATCACGGTTTGGCCCTCCCTGCCATGTTTTTACCTTTGACTGCAGTCTGTACCATCATCTGTGTTCACACAGGCGAGACAGAAAATGTCTCCTTCCGCTCAGCTATGCAGATGCTTCTAATCATTCCGGCTGATTAAATCTCCGTATGGACCCGAGGGCGAAGCGTGTTCACCACACTTGGATCCTGCTCATCTGTTTCCTTTCCGATGAAAGAAGGCTCCAAAGAGGAGAAAAACAAGGCAAGGCAAGGGAAGTTTATTTGTATAGCACATTTTGTGTACAAGACAATTCAAAGTGCTTTACATATAAACATTAAAGCAATACAGCAAGATGCAAAAGGAATTTACACATTAGAAGGCCTCAAACCTCCTTTCCTTTCCTTTTATTTTTTATACATAAAAAACACGAGCAATGTTTTGACTAATCCAAATACCCTTAGGTTTTGTCAATCCCTTTAAAGAGCCTCAAATTCCTTTTACCAGGGGGACCTCTTACCCACTCCTTTTCTTTTATGAGGGGGGCCTCAAACCTGCTCCTCAAGGGGGCCTCAAACCCTCCCTTAAAGTTTAAACATGTATTTTACAAAAACAAGAATTTAAAAGCAAACTAAAAAGTAAATTAAAGAGAAACAGAAACAGGCTAAAATAGAATACGACAGAAATAAAAGTTACAGTACATTGTTGGCTACTGACAGGCCATGGCAAATAGAGTTTTTAACCTCGATTTAAAGCAGCTGAGAGTTTCAGTAGCCATGATGCTTTCTGGGAGTTTGTTCCATATGTGAGGGGCATTAAAACTAAATGCTGACTCACTATGTTTGGTTCTAACAACACAACTTTATTCTTGAGGCTGCTGGCAGGAAACCAGCAAAGCAGGGACACTCCGTACTGGAACAGGCTAGCTACTAGAGCTAATCTTAGCTGGAGTTGAGGCTTTTTGAGAAGAGCACTGAGATCCAGACTTCACCATCATTCAAAAGTGTCACTTGCTTGGGAAGTCTTATTCTTCTGAACGACTGATGAAAATGACAGAGTAGTAACCCAAGGTTTGCTGTTCTGATGTCAAAATGTTAGAACACCAGCTAATTAGCCTGTGGCTTTGAGGATTATTACAAGTAGCTGGGAGTCTACAAATCAACTGCTTATTGTTAACAATAAGGCATAACCATTAGACACCAAGACAACGATGTCTAACTTCGTCTGAAAGCACCTGGACAGGTGAGTGTGCTGAATGAAGCCAGCCTTTAGCTAATGCTAAATCAAATTAGGTCACAAATCAAAAAAAAAACAAACTGAGAGCAAAAGCAGAGAAAAACAAACAGGAGAAATTAAGTTAAGGACTCTGTCAATAATTTATGGGCTGATGTGGATAAACATGCATGATAAGTGTTATGAAGATGAAATAGATTTAGCTTTGTACATGTCTGGACATGTGATGCTAGCCCACTTCTCCTTGTCTTTTGGCCAGTTTTGCTTTGGAATGAGATAGGGGGCCTGCTTCTCAATTAAAACTAATTTGTCATCATTGTCATGAAATGCGCCCCTTCGTGACACGCAAACAGGAGCACTGGACCCAAGTGCTGGAGCTGTGGTTTGCAGTGATTTATTCCAGGTGGAAAACAGAGATCAGAGGTCACATGAATGAGACAAACCTGGCATGACTAGACATGACATGAAAATACAGTAGATCGCCGCACCGAGGGTAACTAAACACAACATTACAAAAACATACAAAAGCTGGTGCTGGAGGAGAGCGGTATTCAATGTTGACGGGGGAACAGAAGCCTGGGAATGCTGGGCAACGGGCAGAACCAGCCGGAGCACACCTAGAGAGATGCCGGGCTCACAGCTGGAAATAAAGGGAAAACTAACCTGGATGGAGCTCTTCCGTTCTCCTCAACAGCAACCAAAATATACTCAGCGCTTGGCACAGCAACTGAGGGAAACAGCAGTGTAGAAGGACACGACAACTGCGAGAGATTGTCGTGCCCCTTAAATAAGGTTTCATGATGAACAACAGGAGTGGATGCATGAGTGGAGAAAATAACAGAATCAATGACAGCTGTGCAGCTCCAAACAGTTTGACAGCCAGAAGCTGCACAACGCTGTGTCAGCTTGGGTGTCTGATCAAGATGCCTCCTGGATGCCTCCCACTTGAGGTGTTTCGGGCACGTCTCACTGGGAGGAGCCCCGGAGCAGGCCCAGGACTCACTGGAGAGACTATGTCTCCCAGTTGGTCTGGGAATGCCTTGGTATCCTCTCTGAAGAGATGGAGCAGGTGGCTGAGGAGAGGGAAGTCTGGGCTTCTCTGCTTGTACTGCTGCCTCCGTGACCCAGACCTCCGGAAAAGCGGTAGAAGATGGATGGATGGATGAATGGACAAAAACAAATCTATATATCTGTACTGTTATCAAGCAGCCTCTCTTTTTCACAATGTGGTAGGTTGCCTGTTGGGCTTTTTTTGGGCTTGTTTCCATAGAGCTGGTTGCTTGTTTCTCTCGTGAGATCTGGTAACACTGAGCTGCAGCGGCTTACTGGCTTCTCACAGACCAACATGTCTGCGGCTGCACCGTGTCCCAATAGTCCGCTCCGTGCATCAGTCAAATGTAAATGTTTGCTATAGTACCGACGTGAGTGGGAAGAACTCAAAGATTAGTAAACAGGAACATGTTAACTTTCAAACATGAAAGTTATAAACGCTATCAAAGAAACACTTCAAACCACAACTAGCACTCCACACATCATCTTGGGGCAGGGTGGGGGGGGGGGTCCTTTATTTTTCTGTATTGAAGGTGTCAACCCTAGCCACAACGTACACCAGAGGTAATCTTTCTTCTCATTAACACTGCAAAGAGAAATTGCACACTGAAACGCTAACCTCTATATGAGCTGAAACGTCATTGGCCAGGATGGATATACAAGGACCAATCACATGCAAAATACTACAATAATTAACTCTGACCTTAAAGGGAGATACACATATGTTTAGAGCATTTTCAACAGGAACTGAATTCTGATTTCCATTAGTGTGTCCATGATGTTCTGTGAATTTACAGTTTGAGTCAGGGGTCTTTTGGAGATTAAAGAGATGATACTAATATGGGTTCATTTCTGCCAATTAAAGAGAGCAGACTGGTGCCCAACAGATTGGTTTTAATTACAGGCCCATAACCTTTGCTAAGAGTGGCAAAGGTAAGATGGGGCTAATAGTTTGATGAGCAGTTCATCAGTGCTGATTAAGAGGATAGCATGACAAGATAATCCAGAGGTGGCACAGTCATTAACGGTGGCCGAAGAAGAGCAAATTAGCTGATTAAACAAGTTCCCGCCCAGCCAATGCTGCGCAGGCGGAAAGGAGGCCCTTCACTGGTGATGGATGAGGAGGCGTGGAGGAGGCGTTTATGTTGCTTGCTGGTAGAGTTGTCACGGAATGAGTGAAGTGTCTTCATCAATTTGGAGCCATTATCATGTCAAAAGGAGGGTGGCACTCTGAGGAGGAGAACAGGCTGGGGGAGGAGAGAAGCAGAAAGCCCATCTGCATACTACAAGCTTATTCTGTTACACACACACACACACACACACACACACACACACACACACTGCTCCCTCCTCCATCCCCTTCCAGGCAGCCCAGTTTACCGTAAGGCTGTTTAATTTTCCTGAAATAGGGCTGTGACAGCTGTGTCATGCTGATGAGGAGGTGTTGAGAAGAGTGGCAACCTGTCACATCTCATCTATCTCAGCTCCCATTCTGCTGAACTTTCTCCTCCTCATCTGCTGCCTTCACCTCGCCACGTCTCCTTGCTCCTTTGGCGTTAGCTTTTTGTTTAGATGAACAGAGACATGTCTGTCTGTTAAAACCCCTGTATGTGTGTGTGCCCTGGGGAGGCTAGAGTGATTGATACAAGAAAGAAACAAAAGTAATAACTGGGAGCAGTGCTTTATTTTACTTACATTGATTGTTATAGGTCTCTTTATCATCTGACCTGGTTCAGTTATGCCAATTGGCTATCACCGGGACTCGGTGAGGTTGTGTGGACACATAACATGAGCACAGAAAGTGATAGTGGACTACTTTGTGCATCTGTACATTTGAGAAAAGGAGTCAAGACATGGCAAATGAGCGCTGAAAATAGCTTGTTTGTGGAATATGAATAACTTAGCATCTATTATTTTCCAGAGAGAAGGACAACGATTTAAATGTTAGTGATGTCATTTCCACCCGTCACTCATGTCAGGGTGCGATAAATGTGGAGCCATTACATAAATGAGATGTTGGCATGACCCTCACACATGCAGACACAAATACTCATCTTTCCAGTTTTAGGTAAATGAATAAAAATCTAACAAATAACCTGACCTTCTTCAAATAATTACAAGAAACTTATCAGCTGAATAATGCAACATTTAAGAAAATGATTATTTGCAAGAACTGAATCAAAACCTGGTGGTATTTTAGCTCAGCAGTGTTACACTGCTTTATGGGGGAAAAAAATCATTAAAGCCCATTGTACTTACTCCAAACCAGTCAATTTAGTTTTTGTCTTCCATTTCATCCCTACAACCATTTACCTAACTGCTTATCCCATTCAGGGACAGCAGTGTAGTAACGCACTAGACCCTGACAGAATGCTACTCTGTTTAAGTTATAAGTCCATCTACTAGAATAGCTGTCACTAATGTCATCAATCCAACTTTCCATGCTGTGTTCAGAAATCACCGACAGACACTAATCATCTGAAACTAATCTGCCACTGGCAACCTGGCTTGCTTTTCGGGTCATTGCTGTCTCCCATTTTCAGGTCTCTTGAGGTTCCTTTCCAGCATCTGTCACACATGGGTCCCCGGGGGTGGGAGACGGCCTCTGCATAACAGCAAGGCCAGGCCCAACCTGCACCACACCTGGGTCCCTGGGAGTGGAACTTGCAGGAGTCAATGAGAGCAGGCCTCTGTGCCATAGTGATTCAGAGGCCTTTCTGATGCTCCCTATTCTGCTCCAACTGTCGGAGGCAATAAAGAATCCATGGGAGACTGGCCAGCTGGGACAGGAGACCTTCGATCAGCAAAAGGTAACAGAAAAGCATGGGTAGCATGGGTTTTTTTTTTTTTTTTTTTTTTTTTTTTTCTCTCGGCGCCACACGAGTCGGCTGCCTTTTGCAACAGCGGCTCGATTCCGAGTCTTTTTCCCTTCCTCTCTCTTTTGATCCGTCTTTTTTTTTCACCCCACTTATATCACGGACACACAGATCGTCCTAAATGTCTCCTGAGCCGGTGGACGGAGCCACTGTCTATAGCAGGATACGATACAGCAGAGAACAGCTGCTAGCATTCAACCGCCACCCGGTCCCATTGGAAAAACTCGACATACCGAGTGAACTGAGGCGAAAACGCCGCGGCTGCCGGGCTGGAGTAAGGCGGAGGACAAAAAATATAAGGTACAGACCCTCCCTTCCATCTGTTGTCATGGGAAATGTACGGTCGATACTGGGAAAGTTAGATGAGCTAGCGGCTATCTCCCGTTATGATAGCACATACCGGGAGTGCTCTCTCCTTTTGTTTACTGAGACGTGGCTAACTGAACTAGCAGCAGATGCTAACATTGAGCTGGAGGGTTTTCACATGATACGAGCTGACCGAACACCAGACAGTGGCAAGGCTAGGGGCGGTGGAGTGATCATGTATGTTAACAACAACTGGTGCAGACCGGGACATATCACTGTTAAACAACGACACTGCAGCAAAGACATTGAGTTGCTAGCTGTTAGCATGAGGCCTACATATCTCCCGAGAGAACACTCACACGTGATCTGCATTGTTGTTTATGCAAATCCGACGGCGAACGCTGGGACAGCACGTGACGTCATCCATTCAGTAACCAGCAGGCTGCAGACAGAACACCCAGAAGCTCTTCTCCTCATCTCAGGCGATTTCAACCATGTTTCACTGTCTCCCATTCTACCCACGTTCACCCAGTATGTCACATGCCACACTAGAGACAATAAAACACTGGATTTATTCTACGCAAACACTAAGGAGGCGTACACCTCATCACAACTACCCCCACTCGGGAGATCGGATCACAACTTGGTTCATCTCCGGCCGGTGTACAAACCCCTAGTGCACAGACAACCTCCGGCCATGCACACTGTGGAGTTATGGTCTGAGGAGACAATGGACACCCTAAAGGGCTGTTTTGAAGCCACCGCCTGGAAGCAGCTCTGCGATCCACATGCTGAGGACATCGATGGCCTCATTCACACCTTCACGGGCTACCTCAGCTTCTGTGTGGACAAATCCGTTCCCACCAAGACCATACGGCGTCACTCAAACAACAAACCCTGGATCAACCCTGAGATAAAAACACTTCTGAGAGAGAAGAAGAGGATCTTCAGGTCGGGGAACAGGGAGATGCTGAAGTCCGTACAGAGGGAGCTGAGGAGAAAGATCAGAGAAGGCAAGGACAGCTTCAGGAAGAAGATGGAGGACAAGCTGCAACAGAGCGACATCAGCGGGGTCTGGAGAAACCTCAAAACCATCTCGGGGCTCCAGAATACCTCCCCCCAGGCCACAGGGGGCAGGGAGTGGGCGAACAACCTGAATCTGTTTTTCAATAGATTTGACCAACCGCCCTCCCCCCTGACTGCACAACAACCACTGCTGCCTCTAAAGAAATCAAGTCCTGCTGCCCACTCCCCACTCTACCAACACCCCCCCACTCCCAACACACAGCCCCCCATCCTGACCCTGACCAGGACCCAGGTGAGGACGGAGCTGAGGAAGATCAAGGCGAGGAAGGCGCCGGGACCGGACGGCATCAGCGCAAAGCTCCTCAAGTCCTGTGCAGACCAGCTGTGTGGGATTGTGACGTATATCTTCAACATGAGCCTGAAACTGGGGAGGGTACCACAGCTGTGGAAAACATCTTGTGTGGTACCTGTACCAAAAACTTCCCACCCCAAAGACCTGAACAGCTACAGACCGGTGGCCTTGACGTCCCACTTGATGAAGACCCTGGAGAGACTGCTCCTTGCTCACCTCCGCCCCCTGGTGGAACCAGCGATGGATCCACTCCAGTTCGCCTACCAGCATGGCATTGGGGTGGAGGATGCGCTGATCTTCCTCCTTCACCGTTCTCTGTCCCACCTGGAGAAGCCCGGGAATATGGTGAGGATCATGTTCTTTGACTTCTCCAGTGCTTTCAACACCATCCAACCGATGATCCTGAAGGACAAGCTGCTGCGCGCAGGGGTGGACCAGCACCTGTCATCATGGATCCTGGACTACCTCACGAACCGGCCTCAGTTTGTGAGAACCCGGGACTGTGTGTCCGACACGATCATCAGTAGCACGGGGGCCCCCCAGGGAACGGTGCTGGCTCCCTTCCTGTTCACTCTTTATACTGCGGACTTCTCACACAACACAACACACTGCCATCTACAGAAGTTCTCTGATGACTCTGCGATCGTTGGCCTCATCTCCAATGGAGATGAAGCTGAGTACAGAGGGCTTATCCAGGACTTCGTGGACTGGTGCCATCGGAACTGCCTCCAGATCAACGCGAGGAAAACTAAGGAGCTGGTGGTGGACTGCCGCAGGCATGGGCAGCCCCTCACAGTACCAGTAAATATACAGGGAACAGACATCGAGATGGTGACATCCTATAAGTACCTGGGTATTCATCTGAACAATAAACTAGACTGGTCACACAATACTGATGCACTCTACAAGAAGGGACAGCGCAGGCTGTTCCTGCTGAGGAGACTCAGGTCTTTTGGTGTACAAGGGGCGCTGCTGAAGTCATTCTATGACACGGTGGTGGCATCAGCCATCACTTTTGGAGTGGTCTGCTGGGGCAGTGGCATTACTGCAGCCGATAGGAAGAGACTGAACAAACTGATTAAGAAAGCTAGCTCTGTCCTGGGGCAGCGCCTTGATCCGATGGAGGAGATAGGAGAGAGAAGGACGGTGGCTAAACTGTCATCTCTGCTGGAGTCCGAGTTCCACCCTATGCAGGACATACTGAATGCACTGAGGAGCTCATTTAGCAGCAGACTACATCATCCCAGGTGCACAACCGAGAGGTTTCGTAGGTCCTTCCTACCAACGGCTGTCAGACTGTACAACCTAAGCAGGGCTGCTCGCAGAGATAGCAAAAAGACGTAACAAACTAATAGTTTTTTGAATGCAAAAGATGCAATAGACTTACACAATGGTCCTCTCCGGCATACAACTAGGAACATACCGGTCGCTATGGAGGGTGAGAATATGTATGGGCACATAATCATACCATGTAGGATAACTAAGTAGACGGTTATGCTGTTTCATTCCATCTAGCAACAATGCTCTGCACTGTGTGTGTTTATATATTTGCATATTTATTCCATCTAGCTACAATGCTCCGTACTGTGGGTGTTTATATATTTATATATCTACATATTATTCCATCTAGCTACATTGCTCCGCACTGTGTGTGTTTATATACTTGCATATTTATTCCACCTAGCTGCAATGCTCCGTACTGTGGGTGTTTATATATTTACATATTTATTCCATCTAGCTACAATGCTCTGCACTGTGTGTTCATATATTCATATATTTATTCCATCCAGCTACAATGCTCTGCACTGTGTGTCTGTGTGTGTGTGTATATATATATATTTTATAGTAATACGTACATATGTTTATTAGCTGCTCTTGCTTGCTTTTTTTTTTTTTTTTTTTTTTCTTGCCTTCTGATTGTTGCTCTGAGTGTTGCTATCCCTGTGCTGTTGCAATCCTGGAATTTCCCCGTTGTGGGACTAATAAAGGCTTATCTTATCTTATCTTATCTTATCTTAGTGCTATGTATGTAATATCTGTGATGAATGAGGCAAGATGAGGGTTGTGTCAAACACAGCTTTATTGATGGAACCGGAGTACAGCGGTAACACGGCAGGCACCTGGCGTAGGCACCCGTCTAAAGGGACCGTAAGATGGTGGCCCTCCCACTATATAGGGCAGTGCAGTGACGTGGCAGGAAGTCCACGTCACCACACTGCACTTCACAATAAAGTGCCATTATTCTATATACCACATTTCGTCCCCCACTTAGCCCCTCAGCAAGCGCTCCCTTTGAAGCTGCAAGCCCCTGGGACAATGGCTGATCTTATGGAAGATGGAGCCCGACTCCTTCACCACTAACAATGACTCCCATCCAGACTCATCACCCGGATCGTTTTCCTGGACATGTCGAAGCTGATTGGCATGCCTTGATGAGCTGTCGGACAACCGGAAGTATGCTGTGCCTAACTTCACCACTATGTGCAGACATCCTCAGTGTTTTGCTGGCTGTCGTTTGGCCCATCTTCGCTGTGGACGTTGATCACCCCAAACCCAAACCAAGTCCAAAACGCTCAGTGGGGCCCGGCTCGGCCTGACGTGGTGTTGCTGAGTATGCGATAACTCCATGCTCGTCGGTCTGGCCCCGTCCTCTTCTAAAACTGTCGTAGTGGTCACCATCATAGCTGCAGACCCTCCATTCCCCTGCGGCCAAGCTCCAGAGGCATCTGGAGTGAGCATGGTGTCATTTGCCAATGCAGGTGTCCTGCCGCCATGCTCGGTACCCCATCTACCATGTCCTGAGTGCTGGCACTGAGACTTTCTTGCGCTGAACTTGAGTGAAACTGGTCCTGCTTTACTGCCGTGGTGTCCGTTAGTCCCTCATCCCACACAATGTCCTCTTCAACCGCCGGAACCGGGAGGTTCCAGCAGCCACAGCCCGACCATTCATTCCCAGCACTGTCTTTAATGGCGAAACCCAGTCCATAAAACAAATCACAGCCCAGGATGTTATCACCTCATGCTGTTACGTGGGACGAGAAGTCAGACATCTTCGCAGACTTGTATTGGACCGTTAACTCCAAAGTCCCAACCGTGCACAGCCTGCCACCTCCATAGCCACACAACAGTGCCGGGTTACTTTTAATCCTGTAGTGGGGGAAGAACTTCCTCACCGTGGCCCAGTTCAGCAATGACCCCTCCGCCACTGTGTCGAGCAATAGTGACACCTCCATGCCGTCTAACTCCACTGCACAATACGTGTACCCATTTGTGCTGGGAGACACCGCATGGATGATTGTCAGGGGCAGGCGGAGTGATTTCTTCCATGGGTTTTCCGGTTCAGATACAAGACACACTCTAGCATAATGGTTCAAGTGTCCACATCTGCTACGTTTTCCTCTTGCCAGGCAGTCCTTTGCCTTATTGCGGTGTGTTGCAGACCAACAACCCTTGCACAGGGGTTTTCCCTGGGCAGACCTTCGGCTGGCACCATTGGTTTCCATAACGTCGTCAGCCAAGCTATCCTCACTTTCCGAGTCCACAACATTTGCCATGGCGGGTTACTCCGGCGGCCTTTGTGACTGGTGCCAGGTTAGCTCCGAAGCTAGCTTGTCTGCAGCCTACAACTGGAGAGCTAGTTCGACAACTCTGGCTAACCTTAAGTCATTGGGCGCTGCAAGCAGCCTAGCCCGCAATGCGGCGCTGCACATTTGCTCCGCTAGCTGGTCACGTACTATCTCATCTTCCAACAGCCAAAGCTGCACTCACTAGCTAGCTGCTTCAAGTCGGCAACAAACTGATGGATAGGCCCACCTACCCGTTGATATCGCTGCCAAAAATAAAACCTCCAGACAGTCCCGCTATCCGGGGGGATGGAAATGGTTAGCTAGCAGCTCCATGACATCCTCAAATGAGTCTGACGCGCCGACCGTCGGCAGGACTCGCTGGCCTTCAATACCCAGGTTATGGATGAGACGTGCACGTGCCCTTAGTTGTCAAGCTGCCCGAGGTCCAGCGCAGTCTGAAAAGCCTCAAACCATCTAGGCCAAGGCACCAGCGGTTCACCTGTGAGCTTGAGGAAGGGACGAGGTGGTGTAATACACGCCTCCATGAGTTAATCCTCAGTGCCAAATGTTATGTATGTAATACCAGTGATGAATGAGGCAAGATGAGGGTTGCGTCAAACACATCTTTATTGATGGAACTGGAGTCAGTGGTAACACAGCAGGCACCTGGCGTGGGCACTGGTCTAAAGAGGCCATAAGATGGTGGCCCTCCCACTATATAGGGCAGTGCGGTGGCATGGCAGGAAGTCCACATCACCACACTGCACTTCACAATAAAGTGCCATTATTTCATATACCACAGGTAGCCAGTGGAACATTTGGAAAGTGGAAGAGGAAGCAATGATGACCGGTGTTAGGAGGTGTGGCCAAACTATAACTTTGTTTTGCTTTGAAAGCAGAGCTCTAATGCAAAATCAAGAGGTGGATAAAAATCCTGATTATTTCTTTAAACGTGCAGTATGTAAAAGCAAAGATTTCCAAGAAAAAAAACCATATTATTAAAAACTAAATTTCTATTACTGTCCATTCACTTTGCTAAATCAATTGTCTTTTATTCCTAGAATGAGATTTCTTAAAATGAGTCATTTATATATGTGTTATGGCAGGTCCATAAAAAAACAACCATATTTACAGTGCTTTCTTACTACAGTAGCTGCAAACAGACAAATAGCCCTGTGTGCCTAGGGAGAGTCCTTCAGGTTTCAATGCTGAAGTACAAAAAATATACAATGTTGAATAATTCACCAACAGGGTAGTCAGCACTGGGAAGAAGGCTACTGGATCCAGTCACAGATGAAGACATATTAGTCAATTTATGTTGGTGAGACCAAGGGGATGAGTTGTGAAGCCCGACTGGTGATGTCAAAACGGGGATTCAAACTCACAACTTCCCACACCTGAGTCCCATATTCTACTTGTATCACTAAGAGGGCTGATCCAATTGGCAAGCCGAATAGGAATGCTTTTATTTACTCCATTACATTTGGAAGAATTTTGGCACTTGACGACCACTATCCATCCATGAGCTTTCTTGGAGGTGGAGAGGTGGCTGGAGAGCAATTGATATTCTTGCTACCTCTGACTTGACCAGTAGATGTTAGCAGAGGTGGACTTGCCATTAGGCAAAGATAGGTGACTGCCTTAGGCCCCGATCTGCTAAGGGTCCCGTCTACTAGGAGCCCCATATTTTTTAAAAACTGTTTAGCACATTTAACATGATGTCCAACAAAATAAAGAAACACCAGTATTTACATAAACGGCAAATCAAATCACAAACGTAACGTCCTGCCCCCTTCGCCTCAGACTGCTGAACTCTTCCATGGTGTCTCTGAGACATGCGCATGTGCATATTGTTGGTTGTATTGTAAACAAACCGTACAGCGTGTAGAATAGCAGCAAAATAGAAACGAAGTTATCTGAGCGGTGCAGAGAAATGGAGAAAAAGGGAAGAGCACAGAAAATTTTTTATCAAAACAACCTTTTTCACTTCATCCTGGGAGGAGACTAACCCTTCCAAAGAGCAACGCTGCTTGTAGGAGCACACATGATGCTAATGAGGAGGCAGCAGCTGGCTGATGATAGTACAGGTAAACAACTAAATTTTTTTACTATTTTTTCTAATTGCAAGATTTGCAGAGACCAAGGCTCACATTGTTAAATTTAAATATGACCAACTATGCTCCCCAGGCATGCACAGGATATCTGCAGCCTCAGTAGAAGACATTACTTGAGATTAAATGTAGTTTTGAGAGTTGTTTTTTTTTTGCACTAAAAGTTGTGGGAAGAATTCCAAATTTTAAAGCAGATGCCTTTTTCCATAGTTTACTGCAATTATATTCTACATATGTAACACCACAAGAAAATCACGGGATTGTCAAAAAAATCCTATTAAACAGTGGTTTGTAAATTAAGCAGAACCTTCTGCCATACAGAAAAAAACTCTTTTGTGCAACAGCAAATACAAACTAACACAATTAAATGAGAATGAGGTAGCTACTCATAAATTTGTCATAAAAATGACCAACACTGCAGGCTACTCTTGCTGAGAACATGAATAAAAAGGATGAAAAAATAATCATCCATTACAACAGCTTTGTGTGTAAATTTTGTCTATTTTTTTTAACCAGGAAGGACCTCTTAAATGGCCCACAGTGTACAACATGGTGCTTTCATGGGTTTTTAACCTCATAAAATATGTCCAAGGGTGGCACGTATATTTGATGAATTAAATCTTTATTTCAAACATAACTGTAGCCAAGGATGACGGGCAGTTAAGCCCAACTGGTGGCGTCCAATTGGGGGGTCAAATCCACAACCTGTAGCTCCAGAGTCCAGTACTCTACCTATGTCACCAAGAGGGTCGACCCACTTGACAAGCCAAGTAGGAATACTTTTATTGTCTCTGCTACATTAAGTAAAAAAGGAAAATAATAAAAGAAATGAACAAATACAAAAGGCATCATATTAACATCATGAACACACCATGTCAGACTTAAATTATACAAGTATTTAACATTTCCAGTAGGAGTAGGACTAGGTTCTTGGCCACCGGAGTGGTGGCCTAGTAGGTAGAGCATTCGCCCCACACCCAGGAGGCCAGGGTTCAAATCCCAGCCGGGTCATACCAAAGACCAGGTAAAAATTGTACTTTCCGCCTTCTAGCTTGGTGCTCAGTATAATAGAATGGGGAAAGGGAAGTTAACAGACAGAGCTACCAAAAGACTGACCCCCCCCCCCCCCCCATTGTAGCTTTCACTACTTACAGTAGCTGTGTGCCCTAGGGTCATGAAACAGAGATAGGTGCCACCCTACGCCACTGGCATGGGAATGTCATGATTGGTAGTAATTGACAGCTCACGTGCAGGGAGTGACAACAGAGAAAACACACTATAACACAGAGAAGCAAGTTTGACTTGAATTTTATTAATGCAAGAGGAACGCTCTGCAAGAGAAAAACACCACTCACCAGGGGAACACTCAGCCTGTGGTGAGAGAGACGAGAGCAAGTAGATTAGGAGGGAGACTCGGATAAGGGAAAATGGGACAACACTCACGTGGGAGTATAGAGAGCCTGGCAGAAGAACCCAGCACTTACGGCAAACCAGAAGGTGATGCTGGAAGGCAGAAGTGGAGCTGGGTGAGGTGTCTGACCGGGTGACGATGGTCGCTGACATGGTGATGGTGAAGAGGCAGGTGAGTGCACAACAACCCTAGAGACGCACCACGAAGGAGGCAGCAACCTGTGTAGAGCTAAGCAAATGATTAGAAGGTTTTTCAAGTTAGAGGAAAATAGAACTTACTTCTGAAGCAGGTAGTATACCCAATGAGCCAGTGCCGAGGTGTTGAAGAGGTCTATTTAAGTGAGTCAGAGGTAACAGGTGCGTCTCATCACACAGGTAGAGATGATTGCCCGCAGAGTAGGTGAAAGTTGAACCGGATGGGCGGGGGAGAGTGTGCTCACCAGATCATGACAGTGGCCCCCCCCCTCAAGGAGCGCCTCCTGGCAGTCCACTGGGCTTGGTGGGATGAGCCTTGTGGAAGGCCCGGACCATCCCCTTGTCGTGGAAGTTGGAACCAGGAATCCATGACCTTCCTTCTTGTTCGTAGCCCTTCCAATGGACGAGATATTGAAGCCCCAGGCCCCGACGGTGAATGCCCAGAATCCTCTGGACCGTGTAGGTCAGACCTGGGCATTGTACGGCCCCCGGACCACATACGGCCCTTTGGTTAACTCCGGCGGCCTGCTTGAGGTTAATCGTGAATTTCAAAATAAACACATTTTACCTAATGCATGGACTAAAGCTGTGCTGCTTTTATTTTGAAGTTGTTTTTTTAATTCACATACATAATGACGCAATACCTAAAACAATACTGCGCATGATTGAATCTACCTTGTCACAAGCAGACAACTTTAGCCCTCAAAAATGCCCGCGCATGCTAAAAAAAAGAAAGGTAGATGCCAAATGCAGGGTTTTCAACAAAACATGGACTGTTAAGTATTTATTTACTTGGCTATGGACGAGAATTGTGATGTCCGTGACACAGCCCAGTTACTCATATTTGTCCGTGGGATAACAGACTTCAAAATTATGGAGGAGCTGGCAGCAATGCGGTCAATGAAAGGGACGACGGCAGGGAGCGATCTGTTCACAGAGGTAAATGCAAGCATGGACACGCTAGGGCTGAAATGGGACAGACTGGTAGGTGTCACAACGGACGGATGTCCAAATCTGACAGGGAAAAATGTCAGACTTTTGAAATGTATGCAGGATAAAGTGACTAAAATCTACGCAGATCAGAAATTGGATCACTGCTGGATTTTTACTCTTCTGTCAAGGAAGAGGACTTTCCAAACATGAGGATATATGCTCAGAAGATGTTGGTTCTCTTTGGCTCTACCTACATATGTGAACAAACATTCTCAGTGATGAAGTTTACCAAATCCAGATATAGATCCTCTCTCACTGATGATCATCTGTCAGCTGTGCTTCGCATCTCCACCTCAGACATTCAACCTGACTTTGATGCACTCGTTAAAGCCCAGCAGAGACTAGATTTCTCTCACTGAACAGGAAAAAAGAACTGAAAAACACCAAGTGAGGTGGTTAGACTACAAATGTAGGCATGTAAATGCACCAACTATCAGTGAACTGGGACACTTTCTTTGGAGGCCTTTTTCTCAAAATCACAGTTCAGTGACAATCATTACTATAATATGATGTATCTTGCTTAATATTTGGAGTGCAAAGACAATATTGTGATGTCTTTAGAAAGCTAAGAACCTCTTTCCAACATTATATGAAACTCAAAATGTGTTTTGGGGTGAATGCCACTGAAAATGATCACTAATATAATGAGTCACAATGGTAAAAATGTTCACATTTAGTTTACCATTGTTTTGTGAAAATTGATTGAATAAATGACATTTTTTGTAAGGCAACTTCACTTTTTCACCGCTTAATCATAACATATACTCTTACCAGTCCTACCAGCTTGTCAAAACAATGCTATGTGCTGCTTTTTATAAAGCAATACAATTAATATTATGCAGAATTGAGTTCAGCCTTTTGGTCCGGCCCTCCACAATATTTTCTGTTTCTCATGTGGCCCCATGGAAAAAATAATTGCCCACCCCTGGTGTAGGTGATTTGGCCATCGATGATCCGAGGGGGAGGAGGCAGCCTCGGGGGGAGGGCAGAGAGGGCTGGTGGAGAGGGGCTTGATCTTTGAGACGTGAAAGGTGGGGTGTATCCACATCGCCGGTGGGAGCTTTAAGTGGACCATGACGTCGTTGATGATTCTAAAGATGGGAAATGGACCCAGGAAACAAGGAGAAAGCTTCCTGGACTCCGTTTTCAATGGCACCTGGTCTGCTGACAACCACACCTGCTGCCCGATGAAATATTTTGGAGCTGGAGTCCACCTGCGGTCAGCGTACTGGCAATTGAGTTCAGCGGACCGAGCGAGGGCAGCACGAGTGGCTTTCCATAGCTGGCGACAGCGGCGTGTGTGGGCCCCCACCGATGGAACTGCCACTTCCCTCTCCACCATTGGTAACAAAGGGGGGGTGTACCCCATGGACACCTCGAATGGGGTCAACCCGGTGGCTGTTGAGATTGCAGAATTGTGGGAGTACTTCACCCAGGCCAGATGAGTACTCCATGAACTTGGGTTGCAGGCTGCCATGCACCTAAGGGTGGCCTCCAAGTATTGGTTGGCGCTCTGCCAGCCCGTTGCTCAGTGGATGGTACCCAGATGTAAGACTGAAGGTAGTGCCTGAGGAGTGGCAGAAGGCTTTCCAGATTTGGGAGATGAATTGAGGGCCCCGGTCAGACACAATGTCCATAAGAATACCATGTAAGTGGATGACATGGTTGGTAAGGAGGTTCGCAGTTTCAAAAGCAGAGTGTAGTTTGGGAAGGGGCACCAGGTGGATCGCCTTAGAGAAGCGATCCACGTAGGTGAGGATAACGGTGTTACCTTGAGAAGGAAGAAGTCCAGTAACGAAGTCCAAGGCAATATGGGACCAGGGTCGTCAGTCCGCAGAGTGGGCCACCAGAACACCTGGCGAATGAGATTAATAGTCCAAGTGATCCCAGGATGACATGCAAAGAAATGGGCTGCACGGTGGCGCAGTGGTTTAGCACTGTGGTTTAGCACTGTAGCAGCACAGTTTTACCCTCGGCCGGGGGACCGCAGGGATCATGAGATCGTGGGTTCGATCCCAGCCCCCGACCAACAGTGAGCTGTGTGGAGTTTGCATGTTCTCCCCGTGTTGCGCGGGTTTACTCCGGGATTTCTCCGGTTTCCTCCCGCACACCAAAAAAAAAAAAAAACATGTAGGTTTAGGGTGCTCGCGCACACAGCGATCAGCAGCCGGTGGCTTGTCACCAGACTGCAAACCAAGTCTGCCTACGGGTACAAATAAGTAACAAAAAAAAAAAAAAAAAAAAAAAAAAAAGAAGCTGGTGTGGCCCCACTTGATGACGTCGCTGCGGAGAGCGGCTGGGACAAACAGTCAACTGTCAGGGCCCCCTTCTGGTATGGGTTTTGTGGATAGAGCCTGCCGGACCCGCTGCTCAATGTCCCACATGAGCGCTCTGAGGACGTAGGAGGGTGGGACAATGGATTGGGGAAGGGAGGGAGGGGTAGGAGAGTCGGGCAGAACTGGTGGGAGAGAGCGTCCGGTTTAGCATTGCGGGAGCCAGGCCTGTAGGTGATAGTAAAATTAAATCTAGCAAAGAATAAGGGCAGAGGGCCTGCCTGTCGTTCAGCCTGCAGGCCGACCAAAGATATTCTAAATTTTTATGGTCGGTCCACACAATTACGGGCTGGGCCACTCCCTCCAACCAGTGTCTCCGCTCCTCAAGGGCCAACTTTATGGCCTGTAGCTCCCGGTCTCCTACATTGTAGTTCCTCTCGGCAGGCATGAGCCACCGAGAGAAATACGTGCAAGGATGGAGCTTCTGATCTGCGGCTGAATGCTGCGATAGAACAGCGCTCACCCCTGAGTCAGAAGCGTCCACCTCTAAAATAAACTGGAGCTGGGGGTTGACCTGGGCCAAGATAGGAGCGTTAGAGAACAAACCCTTCAATTTGTGAAAGGCCTGTTCAGCTGCCTCGGACCAACTAAAGGACACTTTTACCAAGGTCAGCTGGGTCAGAGGCTGTGCTACCCCACTATAGTTTCTAATGAAACGGCGATAAAAATTTGCAAACCCCAAGAAGCGTTGAAGCTTCTTGCGGAGTGGGGTGTAGGCCAATTTAGCACAGCCTCCACCTTGGCCAGGTCGGCCCTCAGCTCTCCCTCAGCCACAATAAAGCCCTGGAAAGAAGTAGAGCGGATGAACAACTCACACTTCTCTTCCTTAACGTAGAGCTGATTCTCCAGGTGCCGTTGTAAAATGGCCCTGACGTGGACTGTGTGTTCCTCTGGCATGCGTGAAAAAATCAAAATGTCATTGAGATAAATGAAAACAAATTGATTGACCATATCACGGAGGACATCATTGATCATACGTTGGAAGATGACGGGGACATTGGTGCGCCCAAATGGCATCACCAGATATCCGAATTGCCCCAAGTGTGTTTTAAAGGCTGTCTTCCATTCGTCCCCTTGACAAATGCAAACCAGATGATACGTGTTCCTCAAGTCCAATTTGCTAAATACTCACGCACTGAAGGAGCTCAAACACGGAGTTTATCAGGGGCAGAGGATATTTGTCCTTAACTGTTATAGCATTGAGTTCACGATAATCAATGCACGGGCGTAGGGAACCGTCCTTCCCAACAAAAAAGAACCTTGCCCCAAGAGGAGCCGATGAAGGCCGAATAAGGCCGGTGTGCAGAGACTCCTTAATATAGCTCTCCATTGCCTCCCTCTCTGGCCCAGAAATACTGTAGAGCCGGCTGGACGGCAGCCGTGCACCTGGGAGAAGGTCTATAGCACAATCATAGGAGCGATGGGGAGGTAAAGAAAGCGCTTTAGATTTGCTAAAGACCTCTCCAAGATTATGATAGACCTCGGGCACTAGGCTGAGGTCCGACGGCTCTACCGGAGGGGAAGAGATGGACAGCATAGGTGAACACTCGGCCGAGCTGAGACAGGATGCCAAACAATATGGACTCCAGGAAGAGATGGAATTATTTGCCCAATTAATAATAGGGCTATGTTTCCGGAGCCACGGGTAACCGAGAACCACCAGGTGACCGGATTTAGGGAGAATATAAAACGAAATAGTCTCCCAGTGGTTGCCCAAAAGGACGGACACCGACTTCGTTTTCTTGGTGATGGTGGCCACTTTTTCGCCCGACAATGTAGTTGCACTTAGGGACATGGGCAATTTGATCATGGGGATGCCTACATCCTGCATGAAGAGTGCAGAAATGAAATTCTGCTCCGCCCCTAAGTCAATTAAAGCCTCAGCTCTCCTCTCGACCCCCGGAAACTGAATGAGGGCCGAAATGGAGAAGGTACCGGGGGATGATTGGATTTCCCGCTCGTCAGACCCCCCACGGCTACTGACGGGCCGCATCTTTTTGGCTTCAGCTGGCATCCCTGCAGTGTGTGCTTGAGAGAGCCACAATACATGCAGGCGCCAATTCTCCTTCACCTCTGGCACTCTTCCGGAGTCAGATGGACCCGGCCGAACTCCATAGGCTCAGAGGAGGAATCGGCTCAGGCTGTGTCATAAGCCAAAGGGGATGCGCGCACACTGGGCAGGTAGGAGGCTTTGCGCTCGTTGGCACACTCGCGTTATCTGTTGTCGAGACTGACAGCCTGGTCAATTAGACCATCCAAGGAGGAGGGGACAGCATGAACCGCTAGGTTGTCTCGGAGGTGTTCGTTTAAACCCTGGAGGAAGACGTTTTGTAATGAAACGTCATTCCATCCTGAGTCCACCGCGATGACCCGGAACTCCACAGAGTAGTCGGCAGCAGACCAGGTACCCTGACGGAATGACATTAAGCAGCTCATGATGTTTCCCTCACTTTCTGTATGGTCAAACGCGCAAGTGAATTCGGCCACAAATCTCTCAAATGAATAAGTGGGACCCTCCGGGCTGTCGAGGATGGCTTGGGCCCAACTGAGGGCCCTATCCCGCAGCAGCAGGGTCATAAAATGAATTTTTGCTGTGTCATCCGGGTACTCCCCCCTGACCTGGCCCAAATATAGCCGAACATGGAACAAAAAAACCCCTACATTTCCCCACTTCCCCGTATACAGGGCAGGTGAGAGAACGGAGGTGGTTCAGTGCAAAGTGGAAGAAGCTGGAGCAACAGGCGGAGGGATGGGAACCGGCTTAGACAAATGGCCCAAATGTTGGGTGACCATGCCCAGCTGCTGCGTAATGGTTTGCAGCTGTTGAGTAAGCATGGCCACCTGCCTCTCTGTGGCATCTAAACGGTCTAAAGCGGAGTGTTCCGCTAATGTCCCTCCTGCTGAGCTTGTACCATGGCTGGCTTGTTCTGTCATGATTGGTAGTAATTGACAGCTCACGTGCAGGGAGTGACAACAGAGAAAACGCACTATGACACAGAGAAGCAAGTTTGACTTGAATTTTATTAATGCAAGAGGAACGCTCCGCAAGAGAAAAACGTCACTCGCCAGGGGAACACTCAGCCTGTGGAGAGAGAGATGAGAGCAAGTAGATTAGGAGGGAGACTCGGATGAGGGAAAATGGGACAACACTCACGTGGGAGTATAGAGAGCCCGGCAGAAGAACCCAGCACTTATGGTGAACCAGAAGGTGATGCTGGAAGGAAGAAGTGGAGCTGGGTGAGGTGTCTGACCGGGTGACGATGGTCGCTGACGTGGTGATGGCAAAGAGGCAGGTGAGTGCACAACAACCCTGGAGACGCACCACGAAGGAGGTAGCAACCTGTGTAGCAACCTGTGTAGCAAATGATTAGAAGGTTTTTCAGGTTAGAGGAAAACAGAACTTACTTCTGAAGCAGGTAGTATACCCAACGAGCCAGTGCCGAGGTGATGAAGAGAAGGTCTATTTAAGCGCTGGCAAGTCAGAGGTAACAGGTGCGTCTCATCACGCAGGTAGAGATGATTGCCCGCAGAGTAGGTGAAAGTTGAACCGGACGGGCGGGGGAGAGTGCGCTCATCAGCTCATGACAGGGAATAACTTAACCCTATGAAAAAACAGGTGCTTTATAATTCCTACCCCTATTTAACTTTTCATATATCTTCCCATTTTTACATCCAAATATATACTCTACATGCACACTATCTATAAATAATCTAATACACAATCCCTTGATACTGTATGTTGATTATACATCTTTAACTACATCAGTTTAAAATACCGGATTACACGCTGCCTATATATAGTTAAATTTTAATAAAGAAAAAGATAAAATGGGATTACATTTCCTAGGTAATATGACCCCACTTTCCTACAAGCACTACCTCCAGTTCCCTTGATTAGCAAAACAAGCACACTTTGCCTGATTGTTTCTGATTGGCACACTCCGCAAACCTTCACCCATTAGATTAGGGGCTCATAAAATTAAAAAGCAAACTGAAAACCTGTTTTGGACAGAACAGGCAACTTTTTTCTTGTAAAAAGACATTTTTTGACTTTACATATAAATGTCCTTTAGAAAATCAAAAGGTAAAATTGATCCCTAAAAATGCCCTTTAAGTAAAGACCCTGTTAGATTGACCTGAGGTTTGACATCATATATGATAAACCAGAGAAAACCTAATTCTTACACTCCACACATTTGCATTCATAACATTTTTAAAGTTGCACATTTTACCACACTTAAATACACACAGAAATAAAAAAAATAAACAACATATTTCAGACATATGAGTAACAGATAAAACTAAATTTCTTCCTCTAATTTTTGTAGGTACCATGCTGATGTGTGAACATGCCAGCTCATGTGTAGCCTCCACAAACAGTGTATGGAGCCGCTTCGGCTACGCCTTAGCCGGGGCCTGTCAGCATTAATGATGCCAGCCGCTTTGATGCTGTCAGCCAGACAGATTACCCCACTCTTAACCTTCGTTTGAACCAAACATGCCACATAAAAGCCAGCTGTACACCTTCATGCCAGTTCAAACACTTATTCACATTAATGCCACTTTATTCACTGTCATTCCTTCACTGGTGGAGGAAGGACACATTTATTCTGAGTCATTATTTAAATCGTATGTCACTCACACTCAAAGCAACCTGGATTAGAGAAGGTCAACGGCTCAGAGAAGGCATACATTGTTGAAAGGAGAAAAGCATCATAATCACATGTCTATTAGCTAAAGGGTTCTGGGAAAGCAAATATACTTATTAGAACAGGAAAAATGTGACACTAATAGATCTTCATGGGAGCAGTTATTGAAAGATGCCAGTGTTATTGTTTCTGTTCTTCCCACCTTCGCTTTCCATGCTTTTATGAATCTTCCAGTTTGTGCCTTTATCCTTTTTTTCCTGACCCCTCCTTGAGCCCTTCTGCGGCTAAGGGCTCCAGACCTGAGGTCAGTGTCCCAAACACTGTCCACCTGTTTGTTGTTTGACATGTTCCTCTTTTTCCCCCCTCGAAACTCTTACTTGTGGTAAGCTAGGTGTTTGGGGAGTCCTGTTTAGGTTTCTTCATTCTAAAAGGTTTTCTTACTGTTTCTAAGTGTGTAACTTGATGAAAATTGTAGGCTATCCATTATGTAATATTGCAAATTTATAAGACTATGACTGGGGTTCTGACTTGACAGAATAAGAATAAACTTTAATTGGATTTGTCAAAAGTTGGAGGGAGATTGGGTCGTCTTGGGCTGTATTCTTTGGCTTTTGTTGGCACTAACATGGCACCAGAGAGAGAGTGCTAGATTAAATAGTAATCCATTGGAAACTGGTTGATATTTCAGTCTGAACTAAATGGATCTGTGCTGGTACTGTTCCTGAGTACCCAAATTGGATGGATTATTTTGTCATTATCATAACTTATGTGGGGAAAAAACCCTCCAACAGTTAGTTTTTTATTTAGATCATTTCTGAGCTGAGATCTTATTTCACTTCTTTTGTGTAATACAAACCCCAATTCCAATGACATCGGGACATTGTGCAAAACAAATAAAACCAAAATGCAACAATGATTTACAAGTTCTTTTCAACCTATATTCAATTGAATACGTACACCACAAAGAAAAGATATTTAATGTTCAAACTGATAAACTTTGTTTTTCTGCAGATATTCATTAATTTTTAATTTGAATCCTGCTACACACTCCAAAAAACCTGGGACAGGGGCATGTTTACCACTGTGTTACATCCTTTTAACAACACTCAAGCACTGAGGAACTGAGGACACAGACTGATGAAGCTCTGTAGGTGGAATTTGTTCCCTTTCTTGCTCGATGTATGACTTCAGTTGCTCAACAGTCCGGGGTCTCAATTGTTGTGTTTTGCACTTCATAATGTGCCACATACAGGACAGTGGTGTGAAAAAATGTTTGCCCCCTTCCTGAGTTCTCTTTTTTTGTATGTTTGTCACATTAAAATGTTTCAGATCATCAAACAAATTTAAATATTAGACAAAGATAACACAAGTAAACACAAAATGCAGTTTTTAAATGAAGGTGTTTATTATTAAGGGGGAAAAAGTCCAAACCTACATGGTCCTGTGTGAAAAAGTGATTGCCCCCTAAACCTAATAACTGGTTGGGCCACCCTTAGCAGCAACTACTGCAATCAAGTGTTTGTGATAACTGGCAATGAGTCTTTTACAGCGCTGTGGAGGAATTTTGGCCCACTCATCTTTGCAGAATTGTTATAATTCAGCCACATTGGAGGGTTTTCAAGCATGAACCGCCTTTTTAAGGTAATGCCAAAGCATCTCAATCAGATTCAGGTAAGGACTTTGACTAGGCCACTCCAAAGTCTTCATTTTGTTTTTCTTAAGCCATTCAGAGGTGGACTTGCTGGTTTGTTTCTGGTCATTGTCATGCTACAGAACCCAAGTGCGCTTCAGCTTGAGGTCACGAACAGATGGCCGGACATTCTCCTTCAGGATTTTTTGATAGCACAATTCATGGTTCCATTTACCACAGCAAGTCTTCCAGGTCCTGAAGCAACAAAACAGCCCCAGATCATCACACTACCACCACATTTTACTCTTGGTATGATGTTCCTTTTCTTAAATGCTGTGTTACTTTTACTCTGGATGTAATGGGACAGACACCTTCCAAAAAGTTCACCTTTTGTCTCGTCAGTCCACAATGTATTTTCACAAAAATTTTGGGGCTCATCAAGATGTTTTCTGGCAAAACTGAGATGACCCTGTATGTTCTTTTTGCTCAGCAGTGGTTTTCGCCTTGGAATTCTGCCATGCAGGCCATTTTTGCCCAGTCTCTTTCTTATGGTGGAGTCATGAACACTGACCTTAACTGAGGCAAGTGAGGCCTGCAGTTCTTTGGATGTTGTTGTGGGGTCTTTTGTGACCTCTTGGATGAGTCGTCGCTGTGCTCTTGGGGTAATTTTGGTCGGCCGGCCACTCCTGGCAAGGTTCACCAATGTTCCATGTTTTCGCCATTTGTGGATAATGGCTCTCACTGTGGTTCACTGAAGTCACAAAGCTTTAGAAATGGCTTTAAAAACTTTTTCCAGACTGATGGCTCTCAATTACTTTGTTTCTCATTTGTTCCTGAATTTCTTTGGATCGCAGCATGATGTCTAGCTTTTGACAATCTTTTGGTCTCCTTGACTTTGTCAGGCAGGTCCTATTTAAGTGATTTCTTGATGGAGACCAAGTGTGGCAGTAATCAGGCCTGAGTGTAGCTAGAGAAATTGAATTCAGCTTTCCAAAGATGTGATAAACAACAGTTAATTTATGTTTTAATGGGTGTGTGTCCCATTACATCTGGCATAAAAATAACACGGCATTTTTGAAAAGGAACATTATGTCAAGAGTAAAATATGGTGGTGGTAGTGTGATGGTCTGGGGCTGTTTTGCTGCTTCAGGATCTGGAAAACTTGCTGTGGTAAACGGAACCATGAATTCTGCTTTCTACCAAAAAATCCTGAAGGAGAATGTCCGGCCATCTGTTCATGACCCCAAGCCCCAACGAACAGATGGCCAGACATTCCCCAAGGGTGTTACGTCTAGAAATGATGAGGAGTCGAGGTGATGTTTTATAGTTTTATTAACACAAGAACAGGAACGCACAGGAGTCACTCCGTCCAGCCTGAGAGTACACAGCGAAGAGACAGAGTTCCTTCTGCTGGGCCCTCTTATGCTCCCGTGATGCCACCACCGGAAAGACGGGGCGTGACCTCCCACTACACCAAGGGCACCGCCATCTTAGTACACCCTAACTATATACACTATATTCATATCCAACATTTTCCTCCCCCTGAAGAAAATCGCAAGCACACTAATCAGGCCCTCCCCAATTTGGTAACCCAATGCACACTCTAAACACACTGGAAACAATAAAACATACACAAAGCTATCCATGCACACCACACCGGCCCGGCGGACTACTCCGCCATTTTGATTATAACAGTCAGTGAACATAAAAGGGCCACATACAAAATAAATTAATTCCAATAAATCACACATATTACAAACACTCCGAACTATAAACACTTATAAACAATATGTACACTAACTTAATGGCGGTCCCAAATCCTTCCGCCCCAGCACTCCCACCCCACAACATGGGCATATCAAACAAACAGTACTGGGGCATTTGCATTTCACTCACACTCCTATTTACTTTAACCGCTCACACATCTATGTAAACCATCACACCACACACACACAGGGGCAACTTGTATAACTTGTATAACTTAGCAGTTTCACTCTCTTTTTCCTTGTTTTGTTTTTTTTTTTTGAAGCACAAAGAACCATACTAATAATAATAATAATAATTAGAAAAGCACTGATAGAGCGCATACCTCTGCCAAGGCTTCTTCCGTTTCTCATGGATGACCTCCAAAATAAGATAAGATAAGATAAGATAAGATAAGCCTTTATTAGTCCCACAACGGGGAAATTCCAGGATTGCAACAGCACAGGGATAGCAACACTCAGAGCAACAATCAGAAGGCAAGAAAAAAAAACAAGCAAGCAAGAGCAGCTAATATACATATGTACATATTACTATAAAATATATATATATACACACACACACAGACACACAGTGCAGAGCATTGTAGCTGGATGGAATAAATATATGAATATATGAACACACAGTGCAGAGCATTGTAGCTAGATGGAATAAATATGTAAATATATAAACACCCACAGTACGGAGCATTGCAGCTAGGTGGAATAAATATGCAAGTATATAAACACACACAGTGCGGAGCAATGTAGCTAGATGGAATAATATGTAGATATACGTATAAAAACACAGTGCGGAGCATTGTAGCTAGATGGAATAAATATATAGATATATAAATATAAACACACCCAGTGCTGAGCATTGTAGCTAGATGGAATAAATATGTAAATATATAAACACACACAGTGCAGAGCATTGTTGCTAGGTGGGATGAAACAGCATAACCGTCTATTTAGTTATCCTACATGGTATGATTATGTGCCCATACATATTCTCACCCTCCATAGCGACCGGTATGTTCCTAGTTGTATGCCGGAGAGGACCATTGTGTAAGTCTATTGCATCTTTTGCATTCAAAAAAAACTATTAGTTTGTTACGTCTTTTTGCTATCTCTGCGAGCAGCCCTGCTTAGGTTGTACAGTCTGACAGCCGTTGGTAGGAAGGACCTACGAAACCTCTCGGTTGTGCACCTGGGATGATGTAGTCTGCTGCTAAATGAGCTCCTCAGTGCATCCAGTATGTCCTGCATAGGGTGGAACTCGGACTCCAGCAGAGATGACAGTTTAGCCACCGTCCTTCTCTCTCCTATCTCCTCCATCGGATCAAGGCGCTGCCCCAGGACAGAGCTAGCTTTCTTAATCAGTTTGTTCAGTCTCTTCCTATCGGCTGCAGTAATGCCACTGCCCCAGCAGACCACTCCAAAAGTGATGGCTGATGCCACCACCGTGTCATAGAATGACTTCAGCAGCGCCCCTTGTACACCAAAAGACCTGAGTCTCCTCAGCAGGAACAGCCTGCGCTGTCCCTTCTTGTAGAGTGCGTCAGTATTGTGTGACCAGTCTAGTTTATTGTTCAGATGAATACCCAGGTACTTATAGGATGTCACCATCTCGATGTCTGTTCCCTGTATATTTACTGGTGCTGTGAGGGGCTGCCCATGCCTGCGGCAGTCCACCACCAGCTCCTTAGTTTTCCTCGCGTAATGGGTTTGTGTGTAGGCCTCTAGCCACTTGTGAAAATTGCATCAAAGTGTGTCCATCAGTTTTGGAGTATTGTTGCTAACACACTGTGAGAAGATAAGAGCCTTGGCTGAGGTATGCATTCTCAGCTCATCACCAAAATGTAATGGGTTCCTCTCTAGCCCAAAAACCACCTCTGGTGAAAATTTCATCCAAATCCATCCAGCAGTTTTTGTGTAATCCTGCTGCACAAATACAAACAAAGCCCTTGGTGGAGGTATGCACTCTCAGATCATCACCAAAATCTAATCATCTGTTCCCCATGCCATTACACACCTTTCCTGAAAATTTGGTCAAAATCCATTCGTAACTTTTTGAGTTATGTTGGTAACAGACAAACAGACAGACAGACAAACAGACAAACCCTGGTAAAAAACATTACCTCCTTGGTGGAGGTAATAACAGGAATAGCACAACCATAATTTCACACACCGCTAGCCCCTTTCCAAAAGTCCTACTAAGGGACCCCGGAGGCTCCCCACTGGAACGTCTGTCCCGTGGCCCGCTACCAAAGCGTCTCCGTTTTCTTCTCACCGGAGACAGGCTGCACTGGCATTTCCTCTCTCTCAAACGCCGCAGCTCGTTCGGGTGCCATCTGGATCCATCCGTCAGCTCAAGGTCTCATCATCATCATGAGTCCTCACTACCCGTAGTTGACCCTGGTCATCCCGCTGTTCTCTTGATTTGCAGACCCCTCCAAGCCGAGACTCGACCCTAGGCCGCACATTATCATCCACACCCAGGGGAGTACTCACTGTCTTCCGTGGTCCATGGTGTCATGACCTGGTTCCTGTACAGTGCCGCAGGGTCCCGCCGATCCGGCCTGAGCTCTGCTTCTTGTCCGTCCTATGGGCACACCTAGGGCTCGTGACACGCGGTCTCGCCCCATCCACTTTCATTTTGTGCATTGAATCAGCCACGGCAGTGCCCAGCTCAACAGTGGTACATGGTCGGCCACCGGAGCTATGCTGTGCCTGCTCGCTGGCTCTATTCGACCCCACGGGTGTCCGACCATGCCTTTCGGGCTCCTCATCCAGGGTACCACAAATACTGGCACCAGAACCTCCCCGTGATGGCATTCCGTGGTGCTAGTCCTGCCCTCCATCACTCGGTCCGAGCAGGTTCAAATCCCACACTTCACCATCATTTCCCACGTAGAAGGGTCGGTTCCATAGCCCACCACCAGACCACTCCTCTCTGATGCTGCAGGCAATGGAGAACCCGAGCCCGTAGAACAAGTCACAGCCCATCAGGTTATTTCCTTCGCGGGACACCAAGAACTCAGTTGTGCACGCCAAAGCAGACTTACACCTTGCTAAGAGCCACAACAAGCCCACAATGTCCAGGGGGTTGTTACCATAACCATAGCAAGCAATGTCTGTTCTACTCACTCTGTAATGTGGGAAAAAGGTCTTCACTGTCGCCCAATTTAGGATGGAAGTCACCAACCCTGTGTCCAGTATCAGCGGAACTACTACCCCGTCCAATTCGATATTGCATATTATGCATCCATCAGTGCTGGGTGAGATTGTATGGACCACAGTGGGCTTCTTCGCCGAAGAGTCCCCCTCTGGCCGCTGGTCCCCCTGCTCAAAATTTTGACAGGCTCTAGCAAAGTGGTGGAACAGACCGCACTTCCCACAACACTTCCCCTTCACTGGGCACTCCCTTGCTTTGTAGCGGTGTCTGGTGGATCCACAGCTGCGTCTCTGGGGCGGACCTAATCTTCACAATGGAGGTGTATTCATCGTCCCTCTCAGTGTCAGGATCCATGGCCAGTGCCTTCCACTGTTTTCCGTTCCCTGGCAGGTTTTCAGTTTCACTGAGATTCTTCGCTATCATTTCCACTGCCTCGTGTTGCTGTGCCAAGTTCATGGCAGCTAGAAGTGTTAGCTCACCAGCATGAGTGAGGAGGCGGACCTTCGCGGAGGAGTACAGCACATATTCCGCTAGTTGGTCGCGAATCATCTCTTCCTCCAAGGATCCGAATCTGCACTCACCCACCAGCTACCGCAGGTCTGCTACAAACTGTTGTACTGACTCACTCGACCGCTGACGTCACTGTCTGAACTGAATGCGCCTCATGATGGTGTTTTCAGGGGCGTGAAAATAGCCCGCCATGAGCCTCACCACGTTGTCAAATGTATCACCTCCTCCGAATGTGCTCAGGATCCTCTGGCCCTCCATTCCTAAATTGTGGGCCAGAATTGCCCTCGCATGCAATTTTTCAAGGTTGCCAAGGTCCAGAGTGATGAGGTAGTTTTCAGATGTTGCGTACCACCTGGCTCAGGGAACAAGCGGCTCTCCCGGAGCCTCCAAAAACGACTGAAAGGCAGTAGCAGCCCACTCCATACCCTTTTGTCCTCGTCGCCATATGTTACATCTGGAAATGATGATGAGTCGAGGTGACGTTTTATAGTTTCATTAACACAAGAGCAGGAACACACAGGAGTCACTCCATCCAGCCTGAGAGTCCACAGCAAAGAGATAGTTCCTTCCGCTGGGCCCTCTTATACTCCCGTGACACCACCACCAGAAAGACAGGGTGTCACCTCCCACTACACCCAGGGCACCACCATCTTAGTACACCCTAACTATATACACTATATTAATATCCAACAAAGGGGGCAAACACTTTTTCACACCACTGTATTTGCAGTGGGAGGCAGGTCTGGACTGTGGGCAGGCCAGTCTAGTAGCTGCACTCTTTTACTATGAAGCCACACTGTTCTAAGATGAGCAGAATGTGGCTTGGCATTGTCTTGCTGAAATAAGCAGGGACGTCCCTGAAAAAGACATTGCTGTATGTGCCGTTCATCATTAATGGTGCCTTCATAGATGTGCAAGCTACCCATGCCATAGGCACTAACACACCCCCATATTATCACAGATGCTCGCTTTTGAACTTTGTTCTGATAACAATCTGAATGGCCCTTTCCTCTTTAGCCCAGAGGACACAGCATCCATGATTTCCAAAAACAATTTGAAATGTTGACTCGTCAGACCACAGCACACTTCCATTTTGTGTCAGTCCATCTCAGATGAGCTTGGTTCCAGAGCAACTGACAGTGTTTCTGGCTGTTATTGATATATGGCTTTCGCTTTGCATGGTAGAGTTTTATCTAGCACTTGTAGATGTAGTGATGGTTTTCTGAAGTGTTCCTGAGCCCACGTGGTAATATCCTTTACAGAATATCGTTTTTTTTAAAGCAGTGCTGCCTGAGGGATTGAAGGTCATGGATATTCAGTGTTAGTTTTCGGCTTTGCAGCTTGCGTGCAGAAATTTTTAAAGAATCTTTTGATGGTATGAACTGTAGATGAAGAAATCCCAAAATTCCTCACAATTGTACATTAGGAAAAGTTGTTAAACGTAGCCCGATGTGATTTTATTCAAGTCAGTTATCTCATAATCCAAACAGCAAAGAATGAGGCAAAGCGGACTGAGGTATAAACATCTCATTAGAAGGGAAAACTGTCTCAGAGTTGTGATCGGAGACACTGGCTGCAGAGGGGAAAGCAGGGTTGGAAGGTCAGTCGGTGTAGGTATGAGTGGGGGGGTGGGGGGATTTAATTAGAGCGAGTGCCTGCTTCCCCCTCTGGCATCCTGTTCCGAATTACTACTTGCTGCCAAGGGTTAACTGGCCTGATAAATGGGATCACACACACACACACACACACACACACACACACACACACACACACACACACACACACACATGCACACACACTTGTGTTTTAGTGATGGAATGGAAGGGCCAGTACGATGCTGTCTAAATTGGTAAAGATGCAGATATTGAAATGGTAAGAGCTTACACAGAGGTAGATGTTGGGGGCTAGTTAATGAATAAAAAAATCAATTGTGTAAAGTACGAAATATTTTTCCTGTTTACTTCTAGTTTTTCTGGATGCTCTTATAAAAGTATCACTTTTGTTTTTGCTGTGCTAATATCATGCCCTCGACTTTGTTTTTATGCACAATACTGATTTTTTTTTTTTCTAATTGTAATTTCTAATCCTGGTCTTGGTTTTTGGTTCATCAGAAGCAGAAAACTGTATGACTAATTTTTTTTAATTATCCCCATTTAAAAAAAAACAACACACACACAAACAAATCGAAATTGGTTGTCATTTTGTCAAAAATTTTAATCCTTCATCTGCACTGGCCCAAGCGAAGGCACCATTGTTGATCATCTTTCCTGTCAAATGTTCAGGATGTCAGAGTTACCTGTGTTTATCACAGCACAATTTAATTAAAACTCTGAAAAATGCACTTGGAAGAAGACTTGGAAGAGTTCTGATTACAGTTCAGTTCAAAATTTACGTACTGTATGCTCTTCACACAAATATGGCATCACCCATTGTCATGAGCTGAGCACTAGAGGTTTCCGCCATGCTCAGTCTCATGGCTTTTTCTCTGTATTTATATATTTGCTGTATTTTTGTGCGTTTTGGTTTTTGTTTTCCCTGCAATGTTTTTTTTTTTTATTTTCCTGTTTATGTCTTAGTTTTACTATGTTCTGATTCTCTATCAATTGGTATCTATTTCTCAGTTTGTACTTGTTTACAGACGTGGACAAAATTGTTGGTACCCCTCTGTTAATGAAAGAAAAACCCACAATGGTCACAGAAATAACTTGAATCTGACAGAAGTGGTAATAAATAAAAATTCTATGAACGTTAACCAATGAAAATCAGACAATACTTTTGAATTGTGGTTCAACAGAATTATTTTAAAAAACAAACTCATGAAACAGGCCTGGACAAAAATGATGGTACCCCTAGAAAAGATTGAAAATAATGTGACCATAGGCACATGTTCAATCAAGATGTGTCCTCTAATTAACATCACAGGTGTCTACAAACTTGTAGTCAGTCAGTCGGCCTATTTAAAGGGTGACAAGTAGTCACTGTGCTGTTGGGTGACATGGTGTGTACCACCCCAAACATGGACCAGAGGAAGCAAAGGAGAGAGTTGTCTCAGGAGATTAGAAAGAAAATTATAGGCAAGCATGTTAAAGGTAAAGGCTATAAGACCATCTCCAAGCAGCTTGATGTTCCTGTGACTACAGTTGCACATATTATTCAGAAATTTAAGATCCACGGGACTGTAGCCAACCTCCCTGGACGTGGCCATAGGAGGAAACTTGATGAAGAATGGTAACAGAAGAGCCCAGAACAACCTCTAAACGCATTCAAGGTGAATTCCAAGGTCAAGATACATCAGTGTCAGATCGCACCGTCCGTCGTTGTTTGAGCCAAAGTGGACTTCATGGGAGATGACCAAGGAGGACACCACTGTTGAAAACAAATCATAAAAAAGCCAGACTGGAATTTGCCAAACTGCATGTTGACAAGCCACAAAGCTTCTGGGAGAATGTCCTATGGACAGACAAGACAAAACTGGAACTTTTTGGCAAGGCACATCAGCTCTATGTTCACAGACGCAAAAATGAAGCATACCAAGAAAAGAACACTGTCCCTACTGTGAAACATGGAGGAGGTTCTGTTATGTTGTGGGGCTGCTTTTCTGCATCTGGCACAAGGTGTCTTGAATCTGTGCAGGGTACAATGAAATCTCAAGACTATCAAGGTATTCTAGAGAGAAATGTGCTGTCCAGTGTCAGACAGCTTGACCTCAGTCGCAGGTCATGGGTCTTGCAACAGGATAATGACCCAAAACACACAGCTAAAAACACCCAAGAATAGCTAAGAGCGAAACATTGGACTATTCTAAAATGGCCTTCTATGAGCCCTGATCTAAATCCTATTGAAGATCTGTGGAAGGAGTTGAAACATGCCGTCTGGAGAAGGCACCCTTCAAACCTGAGACAACTGGAGCAGTTTGCTCATGAAAAGTGGGCCAACATACCTGCTGAGAGGTGTAGAAGTCTCATTGACAGTTACAGAAATCGTTTGATTGCAGTGATTGCCTCAAAAGGTTGTGCAACAAAATATTAAGTTAAGGGTACCATCATTTTTGTCCAGGCCTGTTTCATGAGTTTGTTTTTTAAAATAATTCTGTTGAACCACAATTCAAAAGCATTGTCTGATTTTCATTGGTTAATTTTCATAGACTTTTTATTTATTACCACTTTTATCAGATTCAAGTTATTTCTGTGACCATTGTGAGTTTTTCTTTCATTAACAGAGGGGTACCAACAATTTTGTCCACGTCTGTAATATTTTATTCTTCTAAATTCCTTAGTATTGTGGTTAACAGCTGTCAGGGCATTTCCTGGTTGGTGCACCGTGTGAGCGTAGCCCTGTCAGCTGTCAGCCGGTTGCTCTCCTCTCATTACTTCCAGCTGATCCAAATTATTAATCATTGCTCCCTTCTGCCCGCTCATGTGACCCCACACCTGGCACTACTTGTGTTATTTGTTCTGACCCTATTTAAGGACAGCGTTTTCATTTCATTTTGCCGCAGTCTTAAGAGTGATACTTTCTCCTCACCACCAGAATCTCTTCACTGTTCTGGTGTGTGCGTTCTGATACTCTACCTGTAAGTTTACCTTGTCTTCTGTTTGGATTTTTGCTTTGATGCACGTTGGAACTTTGTGTTTGTTAATAAATGCCACAAACTGCAGCTGGCACATTGGTCTGTCTCTCTGCCCCGAGGGGCGATTCATGACACCCATGTGTCAAAATATCAAGAGCAGGTGTAAAATAAAAGGAATACATCAGCATATTAGCATAATGTGGGCAAAGCTCGTATCTCCAAAAGATTCAGGACATTTTTTTCAGAAAATGAGAAAAAAAAAAGTATTTTCTCATTGATTTAGCAGTTATGAAATTTATTTACGTGGCTCTTCTAATGCTTAAATAATTGGATTGTCATCAAAAAACATCAAAAGACAAAGGATCAAATCAAATCAAATCAAACTTTGTTGTCATATTGCTGTACATACAACTGTAGTGCAGGCAAGATGAAATTGCGTTTCTCTCGGCATCCATATAAATAGAAACAGCATGATTTAAGACACACTCACACATAGCTTCACCCCCCCCCACCCCCCCATCTATTCACACATCCCTGAGACTTACTTGGGGGGGGGGGAAAACAAACAAACTATAATATACAAATAATATACAAAATGTCCGTAGGTGCAGTAGTGTGTATGAGAGATTCCGGGTCAACTGTTCAGCATCCTGACAGCTTGTGGAAGGAAGCTGTTGATCAGTCTGGTGGTTCTGCCTCTGATGCTCCGGAATCATTTACCAGATGGAAGAAGTTCAAAGTGTTTATGCAGAGGGTGAGAACGGTCCTTGACAATGTTCAGTGCCCTGCTCCTACAACGGCTCTCAAAAAGTTCTTGGACAGAGGGGAGGGAGACTCCAATTACCCTCTCAGCCCCCTTGACTATCCTCTGCAGGGCTTTTTTGTCTGACATACTGCAGCTGGAGTACCATGTAGCAATGCAGTACGTCAGAACACTCTCCACCACACCTCTGTAGAAGGTCCTGAGGATGCAGATGGGGAGAGAGGCCTGTTTGAGTTTCCTCAAGAAGTGCAGTCTCTGCTGAGCCCGCTTCCTGATCCCCAAGGAATTCTTGCTCCAGGTCAGGTCCTGAGAGATCTGCACTCCGAGGAACTTGATGTTCTCCACTCTCTCCACTAAACGGCCGCCGATGCTGAGGGGGACGTGCTCAGGCTGAGACCGCCGGAAGTCGATAATCATCTCCTTCGTTTTGTCCACGTTGAGCACCAGATTGTTCTCCCTGCACCAGCCCTCCAGGTCTCGCACTTCTTCCCTGTACATTGATTCCTCATCCCTCTGAATAAGTCCCACCACCGTGGTGTCGTCTGCAAACTTAATAATCTGGTTCCCCTCGTGTCTGGACACACAGTCATGTGTTAGAAGTGTAAACAACACTGGACTGAGTACACAGCCTTGAGGGGATCCGGTGCTCAGTGTGACAGAGTTGGAGATGTTGTTTCCAACCCGGACAGACTGAGGTCTCTCAGTCAGGAAATCCAGGATCCAGAGACATGTGGCGATGTTCAGACCGAGAAGGAGTAATTTCTCCATCAGCCTCTGGGGAATAATGGTGTTGAATGCTGAACTGAAATCAATGTACAGGAGTCTGGCGTAGGTGTCTTTCGGGTCCAGGTGGGTGATGACAGAGTGTAGGGTGGTGACTATAGCATCCTCCGTGGAGCGGTTTGAACGATATGCAAACTGGAGCGGGTCGTGTGATGCAGGGAGGCAGGCTGTAATGTGTGGTTTGACAAGCCGTTCAAAACACTTCATCACAATTGATGTCAGTGATGTCAGACAAGCCGGTGGCTTGTCACCAGACTGCAAACCAAGTCTACCTACGGGTACAAATAAGTAACAAAAAAAAAAAAAAAGTGCAACAGGACGATAGTCATTCAAACAGGACACAACTGGTTTCTTTGCCACCGGTACAATGATAGAGGTCTTGAAGCATCTGGGAACGACGGCCTGACTTAGGGAGATGTTATAAATGTCAGTCAGGACATCCACCAACTCGCTCGCGCAGTCTCGGAGCACACGTCCCGGAATATTGTCCGGACCTGCAGCTTTGCGTGGGTTGACTCTGGTTAGGGTCCTCCATGTGTCCGCAGTGTTGATGGTAAAAGCTGGTCCGACCGATGGTGGGGGTGGGCCAGCCCTCCCTCTGATTGTCGAGTTTGATGCTTCAAAACGTACAAAGAAGTTGTTAAGCCTGTCTGGAAGTGAAGCGTCGTCATCATCGACCCCCTGCCTAGACTTATAGCCCATCAGTGTCCGAACTCCCTGCCACATCTGCTTGGTGTTCCTAGTGTCACAGAGGTGTCCCTGGATTTTCTCCACATAGGCACACTTTGCCGCCTTAATTCCCTTTGAGAGCGCAGACCTGGCTGAGCGGAGGGCGATCTTGTCCTTCGCTCTGAAGGCTGCATCTCTGGCTGTAAGCAGCGAGCGCACCTCTGCAGTCATCCAGGGCTTATGGTTACCCCGCATAGTGATGGTCTTCACTGTAGTGACATCCTCTGTGCACTTTGCGATGTAGCTGGTGATCGTATCAGCATACTCCTCCACATCTGTCTTGTCTTCCTGGGAGGCTGCTATTTTGAAGACCTCCCAGTCTGTGTGCCGAAAACAGTCTTTCAGTGCAGAGGTTGCACTCTCTGGCCAAATTCTAATTTGTTTCACTGCTGGCCTGCTGCGCTTCAATAAAGGTTTGTAGGCAGGCAGCAGCATCACGGTTATGTGATCAGAGAGGCCGAGATGGGGGCGGGGTATCACCTTATACGCATCTGTGTTTGTGTACACTAAGTCCAACATATTCTCTCCTCTGGTCTTAAAGTCTACACATTGTTTAAACTTGGGGAGTCTTTAGGCTTTAGGCTGGTGTGGCTAAAATCCCCTGCAACCACCATAAAACTGTCCGGGTGTGAAGTTTGGATTTCACTAATCGCATTGTGCAGTTCCCCGAGTGCCTTCTTAGCATTAGCTTTAGCATTAGGGCTCGGCGCTATGTAAACACCAGCTACATACACGTTGCTGAATTCCCTCGGCAAATAATATGGCCGACAATTTACAATAAGGAACTCCGCCAACGGAGAGCAGTGTTTAGACACTAACGTGGCATTGACGCACCAGTTCTTGTTAACATAGATGCATATCCCACCCCCCCGGCTCTTACCGGAGCTCGCCATTTCCCTGTCGGCACGGAACATCACCATGTCTTCCAGTTGAATGGCCTCGTCAGGAATGTTGCTGTGAAGCCATGTCTCGGTGAACGCAAGCACACAGCAGTCTCTCCACTCTCCCCGGGTTTCTCTCAGCAGACGCAGCTCGTCCAGCTTGTTTTCGAGGGAGCGAACATTAGAGAGAATGAGCGATGGTACCGCTGGTCTGGAGGGGTTAGCCTTTAGCCTAGCATGGATCCCGGCCCTTTTTCCACGCTTTTGCTTGCGTTCGCTCCGCTTCCGCTTCCTCCTCTCTCGGGTAGCTTCCAGCGGGGACTCCGCCAGAATTCCATGCTGGCGTAGAATGTCCAAGTCACAACCGATCGCCGCGATTCTTGCAGCGTGCAGTACCTTGATGTTTAATAAGGTCTCACGGTTGTAAGTTTTACAGAATGTACGTCTGGGAAGATCAAAACACTCAAAACTCTCACACTCGCTGATGCCAAGAGGGGCCGCTGCATCCGTGCGCGCTGCCGCCATCATTACAATTCATATTATAAAGGTAAGTTAAACATGGACGACCAATAGAATGAGTTTAGGAATGAGGATTTGGCCCAACGGTAAATAAAACTCACCTTCAGTGTCACTGGTTAGCTGCCAAGTATGATGCTCTCAGTGCCACCACATTTGTTAATGTAGCCAACTTCAAAATTAGCTTCAGTCCTTCTTGTTCGTTTTTTTTTGGGGGGGGGGGGTTTAACTCAAAGAACTCCAGAGGCTTGTCATTCAGTGCAGGGTGCTTGGTTTTCACGTGCTGAAGCAGTTTTGAAGAATTCATGGACTCATTTGCTATGTTGTAGCTGCATATTATGCAGAGTGGATTTGGAGCATGGGCATCACCTGTGCCCAATGCTACCAGATGGGAAATGAAGAAATATCGTACTGTTGCTTTAAAATTATCTTATTTTGACCCAAACTATTGTATGTACAAAAATAACTTGAAAAATCACAGGCTAGTGTGGTATATAAAGTACATCTATCTATCTATCTATATGGAAAACAGCACAATGCACCACGCTGCGCTCGGATGTATGCATGTGTGACATCACGCCACAGGGTATAATAGCCAGCTATCCAGGGCTAGCCGGCCTCTTTGTCTTGCACTCCACCTTTGGTGCCACCCAATTACCTCACTGTGGGCTCCCTCCTAGCTGTTCAGCTAATTGTTCAAAAAAGCTATCCTCAACATATGGTCCTGTCTGCAGCCCATTATTTCCAGACATAACAGCTAGGACAGTGCATTTAAAAACAAAGCTATTCTATATGTATGGAACTGCAGTAACCTAAATGAATAAATGCAGAGGCTCGGCCAGTTGAATAAAACAACTGCTTTATGCATTGTCACACTTAAACACACCTACCCACACAGTGAATTGCACCTCTTTGCACAACCACTGCTGCTGTCCTTAAAGGTAGGGTCTAACTCCCCGGCAGGGCAATAAAGCTGCTGTGCCCGGCGGAGTTGCTTTGTTTTCTTACTGGTGTCCGTGTCTGTGCTGCCGGACTCTTTTCTTTTAGTACTTTTTGCTGTCATACAGCAATTAATGAGCGCATGTTTAGTGCAATGACCCAGCAATGCGTGACTGGCAAAAGGCTCCTTAAGTACACGCATTGCTGGAGATGGTAAGATTGGTCACACCTGGGCGAGGAGCAGGGGGAAACCAAGCCAGCTCAGCTCCTGACACTCGAACCAAAAAGTTTCAGACATAAGTATTATTCTTCTTGTTTCAGAATAAAACAGAATAGAATAGAACTTTATTGGCCACCAAGTGGAAATTTGTCTTCAGTTCACCACATACACATCACAATGTAAATAAACAATGTATACTAAAATATAAAAATTACGACCATCATCAAAAATATACATCTATGCAAGCAGGAAATGATGCTCCTTGTTCATTGTGAATTAGGACGCATTCAGATGGCCACTGTTTGGTCCAGACCAAAGGACCAAACGGTGGCTTCCACGGATAGTTCAGTTCACTTGGTGCCATCTGAATGTACGTTGGAACTCTGGTGTGCACCAAGCAAGCAAAGTCTTGTCCGCCTGAAAACAGGGGTTTCGGTTCTCTTGCAAACATGCAAATGTGGATTAAAATTAAAACAGAGGCCTGTCAGGTAACTCAAAATTCAGTCAGTGAATATAATTGAATCAGTTTTGTGTACAGTACATTTCACATTCATAAACCCTTAAAAAAACTAACTAAAATTATTAAACAAATACTAGGTTAAAATTGTCTAATGAATAGTTGTTTTGTTTCCATAAAATTGTTATGCCGCTGAACTGAATTGACTTTCAAGTTTCTCATTAATCTTTCAGTTTCTCATTTATTTAACAGATGGTTTACTGAGGTGAACTATTGCTGAAGGTCTATATTCTTGTCAAAACATGTCTGCAATAAAAATTATTGGATAGAAATAGAACTTCTGGTCCAATTTTCTCCACCTGGAAAAAAAGTGGGTTAGTCTTGCGCATGAAACAAATGTTGCCAAATATACGATGATTATCATATTTATACGATAGTTTTAGGGCATCTACGATATACGATCAATAGTTTTAAAAAAGGCCAAATATATGATAGTTTTGGCATTTCTGTGCATCCCCCCCAAAAACGTCATTTTGATTTATGTGAACACCCACGTATCGCCCGAAACTGATGTCTGCTCATAGCTGATCAGTTCATACCTGGCTGGCTGCTCCTCACTGCCAAATATGTCAATCACATCAGCAGCATTTAGCTCACATTTGTTTGCGCAGCTGCACTGGCGCGACAACAATTTTTTTTTTTAAAATCAGTGAACATGAGTTTGGACTTGGAGGAAAAAAGTGCTAAAAGAAAAGTGTCCAGCAGCACAGACACATGCACCGGTAAGAAAACACAGCAACTCCACCAGGCGCAGCAGCTTTATCACCCTGCCTGGGAGTTAGACCCTACGTTTAAGGACGGAAGCAGTGGTTGTGCAAAGAGGTGCAGTTCTGTGCAGGTGGGTGTGTTTAATTGTGACAATGCATAAAGCAGTTGTTTCATTCAAATGGCCGAGGCTCTGCGTTTATTCCTTAGGTTACTGCAGTTCCATGCACTAGAATAGCTTTGTTTTTAAATGCACTGTCCTAGCTTGTGATTTTTCAAGTTATTTTAGTACATACGATAGTTTGGGTCAAAATACGATAATTTCAAAGCGACAGTATAATATTTCTTCATTTCCCATCTGGCAACACTGCATGAAACTCTCAGGCTAAAAACTAGTCCCACTTTGGCCATTATCCATCTAATCCACCTTTCTCTGATTTTTCAAAACATCTACAGTATAAAAGTCGGTCCAAATGCTATAGTGTGAATCCAGCTTTAACTTAGGCTGTCTTAGGTAAACTCTGCATAACTTAGCCTAGCGCTCAGGAACTTTTACAAACTGACGTTTCAGCGGGCTGAAAATTTTCAAAGAACACAGCTTTCCCCAGCGTTTGCCAACAAGCATCACCTATCATTAACTTTTGCCAGAAGAGCCAGATGTTTGCCAAAACGTCAATAAAAGTCGGTCCAAACGTTGTAGTGTGAATCCACCTTAAGATGGGTTTTACCATTAAACTGCTTTAAGGACAATGCAGTTTCAGTAATTATCCTAGGCCACTGTGCTTCCAACTGGCCATGTCCTTCAGCCAGTAAGTCTTTTTATCACGATTTATTCTTTTTAATGTCACACTTGTCATTATTAGCCTTGTGGAATGTGAGTGGACATATTTACGGATCCTGGCATTTCAAGGAGGAAAAGTGAAAAGATTTTGACATGAAACTGTAAGACTATGAAAGGGTGTGGTTTTTTTTTTTTAAGAAAAAATGGCATGCGATACCATTTAAAACAATGTAGTGTGGCGGTTCGTTTTAACCCCACAACAGACTAAGGACACTCAGCCCTCTTTTCTCTGTTTTTCTGCTGCATTACTGAGAAGCAATGTGCCATTCATGTATTTGTGATGCAAACATGCATGTGTTGTGATGTAATGCGCCATTCGGTATAGTGTGCATATGGCTTGTCCTTACTGTGCTTTTTCTGAGCATCTTAGATGTGCTTTGGTGTATTAATGTCTACAGGTAGACGAGTTTCTTCTGTCTCACCTATGTGATGTTAATCGATGCCTTTCATCCTTTGTACTCATGCGTCCTGTCCTTACTGTGACCTAGAGACTCAGATCAATATGTAGATGTGCTTGTTAGCCTCTTTGTCTTGCACTTAGAGCGAGGTCTAGCTAATCTGCCCATTGTGATGTATGGCTTACAAATGCAAATACCTCCTGCCTGTTCTGTTGTCCCTTTGATCATTCTAGACTGTGGGGTATGTCTTTTTGATGTATTGTTATGATCAAGTATTTAAGGTGCAACTCTGTAACGCAATCTCGCTCTTCTTCTCTCACTCTGATCCTGCAACTGGTAGACACACACGTGTCCTCCTCTCCTTCTCTGAGAGCTTAGGGATCCCGCTCCGGGCTGCTCCACTATGCACCGGAGAGGGGATCCCGTGAAGGCGACATGATATAATAAAACCTGCTTAAAACCACAGCACTGCTGCTTATTTTTTCATGCCGCCTCACTGGTGACCCCTCGAACACGCACACGTTTTGTGCGAAAGCAACCTTCCGAGCTGGACAGCCACACAGCTGCGTTGGTGGCCCCTTGAAGACGCACACGTTTTGTGCAACGCAGCCTTCTGTTTTGGATGGCCACGCTGGCGAACCGACGCTAAAAAAACGAGCGGCCAGCGAACGCAACACCCGGGCATGAATGCTCCGTCACCTGAGATCTGCACAACCACGCTGGACCGGCCGCTCTCACTGAGAGCGCACGCACCTCGTCCTCTCTCCACGACGGCAACCTCCAGGGCCGACGGGGAGCGCAGCGCGTGGAACTGAACGCACCATGGCCGCACGAGCGACAACGATCGTCTCCTCCCTCTCACCGCTCCAACGCAGCTGCATGAGCCTGAGGAACAAAAGATCGTCTATTACCTCCCGCCGCTCCAACGCCTCTGCACGGGCCTGAGGGACTAAAGATCGTCTATTTCCTCTCAACGCTCCAACGCACCATGGCCAAATCTACAGCAACAGCTCAACCTGGATTTTATTGGCGCCGTCTGCGCTGATCTCCGCCAAGTTTCTGCACCCTGACTCACCACTCCAGCGGCCCACCCACGCACTGAACCCCCGCGCACGCATCGGGGAGTTACAAGGACGGCGCATCACGCATGGGACAAGTAACGGCTCCACAGACTGCCTTCCTCCTTCGCCGCTGCCTTTCAGGGCTGCTCGCTCACCTGAGGCACGCATGCAGCATACTGGAAGGATTTGTTAACAGTCTCAGCCACGCCACAGACCGCCATCGTCCTCCGCCGCTGCCCACAGAACCTTCAGGGTTGCTCGTTCACCTGAAGGAAGCACGCAGCTCGCCACTGGATTTTTTAATGGTCTTAGCCACGGCACAACGGGATTTCAGCCGTCAGCTGTTCCCAGGAGCTTTGGGGTTGCTTCAGCACCCAAAGCCAACAGTCCCTATGCTTTGTTTACTTTTTCTCTTACAGCCGCTCCTGCTTTTCTTCATGGCCACGAGAGGAGTCAGAGACTAATTTTTCTTCTTGTGGACCGCTGCACGTTCAACGGGACCAGCCCTTCGACATTGCGGACCCACAAGCAATTTTTGCGCGGCTCAGGACGATTTCACAGCTCCTGCCGGCACTTACTACCCCTCCCCTCCTTCCCCCTCCGCCTGCAGCGAGCTTCTCCCACAGCTCGCTCACACAGATGGATCATCGAGGTCGCGGCCCCCTACCGTTTCCCTCTTGGGGGGGAGCGTGTGTGGCGGTTCGTTTTAACCCCACAACAGACTAAGGACACTCAGCCCTCTTTTCTCTGTTTTTCTGCTGCATTACTGAGAAGCAATGTGCCATTCATGTATTTGTGATGCAAACATGCATGTGTTGTGATGTAATGCGCCATTCGGTATAGTGTGCATATGGCTTGTCCTTACTGTGCTTTTTCTGAGCATCTTAGATGTGCTTTGGTGTATTAATGTCTACAGGTAGACGAGTTTCTTCTGTCTCACCTATGTGATGTTAATCGATGCCTTTCATCCTTTGTACTCATGCGTCCTGTCCTTACTGTGACCTAGAGACTCAGATCAATATGTAGATGTGCTTGTTAGCCTCTTTGTCTTGCACTTAGAGCGAGGTCTAGCTAATCTGCCCATTGTGATGTATGGCTTACAAATGCAAATACCTCCTGCCTGTTCTGTTGTCCCTTTGATCATTCTAGACTGTGGGGTATGTCTTTTTGATGTATTGTTATGATCAAGTATTTAAGGTGCAACTCTGTAACGCAATCTCGCTCTTCTTCTCTCACTCTGATCCTGCAACTGGTAGACACACACGTGTCCTCCTCTCCTTCTCTGAGAGTTTAGGGATCCCGCTCCGGGCTGCTCCACTATGCACCGGAGAGGGGATCCCGTGAAGGCGACATGATATAATAAAACCTGCTTAAAACCACAGCACTGCTGCTTATTTTTTCATGCCGCCTCAGTAGATTTGTTTTTATAGGGGATTTGTACCCACCGGAGTCTGTCTGTAAATACTAGAACAAAAGCAAACAAAATTAAAACTTAGAACAGGTTATAGCTGCAGGTGATGGATGTTGACAGCTCTGTGATCTCCTGGATTACTGACTACCTGACAGGCAGGCCACAGTTTGTCTGGCTGGGCAGTGTCTTGTCTGATATGGTGGTTAGTGATACGGGAGCTCCACAGGGCACTGTGCTTTCTCCTTTTCTCTTCACCTTATACACCACTGAATTTCAGTACAACACAGAGTCATGCCATCTACAGAAATTCTCAGATGACTCAGCTGTTGTGGGGTGTATAAGAGTGGGAGAGTAGGGGGAGTACAGGGCACTGGTGGACAGATTTGTGGAGTGGACAGAGCAGAATCATCTGAGGCTGAACGTCGGCAAGACCAGAGAGATGGTGATTGACTTCAGGAAGAAGAGGACACCTTCACAGCCATTGCAGATTGGGGAGAGGATGTGGAGGTAGTTAAGGACTACAAATACCTGTGTGTCATGACACACAGGTATGGACAATGGACTGGACTGGAAATCCAACACTGATGCTGCGAACAAGAAGGGGGTGAGTAGACTCTACTTCCTGAGGAAGCTGAGATCCTTCAACATGTGCAACAGGATGCTGGAGCTTTTCTACCAGGCCATTGTCACCAGCGCCATCTTCCTTGCTGCTGCCTGTTGGGGTAGCAGTATCAGAGCCAGAAACACCAACAGACTTGACAAGATTATCAAGAGGGCTGGCACTGTAATTGGTCTCAGGCCAGAGACTTTTGAGACTGTGGTGGAGAGAAGAACGCTGAACAAACTGTGATCCATCATGGATGATCCTGATCACCCCCTCCACCACACACTGGACAGACAGCGGAGCACTTTCTCCAGCAGACTGCTACAACTTTACTGCGGTTAGGTATAGGAAATCTTTCCTGCCACATGCCATTTTACTGTACATTAGCTCACTCTAATGTTGAATTCTGGTTATAACTATGCTGCCATACTGCACCTTGCAGTCTAATTGGTGCCTCACATTTCACCTTGCACCTGATAGTCCTGCATTGTGCAGCGGGTATAATTCATGTATGGGTCACCATCTATTCTTCTACGATGTATATACGTTATTTAGGCAGTTTTACTTTCCATGGGTAATCCCTTTCTCTATTATGTTGTGTTGTTTCTGTCATGTTGGTCATCTACTGTCATGCTGCTGTTACACTGTAATTTCCCAGTTTGGGATCAATAAAGTCTATCTATCTATCTATCTATCTATCGAAATAAAGAGAATAAGCAATAAGAACAAGGAAACCCAGGGTTGAATGTAAAATATACTATATAGAAACATGACAAGATAACCTGGAATAAGGAGACTAAGCAACCAAAGGCCTAAACTAAGATGTGAAACTAAAGTCCGAGAACCACGATCATGACAGAAACTCAGAACAAGTTATAATAATAATAAAGCCAGGACTAAGATAAGCAAGAAAACAAAGCAAAATATAGCGATATACAAATACCAAGAAAATACTAGAATAAATAAACTAAGCATAAAAAAGGTTTAAGCTAACAAGATACAAAACTTAAAAAAAGTCCAAGAAGCAAGAGCATGACATCAGAATTTGATTTCCTTTATACAGTTCTAAGAGAGTGCATGTTTTTTTCCAGAACCAATGACCAGTTCTCTGCCAATTCACAATCATGCAAACACACTTGTTTTGTGTGTGACAGAAGAAGCAGATAACCTAATATAAACATACAGTATACAGTGTATGCTATGCTCCATTAACTGTATATTTAAGATCATTAAGTATGTATATTAAATTCAGGTAATGTCCAGAAAAAAAAAATAGCTTTCTGTGTCTTTTTTTTTATATGTTGAGTAAAAATTATTTATTCTTAGAGTATGTGTAATTTACTGTGGGGAGGGGCCAAATTATTCAAACCATTTAGCTCATTGACAGAGATGGAGTGAACTGACCTTTCTTCACTTGTAGCTGTAAATACAACAGATACAAAGGGTGAAGGTTAAGGTTGAAGAGATGAGAAGTGAAATAGGCAGCAGTCTCTCTTTAAGCTTCTGTAAGTGGAAACATGCTGTAATTGTTGTTTGCAGGACAGTGTTTTGGTAATATATGAATTAAACTGAGCAATAATTGCCTGAATGAAAAGCTGAACACATTTGTGATTTTTTCATGTTATGCAAAGTTTAAAAAACGTATAAAAATTAATAACATTCTACTTATGTACTGATATGGAGCTAGCTAAATAGAAATTTGTCTATTGGCTGCCAGTGAGTTTGTACTTACCAGTGGAGCCACACTTTGTTACACCTCTGATGACATTTTGATCAATTCATGGCCATTAAAATACCCCACAGTGCAGTGATTTACCTCTGCCTCAATAATATAGATTGACAAATATTAGCAGCACTCCTTTAGGATATTGACAGACTAGTGGCTGATCAATTTGTTTCAATTTTTGGAATATTGACTCTCTCCTAACACAAAATACCTGATGGAAGGTGGCACTAACATTACTGCAAAAAGATTTATTTGCTTAAAAGATTAGCCTCTGTTTTCTGATTTATGAAGTGCAATCAAAAAGTTCTACATCTCCGCCTGAAAATCAAAAGCCTTGGTTGATTTAAATTTTCCTCCACACCCCTTCAAGGTAATCTTCATTAGCACCACTATGCCGGAGGTTTGGTTGGGATCAAAGAAAAAAAAATCACTTCTGTCTTTCAGAAATGTAAGTTCTGCCAGTTCTTTACTTATGACCTAAATATCAAATTTATAAAACATTTGAGAGAAATGTTGCATATGAGACAGAATAGAATTCATGTTAAGGCTCCTTAAGATTTCTGAAATACACTTTTTTTATATCTTCATTAAATGTATCTTGATAGTCCTGTACACATATTTTCCATTAGAGCACCTAAAAATTTAATGGTCTTGGAAGGGCAAGTTTTTGAGAAACATTTGACCAATCACCGGAGGCATCACACTGAGAGTGATGGCTCAACCGTTCTGTCAGTCATACCTGTACAGACGCAGAGCTGCGGGAGAGGAAGTGGACTGTGCAGGTGTTTTTACATTTGTCTTTGTTCACAGATTATTTATCTATTTAAGGAAACTGATGATCAGTGACTGTGGGTCATTTTTCATGTTCAGGCCACACAAAGGAGCACAGAGACACGAAGTTACACTGGCACCAGAGGGCCACCTCCAAGCTGCCTGGGCTCTTCTATCCCATCTGTGGGATCCACTGTGTAGATCCACAGCTGACCACACAAACACATCACAGGCCCACAGGCTCTTTATATGACAGAACCATGTGGAAGCAAACAGTTTCAAGCTTTCAACCTAGTTCACACATGTGATTTATTAGAATTGTTGAAGATAATGACACATTTAACCTTTATCAGGTATAAAGAACACACACAGTCTGGTGTGTGGAAACTGTGGCAGTCAACAAGTCCCAAAGACAGGCCAACCTTGCCCTTGCTACAATCTGCAGAAGAGGGCGGTGTCACATAAAAAGGTGTGGTTGGGCATCTGAGTCTGCCTTTTGACTGAAGACCATTCTGCCACCCCTTCACTCTGAAACCTCTTTCAGTCTACATGGCAATCCACTCAAACCCAGTACGAATCGGTTTGCCGCTGTTGTCTGAATAGGGTTACCCGTGCCAGATGACCCTGGCTAAATGACCCTGCAAGGGAGGTGGGTTGTTGCGCACCTCACCTCAGCTCGGCAAATACTTGAGTAGGAAATGCAGGTAAATGAGCTTTGAAGTAGGTGTTACCATCACCACATCGCAGTACAGTGACAGAGAGTGGAAAGGAATCAGAAGACCGTGTCTGTCATTATTGTGACAGATTATATAAATTTTGAAGGTGCAGCAGACAATTGTGTGTACCACAATTACACAAATATCACAGCGGTTGACAGTGAGAGATTTCTTGTAAGAGTACTTTTTCACTCACTCCCTTGGAGCCTGCAGCAACTCTGACTGTTCCCCGGCTGCTGTGGAGAAGAGAACAGCCTATCCTGGTCTGGCGAGGAGCAATCTATGCACCCTCGTTCACCTCACATCAACTTATCCTCTGCTCTTTTTATCCATGACAGCCCCCTCTGAAATAAAACATATCTCACTTTGTGTGTCACATTTACACACGTCCCCTCCAAATAAAAGTACAAGCCTGTGCACATGTAAACACAATGTTTCTTCTCGTAAGTATGAAAGCTATTCAGTCCTGATATGAAAAAAAAATGATGTAATTCTATAAAAATGTCAGGAGCATTTTGCAATTCTGTCTGTTGTAACAGAGGACAAACAGCAGCAACCATTAAACTACATAGATTGGTGAAGTCCACCACTGATCTGCACTAAGTTTGACACAGGGTGACAAATTAAAAGACTTGTAAAAATGCTGGTGACTCTCAGTAGTGGCCGGCATCACCAGCTTCAGGGCAGATGGGCACATTCGTGTGACATCAGCACTGTGTGGACATGAAACTTGATATCCTAGAGAAATGCGCTGCTATCTGCAGGAGACGAGACCCACTTAAGCACTTTTTCCACTAGTACCTCTATAGCCAGAACACCATGATGCAGTTTTATTCAGTTCAGTGTTCTTTTGTTTCCATTACACCAGAGTGCCACTCGAGGTGGGTGGGATTTTTTTTACAAGGGCGCCGCAAGCCTCCCGTGACGTAAAACAAGCAACACAGGCAAAATACAAGATGGCGCAATACGAGGTGACTGCTCTGTCTGTGGCGTTTTTGCCAGAGTAAAGGTAGAAAAGGAGAGCCAGAGAAGGCTATAGGCAGTGAGACAGCAGACTCTGGAAAAGTACTGGAGCTTTTAGGAAGCCATATAGAGCAGTGTAAAGTGGAAGACATGAGAATACGAACTAGATCACATATGAAGGTAAGCTAATGATAGCGAATGCTACTTTGCTTTAAGTCCGCCGTACTGCATTGTAATGCTGGCAAGTTATTGCTATTAGGTACTAAAATATGTATGCTGTGTGTGTTTCAGATGGCTCTCTTGTGGCAAAATTTTGTCGGCCTCCGTTGGTCTATGATGACCATGGAAGAGAATCTCCAGGGGATCTCCAGGGCCTTCATGTCTCTCTTGCAGACGTCTCTAAAGCACACCTGTGGGCGGCCAACGTCTCTCCTGCCAGTCGCCAGTTCTCCGTAGAGGACGTCTTTTTGTCCTGCCAGGATATTTCCAGGATGTGGCGAATGCAGCGCAAGTGGAAGGAGTTCAGTCTCTTTTCCTGCTGGGCGTATGTTGTCCACTTCTCACTCCCATAGAGCAGTGTGCTGATGATGCAGGCGTTGTACACTGCCATCTTCGTCTTGACAGAGAGTTTGGGATTCTCCCACACTCGTGTGGTGAGGCGAGCGAGTGTGAAGGCTGATTTTCCAATCCTCTTGTCGATCTCTGTATCAAGGGAGAGGTTGTTGCTGATCGTGGACCCCAGGTATGTGAACTGATTCACGACCTCCAGCTCGTAGTCGTCGATGGTGATGGTTGGTGGTGCTTCCGTACCTTGCGCCAAGACGTTAGTCTTCTTCAGGCTGATGGTAAGCCCGAAGTCCTTGCATGCCTGGGAGAAGCGGTCCATCAGGGTCTGAAGCTCCTGCTGTGTGTGGGTTGCGACTGCAGCATCGTCTGCGAACAGCATGTCTCTGATTAGAGCCTCGCGTACTTTGGTTCTGGCTTTCAGGCGGGCGAGGTTGAAAAGCCTGCCGTCAGATCTTGTGTGCAGGTAGATTCCCTCTGTTGCTGTGCTGAAGGCATGCCTCAGGAGTATAGCAAAGAAAATCCCAAAGAAGGTTGGCGCAAGTACACAGCCCTGTTTCACTCCGCTGCGTATGTTGAATGGTTATGAGACATTGCCGTCATGCTGCACTATCCCCTGCATGTTGGTGTGAAACGATTCGATGAGGCTTTGCAACTTTGGTGGGCATCCTATCTTTGGCAGGATCTTGAAAAGGCCCTCTCTGCTGACCAGATCGAACGCTTTGGTGAGGTCGATGAAGGCGACGTACAGGGGCATGTTCTGTTCTCTGCATTTCTCCTGGAGTTAGCGGATGGAGAATATCATGTCTACCGTCGATCGCTCAGCGCGGAAGCCACACTGAGACTCAGGGTAGACACGTTCGGCAAGCTTCTGTAGACGAACGAGAACAACTTGTGCATAGACTTTGCCAACAACGCTGAGGAGGGAGATTAGATTAGATTAGATTAGATTAGATTAGATTCAACTTTATTGTCATTACACATGTATGAATACAAGGTAACGAAACACAGTTTAGCATCCAATCAGAAGTGCAAAGGACAGCAGTGCAGTATATACGGTAATTAACAGTATGTGCAATTTAAACAAATATATGCAAATATATGCAGCAGTGCAGAAAGTTAAGAGTACTGTTATGTGCAAATAATGTACAATAAGTTAGATGGGCAGTTATGTACAGGTGAGGATGGTAAGAGATGATGGTAAGAGAGTCAGTGGGGAACTAAGTTCAATAACGTGACAGCTGTTGGAAAGAAACTGTTCCTAAACCTGCTGGTTCTAGTCTGAAGGCTTCTGAAACGCCTTTTGGAGGGGAGAAGCTGGAACAGTCCATGAGCAGGATGGTTGGAGTCCCTAAGAATGCTGCATGCCCGGCGCAGACATCTTTTCCTGTAGACATCCTCTATAACTGGAAGTGGAGTCCCTGTGATGCGTTGGGCGGTTTTCACCACCCGCTGCAGCGCCTTACAGTCAGCGACAGAGCAGCTCCTATACCAGACTGTGACACAGTTGGTCAGGGTACTCTCTATCACGCAGTGGTAGAAGTTGCCCAGGATGTCAGTTGACAGATGGTTCTTCTTCAGTGTCCTCAAGAAGAAGAGGCGCTGATGGGCCTTCTTGATCAGGCTGGTGGTGTTAACTGACCAGGACAGGTCCTCCGAGATGTGGGTCCCCAGGAATTTGAAGCTGGGGACACGTTCAACAGCTATGCCATTGATATGGATGGGGTCATGTGTCTCTCCCCTCTCCTTCCTGTAGTCCACTATGAGCTCCTTGGTTTTGCTGGTGTTAAGGAGCAGGTTACTGTCAGCGCACCAAGTAGCCAAGTGCTCAACCTCTGCCCTGTAATCTGACTCATCGTTGTCCCTGATGAGTCCAATCACCGTGGTGTCATCTGCGAACTTTATGATGGAATTGGATCCATACATAGGCCTGCAGTCATGGGTGAAGAGGGAGTAGAGGAATGGGCTGAGCACACAGCCTGTGGTACACCAGTGTTGAGTGTGATGACGGAAGAACGGTTGGGGCCTGACCTAACATGCTGGGGTCTGTTGGTCAGAAAATCCATGATCCAGTTGCAGGTGGAGGTACTGATTCCCAGGTCCCCAAGTTTAGTGATCAACTTGGAGGGGATAACTGTGTTGAATGCTGAGCTGAAGTCAACAAACAGCATTCTTGCGTAGGTGTTCTTGTCATCCAGGTGTGAGAGTACATAGTGCAGCGCTGTAGAAACCGCATCCTCTGTACTCCTGTTGCTCCGGTAGGCAAACTGGTGAGGGTCCAGTGTAGGGGGCAGACATTTTTTGAGCTGTGCCAAGACCAGTCGCTCAAAGCACTTCATGACTATGGGCGTCAGTGCCACAGGGCGATAATCATTTAGGCACGATGGTGTTGAATGTTTCGGCACTGGTACTATTGAAGTGGTCTTGAAGCACACTGGTACCACGGCCTGGGCCAGGGACAGGTTGAAGATGTCTGTGAAGACCCCTGCCAGCTGCTCAGCGCATGCCCTCAGCACATGCCCAGGAATGCGTCAGGGCCAGCAGCCTTACGTACGTTGACATGACTCAGTGCGTTACGGACATCAGTGTGGGTGAGTGTGAGGTGGTGGAGGTCGTCAGAGGGTGGGAAATTGATGTTCTTTTCGTTATTGTCCTTGTCAAAACGAGCATAGAAGTCATTTAGCTCATTGAGAAAGGGCACAGTCATGGCTATAGGTATGGAGTTGCTGGGCTTATAATCAGAGATAGCTTGAATGCCCTGCCACATGCGTCGGGGGTCAAAGTCCCCAAAATGTTCCTCCACCTTCAGCTTGTAGCTGTGCTTGGCCTTCTTGATGCCCCTCTTCAGATCTGCCCTGGATGAACTGTAGGCCTGTGCATCACCAGATCTAAAGGCATTGTTACGTGCCTTTAGCAGAAGCCGCACTTCTCTGTTCATCCACGGCTTCTGATTTGGGTACGTGGTGATCTGTCTTTCCGTGGTGACACTGTCAATAGTGGTGTTGATATGGTCCAGGACTGAGTGGGTGTAAGAGTCGATGTTTATGTGGGAGCCACAGGTAGCCTGAGAGGTGAACATACTCCAGTCTGTGTTCCTAAACTTCTCCTGGAGTACAGAGTCAACCCCCTCTGGCCACACTTTGATGGTCCTCACTGATGGCTTCACCCGGTTGATGAGCAGTACATACTTGGGGGTAAGGAACAAGGATAAGTGATCAGACTGACCTAGGTGGGGGAGCGGAGTTGCTGTGTAGGCTCCCACAATATTGGTGTAAACGTGGTCCAATGTTTTGTCCCCTCTTGTGTGACAGGAGACATGCTGGTAGAATTTAGGAAGCACTGTCTTGAGGTTAGAGTGGTTAAAATCACCCGCCACAATAAATGCTGCCTCTGGGTGTGTAGTTTGTTGTTTGCTAATAGCTGCATGCAGTTCTTTCATAGCAAGCTTAGCATTAGCATCCGGAGAAATATAAGCGGCTGTTATGATGGTACAAGTGAACTCGCGTGGCAGATAGAAAGGTCTACATTTAATCATGAGAAACTCCAGGTTAGCTGAGCAGTGCCTCTCAACAGTGACAGAGTTCGTGCACCAAGCCTTGTTAATATAAATGCACACTCCCCCACCTCTGGTCTTACCGGAGTCATCTGCTGCTCTGTCTGCCCGGAGCGTGTGTAGGCCGGCTAGCTCAATAGCATTGTCGGGTATTCCACTGTGTAGCCATGTTTCCATGAAAATCATGATATTGCAGTTCATAAGTCTCTTATTGTTGGTGATCCGAAGCCGTAGTTCATTCATTTTGTTTGCCAGTGACCGTACATTAGCGAGGAAAATACTGGGTAGAGAAAGCCGGTACGGTGTTAGCTTTAGCTTAGCTCTTAGCCCACCGCGTTTCCCCCGCCTTTGTTTACGGTCTCTACGCCGCCTGCGAGCACTTCCGGTCGGCCAGGAAGCCTGCCGAGCGTCGGGTGTTCTCCGGAGCTCAGGGATGAGACGTAGGTTGCTGATAAAAAGATCGTTATCGTTATTTTGAAATCCAATGTCCAAAAGCTCATTTCGGGTGTAAGATGTGAAAGCGAAGCTATTCTGAACGAACATACCCGAAATGAGCAGAAATAACACTGCTAATCCACAAAATCTGAGAAGACGCTGAGCCTCGCGTTGTGCACGTGCTGCCATCTTGGTCATTTGAGATGCCCCTGTAGTTGTTGCAGTCGCTTCTCTCCCCTTTGTTTTTGTAGAGGGTGATGATCTTGGCGTCCCCCATGTCCTGTGGTACGGCACCTTCCTTCCAGCACTGGCAGAGGACGTCATGCAATGGCAGCAGTAGGGCGGTCTTGCAGTGCTTGATCAGGTCGGGGGGTATGCCGTCGTTGCCGGGTGCCTTGCCAGTGGCCAAGCTATCAATGGCCTTGCTGAGTTCATCGATGGTTGGCTCGGCGTCAAGTTCGTCCATGGATGGCAGGCAGTCGATGGCATCAAGGGCTGACAGTGTCACGGTGTTCTGTCTGGAGTAGAGGTCAGAGTAGTGTTCCACCCTTCTCTCCATCTGCTTGTTCTTTTCTGTGATCATCTCCCCAGTGGAGGATTTGAGGGGGGCCTTCTTGCTCTGAGCCGGACCAAGTGCTTTCTTGATGCCATCGTACATACCACGGATGTTCCCTGTTATGGCAGCGGTTTGAATGTCTTGGCTGAGCTGAGTCCAGTACTCGTTGGCACAGCGCCGAGCAGTCTGCTGAACTTTGCTTCTCGCAGCCCTGAGAATCTGGAGATTCTTCTTGTTTGGGTACTTCTTGTACTCAGCAAGTGCTGAGCGCTTCAATGAGCGCTTGGCTTCAATGACGGGGGTCATCTCGGTCAACTTGTCATCAAACCAGTCCTGTGACTTCGAGGTCTTCCTCCCAAAGGTAGCCAAGGCTGTGCGGTGGATGGTGTTTTGCAGCTCTTCCCACTTCTGCTTTGCAGATTCTCCTTCTTGTGGTACACCAAGTTCCTTCTCAAAGGTGGAGGCAAACTACTCAACAAGTTCTGGTTGGGCCATCTTGCTGGTGTCAATCCGTGCCTTTCCAGGCTGTCTAGCACAATGGAATTTCTTCAGCTGCAGCTTGGCCTTGCAACACACCAATGAATGGTCTGTGTCGCAATCTGCACTCTGGAACGAATGGGTGATTAGCACGTTCTTCAGTGAGGTGCGCCTGGACAGGATCAAGTCCAGCTGGTGCCAGTGCTTTGAGCGCGGATGTCGCCAGGAAACCTTGTGTTGGGGCTTGGTCTTGAAGAACGAGTTTGTGATGCACAGATTGTGATATGTGCAGAACTCGAGCAGCCGCTGTCCGTTGTCGTTCATTCTGCCCATGTCAAATGGTCCAAGACAGGAGGGCCAGGAGTCGTGGTCAGCACCCACTCTGGCATTGAAGTCTCCAAGGAGAATGAGTTGTTCAGAGTTAGGGATGATCCTGACAGTTGTTGCGAGATTCTCGTAGAACTCGTCTTTTGCCTCTGGTGTGGCTGTCAGTGTTGGGGCATACACACTGACAAGGGTGACTGGGCCTTGAGTGGTGTTGAGGCGGAGGGTGAGGAGTCGTGTAGAGCCATTGCTGCCCGGTTCCACCATCTTCAGCAAGGTGTTCTTCACTGCGAAGCCCACTCCGTGTTCCCTGTGTTCGTCACTGCCCTTTCCCTGCCAGTAGAACGTGTAGTCCTTTTCTCTCAGTGTGCCTGCGTCAGCCGACCGTGTTTCCTGGAGAGTGCGATATCCACTTCCAGTCTCTTCAGCTCATTATTGATGATGGCAGTCTTCCTGTTGTCGTTGGTGTCCTTGAAGTTAGCAGCGAGTCCTGTCATCATAGTGCGGACGTTCCAAGCTCCCAGTTTTAGAGCTGGTCTCTTTTGTTTTTTTGTCTTGCCTGGTGCGAAGGTTCTCAGGCTGCCGTTCGGACTTCTCCTCATCCCCATGCACCCAATGAGGAAAGCAAGCTGTGGCAGGACAACACCTTATTGGCTAGGGGCTGCCCAGCTTGAGGCGGGCGGTAGCTGTCCAGTGAGATCCGATGATCCCTCCCACCGTCGGGAACAACTCCTGGCGCCACGCTCTACGCCAATTGAGCGGTGGCTTATAACCGGTGACTGTCATTCCCCGTGTTTTGTCTACGCCAAAGGCAAAGCTGGAGTGTCCTCTCCAGTGATCCGGTGTTCTACCTTCCAGCGTTAGGCGTTGGTAGGATTCAAGCCTGGGCAGGAAGATATGGAGGACAAGATGTTGCCCATGCAGCATGTCCCCCCTCTCCACGTCACTGATGAATCCAAAGGAACAGCAGGGCTGCTACAGTTTGGCACCAGCGCCGTCGCAGGAGCTGCCAGAATGATGTTGAGCACAACAGAGAACTGCCTTAGGGACTCCGACTCCGGATTTTTCCTCAGGGTTGACTCCTGAAGCCTTTCCCGTGACCGGGTGTGCCGCAAGGCAGCGGAGGTTTGAAATCAGGGTTTACCTTCCCCTAGATGGGCTACCTTCCCAGGTTGACGAGCCACCATCTACCCGAAGCATCTGGTTTTAAGGCGCCAGAGATCAGCCTTCGCCCCTTCTCCTATTAGTAAAAGCAGTTCCGCCGGGCTTAGAGACTAAACCACACAGGCAGGCTAGGAGTTGGACTTAGTTGTCAGAGGCTTTTCGAGATGCACACCATAAGGAGCATTTTATGAGCACTGGGAGCTTAACCCCAGTGCCGCTCCTGGCTATGACAACCTTGGAACCGGTGGCAAAATTATCGTTTCAAAAACTGGCCGTTCAACACAGGCTCCCGGTGATGTCAACCCAGCTTCATGAACGTGCAGTGGTTACAGAACTTCAGAATGTCTGCAGAAACATTTGGCTTCCAGTGCAACAAATTGCTCTGATCTGTGTGAAAATCATGGCGAGACTGTTGAGACATCATGGGATGTACCTGCTCCAGCCGGTGGTGTCATGGCAAAAAGTGATCAGCTGCCAAAACTTGATCGCCAGGTGCCATATTGTAGTTATGAGGTTATATTAACTGTAAAATATATATTTCAACAGGTAAACAGTTATGAGTTAAGTATAATAAGATATATTTAACAATCATGATGCATTTTTAAGCCAAAACAAACTTGATCAAGGATTAAAAGCAATTAAAATAATGCAGTCACAAGGTTACATGGAAAATACATGAATTTATTGGATATACACATGTAGATACTGTATAAATAAGATAAGATAAGATAAGCCTTTATTAGTCCCACAACGGGGAAATTCCAGGATTGCAACAGCACAGGGATAGCAACACTCAGAGCAACAATCAGAAGGCAAGAAAAAAAAAAAACAAGCAAGCAAGAGCAGCTAATAAACATATGTACGTATTACTATAAAATATATATATATACACACACACACAGACACACAGTGCAGAGCATTGTAGCTGGATGGAATAAATATATGAATATATGAACACACAGTGCAGAGCATTGTAGCTAGATGGAATAAATATGTAAATATATAAACACCCACAGTACGGAGCATTGCAGCTAGGTGGAATAAATATGCAAGTATATAAACACACACAGTGCGGAGCAATGTAGCTAGATGGAATAACATGTAGATATATAAATATATAAACACCCACAGTACGGAGCATGTACGGAAATATATATTCTCTGCATCAACAATGTACTATACATGTATTAATTTAGTATTGCACTAGGAATTTTGACAATGAACCTTTGTACTTTTGCAGATATGTCTCCACTTTTGTTTTATTTGTGTAGGTTACCATCACGTGACATAAATTAAATACTAAAACATTGGAAAAGCTGCTTAAGAACAATTCAGCGGTTTGAGAAATCACTTTTGGTTTGGTGTAAGTCTGTCAACAGAATTAAGATAAGATAAGATAAGATAAGCCTTTATTAGTCCCACAATGGGGAAATTCCAGGATTCCAACAGCACAGGGACAGCAACACTCAGAGCAATAATTTAGAAGATAAGAAAATAAGAGCAGTGAATATACATATGTACACATAAATATATAAATATATATACACAGTGCGGAGCATTGTAGCTAGATGCAATAAACAGCATAACCGTCTACTTAGTTATCCTACATGGTATGAATATGTACCCATACATATTGTCACCCTCCGTAGCGACAAATATTGTCCTAGTTGTATACTGGAGGGGACCATTTGTGTAAGTCTGTTGCGTCTTTTGCATTCAATACTATTAGGTCGTCACATTTTTTTGCTATCTCTGCGAGCAGCCCTGCTTAGGTTATAAAGTCTGACAACCGTAGGTAGGAAGGACCTGCGAAACCTCTCGGTCGTGCACCTAGGATGATGTAGCCTACTGCTAAATGAGCTCCTCAGTGCGTTCAGCATGTCCTGCATACGGTGGGACTCGGACTCCAGCAGGGATGACAGTTTAGCCACCATCCTTCTCTCTCCTATCTCTTCCACTGGGTCAAGGCGCTGCCCCAGGACAGAGCTAGCTTTCTTGATCAGTTTGTTCAGTCTCTTCCTATTGGCTGCTGTAATGTCACTGCCCCAGCAGACCACTCCAAAAGTGATGATGCCACCACTGTGTCGTAGAATGTCTTCAGGAGCACCCCTTGTACACCAAAAGACCTGAGCCTCCTCAGTAGGACCAGCCTGCGCTGTCCCTTCTTGTAGAGTGCCTCAGTATTGTGTGACCAGTCTAGTTTATTGTTCAGATGAACACCCAGGTACTTGTAGGATGTCACAAACTCAATGTCTCTTCCCTGGATGTTTACTGGTGCTATGAGGGGTTGTCCTTGCCTGCGGCAGTCCACCACCAGCTCCTTAGTTTTCCTCGAATTGATCTGGAAGCAGTTCCGATGGCACCAGTCCACAAAGTCCTGGATAAGTCCTCTGTACTCAACTTCATCTCTGTTGGAGATGAGGCCAACGATCGCAGAGTCGTCAGAGAACTTCTGTAGATGCCAGTGTGTTGTGTTGTGTGAGAAGTCCGCAGTATAAAGGGTGAACAGGAAGGGAGCCAAAACAGTTCCCTGGGGGGCCCTCGTGCTGCCGATGATCGTGTCGGACACACAATCCCGGGTACCTAGGCTTCTCCAGGTGGGACAGAGAACAGTGAAGGAGGAAGATCACTGCATCCTCCACCCCAATGCCATGCTGGTAGGCGAACTGGAGTGGATCCATTGCTGGTCCCACCAGGGGCGGAGGTGAGCAAGGAGCAGTCTTTCCAGGGTCTCCGTCATGTGAGACGTCAGGGCCACTGGTCTGTAGCTGTCCAGGTCTCTAGGGTGGGAAGTCTTTGGTACAGGTACCACACAAGATGTTTTCCACAACTGTGGTACCCTCCCCAGCTTCAGGCTCAGGTTGAAGATGTGCTCCACAATCCCACACAGCTGGTCTGCGCAGGACTTGAGGAGCTTTGTGCTGATGCCGTCCGGTCCCGAGGCCTTCCTCGTCTTGATCTTCCTCAGCTCCATCCTCACCTGGGTCTTAGTGAGGGTCAGGTTGGGGGGCTGTGTGCTGGGAGTGGGGGGGGGTGTTGGTGGAGTGGGGTGCGGACAGCAGGTCTCAATGTCTTTAGAGGCGGCAGTGGTTGGTGTGCAGGCGGGGGGGAGGGCGGTTGGTCAAACCTATTAAAAAACAGGTTCAGATTGTTCGCCCACTCCCTGCCTCCCATGGCCTGGGAGGAGGTATTCTGGAGCCCAGAGATGGTTTTGAGGTTTCTCCAGACCCCACCAATGTCACTCTGTTGCAGCTTGTCCTCCATCTTCTTCCTGAAGCTGTCCTTGCCTCCTCTGATCTTCCTCCTCAGCTCCCTCTGTGCAGACTTCAGCATCTCCCTGTTCCCCAACCTGAAGATCCTTTTCTTCTCTCTCAGAAGTGTTTTTATCTCGGGGTTGATCCAGGGTTTGTTGTTCGAGCAACACTGTATGATCTTGGTGGGTACAGTGTTGTCCACACAGAAGTTGATGTAGTCTGTGATGGTGTGAGTGAGGCCATCCATGTCCTCACCATGTGGATCTCAGACCACAGCTCTGTGCAGAGCAGAGCTGTGCAACAGCACAGCAAATGCAGCGGAAAACATACCTCACTCGCCAGAGGAGTGCCCATCCTGTAATGAAAGAAATGAGAGCAAGTTAGAGCGAGGAGGGAGACAGGTGATAATAATTCTTAGGAATTCTTACAAGTGGAAGCAGAGAGCTCAACAAGGAACCCAGGAAGGCCAGGATAAGGGAGAACAGATGCTGCAAGCTGGTGGAAGTCTGACTGGGTGGAGAAGGCGATCAGGGGTGAAGCCAACGAAGATGAGGAGGCAGGTGAGTGCACAACGATCCCCCGGGGACACACCACAGAGATGGCAGCAACCTGAGAATCAGAGAGAAAGAGAAAAATGGTAACTTCTCTGGGTTCCACAATATAGAAGATTTTACTTACTTAGATTTCAGTTTTGGCAGTATACCCAATGAGCCAGCGCTGGAGCGTTCACAGACTGGACCTTTTAAGGGCTGGCAGTGATGAGACAGCAGGTGCGTCCACTCACGCAGGTGTCTTGATTACCTGTGGAGCCAGGGACCCTCCCACAGGACGGGAGGGAGAGTGCACTCACCTGATCATAACATTAACCCAAAGACCCTTCAGGCTTTACCTCCAACCAGTGTCTTCAACAGCAGATTCCACTGAATTTCTTCCACTGACTGCTGATCACTGAAAACACCTGCTGAAGAGACTAGGTAGAAGAGAACACCTGCAGGGTCTTGGTCCTACATGGCACATGATTGGACACCCCTGCCCTAACCCATTATTAGAAAATACAAATATGGCCCAGAATTCCTCCATATACTGGTACTATCACTAAAATGTGCAGTGTCTTCTGCACTGGCACATCCAACAATACAGTCTTCAGTAAATAAAATAATAGTTTTTCATTACTTTTTCTTAAAAATTAGCCATTATTTTCTATGTCATGGGTAAATGGTTTGTACTGTTGACTTTTTTCCACCAGTGTCTAAACAGACAAAATAGAAAATCATGATGCAAACACATGTCACTAAATTGTTTATTACAATCAGCAGCAAATTCCAGATTATTTACAATGTGCAAAATTCAAACTGTAAAAAAACAAAAAACTTGGAATGGGTCACACACGCCAGCCAGGCTTCCTCACTGAGAAGCAACTGGATGTGCCGCTCAAGCTGGTCTCGGTTCACCACATCTTCACCACATCTTCAGCCTGCATCTCTGTAAATAGTGACGCAAGGTCCGGTTTGGAAGTGGATCATTTTCCTCTTGCCTGGATGAAAGACAGAAATGGGTGGTGGTTAATTAAAGCAAGTTTAAAACATATTTGGGAAATACAATTGTTGCTAAATACCAGTGGTAGAATGTAACAAAAAAAAAAAAAAAAACTTTGTTGTATTTAACCACAATTTTCATGTAGCTGCGCTTCAGTAAAGTAGATTTTACAAGGGCTGGGTTACGTTTAAAATCATTTGTTTTTACTGTGGCCTCAGCAATCAGAATCAGTTGACACCTTCAGTTGAATGGAATCTAGTACTTTAATTGAGGGTGTGCATCCCCGAGTATGGAGTCGCTTAGTCAAAATATGTAATTTTTATCAAAAGATTAGCCACCACTCTGTCACCGCTGTGTCTCTTCTTGCCCTGGCTTCAAGTGTGGGCGGTGTTTTGTACTTGTATTGCTAAAATATAAAAGGATGCACTATAATGGGTCTCAAATATTTGTAATGTGTCCTGTTATAGTACTGTATGTGTTTATTGATTATTGATAGACTATAAACTACACATATAAACTAAATTATAATGGTGACCGAACAACTGTCATTCTCCAAAGTACAAGATACACTATTATGAATACAACTCACAAAGGATCACACAAGTGATCTGACAAAAAAATAAACAAACAGTTCTTAAACAGTGGCTATTATTGTATGTCCCATTCATTTTCAATTATTCTGTAATTAATATTCACACAATCAAATAAATCTCAGTTCAGTCCCTTTCATATTTAGTGGAAACTGTGCTACTTTAGTTTTGGTACTTTATCTATACTTTAACTTAAAAAGCAAAGGATTTGAGTACTTTGTCCACCACTGCTAAAAGCAAAGGGGTGTGCAACTTTAATATGACTTACCACTCATAGCACATTGCTGTGTTGTGCTGTGTTGCTGGTGTCAAAGCAAATGTTGGTCGGACTCTAGAATGAAAATACACACAACTTAAGTACACGCACAACACGAAAGTGCAACATGTAAAAAAAACACCTTTTTAACCAGGATTACCACTAGCTTATTTCATCAGATGTTGTCGACACAAGCGCAAAATACAAGGGGAGCACAGACTTAGCACTGACAGCTAACTAGATAGTTCATTGTCTGCATACAGGAGACAACATTGTTGTCTGTTTAAAGTGAACTTTCTATTGCTGGGATAAATAATGTAAAAGATGCATAAAATCACATCATATCACATCACTCACCATCCTCTATACCCTAATATCACGGCTTTCAACTGCTAAAGTTTGGTGCTCCCGTGGCCATAAATTCATTTCGGGTGGCTCCATCTAGTTCCCTCTGGATTCTCGCATAGGCCATAAGGCACAGAAAAGTTGGCTGGACCGTGATGTTGATTTCTCTGGGTCTGATTTCTGTGAATCCATTCTATCATTGTTGTTTATACTGACGCTTGTTTGGTAGCTCACGGACAAATCTTTGTTAATGGTGGCTTGAGATTCTGTATGATTCAGCCTTAAGATGTTGCTCTCATGATGTTACGCCTGGACCAATCAGTGGCCTGCAGTCTTTTGACGCCATATTTTCAGGTCGGAACAGAACGCTTAGAACCAGTCTTGAGCAGTATCGAAAAATCAGGATTGAAATGGTTACAGTTCCTAATGGAAAAGCCTACAAAGCGTGCCAAAACGAAATAAATAGGGCCAAACGGGTACTAGTGGAAAAGGGGCTTTAAAGTCTGAAAAGGCTGTGGCTGTGAAGGGTTGTTGAGGTGTGAATTTTATTTTAATGGTACTCGCAACTGTGGCTCAACAATAGAGATTGCCAGTGTGACGTCATGTTTACAAAAGTGGCCAAGTGCACTGTAGGAAAAGTAGCCCGAAGATGGTTCATGGAGATTACTTCTACACCTGGCATCACAAAAAAGCACACATGAGGAAGTACTGCTGTGCTGTCAACTGCAATAGTCGTTCTCACAACCACCGTGGAAAAAAGATAAAAGACAGACTAGGCTTTTTTCATTTTCCAACATGGAAGAAAAAAAGCATATTCCACATTTTGGATATAACAAAGAGGCGACGCATGGCCTGGATTGCTGCAGTGAGAAGACCTAATATAACTTTCAATTCCTTTATCGATGATGTTGTGTTCCAAGCATTTTCATAAAGGTAAGGTACGATTTACTGTATATAACTTTGTTGTTGCTGATTGGTTACAACTTGTTTTGTTATAGCGTTTTGTCTACATTAGCAGTGCTAAGCTAAACAAACACTCCAATATCCGAGTAGCTAGAAAAAGTGTCATGATTCTGAGCATGGGTGTGTACCGTGCTCAGCCTCCAGTTCAATTTAAGTCCTTTTCTGTATGTTTGCTTCTTTGTTTATGCTGTATTTATCATGATCTGATATATTTGGTTATCTGAGTTGTCCTTTTGTTTCTGTCTCCTGTTTTATCTTTGCCAGGGTTTTCATGCATTTCTGTATTTGGTCTCTGTTTATTTATATATTGTCTGTATTCTTACTTTTGTCATAATAGACTTGCCTATTTATTGTGAATCATTTTGTATTTATGGTATTAGTTGCATCTCTTGAGGTTGTGTTTAGTTTATCCTCGCCTTGGGTTTTTTTTTTCTCCTTTTCAGTATTCTCCGGTTTGTTGCTCGTTTTATAGTTATTTCATTATTAGTTGTTCTTGTACATTCTTTATTCATTCCTTGTATCACTATTTAGTCATTCTGGTCTGTGCTTTTATTTTGACAGCGCCCCATGCAGCTTCCGGCTGTCAAACCCTGTTTCGCAGCTGCACAGCTGTCACTGATTATGTTTCTTTCCTCACTTATGTACCCACACCTGTGATTCATTGATCATTTTCCCATTTAACTATTTAAGGACAATGGCAATGTTTCCCATTGCCGTGTCCTACTGTTTGTCTCCTTAGAATGGCCTGCCGTTACTCTGAGTGAATGTGTTTTTCCGCAGAGGTGAACAGGTGCGCTCCGTCTTGGATTTAATCCTTTTGTCCCTTCATTTTTTCCCCAGATGTGAGCCCTGTTTCCCTTCGGGTGTGACTCTGTTTTTTTCTCTTTTTCCCCAGACATGAGCCCTGTTTCCCTTCTGGTGTGACTCCGTCTAGTTTTCTTCTCTTTTTTCCCCCCTGCATGTCTGAGCGCCTCAGCCTGGGTCCATCCAGGCTGTTCCCTTTTTCCCCCAGACGTGAGTTCCGTTCTCCTCCAGCGTTCCTCTCACCATCCCCTATTTGTAAGTGTTGTGTTTGTGTAGTGTTAGTGTTTATGTTAATAAATGTTGCAAACTGACACTTGGCATTTGGTGTCTTCTGCCTGCCCTTGCCAGGGTGATTTATGACAGAAGGACAAGGTCAGTGTAGACACCAGCTGCTATGGGTTTTTGCCTTTTTTTCTCTCTCTCGTTCCCCTCCTTATTTTTGTTTCCGTGTGTTTTTTGTGGGGATGTCAGCCCGCAAGGACTATAGTGTTTTGGGGCTGGACGAGGGGGAGTGTTGGGCAGCAGAGTTACTGGAGGAGGACATCATCTCGGATGCTCGCACTGCCCACTCTCCCGAAGAGGTTCTGCAAGTTCTGGACAGTGTGGCACAAGTTATTGAGGCATACCCCAGCCTGTGGAGCTACCCGGAACTCACGGCTCTCCTTGTTTCGGTGACCAACTCACAACAAATGCTCCACAGGCTGTAACAAGGCTCTCTGTCATCTGTACCTGAGCCGACAAGAGAACATCTCCTGGTGCAGACATCTCCAGACACAGCCTCCGCTCCACACTGTGTCCTGCCCGTACCTGTGCAAATGAAGAAGCGTCCTCAGATATGGAAGCGCCCAGCCTCTCACCACCACCCAGCATCGGCATATCAGAGGAATTCCCCTGCTGCAGCAGCTGTGTTGGCCAGTGACGTGTCTGCAGAGCCGGCTCCTCCACAGTCTGCATGGGTGCCCCTGCCTGCTGCACCCACAGAGAGGGAGTTATCTGGGCTTTCAGCAGCAGTTACCATCACACCCCAGGAGATAAGGCAAGTACATTTTCATTCTCAGACAATTTTAGATGAAATGTATTGCCTTATTCCCAATGGTGAGGCTCAGCAGCAGCCCAATTTAGCTGAGTCCTCACTGTTTGCTGCTGTGACTTTTCCCTCTCCTGCTTTCCCCGTGTCCTCTCCTGTCTTCCCTGAATGTCTGCTGGTCCCGAGAAAGAGCCACCGGACGACGAAGAGGCCTGTGGCTCTGGAAGATTCCATTCCTGCCCCGCAGCTATGTCCTGGATGGGAGAAGAGCACCCCCTGTGCCCTGAAGACTGAGCTGACAAGAGAGTGTCCCCTGACTTCAGCTCCACAGGTCTCTGTGCCAGCGGTGAGGCAACCTTCAGCATCAGCCGCCAGTGTCAGTCATCATGTCTGGAGGTCATTCAGCAACAGATACCATCACGCTCCTGGAGATGAGGCAAGTGTGTTTTCATTTTCCTGCACATAAAAATGAAATGTCGTGCCTTATTCCCAGTGGTGAGGCTCAGCATCTGCCGCTCATGTTAGCTGAGTCCTCACTGCTTGCTGCTGCCACCGGTTCCTCACCTGCTTTTCCCATGTCTCCTCCTGTGTCCCCTGAGTGTCTGCCGGTCCTGGGATGGAGCCGCCGTATGACGGAGGAGCCTGCAGCCCTGGAAGATTCCATTCCAGCCCCGCAGCCACATCCCAGATGGGAGGAGAACACTACATGCGCCCTGAAACTTGAGCCAACGGGAGAGTGTCCCCTGGTTTCAGCAGCACGGGAGCTGGCATCATCGGTGAGGCAGCCTCCAGCTTTAGCCACCATGCCGGAAGTTTCACCTGCATCAGTCACCATGCCTGGAGGTCCTTCAGCTGCACCAACTATCTCACCTCCTGCTGGGGTTGCTGCAACTCGTTGCCGCAACTCGAGCTGAGGCAAGTTCTCTTCTTTGTCTTCACATTAACAGTATTAGAGAAATCTTGCTTAGCTCTTGGTAAGGAGAACCAGTCACAACCACCGGCTGTTCCTGAATTCTCCTCACCGGGCTCCACTGCTGCCAGTGGTAGTAACCCGGTGTGTGTTTCTTCTCCTCTGCTTGAATCTTCATCTGGGTCTGCTGATGGTCGTCTGCCTTCACCTAAGGTCACCGTGGGTCCGCCATCTCCATCTGAGATCACCATGGGCCCCACATCTTCACCCGAGGTCATCATGGGTCCTCTGCTTTCACCTGAGGTCGTAGTGGTGCCTCTACCCCTGCCTGAGGTTGCTATGAGTCCTCTACCTTTGTCTGAGGTTGCCGTGGGTCCGCTACCTTCGCCTGAGGTCACTGTGGGTCCTCTGTCTCTGTCCGAGGTCGTTGAGGGTTCCCCATCCCCGCCCTGGGTTGTTGACAGTCCCCCCGCATTGCCTGAGGTCGCTGAGGGTTCCCCATCTCCGTTTGACGTCATTGAGGGCTCCTCATCTCTGTCTGAGATCACAGTGGGTTCCCCGCCTTCGCCTGAGGCCTCCGCCAAGCAGTTATTCCTCTCATCTGGTCCTCTTGCTGGTCAGCCAGCCTGGTCAGCTGTCCATTCACCTGGTCCCTTCGCTAGTCAGTTGCCATCGCCGTCTGGGGTTGCTGCTGGCCAGCGGTCCGCTTCAGGGGTCAACGTTCTCCCACTACAAGGCCACTTGACCCATACCTCAGCCCCTGTAGCCTTCAAGGAGCACATGTTCCACCTGCCGCCTCCAGTAGGGGGAGTGTCGTGTTCTGCGGTCTGTTGGCTCAAGGATGCTGGGAGGCCACACGGCAGATTACGTCCTTTGCTTGGGTGACTTAGAGATTCTGGGAGGCCACCTGACGCATTCCAACTCGTGACAGGGTGGTCTTTGGACTCTAGCAGACCACCTAAACTGTGTTAATTTTCATACTGTATCTTTGGTATTTTACTGCCACCTGCTGTTCAGTGTTGTGGGTCATGAGTTTTTTCTTGTTTTTGGGTTTGTCTGGGTCCCTCCATGCCTGGGTTCCCACTTCTCCCTCCCGGGGTGGGTTGTTTTTTCTTGTTGGGAGTGGGGGGGTCTTCTTTGTGGGTGGGTCCTCTTTTCTTTTTTGATGTTATGTCAGGGTATCTGATATCCACCCTTGGGGGGGGGGGGGGGCACTGTCATGATTCTGAGCATGGGTGTGTGCCGTGCTCAGCCTCCAGTTCAATTTAAGTCCTTTTCTGTATGTTTGCTTCTTTGTTTATGTTGTATTTATCATGGTCTGATGTATTTGGTTATCTGAGTTGTCCTTTTGTTTCTGTCTCCTGTTTTATCTTTGTCAGGGTTTTCATGCATTTCTGTATTTGGTCTCTGTTTATTTATGAGTTGTCTGTATTCTTAGTTTTGTCATAATAGTCTTGTCTGTTTATTGTGAATCATTTTGTATTTAGATAGATAGATAGATAGATAGATAGATAGATAGATAGATAGATAGATAGATAGATAGATAGATAGATAGATAGATAGATAGATGATGGATGTACTTTATTGATCCCAAACTGGGAAATTACAGTGTAACAGCAGCATGACAGTAGACGACCAAAATGACAGAAACACACACGACAGACAAAGGGATTAATTCAATTCAGTTCAATTAAGCTTTATTTATATAGCGCCATTTCACAACAACAGTCATCTCATAGCACTTTCAACTGTAGGGGAACCCCCACAGTTGCAGAAAGACCCCAGCAATCAGGCAATCCCCTGTGAGCAAGCGCTTGGCGACGGTGGAGAGGAAAAACTCCCTTTTCACAGGAAGAAACCTCCAGCCGAGCCAGGCTCAGGGAGGGGCAGTCATCTGCTGTGACTGGCTGGGGGGTGAGGGGATAGAGAAGATGAAAAGAACAGACATGTAGACAGCAAACAGCACGATGGGGACTCAATCAATGGGATAGAACAAACAGATGTTAATGACCAGCAAAAAAAAAAAAAAAAAAATTTAATTGAGAGTGAAGAAAGGAGTGAGGCCCAGTGCATTACTGGAGGTCCCCCGGCTGACTAAACCTATTAGCAGCATAACTAAGGGAGGGTTCAGAAACACATGATCCCTCCCTAATTGTAGGCTATATCAAAAAGGAAGGTTTTAACCCTATTCTTAAAAACATAGATTGAGTCTGACTCCCAAATCCAGATTGGCAGCTGGTTACACAGGAGAGGAGCTTGATAACTGAAGGCTCTGCCTCCCATTGTACTTTTGGAGATTCTAGGTATTAAGATAAGATAAGATAAGATAAGATAAGATAAGATAAGATAAGCCTTTATTAGTCCCACAACGGGGAAATTCCAGGATTGCAACAGCACAGGGATAGCAACACTCAGAGCAACAATCAGAAGGCAAGAAAAAAAACAAGCAAGCAAGAGCAGCTAATATACATATGTACATATTACTATAAAATATATATATACACACACAGACACACAGTGCAGAGCATTGTAGCTGGATGGAATAAATATATGAATATATGAACACAGTGCAGAGCATTGTAGCTAGATGGAATAAATATGTAAATATATAAACACCCACAGTACGGAGCATTGCAGCTAGGTGGAATAAATATGCAAGTATATAAACACACACAGTGCGGAGCAATGTAGCTAGATGGAATAATATGTAGATATATAAAAACACAGTGCGGAGCATTGTAGCTAGATGGAATAAATATATAGATATATAAATATAAACACACCCAGTGCTGAGCATTGTAGCTAGATGGAATAAATATGTAAATATATAAACACACACAGTGCAGAGCATTGTTGCTAGGTGGGATGAAACAGCATAACCGTCTATTTAGTTATCCTACATGGTATGATTATGTGCCCATACATATTCTCACCCTCCATAGCGACCGGTATGTTCCTAGTTGTATGCCGGAGAGGACCATTGTGTAAGTCTATTGCATCTTTTGCATTCAAAAAAAAAAACTATTAGTTTGTTACGTCTTTTTGCTATCTCTGCGAGCAGCCCTGCTTAGGTTGTACAGTCTGACAGCCGTTGGTAGGAAGGACCTACGAAACCTCTCGGTTGTGCACCTGGGATGATGTAGTCTGCTGCTAAATGAGCTCCTCAGTGCATCCAGTATGTCCTGCATAGGGTGGAACTCGGACTCCAGCAGAGATGACAGTTTAGCCACTGTCCTTCTCTCTCCTATCTCCTCCATCGGATCAAGGCGTTGCCCCAGGACAGAGCTAGCTTTCTTAATCAGTTTGTTCAGTCTCTTCCTATCGGCTGCAGTAATGCCACTGCCCCAGCAGACCACTCCAAAAGTGATGGCTGATGCCACCACCGTGTCCTAGAATGACTTCAGCAGCGCCCCTTGTACACCAAAAGACCTGAGTCTCCTCAGCAGGAACAGCCTGCGCTGTCCCTTCTTGTAGAGTGCGTCAGTATTGTGTGACCAGTCTAGTTTATTGTTCAGATGAATACCCAGGTACTTGTAGGATGTCACCATCTCGATGTCTGTTCCCTGTATATTTACTGGTGCTGTGAGGGGCTGCCCATGCCTGCGGCAGTCCACCACCAGCTCCTTAGTTTTCCTCGCGTTGATCTGGAGGCAGTTCCGATGGCACCAGTCCACAAAGTCCTGGATAAGCCCTCTGTACTCAGCTTCATCTCCGCTGGAGATGAGACCAACGATCGCAGAGTCATCAGAGAACTTCTGTAGATGGCAATGTGTTGTGTTGTGTGAGAAGTCCGCAGTATAAAGAGTGAACAGGAAGGGAGCCAGCACCGTTCCCTGGGGGGCCCCCGTGCTACTGATGATCGTGTCGGAAACACAGTCCCGGGTTCTCACAAACTGAGGCCGGTTGTTGAGGTAGTCCAGGATCCATGATAACAGGTGCTGGTCCACCCCTGCGCGCAGCAGCTTGTCCTTCAGGATTACAAGTAATCCTGCATTTTGGGAATGTAGTGCTCTGTTAGGATAATATGGTAGTATCAGATCTTTTAAATAAAAAGGGGCTTGACTGTTTAGAGCTTTGTAAATAAGAAGAAGGATTTTAAAATTAATTCTAGACTCTATGAGAAGCCAATAAAGGGAGACCAGAACTGGAGAGATATGATCTCTCTTTCTAGTACCTGTTAAAACTCTTGCTGCAGCATTTTGGATCAGCTGAAGACTTTTTAAAGATGTTTTAGGACAACCTGATAATAAAGAATTACAATAATCTAATCTAGAGCTAACAAAAGCATGGATCAGTTTCTCAGCATCACTCTGAGACAAGATGCTCCTAATCTTGGCAATATTACGCAAATGATAGAAGGCAGTCTTAGAAACAAATTTAATATGTGAATTGAAAGACAGATCTTGATCAAAACTAATTCCAAGGATCCTCACAGAGCTATTAAGAGAAAGAGTAACCGCATCCAAACAGAAAGTTTGATTTAGAAAGGTATTTCTAAGGTTTTTTGGACCAACAAGAATGACTTCAGTCTTATCTGAATTTAATAACATGAAATTACAAGTCATCCAAGCTTTGATTTCTTTAAGACAGGCTTCCAACTTGGTTAATTGATTATTATCATCTGGCTTCACTGACAGGTATAATTGTGTGTCATCTGCATAACAATGAAAATGTATACAGTGCTTTCTAATAATGTTGCCTAACGGAAGCATATATAAACTAAAAAGAGCAGGGCCTAGCACGGATCCCTGTGGAACTCCATGACTGAGCTTTGAGTTGAAAGAAAACTCATTATTGACATGAACAAACCGGAACCTATCAGATAAATAAGATCTAAACCACTGCAACAAAGTTCCATTAAGTCCAACATAGTGTTCTAATCTATCAAGTAGACTATTATGATCGATAGTATCAAAAGCTGCACTAAGGTCTAAAAGGACAAGTACAGAAACAAGTCCATTATCAGATGTGATAAGGAGGTTGTTAGTGACCTTCGCTAAGGCTGTTTCAGTACTATGATGGATTCTAAACCCAGATTGAAACTCTTCAAGTAAACCATTTCCCTGCAGGTGGTCAAATAATTGCTTAGCAACAACTCTTTCTAAGATTTTTGAACTGAAATGGAGATTAGAGATTGGTCTATAGTTAGCTAAAGCTCCTGGATCCAGCATTGGCTTTTTGAGTAAGGGTTTAATTACAGCCGTTTTAAAAGCCTGCAGTACATGGCCTAAAGTTAATGAATAATTGACTATATGAAGAATAAAGCTACCAATAAGTGGGAAGACTTCTTTAAATAACCTGGTAGGAATAGGGTCTAAAAGACAAGTTGAAGGCTTGGATGACGAAACTATTTTGTCTAACTCTAAAAGGTCAATTGGAGTAAACTCATCAAGACAGATATCAATTGAAGGAGTTGTAGTAGTTACTGTATTTAAGTTAACGGTGGGAAGAATCTGATTGATTTTATCTCTGATAGATGAAATTTTATTATTGAAAAAATTCATAAAGTCCTGACTAGTAAGCTCTAAGGGAATGCTAGGATTGACAGAGTCCTGACTCTTTGTCAACCTGGCTACAGTACTGAAAAGAAACCTAGGATTATTCTTGTTCTCTTCTATTAATGCAGAATAATAACTCGTTCTAGCTTTTCTAAGAGATTTTTTATAAATTAAAAGATGATTTCTCCAAGCTAAAATGATTTCTCCAAGCTAAAATGATTTCTCCAAGCTAAAAGCTCCTTACCCATGGAAAGAAAATTAACACGACTATAAAACCTATATACATCATAACTTAATATATGATGATGCATATAAACACATGAATCATCCCGTTGCACAATGAAGAACTATCAGGAGCAGAGTGAAATGTGAGGTACCAATTAGACTGTAAGGTGCAGTGTGGCAGCATAGTTATGACCAGAATACAACATCATAGTGAGTTATTGTACAGTGAAATGGCATGCGGCAGGAAAGATTTCCTGTACCTGGCTGTTCGACAACGAAGCTGTAGTAGTCTACTGGAGAAAGTGCTCCGCTGTCTGTCCAGTGTGTGGTGGAGGGGGTGATCAGGATTGTCCTTGATGGATCGCAGTTTATTTAGTGTTCTCCTCTCCACCACTGTCTCAAAAATCTTCGGTCTGAGACCAATTACAGAGCCAGCCCTCTAGACAATCTTGTCAAGTCTGTTGGTGTCTATGGCCCTAATACTGCTACCCCAACAGACAGCAGCAAAGAAGATGGCATTGGTGACAGCGGTCTGGTAGAAAAGCTCCAGCATCCTGCTACACACATTGAAGGATCTCAGCTTCCTCAGGAAGTAGAGTCTGCTCATCCCCTTCTTGTGCGCAGTATCGGTGTTGGATCTCCAGTCCAACCCATTTCTGATCCTGACACCCAGATATTTGTAGTCCTCAACCACCCCCTCATCCTCCCCCCTAATCTGCAATGGCTGAGAAGGCGTCTTCCTCTTCCTGAAGTCAATCACCATCTCTCTGGTCTTGCTGACATTCAACCTCAGGTGATTCTGCTCTGTCCACTCCACAAATCTGTCTACCAGTGCCCTGTACTCCCCCTCCTCTCCTCCTCGTATACACTCCACAACAGCTGGGTCGTCAGAGAATTTCTGCAGGTGGCATGACTGTGTTGTACTGAAAGTCAGTGGTATATAAGGTAAAGAGAAAAGGAGAGCGCACAGTCCCCTGTGGAGCTCCTGTATCGCTAGCCACCACTCCAGACAAGACACTGCCCAGCCAGACAAACTGTGGCCTGCCTGTCAGGTAGTCAGTAATCCAGGAGATCACAGAGCTGTCGACCCCCATCACTCACAGCTTCTCACACAGCAGCAGTGGCTGGATGGTTTTAAAGGCACTGGAGAAATCAAAAAAAGTGATTCTCATAGTGTCTCCTCCACCATCCAGGTGCAGATGGGCTTGTTGCAGCAGGTAGATGACAGCATCTTCAACTCCTAAATGGGGCTGATATGCAAACTGCAGAGGGTCTAGCCACGTCTTTACCTGCAGCTTCAGGTGGGCTAAGACCAGTCTCTTCAGGACCTTCATCACATGAGATGTGAGGGCAACTGGTCGATAGTCGTTCGGGTCCAATGGAGATGACTTCTTGGGGACAGGAACCAGGCAGGATGTCTTCTACAGCACCGGTACTTTCTCCAGACTCAGGCTCAGGTTGTACTGGTTCAGGTTACGGAACCAGTCTCCTGCAGAGGGACTGGAGCTTGGCCTTTTCTGGAGTTGCCCCGGGCGAGAGGCGACAAGCAGGGGTGGGTATTCTTGTATCCCCCCACCTTGCTGCCTCTATATTGGAGTTTTCCCCGGTGGATGAAAGGGTTGCTTTCCTCCGCTTTCGGGTTGGGAAACAGGTCCTAACCATCATTTGTGCCTATGCACCAAGTGATGTTTCAGAGTACCCACCCTTTTTAGAGTCTCTGACTGGGGTGCTGGAGGGTGCTCCTCTTGGAGACTCCATTGTCCTACTGGGGGACTTCAATGCGCACTTGGGCAACAACAGTGAAACCTGGAGGGGGGGTGATTAGGAGGAACGGCCTGCCCGATCTGAACCTGAGTGGTGTTCAATTATTGGACTTCTGTGCTACCCACAGTTTGTCCATAACGAACACCATGTTCAAGCATAAGGATATCCATATGTGCACCTGGCACCAGGACACCCTAGGTAGCAGGTCAATGATCGATTTTTTATCGTGTCATCAGACCTGCGACCGTATGTCTTGGACGCCCGGGTAAAGAGAGGTGCAGAGCTGTCAACTACTCACCACCTGGTGGTGAGTTGGATCCGATGGCAGGGGAGGAAGCCATTCAGATCTGGTAGACCCAAACGTATAGTGAGGGTGTGCTGGGAATGTCTGGCTGAGGCCCCTGTCCGGGAGGTCTTCAACTCCCACCTCCGGAAGAACTTCAACCACATTCCGAGGGAGTCTGGAGACATGGAGTCTGAATGGGCCATGTTCTCCACCTCTGTTGTTGAAGCAGTGGCCCAGAGCTGAGGAGGCAAGGTGGTCGGTGCATCTCGTGGTGGCAACCCCCGAACCAAGTGGTGGACACCAGTGGTGAGGGGGGCTATTAAGCTGAAGAAGGAGTCCTATCAAGCTTGGTTGGCTTGTGGGACTCCCGAAGCAGCTGAGGTGTACAGGCAGGCCAAGCAGAGTGCAGCTCGGGTGGTTGCTGAAGCAAAAACCCAGGTATGGGAGGAGTTCGGTGAGGCCATGGAACAAGACTTTCGGTCAGCCTCGAAGAGATTCTGGCAAACTGTCTGGTGGCTCAGGAGGGGAAAGCAGCTCCCTGTCCACACTGTGTATGGTGCGGATGGGGCACTGTTGACTTTGATTGGGGATATCGTCAGGTGATGGAAGGAATACTTCGAGGATCTCCTCAATCCCACTGATATGCCTTCCACAGAGGAAGTAGGGTTTGTGGACGAGGGGGACGACTCACCTATCACAGGGGCTGAGGTCGCCAAGGTGGTTAAAAATCTCCTTGGTGGCCGGGCCCCGGGGGTGGACGAGATTCGCCCTGAGTACCTCAAGGCACTGGATGTTGTTGGGCTGTCATGGTTGACACGCCTCTGCAACATTGCGTGGAGGTCGGGGGCAGTGCCTTTGGCATGGCAAACCAGGGTGATGGTTCCTGTCTTCAAAAAAGGGACCGGAGGGTGTGCTCCAACTTTAGAGGGATCACACCCCTCAGCCTCCCTGGGAAGGTCTATGCCAAGGTACTGGAGAGGAGAATCCGGCCGTTGGTCGAACCTCGGATTCAGGAGGAGCAATGTGGTTTTCATCTTGGCCGTGGCACATCGGACCAGCGCTTTACCCTCTCGAGAATTCTCGAGGGTTCATGGGAGTTTGTCCAACCAGTTTACATGTGTTTTGTGGACTTGGAGAAGGCGTTTGACCGCATCCCTCGTGGTTTTTTGTGGGGGGTGCTTCGAGAGTATGGGGTATCGGGCTTGTTGTTATGAGCTATTCGGTCTCTATACGACCGTTGTGAGAGTTTGGTTCGTATTGCCAACACTCGGTCGGAGTCATTCTCAGTGAGAGTTGGACTCCACCAGGGCTGCCCTTTGTCACCGATCCTGTTCATAATTTTTATGGACAGGATTTCTAGGCGCAGCCAGGGAATGGAGGGTGTCATGCTTGGTGACCACAGGATCTCATCTCTGTTGTTTGCAATATTATTTCCTACTCTCACCTATGGTTACGAGCTTTGGGTAATGACCGAAAGAACAAGATCGTGGATACAAGCGGCTAAAATGAACTTTCTCCGTAGGATTGCTGGACTCACCCTCAGAGATAGGGTGAGGAGCTCAGTCATCCGGGAGAGGCTCAGAGTAGAACCGCTGCTCCTCCACATTGAAAGGAGTCAGTTGAGGTGGTTTGGGCATCTGATTAGGATGCCTCCTGGACGCCTCCCACTTGAGGTGTTTCGGGCACGTCCCACTGGGAGGAGACCCCGGGGCAGACCCAGGACTCGGTGGAGAGACTATGTCTCCCAGCTTGTCTGGGAACGCCTTGGTATCCTCTCTGAAGAGCTGGAGCAGGTGGCTGGGGAGAGGGAAGTCTGGGCTTCTCTGCTTGAACTGCTGCCTCCGCGACCTGGACCTCCGGAAAAGTGGTAGAAGATGGATGGATGGATGGATGGATGGATATAATAAGGTCGCATACTCACAGCCAGCAGTTCAATGTCCGGGCTGCAGCACTTTTCCTTCACATGAATGTGTCCAGGATTACACCACCTTTCATTAAAAAGAAGTGCCACTCCTCCTCCCCTCTTTTCCTGCTGCTTATCACGTCTCTGTCCGCCCGTATAGTCTTGAAGCCAGGTATTGCTACGTTAACATCCGGGATCTGTGGGTGTAACCACATCTCTGTAAAACACATGATACTACACTCACGATACTCCTTTTGCATCCTGACCAGCACTGTAAGCTCATCTGTTTTATTTCCGAGTGATCGCACGTTCCTGGTGATGACCATCGGTACAGCCGGCTTATGCTTCCTCCTCCTTCTCCTCACCTTTGCTCCAGCCCTTCGTCCATGGCGTCTCTTCTTTAGCTCATCCGGGATGAGGGGCTTCGCTCCGGGCAGCAGCGCTGGCCTCCTCAGCGCAATCAGCTGTTTGCGTGTGTAAACAATGCGTCCGCCCCCACCTCTGTTGATCTCCATTGCCTGAGGAAGAGAAAAAAAAAACTAGTGAAAGACCAGGCTAAAATAGAGAAAAAAGTTGGTCCAGTCTTAATCCGAGTCTTCCTACCAAGCCCTGGTTAATAAGAAACACACTATATACAGGAATAAGCAGATAAAAACACAAAGACACAAGAGAGATGCTGCTGGTATGGCCGCCCTGCTTCCGGCACCATTAAAAAAAAAAAGGTAACACAAAAAAAGTTAATACCATTTATGGTATAGCATCTCTTGTGACATAACGTTCGGCTCAGGAGACGCACACACACAGGCTCAGAGTAGTTCAAACTGTTTGTTAACAACAGGGATGTATGGGTGTGTGTCAGCGGAATGTAAATGTATTGGTGGTGGCGTCTGCTTCGGGCACAGAGGCAGGAGACCGTTCAGCCGGCAACCCTATGTTTGACTGATGGCAGGCACTTCAAGGACGGAACCCCGGGAGACAGTCACCTGCAGGACTCGGTGCAGCAGCGAGGAAGGACGAGGGACGGAGTTGTCCGCCGCCGAGGAATCCACCTGTGCACAGGGGAGCAGACTGGGAAAGGTAAGGTAAGGAATCTTCTTACCACTTAGCGTGATGCTGAAGAGAGAGTTGATGCTTCGCATGGAAGGGCGATGAAGTCTAACGGCTTCAGGCCGAAGCTCAGGGCGAGGCGGCTTTTATCCCTCGCCGCTGATGATTAGCAGGTGTGTGAGCAGGTGGCGCCGCTGATGAATGGCGCGGCGTGACAGTACTCCCCCCTCTAGCAGCGCCTCCTGGCGATGGCTTATCCGGGTGTGCTCGGTGGAAGTCCGCGATGAGCGATGGGTCCAACACAAACGACGGGGGCACCCACTGTCGATGCTCGGGCCCATAGCCCTCCCAGTCCACCAAGTATTGCAACCCACGACCCCGGCGCCGGGAGTCCAGGATGGAGGAGACGGACCAGGCCGGATGGCCACCAATCATCCGGGGCGCGGGTTGCGCTGCAGGAGGAGGGCAAAGGGGGTCGGTGACTGCCAGCTTCACCTTCGACACGTGGAAAGTGGGATGAATGCGGAGGGAGGGGGGAATAGCCACGCGCACAGCCACCGGGTTGATGATCCGGGTGATGGGATAGGGACCCATGAAGCGCTGTGCCAGCTTTCTCCTCTCAACTTTTAAAGTGACGTCCTGGGTGGAAACGTAAACAAGTTGCCCAACTCTGTACGCCGGGGCAGGTCTTCTACGCCGGTCCACCACAGTCCTGTTGCGCTCCGCTGTGCGTAAGAGCGCATTGCGTGCGGCAGTCCAGGTGGAGCGGAACTGCCTGAGATGGGCCCTAACTGACGGGACAGTTACCTCACTCTCCTGCTCCGGAAACAGCGGGGGGTCGTAACCCAGGGACGCTTTGAAGGGGGACATCCCTGTAGCAGAAGAGCGAGCGGTGTTGTGGGCATATTCAACCCAGGCAAGATGGTTGCTCCAGGACGTGGGTTTGGATCTGGACACACAGCGGAGCGCAGCCTCCAGCTCCTGGTTGGTCCTCTCACACTGCCCGTTGGATTGGGGGTGATGGCCGGAGGAGAGGCTCACCTTGGCTCCGATGGCGTTGCAGAAAGACCTCCAAACCTCAGATGAAAACTGGGGGCCCCGGTCCGAGACCACGTCCACCGGAATCCCGTGCAGCCTGACCACGTGTTGGACAAGGAGGTCCGCCGTCTCCAGGGCAGTAGGGAGACCTCGCAGGGGGACGAAGTGCACGGCCTTGGAGAAGCGGTCCACGATGGTCAGGATGGTGTCATAGGAGTTGGAGACAGGGAGTCCGGTGACGAAATCCAACGCGATGTGTGACCAGGGCCTGCCAGGGACGGGCAGGGGCTGGAGCAGACCCGCTGGGGGGGCATTTCCCGACTTGCAGGTGGCACAGATTGGGCAAGCCCGGGAGTAGCGGGCTGCATCCCTCCGCAGGCCTGGCCACCAAAAGGACCGTTGGAGGAGATCTATCATCCGGGAGGTGCCAGGGTGACAGGTGAGCTTGGAGGTGTGTAGCCAGTGGATGACCTCTCCTCGGACCGCGGATGGCACGAACAGCCTCCCCTCAGGTCCGCCGCCAGGATCAGGTTCCACCTCCTGTGCCTTCCGGATCTTGCTCTTGATGTCCCACGAGATGGCTCCCACGACGCACGACCTGGGCAGGATGGAGTGGGGCGTCTCCTCCGACTCCACGGGAGTGAACTGCCTGGAGAGGGCGTCAGGCAGGCCGTTCTTAGAGCCAGGCCTGAAGGTGATTGAAAATTGGAACCTGGCGAAGAACAAAGACCAACGCGCCTGGTGGGCGTTCAGGCGCTTGGCAGATCGTAGATATTCTAAGTTCTTGTGGTCCGTAAGGACCACAAACGGCAGGTTCGCCCCCTCCAGCCAATGACGCCATTCCTGCAGGGCGAGTTTGATGACCAGGAGCTCTCTGTCCCCCACATCGTAGTTTCTCTCCGCCGGGGACAAGCGCCGTGAGAAGAAGGCGCAGGGTCGTTTGGCGCCATCGTCCGGCGACCGCTGGGACAGCACTGCTCCCACTCCCGTGTCCGAAGCGTCTACCTCTACGATGCACTGCAGCGCGGGGTTGACCTGGCGAAGGACCCGGGAGGAGGAGAATTCCGCCTTCAGCGCCTCAAAGGCGGCAGCGACCTCTTCGGTCCACCGGAACGGGACCTTCGGGGACGTGAGGCGGGTCAGTGGTCCAACGATGGTACTGAAGTTGGGGACAAAGCGGCGGTAGAAATTGGCGAAGCCAACAAATTGCTGCACCTGCTTCCGGGATGCAGGTGTAGGCCATTCCACCACCGCCTTTACCTTCTCTGGGTCTGGGAGCACCTTGTCGTGGGCGATGATAAACCCCAGGAAGGACGTAGTCCTGGCGTAAAATTCACACTTTTCTGCCTTTACGTACAGACGATTCTCCAGCAGCCTTTGGAGGACCCGCCTCACGTGGACCTGGTGCTCGTCCCTGGACTTGGAGAAGATGAGGATATCGTCCAGGTAGACGAACACGAAAAGGCCGATGAAGTCCCGGAGGACATCATTAATGAGGCGCTGGAAGACTGCAGGATCGTTGGTCAACCCGAACGGCATCACCAGGTATTCAAAGTGGCCGTTCGGGGTACGGAAGGCTGTTTTCCACTCATCTCCCTCCCGGATCCGGACGAGGTGGTAAGCGCTGCGTAGGTCCAGCTTGGTGAACCAGGTCGCCCCCTGGAGGGAGTGGAAAGCAGTGTCCATGAGAGGCAGGGTGTAACGGTCCTTCTCCATGATATCGTTGAGGGCCCGGTAGTCAATACAAGGGCGGAGGGACCCATCCTTTTTTCCCACGAAGAAGAATCCTGCCCCCACGGGTGACGATGATGGGCGGATTATCCCAGCACTTAATGACTCCTTCAGGTAGGCGTTCATCGTCTCCTTCTCCGGCGCAGACAGGCTGTAAAGGCGACCAGAAGGTAAGGGAGCCCCCTGGCGGAGGTTGATGGCACAGTCATAGGGCCGATGAGGGCCCTATGGCCATGAGGCCGATGAACACCATACCCAGGTCGTGAAACTCCGGAGGCACCAGAGACAGGTCCGGGGGTGCAGCGTCCGTCGCAGGGGGAGGAGCGGACGGAGAGCAGGCAGCGGACTGAAGGCAGGTGCCCATGCAGAATGTACTCCATGCCGATACCCCAGCTGACTTCCAATCCAGGACCGGGTTGTGAAGGCGAAGCCAGGGATACCCCAGGATGACGGGCGACACAGAGTTGGGAAGGACATAGAAGGTCATCTCCTCCCGGTGATTTCCCGAGATGATGACCGGGACGGGGATGGTTTGGTGTGATACTCTCCCAAGGGAGGCACGGGAGAGGTTAACAAGGGAGATGGGATTCTTCAGTGCCTGACAGCGAATGCCCAAACGGGTTGCCAGGCTTTGTGAAATAAAGCTGCCTTCTGCACCCGAATCCACCAGTGCGTGGGTGAGATGCCCAGTGGGATTGTGGCAGAAACGGATGGGCAGCTTCAATTGGGTAAGGGGACTTAACCGATTGACGTCCGCGAGGCCCCCTACAGTGACTCGCGGACCCCGCCGTTTGACTTTTGTGGACAAAGCTCCACCGTGTGTTGATTGTCTCCGCAATACATGCAGAGATTCAACTCACGGCGGCGTTGTCTCTCTGCCGGGGAGAGCTTTGTCCAGCCCGTCACCATTGGCTCCGACTCCTCGAGGCGCGATGGCGGCGGCATCGCCAGGGGGCGAGCTTGGGCAGGCGCAACGAGGCTCCCCGAGGGCGAGAAGTAGACGACTTCCGTCCAGAGGAGCGCTCACGCAGCCTGTTATCCAAGCTGATGGCGAGTGAAGTTAGCTCTGCTAGCGTCCCAGGGATATCCCGACCAGCCAGTTCATCCCTCAGATCATCATTCAGGCTGCGGAGGAACAAGCCACAGAGGGAGCGTTCGTCCCAGCCCAATTCCTCCGCCGCTACCCGGTAGTCGACCGCATAGTCCGCTGCCGACCGGCTTCCCTGCTGGAGAGCGAGAAGCCGATCGACTTGGACCGTCTCGGTTCGGGAATGGTCAAAGACCTCCAGGAAGCGTGCCACAAACTGGTCATAGGTGAGGGTGGCGTAACTGGGCTTCGCCATTATGGCGTAGGTCCAAGTTAACGCGCGCCCCTCCAGGAGATTCCCTATGTAGCCAATTCGGCTGTGATCCGAGGGAAAGTCTCCGGGCACACGGTGGAACCCCGACTCACACTGCATAATGAACCCCCGCACTCCGCCGAGCTTTCCGCTAAAGCGGGTGGGGGTCGGAATCGGCGTGAGCCGAGCCGGTGCCACTGGAGCCGGCTGGACGGCCGCTGGAACAGCAGGAGCTGCGCCACCCTGGTGAGCCGGGGGGAACGGCTGTTGGGGGTCCAGGCAGTCCAATCGGTTAGTGATGTTAATAAGTTGATTTAGAATCACCTGCTGCTGATAAGCAATTTGATCCACCCGAACCTCGAGAGTGGTAAGCCGGTGCGCGAGCCCGCCGTCTGCCGAGCCGCTCTGCTGAAGCCGTACTGACATAACGTTCAGCTCAGGAGACGCACACACACAGGCTCAGAGTAGTTCAAACTGTTTATTAACAACAGGGATGTATGGGTGTGTGTCAGCGGAATGTAAATGTATTGGTGGTGGCGTCTGCTTCGGGCACAGAGGCAGGAGACCGTTCAGCCGGCAACCCTATGTTTGACTGATGGCAGGCACTTCAAGGACGGAACCCCGGGAGACAGTCACCTGCAGGACTCGGTGCAGCAGCGAGGAAGGACGAGGGACGGAGTTGTCCGCCGCCGAGGAATCCACCTGTGCACAGGGGAGCAGACTGGGAAAGGTAAGGTAAGGAATCTTCTTACCGCTTAGCGTGATGCTGAAGAGAGAGTTGATGCTTCGCATGGAAGGGCGATGAAGTCTAACGGCTTCAGGCCGAAGCTCAGGGCGAGGCGGCTTTTATCCCTCGCCGCTGATGATTAGCAGGTGTGTGAGCAGGTGGCGCCGCTGATGAATGGCGCGGCGTGACATCTTGGGGTTGTGTTTAGTTTATCCTCACCTTGGTGTTTTTCCCCCTTTTCTGTATTCTCTGGTTTGTTGCTCGTTTTATAGTTATTTCATTATTAGTTGTTCTTGTACATTCTTTATTCATTCTTTGTATCATTATTTAGTCATCTGGTCTGTGCTTTTATTTTGACAGTGCCCCATGCAGCTTCTGGCTGTCAAACCCTGTTTTGCGGCTGCACAGCTGTCACTGATTATGTTTATTTCCTCACTCATGTAGCCACACTTGTGATTCATTGATCATTTTCCCATTTACCTATTTAAGGACAATGGCAATGTTTCCCATTGCCATGTACTACTGTTTGTCTCCTCAGCCTGACCTGCCATTACTCTGAGTGAATGTGTTTTTCCACAGAGGTGAACGGGTGCGCTCCGTCTTGGATTTAATGTTTTTTTTCCCCAGACATGAGCCCCGTTTCCCTTTGGGTGTGACTCCGTCTAGTTTTCTTCTCTTTTTTCCCCCGGCGTGTCCGAGTGCCTCAGCCTGGGTCCGTCCAGGCTGTTCTCTTTTTCCCCCAGACGTGAGCCCCATTCCCCTCCAGCGTTCCTCTTACCATCCCCTATTTGTAAGTGTTGTGTTTCTGTAGTGTTAGTGTTTATGTTAAATAACATCATCAAAGATCATAGGACTCGCTATGACATCATCATAGATCAAAGGCAGGCATCACTCATGATCATAGGACTTGCTATGACATCATCAAAGATCATAGGACTTGCTATGACATCATCAAAAAATCAAAGGCAGACATCAGTGAACAAGTGGTGATGTGCTTGCTTACACCTGCTTTCTACGGGCATGCAGAAATACTTGCTTATACTTGGTTTCTACGTGCATGCACGGGTATGCACTAGTGTTAATAAATGTTGCAAACTCACAGTTGGCGTTTGGTGTCTTCTCCCTGCCCATGTCAGGGCGATTTATTACAGAAAGTATATCACTACACACTTCTGAATGTGTAAGTGGTTGAATTTGTTCTACACCTAATAAGTATTTCTTCCTGTTATCTTTGCTTTTACAGGCAGACCAGCTTATGAAATGCTAGAATGCATTCCTGATTGGGCACCTTCTCTTAACCTTGTTTCAGGTTTAGGTTCAGGTAGTCTTTCTTTTTGGTAGTGGTGGACCCTCAGGGCCAGCAAACCCTTCTGTGCTGGCCTAAGCACTATCAGAATTATATTTACAACCTACATTCTTACATTTGTTCCATGAGGATGTATTAAATTATTCCCAATAGTCTATTTTCTTCATTTTGTAGCTTTTTTTTCTCTTGTTTGCACTCTTTCCAGTAGTGTAATGCATGTTAGAGCATTTTTGTCCAATCATATTTCAGCCATCTGTGTTGCCAGGGTCAAGCAAATCTGCCTTGGGCCTTCAGGAACTAACAGTGCGGCTCTGTAGGTTAAATTAACTGTTAAACTTATCCTGTTCCTTTAACAAATCATATGTCTTCTGTACGTCCAGGGGTATGCATAGAAGACTTCCGAGAATGTCGGCATTTTCACGTCTTTTGATTGGATGGTTAGACTCCTCCACCCATACTGCAGAGGATCCTAGCTAGCAAAATGCCAGTGCAAGGACTTGCTTAAGCAGCTACAATATACTGTATCTGTTTAAATTTAATAGCTGTTTTTCCACCCACAATGGCTGACAGGGAAGAGGAAAATGATTTGGTCACTGATATTTAAAAAATCAATTTTCCAGATGGACTTTTCAAGAAAAGCTGGTCATTGTGAAGCTAGGTCAGCCAACCCAGAAGCTAGCAGGCTCGTCTCAGCCAGGGAAAGGATTTGTCTGTCACTTCCATATTAGTGTATCCTTGGATTGCAGGTTCCGAGGAGTGCCGCAAATTATCTTGCTGGGAATGCCTGTTGTTTGCAACTGATGGAGTAGATACTTGGAGCCAGACAGGGTATGCAAACTTGAGCTGTCTGTCACACCATGACGATTTAGGCAATGTTTGTAAAACGTATAAAAATTGGTCTAAAATGCTGGGATGCACCAAAATTTTCACTTCTGGCCATATGCATCATACATCCATAATGACTTGGACATATACAGTACATAACGTATTAGTAACTTATATAGAATATTTCCATAATGTAAACGAATTAATGCTTAGTGTGTTTCCTACTTTCACAACTTATGCACAACAATAGTCTAACTTCTGTATAGCGCAGTTGTGCCAAACTGCTGTTGCCTCCCGATCCATGATTGCACTTTGGGAGAGATCATCTTTGTTCAACCGAGATGCTTCTCCCCTCCAGAGACCACGGTGGGAGGCGTGACCGACCTAGCAGAGCAGTCAAATCTGTCAGGTCAGTCACATCTAAAACAGCTGATGTGACATATCAGAAACATCAGATAACAGTTGTCACAACTTGGCTCAAAGGCACGTGAACTGATGGCGATTAAAAAAAAAAAGTTTATTTTCAATAAAATGAAAAAAAAAGATAATGCATGGAGTGTGCTTTTGCTGGAAGGCGCAGCCAACAGGAAAGTGTGATTTTTTATGGAAAACAGCTGTCTCTGCGCTTCAGGTGATTAGCTGATTGGATCTGCCTCCTCCGGTGTTCTGACATTTTGGCATATTTATCAGAACAACACTAGACAGCTGATGGTACAAACTTCAGTCAAATGAAAAACCCCGAAAGGTCCTGTTATATGAACAAATACGTAGGGGTGTGTGTGTGTGTGTGTGTGTGTCTGTGTCTGTGTCTGTGTCTGTGTCTGTGTGCGCGCGCACACTGCAGGCAAACAGCTCTGTACATTTTTTTTCCTGTGAACCAATGCTGCAAATATGCCATTTGCTCCACAAATGTGGGATATATCAGCCATACATATGTTGGATACATCAGAAAATTTTCAGTATACTGAAAATTAATTTTCAGAGGAGCTCGGCTAACTACGCCTGATTTGATGTATGCTACCATATTATTCCACATTTTTCATACATTTTGGCTGCCTAAATCGTTTAGGTGTGACAGGGCCTTAACCATAGCAGCAGCGAGATGCCAGCCGGACACTTACAAGCAACAGTACTGTTAAACCTTTGGGGAAACAAGAGTGGATTTGCAGCTCAGTGAACATGTGCACAGGGAAACGGAGCTCTGCAATTAAAAGGTAAAGAGTTTTAAAACTATAATTTTATAGTTAAAGTTACCTTAACATGCTTTGTGTGGATGGCCCTATAGGCTATTTTTATAGTGTTTTGTATAAATGGCACTTAAATCAGGTAGATCACCACTGAAGGCCTAGTAAAATACACGGTCCACCACTGCTTTTTGGCCTATATGTTTTTCTTTCTAAAATGTATCTTGGGATTCCTTTTGATTACAACATAGATTAACTAAAGTAGTATATTGTCCTTATCACCAACAGATGACCCCACACCTCTGGCTGAGATGAAAGAAAGAACATCTGATGAAGCAGCACAGACCTGTCAGGCTGATGATGTTTCCATGGAAAATGTGCAAGAACAGCAGAACTGTAGCATGTGTCTCTATAGGCTTAACAAAATTTTACTCTTGCAAGAGGAGAGCTGTGGCTTTCTTCAGAAGCTTTCACCAGGAGACATAGTATTGGTAGACCGTGGATTTGATGTTAAGAAAAGCATTGTCCTTTTAGGTGCCACACTGAAAATACCTACATTCACCAGGTGCCACAGCCAGCTTGATGCCAGAGACGTAGAGGAGACAAGGAAACCAGCTCATGCCAGAATCCATGTGGAGAGAGTATTAGGGTGCATGCGCTCCAAATATGCAATACTGAATGACACTATACATGTCTGGCCTTTGTGGTACCATGTGAAGGTGAGGACATGACTTTACTGGATAAGACTGTTGCTGTAACCTGTGCTTTGACCAATATGTGTCCAAGTGTTGTTATAAAGCAATAGTTTTAGAATGTAGACACTGACATTTTTTTGGTATGGTTTACCCCTTCAGACATAATGTCTTTAACTGCTTTGTGACAATTTGAAAATAAAATACACAATAGCTTACAAATTCCAGCTCTTTATTTATAAGGTACAAAGTTCTGAGCATAACTTGAGTTGTGGAAAACACTGTATGGAATGTACGCAAAGCGCAGCACAAAAAATGGGTCTTTTTGGCTGTGATACTTTTCAAAACCTATGTAAAATGTGGAACACTTTCAAGTCACAAAGAATAGAATAGGTTTTACTGTCACTGTACAGTTGTACAGTACAATGAAATTGTGGGTGCTTCACCAGGCTACACATCCCAGGATGCATTGCGTGTTTGTCACGTGGGCTGGCAAGCTCTAAAGCACAGGTGTCAAACTCGTTCCATGGAGGGCCAAGACCCTGCAGGTTTTACCTCCACCCAGTGTCTTCAACAGGTGATTTCATTGAATTTCTTCCCACTGATTGCTGATCAGTGAAAACACCTGCTGAAGACACTGGGTGGAAGTAAAACATGCAGGGTCTTGGCCCTCCATGGAATGAGTTTGACACCCCTGCTCTAAAGAGAGCCTAAGTCACGCCCCCTCTACCTCCGCAAATGGGACCTTAAATTGAAAAAATTCTCCAGTGAAATGAATGGCAAGAGCGAAATTATCTTTTGATCTTGATTAAATTTTGCCACGAGTTACACATATGATGTTTGTCAATATAAAAGATAATTTTCTACGTAATTAAAGTTGTCGGCTGTTGTATAATAACCGAGTAATATTTATTTTTTTGTTTAAACGACTAGCAGACAACAACTCCCATCATCCCACATCACTAAATTGTATTTGTGTTTCATGATCTGGGTCTGGAAGGGAACACCGGTGTTGGAGAAGCCGCAGCCGGACCGGCGGATTGCAGTCCTTCGCAGGAAACCAAGCCCAGCCTGCCAGGTTAGTGGTGGACGGGAGTCCCGGCTGCTGCTTCCCCTGTGTGCCACCGCTGTCCTTTGCAGGACCGCGGGTTTCCGATGGCACTCCTCCTGGTGCTGGTGTGCTCGCACGGCTATCTAAAAATTAAAAGTTAATAATAATACCACCATGATTGTGGAGCGGAAATCATTATTTATTTACTGACAAATGGGCAACACTGATGGAACAGTTGTAGCCAAGCGGGTCATTCTGCTGTGTATAATAATGTTGGGTGTTTTGCACTTATAATATTGCTAAAATATAAAAGGCTGCACTAGAATGGGTCTCAAATATTTGTAAACATGTCCTATTATAGTACTGTATGAGTTTGACGACACACTATAAACTACACATATAAACTAAAATAATTATAATAGTGACTGAACAACTCCTATTCCCCAAAGATACAAGATACAACACTTATGAATATAAGTCATAAAAGATCACACTGTGGAGCGTGTAAATAATGAGGCGGATTTGGTTCAGACGATTTATTACACGACTCACACAAGGAGCATAGACAAAATGGCATACAAGTAGGAACTCTTCCCTTAAATAACATGACATCCTTCTAGACTCTTCTCACACACAAAAGATAATCTCCCCGTCCGACTGCAGTCAGTCCATTCATCCTTGACACCTCCCTGTTATCTTACTAGGGCATCTAGAAACTTCTCACACACAAAAGGTTAACTTCGCGTCCTATGTTCCTGTCTAAGGTGGTAAACCATTATGCACTCCCCAGGTTGCCACACCACCACCCCCAGCAACTTAGGACAAAAGGGTAACAGTCCACATGCTGTGATAGAACCATTAACATCAGTCCACATGCTGTAGAACAATCAACATCAGTCCGCATGCTGCTTGGGCTTCAGTCTTCTGCCGTATCTGCTGTAGCCAGGATTCGCCGCCTCCGTGGCGCTGCCATGATGGGGGGCTGATGTCTGGGGGTGAAAACTTTTTGACTGTCTGTGTCGGTGCTCTGGAGAATCTTTTCTCTGGGAAGCGCCCCGTGGGGGTCTTCCACGCCGAGGGGCCCTCGCCAACAGCACTTGCACGTCAGCCACAACGAAAGCAGGTCTGAGTCTGTCTATGCCAATTTTTTCCCTCCTACCCCCCAAGTCTAGCAAAAAATGCTTATCCCCTGTTTCCAGCACTCTAAACGGTCCATCATAAGGTGGGCACAGTGGGGGGTGGTGAGCGTTGTGTCTGACAAACACGAACTCTGCATTTTTCAAAGCTTTAGGCACAAAAACGTGCAGAAAACTGTGGTGGGCAGGGCCCGGCAGCATGCTTGAGTCTATGCAACGCTGCAGCAGCTGAGACGGGGAGCTGCCCGGTGCAGGATTATCTGGCAGAAACTCCCCAGGCAGCCGGAGTGGTTGTGCAAAAACGAGTTCTGCCGGGGAAGCTTCCAGATCCTCTTAAGGCGCAGAACGTAACCCCAATAAAACCCATGGTAGCCTGTCTACCCAATTTGCATCCGTCAGTGAAGCTCTCAGAGCCGCTTTTAACGATCTATGAAAACATTCACATAACCCATTAGCCTGCGGGTTGTACGCGGTTGTGCGGTGAATTGAGACACCTAGGCTGCGGGTCATGGTTGACCAGAGTTCAGAAACAAATTGAGAGCCTCTGTCGGACGTAATGTCCGACGGAACTCCAAAACGCGCCACCCATGCTGTTAAAAACGCACGCGCCACCTCCTCGGCCGTGGTTGCCGCCAGTGGAACCGCTTCTGGCCAGCGCGTGGTGCGGTCCACCATTGTCAGGAGATGCGTGTACCCCTGTGATGGCGGAAGGGGGCCTGCGAGGTCCACGTGGACATGGTCGAACCTCTTAGCCGGGATGCAAAACGGCTCCAAAGGAGACTTCGTGTGTCTGTGAACCTTGGCTCGTTGGCACGCCACGCAGGCTGCCGCCCACTCTTTGCCTTGTTTGCGAAGGCCCGGCCACACATATTTCTTTCCTACCATTTTGACCGACGCGCGCACCCCTGGGTGTGCCAAAGAGTGAACCGACTCAAACACGCAGCGGCGCCACGCGGCCGGAACCACAGGCCGTGGGCGACCCATGGAGATGTCGCAGATTAAGGGGGGAATGCCGTTAAGCAGCGTCCTCTTCTCCAGCCTTAACCCTATTGGTCCAGACTGGAGTGCGCGCACGTCTGCGTCACTAGCCTGCTCCGCGGCCATGGCTGCGTAATCCATCCCTACACAGACCGGGGCCACAACGGCGCGCGAGAGGCAGTCTGCCACTACATTCAGTTTGCCCGACACATGCTGAATATCGGTAGTAAACTCTGAGATCGCGGCCAGCTGCCTCTGCTGCTGGCCCGACCAAGGTTCTGAAACTTTGGCCATCGCGAATGTTAGTGGCTTATGGTCAACGAACGCAGTAAAATTGCGCCCTTCCAGCCAGAACTGGAAATGGTGGATGGCCAGGTGGAGAGCCAGCAACTCTCTGTCGAACGCCCTGTATTTACGTTCATTGTCGCGCAAGGTTCTGCTGAAAAAGGCAAGCGGCTGCCAAGCCCCGGCAACGCGCTGCTCCACGACAGCCCCTATGGCCACATTTGAGGCGTCAGTGGTGAGGGCTATGCGGGCCGTTGGGTCTGGATGTGCCAACAATGCGGCGTTTGCCAGGGCTGCTTTAACTTCCGAAAACGCCTGCTCTCGTTCCGGGGTCCATGCGACCCTATTCGCGGGTTTCTGTTTTTTGAGCACAGCGTACAATGGCTGCATGAGCTGCGCTGCGCGGGGAAGGAAACGGTTATAAAAGTTCACCATTCCCAAAAATTCTTGTAGCGCCCTGACCGTTTGCAGTCGGGGAAAATCTGTCACTGCGCGCACTTTGTCAGGCAGCGGAACCGCTCCTTCGGGAGAGACGCAGTGCCTAAAAAATCAATCCCCGTCACCCCGAACTGACATTTCGCTGGGTTGATTATTAAACCGTGCTCTTCCAACCTTCGGAAAACAGTCGTGAGGTGGGTTTCGTGTTCGTCTTCGGACGCGCTGGCTACCAAGATATCGTCCAGGTAGACGAACACGAAAGGGAGATTGCGCAGCACTGCATCCATCGTGCGTTGGAACGTCTGTGCTGCCCCTTTAAGCCCAAACGGCATGCGCAAGAACTCAAATAAACCAAACGGAGTTATTACCGCTGTTTTGGGTATGTCCTCAGCGCGCACTGGGACTTGGTGGTAACCACGGACCAAATCTATCTTAGAAAAAATGCACGCTCCTGTGAGGTGAGCGGAAAAATCCTGAATGTGGGGAATTGGGTAGTGGTCGTGCGCTGTAGCGTTGTTTAACCTGCGGAAATCACCGCAAGGTCGCCACGAACCTTCAGCTTTAGGGACCATGTGTAGTGGGGAAGCCCATGGGCTGTTTGAGCGCCTGATGATGCCTAACCTCTCTAGGTTAGCGAACTCCTCGCGCACTATGGCCAGTTTAGCTGCGTCCAAGCGCCAAGGTCTTGCAAAAACGGGCACCCCGGTGGTGGTGATAAAATGCTCCATCTCATGTTTAGCGATAGCTGCTGAAAATGTCGGGATTGTGAGTGCTGAGAACTGAGCGAGCAGTGTGTGGAACTTACCGCCTGCTGCTGTGACGTTGGCTTGTGCTGTTGGCCGGGTCACTCGAGCTATACAGGGAAGAGAGTCAAAAGACAGTGCATTAACCAGGCGCCTGTTAGCGATATCTACCAACAACCCATGTGCACATAGAAAATCAGCCCCCAGTATATGGTAATCTAATGCTGCTACAACAAAAGTCCATTCAAATATACGAACGTGTAGAGACAAGAGTAGAGTCCTCTCACCAAAGGTCTTAACGTCTGAGCCGTTTGCTGCTGCCATCTCGGGGCCGGTGAGTCCTGCCAGCCGGTCAGCGTAGGTCGGCCGGATGAAACTCTTCTGTGCACCGGTGTCCACGAGGAAATGCCTCCCCGAGCGTGCGTCCATCAAATAGAGCAGCTTGTTCTCCTCCCCGAGGGTCGCGGCTGCTACCGACCCCCGGTCTTGGCGTTTCCCGAGCGCTTGAACTGGCACGGTGGTATACATTTGTGTGCCCTCTCTGCAAAGTGGCGGTGGTCGAAGCAAAGCGTGTCACCTCGACGTTCCTTGGCCCCCGCTGCTGCTGCCGTCGGTGGTTCTGCTGCTGCCGTCGGCGGCTCCTCGCCTCCTCGTGTCGACATGCTGGGCTCCGTCGCTGCCGCAATGGTCACGAAAGCCTTGGTGGCGACGATGATCCGGTCTGCCTATCGGGCTAGCACACGATAGTCCCGTTTGGCCAGCAACGACGAATTGGCCAGGGCCGCTCTCGCCGCTTTCGGAAGGTTCCTGAGGAAAGTGTGGGTGAAGATGAAGTGGTCGTCGTCCGTGCCCTTTAACCTCAGCATCTTCTCCATCATGTCCACGGCCGAACCGTCTCCCAACACGGTCCGCGTCAGAAGTCTCTCTGCTTTCTCACCATCCGAGAGCGTGTAGTGCTGGATGAGGGCAGCCTTCAGCGCGTCATATTTGCCATCGGCTGGTGGCTGATCGAGCAGGCTCTCGATGTGCTGAGCCGTGCTGGCATCGAGCGCTGCGACCACATAGTGGAATTTCGTATCATCCGCCGATATCCCTCGGAGGGCAAACTGCGCCTCGGTTAGGTGGAACCAGGAGCGCGGGTTGTGCTGCCAAAAATCAGGTAGTTTGATCGCTACAGCGCACGCGAAGCTGGGGGTTCCAGTCAAGGTTGGCTCCGGGGATCTTCCGTCGTATTCCATGATTCATCTTGGGTCACCAGTGTGGAGCGTGTAAATAATGAGGCGGATTTGGTTCAGGCGGTTTATTACACGACTCACACAAGGAGCATAGACAGAATGGCATACAAGTAGGAACTCTTCCCTTAAATAACATGACATCCTTCTAGACTCTTCTCACACACAAAAGATAATCTCCTTCTAGAATCTTCTCACACACAAAAGATAATCTCCCCGTCTGACTGCAGTCAGTCCATTCATCCTTGACACCTCCCTGTTATCTTACTAGGGCATCTAGAAACTTCTCACACACAAAAGGTTAACTTCGCGTCCTTTGTTCCTGTCTAAGGTGGTAAAACATTATGCACTCCCCAGGTTGCCACAACACAAATAATTGCTCTGACAAACAAATAAACAAGGATTCCTAAACAGCTGCAATTATTGGATGTCCCATTTGTTTTCAATCATTCTGTAATTAATATTCACACAGTCAAATAAATCTTAGTGTTCACTCCCTTTTATATTTGTCAAGTCTAACGTGTGATTGCCGACATATAGGCTACACCTCTTTGTATTCCACTTTCAAACACAGCCTACATTTGGGCCTGTAAAGCCTAATTGGCCTACCTGTTTTCAGACAAGAATACTTGCTTTCTATGTGCATGCACTAGTACATTAAATCTGTGGTTTGTATATCCACATAATGTCACCATGGGTTGAGATGCCGTCTCGGCACTCAGCCCATGTTTTCCCTCATCCCTGCTTCCCATTGAGCAGCGTCTCAGCTGGCCCCCAGCTGGCAGCATTATGGACGGCTGGGGCCAATTAGTCTTCATCAGCTGGGGCGCTGCCAATGAGGATAAATAGGAGCAGCCTCGATGACTCGGGGCTGCGACATAAACACATTGCTAAGCTGAAGCCCCTTCGTCTGGTGTCAGCTTATACTCCTCTTGCAGCATTCCTGTGTTTGTATCCCGCTGTGAGTATGTACGTCTTGTTACCCCCACGTCCGGTACGAGCTGCTTACCTCTGCGCTGTGCAACCTGTGAGTGTACGTCTGCATGAGTATCTGTGCTCTCCTCATCCCTTCCCCTTTACCCTGAATAAAATATCACGACTCACTGGCTTGCCCCTGGCTCTGATTGCCCGGCTCCCTAGAGCCGGATATGACAGTATGTCGCAGACAGAAGAGTTGCCGGCGGCCGTGAGTCGCTGTGGAAATGTACCTTTCTGTCCGGGTGTCAGCGCTGCTAGCATGCCGTTTCCCAGGAGTCACTTCCGGCGCCAGGGCGACGAGCTGAGGTCCATCTCGGAGGCTGTCGACGGGACGTTCTTCACCCTGCACGACGCCTCCAACGCGAGACGCTGGCATCCGGGCCGTGCTGAGGAACTCCTGGACTGTCACCCTCACTCTCTGTACCATCTGGAGGACAGTGCCAGGATAGACGCTGCAGGTACACAGCGAGAGAAGCTCCACGGGGTGGATGGAAATCCCGGCAGGGAGTCGAAGTGGGCGACGTCTTTCCCCGCTTCGGAGTCCCGTTCCTGCCGCTATTCCAGTCCGGGAGTTCGCGCCAACCAGAGGACTTCCCCCGACCTGCGCCACGTCACTCGGGATTCCCTTCAAGGAGCCGCAGCTGACAGCAGTTATGTCCGGGGTCGAGTGGCTGTCGCGAGCTCTACTGTGTTTCCTGTCACCGCCTTCAGGCATGTGGCGGCGGCAGTGAGATTGATGGTGAGGACTTCAGGGCTACGAAGCTTTCCCGTGCTCGACGCCTTCCTCGTCTCGATCTCCGATCTGGAGCGGCGAATCCTGGGTTTCCCCCTCGCTTCGTCCCCTGGGAGTAGTCGTCATCACATCGCCGAGTCACCTCTGCACGAACCTCGTCCGGATCCAGTTCTGGGTCATCGTCAGGACCGTTCCTCCCATGCAGCTGTCATCCCTTCGCCTCGTCAGTGTGGAGATTCTACAGCCTCGTCCCCTGAGCCTCGTTCCCCCGCTGTCATTCCTGGACATTCGGGCTGGCTCACCCCGGCTGTTTCCCCCTCCTCCTCGACGCGCTTCCTGACCACTGTGTGTGCCTGGAATCCCGGCCTGGTGAGCTCTCTGCTGGAGACAACGCGAGCGACCCTCAGACGAATTCCCGGGGGGTCCTCTGTTATCGCCGGGCGGGGAGAGGAAGAAGCAGATTCCACTACAGCAGGCGATACTCAACCTCCAGGGGGCAGGCAAGTCATTGTTTTTTCACACCTGCTTAATGATTTGCTCTGTCACATCCCTGGAGGAGAAGTTCAGGGTTCGCAGCTCCCTGAACTCTCCCCACCTGCTGTAACTTGTATTCCTAATCCCGCATCCTCCGTGTCTCTCTCCGCCGAGCGGTCCCCGGCTCCGGGTCAACGTGGTGGGATATGGAGAGGGCCTGTGGTTCCGCAGCTACATTGCGGACGGAGGAGGGGGACTGACTGCTGCGTGGAGTCTACGCCGACGACTGAGCGTCCCCGGGTCTCCACGGAGGAGCGGTTCGGTCCGGCGGGACGAGATTCTTCTGGCTTCACGCCGAGTGGATCGTCGGCGGGGTTACCTGAGCTGGAGGAATCTCAAGCTGCGCTGACCATCGTGCTGGCTGCGGGGCCCGACGCGGCTAGATGGGAGCCTGACAACGACCTCCTGACGACGGATCCTGGATCTTCGCAGTCCTGGACGGCGTCAGAGCCCGAGATCAGGCGAGTGCTCTCCTTTCTTTTCTCTCTTTTTATCCCCGAGCACTTCAGCCTATCTCCAGGGGAGACGAGCTGGGTGCAGCCCTCCGCTGCGTCTGAGCTCGTCTCGCCGGGTTCTGGCGCTGCCGGTGATCCTGATCCCGGTTCTGTTTTCTCTTCTGAGCCTTCTTCCAGGGTCACCGGCAAGGAGTTGCTGTTCCTCGTGGTGCTGGAGGGTCCGGGTTCAACGTTGGAGGTCGGTTCTGGTGCAGTATTCAACGTGGGTTCGCCCGAGACCCAGTCGGGGTCCAACGTGGGTTCGCCTGAGGCCCGATCGGGGTCCGACGTGGGTGCTGCCCCAGTATTGTCCAGGTCCGGTGAGGAGGTGGCCGTTTTCCTGCGGCCTGACGCCCGCCGCCCTCGTCATCGGCTCTCCCCTGAGCCTCTTCCACCGGGATCCGCTCTGATCCTTCGCCCGTCTCAACGGTCCTGGTGGTTGAGTGATGCGGGTCGACGACCCGACCCACAGAACTTTCGGTTCGGTGATCTGGTTCCCCCCACTGGTCTGTTTCCCTCTGGGCAGCCTGGTTCGGCTGCCGGTGGACTGGATTCCTGGGATCTGGGTCCAGAGTTCGCCGTCCGAACACTTCTCTTTCCCTGATTCGCCAGCTGGACAATGGGCGGGGAGATCTCCGGAGCCATCTCGGCCATTTTTGGACTCTGCCTGCCATTCACCTCGGGTGTCACTTTTTCTTTTGTTATTAAGGTCACTCGGGTGTAATGTTTTGTCCTGTTGGTGGATTCGTTTTTATAGTGCTGTGTTTTCCATCGCTCATGCTCAGCATTTTACTTTTTGTGCCATGTTTTTAGCCTCGTTTTTTGTATTGTAGAGTTATGTTTTGTTTTCCGTAACACCATGCTCTGCAGTTATCCATTTATTCCAGTCACTTTCATTTCTTTAGGTGACTGGGTATTTATATATTCGTGTGTGTGGGTTTTTCTTTGCCTGCACTCAGTATTTCTTTTTTGTCCTGTTGGTTCATTATAGTCATGTGCCTTGTTTTCCGTAACACCATGCTCTATAATTGTCCTTTGTTCCAGTCACCCTCACTTTTCTTGGTGACTGTGTGTGTATGTACTTAAATTAGCGCTGTGTATAGGTTCCCCTTTATTTAACCGTACTCAGCATTTTTTGCCCTGTACCTTTTTGGTGGTTCTTTTTTCCTTGCTCTGGGTCACGCATGGTTGGTACTCTCTGGGTAGTATGTAACCGGCGTGCTGACCCAGTTCTTCTCCCCATCTGTACCTGGGTTAATTATTCTGTTTTGTCAGTATTGTATTTGGGTTTTTCTTTCCCGCTACCCTACATTGCCCCATTGGTGTTGTCCTTCCCTTGGCTTCTTCCCCTCCGGTCCGCCTCCCTTCCTCCCACCCTAGGTGGTGGGGGGGGGGGGGCTGGGATGTTCCTGGTCGTTCAGGAGCCCGACCTTGAGGGAGGGGCTCTGTCACCATGGGTTGAGATGCCGTCTCGGCACTCAGCCCATGTTTTCCCTCATCCCTGCTTCCCATTGAGCAGCGTCTCAGCTGGCCCCCAGCTGGCAGCATTATGGACGGCTGGGGCCAATTAGTCTTCATCAGCTGGGGCGCTGCCAATGAGGATAAATAGGAGCAGCCTCGATGACTCGGGGCTGCGACATAAACACATTGCTAAACTGAAGCCCCTTCGTCTGGTGTCAGCTTATACTCCTCTTGCAGCATTCCTGTGTTTGTATCCCGCTGTGAGTATGTACGTCTTGTTACCCCCACGTCCGGTACGAGCTGCTTACCTCTGCGCTGTGCAACCTGTGAGTGTACGTCTGCATGAGTATCTGTGCTCTCCTCATCCCTTCCCCTTTACCCTGAATAAAATATCACGACTCACTGGCTCGACTCACGACTCACTGGCACAACCTCACGTATAGTGAGGGTGTGCTGGGAGCGTCTGGCTGAGGCCCCTGTCCGGGAGGTCTTCAACTCCCACCTCCGGAAGAACTTCAACCACATTCCGAGGGAGTCTGGAGACATGGAGTCTGAATGGGCCATGTTCTCCACCTCTGTTGTTGAAGCGGCAGCCCAGAGCTGCGGCCGCAAGGTGGTCGGTGCATCTCGTGGTGGCAACCCCCGAACCAAGTGGTGGACACCAGTGGTGAGGGGGGCCATTAAGCTGAAGAAGGAGTCCTATCAAGCTTGGCTGGCTTGTGGGACTCCCGAAGCAGCTGAGGTGTACCGGCAGGCCAAGCGGAGTGCAGCTCGGGTGGTTGCTGAAGCAAAAACCCGGGTATGGGAGGAGTTCGGTGAGGCCATGGAACAAGACTTTCGGTCGGCTTCAAAGAGATTCTGGCAAACTGTTCGGCGGCTCAGGAGGGGAAAGCAGCTCCCCGTCCACACTGTGTATGGTGCGGATGGGACACTGTTGACTTCAACTGGGGATATCGTCGGGCGGTGGAAGGAATACTTCGAGGATCTCCTCAATCCCACTGATACGCCTTCCACAGAGGAAGCAGGGTTTGGGGACGAGGGGGATGACTCGCCTATCACAGGGGCTGAGGTCGCCAAGGTGGTTAAAAATCTCCTTGGTGGCCGGGCCCCGGGGGTGGACGAGATTCGCCCCGAGTACCTCAAGGCCCTGGATGTTGTTGGGTTGTCATGGTTGACACGCCTCTGCAATATTGCATGGAGGTCGGGAGCAGTGCCTTTGGCATGGCAAACCGGGGTGGTGGTTCCTCTCTTCAAAAAAGGGGACCGGAGGGTGTGCTCCAACTTTAGAGGGATCACACTCCTCAGCCTCCCTGGGAAGGTCTATGCCAAGGTACTGGAGAGGAGAGTCCGGCCGTTGGTCGAACCTCGGATTCAGGAGGAGCAATGTGGTTTTCGTCCTGGCCGTGGCACATCGGACCAGCTCTTTACCCTCTCGAGAATTCTTGAGGGTTCGTGGGAGTTTGCCCAACCAGTTTACATGTGTTTTATGGACTTGGAGAAGGCATTTGACCGCGTCCCTCGTGGATTTTTGTGGGGGGTGCTTCGGGAGTATGGGGTATCGGGCTTGTTGTTACGAGCTATTCGGTCTCTGTACGACCGTTGTGAGAGTTTAGTTCGCATTGCCAACACTCGGTCGGAGTCATTCCCAGTGAGAGTTGGACTCCGCCAGGGCTGCCCTTTGTCACCGGTCCTGTTCATAATTTTTATGGACAGGATTTCTAGGCGCAGCCAGGGAATGGAGGGTGTCATGCTTGGTGACCACAGGGTCTCATCTCTGTTGTTTGCAGATGATGTTGTCCTGTTGGCTTCATCCAGCAATGACCTACAGCTCTTGCTGGGACGGTTTGCCACTGAGTGTGAAGCGGCTGGGATGAGAATCAGCACCTCCAAGTCCGAGTCCATGGTCCTCAGCCGGAAAAAGGTGGATTGTCCTCTCCGGGTTGGGGACAGGCTCCTGCCCCAAGTGGAGGAGTTTAAGTATCTTGGGGTCTTGTTCACGAGTGAGGGGAAAATGGAGCGAGAGATCGACAGACGGATTGGAGCAGCATCTGCAGTGATGCGGACGTTGTACCGGTCTGTTGTGGTGAAGAGGGAGCTTAGTTCTAAGGCAAAGCTGTCGATTTACCAGTCAATCTACGTTCCTACTCTCACCTATGGTCACGAGCTTTGGGTAATGACCGAAAGAACGAGATCGCGGATACAAGCGGCTGAAATGAGCTTTCTCCGTAGGATTGCTGGACTCACCCTCAGAGATAGGGTGAGGAGCTCAGTCATCCGGGAGAGGCTCAGAGTAGAACCGCTGCTCCTCCACATTGAAAGGAGTCAGTTGAGGTGGTATGGGCATCTGATTAGGATGCCTCCTGGACGCCTCCCACTTGAGGTGTTTCAGGCACGTCCCACTGGGAGGAGACCCCGGGGCAGACCCAGGACTCGGTGGAGAGACTATGTCTCCCAGCTAGTCTGGGAACGCCTTGGTATCCCCTCTGAAGAGCTGGAGCAGGTGGCTGGGGAGAGGGAAGTCTGGGCTTCTCTGCTTGAACTGCTGCCTCCGCGACCCGGACCTCCGGAAAAGCGGTAGAAGATGGATGGATGGATGGATGGACTCACTGGCTTGCCCCTGGCTCTGATTGCCCGGCTCCCTAGAGCCGGATATGACACATAACAGATGACAGTGATACTCCAGCAAACTGATTTGAATGCCCAGTGTCAAATAAAATTAGAAAGAACAAAGAAAGTGCTCACTTCAGCAGTGGCATGCACAGACATTTCGAGTGGCAGGTGCTCATCCAAAAAAAAAACCTTACTTGTTATATCTATTTTAATACCTAAACACTCTTGGAGATATTTAATTCTCCATAGATTTCTACAAAACTATCAACGCACACAGAGACCATGGTCTTCATCATGAAATATGTATTTACATGACAAAAATGGGCAAATAAATCTTTGCAAAAATCTGAAAAAGGCTTTTCTTTCAATAAATAAAATGTTAAATCTCCATTCAAATTATTAAATCTTTGCAAAAAATTAAAAAGGCCATTCCTCTTGTTAGTAAAATGAGACAAAATCATCTCCTCTGCTATCCTGCCACTCTCCATCCACATAAAGACTGTAAGGATAGTTTATGTAGGGCAGCTTAGTATATGAGTGAGAGTATAATAGCAAATGTATAAGAAAAAGTTGCACATTTGTGTGGAGAAAAGGTAACAATTTATCACAAAACATGGCAAATTTAGAAGGAACAAGAGCACTCTGAGGCGAGTGCAATATCCCCTGACTCCATTTTCTTCCAAGATCCCAATGCTTACTGACGGAGAGCAGTTTTCTTCTTTTCAATATACAGTGGGGCAAAAAAGTATTTAGTCAGCCACCAATTGTGCAAGTTCTCCCACTTAAAAGATGAGAGAGGTCTCCAATTTTCCTCATAGGTATACCTCAACTATGAGAGACAAAATGAGAAAAAAAAAATCCAGAAAATCACATTGTCGGATTTTTAATGAATTTATTTGCAAATTATGGTGGAAAATAAGTATTTGGTCAATAACAAAAGTTCATCTCAATACTTTGTTATATACCCTTTGTTGCCAATGACAGAGGTCAAACGTTTTCTGTAAGTCTTCACAAGGTTTTCACACACTGTTGCTGGTATTTTGGCCCATTCCTCCATGCAGATCTCCTCTAGAGCAGTGATGTTTTGGGGCTGTCGCTGGGCACCACGGACTTTCAACTCCCTCCAAAGATTTTCTATGGGGTTGAGATCTGGAGACTGGCTAGGCCACTCCAGGACCTTGAAATGCTTCTTACGAAGCCACTACTTCATTGCCCGGGCGGTGTGTTTGGGATCATTGTCATGCTGAAAGACCCAGCCACGTTTCATCTTCAATGCTCTTGCTGATGGAAGGAGGTTTTCACTCAAAATCTCACGATACATGGCCCCATTCATTCTTTCCTTTACACGGATCAGTCGTCCTGGTCCCTTTGTAGAAAAACAGACCCAAAGCATGATGTTTCCACCCCCATGCTTCACAGTAGGTATGGTGTTCTTTGGATGCAACTCAGCATTCTTTCTCCTCCAAACATGACAAGTTGAGTTTTTACCAAAAAGTTCTATTTTGGTTTCATCTGACCATATAACATTCTCCCAATCCTCTTCTGGATCATCCAAATGCTCTCTAGCAAACTTCAGACGGGCCTGGACATGAACTGGCTTAAGCAGGGGGACACATCTGGCAATGCAGGATTTGAGTCCCTGGCGGCGTAGTGTGTTACTGATGGTAGCCTTTGTTACTTTGGTCCCAGCTCTCTGCAGGTCATTAACTAGGTCCCCCCGTGTGGTTCTGGGATTTTTGCTCACCGTTCTCGTGATCATTTTGACCCCACGGGGTGAGATCTTGCGTGGAGCCCCAGATCGAGGGAGATTATCAGTGGTCTTGTATGTTTTCCATTTTCTAATAATTGCTCCCACAGTTGATTTCTTCACACCAAGCTGCTTACCTATTGCAGATTCAGTCTTCCCAGCCTGGTGCAGGTCTACAATTTTGTTTCTGGTGTCCTTTGACAGCTCTTTGGTCTTGGCCATAGTGGAGTTTGGAGTCTGACTGTTTGAGGTTGTGGACAGGTGTCTTTTATACTGATAACGAGTTCAAACAGGTGCCATTAATACAGGCAATGAGTGGAGGACAGAGGAGCCTCTTAAAGAAGAAGTTACAGGTCTGTGAGAGCCAGAAATCTTGCTTGTTTGTAGGTGACCAAATACTTATTTTACCGAGGAATTTACCAATTAATTCATTAAAAATCCTTCAATGTGATTTTCTGGATTTTTTTTTCCTCATTTTGTCTCTCATAGTTGAGGTATACCTATGATGAAAATTGGAGACCTTTCTTATCTTTTAAGCGGGAGAACTTGCACAATTAGTGGCTGACTAAATATTTTTTGCCCCACTGTAATTACTGTGGCAGAACCAAATTATGATAAGCCCATCATCCATGAATATACAACAAAGTATACAACCCATAGTTGTAGGTCAGTATCCCACGGTGAACCTGTGTAGCAAGTATGGTGACCCAACAGAGCATAGGGAGTACCAACCTTGACCTTTAACCTTTTGACCCCAAACCTGTAGTCAGAGGTCATGGTCTCATAGTGAAGCTGTGTACCAGGTTTGGTAACCCTAGCTTTCTTTGTTGTTGAGATATATTGTATAAGGCATTTTGATGCTGACCTTTGACCTTGTGATCCCAAAGCCACAGTCACACTTCAGGGTCACAGGGTGAACCAGTGTACCAAGTTTGGCGACCCTAGCTTTACTCGTTATACAGTAATAAGACATAGGGAATGTTAACCTTGACCTTTGACCTTTTGACCCCAAACCCATAGTAAGAGGTCAGGATCCCAAGGTGAACCTGTGTACCAAGTTTGGTGACCCTAGCTTTCTTTGTTGTTGAGATATACTTTATAAGCAATTTTGATGTTGACCTTTGACCTTGCAATCCCAAAACCATAGTCACACTTCAGGGTCACAGGGTGAACCTGTGTACCAAGTTTGGGGACCCAAGCTTTACTTGTTTTATAGTAATAGTAAATATAGCATTTACCATTTACCACAGTGCAACTGCAATGTTAACTTTGACCTTTGACCCCTTGACCCCAAACCCGTAGATAGGTGAGGGTGTACTGTAAGTCGTCCAACATGTGTATTTGATACAACTACTGTCCATCCATCCATCCATCTTCTTCCGCTTAATCCTTTTCGGGTCGCGGAGGGGCTGGAGCCTATCCCAGCAAGTCTACATCATTTCTTTCAGTAGTTATTGTATTTAGAAGATTTGGGGAAAAATCTGACCGCTGGCCTTTGACCTCAAGGTCATCCGATGAGAGTAAAATTGCAATATGCACATCATCAATTTTTTTTTTTTTTTTTTTTTCCGGTTCCGGTTCCGCCGGACCGGCGGCGCCACACGAGTCGGCTGCCTGTTGCAACAGCCTTTTTTTTATCTTCCTTCTTCTTTCTACACCTTTCACTCTGTATATATATCACGGACGCACGGATCGCCCCGGGGGTCTCCCGGGTCGGCGGACGGAGCCACGGTTTGCAGCGGGAGACGTTACAGCGGGGAGGAGCTAGTGCTAGCTAGCACTTGGCCGCCGCCCGGTGCTAATGGGAAACTCGACATACCGGGAGCTGTAGCGAAAACGATGCGGGTGCCGGGCTGGAGTTTAGGCGGCGTGAAAGAAATATAAGACAGAATAATAAAGAGCGATGGCAAGAACCAAGCAGATCGCCCGTAAAATCTACTGGAGGAAGAAGCCCCCCCCCCCCCCCCAGGAGACAGCTAGCCACCAGGGCTGCTCGGAGAGGCGCTCTGGCCACCGGCAGAGTGAAGAGGCCTCGCCGTCACAGGCCCGTGCTCTGAGAGAGATCCGTCGCTACCAGAAATCCACGGAGCTGCTCATCCGTAAGCTGCCCGTCCAGCGCCTGGTGAGGGAGATCGCTCAGGACTTCAAGACCGTCCTGCGTTTCCTGAGCTTCGCCGTCATGGCTCTGCAGGAGACCTGCGAGGCCAACCTGGTGGGTCTCTTCTTCGCTAAGGGGGTCACCATCATGCCCAAAGACTTCCAGCTGGCCCGCTGCATCCGCGGAGAGAGAGCTTAGACTTTCTGCTGCACATTCACCAGCCATAATGCTCTGCACTGTGTGTCTATATATATACATTTATAGTAATATGGACATATGTTTACTAGATGTTTTTTTCTTGCCTTCTGATTGTTGCTCTGAGTGTTGCTATCCCTGTGCTGTTGCAATCCTGGAATTTCCCCATTGTGGGACTAATAAAGGCTTATCTTATCTTATCTTATCTTATCAGAGTATATCAAACCATGGTACCAAGTTTCAAAACAATCGGAACAAAACTATAGGAGGAGTAAATTTCACAATGCGGTTACTGTCTATGAAGTGAGGTGAGACAGGAGGTCATAGGTCAGGGGCTACAATTCCCGCAAAAATCATCCTATCAGAATGAAATTGCAATATGTGCATCCTCAGTATATATCAAACCAAGGTACCAAAGTTGGTACCAAGTTTCAAAACAATCATGTGCTGTGTGTGCGCTGTTGTGAGTGCGCTGTCTGAGGCATGTAAAGTCAGCTCTTTTATACAGACAAGAGAGAATGCATGGCACATTTACGTATTGATATACATATCAGTCAATACATATCAATTGAGTGATTAACTGGCACCGGAATTACTCTCCTTACTCTGGGAATGTATAACAATAGGACAAGAGAGAACGCATGGCACATTTACATACTGATATACATATAAGTCAATACATATCAATCGCATGATTACCTGGTTGTCCCCCAAGGGGCTCTCTGTCCATATGCAATCCCTGCTGAGCGTGAATATTATCAGTCTGCATTGTGCTGGGTGCCCACACGTGTGCTGGGTGCCCACACCGCTCCCTCCAGAACGATCAGAAGGGGTTGTGACCCCCCCCCCCCTGTCGTTTGGCTCCAGCTCCAGTAGAACTTTCGGAGGGCATGTCAGTCCGTGAGGGGGACGGGGGAGGGGTGGAAAGGGCCATGTGCTCCGCTCCGAGTTCCAGCACGTTGAACGGCCGTGGAACGTGGGCACCCGGGCCGGTGTGCAGTCATGCGTAATGGAACCAGACGGCGATCGGCCAGCTTTGGGAGTGAGGTGCGGGAAAAGCTCTGTGCAGGAGGAGGTTGAGGGGGTGGGAGTAAGCGAGTGCCGGCCCGGGACGTCAAAGGTGTCTGGGCCGCGCAAAAATTGCATGTGGATCCGCGATGGTGAGGAACTTTTCCCGTTAAACGTGGCGGAGATCAACAACGGCTGTGAAAAAATTATATCTCTGACTTCTCTTGTGTTTTTGTCCAGCGAGGATGTGGGGAAGGCGAGCGACCAAATTCCCCGAGGATGCGTAGTGGCTGTGGTAAACTGAAGCTGTGTCAGGGACTCGGCAGTTTGGCTTTAGGTGCGGGAAACAGCCCTAAAGTCATTGGGGAAAGCAGTCGGCTAAATTCCCTTGTGCGTCGTGGCTGGAAAACTCATACAAAGTCCTGTGTGCTGGCTGCACGTCCGCTCTAGGTGCGCGAGCAGCCCTGAAGGTTCCGAGGGTGGCGATCGGCCGTTTAACTCGGGCATGTGCAGCAGTGGAGGACGCTGTATCAGTCTGTGGAGCCGATTTGTCCCTGGTGCGTGGCACGCGCCTGGCACAGTGACCACATAGCTGGCAGTTGCGCTGTCCTCGTAACCCCGCAATGTGCGCGCGTGGCTTCTGTGCGTGGAAGGTCCATTGTCAAGAAGTGAGTCAGGGTCAGGGAGCTTGATGGAAATCAGCACAGTCGGCGTCGATGATTGTCCCCGTTCAGGCTGCTTCCTTCGTTTGCTCGTGTTGATCATGGCGCGTTCTGGTTCCAGCGCTGTGCACTTGTGTGGGTGCGAAGGATGTAGACGATTCCCAGTCTCTGGAATCCACAGCGTGGTGAGAGAGAGCAGACGGTCATTCTCCCCCGTCAGGTCACCAGTGTGGAGGTAAAAGATCAGGCGAGGGTCTCACCATGACGCGTGCTGAGGCTTCCCGTCCGGGCCATCTTCGGGGTGTTCACCTGGTGTTCCATTCTTCGTCAAGGGTCACCAGTGTGGAGGAACAAAATAAGTTCAGGCAAGACACGGCGAGCTGAAGGTTTAAGAGTTTTATTCCTCCATCATCATGAGACACACTGCAGCACTGTGTGTGCGCTGTTGTGAGTGCGCTGTCTGAGGCATGTAAAGTCAGCTCTTTTATACAGACAAGAGAGAATGCATGGCACCTTTACATATTGATTGTCATGCACTGGCCCTCGCGAGCCAGCTAGAGACGCACACAGTCACCAGTGAGTTTACAGGGAGTTTTTATTTACGGTGAAAGGTTAACAACACAGATGCAGGACAATGACACAAGAGTCTCCTCACTACTGGAGGCGTGAGGCTAGACAGCTCACTACGAGTCCATAGGAGGAGGCAGTCATACACAGGCAAAGGCTGATTAACTAATTAGCTACACAGGCTGCTAAAGCAAAGACACACAAAGTTCCACTCTCACCCGGAGGAGCAAGGCTAACAGCTAACTTACTGGTGCCGGAGAGGCGGCGGTCAATCACAAGCATGCGAGGTAGAGACAGATCCAAGTCGTCCGTAGTTCAGACGTATAGCGACTTACACTGCTGCGTCATACCGTCGCCAATGCTGGGCTTATATGGCGAACTAACGACGGTAATGACGCTCAGCTGGCCGACCATTGACAGGCGAAAACCCCACCGAGCACCTTCACAATAAGAGCCCGGTGAGGCCAGAATACAGCCCGCAGCTGTCAAGGCCGGCAGCGGGACATAACTTTAACCCGAGCGCGATCAGAACCGGCGCTCGGGTCATAACAGTACCCTCCCTCCACGGGCGGACTCTGAACGCCCCAAGGAACCACCCTGCCCCCCCACCCCCCAGGGTGGGAGGTGGGAGGACAGGTGCGGAGGGAGAGAAACCAACCCCTGAACAAGACCATGACCAGACGAAACCAAAAATAAATACATGACAATACCTGGAAACAAACAAAATCCTCATACAATAGCCCCTCAAAAAAGGAGGGGAGAGCAAAACAAAGACAAGACTTGACCAAACTAAGAGTACAAAACACAAAAGGCAATATAGATAGCTTTACCTGACTCTGGTTTTCAAAACACGAACAAAACAAACAAACAAATACATACCAACACACAGGGAGCAATCTAAAATTGCTTTGGCTATGACTATGGTTTACAAAGAAAAACAAGAGGCAATCTAAAATTGCTCAGACTAGACTGTAACTAGGACTGTGACTTTGGCTTACAAAAAAAACAAGAGGCAATCAAAAAAAAATGCTCAGACCTGACTAAGACTATGACTTTGGGAAACAAGAAAACAAGAGGCAATCTAAAATTGCTCAGACTAGACTGTGACTAAGACTGTGACTTAGGCTTACAAAAAAAAAACAAGAGGCAATCTAAAATTGCTCAGACTTGACTAAGACTATGACTTTGGCTACAAGAAAACAAGAGGCAATCTAAAATTGCTCAGACTTGACTAAGACTATGACTTTGGCTACAAGAAAACAAGAGGCAATCAAAAAAAATTGCTCAGACATGACTAAGACTATGACTTTGGCTACAAGAAAACAAAAAAAAAATCTCAAGACAAACTTCACATGACCAGGCCCCGTATGGGCCCACAGTGCATGATAATCAGTCAGGTGGCCTGCCCCAGTCCCATGCCCCCAGGAATACGTCCTCTGGTGGCCGAGCCAGGTCATCCCATAACACATACAGTTTATTGGGTGGCCAACCCAAGACGCCGAATGCTCCAAGCAGTTCCTCAGGTGGCCGACCCGTATCCCACAACCACCAGGACCGTGGAGGGATTGCATGCAGCCGCTCACCTGAACAGAACAAAACAGGGGAGCGCCAGATCGCCAAACAGAGCCCTCTCACGGACCCCAGCTGGTGGCTCCTGAGAGGGGAACAACCAAAACCTTGGGCCCCCTCGAATCCTGATTGGGTCACAGCCACACCTGCGCTGGACCCCCACTGGACCTCGTCGGACCCCGATTGGGTAATTGCTGCACCCACGTTGGACCCCGACTGGGTCACCTCAGCCCATGCATCGGACCCCGACTGGGTCAGGACGGACCCCGATCGGGTCACCGCTGCACCCACGTTGGACCCCGACTGGGTCACCTCAGCCCATGCGTCGGACCCTGACTGGGTCAGGACGGGCCTCGATTGGGTCACCTCAGCCCCCACGTCGGACCCCGACCGGGTCACCTCGGCCCACACGTCGGACCCCGACTGGGTCAGGACTGCTCCGGCGACGACCTCCATCTCCGAACCTGGAATCCCCGGTTCCGTGACCTTGACTGGCTCCGGACCGGCAACGCTGTGGAGGTGCTCAGAACACAAGGGAGAACCGGGATCAGTTCCACCGGCAGCGCCAGAGCCCAGCGAGACGAGCTCGGGTGCAGCGGCCGGCTGCCCCTCACTCGCCTCCCCATGAGGCAGGCAAAAATGCTCTAACACACCATACAGGAAAACAAGAAAGAGCACTTGCCTGCACTCGGGCTCTGGAGCCGTCCAGGACTTCGCCGATCCAGGTTCAAGAAGCAGCTCGTCGTCGGGCTCCCACTCGGCTGCGTCGGGTTCCACAGCCGGCCTGATGGTCTCTGCAGCTGGATCCTCACGCGCTGGCGTCCACGCCAATAACCCGCATGGCGTGGAGGGAGAGGACCCTGGACCTGCTGACTTGGGCTGCATCCCTGAGGAACCCTGGGGACGCTCTCTCGTCGGCTCTGGCTCCTCACTGCAGTCCGTTCTTCTCTGTCCAATGTTAGGCTGCAGGGCCGGGATATCTCCCAGAGCTGCAGGCCTCCCCCTCGTTCGATGGTGTGGGACTGACGCCGAGGACCGCTCCACAGGAGGAGACACAGAGGCAGCAGGTTTAATAACAATGGCTACAGCTGGGGAAAGAAACTCAGGGAGCTGCAAACCCCGAGCTTCACCCCCAGGAGTCAGACAAGACAGATCACTATGATCGATAGGTAAGTGAACTTGAACTTGCCTGTCTCCCGGGGGGAGGATGGTATCAGCTGTAGCGGACATCGCTCCTTCCCTCGCTCGCTGGATGGTGGAAACGGACCCATGGACGGAACCCACCGGCACAGGACTCAGCTCACTCACAGCAGCCAGCTGGTTGAGGGGGTCATCCCGGCGGCCCAGAACTGGATCCGGAGCAGGAGCTTGCCGAGGACGCGCCCGGCCGCGACGCCGACGCCTTCGCCGGCCCCCAGACGGTGTGAACTCCCGGAACGGATCGAGGAAAGGATCAGGATCCAAGAGCAAAGAGCAGGAGTGCCTCTTCTCCTGCTTCATGCCGCGTTCCTCCTCCATCATCAGGTAAATCTCGCGTTGCGCAGCGATGTCCTCCCTCCTCGCGTCGACTTCCGGGTGGTCAGCGTAGCAGGGAGAGAGATGACAAAGTATATCCTCGGCGGCGTCCAGGTACCAGTGTATGCCGTGGTCATAGTCTAGCTGAGAAGCGGAGATGAGAAGCTCATCCACCACTTCCAGCACATCAGTCAGCTCGTGGCTCGGACTCCACACACGGTTCCTCCGTGACGGCATTCTTCACGTACACGGCACCCAGACAGGAAAAAGCAAATGTCCAAAAAAACTCAAACTCACTGGTGAATAGTGTCTCGGGTTGGCGTCACCGTAACGCTGTTTTGGCAGCAGTGTACTGTCATGCACTGGCCCTCGCGAGCCAGCTAGAGACGCACACAGTCACCAGTGAGTTTACAGTGAGTTTTTATTTACGGTGAAAGGTTAACAACACAGATGCAGGGCAATGACACAAGAGTCTCCTCACTACTGGAGGCGTGAGGCTAGACAGCCCACTACGAGTCCATAGGAGGAGGCAGTCATACACAGGCAAAGGCTGATTAACTAATTAGCTACACAGGCTGCTAAAGCAAAGACACACAAAGTTCCACTCTCACCCGGAGGAGCAAGGCTAACAGCTAACTTACTGGTGCCAGAGAGGCGGCGGTCAATCACAAGCATGCGAGGTAGAGACAGATCCAAGTCGTCCGTAGTTCAGACGTATAGCGACTTACACTGCTGCGTCATACCGTCGCCAATGCTGGGCTTATATGGCGAACTAACGACGGTAATGACGCTCAGCTGGCCGACCATTGACAGGCGGAAACCCCACCGAGCACCTTCACAATAAGAGCCCGGTGAGGCCAGAATACAGCCCGCAGCTGTCAAGGCCGGCAGCGGGACATAACTTTAACCCGAGCGCGATCAGAACCGGCGCTCGGGTCATAACATTGATATACATATCAGTCAATACATATCAATTGCATGATTAACTGGCGCCGGAATTACTGTCCTTACTCTGGGGATGTATAACAATAGGACACGAGAGAATGCATGGCACATTTACATATTGATATACATATCAGTCAATACATACTGTATCAACTGCGTGATTAACTGGTTGTCCCCCAAGGGGCTCTCTGTCCCTATGCAGTCCCTGCTGAGTGTGAATTTTATCAGTCTGCATTGTGCTGGGTGCTCACACGTGTGCTGGGTGCCCACAGGACCAAAATTGTAGGCGGAGTTCATTTCACAAAAGTGGGACAGACAGACGGAAGGATGGACCTATAACATAATCGCCCTTCGGTCTTCGCCCAAAGGGCCCTTCGACCCCTTTGACCCCTTTAGGCTTCGATTGGCGGGAGATAAAAAAGTTTTGAATTTATTGCAACAGTAATAAATTTAGAAGGAAAAAGTGGCTTATTTATATTTTAAAAAATCATAACTTTCCAAGAAAAATGTTGACGTCTACAAGAAAAACCTCACTAAATGGTGAGAAAATTCAGCATTTATGAAAGAAAAAAGTTTTTAAAAAATGTATCCACCTAATTCCTAGACCCCATGATGCCTTGCGTGAATTATGGGCACAACTTCTGGTACTAGTTTAGAAAGTGGGGTTGTCACAGCAACAGGACACTTTTCCTTGTTAAAAAACAATGACTTCAGCATCAAAAATGCGGGAACACAGCCTTTTGCACCTCAAAAAGAGTAATATAACACAACATAACAGAAATAATTTTTTTGTAAGTTGTCTGTGTTTTTTTCAACTGATTTAAGACAATTTTGCACCACTGAATCCGAAAATGACATCCGTTTCTCTCAATCAGGTCAGGTTTGTATGCTAAGTTGTAAGCAGTTGTACAGCAGTTGTACAGTTGTACTGTAAATTGAATAGCAGACATTGATAAAGGTAAGTACATGTAAATTGAATGTTTTGTCATCATTGTTCAAAGTTCAGAGAATTTCGAGGAATAAAAAAGAATTTTTGCATCATATAAAGCAAAAATACCCGTACATGTAAACAAAAACGTAAAAAATGTGTGGCCATAGTTCAAAAAGGTGATCTGATTGAGCAAAACCAATGTGATTTTTGGATTCAGCACATTAAAATTGTCCTAAATCAGCTAAAAAAAAACTTAGACAATAAATTTGGTGTTGACCAGTGCAATCATACCACTTCCCACCACTATCGAGGGATGAGAAGACGATCTTAAAAAGTGGCCTCGCAGACGGTAGCTCCATTAGTTAGCCCCGTTGCTAAAATGCTAATGCTGTAAACAAATAAAAGTTCTGCGATATATTAATGTTTCCACCGCAATGAAGTCAGTTGCATTTTGTTAAAAAATGTCGGACATAATCAAATTTACCTCAGAGCAGATGTAGAATCTAGTCAAAGCTACAAAGAACCACAACATCATGCTTGGGTGTTTTAATGTCGGGGTAAATACAGACAGCTGCAGCTGTTTGTTTACTCCGAGATTAAAATGTGCATGCTGCTGTCATGCCGTGAATGCTTGTTATTTAACTTAACACGTACAGACCTTTTTTGACAATTGTTCAAAATTTTATTGATCTATATTTTGTGATAATTTAAAAATGAATGCATGCTGAAGCTGCTAAAATCAAGTCCATATCATTCCAATGCAGTGCAACGAAAGCAAAAAAAACCCACCTATTTGGAATCTTTCTTAAATTGTTAAGCCTTAGGAAGCAAACTGTTACTATTTTTTTACTTATTATTTTACTTCATGCAGCCTTGCGTCTGGTGACATATATAAATGTCAGATCTGTGACATTCCTACAAGTGAAAACATACCTGGTGCTGTTGTGTCTGTCCTGTGTCTGTACCACCGATCACACCAACAGTCCTTTTCAGTTTTCAGAGCATGATCTATGCATTGCTGTTGAAGCCAGCACAGATTTAGTTGATGTTTAGGAGTCTCACACCATGACCAGCAGCAAGTATCAGAACTACACAAAAACATTCAAAAATACAAAAACTACAAGTGCTGAAATTATCTGCCACTTGACTGCAAAACACATACTGTACGTGGACTATACATTAAAACAAATTTAAAAGACTTTTAAAAATGCTATTTTAAATGCCCCACTACTCCACTCTTGCTGACTGATTTAACACTACTTCAGCCAAAACCGGAAGTTGGGCCTATAATCGTTTCTACAGCAGCCCCTCAGGAATAATGTGGATAAAAATCCATTCATCCATCCATCTTCTACCGCTTTTCCGGAGGTCCGGGTCGCGGAGGCAGCAGTTCGAGAAGCCCAGACTTCCCTCTCCCCAGCCACCTGCTCCAGCTCTTCAGAGAGGATACCAAGGTGTTCCCAGACCAGCTGGAAGACACACAGTAGTCTCTCCACCGAATCCTGGGTCCGCCCCGGGGTCTCCTCCCAGTGGGACGTGCCCGAAATACCTCAAGTGGGAGGCGTCCAGGAGGCATCCTAATCAGATGCCCATACCACCTCAACTGGATCCTTTCAATGTGGAGGAGCAGCGGTTCTACTCTGAGCCTCTCCCGGATGACTGAGCTCCTCACCCTATCTCTGAGGGTGAGTCCAGCAATCCTATGGAGAAAGCTCATTTCAGCCGCTTGTATCCGCAATCTTGTTCTTTCGGTCATTACCCAAAGCTTGTGACCATAGGTGAGAGTAGAAACATAGATTGACTGGTAAATCGACAGCTTTGCCTTAGAACTAAGTTCCCTCTTCACCACAACAGACCGGTACAACGTCTGCATCACTGCAGATGCTGCTCCGATCTGTCTGTCAATCTCTCGCTCCATTTTCCCCTCACTCGTGAATAAAACCCCAAGATACTTAAACTCCTCCACTTGGGGCAGGAGCCTGTCCCCAACCCAGAGAGGACAATCCACCTTTTTCCGGCTGAGGACCATGAACTCGGACTTGGAGGTGCTGATTCTCATCCCAGCCGCTTCACACTCAGCGGCAAACCGTCCCAGCAAGAGCTGTAGGTCATTGCTGGATGAAGCCAACAGGACAACATCATCTGCAAACAACAGAGATGGGATCCTGTGGTCACCAAGCATGACACCCTCCATTCCCTGGCTGCGCCTAGAAATCCTGTCCATAAAAATTATGAACAGGATCAGTGACAAAGGGCAGCCCTGGCGGAGTCCAACTCTCACTGAGAATGAGTCCGACCGAGTGTTGGCAATACGAACCAAACTCTCACAACGGTTGTACAGAGACCGAATAGCTCATAACAACAAGCCCGATACTCCATACTCCCGAAGCACCCCCCACAAAAAACCATGAGGGACACGGTCAAACACCTTCTTCAAGTCCACAAAACACATGTAAACTGGTTGGGCATACTCCCACGAACCCTCGAGAATTCTCGAGAGGGTAAAGAGTTGGTCCGATGTGCCACGGCCAGGACGAAAACCACATTGCTCCTCCTGAATCCGAGGTTCGACCAAAGGCCGGACTCTCCTCTCCAGTACCTTGGCATAGACCTTCCCAGGGAGGCTGAGGAGTGTGATCCCTCTAAAGTTGGAGCACACCCTCCGGTCCTCTTTTTTGAAGACAGGAACCACCACACCGGTTTGCCATGCCAAAGGCACTGCCCCCAACCTCCACGCAATGTTGTAGAGGCGTGTCAACCATGACAGCCCAACAACATCCATGGCTTTGAGGTACTCAGGGCGAATCTCGTCCACACCCGGGGCCCAGCCACCAAGAAGATTTTTAACCACCTTGGCGACCTCAGCCCCTGTGATAGGCGAGTCGTCCCCCTCGTCCACAAACCCTGCTTCCTCTGTGGAAGGCATATCAGTGGGATTGAGGAGATCCTCGAAGTATTCCTTCCAACGCCCGGCAATATCCCCAGTCGAAGTCAACAGCACCCCATCCGCATCATACACAGTGTGGACAGGGAGCTGCTTTCCCCTCCTGAGCCGCCGGACAGTTTGCCAGAATCTCTTCGAGGCCGACCAAAAGTCTTGTTCCATGGCCTCACCGAACTCCTCCCATACCTGGGTTTTTGCTTCAGCAACCACCCGAGCTGCACTCTGCTTGGCCTACCGGTACACTACAGCTGTTTCGGGAGTCCCACAAGCCAATCAAGCCTGATAGGACTCCTTCTTCAGCTTAATGGCCCCCCTCACCACTGGTGTCCACCACTTGGCTAGGAGGTTGCCACCACGAGATGCACCGACCACCTTGCGGCCACAGCTCTGGGCTGCCACTTCAACAACAGAGGTGGAGAACATGGCCCATTCAGACTCCATGTCTCCAGACTCCCTCGGAATGTGGTTGAAGTTCTTCCGGAGGTGGGAGTTGAAGACCTCCCGGACAGGGGCTCAGCCAGATGTTCCCAGCACACCCTCACTATACATTTGGATCTACCAAATCTGAATGGCTTCCTCCCTTGCCATCGGATCCAACTCACCACCAGGTGGTGATGAGTTGACAGCTCTGCACCTCTCTTTACCCGAGTGTCCAAGATATACAGTCGCAGGTCTGATGACACGATAAAAAAATTGATCATCGACCTGCGACCTAGGGTGTCCTGGTGCCAGGTGCACATACGGACACCCTTATGCTTGAACATGGTGTTCATTATGGACAAACTGTGGTTAGCACAGAAGTCCAATAACTGAACACCACTTGGGTTCAGATCGGGCAGGCCGTTCCTCCCAATCACCTCCCCCCAGGTTTCACTGTTGTTGCCCAAGTGCGCATTGAAGTCCCCCAGTAGGACAATGGAGTCTACAAGAGGAGCACCCTCCAGCACCCCAGTCACAGACTCCAAAAAGGTGGGTTCTCTAAAACATCATTTGGTGCATGGGCACAAATGATGGTCAGGACACATTTCCCAACCCGAAGGCGCAGGGAAGCAACCCTTTCATACACCGGGGAAAACTCCAATATAGACAGCAAGGTAGGGGATACAAGAATATCCACCCCTGCTCGTCGCCTCTCGCCCGGGGCAACTCCAGAAAAGGCCAAGCTCCAGCCCCTCTCCGAGAAACTGGTTCCGGAACCGGAGCTGTATGTTGAGGTGAGGCCGACTATATCTAGCCGGTATCTCTCAACCTCATACACCAGCTCAGGCTCCTTCCCCACCAAAGAGGTGACATTCCACGTACCAAAAGCCAGTTTAGAAAGCTTGGGATCAGTCCGCCAAGGTCTCCGCCTTTGACCGCCACCTAATCCACATAGCACTGGACCCCCATGATCCCTCCTGCAGGTGGTGAGCCCACTGGAGGGCGGACCCATGTAACTCCTTCGGGCTGAGCCTGGCCGGGTTCCATGGGTGGAAACCCGGCCACCAGACACTAGCCATCGAGCCCCTCCCCCAGGCCTGGCTCCAGGGTGGGGCCCCGGTAACCCCATACCGGGTGGGGTACACTGAATCCTTGATCTAGAATTTATCATGAGAGTCTGTTGGATCGTTCTTAGTCTGTCCCTTCACCCAGGACCAGTTTGTCTTGGGTGACCCTATCAGAGGCAAATTGCCCCAGACAACATAGCTCCTGGGATCACTGGGGAACGCAACCCCCCCCCCACCACCACCACCACCACCACGATAAGGTGACAATCCATGAGGGGGGGGGGGGATAAAAATGTTGTAGAAAATTAACAGGGTTTTTTTTTTCTTGTAAATGTGTGTTGTTGTTGCAAATCTGACTTGTTTTCTTGGAAATGGGGGGCATTTGGAAGTTGTGTTTTTTCTCAAAAAAATATCTTTTTTTCTTGTAAATTTTGGACTTGCTTATAGTAAATTTGTGACTTTTTAAACTGTAAATTAACATCTTTTATGATATATTTGCACCGTTATTCTTGCAAACTTGTACTGAAATTACATTTACACCACATGCTAAATTTATGAATATCCACCCACAACCACCATCACCCTTATTAAAAAGTAAATCTCCTAATGTGTGTACTTTTACCACAGCAACAAAAAAATACCAGGGCATAAAACATTAACCTGACTCTGAAGGAGAGGCGACAGAGAAACAGGCTGCAGCTGCTCTGGTGTGATGTGTGTGCAGCAGACAGAGCAGAAGAGGGGAGGGGGAAGGGAATTCGGGGCTCAGGCACAGGAATTATTTGGATGTCAAAGTATAGTTATCAGACATTAAAACACATCTGATCAGCAACTGGTGTCTCCATGGGGGAAATTAAAATCTATTATACCTCAAAAAAAAAAAGTGCTTCAAAAGAGCACTTCAGGGGGCAAAACTAAAAAATATAAAAATGTGGAAACAAGAACAATTCACAGGTTTTGAATTGTACAAAATATAAAACAAAACTAAGAAAAGATGCAGTTCTAAATTTATGCATAATATTTTTTAAAACTATGAAAATATAAAAAAAAGTGGAAATGTGAATAATTCACAACTTTTGAAATGGGAAAAAAATAAACAGCGTTTTCTTCAACCACAATAAAACTGACCTTACAGAGGCACATTTTTGCTGCAACTGCTGCAAACATATTCTGCTGAGACTGCAATATGCTTTTTAATTCTTGGGCCTTTTGTTGCTTTTCTTGGTGGCTAAAGTTTGCACATCTGGCTCCGTGTTTGGTTTTAAACTGCGGGCATAAATTGAATTCCTTGAGCAGTGACTGCCTTATTGCAAAGAAGACATACTGGTTTGTCTCCTTTCGGCACAAACACGCATTCACTTTCCCATCTGTATCAATTTTTCTTTTCGTGCATATTTTTCCTGACTATCACTCAACTGGAAAAAATACATATTTTTAGTAATGGTAGTGAGTGAGGTCAAAACACTGCCATCTGTAGTTGAATACCATCATTGAACCTATGACAAAACCACAATGTATTATGTGACATGTAGTTTATTGTCACTATAGTCTAATGCAGCACAAAATTGTATTTTTTAGAAAATCATATTCTTTTTAAGCTCTGCCACATAAGGAGAAGGAAATGTATTTTTTTTCTAATCAGCTCAAGCAAGAGTCACCTGAATAGGTGTGAGTATGTCCGTTCATGTATTATGCTCCCTGGGGGGAGGGAGCTGTGAGAGCTGCGAAATTTGAAAAAAAAAACAAAAACTTATGCATGGAAGAAAGGAGCTTGCTTTAACAGGCCAGTTTACAACTTTGTTGTTTTACCTTTATTTGAAGCTCAAATTTTTTTTCACCAGAAATTTGTACACACGGCTTTTTCCATTGTGAATGTTGCTAATCCCTGACCGAGAGCAACATGTACACGGTAGAAACAAATACTCAGTGCCCCAAAACATATAATCTGAAAAATATGATATACAGTTGAAGCCATAAGTTTACATACACAGTATAAAAAGACACATAAAAGACCATAACCCTTGAGTCAGAAGTTTACTTACACTTAAATCAGGAAGAGAATTGTGGACCTCCACAAGTCTGATCATCCTTGTGTACAATGCCTGAAGGTGCCACGTTCATCTGTTGAAACAATTAGGCTGCGTGTCCACCTAACGCATTTTTCCACTGTGGGTGACTATTTTCTATTCATTTTCTATGTAGTTCAGCATCTACAGTGCTAAGCGCCCTCGGCACTGAAACACTCTCGGCGGTGGCCACTTTTGGTCGTGGCACAGCTGAAAAAAGTTCAACTTTTCAGACTACAGATGAGCTCGTCAATGTCAGACCTTTCTAAGCAGCCAATTAGAATAAGGAAGGGTTGGACATAGGATCCCGGTGCACTCTGTACTCAGACTCCTGTTTTCCGTGTCATCATATTTCATCCAGAGCTGCTATCAATGCTAGAATACGTTTCCTGTCTATTGTTATTTAGAGACTGCTATTAAAAAATAAGTAGAAAGTCTGACCATAGGAAAAGCGGAAGTGCTGAGCTGTGACTGACAAGCTGTTGCTGGGATACAGGGCACAGACTTTTTTTTCCAGAGTGCAGCGTGCAAGTGCTGAAAAAAAAGACCTTCAGGGTGGTCAGGTGACAAAAAACGCATTTGGAGGACACGCAGCCTTATATGCAAATACAGACTCCATTTGAATGTCCAGACATCATAGTGCTCAGGAAGGAGACGGGTTCTATGTCCCAGAGATGAACATTTTTTGGTGTGAAATGTGTTCATCAACCTCAGAACAAAAGCAAAAGACCTTGTGAAGATGTTGGCTGAAGCTGGTAAAAGAGTGTCATTATCCACAGTGAAACGAGTCCTGTACTGACATGTGCTGAAAGGCCACTCAGTGAGGAAGAAGCCGTTACTCCAAAAGCAACATAAAACAGCCAGATTACAGTTTGCAAATGCACACAGAGACAAAGAGCTTAATTTTTTGAAGCATGTCCTGTGGTCTGATGAAACTTAAATTGAACTGTTTGGCCATAGTGACCATTGTTACATTTGGAGGAAAAAGAAGGAAGCTTGCAAGCCTGAGAACACCATCCCAACTGTGAAGTGCGGAGGTGGCAGGATCAAATTGTGGGAGTGTTTTGCTGCTGGAGGGTCTGGTGTGCTTCACAAAATAGATGGCATCATGAGGAAAGAACATTATGTGGAAATATTGAAGCAACATCTCAAGACATCAGCCAGAAAGTTAAAACTTGGGTGCAAATGGGTCTTCCGAAAGGACAATAACCCCAAGAATACCACCAAATTAGTTACAAAGTGGCTTAAGGACAACAAAGTCAATGTTTTGGAGTTACCATCACAAAGCCTTGATGTCAGTCCCATAGAAAATGTGTAGGCAGAGCTGAAAAGAGGTGTGTGAGTAAGGTGGCCTACAAAACAGACTCAGTTACACCAGTTCTGTCAGGAAGAATGGACCAAAATTCCAGCAAACTATTGTGAGAAGCTTGAGAAAGGATAGACAAAATGTTTGACCCTAGTTATACAGTTTGATGGCAATGCTAGAAAATACTAAGGAAATGCATGTAAACTTGTGACTTTGAAGAAAAGCAATAAAAAAAACTTGTCTAACAAAATTATTTAGCAAATAGAAATAATTTTGGTGATCCTACCTGACTTAAAACAGGAAAAGTTTAATCTGATTTAATGTTAGACAGAAAAAAGGATATCTGTCTTTTTATAAAGTGTATGTAAACTTCTGGTTTCAACGGTATGCATCTTTTAGGATAGTATTTCACTGAGCTGAGACAGCTCGCAACTAGTTGGAGATTAAAAAAAAAAAAACGTGAGACAAATCTGAGAGTTTGCAACAATTTTCACTTGGAATCACACTGTCTCACAAATGTTGCAATAATGTTGCACAAACTCCCAGTGAATATTTGGACAAAGTTCTCTGGGTGTTTGCATACATGTCATGCAAGTGTTGCAGGACATTCTCGCAACATGCACAAAACAAAATTTAGGGTTTTTTTGCACTCATGACAATCCTGCAATGGCTGTCCAACACTCACACGACAGATATCCATGCCAATTGCACAATCGCTACCTCACAAATACAGGGTGTCTCTTCATTCCAGTGATCATTTTATCGACTGATGTCAAGCTCATATATACAATTACACATGCCTGTGAAATACAATAGAATAGAATAATGACATTTTCACTGCTTGCCCACAGCAGCTTCTCTCCCACTGGACTAGTATTGCACAGGAGCGTGCACATAAGATGACTTTAAAACAATACAAACACATGTATACAATAAACATGCATGACAGTCACTAGAAACAATAGCAAAATGCTGCACGGTGGCGCAGTGGTTTAGCACTGTGGCAGCACAGTTTTACCCTCGGCCGGGGGATCGCGGGGATCATGAGATCGTGGGTTCGATCCCAGCCCCCGACCAACAGTGAGCTGTGTGGAGTTTGCATGTTCTCCCCGTGTTGCGTGGGTTTACTCCGGGATTTCTCCGGTTTCCTCCCACATACCAAAAAAAACATGTAGGTTTAGGGCGCTCGCGCACGCAGCGACCAGCAGCCGGTGGCTTGCCACCAGACTGCAAACCGAATCTACCTACGGGTACAAATAAGTAACAAAAAAAAAAAAAAAAAAAGGCAGATATAACCACTTGCCCACTCCAGTTTTGATACAGGAAAAAGACCAGGAATTAGCCTGATCCCCCGAACTTACAGCTAGCAAAGAAGCTCATAATAGCAACTCTACATTTTTCATATCAGTAAAAGGCAAGCAGATAGATAAACAATATGGCAATGGACAGACTGAAAATGACACTCATCCCTCCAACTAGGGTATTATTCAAAAATCGAGGCGGTGACAGACATCAATCTCTTTCCAGTCAGTCACAACTGCTGCAGATGCTAGTCTCCAATCAATCAGAATTTAGTTTCTTAAGTCTCCAACCCACTGCAAAGTTGTCTAACTTATCTCACACTTTCAGATTCATGGAAACTAAATTGAGTAGGGTTCAAGACGAGGTTGAGATGGGTTTGAGATGCCTGCGATGATTCTAAGACTACTTTGAGAGAAAAGCTGTTGCACAAATTTTTTGAACATTTTCAAAATTCCTACGAGATGACCACAAGACCCTCCAAATCAGGAGAGGAAAATGTGAACCACCAAGAATATTTCAAGACATTTTGGAAACTCCCTCGAGAATGCCGTTCTCCAACTAGTCTGAAGCTGTCACAGCCCCCTTAGGGAGAAAAAACTATTCCCATACATTTGTACTGAAATGATACAAATAATGTAAATCTATTTATAACTAAAAAAACAAATTAGGAAATAAACTGCTTTAAAAATCTTACTGAAAACTTTAAAACAATGTACTTGTGTTTTGCTTTCACCATCTTTCATTACTCACCTGCCCTTCTACTTCAGCCTAACCTTTGATTAGTGTTAACGTCTAAACTGGGCAATAAGAGGCTATTACCTGAATGCTAATGGCAGTGTTTCCTCAAGGCAGAAAGAATAGCAAAAGCAATGAGCTGCATTCCCAAAGAAGCAATTAAATGTTGATTTAAATGTACTATTACACAACAAAATGTGGCTCAGAGCAGTGGGAAGTATGCTAGATTTATTGCATACTATATAATTTAAACTGAATTGAGCTATATAAAGTAGAAACAGAGAGCAATCAGTCAACTGACGGATCTCTTCAAAGCTAAATATCCTCGTAAGTGGCCCGATAATGAATGGAAGAGAGGGACCGAGAGATAGCAGGGTGAAAGTAATGATGTCTTGTTGTAGGCGATAAGGTGTTTTTATCTCCTGTCTTCCATATCTGTGCACAATGGGGCCCTTGTATGGGTGATAGTAAAACATGCGGCTGTTTGATGGAAGGACCCATTAAGTGGCCATAAAAGTCACATAAGACTGGATAATGTTGAAAGGAAGCTTTGTTTTCCAGTGTAGAAAAATGAAACAGGTGAGCTGGGAACCAAACTGGAAGTTGAATGGATTTCCCCCGACCATGCTATTCTGTAATGGCTCAACATCTAATGTGATTTCAGAGTTGTGTCAGTTAAAAATCAAGCTTGAAAGATGTAAAAAAAAAAAAAAAAAAGCTGTTCAAATAATGTATCTAGATCTTTTCAAAAACCTGCTGTGTTTTTTTTAATTGACCTTGAGTGCACAGATTTAAAATGTAAAGTGCCTTTGTAGCTTCTGACACTAAACTAAAAAGAAAACTAACATTAAACTCAGTATTTGGGGTCAGAGTTGAGTTATTAGACCATTTTTTAATCATTTGAGAAAACTAGTGGTGAAAGTGATAATGCTGACCACCATTTGAAGGGATCAAAATGAAAAGTAGTCTTTTGTGTCATAGTCTAACATTTGTTGGCCTATCCATCCACCCAGCCTTCAAGTAACCCAGACTTATGCTGGATTCATAGTGTCTGTGCGGACTAAATATATGTAGACTGTGGACCGTGGAATACACAACACCATTCAAGGTAGTTTTCAGGCACTGAAACTGTCTGCCACACAGTATTTCACATGAAATATGATCTGAAGTTCATATGTTCACACAATAGATGACAGCGATCGGCTGATAAACTGATTTGAACACTAAGAATCAAACAAAACAAGGAGGAAGAACACAAAGGTGCTCATTTAGTGTAAGCAATAGTGGAGGTATGACAACACAACAAAAAATTGTTTTTTTATTGTTGTTGGTAGCTATCTACAATGGTCTAGATAGGAAGAGAAATGAAGAACGGGAAATCTTGAAGGAAGAGAATGTGAAGAGTGTTCCGGAAGTAAAGAGGTAGTCAGACAGGATCATGAGTTTGAAGCTAGACATCAAAGGTGTGATGTTGAATGTTGTCAGTGCGTATGTCCCACAAGTTGGATGTCAGGTAGAAGAGAGAGGAATTCTGGAGTAAGTTGGATGAAGTGGTAGAGAGTGTTCATGGGGGAAGAGAGTGGTGATTGGAGCAGACTTTAATGGATGTGAAGGTGAAGGAAACAGAGTTGATGAGAAGGTCTTAGGTAGGGATAAGGGATAAGGACCTGTACAGCACTTTTTCTAGTCTGAAAGACCACTCAAAGTGCTTCACTAGTACTAACCCTGTGTTCTAACGGCCTATCAGAGATGGATACCTAGGGACAATTTAGAATCACCAATTAACCAGTCCCTCCAGGATTTTGCGGGCCCAAAAAGCCTGACTTCGTGAGAGCTTTTTTAAAATGTTGTGATAAAAATTGTGATGTTTTAAGAGGGTTCTTTTTGCACAAAAAGTTGTTGGAAGAATTACAAATTTTAAAGCAGATGGTTTTTTCCAATTTCATACAGTGATATTCTATATAATGATACAAGAAAAGCACAGGATTGTCAAACATTTCCTATTACAGTGATTTGTAAATTAAGCAGAAACTTCTGCTAAACAGAAAAACTCTTGTGCAACAGCAAATACAGACTTTAACATAATATCATTACAACAGCTAAATTGCACTGAATGCTTGTTAAAGAGTATAGATTTGGAAATTATCGGCAGCACCTTCATTTGACAACTCCCAACGGTCCCCAGTCCCTTAGTACCAAGCGTTGAGGAAAAAAATAAATAATTTATTCTGTTGCTCTGTATTGTCTATTGGAGTCTGTGCTTTTCTGAAAAAAATTACAGACAATATTCTCTCTCTTTCCATGCCTAACTCCTACCTGTCTATCTGCTGCACGTCTTGACACACACACTTGTCTCTTCAGACACACATCTTTCATTTACAGAGGAAGGGGGGGGCGGGGGGGGGGGCTTTGTCCATGTCCAGACCAGAGATTCACAGCTTTAAAGCTCATTGACAAGATGTAGTAATAATTTTACCTCTAAAGATGTATGAAATGATCAAACACTGGCTGTAGTGTTAGATTTGCTCATTTTGTTTGTGGTTTTATGGCATCTGTTCTCACGTGCGCTCCCGCAACGGGGTGCTTTTAGGACAGGCGGACGTTTTTCAACACAAACCCAGCACTTCGTACACACAGTCAGGACGGAGACATGGCGAGACGTCCGCCAGCAGACTGGGGGAGACGGAGGAAGGGATGGTGTTGGAAACCTCACAGGTGAGTATTTTTTTTAACCACTTGCGCTCCGTTGTTCCGCGGGCGGGCAAGTCTCTGCATCCTAGGACGCAGTGCGCACTCAGACGCATAGTCCAGATTGTGGTGATGTAGGTGGTGTTGGCATCCAAGCGCCACTGAAAAAAAAAGCTGCAGACACAGCCGCGAACAGATTAGTTCATCTGACTGACCTCTCATTCGACTAATAAGAGCCTTGAATTGGGTTTCTGAAACCTTGAAGAACCAATGAATGAAAACCTAGGAAGGAGGACCCGCCTACTGTGAATGCAGGAGCCAATTGAAGGACAGAAGTTCGGGCTGGGTGAAGAGAAACTGACTGCTGCAGCAGATGAAAACAAAGGACGCTGGACGAATCCGCTACAGACCCCGCAGCATGGAGACCACCCACAAGTGGGACCTGCACTCATTCCAGCAGAATAGACGTTTAGGATTCTCTTCGGTCATCATAGAGCGACGGAGGCCGACGACAAAAGTCGTAAATCATTCGCCACAACGGCAATAATGGAATTATGTTTTGATTGGGATCCACGAGCGGACCAGCGTCGCGTTCGTCTGACAATGGGGAAGAGAAGTTCGCCAGGACTCTGCTGCTGTGAAGAGGTAAGGTGTTATAAGCTAAATTATTATTTCTCCCTGAAAATTGTAATCAAAAAATGACTTTTGACCGATCGGTAAATTACAACTGTACGGCGCACGAAGTACGAAATGCGTGCACCGCAATAAACGGTTCATTTACCGTGAACGCCCCCCCGCTGCAGAAGAGGAGCAGGGGGGGGGCGTTCACGGTCCGAACGCCCCCCGGTCTGCAGGGGGAAGCATATGAGTCTATTCCTTCATGTAGCAATGGCCGTCTTCTGTAGCGAGGGGGGGGAACAACCCCCCCCCACACACACACACACAGTAGCGAGGGGGGGGGGGGGAGCCGCTGTGAAAACATGCAAGGAGTGTAATGTAGCGAGGGCCGAACTCTGTCCTTTGTAGCGGGGGGGACAACCCCACACACACACACACACACACAGACACAGCCCTGAATGTGACCTTTCGTTAGAGCCCAAAATGAAGATTCTACATTGAATTATTCAAAAGTTACAGACGTTTTTCCAAACTGTGCCATTTGGCACAATTTGGCACAGTTCCAAAACGCCTGGGAACTACCTGAGAACAAAGCTGTGTAAAATATTCATTTTTTGTGGTATTGTTACCAAATTTGGATCTCAGCTTGATAACACTTGGTTCTACATTTCTGTTGCATTTTCCAGCCGGATCGGACAGCTGTGTGTTATTTGCAAGCATTTGTATCCAAAAAAACACCGTGTCCAAATTTATTTTCTTCAAGTTCAGTATGTTTAGATGACTGTAACTCAGTGGCCGGAGCACATAGAGAGATTATGTTTTTTTTGCCAAAAAATTCAAAGTGTTTTCTTTTAAATGAGACCAACCCCATGAAGATGCTGCAAAGGGTTGAATAACAGCTTTCGATTTACTTTGGGCACATTATTTTTTGGTATTTTTAGGAAAATTGCCCGGAGTGCAAGGGGTTAAATCACACACTGTTTTTTGCTGATGTGTTCCATTAATACTCACTGTAAACACGGAATTGAACACGGTGCAGCGATACATTTGATTAGATAGACTGAGTGTTTCAGTGCCACTCAGAGACAAATTTAATTGGTGAAATTAGCGGAAGTTGACGAGAATTGGCCAAAATTGTGGGAAAGTTGTGGCGATTGGACAAAGTTGCAAGGTTGTGCAATAGTCGTGCTGATTGGCTGATTTCACATGAATTGACGTAATCGCAACACTGCGAAATCCTGGTGGGACTAATTAACCTAGCATGCATGTCTTTGGATTGTGGGAGGAAACTGGAGCTCCCGGAGTAAACCCACGCAGCACAGGGAGAACATGCAAAGAACCGGCGAAACTGTCCTTCAGGCAGCCGACCCGAGTAGCAGAACGGGCAAAACAGTCCTTCAGGCGGCCGACCAGCATCCTTAGACCACCAGGACCGGAGAGGTGAGCTCGGAGGCGGCTTCCCAACCGAGAGGCTCAATGAGAGGAAGCCGAACCGCAAGAGAGGGACCCCAGTGGCATCCGGTGGTGGAGAATGAGGGGGAAGGGGGGAGAATAGGGAACCAGCATGGTGTCAAGCAGTGGGGAATCTGCAGCTCCCTCACCGACCTCAGACCCGGCCAGCACAGCACCCTCGGTGGACCCCAACTGGGCCAGCGCAGCACCCTTGGTGGACCCCGACCGGGCCAACGTTGCACCTGGGATGACCTCCAGAAGCGAACCTGGAGCCTCAACGACATCGGGCAGAGCTGACTCATCTCCGGTGACCCTGGAAGAAGGCTCAGAAATATGGGGAAAACAGGGAGCAGGATCACCAGCAGCGGCAGCGGCAGAGCCCAGCGAGATGAGCTTGGATGCAGCGGCCGGCTGTAAGTGTATTTTCATGTCGTTTTGTAAGTCTTCACCTTTTGAAACTGTTTGTCATGAGTCTTTATGTTAATAAATGTGTGCTGGTGTATCCCTGCACATAAATCCTCATCATTTTGCCCATCACCGTATACTGCATAAAAGCGTACGGAAGGGTTTATGACAAGAAGGAGAGAAATGTGGAAAGGACAGATGGTTGTGGATTTTGCTAAAAGGATGGAAATGGATATGGTGAATACATGCAGTATTTCAAGAAGAAAGAGGAGCATAGGGTGACTTATAAGAGTGGAGGAAGGTGCATACAGTGGTGTGAAAAAGTGTTTGCTCCCTTCCTGATTTCTCATTTTTTTGTATGTTTGTCACATTTAAATGTTTCAGATCATCAAACAAATTTAATTATTAGACAAAGATAACTCAAGTAAACACAAAATGCAGTTTTTAATTGAAGGTGTTTATTATTAAGGGTAAAAAGAAATCCAAACCTACATGGCCCTGTGTGAAAAAGTTATTACCCCCTTGTTTAAACATAAATTAACTGTGGCTTTTCACATCTTTGGAAACCTGAGTTCAATTTTCCAGCCATTTCCAAAGCTTTGGAACTCCAGCGAACCACAGTGAGAGCCATTATCCACAAATGGCGAAAACATGAAACAGTGGTGAACCTTCCCAGGAGCGGCCAGCCAATCAAAACTACCCCAAGAGCGCATCGAGGACTCATCCAAGAGGTCACAAAAGACCCCACAACAACATCCAAAGAACTCCAGGCATTGCTTGCCTCAGTTAAGGTCAATGTTCATTATTCCACTATAAGAAAGAGACTATGCAAAAAATGGCCTGCATGGCAGAGTTCCAAGATGAAAAACACTGCTGAGCAAAAAGAACATAAAGTCTCAGTTTTGCCAGAAAACATACTGATGATCCCCAAGACTTTTGGGAAAATACTCTGTGGACTGACGAGACAAAAGATGAACTTTTTCGAAGGTGTGTGTCCCATTCGTCGGCCTCCGTCGGTCTATGATGACCATGGAAGAGAATCCTAAACGTCTACTCTGCTCGAACAGCACCGCCTGTGGCTGAACAGGCTGATGCGCACCGGTGTTCTACCTTCCAGCGTTGGGCATTGGTAGGATTCAAGCCTGGGCAGGAAGATATGGAGGACAAGATGTTACCCATGCAGCATGCCCCCCCTCTCCACGTCACTGATGAATCCAAAGGAACAGCAGGGCTGCTATAGTTTGGCACCAGCGCCGTCGCAGGAGCTGCCAGAACGATGTTGAGCACAACAGAGAACTGCCTTAGGGGCTCTGACTCCGGATTTTTCCTCAGGGTTGACTCCCGAAGCCTTTCCCATGACCGGGTGTGCCGCAAGGCAGCGGAGGTTTGAAATCAGGGTTTACCTTCCCCTAGATGGGCTACCTTCCCAGGTTGATGAGCCACCATCTACCCGAGTGTCCCATTACATCCAGAGTAAAAGTAACAAAGCATTTCAGAAAAGGAACATCATACCAACAGTAAAATATGGTGGTGGTAGTGTGATGGTCTGGTTCTGTTTTGCTGCTTCAGGACCTGGAAGACTTGCTGTGGTTAATGGAAACATGAACTCTGCTGTCTACCAAAAAATCCTGAAGGAGAATGTCCAGCCATCTGTTCATGACCTCAAGCTGAAGCACACTTGGATTCTGTAGCAGGACAATGATCCAAAACAAACCAGCAAATTCACCTCTGAATGGCTTAAGAAAAACAAAATGAAGACTTTGGAGTGGCCTAATCAAAGTCCTGACCTGAATCTGATTGAAATGCTGTGGCATGACCGTAAAAAGGCGGTTCATGCTTGAAAACCCTCCAATGTGGCTGAATTACAACAATTCTGCAAAGATGAGTGGGCCAAAATTCCTCCACAGCACTGTAAAAGACTCATTGCCAGTTATTGCAAACGCTTGATTGTAGTTGTTGCTGCTAAGGATGGCCCAACCAGTTATTAGGTTTAGGGGGCAAGTGAGGCCTGCAGTTCTTTGGATGTTGTTGTGGGGTCTTTTGTGACCTCTTGGATGAGTCGTCATTGTTCTCTTGGGGTAATTTTGGTTGGTCATCCACTCCTGGGAAGGTTCACCACTGTTCCATGTTTTCGTCATTTGTGGATAATGGCTCTCACTGTGGTTCGTTGGAGTCCCAAAGCTTTAGAATTGGCTTTATAACCTTTTCCAGACTGATAGATCTCAGTTACTTTGTTTTTCATTTGTTCCTGAATTTCTTTGGATCGCAGCATGATGTCAAGCTTTTGAGGATCTTTTGGTCTGCTTTATTTTGATTGAGAACAGATGTGACAGTAATCAGGCCTGGGTGTGGCTAGAGAAATTGAACTCAGCCTTCCAAAGATATCATAGACCACAGTTAATTTCTGTTTTGGTTGGGGGGGGGGGGGTCACTTTTTACACAGGGCCATGGAAGTTTGGATTTTTTTTCCCCTTAATCATAAGCACCTTCATTTAAAAACTGCATTTTGTGTTTATTTGTATTATCTTTGTCTAATATTTAAATTTGTTTGATGATCTGAAACATTTAAGTGTGATAAACATACAAAAAAATGAGAACTCAGGAGGGGGGGCAAACACTTTTTCACACCACTGTACAGGTGGACTATATCTCTTGTAGAAGGATAACTGAAAGAGATAGGAGACTGCAAGGTGGTGTCAGGGGAGAATGTAGCTTGCAACATCGTAATTTGTAGGATAACTTTGGAAACCAAGTGGAAGAGAGTGAAGGCAGATTCAATGATTAAATGCTGGAAGTTAAAGAAGGAAAAATAAAAGTAATGGATTAGATTTATATGGCACTTTACATGTCAAGTGACATCTCAAAGTGCTTACAGTGAGTCCATTATTAACTCACTCCAGACAGACATTGATAGTGGTAAGCTACTTTTGTAGCCATATCTGCCCTGGGGCAGACTGATGGACACATGGCTGCCAATCCGCACCAGTGGCTCCTCTGACCACTGCCTAACATTTATACACATTCATACCCAGTGTTATAGACATTGGAGGCAAGGTGGGTAAAGTGTCTTGCCCAGGGACACAACTGCAGGATGGCTGGGGAGAGCGAGATTTGAACCCCCAACCCTCCAGTTATTGGAAGACTTTTTCTACCTCCTGAGCCACTGCATAGCCTTCTTTGCAAGGTCTTTGATGATTGAAGACTTGAGTTGTGGGAGGGTGGCAATCCTCATCTGTTTTGAAGTGAAGTATTTTCCTTTGATAGCCATATGCTTTGTCAGCTCATCATTCACTTTAACAACATCCGTGGCGATGTGTGCCATAACAGGAACCAAACTCTCTGCCGTGTAGTCCATGTAGTGCTGCAATGTCAGACCCTATTTTCCAACATCAAGGACTTTGAGGGCGAGTGTCAAAGCAGCACTTGCCACTATTGAAGGTGGGAAATGAGTCATCTCATAGTCTACCATGGTGAGCTCCAGGAGGTACTTGGCCAGTGTGTGCTGCTCAGCAGTAACCTCAAAGATCTTTGATGCCCTTCTGACAAATGCAAAGGGAGAGGCCGGCCCAGTTGGAATTTTACGGCCCACAGGATTGTCATCTCCATGTCTTGGATTTGGGCAATGGTGTAGGCCTTGTCTGTCACATAAGCAAAGTCAGAGATCTTTGGGGGGGTACATTTCGTCATATTTGGAAGCAAGGAGTATAGCAGTCACTCCAACAAGCTGCAGCTGCTTCTTTGAGACTGAATGGTCCTGAAGAAAGTGATCGATGATTCCCATGGTCATATACATCGTCTCCTGCAGTAGACGAAACCTCAGGTTTACTTGCACAAGCCAGTCAGTGAGAATGGCCCACATGTTGCCAGTTACTTCCTCAGTCCAGAGTGCACAGCAACAAAACATCATTCTTTTGAAGTGGGGTGTTCTTTCAAATACCCACTGTACATTTGATATAAAGGAAAAAGCCCCAAAACAGGGAGAAGTAAGTTGTTCTTGAGGGTTGTATATTTGTGTCTAAGAAAATCTCAGTAAGCTAAAACCATCATTAAAGTCTGCTTAGCAGCTGACCAGAGGTCATAGCTTAGACAGAACTAAGAAAAATCATGAAGATTGCTGTGACCACTTCTCATTGTGGGTATTTTCTTTACTGGCCATGGTAGTATCCATATGGGCACTGTTGTTGGCCCTGTAGGGGTGCAGACTGAGGAGGGCGATAGCCCCCGTACTGCTGTTGAGACAGGTGCTGAGTGGTAAGGAAGAATTGCCAGAGGACTGGGTACAGCATAAGTACTGAGGGAAACAGCTAGAAAGGTAGTTGCTGTATCCTCTGGGCAGAGAAAGGAAGACAAGGAGACTTGGTGGTGGAATGAGGAAGTACAGGAAAGTATTCAAATGAAGAGGGTGGCAAAGAAAAAGTGAGTGTCAGGGAACTGAAGAAAGTAAACAGCAGTACTTGGAATCTAGGCTTGTGGCAGAAAGGTAGCAAAGGGAAAGCATATAGTGAGCTGTATGACAGGCTGACAGGATGGAAGGAGAAAAGGGCTTGTATTGATTGGTTAGACAGAGAGATCAAGCTGCAAAGGATGGACATCAGGTTAGGTTGATTAAGGACAGAAATGGTAATGTACTAACAAATAAGGAGAGTGTGTTGAGAAGGTGGAAGGACCACTTTTAGGAGCTGATGAATGAAGAGAATCAGAGAGAGAGGATGGGGATGGATGAAGGAAAGATAGTGAACCAGACAGTTCAGAGGATTAGCAAAGTGGAAGTGAGGGCAGCATGGAAGCAATGTGGAAAGGCAGTTGGTCCAGATGACATCCCTTTGAGGGTATGGAGATGTTTAGGAGAGATGCCAGTGGACTTTTTAACCAGTTGTTTCACACACTTTTGGAGAGTGAGAGGGTGGCCTGAGGAATGGAGATGTGTAGAGGTATTAATCTTCAAGAAAAAGGGTGATGCTCAGAGCTGTAGTAACTACAGAGGCATAAAGTTGATCATCCACACTATGAAGATATGGGAAAGAGTTGCTGACGCTAAGTTAAGAAGAGCAATGACAATCAGCGAGCGACAGTACAGTTTCATGCCAAGAAAGAGTACTACAGATGCAATGTTTGCTTTAAGACTGTCGATGGAGAGTATAGAGAAGGTCATAAGGAGTTGTACTGTATCTTTGTGATCTAGAGAAAGCAGATGATAGGGTACCAAGAGGAAGTCAGGAGTGACAGAGAAGTATGTGAGGGTGGTGTAGAACATGTATGAGGACAGCATGATGGTGGTGAGGTATGCTGGAGGAGTAACGGATGTATTTTTTTTTTTTTGTATTTTGTATTCAAGGTGGGGATGGGATTACATCAGGGATTGACTCTGAGCCCCTTCTTGTTTGCTATGGTTAATGACAGGCTGAGGATTCTCCGTGGACTGTGATGTTTTCAGACAACATTGTGATCTGAAGTGAGAGTAGGGAGCAGGTGGAAGAGAACCTGGGGGGTGGAAGTATACTCTGGGGAGAAGCGGAATCAAAGTCAGTAGAAGCAAGACAGAATACATGAGTGTGAATGAGAGGGAAGCAGGTGTAATGTAATGATGCAGGGAGTAGTGGTAGTGAATGTACATACAGTAGATGAGTTTAAATACCTGGAGTCAATTCAGTTCAACTTTATTTATATAGAACCATTTCACAACAACAGTCATCCCATGGCACCCTCCAAACATCCAAAGCAATGGACAATGCACAAAAGAGGTGAAGAAGAGAGTGCAGGCAGAGTGGAGATGAGTGTCAGGGATGATTTATGACAGAAGGATAGCAGCTAGAGTGAAAGAGAAGGTTTACAAGACTGTAGTGAGACCTGCTGTAATGTCTGTGTTATGTCTGAAAACAGGGCAGTGGAGGCAAACGTTGTACCGAACAATAATTTTATTACAAAATACTGTTAATACACATGTTACAGTGTATGAGCTAGCAAGCTAACTAGCAGTTAGTACAGGCTCTGACTGTTACGGAGGCATCGCACCAAAGAGGTTGACTCCCGCTGTTAGTCCTCCTTTACAGCCATACTGTGATGACATCATCCTGTGCATTCTGTAATGATGGCATTCCTTACAATGTGCGGTGTGACGATGCAGCTGGCTGGTGATGTCATCACACCCCCATATATAGGGGAAAGTCGGCCATCTCATGGCTCTCTTAGCTACGGCTCATCCTCAGGGATATAACTGAGTGTTAAGTGTGCAGTGTACTTCTTAACCCCTTAATGCCTGAATTTATTTCCAATTATGAAAAAAAATTTTCACTTGTGTTTTTGCTTTCAAGTAGATGCTAAATTAAGTTGAGAAAGTTAATTTGACTATAGCACATAAAATAGATATAATTTTAGGTATGATGCAAATTAGCAACAACAGGTAAAAATAAAAATAAAAAATGGTAAAAAAAGCACCTGTTCCCATCTCAAGTATGAAGAGTCTTTTATTTATGCAACAAAGTTATTTTCAGTATTTTCAACTCTCATGACTGCCAAACTATAACCCTAACCCTAACCCTAGCAATCAGGAAATGGATGGTGCTCTGTCTCTGACCGTTCCTACGAGAAACTAATGCTTGCAAAAGGTTCCTAGGTATGTGTTGGAAGTGCTCCAACCAGAAGTGGAGGAATACAGACGGTATTTTGGTTGCATTTGGAGCGGAAGCGGTTTGATGCGAATTCGCGACGACAGGCGTCAAGGGGTTAAATGTTGTGTAATAAAGTTCAGTTCAAGCACAGCATCCTTGTCCATCTTCATTCCATGTTTGTGGACATAACATTTGGTGACGAGAATTTACGAACCATGGAAGCATGCCTAAGACCACTGAGGCGTTTCCTTTAGTCCCAGGCGAACCAGATGTCCTGTGGTCATGTTGGCTGGATGCATTCGAGACCTACATTGGACCTGGGAAAGCTAGATAAAGTAAGGAAACGACAACATTTGGTTGTGGTTTTCACTGAACCACAGTTGGGACAAATGCCACCAGCGGCCAAAAGACGCGGCCCATCAGTAACCATGGGGGGTCTGGCGGGCGGGACCAAAGACACTCCCCCCGGCAATTTTTCTATCCCAGCCCTCGTGCAGCTGCCGGGGGTCGAGAGGAGGGTTAAGGCGTTGGTTGGCTCGGGGTCGGAGGGTAATTTCGTTTCTGCTGAATTCGTGAAGCAGGTGGACATTCCCACATGTAAATTGCCCCTTGATCAGAGAATCACAACCATATCTGGCTGGGAGGTCGTGGTAGTCATACGCAGCACTGTGCCGATCTCCATCCTCCTTTCCGGGAACCACCGGGAGGAACTAACTTTCTTAGTTCTTCCTGTTTCCTTTTCCTTGGGTATCCATGGCTCCGGAGGCACAGCCCCATGATTAACTGGGCTCAAAACACCATCTCCTCCTGGAGCCCCTTTTGTTTGGCCCATTGCATGCGCTCAGCGGAGTGCTTCCACTCTTTATCCGTCTCCCTTTCTCCGGTCAAGCCGCCAGACCTCAGCCTCGTTGCCCAAGCTTATCACGATCTTGGAGAGGTCTTTAGCAAGTCGAGAGCATTGTTGCTGCCACCTCACCGCTCTTACAACTGTAACGAGGCACTGTTTTCTCAATTGAATAAATCATTGAACGTTCCCCCCTTGTGTGGTTCCGTCTTGTGCTAGCATCGTGCACTTGAGCTGTCAGCTAATCATGACACATTTGGCTCCACTTCTTACCAGTAAAGCTCGAGCTGCATATGTTGCAATGGATTTTGATGATACTATGGACTATGCAAAAGTTAAATGTGCTGTCTTGCAAAAGTTTGAAATCAGTACGGAAACATGTCCTGAGAGATTTTGTTCCAGTGTGCTCGGATGAGGAAATGCCTAAAGAACTACAGGTTCATCTTAAAGACTTGTATGGCAAGTGGATGGTTCCAGAATCAAAGACAAAGGATCAAATTGCAGATGCCATCATTAAGGAGCAGTTCCTCAAAGTCCTGAACCCTGAGCTGTGAACTTTAATTAAAGAGCGCAACCCAAAGACCTCTAAAGAAGCAGCAGAAATGGCGGCAGCATTTCTAGCAGCTCATCCTATTTACCAGATAAGTCATGTCAACCCACACATTATAATAAATCAATTGGCAGTAATGAATCTAGGGTTAGGCCCACAAGACAAAGTTTAAACCCTACACATACAGCTAAATTTGAAATTAGAAATAAAGCATGTTATTTGTGTGGTCAGACAGGCCACTGTCCAAAAATTAATAATGGGCACTTGACGTCATCCGTCAAGTGAAAAACCGCAAGGAATTGTGGGAAAAGTGTTCTGCCTGTCTGTGTTCAGTCGTGAGCAGCAAATGCGGTTAGGCTGCGTGTCCACCAAATGCATTTTTTTCTGCTGTGGGCGACTATTTTCTGTTCATTTTCTATGTAGTCCAGTGTTTAATGTGCTCAGTGCCCGCAGCGCAAAAACGCTCTCAGCAGTCAGCGTATTTTGTTGCTGCGCTCATGGCACTGAAAGCTGAAAAAAGTTCAACTTTCGGAATGCAGCAGCTCTCATCATCTGCACACCTCTCTCACCAGCCAATCAGAATCAGCCTAAAAGTACACCATGATCAATATTTAACAGCCAAAGCTTGGAGGGATGTGTATTTTCCAACCAGCTTGATTGTTTCATGAAGGTAAGTTGTGATTTAAAAAATATTTAGAAGTGCAGAAAGACGCCCCCTCTCCAGAGCAGCTGTCTTGCGCACCGTGCGCTTTGGCTGCACCTCAGCCGCGGCTCTCTATCATTCAACGCACAGGGCAAAATCAAATAATTTCCCCACATCATCTCTGCCATTCCGAATTTCTCTTGCTAATCTGGAGCAGTGTTTTGTTTTGGGTTTTTTTAATGGGAGCTTTTCGGTGTTGCTGATTTTCTTTGAGTTTTCTTGAAGTTGTGATTACTTGTTGCCTTCATTATGCATGGATTGAATATCAGCTGGGGACTGAAATCCATAAAATGTTTGGTATCGTTAAATTAAGCAGATTCTCCTCTTTCAGGTGATTATAAAATGTCACTGTCCTGATTTAGTATGTTTTTATAGCAGCTAATTATACTGGTAATTTTTTTCGATGCACCAGAGTGATCAGCTGATTGGATCCACCTCCTCCGGTGTTCTGACATTTTGGCATATTTATCAGAACAACACTGGACAGCTGATGTTACAGACTGCAGTTAAAGGTAAAAATCTTTATCCTGTAGCTTGAAAGTGCTCAGACACATCCCCAGCAGGTCCCATTATACGAACAAGTACGTGTGTTTAGCTCTGTGTGTGTGTATACGCTGCAGGCAGCAGCAGAGCTCTGTATGGGTTTTTCCTGTGAACCAACGCTGCAAATACGCCACTAAAATGGTAGCTGTAAGTTAGAAACCTGTTCAGTAAGTTACACATTGGTTCAAAGAGCATTACTCATATGTTAGAAATAATTTTTGGGCACACTAGACATTAATCTCAACGTATTTTGACTTTGTAGAAACAATGACTGCTTACCTTTGTGTTAAACAATGGTTTTCTGGTCGTTCACCCAGAATATTTGAGGCGGCTGTGTCAAGCGGTGGCCCTCGCGAGCCACCATAAGACGCCACACCGTCACCAGAGAGTTGTGTTAGAGTCTTTATTTACGGTGAAAATCACAATAATACAAGCCGCTGAGGCCATGACACAAGCAAGTCTACACACAGGGGGGCGTAAGGCTAACAAGCTTACTCACGGGTCCACAGGATAAGACGGTCACACCACAGACGGGCAATGTAGAATAATCCATAAAGTACGATCGCTCCAACGATCAGCGACGGACACTGCTGCAAGGATGCAGCCGCTGGCGTCGGCTAAAGAAGCCGGCCGCTAACGACCGCAAATGGAAAACAGCTGTTCAGGCTTTGACAGCTGAGCAGAAGTCTCCCCGAGCACTGTCACAATAAGAGCTCGGAGAGCCAGGATAATAACGCCACTGTCAAAGCCTGACAGGAATGATGGCTGGCCCGAGCGCGAATAACAATAGCGCTCGGATCATAACAGGCTGGACCCATCCATCGGTTAATTGAACATGAGCCTCTAATGATATATAGTTTTTAAATTGCTCATGGGTTTATGCGCTCACCCCACAAACCAGGTACGCAAACACATCTGACAGCGTGACTCGAGGCAGTTGGTCAAGATCCCTGATCCATTTCTTGTGCTCATATCGATTGATATCATTTATTTCTTAAATTTTTTAAAGGTAGCACTTCTTTGCTTCCTTATTCAGCTTCTCTGAATAAGGAATTTGAATTTTCTGTTTTCTCCGTTCCATTGCATGTATGTCTGTTCACATTAGCAGTTGCCTAGACTACAGGTTAACAAAGAAGCCAGACCATGACGATGGCGACAATGGCCCACAATGCAGCGCGGCATGACGTCAATGCCCATTCTCTATACACACTAGTAAAAATTACATGCGTTCTGCTCCCCAGTCATTTATTAAGGAGGTAGAGGGGGATATTCAGTCCCTCCAGGATTTTGCAATGTTTCAATCGTGTCAATTCATGCGAAATCAGCCAATCAGCTCAACTATTGCGCAACCTTGCAACTTTATCCAATCACCGCAACTTTCCCACAATTTTGGCCAATTCTCGTCAACTTCCGCCAATTTCACCAATCAAATTTCAGCTGAGTGGCACTGAAACGCTCAGTCTAACCAATCAAATGCATCGCTACATCGTGTTCACTTCCGTGTTTACAGTAAGTATTAACGGAACGCTTCGGCAAAACACAGTATGTGATTAAAAAAACTCACTCACCCGCGAGGTTTCCAACACCGTCCCTTCCTCCGTGTCACCCAGCCTGCCGGTGGACGTCTCCATCCTGACCACGTGTACAAAGTGCTGGGTTTGTGTTGAAAAACGTCCGCCTGCCCCGAAAGCACCCCGATGTTGGAGCGCATGTGACAAGAGACTCCATAAAATCACAAACGAGCAAGTCTAACACTACGGCCAGTGTTTGATCATTTCATACATCTTTAGAGGTAAAATCATTACTACATCTTGTTAATGAACTTTAAAGCTGTGAATCTCTGAACATGGACAAACGCCCCCCCACCCCCACCCCCACTCCCCCCATAAATGAAAGACACGTGTCTGATGAGATGGGTGTGTGTGTGTGTGTGTGTGTGTGTGTGTGTGTGTGTGTGTGTGTGTGTGTGTGAAGATGCACAGCAGATAGACAGACAGGTAGGAGTTAGGCATAGGAATAATGTCTGCATTTGCATTTTTTTTTTTCTGGAAACGCACAGACTCCAATAGACAATACAGGCTAACAGAATAAATTATTTATTTTTTCCTTTCCGCTCGGCACCGAGTGGTTGGGGACCGTAGGGAGTTTTCAAATGAAGGCACTACAAATAATTTCCACATCTCTACTCTTTAACATGCGTTCAATGCAATTTAGCTGTTGTAATGAATATTGTGTTAAAACCCCTTGAACTCTGGTCAGTTTCCCTAAAAACACCTGAAAATAACATACCCAAAGTAAATCAAAAGCTGTTCTTCAACCCTTTGCAGCATCTTCATGGGGAGAAAACACTTTGATTTTTTTTGGCAAAACAGTCATAATCTCTCTAAGTGCTCCTGCCACTGAGTAACAGTCATCTAAACATACTGAATCTGAAGAAAATAAAGTTCACCTGGGTGTTTTTTTAGATACAAATGCTTGCAAATAACACACAGCTGTCAGATACTGGCTGGAAAATGCAACAGAAATGTAGAACCAAGTGTTATCAAGCTGAGGTCAAAATTTTGTAACAATACCACAAAAAATGAATATATTACACAACTTTTTTCTCAGGTTGTTCCTAGGCGTTTCTGAACTGTGCCAAATTGTACCAAATGGCACAGTTTGGAAAAACGTCTATAACTTTTGAATGCTTCAACATAGAAGCTTCCTCTTGGGCTCTAATGAAAGGTGACACTCAGGGCTGTGTGTGTGTGTGTGTGTGTGTGTGTGTGTGTGTGTGTGTGTGTGTGTGTGTGTGTGTTTGGGGGTGTTTGTTCATTCATGAATGAATGAATGAACAAACAAGCCCCCCACACACAAAGAAGCATGCCTCGTAAAAAATGTGTGGCCTTTTTTTACAAGAAAAAATAACCTACAGTGCAATAAAAATTATACTAAAATATCTGCAATGTAGAGGATAACAACTCCCCCCCCCCCCGCTACAGAGGAGCTCGGCGCACAAAAAACGGTCTGTCAATGGTCTGTCATGTGGCCATGACGGACCGTTGTAATTACCGATCGGTCAAAAGTCATTTTTATTACTATTTTCATTGATAAAGAATAATTTAGCTTATAACACTTACCTGTCCACAACAGCAGTGTCGTTGGAGAACATCTGTCCCTCATTGTCAGACGAACATGAAGCTGGTCCGGTTGTTACGGACTCATGGTTCTGGTCACCCGACCCGGTCAAACCATCGCCACTTCCATGATTGCGGTTTTTGCAAACCATTTTTCAAAACAAATAAGAACAGTAGTAATAAAATAAGACTGGCTAACGGCTGAGAGTGGCTAACGCTACCATTACACACAGGTCTCAATGTGTGTCACCCAGCGACTTAGACAAAAAAGATTTTACGCACGGCGACGCATGCGTTGCAATCGTCGAACTTCTCTGCTTCAATTGGCTCGTTGTATTCGCGGTCATTGGTAGGCATGTCCTTCTTGCTAGGTTTTCAGTCATTGGTTCTTCAAGGTTTCAGAAACCCAATTCAAGGCTCTTATTAGTCGAATGAGAGGTTGATCAAATCTAAACCAATCAAAACACTCCTTTGGCTTTCTGTTCGCGGCTGTGTCTGTACTGGAAGAACGGAAATGCAGCTTTTTTTTTTCAGTGCGCACTGGGACACACTATGACGCAGAGACGTGACCACCCACGGAATCCCGGAGTTCAAGGGGTTAAAGTCTGTATTGGCTGTTGCACAAAAGAGGTTTTTCTGTATAGCAGAAGTTTCTGCTTAATTTACAAATCACTGTAATAGGAAATGTTTAACAATCCTGTGCTTTTCTTGTATTGTTATATAGAATATCACTGTAGTAAGCTGGAAAAACCATCTGCTTTAAAATTTGTATTTCTTCCCACAACTTTTAGTGCAAAAAACCTCTCCAAACATCACAACTTTTAAAAAACTCCTGCAAATTCAGGCTTTTTGGGCCACAACAATCATAAAAACATCCCGCGAAATCCTGGAGGGACTGGATATTGCTTTTGAGAACCCACAGTCAGAGTTTACAGTAAGTGTGTTTATTGAAGATAGACCCTATGTCGCTCTTATTGATTCTGAAAGTAATCACACCTTAGTCAGACTTGATAGCCTTCCAAGAGATGTAATTTTTTGTGGTGGCACAGTTGTTGTTGTACAAAGCCGTGATCTCCCCATTCTTGCAGAACTGATGGCTGACCATGCAAGTGAAGCTAAGGCTAGTGAAAGTTTGATGGTTGTCACAAGATCCAAAACTAAACAGTAAAAATCTAACTCATCAGGATAGGAGTTACCTTTTGCAAATGAGGAAGTCCCAGGTGTTGAATGCAGTATGGAGGTTAAAATAAAGAAGAGTAAGAAGCAGAGAAGATGGGAAAGAGTGAAGGGAACAAGGGTAACTGAGCATATTTTTGAGCCTGCAGATGGTATTTTTTTATCCTCAACAGTGATATTGTTAAGCTACAAAGGAAGAATTCCACTCTTAATTTTTTTGTTTTTCAAATGTGTGCCCGAATCATCCCAAGTGACAGGAAAAGAGGAAGTTTTTGTTCTTAAAGATAACAGGCTATATCGTCATAGTCAGATTGGTGATCAATTTGTCATCCCTCAGAGTTTAAGGCCTACAGTTTTAAAACTAAGCCATTCTATAACTCGGGTAGGATATTTGGGACAATATAAAACATTTTCAAGAATTGTTTCTCATTTCTATTGGTCTCAGCAATATTCTGATATAGTAAAGTACTGCCAAGCATGCCCACAGTGTCAACTGACAGCTCAATCCAAGAAAGGAAGATGGGGCTCCTCTTATTACTATGTCCATCGTTGACACCATTTTTACGTATTGCCATGGACATTCTTGGCCCTTTAGAATAAAGCAGTGCTGATCACAAATACATATTAGTAGTATGTGATTATGCTACAAGATATCCTGAAGCCTTTCCATGAAGAAAAATAAAGGCCCATCAAATTGTCAACTGCCTCATTCAGCTTTTCTCCAGAATGGGAATTCCCAAGGAGATTATTACAAATCAAGGTACAAACTTTACCTCAAAACTGCTGAAAGAGGTATACAGTATAACCTTCTTGGAATTAAAGGTGTGAAGACAAGTCCCTATCATCCACAGACAGATGGCCTCGTTGAGTGATTTAATAAACCTCTAAAATTCATGCTGAGGAAGTTTGTGAATGATTCAGGGTCAGATTGGGATCAGTGGCTTCCATTTTTGATGTTTGTATAAAGAGAAGTTCCACAAGCATCAACTGGATTTTCACCTTTCCAACTGTTGTATGGACATCCAGTCAGAGGCCCTATGGATGTTTTGAAGGACGCTTGGAAGGATCCTATACCACAACAGCAGTGTAGTGAACTCTCCTACGTCCTAAAAATGAGAGGAAAACTAGAAAAATTTCAGGAATTTGCCAATAATAATTTGGCCCAGGCACAATAGCAACAAAAGCACAGGTATGACAACACCTCTAAGAGAAGAGTCTTTCAGGAGGGCCAAAAAGTTCTTTTGTTGTTACCAACTTCTAAAAGTAGTCTTCTGGCCAAGTGACATGGGCCGTATGAAACTGTAAAGAAGATGGGCCCAGTCACCTATGAGCTTCTTTTGCCAGACCGTAGGAAAAGACATTAGATAGATAGATAGATAGATAGATAGATAGATAGATAGATAGATAGATAGATAGATAGATAGATAGATAGATAGATAGATAGATAGATAGAAACACACACATGACAAACAAAGGGATTACCCATGGAAAGTAAAAAACTAGCATGACTATAAAACCTATATACATCATAGTGTGGAGATGTGTTGAAGGATGAGACTGAGTTTATTCCTCAGGTTCAGCTTTATTCACAATCACATACTCCAACATTTCAAAGCAGAAAAAGAGGATGAATCTTCTCACATCTGTCCTTTTATACCCAGGACATCAAAACTACAGTCACATGGTGTTTAATCAAACATACAGTCACATGGTACTTAATCCCAGTCACAATGTAACCTCCCCTGAACTTAACACCATCCACCCCCTAGTCTCCGGTGGTCAGGAAATCTCTCAAGGCCATCTCCTTGAAACAAAAGGCCAAATCTCACACCCTCCTGTTACCTCTAGGAGGCTCAGTCCCTTTGTTTCCCTGAGACGTGAAGCACACAATAAACATACAGTAATATATTTGTGGAGCATATGAAACAGACATATGTGCCCCACATGACCCCCCCCCCGCAAACGTCTAAGATGGAACAATCATAACTAAAGATGCATGTCATAATAAAATCATTACATATCAATCCACACGCCGCTTAGGCCTTAGTCTTCTGCCGTATTTGCTGTAAGCCGGCTTTACTGCCTCTGCAGTGTCCTCCTGCTGTGGGGCTGCTGCCTGTGGATTAGAACTGTTAGTCAATCTCTGTGGGTGTTCTGGGGAATGCCCTCTAGGGGGTCTGCCGTGCCGGGGGGCCCTCGCCAACTGCACAGCTTCGTCAGCCATCACAAAAGCTGGTTTGAGCCTATTTATGCCAATCACTTCCTTTCTGCCTCCCAAATCTAGCAAAAAATGCTTCTCTCCTGTTTCCAGCACTCTAAATGGTCAATCATAAGGTGGTCGCAAGTTTGGGCAATGGGCATCATGTCTGACAAAAACAAACTCCGCATTTTTTAAAGCTTTAGGCACAAAAACGCGCGGGAAGCTGTGATGAACCAGGCCAGGAAGCGTGCTCGATCCCGTGTCGCTCTGCAACCGCTGAGCGGGGGGGCACTCTGGCACAGGATTATCCGGGAGAAACTCCCTGGGCAGCCGGAGTGGCTGCGCAAAAACTAACTCAGCTGGGGAGGCTTTTAAATCCTCTTTAGGTGCAGAACACAACCCCAATAAAACCCATGGTAGCCTGTCTACCCAATTTGCATCCGTAAGCAACGCTCTGAGGGCTGCTTTCAATAACCTATGGAAACGTTCACATAAACCATTAGCCTGCGGGTTGTACGTGGTAGTGCGGTGGATCGTTACCCCCAGGCTGCGGGCCATCGCTGACCAAAGCTCAGAAACAAATTGAGGACCTCTGTCGGACGTAATGTCCGACGGAACTCCAAAACGCGCTACCCATGCTGTTAAAAACGCACGCGCCATCCTCCTCGGCTTTGGTTGATGCCAAGGTGGGACCACTTCCGGCCAACGCATGTTCGGTCCACCATTGTCAAAAGGTGTGTGCACCCCTGTGACGGCGGGAGGGGGCCTACGAGGTCGACATGCACATGATCAAACCGCTTAGCCGGGATGTGAAAAAGCTCCAAGGGAGCTCTAGTGTGTTTGTGTATTTTGGCTTGCTGACAAGCCACGCAGGCTGTCGCCCACTCCTTGACTTGCTTGCGCAGGCACGGCCATACAAATTTCTCTCCTACCATTTTGACCGACGCGCGCACCCCCAGGTGCGCCAGAGAATGGATCGAGTCAAGAACGCGGCGGCGCCACGCGGCTGGTACAACCGGACGCGGCCGTCTAGTGGAGACATCGCAGATTAGGGGGGGCATACCGTCTTGCAGCACCCTGTTCTCCAGCCTTAACCCTGTTGGTCCAGACTGGAGCGCGCGCACGTCCGCATCGCTAACCTGCTCCGCGGCCATGGCTGCATAATCTATCCCTACGCGGACCAGGGCCGCGCACGCTTCCGCGTCGCTACCCTGATCTGCGGCCATGGCTGCAGAGTCTGCCCCCATGGGGCCTGGAGCCGCCACAGCACATGAGAGGCAGTCTGCCACGACATTATATTTACCTGCCACATGCTGGATATCGGTGGTAAACTCCGATATCGTGGCCAGCTCTCTCTGCTGCCGGCCCGACCAAGGTTCCAAAATCTTGGCCATCGCGAAAGTCAGTGGTTTGTGGTCCACGAATGCAGTGAAACGGCGTCCTTCCAGCCAGAACTGGAAGTGGTGGATGGCCAAGTGTAGAGCTAACAACTCCCTGTTGAACGCACTGTATTTTCGCTCGCTATCACGCAAGGTTTTGCTGAAAAACGCGAGCGGTTGCCAGGCCCCAGTCACGTACTGTTCAACGACCGCCCCTATGGCCATATCTGACGCATCAGTAGTGAACGCCATGCGGGCCGTTGGGACTGGGTGTGCCAACAACGCAGCGTTTGCCAGGGCTGATTTGACTTGAGAGAATGCGCGCTCCCGCTCAGGAGACCATTCGATTTTATTCGTGTGTTTTTGTTTTTTTAGTGCAGCATACAATGGTTGCATGAGCTGCGCTGCGCTGCGCGGGGGAGGAAACGGTTATAAAAATTAACCATTCCCAAAAACTCCTGTAACGCTTTGACCGTTTGTGGTTGGGGAAAATTTGTTATTGCGCGCACCTTATCGGGCAGAGGGACCGCTCCTTCTGGCGAAACACGATGCCCCAATAAATCAATCTGCGCCACCCCGAACTGACACTTCGCTGGGTTGATTATTAACCCGTGCTCTGCCAACCTCCGGAAAACTGCTGTGAGGTGGCTTTCGTGTTCGTCTTCGGATGCGCTGGCTACCAAAATGTCGTCCAAGTAGACGAACACAAAAGGGAGATCGTGCAGGACCGTGTCCATCATGCGTTGGAACGTCTGCGCCGCTCCCTTAAGCCCAAACGGCATGCACAAAAACTCAAAAAGCCCGAAAGGAGATTTACCGCTGTTTTGGGTATGTCCTCAGCATGCACTGGAACCTGGTGGTAACCGCGTACCAAGTCTATTTTAGAAAAAATGCGCGCCCCCGCCAAATGAACCGAAAAATCTTGGATGTGCGGAATCGGGTAGCGGTCGTGCGCTGTGGCGTTATTCAATCTGCGGAAATCACCGCAAGGTCGCCACGAGCCATCAGCCTTTGGGACCATGTGCAGCGGTGAAGCCCAGGGGCTCTTCGAACGCCTGATGATTCCCAGTCTTTCCAGGTCGGCGAACTCCTCGCACGCTATGGTCAGTTTAGCTGAGTCCAAGCGCAGAGCTTTTGCAAAAACGGGCGGGCCGGTGGTAGTAATAAAATGTTCCACCCCATGTTTAGCCACTGTCACCAAAAACGTTGGGACCGTGAGTGCTGGGAACTGAGTGAGGAGTGTATGCAACTTACCACCTGCAGCTGTGACGTTGGCTTGTGCAGTTGGCGGGGCCACTTGAGCTGTGCAGGGAATAGAGTGAAAGGAGAGTGCATTAACCAGACGTCTGTTAGCAAGATCAACCAATAAACCATGTGAGCACAAAAAATCAGCCCCTAACATTTTGAAATTGACTGCCACTACAACAAAAGTCCACTCAAATGCATGGCCCTGCAAAGACAGAAGCAGAGTCCTCTCACCGAAGGTCTTAATCGCTGAGCCATCGCTGCTGACACCCGGGGACCACTGGAAGGCGCCAGCCGGTCCGCGTAGGAAGGCATGATGAAGCTCAGCTGGGAGCCTGTGTCCACGAGGAAATGCCTCCCCGAGCGTGCATCTTTCAGGTAGAGCAGCTTGTTCTCCTCCCCGAGGGCCGCAGCTGCTACCGACCCCCGGTCTTGGCGTTTCCCGAGCGCTTGAAATGGCACGGAGGAATGCACTCGCGCGCCCTCTCTGCAAAGCGGCGATGGTAGAAGCAAAGGACGTCGTCCGCTCCGTGTCGCCTGGCCCTTGCTGCTGCTGTCGTCGGTGAGTCTGGTGCTGCAGCCTCTGGCCCCATGCCGTCTCCGGACATTGCGCCTAGCTCTGCTGCCGCGGCCGAAGCCACGCTCCGTTTGTGGGCGTCGACGAGTCGTTGCGCCTCCTGGCTCAGCTCGTGGTAGTCTCGCCGGGCCAACAGAGGTGAACCGGCCAGGGTCACTCTCACCGCTGGCGGTAGGGTCCTGAGGAAAAAGTGGGTGAAGATAAAGCTGTCATCTTCGGAGTCTCTCAACCTCAGCATTTTCCCCATCAGGCCTGCGGGTCTGTCTTTCTCAAACTCCGTCAACTCTAGGAGCTCCTCTGCTCGCTGTTGCACTGAGGGGGTGAAGTGGCTGATAAGCGCAGCCTTCAATGCGCTGTACTTGTCGCTGTCCGGTGGGTGGTTGACCAGGTTCTCCACCCTCTGGACTGTGTGGTTGTCCAGCTTCACCACCACATGGTAGAATTTTGTGTCGTCTCTCGAGATTCTCCGGAGGTTGAACTGCGCCTCGACTGCGCTCAACCAGGAGCGCGGACTATTCTGCCAGAAGTCTGGCAGCTGGAACGTGGCGGCATTCGTCAGGCTGGCTTCTGACGAGTCCGGCTCGGGAGAATTACTTCTGCTCATGCTTCGTCGTAAGGTCACCAGTGTGGAGATGTGCTGAAGGATGAGACTGAGTTTATTCCTCAGGTTCAGCTTTATTCACAATCACATACTCCAACATTTCAAAGCAGAAAAAGAGGATGAATCTTCTCACATCTGTCCTTTTATACCCAGGACATCAAAACCACAGTCACATGGTGTTTAATCAAACATACAGTCACATGGTACTTAATCCCAGTCACAATGTAACCTCCCCCGATCTTAACACCATCCACCCCCTAGTCTCCGGTGGTCAGGAAATCTCTCAAGGCCATCTCCTTGAAACAAAAGGCCAAATCTCACACCCTCCTGTTACCTCTAGGAGGCTCAGTCCCTTTGTTCCCCTGAGATGTGAAGCACACAATAAACATACAGTAATATATTTGTGGAGCATATGAAACCGACATATGTGCCCCACAATAGCTTAACATATGATGACCGGTATAAACACATGAATCATCCCATTGCACAAAGAAGGACAATCAGGAGCAGAGTGAAAAAGTGACGTACCAGTTAATCTGTAAGATGCAGTGTGGCAGCACAGCTATGCCAGAATTACAAACATCATAGGTGAGTTATGTACAGTGAGATTGCATGTGGCAGGAAAGATTTCCTGTACCTGGCCGTTCGACAACGAAGCTGTAGTAGTCTACTGGAGAAAGTGCTTCACTATCTATCTAGTGTGTGGTGGAGGGGGTGATCAGGATTGTCCATGATGGATCGTAGTTTATTTAGTGTTCTCCTCTCCATCACTGTCTCAAAGGTCTCCGGTCTGAGACCAATTACAGAGCCAGCCCTCTTGATAATCTAGTCAAGTCTGTTGGTGTCTCTGGCCCTGATACTGCTACCCCAACAGACTGCAACAAAGAAGATGGCACTGGCCCTTCAGAGAGAGCAGTCGCTTCTTCTCTTCTCTCCTGCTCCCTCCCTCTCCCTCCCTAACTGACTGGATCCCAGCTTGCTATTGTCTGTGTCTGCGTTGCTCTTCTACTGGCTGATTTTCATCCTAACAGAAATTATGGATTTGGTAAGCTGGGCTTTGAACACAATTGACACTGTCTTTCAACGAGGAAATCGGGCCCGGGGGAGCCCACCTGTCCTGCAGGTACTGCTGCCTGCAGGTTTATAATAAAGACACATAGAATTGGGAAACTTATGTGTCATGTGCGACCTTTCAATTAAAGATGCAGAAGACATTTACCTATTTGGCGTTTACCGTCTCAGGACTTCTAATTGATCGGCTTTGGGATAGTCCTGGTGTACGAAAATTGAAGAAGATGGACAGAGCTTATCAAAAAGCTGACCCGCGAAGCTCTTTCATCAATTTGACCAGCTGGGGAGTCTCTGATAGCGGCTAACGGAGAACTGAACAGGAAAGATTGTAACATCACGGCGGCGTTAGGAGCACTTCAGGAAATGATTTTAAAGCCTGGCAATGATGGAAATTATGGAGCACTGAATCCATAAGAGATGAAAAGTTTTTCTCTGAATGTCTGTGCTCATTCGACCTTCTTTTCGGCACCCCTCAGCTCTCACTTCTCCCGGATGAAGATAAGCAAGTGGAATTGTTTTGGCTGTTTCCTCTCCTTCATAAACATCTGGCGTCCAGTAATCTGAACTCTCAAGGACAGCGCCATGTGACTGGATTAGAAATTTCCACCTGCCATGCCTGGGAGTTGATCTCACAAGGACATGCTTCTAAGCTCAGACACTAGACGTAACATCTGCTGAGAGAGGCTTTTTGCTGTCCTCCAGTAACTGATAACTGACACACATTGCATCAACACACACAACTGATTCACTTACACTGACGTACACATTCATCCACTGCCTCTCTGATGTCCTGTTGTGTGAGGTATTGTCTGCTAATTGTGCATTGGAGAGTTTTTTTCTATGTAATCATAATTTGGTCATAAAATTGAGCTCATTCTGATTAACCAATGCTTTTTTCTCTCTGCCTATTGTCATTTCCCTTCCCCCTCCCTTCTTTACCCACTACTGTATGACAGGCGCCTCATGGCCGCCGCGTCATTGGATGCGCCTTTTGTGCGTGCCCAATGTCAAGTCAAATTCCTCGTATGTTTACTTGTTTACTTGTAAACGTGCTTGGCAATAAAGTTTTTCTGATTCTGATTCTGATTCTGGTGACAACAGTCTGGTAGAAAAGCTCCAGCATCCTGCTGCACACGTTGAAGGATCTCAGCTTTCTGAAGAAGTAGAGTCTGCTCATCCCCTTCTTGTGTGCAGCATCGGTGTTGGATCTCCAGTCCAATCCGCTGCTGATCCTGACACCCAGATATTTGTAGTCCTCAACCACTCCCACATCCTCCCCCCTAATCTGCAGTGGCTGAGAAGGAGTCTTCCTCTTTCTGAAGTCAATCACCATCTCTCTGGTCTTGCTGACATTCAACCTCAGGTGATTCTGCTCCGTCCACTCCACAAATCTGTCCACCAGTGCCCTGTACTTCCCCTCCTCTCCTCCTCTTATACACCCCACAACAGCTGAGTCATCAGAGAATTTTTGCAGGTGGCATGACTCAGTGTTGTACTGAAAGTCAGTGGTGTATAAGGTAAAAAGAAAAGGAGAGAGCACAGTCCCCTGTGGAGCTCCCGTATCACTAGCCACCACTCTAGACAAGACACTGCCCAGCCTGACAAACTGTGTTCTGCCTGTCAGGTAGTCAGTAATCCAGGAGATTACAGAGCTGTCAACCCTCATCACCCGCAGCTTCTCACCCAGCAGCAGTGGCTGGATGGTGTTAAAGGCACTGGAGAAATAAAAAAAAGTGATTCTCACAGTATCTCCTCCACCATCCAGGTACAGATGGGCTCGTTGCAGTAGGTAGATGACAGCATCTTCAACTCCTAAATGGGGCTGATATGCAAACTGCAGAGGGTCCAGCCACGTCTTCACCTGCGGCCTCAGGTGGGCTAAGACCAGTCTCTCCAGGACCCTCATCACATGAGATGTGAGGGCAACTGCTCGGTAGTCATTCAGATCCGATGGAAATGACTTCTTGGGGACAGGAACCAGGCAGGATGTTTTCCACAGCACTGGTACTCTCTCCAGACTCAGGCTCAGGTTGTACAGGTGTTTCAGTACCAGAGCTAGCTGGTTGGCACAGGTCCTCAGGATCCTTGCGGAGATGCCATCAGGGCCCGAAGCCTTCCGCTGACGGAGTCTCTCCATGTAAATCTTTTAAAAGAATGGAAAGATCAACCAGAACAGTCTATGACTTTGTGGACATGTACTGTGGTGGATGAGGAGGAATTACAGGAGCAGTACTTCCCTACTTTAGATGAATGTGTGTTTCCAGACCTTAGTCATCTGACAACAGACAAACGTCAGGACCTGCAGGGTCTAATGACTACAGAACTCTTCAGTATGAAGCCAGGTTGCACACAACTAACTGAACATCAGATTACTCTGCATTCTGCACAACAACAACCCATCAGAGACACTACATGCCACATTCCAGCTAAACTTCTGCCTGATTTTAAGCAGGAAGTGGAGGAAATGCCAGCTACAGGAATCATCGAGGCTTCCCGCTGTGAGTGGTGCAGTCCTGTGGTGTTGTTGCCTAAGAAAGATGATTCTAAATTGAGATTCTGTTTTAACTTTTCAAAGCTAAATGCTGTGTCTGCCTTTGATCCTTATCCAATGTCAAGGGTTTTTTTTTTTTTTGACTTATTTTGTACCCGTAGGTAGATTTGTTCTGCAGTCCGGTGACAAGCCACCAGCTGCTGGTCGCTGCGTGCGCAAGCACCCCTTAACTCCCTAACCTGCATGTTTTTGGCGTGTGGGAGGAAACCGGAGAAATCCCGGAGTAAACCCACGCAAACACGGGGAGAACATGCAAACTCCACACAGATCACTCTTGGCCGGGGGCAGGGATCGAACCCACGATCTCATGATCCCCGCGATCCCCCGGCCGAGGGTAAACTGTGCTGCCGCGGTGCTAACCACTGCGCCACCGTGCAGCCCAGGGTTGAGGAACTGATTGATCATTTGGGGAATGCAAACCTTTTAAACAAACTTTTGACCTTTGTAAAGGCTATTGGTAAGTGCCCTTGACTGAATCTTCAAAGGACTTAACAACTTTCAGAGTACCAAGTGGCCTCTTCAGATTCACTATGATGCCTTTTGGTCTTCACGGAGCACCTGCAACATTTCAAAGATTACTGGATCAAGTTTTGAGAGGAGCAGAGGACTATGCAGCAGCTTACACTGATGACATTATCATCTTCAGTCCAACCTGGGAGGAGCATGTACAACATCTTGTTGATGTGTTTGAAGGTATCCAGAAAGCTGGTTTCGTCATCAGTGCAAGGAAGTGTCACATTGCTAAGCCAGAAATTCAATATCTTGGCTATGTGATTGGAGGTGGAAGTATCCATCCTCAGGTGGGAAAGGTAGAGGCAATTACTTCTTCACCACTACTAAACACCAGAATCAGAATCAGAATCAGAATCAGGTTTATTGCCATTGTTCATGTAGTACACAAACTAGGAATTTGTCTCGGTACAATGCTGCAACATTAAACATGATAAGATAAGAGAAATAAACTATACATGTAATAAAGTGTAGGATAGGATTAAGTGATACTGGTCAACAGTTAAAATATATATTAGCCAGCAGCAGATACTGTGGAGAACTATATAGTGCAGTCGGTAATGCAGGAAGAAAACAGTGATGATTGACATGAGTCTGGTTGAGCTGCTGTACATGGTGCACGAGAGTCAATAAGTCACTTAGTGTTCAGCAGTCTAATGGCAGAGGGAAGAAGCTGTTCATGTGACGGGAGGTTTTAGTCTGGATGGACCGAAGTCTTCTACCAGAGGGGAGGGGGGCAAACAGTACGTGACCAGGGTGTGAGGGATCGGCTATGATCCGGCCAGCACGCCTCCGGGTCCTGGAGATGTACAGATCCTGGAGAGATGGGAGCTTGCAGCCGATCACCTTCTCAGCAGTGCGCACGACGCGCTGCAGCCTTAGTCTGTCCCTGGCAGTGGCTCCTGCGTACCACACGGTTATGGAGGTGGTGAGATGGACTCGATGATGGCTGTGTAGAACTGCACTAACATCTTGGTGGGTAGCTTGAGCTTCCTCAGCTGCCGCAGGAAGAACATCCTCTGCTGGGCTTTTTTGATGAGGGAGCTGATGGTCAGCTCCCATTTGAGGTCCCGGTGATGGTAGTGCCTAGAAGCGGAAGGAATCAGCAGTGGTGATGGGAGAGGCCTGAGAGGGTGAGGGGGGGCAGAGGAGTAGTGACTTTCCTGAAGTCTACAATCATCTCCACTGTCTTCAGAGCGTTCAGCTGCAGGTTGTTATTGCTGCACCAGGACGTCAGCTGGGCCACCTCTCTCCTGTAGGCGGACTCATCGCCGTTGGAGATGAGGCCCGATGAGGTGTGGTGTCCGTCCGCAAACTTGATCAACTTGACAGACTGGTGGCTGGAGGTGCAGGAGTTGGTTGTAAAGGGAAGAAGAGTAGGGGGGAAAGTACACAGCCCTGGGGTGATCCGGTGCTGATGCTAGTATAGTCTGAGACAGTCTTCCCAGCCGCACATGCTGCCTCCGGTCCGTCAGGAAGTCGATGATCCACCTGCAGAGGAGTCAGGCACGTTGAGCAGGGGACAGCTTGTCCCGGAGCAGAGCGGGGCGGATGGTGTTGAATGCGGAGCTGAAGTCCACAAACAGGATCCTGGCGTAGGTTCCCGGGGAGTCCAGGTGCTGCAGGATGGAAATGGAGGGCCAGGTTGACTGCATCGTCTACAGACCTGTTGGCTCGGTAGGCAAACTGCAGCGGGTCCAGGAGAGGGGTGGTGATGGACTTGAGGTGGGACAGGACCAGGCGCTCAAAGGACTTCATGACTACAGAGGTGAGCGCTACAGGTCTGTAGTCATTAAGTCCAGTGATTCCGTGGCTTCTTGGGGACAGGGATGATGGTGGAGGATTTGAGGCAGGACGGCACGTGGCATAACTTAAGGGAGGTGTTAAAAATGTCTGTGAATACAGGAGCCAGCTGTTTCGCACAGAGTCTCAGAGTGGAGGGAGACACGCCGTCTGGGCCGGGGGCCTTGCGCGGGTTCAGTCTGGAGAACTGTTTGAGCACATCCTGCTCACTGATGATAAGGTGAGGGGGGGAGGAGGGGGGGGGTGCCTTAAATGAAGTAGGGAATGTGGAGGCTGTGGAGCTGGAGGGAGGGGGGGGAGTTGGACACAGATGACGAGGTGTCAAAACGGGCATAGTGTTGGGACAGTCTTTGACAAAGGGCTTTGTCATCCTGACCTTTAGGAGCCTTAGGTCGATAGTTGGTGATTTGCCTCAGTCCTCTCCACACGGAAGCCGAATCATTAGCAGTGAACTGCTGCTGGAGTCTCTCTGAGTATAGAGATTTAGCCCTCTTCAGCTCTCTGTTAAACCGGTATTTAACCTCCCTGTAGCAGTCCCTGTCTCCACTTTTCAGCGCTGCTTCCTTCTCCTTCCTGATCTGTCTGAGCTTAGCTGTGAACCAGGGTTTGTCATTAGAGTAACTCACCCATGGTGCGTGATGAAGAATGTTCTCTTCACAAAAGTGGATATATGAGTTCACAGTGTCCGTGTACTCATCCAGATCATGCGTGGCTCCTTTAAGCATGCCCCAGTCAGATATTTCCATGCACGTTTCCAGCTTCTCCTCAGCATCACTGGTCCGTATCTTCGTAGTGCTCACAACAGGTTTAGTGAGCTTCAATCTCTGTCTGTATGTGGGAATGAGGTGAACCATCACGTGATCAGATAATCCCAGCGCAGCTCGAGGGACAGCGCGATATGCGTCTTTCACTGTGGTGTAACAGTGATCCAGTGTGTTTAATCCTCTGGTGGGGCATTTAATAAACTGTTTGTAGCGGGGGAGATCGTGGCTCAGATTGCACTGATTAAAGTCGCCAGCCACAATAATCAGCGAGTCTGGAAAAATCCGCTCTGTGTGTTGAATGTGATCCGCGAGCACGCGCTGAGCTTCGCGCGTGTCCGCGTCGGGAGGGGCGTACACAGCGATCATTATGAAAGAAGCAAACTCCCGCGGGGAATAGAAGGGCTTGCAACTGATAACAAGAAATTCCAAGGCAGGAGAACAGTGTTTGGAAATTACCGTTACATCAGAGCACCAGCTGCAGTTGATGTAGAAGCAGACTCCGCCTCCTGTGGTCTTGCCGGAAAGCTCTGTGTCACGATCAGCACGGAAGAGCTGAAAGCCGTCGAGGCGCAGCGCGCTGTCCGGTATATTTTCCCGGAGCCAGGTCTCAGTAAAGCAGAGGACAGCTGAGGAGGCGAGGTCCTTAAAACGCATCAGCAGTCTCAGTTCATCTACCTTGTTAGAGAGAGAGTTGGTATTGGACAGAAATATGCCAGGCAGCGCCGTTCGCGAGCCTCTCCTGCGAAGTCGTACGAGAGCGCCCGCTCGTCTTCCTCTCTTCTGCCGTCTCACTTTCCGAGCCAAACAATAAACCAGATCGGCGGCAGGGGCTAGAAAAACTGGGAGGAGGTCCGTGGGGGTGAAAGTCCTGATATTTAGAAGTTCTTCACGGGTATAAGTGCAAGCAGACACACAATTGACAAACAAAAACAAACAAAGAGCGCAGCGAAGCACCATGTCGACCGCTGTGGGCGCCATCTTGGATCATCCAAAAAGAGGCCAAGGTCATTTTGGGGTTTAGTAGTGTGGTATCATTGGCGAATCCCCAATTTCTCATCAAGATCTGCTGTATTGACTGATATGACTCAAAAAGCCAGTCCTACCAAGGTTAAGTGGACTCAGGAAGCTGAGAATGCTTTTAATGATGTGAAAAACTGTTTATGTCAAGAAACTGTTTTGCAGTGTCCAGATTTTACTCTTCCTTTTACAGTACAAACTGATGCTTCTGCTGTAGGTCTCAGAGCTGTGTTGCTGCAGGGAGAAAAAGGACTGCAGCTGCCTGTACAGTGGAAGGGGAGGGGAGATGAGGTGTTCCGTTATTGAAAAGGAAGCTCTTGCCATTAAAATGGGCTTTAGACACTTTGAAATATTATCTCATTGGTAAAGAGTTTGTACTTGAAACTGATCATCATGCTTTGCAGTGGATCCAAAACATGAAAGACACTAATCAGACCCTCCAGGATTTCATGAAGTTGCGATTCTACCAATTCCCGCGACTTCAGTAGGTCCTGCATAATTTGAATTTTGTCCAATCACCACAACTTTACTGCAATTTTGGCCAATTGTTGTCAACTTCCTCCAACAACTCAAAGTTGGGACCAGGAAGCAGAGTCACAGTCTTATATGCCTATCTGCAGCTCCTCTTCATCCGCCACCCCTCAACTTAGCCCCTGTCTTCCCCATCAGAGAATCATTGTCTGCTCCCTTCAAAGTAAATAAAAATATAATGTATAAGAATCCCAAAGTGATTAAACAAAAAGTTGGTAAAACTCAAATTAAACATGAAGCCTCTAAATTGAATGGTTTGGCCTCTGTTCCTCCTCATAATTTAAAAATTAAATGCGGTTTGTTAAATATTAGGTCTCTAACTCCCAAGTCTCTGCTAGTCCATGATCTGTTAATTGATCATCAGACTGATTTAATATCTCTTACAGAGACTTGGTTAGGGCAAGAGGATTATGTTGGTTTGAATGAATCAACTCCCTCTGGTTATTTAAACTGTCAAAATCCCAGAAGTTCTGGTCGTGGAGGAGGAGTAGCAACAATTTACCATTCCAAATTACTAGTGAATGTAAAGCAAAAAACACGTTATCAATCCTTTGAGGGCCTGGTCCTCAGTATTGGGCATTTTAGCAATTTTAGGCTAAACCCAATTTTATTTGCCATAGTTTATCGTCCTCCATCAACCTACTCAGAGTTTTTATCCGAATTTACCGAATTCTTAGCTGATTTAGTGCTGAAATCAGATAGAATAATTATAGTAGGGGACTTTAATATACATGTAGATGTAGATAGTGATTGCCTTAATATGGCATTTAATTCAATATTAGACTCGATGGGGTTTTCTCAGAAAGTAGGAAATTCTACCCATTATCTCCACCATACGTTGGACCTTGTTCTGACATATGGCATAGAAAAAGAAAATCTGGTAGTGTCTCCTCATAACCCTGTACTGTCAGACCATTGTCTGTTAACCTTTGATTTTACTATTTCTGACTATTTGGCTCCTAAAGAAAAATATTACTACAGTAGATGCCTCTCAGATAATGCTGTTACCAAATTTATGCAGATTGTTTCCTCTATGCCATGTATCAACACAACGGAAATAAGCTATAGACAGCTTGCTCCTTCTGTAATTGATAGCATGGTAGATAGTGTTACAGCTTCTCTGCATCAGACTCTAGACGTGGTGGCCCCTTTAAAAAAGAAAAAGTCTAATCAGAGATTTCTAACCCCTTGGTTCGACACAGAAACTCGTAGCTTAAAACAGAAGACTTGTCAATTAGAAAGAAAATGGCGCTCCACTAATTTAGATGAAATCTTTTTAGCTTTGAGAAATTATCTTTTAATTTATAAAAAATCTCTTAGAAAAGCTAGAATGAGTTATTATTCTGCATTAATAGAAGACAACAAGAATAATCCTAGGTTTCTTTTCAGCACTGTAGCCAGGTTGACAAAGAGTCAGGACTCTGTCAATCCTAGCATTCCCTTCGAGCTTACTAGTCAGGACTTTATGAACTTTTTCAATAATAAAATGTTATCTATCAGAGATAAAATCAATCAGATTCTTCCCACAGTTAACTTAAATACAGTAACTACTACAACTCCTTCAACTGATATCTGTTTGGATGAGTTTACTCCAATTGACCTTTTAGAGTTAGACAAAATAGTTTCCTTATCCAAGCCTTCAACTTGTCTTTTAGACCCTATTCCTACCAGGTTATTTAAAGAAGTCTTCCCACTTATTGGTAGCTTTATTCTTCAAATAATTAATTCTTCATTAACTTTAGGCCATGTACCGCAGGCTTTTAAAACAGCTGTAATTAAACCCTTACTCAAAAAGCCAAAGCTGGATCCAGAAGTTTTAGCTAACTATAGACCAATCTCTAATCTCCATTTCATTTCAAAAATCTTAGAAAGAGTTGTTGCTAGGCAATTATTTGACCACCTGCAGGGAAATGGTTTACTTGAAGAGTTTCAATCTGGGTTTAGAATCCATCATAGTACTGAAACAGCCTTAGTGAAAGTCACTAATGACCTCCTTATTGCATCTGATAATGGACTTGTTTCTGTTCTTGTCCTTTTAGACCTTAGTGCAGCTTTTGATGAGATGAGATGAGATGAGATTCAAGTTTATTGTCATTACACATCTATGAATACAAGGTAACGAAACGTGACTTGGCATTTGGGCACGCTCTGCAGAACGCATTCAAGGTCGGGGCAGCCGCTAGGCGCCAGTCATGGCTATGACTGATACTATCGATAATAATATTCTACTTGATAGATTAGAACACTATGTTGGACTTAATGGAACTTCGTTGCAGTGGTTTAGATCTTATTTATCTGATAGGTTCCAGTTTGTTCATGTCAATAATGAGTTTTCTTTCAACTCAAAGCTCAGTCATGGAGTTCCACAGGGATCTGTGCTAGGCCCTACTCTTTTTAGTTTATATATGCTTCCCTTAGGCAACATTATTAGAAAGCACTGTATACATTTTCATTATTATGCAAATGACACACAATTATACCTGTCAATGAAGCCAGATGATAGTAATCAATTAGCCAAGTTAGAAGCCTGTCTTAAGGAAATCAAAGCTTGAATGACTTGCAATATCCTGCTATTAAATTCATATAAGACTGAAGTCATTCTTGTTGGTCCAAAAAACCTTGGAAATACCTTTCCAAATCAAACTTTTAGTTTGGATGTGGTTACTCTTTCTCTTAATAGCTCTGTGAGGAACCTTGGAGTTATTTTTGATCAAGATCTGTCTTTCAATTCACATATTAAATTTGTTTCTAAGACTGCCTTCTATCATTTGCATAATATTGCCAAGATTAGGAGCATCTTGTCTCAGAGTGATGCTGAGAAACTGATCCACGCTTTTGTTAGCTCTAGATTGGATTATTGTAACTCTTTATTATCAGGTTGTCCCAAAACATCTTTAAAAAGTCTTCATTTGATCCAAAATGCTGCAGCAAGAGTTTTAACAGGTACTAGAAAGAGAGATCATATCTCTCCGGTTCTGGCCTCCCTTCATTAGCTTCCCATAGAGTTTAGAATTGTTTAAAATCCTTCTTCTTACTTACAAAGCTCCACACAATCAGGCCCCTTTTTATTTAAAAGATCTGATACGACCATATTATCCTAACAGAGCACTATGCTCCCAAAATGCTGGATTACTTGTAATACCTAGAATCTCCAGAAGTACAATGGGAGGCAGAGCCTTCAGGTATCAAGCTCCTCTCCTGTGGAACCAGCTGCCAATCTGGATTCGGGAGTCCGACTTGATCTCTGTTTTTAAGAACAGAGTTAAAACCTTCCTTTTTGATATAGCCTACAATTAGGGAAGGATCATGTGTCTCTGAACCCTCCCTTAGTTATGCTGCTAATAGGTTTAGACAGCCGGGGGGCCTCCAATAATGCACTGGGCTTCACTCCTTTCTTCACTCTCAATTAAATATTTTTTTTTTTTGCTGGTCATTAACATTTGTTTGTTCTCTCCCATAGATTGAGTCCCCATCGTGCTGTTTGCTCTCTACATGTCTGTTCTTTTCATCTTCTCTATCCCCTCACCCCCCAGCCAGTCGCAGCAGATGACTGCCCCTCCCTGAGCCTGGTTCTGCTGGAGGTTTCTTCCTGTTAAAAGGGAGTTTTTCCTCTCCACCTTCGCCAAGCACTTGCTCACAGGGGATCACCTGATTGCTAGGGTTTTTCTGCAACTTGGGGGTTTCCCCTACAGTTGAAAGCGCTATGAGATGACTGTTGTTGTGAAATGGCGCTATATAAATAAAGTTGAATTGAAAAATTGAATCGAATTTCCATCCATCCATCTTCTTCTGCTTAATCCTTTTCGGGTCGCGGGGGGGGGCTGGAGCCTATCCCAGCATCTTTGGGCAAGAGGCAGGGTACACCCTGGACAGATTGCCAGTCCATCGCAGGGCCAGCACAGAGAGACAGACAACCATTCACTCTCACAGTCATACCTAAGGACAATTTAGAATCCCCAGTTTTGATGCCAATTAACCTAACTTGCATGTTTTTGGCATGTGGGAGGAAACCAGAGAAATCCCGAAGTAAACCCACGCAGACACGGGGAGAACATGCAAAACTCCTCACAGATCACTGTTGGTCGGGGGCTGGGACCAGCCCCCAAATTTGTCTCTCAGTAGCACGCAGATGTGGGCATCATCAGTCTGACCAATCAAGTGCGGTGATGCACCGCACTCACTTCTGTGTTTACAATGAGAATTTACCGAACACATCAGCAAAAAACAGTGTGTGATTTTAAAAAAAAAACACACTCACCTGCAAGTTTTCCCACACTGTTCCTTCCTCCGTCTCCCCGGCCCACCGGTGAACGTCTCCTCGAGTTTCCGTAATGACCGCATGTATGAAGTGCCGGGTTTGTGTTGAAAAATGTCCGCCTGCCTGAAAGCACCTCCGTCTCGGGAGCGCATGCGCCCAGACACACCATAAAACCCGCAAAACACAAGTGAATCTAATATTACAGCAAGTGTTGTGACAGTTTATACGTTTTTAGAGGTAAAAGTCACTCCTACATCTTGTCAGTGAGTTTTAAAGTTGGGACTCTCCCGGCTAGGCATGAGCCAATGCACGATTCAGGCAATCCCCAAGGAGAGCCCTGCAACTTACCGCAACAATAGAAAAAGAAAAAATCCCGCAAAATCCTGGAGGGACTGATTAATGCTAGAATCACTGGGTAGTACTTGTCTCTTCAACCCACTTTCAGATCTCTTACAGACCAGGACACAAGAATGTCATTGCTGACTTCCTGTCCCGTGACTCAGAGGAGTAACGGTCTTGGGGGAGGGGGGGTGACAAAGTTGGTGAGAGCACACAATTTGTCAAAAGTTAACATCTTTCACAAACTAGGTTTACCATACTTGTATTGTTTGTTTTAACCAGTCTAAATTTTGTTCTGTAGTCTGCAGATACTTACTATCCCGGGTTTGTTTGTATTTTGCTTTAAATTTGATTACAGTTCCTATATTAATATTGTAACATCAGGGCTTTTTCCCAACATGCCTTGCCAGTAGAGACTTTATTTCCGTGTGTGTGTTTAATGTTATTACTGTGCTATTATACTGCTGTGTCATTGTAACTGCGTTATAATGACCCAGCAGTGTTATAGGTAGAATTAGAGCAGGAGTGATTGTGTTGTGTAACCCTGATATAAACGGAGGTTGGTGAGAATGACCTTCCCTCCTGTCTGTGATTGTGAGTGTGTTTAATAAAGCCTGTTGTGTCACAGCCATCTGCTCCCTTTCTTTGTGTGAACCTCGCCTACGTCACACTGGTGTCAGAAGTGGGATCCATGGAACAGATGGAAGCCAGGATCCAAAGGGAGATCCAGCAGCTGGAGCGACTCATCGCTCAGCTGGCGACGGACGACAGAGCTGAGACACCGACCCCCGGAGCTGCTCGCCGGGACGAACGAAGCAGCGGACCCGACCGGACCAGCGTACCCCGCCTTCTGCCTTTTTGAAGGCAGGGTGGGCTGAGCAGAGCAAACCAGCCCCGCTCTCTGCCAGCCATTCCACTGCAACCAGGGGTGGCGATCCATTGGGAGGCGACCTGCCCATCCATCCGGCAGCGGGCCAACATTCCCCGCTTCAACGGCGAGACCTCGCTGGACTACTACCTGGTCCAGGTCGAGCTGGCCACCTCGCTTAATGGCTGGCCACCAGAAGAAACCGCCGCGTAGGTCGCGCTGGCCTTGGAAGGGAGAGCCCTCTGAAAGCTGTCTGGCCTCCGGCCCGAGGAGCACCGCAGCTGGCCAGCGCTACAGGGAGCGCTCCGGAGACAGTTTGGGAGAACGGCCGACGCTAAGCACGCCCAGGAACAGTTGGCCAACTGCCATCGAGGCAGCCAGGAGAGACTAGGAGTCTACGCGGTGGACATACGGCTACTAACACGGCGCAGCTACCCGGACTTCGAACCGGAGGTAGTGGAGAAGCTCGCCCTCCGGAACTTCATCCAAGGTCTCCGCCCAGCCAGGCTCCAGGACCATGTCCGGATTAACGCCGCAAGCAACTGGGAGACTGCGATGGCAGAAGCAGAACAGGTGGAGCCGCTAATGAATCGTACAGCCGAGCCAAGAAAAAGAGTCTTCCAGGCCACGGCTGAGAGCGAGGAGGAGGAGGAGTTACGGCAGACCACTGCAGCGCGTCCACGGAGAAGACGGCTGCGGCGACGTGAGGAAGGGTGCTTCTGTTGCGGAGAGCCAGGACACATCGCACGGTACTGCCCCGCACCCACCCCACGACAAACTGGCCCCTCGCCGGCGTTAAACTAGAGCAAGGTGGCATGGATGGGGACAGGCCGCCTCCCGCAGATGTTTCCCCCGACGAGCTGGCACTGCGCGTGGGCCGAATTGGACACTCGCCAGGGATGTATTTATAGTGCAGCCTGGACAAGATGTCGATCCGGGCCCTGATTGATACCGGCTCTACCATCTCCTTGGTCCGACCCGGTGTGCTGCAGGGCACAGACGAGACTACACCACGGGGCTGGGAACCCACCGAGCGCCACGTCACCACAGCTACCAGTGAGCGCACCAGATTGGGGGGGGCGGAGAGTTCTCGTGGTGGGAGTGGCCTGTCAGAACATAAAACACCCGTTCTGGCTGGCTAACATCCAAGACCCCTGTATTATTGGACTCAACCTGCTTGCAGCGTGGAACGCCAAGATTGACACCGCCAGACCGTCCCGCCAGCTGGGAACCCGGACCATCACACTCCCCAGCAGAACCCAGAGAAGGAACACGGAGGCCTGCATGATCGAGGGACCGCCAGGACGGACCGGACCAGGCGGGCCACTGCAAGGACTGGACACAACGGCACCACCAGCACGAGCAGAAGGAGCACGAGCACACACAGGGACAGCAAGGGGAGGGGTCAACGTGTTGGCAGAGACGCAGCAGGAGGTCGAGGAATTATTGTAGCAGAGCTGCAGCGGGCTGGAGCTGGGACAGAGACGCCAGCTGCGGGAGCTGTTGAACTGCTATATGGGTCTTTTCGCTGCGAAGGATGAGGAATGCACCCGGACTGGCTTGGTGCAGCACGAGATCGACACCGATGAGACCAGGCAGATTCGGCTCCGCCCACGCCGGCTGCCCTTTTCAAGGCGGGCAGCAGCAGAACAAAAAGTGTGAGAAATGCTGGAGGCAGACATTATTGAGCCCTCCAGCAGCCCCTGGGTGGCGCCAGTGGTGCTGGTCAGGAAGAAGGACGGGTCATGGCGGTTCTGTGTGGATTACCGACGCCTGAATGAAGTCACCCGTAAGGACTCCTACCCCCTGCCCCGCATCGATGACGCGCTGGACCACACTGCCAGCTCCAGCTAGTTCAGCTCACTGGATCTACGCAGCGGCTATTGGCAGGTACAACTGTCACCTGAGGCCCGCCAAAAAACAGCCTTCTCCATTGGGCAGGGACTGTATCAGTTTAAAGTGATGCCGTTTGGACTTTGCAACGCCCCGGCCACCTTTAAGCGCTTGATGGAGCGAGTGCTGGCTCACAAGCTCCAGAGTTGCTGCGTTGTTTACCTGAATGACCTACCGGTGCATGCAGCTGATTTTGAGAAGTACTGGACGCCATCCGACAGGCCAGGCTACAGTTACACCCAAGGAAATGCCACCTATTCCGGCGGGAGACCACCTTCCTGGGCCACATCGTCAGCGCGGTGGGAGTCACCACCGACCCAGAAAAAGTGGCGGCAGTGAGAGACTGGCCAGTGCCGCGGAATGTGGGAGAGCTGAGGAGCTTTCTCGGACTGGCCTCCTATTATAGGAGGTTTGTGAAGGACTTCGCCACCATCGCCAGCCCGCTGCATCAGCTGACACATAAAGGACGTGCGTTTCAGTGGAGTGAGAATTGTGCTGCTGCTTTTTCCCAACTTCGCGCAGCGCTCATCAGAGCCCCCATCCTGCAGTATCCCAACCCGAACCGCCCTTTCATCATGGACACGGACGCCAGCAACCAGGGCATCGGGGCAGTGCTATCCCAGGAGGGAGAGCAGGGAGAGCACGCAGTCGCTTTCTTCAGCCGTACTCTCAGCAGAGCCGACAGGAATTACTGTGTTACTCACAGAGAGCTGTTGGCTGTCATCCAGGGGCTGCGTCATTTTCGCCCGTATGTGTACTGGGGGAAATTCCAGCTCAGGACAGATCATGCTTCCCTGACCTGGCTGCTGAACTTTAAGGAACCGGATGGACAGTTGGTGAGATGGCTGGAGGCTCTGCAGGATTATGATATTCAGATTGTGCATCGGGCAGGCCGCCTCCATGCCAACACTGGCGCACTGTCTCGGCGTCCCTGTGCGGCAGAGGAGTGTCGTCACTGCCAGTGGGCTGAGTATTGAGATCAAGCCGTCCCACGGGCTGCTGCTTCCCGGACTGCTGCGAGCAAGAATAACGCAGCAACGCACAGCCCATCCTCAGATGATTGGGCAGCCTCCCCCAGCAATGACGTCACAGAGGTCCTTGGCACGCAGCAGCTGCAGAGCGAGCAGGATAGAGACCCGGTCATTTCTCGGGTTCGGCAGTGGCTGGACGCAGGCCAGCGGTCCGCCTGGGAGGTTGTGTCAGCGCTGGACCCAGAGACTAGGGCCCTACACTCCAGTGGGTCAACCTCCGCTGTCACGAGGGCGTGGTGTATCGACAGTGGCAGACTCCAGCTGGGCAGCGGCACGTCTGGCAGCTGCTGGTTCCTCGTCGACTCCGGCCCAACGTACTCCAGCTGTTTCATGGGGCAGTTGGAGTGGGCCACTTCGGGGTGACAAAGACTCTGCAGCGTCTTCGAGCCCGGTTCTACTGGCCCGGATGTCATCAGGATGTGGAGTCTCCACGTCCATCGCTGAGACACCTGCACAGCTCAGAAAGGGCCAAGTCAGCGATCCCACGCTCCCCTGCAGCAGTACCGGGTGGGAGCACCGATAGAGCGGGTGGGAGTGGACATTCTGGGCCCTTTCCCGACCACGGACCGGGGGAACTGCTACGTGCTGGTTGCAATGGATTATTTCACTAAGTGGCCAGAGGCGTACGTGGTCCCGGACCAGAGCGCCGCTACGACGGCATCAAAGCTGGTGGACGAAATGTTCTGTCGGTTTGGTACACCGGAGGAGCTGCACATCGATCAGGGTCGGAACTTCGAGGCGGAGGTCTTCGGAGAGGTCTGCAAGCGGCTGGGCATCCGGAAGACCCGGACCACCCTGCTGCATCCACAGAGCAACGGCCTGGATGAACGATTCAACCGGACCCTCACCACCCAGCTCACTATTCTAGTGGACCAGTGACAGCGAGACTGGGACCTGCATCTGCCTTTTGTTTTGTGGGCGTACCGGATGGCAGCTCAGGAATCCACCCGGTGCACCCCTGCAGCGCTCATGTTTGGACGTGAGCTGCGCATACCGGTGGATTTGGTATTCGCCCCCCCTCCTTCCGAACCAGAGGTGGAGGGCAAACCCGGGTTGGATTATTTTTTTTTTTGTTTGAAGGAATGTCTCCACACGGTGCACGAACTGGCTCAGGAGGCCCTGGCAGTGGCGGGGGGTTAGCAGAAGCGAGCGTATGACTCCTGCTGCCAGGGGAGGAACTTTGCACTGGGAGATCAAGTCTGGGTTTTCTGCCCTGAGAGAAAAAAAGGACGATCACCGAAGTTGGCGAGCCATTGGTCGGGACCGTGCGTGGTTCTGCAGAGACTGTCGGATGTGGTGTACAGGATGAGGCTTAAGAAAAGGGACCGGGTCGTAGTACTTCACCGTGACTGTCTCGCCCCGTACCGTATGTGTTGTGTAACCCTGATATAAACGGAGGTCGGTGAGAATGACCACCCCTCCTGTCTGTGATTGTGAGTGTGTTTAATAAAGCCTGTTGTGTCGCAGCCATCTGCTCCCTTTCTTTGTGTGAACCTCGCCTACGTCACAATATCTTGGTTTAAAATAACACACAACAAGTAATAGGTTTAATTATAGTTTATTGGTTCATATTGCTTTAGTTAATCATCATTTCATTTAGTTCTGTGTCGCTTACCTCTTCTATGTCTTCCAGGGTCAAAAGGAGGAAGTGCGGGTGCACTTCCTGTATTTAGTTTCCTGACCTCATTCGTGATGTCACTGGAAGAGACCATCTGAGGGATTTTTTTAGTTTAATTAAAATGGATTATTTGATTTTCTTTAATGATTATCTGTATGGATTTCTAGGTCTGAAATATTATGATAATATTTAGTGTTGATAATGGTTGATGGTGAAATTGAGTAACTATTATACATAATTGGGTTCCTGTTAAAAGTACTATACCTGTACGAATGAGAAGGTCCAGAAGCAGCCATTTTGTGGAGAGGACAGAAGGTATTTAAGGAGTTGCCTTTAGTCTATTGCGGAAGATTGGTCAGCGTAGGAGCATGCATGTGGCCTTCATTTTTGTTCTTTTGAGTTCAGGTATGTTGAGTTTCATAGAGTAAACCTTTAAGTTATGTTTTTTTTTTAATTTGGATATATTTTTGCACCTACACTGATGTCAGTAAAAACTGTTCACTTGGGAAAAGTCTGTCTTCTGCCAATTCTTCACCCACTCTGGCCAGTCTACCCATCACAGTCAGCCATATCTACTACAGTCTCCTGTCGGAACCTCAACAGCACCCCCAGTAGTGAGCTTGTAAGATCATGATCTTGCAGGAGCTCTTGGTTCAATGATGTTCCCTGAAAGCTTGTGCCGTAGTCTAAGACAATACAAAGTTTTTGTTTAGCTGGATGTGTGACTTCGTGGTGAGTCATATACCATATTTGCCCCTCAGTAGGTACGCATTCATCACTGTCAAGCTTTGTCACGTAGCTTTTCGTGAGGAGGTTATCCATGAACGTGATATATTCTTCATAAAATTTGGCATCTCTGGAGAACCTTTTCCATAAGTTTAAAGCACATTGCTCTGCAACTGCCCTGTTGTTTGGCATACACACTGACTTCTTCCTCACTGGAAGGCAAACACAGCAGTGTTGGGCAAGTTACTAAAAAAACAGTAACTAGTTACAGTTACTCGTTACTTTTTTTCAAAAGTAACTAAGTTACTTTTGAGTTACTGCATGATTAAAATAACTAGTTACTTGGAAAAGTAACTTTCACGTTACTTTTAAATGCATACTTAAATCATCTTGCACACACAGCAAGATCAAGGGCCCCTTGTTCTCAGAAAAAAGAAGAAAAAGAAAATTGATGAGAAAAAAGTCTTATCTTACAGAGAAAAAAAATGTCTCAGATTTACACAAACTATTGTAATCAGTAGAAAGTCAGAAATTTACTAGAAAAAAAGCTGTGAATTCACAGAGAAAATTCTGGACCCCCTGGTGGGCCGTTTTTGGCCCACGAGCCATATGTTTGACACCCCTGGACCAGCCCATTAAAAATGCATATTTAGAGGATTTACTTCCATGAAACAGTTGCATATCACAACAGCATGTAAATGAATAAGATAAAATAAAACAGAAAGCACAGATAAATGAAAGTTCACTGCTTAGAAGAAACAGTTCTTTACTGAAACAAATCACAGTCACTTTTCTCTGTGTGTAAGAAAACTTTAAATGCATTTAGTGCGGACATTAAATGCGAGCTTCTTGCTCAAAAAATACTCATGATTAACCACAAAGGTAGGCGCTTGTAGGAGCTACTCACCGCTCGGACAACAGGTGATCAGGGCTCGATATGAGAAGTTGCCACCGCCACGGCATTTCTTCACAGGATTGTGATGTGAACTGGCGCAGGACAGGAAAAGGAGCCGTGGAGGAGACTGTGTGACAGCTTCGTCAGTTACGGTAGAGTCAGTTTATATTTATTTGGTTAATTTGCATGACAACCTCCAGTGGCTTGGTGGCGCTGGGAATGGCAGTCCCACCAATAGCCACCAAAACTGTGTATTCATCCCCAGTTGGCAGCTGATGAGGAGGGTGTCTAGCAACTGCAAGTTGTATGATCGTCTATTTGTGCTAAAAAAAAATCTGTCCATTTTAATAAAACGAGTAACGCGAGTAACGCATCTGATCAAATTTCAGTAACTGTAACGCATTACTGAATTCTTAAATAGTAATTTTGTTACACAGCACGTTACTGCAAAAGTAGTGGCATTACAGTAACACGTTACTTTGTACTTTGTTACTCCCAACACTGAAACACAGTAATGTCCATCTATAAGTACTGCAGATTGTGACACCATGCTCATAAACTGATGATCATCCCTTGACCACTCGATATCTTCATTCTGTCCAGCCTCAGGAAAGTCCTGCTTGAACTGCAGCTGCCAAAGGTCTTCTAGCTTAGCTACTGAAATTCGGTTTGTGATAATTCCAGTCTGTGTGTTTGTCCCCGTTATGTCACTTCCACCTCTGAGTGGTGCATTAACTGTCCAGCCTAATATTGTTTTCACAGTGTGTGAAATTGTGTAATTGTGTAATATTGTACAGTATTGCGCCATTGCCTTTGGAACATTTGCTCCAATGAGAAATCCAACCTCTGCTTAGATAGTGGGAATCCTCACCTCCTTTAGGTGAGGCCAACTATCAATATCCTCTTGGCAGGGGATATTTTCCTGAGTTACAGGAATGTCTTTCTGTGAATACACCTCTGAAAGCTCAATGAACTGGTTACTGTTCAAACAGCTGATTTCCAGACCAGTCACAATGCGTGTGTTCACAATCAATTCATTCTCCATCGTTCGCAATGAGATGTTTACATTGCATCCATTCATGTTCAGTTGATTTATCAGTGAATCTGTAACAAAAGTGGCTGAGCTTCTTGGATCCAAAAACGCATACGTCATCACCGTCCTGGTTCCCTTTTGTGCCTTGACACATACTGGTATGATCCAAAGAATGCAACCTTCATTACCGGCCACAGTGATGCCAACATTTACAGTTTCTTGTACAAGGGCACTTGACACAGGTTGCTGGTCACAACTTTCCTTAGATGTTTCTTCCTTAAAGTCTTTATTGGTAATGTGTAACAATGTAGGGTGTAATTTTGTGCACTCTTGACATTGAAGCTTCTGTTTGCAGCTGATACTTATATGTCCATGTTTCAAACATGTAAAACACAGACCTTTGCTCCTCAAGAAATATATCTTGTCTCTGTGTTGCTGGCTCTTGAGTTTCTTGCAGGCTGTGAGGCTGTGTTGTTCTCCACTGCAATAAACACAAGGTTTGCTGCTAGCATCCCATGATACAGGTTGTGTTTTTGATGTAATTTGTTTGTCATCTTCCTTCTTGGAGGGCACAACAGCTGTTGTAAACACCTTCTTTGGTTTGAATGTCTCTACTGATTGTAATTTTGTTTTCCAGTATCTTTCGTGCTAGTGGTAGTGTCTTTTATGTTTCTATAGAGTGGATACAAAAGTTACCCAACTTGCTGATTCACAAAGCCAACAAATTCCTTAAACTTCACTCTTTTCTTTGTTCTTTCTTGCAGGTTGCAAGTGAACTTTCTCCAAGATTCTTGAGTTTACTGTATATGTAAGTTTGTTTGCCCGTGCCTTTATACTGTTTGTGTTATCCAAGTCTTCCATGTAGCTAATATCTGTCATTGTGTTGCAGCAGCCTGTAAGGAGTAATGTGCAGGACTGAAGAGCAACACCATCCTCTGGTTTGATTGTCGGCCAATCCAAAGCCTCCTTTATGTAGGCTTCCGCTATCTTGAAATCATCACCAAAGAACTGCTTTAACATTTGCTTTGCTCTAGCATAACCTACAGATGATTCCATGTGGATACAGTTTTTAACCAGCTCGTGTGGTTGTCTACTGGTGTACTGTAGCAAAAATTGAACGCGATCACAACTGGCACTAGTGTGGCTTTCAATTCCGTGTTCATTCACTTAAATAAAGGATTTGTATGCCAATGGATCACCCTTGAATGTTGGAATGATGAGATTGGGAAGTACAGATGCTTTATGCTCTATGCTTCACAAGATATTCTGTGACATTGACTTGCTGAGAGATAGCTTGGCAAAGCCCATCCAGTACTGGTCCTTGCTGGTGTTTAATGTCCATTTTTGGTGCAAATGTGGGCATCCTAATAGGTACAACTGAGATGTGCTGCGGTGGTTGAAAGGTAAGTTCTGTGTCTGCTTTAATATCCTGCTCATCAGCGTCAATTATGTTACTGTCTTCTTGTGTGCATTCAAAATTTTGTAAAACCTCCATTTTAGCATCACATTCAGCAAGCGCAGTCTGCATTGCATGCATCTCCTTTCTAGCCTTTATTACAGCTTCTTCTCATTCTATTGCCAATCTTTCTTTCAAAGTCGCAGCCTTTATTTTTCAAGCGGCCCGCTCCCTTTCCACCTTTAATCTGACTGAAGAAGATGACGAGAAGGTGCTTCCACATTGTGATACAGATCTACTGAGACGTCTAGGGGTCCTTTTAGATGATGTAGACCTACTGTCTGCAGGTGCCACCTGTTTATTACATTCTTCAGCCTACTCAGCACATTTCAATACATCTCTCATCCATTCTTCACATTTCAAAAAAAAAAAAGTCATCCATTAATTTATATTTTGGACCAAACCAGCTCCTTTGGTCATTCTCAGAGTCCTCCTCAGTCATTGTAGACCCAAATTAAGACTGTCTGTGGTGCACTTTTGCACCATTCGTTCGTTTTCAAGAAAATATTTAATTCAGATGTCAGAGATTTCCAAGGCTATAACTTGAAAGTGGTAAGAGATAATGGCTTACTGTCAATTAGAAAGATGTAGAATATGATCCAGAGTTTGAGATAGGAGTAAATTTACGCATCTAATTTACATAATGCCACGGTAGCCATATCGAATTAGATAACTTTCAGTCAAAAGTGGACTTTGGACTTATTTACACAAAGGATGGTTTTGTTTTTTGTCACCGTTTTTTGTTTTGGGTTTTTTGTTATCTTTTCTTCAAAGTGTATGAACCAGAAAATCAGTACAATGTAAGCAAACAAAGAAATTTGTCAGACTTACCGCTGGCCAGGGGGCTCGTTTTGTCCATTTTCAGCATTATTATGTCTTCTGTCTGTCATTTTCACTTTCTCTCCCACATCCAGAAACTCTTATGATTATTCCACCTCAATTTCGCTTTTATTCCGCTGCAATTTATCTTATATGATGACAGTCATGGCACTGGGGTTGATGGCAGGTGAAAATTAACCAGCTTCGGTCACCCTCTGTTGTAACAAAATGTAGATATTTATCTTCATAAGCTAATCATTGTTGGCAAATTTGGGAGCAAATGCCTCCTCTGTGTTGCGATAAAACACATCAACACTTGTTTACAAACCTTCTTCGTTGGTGTCCCAGAAGTGAGGTTTTTTGATGGTTATTTGGGAAACATAAGTCCTCCAAGGCAAGAGCAGTAAGTTATACTTGTCTGCCACCTTGTGAGATGGAATACTTAGTACAACTGGGGATTTTTTATGGTTTATGGCCACATCACATGACTGGTGCAGAACTGCAACATAGACAGTGAGGGCACTTTCCATGTCCATGAAACCAAGACACAAGAAGGGTTTAAGATCCAAAAGCTCTTGCTGCAAACCATTAAAGTCAACACAAAGCTTATTTTTTACAGTATCAACATTTGCATCGTCCTCCAAACTGCTCCATATTCTTCATCAAGCAAGTTAACTGGGTTAATTTGTACCCGTGTGCCTGGATTTGTCTTGACTGCCTTCTCAGTCATTTTTACTGTCCGTTTTCCACTGCGTTTTTTTGTCCATCACGAGCCAAGTTTCCAACTTTGTTCAATAAGAATGTGTAAAAACACTGCAGCTTCCCATTTCCTCGTTCAGTCAATGACAATCCTTCATTCTTTCTTTTTCACAGGTACTCACTCCTTTCTGCCATCCTCCATACATTCCCGTTAATTAAGAATCAATTAACGATCCGTCGCCCAGCGGGAAAAGTTCCGAGTACTTTTTCTTTTCCTAAAGTCACAGAGAAGTTCTTTCTTCTTTCAGTCATTTCCAGTCAGGCAGATCCACTTTCCATTAATCCATGAAGAGCGAGTTTTTTGGCTCATGTAGTTTCCATCTATCAATAGAGCCTAAGGCTACGGTCACACTGAAGGTCTCAATGCTCAATTCCAATTTGTTGCCGCGATCCAAATTTTTTGTGTGGACGTACACATGATTTAAATGCAACCCCAATCAGACTCCATTGTGAACGGTCTACAGCTATGAAGTGATCCGCATGCGCAGAAGAAAACTTTATCTTAGACACAGTGTTGTGTTTACAGAAGTAAATATGAGCCCCAAAGGACTGAGAGAGACAGAACTTCTTCACCTTGATACAGTGTGGCAAAATAAAATGTTAAAATCATTCAGAAATTATTATGCACAAAATAAATGAGACAAGCTTCATTCCTCTACACACCAGATAACCGCTGTGATCAGCTCTGCTTTAACAGAACTGATCAATTAAACAGCTCTCTTGAAAATGAGACCCTGTGTCTCAATGGGATTACCTGTATGAACAAGGTTAATAATAAATAATCCTAGCAATTACAATAGGGCTCTCGCCCACTGACATCAGTGGCTCGGGCCCTAATAAACAGTGCAGCTCATACCAGCGGCGTAACACCGGTCCTGCACAGGAAGGAGAAGCCGCCACAGACTGCCCTCTCCTGGACTGCGTTTCCTCGTATCCTCGTATCTGACCATTCGCTCCACAGTCATGTTGGTATTAACTTTACATTTTAGATATTACAGCTGCCAGGACTCACGTTGTGCTGTTTACAGGGAAAAAGGAATTTGCAGTGTCCAGTAAATGTGCCATTACTGTGTGCCAGCGTGTCTGACAGTTTCAGCCCCGAAAAGTTGTGCAGTTGGAGCCAACAAAATTACGATCCAGTGATAAAGGGAAGAAGACTGATTATAAAGAGAGCACAAATCAGCTGTGTCTGCCATGCTTGCTGTATCCTCCACCACAGAATTGTCACGTCTGTCTCACTTCAGTGAGGAAAAAGTTGGATGAAATGCAACATGACCATTCAGACTGAGGTCGCTTTGGAAAATATCTGATACATATCCGAATTAGGACCACATATGAAAGTGGCCCGGATCTGGTGTGAAAAAATCACATGTGTGCTGTTCAGATTGTCATTAAAAAATCAGATATGGGTCACATGTGCGCAAAAAAATCGGAACTGAGCATTAAAACCTGCAGTGTGAACATGACCTTAGTTTGACGCTCCTCTAGCACTCCTCTGTTGCTCCTCATCTACTTCAATTAAAAATAAATCCACATGATCCAGAGTCCATTTAACTATTTACTTAAAAATAAGCGGTGGTACAAGCAGGTATGCAAAATACACAAAAAAAGGATACAACAAAATAATGAGAGTGAGATAGAGATATACAGTAGATATAAAAAGTCGACACACCCCTGTTCAAATGCCAGGTTTTTAAGATGTAAAAAAATGAGGCCAAGATAAATCATTTCATAACTTTTTCCAGCATTAATGTGACCTATAACCTGTACAACCAATTGACAAACAAACTGAAATCTTTTAGGGGAAAAATAAAAAATAAAAAGCTTACAATAACCTGGTTGCATAAATATGCACACCCTGTTATAAGTGGGGATGAAACTGTGTTCAGAATTAACCAGTCACATTCAAACTCATGTTGAATGGGAGTCAGTACACACCTGCCACCATTTAAAGTGCTTCTGATTAACCCCAAATAAAGTTCAGCTGTTCTAGTAGGCTTTTCCTGATATTTTTGTAGTCACATCTCACAGCGCAAGCAATGGTCTGTAGAGAGCTACAGACCATGATCATCAGATCATCAGAAGGATCTAATTGTTCAAAGGTATCAGTCAGGAGAAGGGTACAAAAGAATTTCCAAGGCATTAAATATACCATGGAACACAGTGAAGATAGTTATCATCAAGTGGAGAAAATGTGGCACAACAGTGATCTTATCAAGAACTGGACGTCCCTCCAAAACTGATGAAAAGATGAGGAAAAAAACTGTTCAGGAAGGCTGCCAAGAGGCTGACAGCAACACTGAAGTAGATGTAGGAATTTCTGGCAAGTACTGGCTGTTTAGTACATGTGACAACAATCTCCCGTCTTCTTCATATGTCTGGGTTATAGGGTAGGGTGGCTAGATGGAAGCCTTATCTTACAAAGAAAAGCATCCAAGTCCAGCTACATTTTGCAAAAACACATTTGAAATCTCCCAAACGCATGTGGGAAAATGTGTTATGGTCCGATGAAATTGAGGTTGAACTTTTTGGCCATAATTTCAAAAGGTATATTTGGCGCAAACACAACACTGCTCATCACCAAAAGAACACCATACCTACAGTGAAGCATGTTGGTGGCAGCATCATGCTTTGAGGCTGTTTCTCTTCAGCTGGAACTGGGGCCTTAGTCAAGGTGGAGGGAATTATGAACATTTCCAAATATCAGTCAGTGTTGGCACAAAACCTTCAGGCTTCTGCTAGAAAGCTGAAGATAAAGAAGAACTTAATCTTTCAGCACTACAATGACCCAAAGCACACATCCAAATCAACAAAAGAATGGCTTCACCAGAAGAAGATTAAGGTTTTGGAATGGCCCAGCCAGAATCCAGACCTGGATCCGATCGAACATCTATGTGGTGATCTGAAGAGGGCTGTGCACAGGAGATGCCCTCACAATCTGACAGATTTGGAGCATTTTTGCAAAGAAGAGTGGGAAAATATTGTTACATCAAGATGTACCACACTGATAGACTCCTACCCAAAAAGACTGAGTGCTGTAATAAAAGACAAAGGTGCTGCAACAATGTTTTAGTTTAAGAGTGTGCATATTTATGCAACCAATTTATTGAAAGGTTTTTTTTTATTTTTCCCCTTAAAAGATTTCAGTTTGTTTTTCAATTGAGTTGTACAGGTTATAGGTCACATTAATGGTGGAAAAAGTTTTGAAATGATTTATCTTGGCCTCATTTTTTTACATCTTAAAAACCTGGCATTTGAACAGGGGTGTACGAGGTTGAGAGATACCAGCTAGATATAGTCGGACCCTCACCCTCAACACACAGCTCCGGTTCCGGAACCAGTTTCCTGGAGAGGGGCTGGAGCTTGGCCTTTTCTGGAGTTGCCCTGGGCGAGAGGCGATGAGCAGGGGTGGGTATTCTTGTATCCCCCACCTTGCTGCCTCTATATTGGAGTTTTCCCCGGTGGACGAAAGGGTTGCTTCCCTGCGCCTTTGGGTTGGCAAACGGGTCCTGACCATCATTTGTGCCTATGCACCAAATGATGTGTCAGAGTACCCACCCTTTTTGGAGTCTGTGACTGGGGTGCTGGAGGGTGTGCCTCTTGGAGACGCCTTTGTCCTACTGGGGGACTTCAATGCGCACGTGGGCAATGACAGTGAAACCTGGAAGGGGGTGACTGGGAGGAACGGCCTGCCCGATCTGAACCCAAGTGGTGTTCAGTTATTGGACTTCTGTGCTAACCACAGTTTGTCCATAACGAACACCATGTTCAAGCATAAGGGTGTCCATATGTGCACCTGGCACCAGGACACCCTAGGTCGCAGGTCGATGATCGATTTTGTTATCGTGTCATCAGACCTGCTACCGTATGTCTTGGATACTCGGGTAAAGAGAGATGCAGAGCTGTCAACTGATCACCACCTGGTGGTGAGTTGGATCCGATGGCAGGGGAGGATGCCATTCAGACCTGGTAGACCCAAACATATAGTGAGGGTGTGCTGGGAATGTCTCGCTAAGGGCCCCTGTCTGGGAGGTCTTCAACTCCCACCCTCCGGAAGAACTTCAAACACATTCCGAGGGAGTCTGGAGACATGGAGTCTGAATGGGCCATGTTCTCCACCTCTGTTATTGAAGCGGCGGCCCAGAGCTGCGGCTGCAAAGTGGTCGGTGCATCTCATGGTGGCAACCCCCAAACCAAGTGGTGGACACCAGTGGTGAGGGGGGCCATTAAGCTGAAGAAGGAGTTCTATCAGGCTTGGTTGGCTTGTGGGACTCCCGAAGCAGCTGAGGTGTACCGGCAGGCCAAGCGGAGTGCAGCTTGGGTGGTTGCTGAAGCAAAAACCCAGGTATGGGAGGAGTTTGGTAAAGCCATGGAACAAGACTTTGGGTCGGCCTCGAAGAGATTCTGGCAAACTGTCCAGCGGCTCAGGAGGGGGAAGCAGCTCCCTCTCCACACTGTGTTTGGTGCGGATGGGGCGCTGTTGATTTCGACTGGGGATATCATCGGGCGGTGGAAGGAATACTTTGAGGATCTCCTCAATCCCACTGATACGCCTCCCACAGAGGAAACACAGCTTGTGGACGAGGGGGATGTGACTCGCCTATCACAGGGGATGAGGTCACCAGGGTGGTTAAAAACCTCCTTGGTGGCCGGGCCCCGGGGGTGGATGAGATTCGCCCTGAGTACCTCAAGGCCCTGGATGTTGTAGGGCTGTCATGGTTGACACGCCTCTGCAACATTGTGTAGAGGTTGGGGGCAATGCTTTTGGCATGGCAAACTGGGGTGGTGGTTCCTCTTTTCAAAAAAGGGGACCGGAGGGTGTGCTCCAACTTTACAGGGATCACACTCCTCAGCCTCCCTGGGAAGGTCTATGCCAAGGTACTGGAGAGGAGAGTCCGGCCGTTGGTCGAATCTCGGATTCAGGAGGAGCAATGTGGTTTTCTTCCTGGCCGTGGCACATCGGACCAGCTCTTTACCCTCTCGAGAATTCTCGAGGGTTCGTGGGAGTTTGCCCAACCAGTTTACATGTATTTTGTGGACTTGAAGAAGGCATTCGACCGCGTCCCTCATGGTTTTTTGTGGGGGTGCTTCGGGAGTATGGGGTATTGGGCTTGTTGTTACGAGCTATTCGGTCTCTGTAAGACCGTTGTGAGAGTTTGGTTCATATAGCCAACACTCGGTCAGACTCATTCCCAGTGAGAGTTGGACTCCGCCAGGGCTGCCCTTTATCACGATCCTGTTCATAATTTTTATGGACAGGATTTCTAGGCGCAGCCAGGGAATGGAGGGTGTCATGCTTGGTGACCACAGGATCTCATCTCTGTTGTTTGCGGATGATGTTGTCCTGTTGGCTTCATCCAGCAATGGCCTACCGTTCTTGCTGGGACGGTTTGCCACTGAGTGTGAAGCAGCTGGGATGAGAATCAGCACCTCCAAGTCCGAGTCCATGGTCCTCAGCCCGGAAAAAGGTGGATTGTCCCTCTCTGGGTTGGGGACAGGCCTCCTGCCCCAAGTGGAGGAGTTTATGTATCTTGGGGTCTTATTCACGAGTGAGGGGAGAATGGAGCGAGAGATTGACAGATGGATCGGAGCAGCATCTGCAGTGATGCGGACGTTGTACCGGTTCGTTGTGGTGAAGAGGGAGCTGAGTTCTAAGACAAAGCTGTCGATTTGAGATGAGAGAGATGAGATGAGATTCAACTTTATTGTCATTACACATGTATAATACAAGGTAACGAAACGTGACTTGGCATTTGGGCACGCTCTGCAGAGCGCATCCAAGGCCGGGGCAAGCCGCTAGGACGCCAGTCAGATTTGAAGGTGAAATTAGACTCAGGTGTTTTCAATCAATGGGATGACATTCAGGTGTGAGTGAACACCTTGTTTTATTTAAAGAATTTTTTATTTGAATATCTATCAAAGTATCAAGAATTTTGACTCCACCCAAACCACAGTTAGAAAGACTGTGCAAAAAAAAAATCACACCCAAGAGCAAGGCATGTAATAGTGGGGGCAAGGTCAAAAAGGACCCTAGAGTAACTTCTAAACAACTGAAGGGCCTCTCTCTCATTGGCTAATGTTAATGTTCATGAGTCCACCATCAGGAGAAACAATGAACAACAACGGTTGTGCATGGCAGGGTTGCAAAGAGAAAGCCACCTGCTTCTCCCAAAAAGACATTGCTGCTCATCTGATGTTTGCCAAAGATCACATGGATCAAGCCCGAAGGCTATTGGAAAAATGTCTTGTGGATGGATGAGACCAAAATAAAAACTTTTGGTTTGAATGAGAAGGGTTATGTTTTGAGTAAGGAAGACAATAAATTCCAGCAAAGAACCCTTAAACCTATCTGTGAAACATGGTGGTGGTAGTATCATGGTTTGGGCCTGTTTTGCTGCATCTGGGCCAGGACAGCTTGCCATCATTGATGGAACAATGAATTCTAAATTTACCAGTCAATCTACGTTCCTACTCTCACCTATGGTCACGAGCTTTGGGTAATGACCGAAAGAACGAGATTGCGGATACAAGCGTCTGAAATGAGCTTTCTCCATAGGATTGCTGGACTCACCCTCAGAGATAGGGTAAGGAGCTCAGTCATCCGGGAGAGGCTCAGAGTAGAACCACTGCTCCTCCACATTGAAAGGAGTCAGTTGAGGTGGTATGGGCATCTTATTAGGATGTCTCCTGGACGCCTCCCACTTGAGGTGTTTCGGGCACGTCCCACTGGGAGGAGACCCCGGGGCAGACCCAGGACTTGGTGGAGAGACTATGTCTCCCAGCTGGTCTGGGAACGCCTTGGTATCCTCTCTGAAGAGCTGGAGCAGGTGGCTGGGGAGAGGGAAGTCTGGGCTTCTCTGCTTGAACTGCTTCCTCCGCGACCCGGACCTCCAGAAAAGCGGTAAAAGATGGATGGATGGATGGATGGATGGATGGATGGATGGATGAACAGGGGTGTGTTGACTTTTTATATCCACTGTACACTACCGTTCAAAAGTTTGGGGTCACTTAGAAATTTCCTTATTTTTGAAATAAAAGCACTGTTTTTTTCAATGAAGATAACTTTAAACTAATCAGAAATACACTCTAATATCTAATATACATTGCTACATACATTGCTTTTCATCCATTATTACATTGCACATAACTCTCACACTGCTTTTTACTTCATTCACATTATATCACTGAATATGAGTTCACATTGAAATACTGTGTGACTGTATATTTTTTCATATATTTCTGCAAAGTGTGGTTAGTCTGAGTAAATAACTGCATATATTCCTGTATATATTTGCATCCTTTTATAGAAACGTGGACAGACTGTAATTTACTGTACATACTCTGTTGTCATTGAATCCTGATTTAAATCCTCCACCTGAACAATGAGAGCAAGTTTTTAGCCAAAGTCAAATTCCTTGTATGTGTTGTGCATACTTGGCCAATAAAGCTGATTCTGATTCTGATTCTAATGTGGTAAATGACTATTCTAGCTGCAAATGTCTGGTTTTTGGTGCAATGTCTACATAGGTGTATAGAGGCCCATTTCCAGCAACTATCACTCCAGTGTTCTAATGGTACAATGTGTTTGCTCATTGCGTCAGAAGGCTAATGGATGATTAGAAAACCCTTGTGCAATCATGTTAGCACAGCTGAAAACAGTTTAGCTGGTTAGAGAAGCTATAAAACTGGCCTTCCTTTGAGCAGGTTGAGTATCTGGAAAAAATTATTATTTTAAATACAAATCATTATTCTAACCTTGTCAATGTCTTGACTATATTTTCTATTCATTTTACAACTCATGGTGGTAAATAAGTGTGACTTTTCATGGAAAACACAAAATAATTGAATCGGTGAATTCAAAAAGGGCCCAAGTCCACACTTTTTCAAAGGGGACTTGGGCCCTTTTTGAATTCACCGATTCAATTGTCTGGGTGACCCCAAACTTTTGAACGGTAGTGTATACAGAGAGAGAGGTCAAAAAACTATATGGTCCACTCCATGCATGTCTGGACTGTTCTTGTTCACGGCTCCTCTCCTCTCCCCCACACAGTTCCAGATTAATGAGCAATTAAACATGCACAACTACCACAGGTCGCAATGCACTACGTAACTGCACAAGGCAATATACATGAAACTATTCCAACATTTTAAATCATCCTCACACATTTTCCAATGAACTAAACATGAACCATCAACAAACATACAGTCATGTGAAAAAATTAGGACACTCTGTATAAGCCTGTGTGGGTTGTTGTTTTTTTTCCACAATATTTTTTTATTGAACCTTTTTTTACAAACATGGCACAAACAGTCAAACACTAACACTAAAGTAATTTAAAAAATTAAAAAAAAAACACTAACAACAACAACAACAAAAAATGTACTAAAAACAACAACAACCATTAACAAAAGCAAGTCAACAACAATGCTCCTCTGTTTAGTCTAGGTAATCTACTACATAAGAATACATAATATACATTCACCAGTTTGGAATTTGCAAGGTCCACACATATCATTCACCTTCTTCTTCAGAAGTTATGTTTAATTTCTTTACATAATCAATGAAAGGTCTCCATATATTCTCAAACACATTTTCCTTTAATTTCAGTATATATGTCATTCTTTCTAGTGGAAGGTTTGTTAACATCTGTCTTAACCACTGAGTCACATCTGGTTTATGAGTCTTTTTCCACAGTAGTGCAATACATTTTTTGGCATTAAGCAAACCGAGGTCTATGAATGCTCTTTCACTCTTATTAAAGTTATGTTTTTCTGGATACAGACCCAACAAAAACAGTTTAGGGTTCAATGTGAATTGTTTTGAAATTATTTTTTCAATTGTTACCCTCACCTCATCCCAAAACATTCTGATTTTTCTACATTCCCATAAACAGTGAAATAGGGTTCCTTTACTTTCCATACATTTTGTGCATGTATCTGGTATGTTTTTGTTATGTCTATTTAACTCCACTGGTGTAACATACATCTGCATTAACCATTTAAAATGTATCAGTTTAAGACGTACATTTATTGATTTGGTTTGAGCTTCTGCACAAGCCATTTCCCATTGTTCCTCTGAAATTTCAATTTGCAGGTCTTCTTTCCAATAATTCAGTCTTTTCTGTGAGTTTTCAATTGAGAATAGTGTCAATGAGTTATAAAACTCTAAAATAATACAGATAATAATACTGTAATATTTCTTGTAGTCGTTTTGCTAAAATTTTACAGATTATTTTAAGATCAGCATTTAATAGGCTTATTGGTCTCGTGTTTTCACATTTATTAGGGGGTTTACCTGGTTTTGGCAACAGTATAATTGAATTGAATTGATTGATTGAAAAGGTTTATTGTCAATACTACCATACGTGCAATACATACAGGAGAATTGAAATTTGACTTGACATTGGGGGCGCTCTATAAGCGCATCCCAAAGCCGCGGCAGCCCGAAGGCGCCAGTCATACAGTGGGGGTAAAGAGGGAAGGGGTAGGGGATGACACAGTAGGCGAGAGAAAAAAACATAGTTATCAGAATAGCGCTCAGTGAGCGAGATTATGATTACAAGAAAAAAAAACCTCAATGCACATTTAGCAGACAAACAATACACACGTTGACAAAGAACGATGAGAGACCAGTGTGTGTGTAGTCAGCATATGTAATCAGTGTGAGTGCAGTGTTGAATGTATCATTTGTTGATGTACAACAGAGGGGGGGGGGGCGCCTCCTGGCAACGGATAGTTGTTATGATCATGTTTTCAAAACACAGATAAGCATGTCCCAGAGTCACTCTCTCTTTGTGCATGCCAGATGGCAAAGTTCTGTATTAGACACATGATAGCGCTGTCCTTGAAGAGTCCGGTCTGCTGAACAACAGCAATTGATGTTAATTGTTTGGGTTAAAGAGAAGCCAAACTCCTTCCAGCCTTATCTTCCCAGGAGGAATGGATGTCTTCAGGGCACCGAATCAAGGTCAATAAGCACAGTTCACTTAGAGAAAAAATTTCACCTCTCATGCGATTCTGTGCATCACAATTTACAGGCTTTAGAATCATTCCCTGGAGAGCACTCAGCGACTCCAGATGTTATCCACCTACCGAAACATAGGTAACATGTCCAAGAGAGTCCATCTCTCTCCCAAGAGAGTCCATCTCTCTTCAATGCATGCCAGATGGTAAATTCCATGTTAATCCCATTTGCCGCTATCAGTGCTCCCCCCAGCTGGACGAATTTGATGAGGGAGCTACGCCGGGACCACATTTTGATTAGCTCATCCAACTATAATTTCGATACACCAGGAAAACTCCAGGGCCAAACAGAAAATCCTGTGATCATGCCAATCTTCAGTCGAATCACGCGAGTTCCAATTCTTGGGCTCCCCCCTGGCCCGATTTCCCATCAAAGTGGTGTCAATAGCATTAAGCCACAACTCCAATTCCATAATTTCCATTTGGGTCAATGCAGCAGAAGAAGAGCGAGACACAGACAGTGCATCGCAAGCAGGGAATCAGTATCAGGGAGGACGATAGAAGAGGAGAGGAGAGAAAAGCGTCTGCTCTCTTTGAAAGCCGGAAGTAAATATAGTATAAATAATGCCTTATAAATAATTAAGGCTTTATTCATGTGTAGTGGTAAACTACCATTTTGAAATGCTTCTAAAACCATTTCCAAAAGTGGTTTTATTAATTTATTCTTAATTTTTTTATAGAGGTCAACTGGAAGACCATCTGGTCCTGCTCTTTTTCCTGATTTCATATTATCAGTGGCTTGCCCAACTTCTTCTTGACTAATTTTAGACTCCAGTATCTCCCTGTTTTCATTTGGAATACACAATATAGATAATCCATCCAAAAACCCATTTAGTTTTGTTAAGTCAGTTTCTTTTTTGTATCATATAGTTTTTCATAATAATCTCTAAAGGCACTATTAATTTCTAAAGGATCTATAACTACCTGTCCATTACTTATAATACTGGTAATTGGTGTTTTAAATTCTAATTGTTTAATCTGCCATGCCAATAATTTTCCTGATTTTTCACCTTGTTCATAAAAAGTTTGCTTCAATCTTAGAAGACTCGAGGCAGCTCTATTCGCTGATTTTTTATCATATTCAGCTCTCAGAATCAGTAATTCATTCTCTAACTGTGGGTTACTTCCTGCATACACCTTTTCTTGAAGAATTTTTATTTTACGTTCCAATTGGACTCTCTCCTCTCGAGACTTCTTAGATTTTGAACCTGTATAACTAATAATATGCCCCCTAATAAAAGCTTTGAAAGCCTCCCACTTTATACATGCCATTGTTTGTGTAGTATTAATATCAAAGAACTCATCTATCTGTTTTTCTATGTACTTAACAAATTCCTCATCCTGAAGCCATTTATGCTGAAAATGCCACCTACCTGGATCCTTTGTCAGTTTCTTATCTACATATATTAGACAGCAGAGTGCATGATCAGAGATCACAATGTTATCATAGAAACAGTTCTGAATCTTGGACCTTAATTCTGTAGAGATCAAAAAGTAGTCAATACGTGAGAATGTCTTATAGGTATTGGAATAACAAGAATAGGCTTTGACTTGTGGTTTCATTTCTCTCCATATATCTAGCAATCTCAATTCTTTCATAAAATGATTAATGGTCATCCTGCATCCATTGTGCGTACAGTCCAGTCCTGTTGATCTGTCTATACTGGGATTCAATGTACAATTAAAATCCCCTGCTATTATATGTTGCCCTGTAAGTGATGATAAAGTAAGGAATAAATTAACAAAGAAGTTTTGATCATCAATATTGGGGCCGTATAAGTTCACCAGATTTATATTTTCTAATAACAAAGACCCTTGGATGATTAGATATCTTCCAAATTTGTCTCCAATTACATTTTTCACTTGAAATGGGACTGTTTTGTGTATGAGAATCATAACTCCCCTAGTTCGGGATGAAAATGATGAGGTGAACACGTTACCTTTCCATCTTCTCCTAATTCTTTTTACATCCTCCTCTATTAGATGAGTTTCTTGTAAAAATACAATTTTTGAATCTATGTCTTTTATTTTATTCATAACTTGTTTAAGTTTTTTTTAGATTTTGTAGACCTCTGCAATTCCATGAAGTTAAATTAAGATTGACGCTTTGATCTATGATCAGTAAGGAGTTTGAGATTACCTTGCAATATGAACATGCTCATACAGAGAAGCAAAAACATGGATGATAGAACATTCATCCTACAAACCAAACAAAAACAAAAACAGATTCCCTTTCCCCACATTCATGGTAATTCCCCCAAAATCAAAAAAGTTTCCGTCTCCCGTTATAGCTAGTGACTGTTCCACACCTGCGAGGATCAGTCAAACCACTCTGTCTTTCTCCTCTCAATCACCCTGACTCTACTATTTTTATGACATTAACTCTCTTCTGTAGTTTTTTCAACATAACTTCAAAGTTTTATAGCAACTTTGTACATCATAGCTTTTTTTTTAATACAGTCTGTATTTTGTAGACATGTTTATGTTTCAGATCAATCAGATGCCTGTACAAATGCTTAAATGTTCTACCTTTGTCATGTTCTTGCTTAGCTCCCACCAGTCTCCTCTTGGATCTGCTCTCCTGTGCCTCTGGAGGGGTCTTGAAGATGTGGGTTCTGCCCTTATATGTGAGCAGCAGTCTTGCCGGATGAATTACTCCGTGACGAATCCCGAGGTTGCGCAGCTCTTTGCGGGCGGGGTCGAACTGCCTCCTTAATTGTTGAATTCCTGTAGCCAAATCTGGGTAGAACCGCACCTGTTGATCCTGGTATTTGATTTCCCCTTTAGCTTGCGCCGCGTTGGTGACCGTCATCTTGTCCCTGTAGTTGAGGAACTTCATAATCAGCGTCCTCGGTGGTGTCTTATTATCTCTCGGTGGGCCGATACGGTGAGCGCTCTCTAAGACGACCGATGACTGCAGATCCGCGTTGTTCAGCGCTTCTGGAATCCACTTTTCCAAAAAGGAACATGAGTCCCGTCCCTCCGCTCCCTCCGGGAGGCCCACCAGCCTCAAATTATTCTGTCGCAAGCGGGATTCCAAGTCCAGGACGTTATCTTTCAGACGTTTCCATTTTAATTCCAATGTTTGCAACTTTGATTGTAGGCTGGTGACGTAATCTTCAGTGCTTGAAATTCGGAGCTCCGCCTGCGATACTTGTTCCATACAGTTGCTTATTTCCTTTCTCATTCCTTCTATCGCTGCTATAATTCCATCAAATTTAGATGAAAACTCTGCTCTCATGGAGCTGATGGCAGCGAGCACTGCGCTTGTAACCTCCTCAGAAGCTCCCGCTCCGCCGCTGGCTACATCCTCCGCCATCGTCCCCGGAGCCTTTTCTGTTTCGCCTCGAGCGTGGAAGTCTGTTAGCTTGGGTTGTTTTGTCGAATTGCTTTTTCCTCCACCTAATTTCCCAGCCTTGTTCTTTACCATATCCGCGCCCAAACGCTGGGATGGGTTTTTGTTCCAATTAAGAGGGTTTTAGTAAACTTTTTATTTTTAGGAGCAAAGCAGTGTGAAACACGTCTTCCTACGTGTCCGCCATAACCGGAAGTTGTATTGTTTTTTTTACATATTTGGACATATGGATATTTAATATCAATGTTAAAAATATAGAGACATTCATGTAATACAACTAAACAGTTAAAAATGAATTCAAGACTCTGTTTCAAATTTTCTGTAAAATGTAATCTGTTTCCAATTTTCTGTAAAATGTAATTGCTGGTCTTTAACATTTGTTTGTTCTCTCCCATAGATTGAGTCCCCATCGTGCTGTTTGCTCTCTACATGTCTGTTCTTTTCTTCTTCTCTATCCCCTCACCCCCCAGCCAGTCGCAGCAGATGACTGCCCCTCCCTGAGCCTGGTTCTGCTGGAGGTTTCTTCCTGTTAAAAGGGAGTTTTTCCTCTCCACCGGCGCCAAGTGCTTGCTCACAGGGGATCGCCTGATTGCTGGGGTCTTTCTGCAACTGTGGGGGTTCCCCCTACAATTGATAGTGCTATGAGATGACTGTTGTTGTGAAATGGCGCTATATAAATAAAGTTGAATTGAATTGAATTGAATTAATTCTAAACAAATAGTGAGGAATAAATTAGGACACCCCCCATCTTTTTTAGGACACCCCCACATTCATGCCCACTTAAAATGGCTAAAATAAATGTTAAAAAATCCAAAGAAAAACAAAAACAAGGTTAGCCATAGATATGTGAACATTTCTTTGTAAAGAACTGAATATTTAATGGGGTGTCCTAATTTTTTCACATGACTTTACTTTTATATTGTACCAAACATTTTTGTCCGGCAATTACCATTCAAAACGTGAACTTAAATTATTGTCCCAACCCAATAACTTAAAGTGAATTTAGGCTCCTACAGATTCTTTTGCCCTCAGTATGTCCGTTGTATTATTCCCTAGTCTGTATATGTCTTTGATTTTATTTTGTAGCATTCCTTGTTTTGGTTAGTCCTTTGGTAACTTGACTTCCTGTTTATTTTGTGATTTTACTTTCTATCTATCTTTGCTCATAATCCCCAGTTTACATTCTGTTGTTATGTAATCTCTTTAGTTGATCTTTCCCACCTATGACTCCACCTGGTTCCCATCCATACTGTCCATCCATCCATCCATCCATCCATCTTCTACCATTTGTCTGGGAATCTGGATCGCAGGGGCATCAGTCCAGACAGAGTAGCCCTGACTTCCTCCCAGTTCACATAGCACCATGATCCCCATTATCCCTCCTGAAGGTTGTGAGCCCACTGGAGGGAAGACCCATGTGCCTCCTTCAGGTATACTGGGTCCTTGATGTAATGCTTTTCATGGAGATCTACTGGACCACTAGTCTGGCTCTTCACCCTGGACCAATTTGCCTTGGGACACTCTACCAGGGGCAAGTTGCCCCTGACAACATAGCTCCTGGGATCATTTGGGCACTCAAACCCCTCCACCGCAATAAGATGGTGATCCACAGAGGGCTGGTTCCCATTGGTAACCATTAATCTATCTATAAATGCAAAAAATCTCTGTCTGTCTGTGTGTTTGTCTGTCTGTTCCACGCATATCTCTTGAACTGTTTGTCAGACTGGCCTCAGATTTTAAACATGGTTTCCTGAGGCTATGAGGGTATGCATCCCCTGATTATGGAGTCGCTCAGTCAAAATATGTATTTTTTATCAAAAGTTTTAGCCACCCCTCTGTGTCTCTTCATGAGCTGGGTTCAAGAGGTGTGACAGGGGTTCAAATTGACTCCGTGCTCATTGGACAATACGCAGCATCACGGCTATGCTATTGGACCAATATGCAACATCACGACCGATGCTGATTGGGATAACACACAGCATCACGACCTGTCGGTCCACCACAGTGTTTCCTGGGACAAAACAAGCAAATGAAAGTTAGAAAAATAGAAGATGTAGAGGTGTAGACAGAAGATTTCATGCTTAAAAAATTATACTATAAAGTTGCCGTGATGTGTTAGGTCAAAAGGATAATTTGCCATATGTGGAGAATGTGGTGCACGACCAGACCGTGGGGGGGGGGGGGGTGGAGTGTCAGCAAGGACCCGGGTCTGGACAAATCAACACAGCATGCTGGGAGAAGCAGCAGCCAGACCTGGCTCAAAGGCACCTTAACGATGGTGAGTAAAAAAAAAAGTTATGTTCAAGAATGTGAAAAAAAGATAATGCCATGGAGTGTGCTCCTGTCATGAGGTTGAGTTATCATGGAAATACAGGTTGAGCTCTGTGTGTGGTGGGTCGTGTGTGTGGGCTTGTGTGTGCTGGCCATATCACGCCCCTGTGTGACGTCAGGTGGGCACGGGCCCCTTCTATATAAATAGTTCTGGGTCCTATAATTAAAGTGTGGGTGTTGTTGGTTCCCGCATGAACGTGACTCGTGACTCCTTCCTTATTCATACGTAACAGTTTGGCAACGAGGGATAATTATGACAGCGTATGGGCTACCTCACCCATTAATTCTGTTCTGGAGTACGCGGGAGAGCCGGTGGTCCTGTGGCCGAAGTGCGGGCTGCGTTCGAGGATTACATCGGGGTGCTGGGCCTAAACGGGCTCAACGGAGAAGAGGACGAGCGCTTCTGGCCCAACCATCTCGGCACGGTAGGGCCGAAGAATTCTTGCTACTTGGAAGAGATGGAGGAGTATGAGGATGCTGTCGAGGGATGAGGATGCTGCCGAATTTTTCGCGCGGGCAGACAAGCACCACGAAGCTGTGGGTGGCGGGAGTTTTGGCGCCAAGGGAGGCTAGGCTAGTTAGCTTGAGGAAGCTAACGGCCCATTCACTATCTATGGGCAGGCTAGCAACAAAACTAACTGCGCGCCGAAAGAGAGCTCCAGGCTGCCGGCTAGACTTCAAGGTGGGACCGCGACTGCAAGAGGGGAGTCCCCGGTCACTGAGGACGGCGGGCCAGCTGCGAAGCACAGGAAGGTGAGGACCGGTGTGCTGATGAGTTGACGGCGCGGTGTGCGACGACAGCAGAGAGGGAGAGCAGCAGGAGTCATCCCTGCAGCTGGAGGCTAGGCAGCGGGAGAGCAGGACCGTGGTGACTGAGGGCACCGGGGAAGAGCAGTGACAGTTGGCGCAGAGACAATGCAGTGGAGCGCCTGGGATGAGGGTGCTGAGGTCAGCGATGAAACGCCTGGGGTCAGACAGTGGTGCTGATGGGGGAGTGATGCTGGGAGCCCTGAGGGAGAACAGCTATGACCAGGCACAGATACAGAACAAGGGGTCCTGGGAGCAGCAGCGAGGTGCCCTGGGGTCGAGAACAACGCCGGCAAAGACGATGCTGTGAGCCCCGAGACAGAGCAGCTATGGCTGGGCATGGAGACAGTGCAGCGGAGCACCTGAGACGAGAGTGCTGGGAGCAGCGGTGAGTTGCCAGAGTCGGCAAGCGGAACTGACGGGCGGACTTTGGGTCTCCCCGGAGTTCGACCACGGGGACCGGAGTGTTTGGGGCCATGACGGCGGTGGTGAAAGCAGCCGGGGGCAGACCGATGTGCACGGCGGGACGGCGTGCCGGACAGCAGCATCGCGGAGCTCGAGCAGTATGGCAGTCAGTGGCGAAGAGGGACTGTATCACAGAGAAGGTGGTTTTTGATCCCGGAGGCAGACAGTGGCCAGAGGCGCACACATTGTGGGACTGCCCGGGGCCCCCGGGCCAATCCTACCACTGGCTGCCAATGGACATAGGTGTGACCTGAAAAACTTCAATGTAAATATAAGTATATACTGTAGTGCTGGTGTGCATGAGAGTATGTATGTGGTGTGTTTTGGGATTATTTTATGTATTTTAAGAGACTTGGCCTAATTTTAGTTGTTTTGTGTGAATGTGGTAGGCTATTTTATTACAGTTAATTATTCCCCTGTTCTCTTGATTCAGGTTCTCTCATGATTCAGGTCCTAAATTGGGGAGGGTCTCAATTGTGTGTGGTTTTGCATTTTTGTAAGGGGGAGGGGAAGTGTGGTGTTTGGAGTGTGGCTTGTGTGTGTGCTGCCATACCCGCCCCTGGAGTGACGTAAGGCGGGTACTGCCCCTTGTATATAAATAGTTCTGTGTCCTATAATAAAGTGTTGGTGTTGTTGGTTCCCGCATGAACGTGACTCCTTCCTTATTCATACATAACGCTGTGGTTCGAGCGATCAGCTGATTGGATCCAGTGTTCTGATATTTTGGCATATCTATCAGAATAGCTGATATACGTACAGAACATACAGGAGAAGTGAAATGGCATCTCTCTCTCTCTTCAGTGGAGTGCGCAATATAAACAAAGAAATGGAATAATAAACAACAACAGCAGTCCATGTACAGTAATGCTACCCGTAGTGCAAATAGCGACAAAATATAGACTTAAAGTTTAATGCTTAAAAAATTTTACCATAAAGTTGCCGTGATTGTGTAGGTTTAATGGATAAATCGGCTTGAAGAAAACAAGGTGTAGGGGGGGCAGCTGACCCAGTGGATCACAGTCCTTCGCAGGTACATGGGTAAAGCAGCAGCTAATGGGTCTCAAATATTTGTAAACATGCCCTGTTATAGTACTGCATGAGTTTATTGACGATACACAGAAGAAATTCAATATTACACTGAACTCCATCACTGAACAGTGATATAAACTAAAATAATTATAATGATGACTGAACAACTGAACAACGGTGCAAGAGACACTATTATCTTGAATATGTGATTAAAAAAAATCACACAAATAAGTGATCTGACAAACAAATAAACAAGGGATCTGAAACAGTCGATAATATTGGATGTCCCATTCATTTTCAATATTTAGGTATTCTGTAATTAATATTCACACAATCAAATAAATCTTAGTGCCATTTACTCCCTTTTATATTTGTCAAAGTCTAACGTGATTGCCTACATATAGGCTACACCTCTTTGTATTCCATTTTGAAACACAGCCTACATTTGGGCCTGTAAAGCCTGATTGGGATTGTTATGACCCGAGCGCTGGTCTTGTCTGCGCTCGGGCTACGTATAGCTCGCTGCCGGCTTTGACAGCTGTGGGTTATATTCTGGCTTCACCGGGCTCTTATTGTGAAGGCGCTCGGTGGGGCTCCCGGCTGTCAAGGTCGGCCAGCTGACTGTCATTACTGCTCGTTAGGGCTCGCCCTTATTAGGCAGACGCTGACGGCAGTTAGATTGCAGGAGTATCGTCAGACATCATCTAAGCCTCGTCAGACATTCATCGTTCTGGTCTGGTCAGGTTCGTGTGTATATTCTCGTGCCTTGCTTGTTCATGTCATGCCATGTTTTAGACCGTAAGTGGCTGGGATAGCCTTACAGTCCCATGCTCAGTGTTCAGTGTTTTTTCGTCACAGTCATAGTGTCATCACCCGCAGCTCACGGGCTTCCACCTCAGCTGCGCGCACACCTGCGCCTCGTTAGTGTGCCGCTATTTATTCCATCCTGCCCTGAGCTGCAGCCTGGAGCCGTCTGTCTCCCAACGTTGATATCTCCCAGCAGCTTCCTCCTCATCAGGTCTGCTGATCTACGCTAAAGGACATGTAAGCTGTCACTATTATCTGCTCACCTTCTTCTATCAGCCTCCCCTGTGCACAGGTGGATAACCCGGCGGCGGACTCACCCTCCATCGTCCCGCCGCTCCTCTGCCTCACCGCTTCGCCCGGACGCACAGCAGGACGTTGTCTCCCAGGCTTGGGACCTGCCAATGCCAGCCACCTCTTCTCTGCAAGTAAGCACAGCTCTAGATCACGTTCCCGTGTGGTTGCCTAGCTAACCCCTTTTCTCCTCTCTCCCATAGGGTTGTCTGGCCGCACGACGTGCTGCTCTGTCGTGGCTTGCATCCTCCATCTGCATCACACACTAATCACTCACACATGCATCCATACACTCACCTTGTTGTTTAATAAAGCTGTCAAATCTACCTGAGCCTGCGTGCGTGTTTCCTGGGCCGACAATATGTCAGTACGGCTCCAGCAAAGCGGCCCAGCGGACAGCGGGCTCGCACGTCGTTTTTCCACCCTTGAGGCTCGGGTGGATATGATAGCTCACCAACAGCAGGTGATATTAAATCAATTGACATTAATTACTGACCGGTTAGACCGCCTGGATCCTCCATGGTCCTTCCCTCCGGGTCCTCCTGGTGCCGCGGCTCCGGCTGTCTCCTCGGCCGGCCAGCCTGGCTCGGGGGCGCCAACCCATCTCACACCCATCCCAACCCCCGCTCGCTTCAGCGGGAAACTCGGTGGAGCGAAGGGGTTTATTCTGCAGTGTGAGTCAGTGTTTCTGCGCATCCCAGGGGATTTCCCCTCAGACCACAGCCGAATCGGTTACATGGCCAATCTTCTCGAGGGGCGAGCGTTAACTTGGGCTTATGCCGTAATGACGAAGCCCAGTTACGCTAACCTCTCGTATGACCGGTTCGTGCGGGACTTTCTAGAGGTTTTTGACCATTCCCGTCTCGACAGCGTCCTCGCTGACCGGCTTCTCGGTCTCCAACAGGGAGGCCGGTCAGCGGCGGAATACGCGGTCGACTTCCGGGTGGCAACGGAGGAGGTGGGCTGGGGAGAGGCATCTCTCTGCAGCGTTTTCCTCCGTAGCCTCAACTCTGGTCTGAGGGATGAGCTAGATGGCCAGGACCTCCCAGGGCGACTCTCTGAGCTAATCTCGCTCATGATTAGCCTGGACAACAGGCTGCGTGAGCGGGCTGCGGAGCGGAAGTCTGCCAGCCGCTCGCACGGAGCTTCCCTCCGCCCAGCTCAGTCTCGCCCCCTGGCATTACCGGCTCCGGAGTCCGCCGATGAACCAGAGGCCATGGCTATTGGGCGCACTAGGCTCCCTCTAGCGGAGAGACAACGCCGGCGGGAACGGGGTCTCTGCATGTATTGCGGAGATGACCAGCATCCCGTGGAGCTGTGCCCGGTTAAGCCAAACGGGGAGGTCCGCGAGTCACTATAGGGGGCCTCGCGGACTCTAACCGGTCTAACTCCCTATCCTCTTGTACACTGCCCTTACGGTTCTGTCACAACTCCACTGGGCACTCCATTCACGCACTGGTAGATTCCGGAGCAGAGCAGAGCTTTATTTCTAAAAGCCTGGCAACCCGTTTGGGCATACCATGTCAACCACTGCCTAACCCCTTAAACTTGGTCACACTCTCCCGTTCTCCCCTGGCTACTGTTACACATAGCACGAAGCCAGTCCCCATCATCGTCTCCGGCAACCACCGGGAGGATTTGTCTTTCTACGTCCTGCCCTCCTTGTCGGACCGTGTCATCCTGGGATACCCCTGGCTGCGGCTGCACAACCCTGTCCTGGATTGGAGGACCGGCAGCGTCCTGTCCTGGAGCACCTTCTGCTTGGGCACCTGTCTCCAGTCGGCGCCCTGCGCACCGTCCTCCCCTCCGTCAGCGCCCGTCTCCGAACCTCCGGACCTGACCCTGGTGCCGCAGGAATTCCACGACCTAGGGGCAGCGTTTAGTAAGTCCAGAGTTTTGTCTCTTCCCCCGCATCGACCCTATGACTGCGTGATCAACATCCGCCCGGGGCCCCCCCTGCCGTCAGGCCGTCTGTACAGCCTCTCTGCACCAGAGCGAGAAGCTATGGACACATACATTAAGGAGTCGCTCAGCGCTGGGATCATCCGCCCCTCTTCGTCCCCACTTGGCGCGGGATTCTTCTTTGTGGCAAAGAAGGATGGGTCCCTACGCCCCTGTATCGACTTCAGAGCCCTGAACGACATCACCATTAAGGACCGTTACACACTGCCCCTTGTGGACACTGCCTTCCACTCCCTCCAGGGGGCGACCTGGTTCACCAAGCTTGACCTCCGCAGCGCTTACCATCTCGTTAGGATCCGGGAGGGGGACGAGTGGAAGACGGCCTTTAGGACGCCCAGCGGCCACTTCGAGTATCTCGTGATGCCATTTGGGCTTACCAACGCACCTGCCGTCTTCCAACGTCTAATCAACGACGTCCTCCGGGACTTTCTGGGAGTGTTCGTCTTTGTATATCTGGATGATATACTCATCTTCTCCAAGGCACGAGATGAACACCAGGCCCATGTGAGGCGGGTCCTGCAACGGCTGCTGAAGAACCGGCTGTTTATTAAAGCCGAGAAATGCGAGTTTTATGCCCGAACCACCTCCTTCCTGGGGTTCATCATTTTGCATAACCAGATCCTCCCCGACCCCGCGAAGGTTAAAGCGGTGGTCGAGTGGCCCACGCCCAAGTCCAGGAAGCAGGTGCAGCAGTTTATTGGCTTCGCAAATTTCTACCGGCGCTTTATCCCTAAGTTCGGCGCCATCGTCTTCCCCCTGACCCGCCTCACATCACCGAAGGTGCCTTTCCAGTGGTCCGAGGAAGCGGCCACCGCCTTCAAGACCCTCCAGGCGGAATTCTCGTCCCCCCGGGTCCTGACCCAGGTCGATCCTGCGCTTCAGTGCTTAGTGGAGGTTGACGCATCTGACACGGGGGTGGGGGCGGTGCTTTCTCAGCGCTCGCCGGTGGATGGAGTCAAGTGGCCCTGCGCCTTCTTCTCTCGACGGCTGACAGCGGCGGAACGTAACTATGACGTCGGCGACAGGGAGCTTCTCGCTGTCAGGCTCGCGCTAGAGGAGTGGCGTCACTGGTTGGAGGGGGCAGCCCAACCCTTTGTGGTCTGGACGGACCACAAAAATCTCGAGTACCTGAGGTCAGCGAGGCGTCTGAATGCCCGCCAGGCGCGCTGGTCTCTATTTTTTGCTCGTTTTAACTTCACCATCACGTACTGTCCAGGCTCGAAGAATGGGCTGCCCGACGCCCTCTCCAGACAGTTTGCCCCCGAGGGTCCAGAAGAATCCGGTCATACCATCCTGCCCAAGTCATGCGTCTTAGGAGCGATCGCCTGGCCCATTAAGGACAAGATTCTGGACGCTCAGAAGACAGAACCGGATCCTGGCAGGGGGCCGGAGGGGAGGCTCTTTGTTCCATCTGCAGTTCGGGGTGAGGTGATCTATTGGGCCCACACCTCCAGACTCGCTTGTCACCCCGGCATTACCCGCCTGGTGAGTTGGCTGCAGCGCTCATTTTGGTGGCCAGGTCTCCATAAAGACGTTACCAACTATGTCCGGACCTGTCCCCAGTGCGCAACCGGCAAGACCCAGAACTCTCCACCTGCGGGTCTACTCCAGCCCCTGCCGATCCCGGGCAGGCCCTGGTCGCACATCACCCTTGACTTCGTCACCGGTTTACCAGTCTCTAACACCTATGACACGGTCCTGACAATTGTGGACAGATTCTCCAAGGCCGCCCATTTTGTGCCTCTTCAGGGTCTCCCTTCAGCACGCGAGATGGCCGATCTACTGGTCCACCATGTCGTCAGACTGCATGGTATCCCGCTGGATGTGGTCTCGGACAGGGGCCCACAGTTTGTCTCCCAGGTCTGGAGGAGCTTTTGCAGCGCCTTAGGGGCCACGGTGAGTCTCTCCTCAGGTCACCATCCCCAATCCGCTGCACGGTGGCGCAGTGGTTTAGCACTGGGGCAGCACAGTTTTACCCTCGGCCGGGGGATCGCGGGGATCATGAGATCGTGGGTTCGATCCCAGCCCCCGACCAACAGTGAGCTGTGTGGAGTTTGCATGTTCTCCCCGTGTTGCGCGGGTTTACTCCGGGATTTCTCCGGTTTCCTCCCGCACACCAAAAACATGTAGGTTTAGGGCGCTCGCGCACGCAGCGACCAGCAGCCGGTGGCTTGTCACCAGACTGCAAACCAAGTCTACCTACAGGTACAAATAAGTAACAAAAAAAAAAAAAAAAAAACTCCAACGGGCAGTGCGAGCGCACGAACCAGGAGTTGGAAGCCACTCTGCGCTGCGTAACATCCTCCAATCCTTCGTCCTGGAGCTCCTACCTGACCTGGGTAGAATACACCCATAATTCGGCCCAGTCCACGGCAACTGGAGTGTCACCCTTTGAAGCGTCCTTGGGGTATAACCCCCCTGTTTTCCCTGAGCAGGAGGGTGAGTTAGCCGTCCCCTCCGTCCAGGCGCACATCAGGCGCTGCCGGAGGATTTGGGCCAAAACTAAGGACGCGCTTTTACACACAGCGGCGCGCAACAGCTCTACCACCAATCGTCACAGGAGACCAGCTCCTGCTTACCAGGTGGGTCAGCGGGTGTGGCTGTCGTCTCAAGACATCAACCTGAAAGGAGAAAAGAAGAAATTGGCCCCGAGATTCCTCGGCCCTTTCGTGATCTCCAAAATCATCAACCCGGTGGCTGTGCGTTTGGCCCTCCCCCCCCTCCCTCCGTGTGTGTGTCCCACTTTCCACGTCTCCAAGCTTAAGCCTGTTGTGTCCAATTCACTCTGCCCTCCTCCTAGGTCTCCTCCCGCGCCTAGAATGATCGACGGTGACCCGGCGTGGGGTGTTTCTGCCATTTTGGACTCCCGGCGTCAGGGTCGCGGGCTGCAGTACCTGATGGATTGGGAGGGCTATGGACCAGAGTGGAGATCCTGGGTGCGCTCTTCGTAGGTGTTGGATCCAGACCTCATCGCGGAGTTTCACCGGACACACCCAGGTAAGCCAGCGCCAGGAGGCGCTGGTAGGGGGGGGAGTACTGTCATCACCCGCAGCTCACAGGCTTCCACCTCAGCTGCGCGCACAAGTGCGCCTCGTTAGTGTGCCGCTATTTATTCCATCCTGCCCTGAGCTGCAGCCTGGAGCCGTCTGTCTCCCAACATCGATATCTCCCAGCAGCTTCCTCCTCATCAGGCCTGCTGATCTACGCTAAAGGACATGTAAGCTGTCACTATTATCTGCTCACCTTCTTCTATCAGCCTCCCCTGTGCACAGGTGGATAACCCGGCGGCGGACTCACCCTCCATCGTCCCGCCGCTCCTCTGCCTCACCGCTTCGCTCGGACGCACAGCAGGACGTTGTCTCCCAGGCTTGGGACCTGCCAATGCCAGCCACCTCTTCTCTGCAAGTAAGCACAGCTCTAGATCACGTTCCCGTGTGGTTGCCTAGCTAACCCCTTTTCTCCTCTCTCCCATAGGGTTGTCTGGCCGCACGACGTGCTGCTCTGTCCTGGCTTGCATCCTCCACCCGCATCACACACTAATCACTCACACACGCATCCATACACTCACCTTGTTGTTTAATAAAGCTGTCAAATCTACCTGAGCCTGCGTGCGTGTTTCCTGGGCCAACAATATGTCACATAGTCTTGTATGTGTGTCTCGTGTTTTGTAAATAAATTACTATCATTGCAAACTCATTGGTGGACTCTTGGCGTCTTATGGTGATCCACGAGGATCACCGCATGACAGTATACTCCTGCCACCGACGTCTAAACGGAGACGCCACACCGAGATGCCTTTCTTCCATGAGTTTTGCTATTGTGTGGAGTTTTTTCTCCTGTAGTTGGACTTGGTAGGGAGATGCCCGTCAGCGAGTGTGATTATTGCCCGGAGTGGCTGGAGGAGATTGACGGCTATCTGGCGGAAGCCGCCCGTCTCATGCCCACTGAAGCGGCCGATCATTACTTATGCCTTGCACAGCGGGCTGTGCACCGTTTCCATCTTACCTATATTCCGGAAGGAGAAAAGAGGTTATCATGGATTTTTGCACAGCACACACTGAGGGAGAAGGCGCTCCTGGGAATCCCTCCACCTCCCGCGAGGACAGCGTCCCTGGCGAGAGTGGAGATTCATCAGCTGGAGGGAAAGCCCGGCATGGGACCTGTGGATCGGAATCCAGTGCCTGCCGCCCACCCAGTCCCAGCGTCATGTGTTCCCGGGCCCTTCGCCAATCCATCAGCCAGTAGACCCCATAGCCGTGCTCCTACCAAGCCCCAACGAGAATCCCGTCCGGATCCAGCTCCGGGTCATCGGAGGGACCCAGCCTCCCTGTTGGCTGCATCATTCACGTCACGACAGAAGGGAATCCCCGCAGCCGCCGCCCATGGGTCATCTGTTCCAGCTGCGCTGTCAGCTCCTCGTGCCCGCACCGCCTCGACTGCCATGTCCTCCTCTGTGACGTCACCCCCCGCGGCTGGGAATGCTGTGAGTCGTGCTTCGGCGAGGCCTATCAGCAATCCATCTCGAGCGGCTCCTCCTCATGGCCCCGAGGAGCCTGCCGTTTTCTCCCAGAAGGATAAAATGAGAACTCCACCTGCTGCAGCAGGCATCATCTTCTCTCCAGGAGACAGGCAAGTGCAAATTGTTTCTTCCCATCATTATTTCTGACTCCTGGGGCCGGAGTTCGGGGTTCGCAGCCCCCCGAGCATCCGCCACCTGCTGTAACTGTTATTCCTAAACCTGCTGCCTCTGTGTCTTCCCCTGCAGAGTAGTCCATGACGCCAGGCCTACGTTGTGGGAGGAGGAGGGGGCCTGCGCGGCTGGAAAGCCTGGATCCAGCCCAGCAGCCACGTCGTGGACAGAGGAGGAGAGCAGACTGCGGCCCAGAACCTGTGCCAACGGAGAAGCGTCCCCGGGTTTCCTCGCCGGAACGGTCTGAGTCAGCAGGTCAAGGGCCCCCTGCCCCCACACCATACGGGTCATCAGCGTGGACATCAGCGTGGGAGGAACCTCAGGCTGCAGATGTCATCTTGCCAGCTGCGGAGCCCGACGCAGCTGAGTTGGAGCCTGCGGATGAGAGTCGCCGCCCTGAACCTGGATCAACGAAGTCCTGGGTGGCAACAGAACCCGAGTGCAGGCAAGTGCTCCCTATTGTGTCTCTGTCCTCTGTTTTGGAGCATTTGTGCCTGCCCCTTGGGGAGGCAAGTGAGGAGCAGCCGCCTGCTGCGCCCGAGCTCGTCTCGCTGGGTTCTGTTGCTACCGGTGATACTGATCCCGGTTTTCCTGTTGTGTGTGAGCTTCATTGCAGTGTCGCCGGCATGGAGCCAGTCGGGGTCACTGATTTGGAGGTTCCAGGTTCGGGGGTGGAGATCGTCAGCGGAGCTGCACCGACCCAGTCGGGGTCCGTTGCGGGGGCTGCGGTGGCCCAATCGGGGTCCGACGAGGGGACGCTCGAGACCCAATCGGGGTCCATCGTGGGAGCGGCCTTGGCCCAATCGGGGTCCGACATGCGTGCGCCAGAGGCCCAATCGGGGTCCACCGCAGACGCGGTTCTGGCCCAATAGGGGCCGGACGGGAGTGCGCCCGAGGCCCAATCGGGGTCCATCGCGGGAGCTGCTTTGGCCCAATCGGGGTCTGATGTGGGTGAAGCCGGGACTCAATCGGGGTCCAGCGGAGGTGCAGTGACGGTGTGGTCCACGGATGGTGGAGGAGCTGCAGACCCTTCGACGTCGGGCGGAGTTCGGGCTCATCTTTGCCTTCTAGTCCCTCTACTGAGTCGTCGCCCCTGTGCATCATCGCCAGGGGCCATGGGGGTCCCTTCTCGCTCGCCCCAGCTCTCCCGAGCTTGGCCTCCGCCAGGGAGGCCGCTACGGGCTGTTTTCCCCCGGTACTGGTGGCTGAGGGACGCGGGTCGGCCGCCTGAGGAACTGCTTCGCTGGTTCGGCGTTTCGGGTCGGCCACCCGACGTGTTATGTGTTTTGCTGGGCGACCTGGTTCGGCCACCAGAGGAGTGGACATGATGGGCTTTGGACTGTGATGAGCCACCCGGTCATGTCCCGTCCCCCATGACCGCCCATCGGCCGTTGAACACGGGGAGACCACCTGAACTGTTCCTGTGGTGCCTGGTCTCCGCCGATCGGCATGAACTGTTGGGGGGGGGGTAGAGGTCATTTTTTTGGTGGGGGTTGATCCAGTAATTGTTCTGTTTTTCTTGTTACCCTGTGTTTTTGTAATGGTTATGTGGGTATCTGTGAGTATTTGTGGTTCACCCTGCAGTTGCCTTATTTTGTTTTATGTGCAGTTAGGTTTGGCCCAGTAATTGTTCTGTTTTTCTGTATTTGGTTATTTGAAAATTCACTCGAGCATTCACACAGGTGAGAAGCCATTTTCTTGTGAAACGTGGGCAAAGATTTAATTTTTTCTTGCTGTACTGTGCTGTTTGCTGTATTTGTTATTTTGGCAGTTAATCTGATCTGAGTGTTTGGTATATTTTTTGTCATTGTGCTGTGTTAGTTTTGTTTCCCTTGCCTGGTCTTGATTGTGTTTTATTGTACTGTTTCTGGGTTTGGTCTCTCTCTCCCTCCGGACCTGCCCCCAGCCGCCCCCCCCTGGAGGGGGGGGAGGGGCGCAGGGTGGTCTATGGGCGTTCTGGAAGCCCGCCCTTGGAGGGAGGATACTGTTATGACCCGAGCGCCGGTCTTGTCCGCGCTCGGGCTACGTATAGCTCGCTGCCGGCTTTGACAGCTGTGGGTTATATTCTGGCTTCACCGGGCTCTTATTGTGAAGGCGCTCGGTGGGGCTCCCGGCTGTCAAGGTCGGCCAGCTGACTGTCATTATTGCTCGTTATAACAGGAATACTCCTTAGTTATTCCTGTTATGTTCAAGTTTAGATTAGTTTATTTCCAGCTCCAAGGCTGCACTTTGTTTTCTATTAATTTCAGTGTTTGAGTTAGTTGTTATTTCAATAAATCTCTGAACTGGACTTTGCCTGCATCTTGGGTCCTTTGGCTTACCTGCTCCGTGTTCCACATCTGTTGTAACAGTATGTCGCCACCATATAAGGACCCAACAGCGACAGACTTTGTTAAAATTCAACTAAGTAGGGAGCTGCTCAGATAGAAGGGCTTATTTCCGTGGTCCGCAGCTCCCATACTCCGGAGGCTGCACTGGAAAAATTGGACTTGGCAGCTGCCATTGTTCAAAACACCCAGACTTAAGGAATTTCCGAGAATTGTTGGGTCTCCGAATCTCAGTTCCTAACTTTCAGAGATCTCTCCAGGGGTTACTCTTCTTGGCAGTCCAACTCCAGCTCGCAAGCTGCAGCCCACAGTTTTTTCTTCCTGGGCTCCCTGAAGATCATCAGCTACTTACCCCACAGAGCTGTAAATATATAATGGGACTCGGCTGGCTTTTGGATGGCCTGGACTGAAGTCTGGCTCAACTTCTTCTGGTGAGTCAGTGTACAGTGGGTTTTGGCTGGCCTTTGGAGGTCCAAGATGGAGGGGAGGTTTGGGTGGACGTCGCTCCACTCAGCGTTCAGGCCTGTCTCCTTCCACCTCCACTCCTATATCTGCTGCTGCTTCAGTGGCTTCTAGTTCCTCATTTGAGGTGGTCTTATCTGGTTCCTTGTCAGAGGTGGTCTCCTCTGAGAGTTCGGTGGTGGTCTCCTCTATTGCTTCGTCAGCAGTCTCTCACACTCTGGTTCCTGTGCCGGCATCCCAGTGCTCCCGGCTCCAGTGGCTACGTCTCATCGCTCTCAAGCTCCGGAGCCAACTCCTCATCGCTCTCTAGCTGCAAACTCATTGGTCGCTGCTGCTGACTGGCCAGAATTTGCTGCTCCCACTGCTTGACTAGAGAGTTCACCTGGTTCCTCGTCTAGTCTCATCAGACTCCTCATCTGTGATCATGTCTGGTTCCTCATCGGAGGTCATTGCTGGTTCTTCATCTGTGGTCTCAGTGGGTTCGCGGGTAACCACCTCTACTGGTTCACTGGAAGTCTTGGTGGCACCTGAAATGAAAACGGGTTGTAATCACCATTTTGGTTATGTTAGAGCCAGGAGTGATTATATTTACAGTCGGTGGCGTGATAACATGTCAACTTGGCCAGCAAGGGTGCATCCACAATGCAAATACAAATGAGGTAGCGCTGTGCTAATTTTTTCACAGAACTATCTTGGGTAAGCTCTAGAAATGGTTACATAGCAATCCATGCTTTTAGTCAGACTTATTTAATTAAAATATGCTCGAACAAGGTTTCAGGGTACCCCGCTCGATGTGGGGTTACCGGGGCCCCACGCTGGAGCCAAGCCTGGGGGAGGGGCTTAATGACTAGCACCTGGTGGCCGGGTTTCTGCCCATGGGGCCCTGCCAGGCTCAGCCCAAAGGAGTTACATGGGTCCGCCCTCCAATGGGCTCACCACTTGCAGGAGGGATCATGGGGGTCCGGTGCTATATGGATCAGGTGGCGGTCGAAGGCAGAGACCTTGGCAGTCTGATCCCAGGCTTCCTAAACTGGCTTTTGGGATGTGGAATGTCACCTCTCCAATGGGGAAGGAGCCTGAGCTGGTGCATGAGGTTGAGAGATACCGGCTAGATATAGTCGGCCTCACGTCAACATACAGCAAAGGTTCTAGAACCAGTTTCCTGGAGAGGGGCCGGAGCCTGGCCTACTCTGGAGTTGCCCTGGGCGAGAGGCGATGTGCAGGGGTGGGTTTTCTTGTATCCCCCCACTTTGCTGCCTCTATATTGGAGTTTTCCCTGGTAGATGAAAGGGTTGTTTCCCTGCACCTTCAGGTTGGGAAACAGGTCCTGACCATCATTTGTGCCTATGCACCAAATGACGGTTCAGAGTACCCATCCTTTTTGGAGTCTGTGACTGGGGTGCTGGAGGGTGCTCCTCCCCACCTTGGAGATTCCATTGTCCTACTGGGGGACTTCAATGCGCACGTGGGCAATGACAGGGAAATCTGGAGGGGGGTGATTGGGAGGAACGGCCTGCCCGATCTGAACCCGAGTGGTGTTCAGTTATTGGACTTCTGTGCTAACCACAATTTGTCCATAATGAACACCATGTTCAAGTATAAGGGTGTCCATATGTGCACCTGGCACCAGGACACCCTAGGTCGCAGGTCGATGATCAAATTTGTTATCGTGTCATCAGACCTGCGACCGTATGTCTTGGACACTCAGGTAAAAAGAGGTGCAGAGCTATTAACTGATCACCACCTGGTGGTGAGTTGGATCCGATGGCAGGGAAAGACCCCCATTCAGACCTGGTAGACCCAAACATACAGTGAGGGTGTGCTTCGGTCGGCCTCGAAGAGATTTTGGCAAACTGTTCTGCAGCTCAGGAGGGGGAAGCAGCTCTCTGTCCACACTGTGTATGGTGCGGATGGGGCGCTGTTGACTTCGACTGGGGATATCATCGGGCGGTGGAAGGAATACTTCAAGGATCTCCCCAATCCCACTGACACGCTTTCCACAGAGGAAACAGGGATTGTGGATGAGGGGGATGACTCACCCATCACAGGGGCTGAGGTTTCCAAGGTGGTTAAAAAGCTCCTTGGTGGCCGGGCCCCGGGAGTGTACAAGATTTGCCCTGAGTACCTCAAGGCCCTGAATGCTGTAGGGCTGTCATGGTTGACACACCTCTGCAACATTGCGTGGAGGTTGGGGACAGTGCCTTTGGCATGGCAAACCGGGGTGGTGTTCCTCTCTTCAAGAAAGGGGACTGGAGGGTGTGCTCCAACTTCAGAGGGATCACACTCCTCAGCCTCTCTGGGAAGGTCTATGCCAAGGTACTGGAGAGAAAAGTCCGGCCGTTGGTCGAACCTCAGATTCAGGAGGAGCAATGTGGTTTTTGTCCTGGCTGTGGCACATCGGACCAACTCTTTACCCTCTTGAGAATCCTCAAGGGTTTGTGGGAGTTTGCCCAACCAGTTTACATGTGTTTTGTAGACTTGAAGAAGGCATTCGACCACATCCCTCATGGTTTTTTGTGGGGACGTGCATCGGGAGTATGGGGTATTGGGCTTGTTGTTACGAGCTATCTGGTCTCTATATGACCATTGTGAGAGTTTGGTTCATATTGCCAACACTCGGTTGGACTCATTCCCAGTGAGAGTTGGACTCTGCCAGGGCTGTCCTTTGTCACTGATCCTGTTCACAATTTTTATGGACAGGATTTCTAGGTGCAGCCAGGCAACGCATGGTGTCATGCTTGGTGACCACAAGATCTCATCTCTGTTGTTTGCAGATGATGTTGACTTGTTGGCTTCATCCAACAATAACCTACAGGTCTTACTGGGATGGTTTGCCACTGAGTGTGAAGCAGCTGGGATGAGAATCAGCACCTCCAAGTCCGAGTCCATGGTCCTCAGCCGGAAAAAGGTCGATTGTCCTCTCTGGGTTGGGAACAATCTCCTACCCCAAGTGGAGGAGTTTAAGTATCTTGGGGTCTTATTCATGAGTGAGGGGAGAATGGAGTGAGAGATTGACAGACAGATCAGGGTAGCATTTGCAGTGATGTGGATGTTGTACTGGTCTGTCATCGTGAAGAGGGAGCTGAGCTCTAAGGCAAAGCTGTTGATTTACCGGTCAAGCTATGTTCCTATCCTCAACTATGGTCACGAACTTTGGCAATGACTGAAAGAATGAGATTGCGGATACAAGCAGCTGAAATGAGCTTTCTTCATAGGATTGCTGGACTCACCCTTAGAGATAGGGTGAGGAACTCAGTCATCCAGGAGAGGCTCAGAGTAGAACCGCTGTTCCTCCAAATTGAAAAGTCCTCCTGGACGCCTCCCACTTGGTTGTTTTGGACACATCCCACTGAGAGGAGACCCCGGGGCAGACCCAGGACTCACTGGAGAGACTATGTCTTCCAGCTGGTCTGGGAACACCTTGGTATCCTCTCTGAAGAGCTGGAGCAAGTGGCTGGGGGGAGGAAAGTCTGGGCTTCTCTGCTTGAACTCCTGCCTCCGTGACCCGGACCTCTGGAAAAGCGGTAGAAGATGGATGGATGGATGGATGGATAGAAAAATGGCCCAAAAGACCCCCAACAATTGAGACCCTGTTGAGATGTTCACCAAAATCAGCCGAGTTGAAGTCAAGCAGCCAGCTAATACTACACCTTAAAAGTATGTCTGACTGCTGTGTTTATGCAGTTTATGCAGAATGAGAAAATAACCCTAATTACCTTGTGTTTTGTATTTAGAGTGTAAACTTTGTATTTGATGTGGCTTCAACTTCAGGGTTGTTAGCTTTGTAGCCAAGCTATCTCTACCAGCTGCTCACACTTGCATGTGAATGACATGCACCTCTGGCTGCTTTCTGCCAAAGATGTGTTACCATATAACCCTTTTTTTTTTAAATCAGTTCTTGGTGTCATTTCATTCAATAATTTAGTCTTGTTCATGTGTGTACTAACTGATAGTTGGTTTCATAATGTTTCCATTGCTCTCTGTGCAGCTCTTCATGGATAATTTGGAAATAAACACTCAAGTTTATAGAAAAACCTGAGGAAAATTATATTTCGGGCTTAGAAAAGAGTTGCATTATCGCTCTGCCAGTAGTAGAAAGTGCTGATGTACACCTGATAAGAGGGAAAGAGGAGTGGGTAAGGGTGAAGTGACAAGCAACAGGAGATTCACATCCAGTGAGCACAGTGTCATATGGCAAAGCTCAACATTGGTTAATAAATGATATGGAAAGGGTACAGAGACAGAAAGAGGAGAAATAAAAGTAATAAATTACTTTTATCTTCTTAATGAGACAACATTAATTTTGATCTCAAGGTCTGGTGGAGAGTGTGTTGATTTATCATCCATCTTTAACGTTGTGGGAATTAGTCTAATTACCAGGAGTATGGAGAGCTGATTTTCATTTCACACTAATCCCATTGTACTCCCAAGTCATTTATCACAGCCACAGTGCTCCCAGTCTAGTGAGAAAGGGGGTGTGGCTCGACAGCGTCCCTGGGAGCTTTGTGTGTCACCACATACCCGTAAGGGAAAAAAAGAGATCAAGAAGATAGACAAATGTGCTTACACAAAGGAACAAACACGCAGTCCATTAAAGCAAGCTGAATTATGTTGAATTACAACATCCAGATAAATTACAGTGAACTGGAGAATCATTAGCATCCATTGTTCATTTGTTGCTGTTTTCATGTGTCCCACAAATGGTAGAAGCTTCAGAAATCTTCATATCAGCTTCTGAATTTGCTTTGGGTTCATCTCTCTGCAGCATTAAGTGTCATGAATGCCCTTCGGGGCAGAGAGAGAGACCCATGCGCCAACTGTGAGTTTGGGCAATTTATTGAAAAAACAAACAACAAACGTAAAGTTCAACAAGGTGCAAAAAATACAAAATAACAACGAAGGAGATAACTTACAAGAACAGCGCGCCAGAGCAGAAATAGGCTCTGGTGGAGACAAAGAGAGACGTGTAGATATGTACATTTGATGAATCAAGGCAGCAGCAAATGGGAACAAAATAACTCCTCTTAAATAGGGTCAAAACCATATACATAAGTTTTGACAGGTGTGGGTTCACATGAGCGGGCCAAAAGAGGTAACTCAAATGACATGAAGATTGGGTTCAGCTGAAGAGAGGAGGGAGGAGCGGGGCTGGACTTGACAGCTGACAGATGCGACGCCCACACAGATCATCAAACCGTAATGGTACCTGACAGCTGTCAACCCAGAGAAGGCACCCAAAGGACAAATATAAGGAATAAACATCATCAAAAACAGACCAATAAAAATACAAACTGAAACGAAACATGAGCGTAACAAAACTGAAGCCTAAACAGAAAAATAGAAAGCAGTATTAAACTTCCGGTGCCACACGAGTAGGCTACCTTTTGCAACAGCGGCTCAATTTCTTCCATTTCTATTTACTATCTGGCTTCCTCTTGCTAATCTTTCTGATCCGGCGACACCTTATCCATCACGTACGGACATGGATCGCCCAAATGTCTCCTGAGCCTGCAGACAAAGCCACTGTTTATTAGCAGGATACGTTACAGCAGAGACCAGCTGTTAGCACTTAACCGGACCAAGATGCTAGCGCAAGACTTCAACATACCGGGTGAAATAAGACAGAAACGACATGGTGCCGGTGCTGAAGCAGACGGCGGTGAGAAGATAAGGCACAGACCCGTCCTTCCATCCGTATTATGGGAAATGTACTATCGATATTCAATAAGACTGATGAGCTAGCGGCTATGGCTCGTTACCAGAGCATCTTCAAAGAGATTAGCATGATGTTGTTTACTGAGACGTGGCTAACAGAACTAGCAACAGATGCTAACATCGAACTTGAGGGTTTCTACGCAATACGGGCAGACCGGACACCAGACAGTGGGACGGCAAGGGGCAAAGGAGTGATAATGTATGTCAATAACAGCTGGTGCAGGACTGGGACATATCATGGTTTAAACAACAAACACTGCAACAAAGACAGTGAGTTGCTAGCTGTTTAGCATGCGGCCTACCTATCTCCCGAGGAATACTCACATGTGATCTGCATTGTTATTTATGCAAATCCGACGGCAAACACGGGGACAGCGCGTGATGCCCATTCACTCAGTAACTGGCAGGCTGCTGACAGAACACCCAGATGCTCTTCTCCTCAATCTCCGGTGATTTCAACCATATTTCACTGTCCCCCATTCTGCCCACATTTACCCAGTATGTCACATGCCACACTAGAGACAATAAAACACCAGACTTATTCTATGCAAACACTAAGGAGGCGTACACCTCATCACCACTCCCCCCACTCCGGAGATCGGATCACAACTTGGTTCATCTCCTGCCGGTGTACAAACCCCTAGTACACAGACAACCTCCGGTCAAGCGCACGGTGAAGTTATGGTCTGAGGCAATGGACGCTCTAAAGGACTGTTTTGAAACCACTGCCTGGGAGCAGCTCTGCGATCCACATGGTGAGGGACGTCGATGGCCTCACTCACACCATCACGGACTACATCAACTTCTATGTGGACAACACCGTACCCACCAAGACCATACAGTGTTGCTTCGAACAACAAACCCTGGATCAACCGGAGATTAAAGCACTTCTGAGAGAGAAGAAGAGGATCTTCAGGACGGGGAACAGGGAGATGCTGAAGTCCGTACAGAGGGAGCGTGAGGAGGAAGATCAGAGAAGGCAAGGACAGCTTCAGAAAGAAGATGGAAGACAACGCAACAGAGCGACATCGGCGGGGTCCTGGAGAAACCTTAAAACCATCTCTGGGCTCCAGAATACCTCCTCCCAGGCCACCGGAGGCAGTGGGCGAACAATCTGAACCTGTTTTTTAATAGGTTTGACCAACCGCCCTCCCCCCCTGACTGCACACCAACCACTGCAGCCTCTAAAGTCATTGAGACTTGCGTCCATACCCCACTCCACCAACACCCCCCCACTCCCCAGCACACAGCCCCCCAACCTGAACCTCACTAAGACCTAGGTGAGGACGGAGCTGAGGAAGATCAAGGCGAGGAAGGCCTCGGGACCGGACGGCATCAGCACAAAGCTCCTCAAGTCCTGCGCAGACCAGCTGTGTGGGATTGTGGAGCACATCTTCAAATTGATTGTCACTTCCTTGTGGTAACGTATCATCACTTCCTGTTTTGCTGTCTGTCTGTGTGGTTTGCTCTCCTCACTCTCCTGAGGTTTTGGGTTAGCCACTAGCGATGGCTACTAGCTCTCCTTCCTCTCCTCCTCTGGTGTGCTCTCTCTGTCAGACGTTTAGCTACACCTCTGCCTCTTTTAGTGATAACGGTAAATGTAATAAATGTTGTCTTTTTGAGGCGCTCGAGGTGAGGTTGTCTGATTTGGAATCCCGGCTCCGCTGCATTGAAACACCGTCTGCACCAGTTACTCTTGACGGACGCCCCTTAGCTGCAGCGGAGCTAGCTAGCATAGCTAACCCTGTTAGCGGTCGTCCGGCTGTCCACAGCAGCGAGGAGACTGGGTGGGTGACGGTGAGAAGGAAGCCTAGTCGCAAAGCCTCGGTACACCACCAACCTGTTCACGTTTCTAATCGTTTTTCCCCGCTCAGCGACACACCCGCTGAGGAAAAAACTCTGATCATTGGCGACTCTGTAGTCAGAAACGTGAATCTAGAGACTCCAGTGGCCATAGTCAAATGCATTCCTGGAGCCAGAGCAGGTGACATTGAGTCAAATTTGAAAATGCTGGCTAAAAGTAACTGTAAATACTCCACAACTGTTATTCACGCTGGCATTAATGACATCCGTCTCCAGCAGTCGGAAGTCACGAAACTTAATGTAGAATCGGTGTGTGACTTTGCAAAAACGATGTCTGCCACTGTAGTATTCTCTGGGCCCCTCCCCAATCTGACCAGTGATGACATGTTTAGCCGCTCGTCATCCTTGAACCGCTGGCTGTCTGTGTGGTGTCCTGCAAATAACGTGGGCTACAGTGACAACTGGAGCTCTTTTTGGGGAAAACCTGGTCTTATGAGACGAGATAGCATTCATCCCACTTTGGATGGTGCTTCTCATTTATCTAACAATCTGGCATCTTTTTTATCCAAATTTCCAAAACCTTGACTACTCAGAGTTGGGACCAGGAAGCAGAGTCGCAGTCTTACACGCCTCTCTGCAGCTCCTCTTCATCCGCCACCCCTCAACTTAGCCGCTGTCTTCCCCATCAGAGAATCATTGTCTGCTCCCTCCAAAGTAAATAAAAATATAATATATAAGCATCCCAAAGTGATTAAGCAAAATATTGGTAAAACTCAAATTAAACATAAATCCTCTAAACTGAAAGATTTGGCCTCTGTTCCTCCTCATAATTTAAAAATTAAATGTGGTTTATTAAATATTAGGTCTCTAACTCCCAAGTCTCTGTTAGTCCATGATCTATTAATTGATCATCAGACTGATTTAATTTCCCTTACAGAGACTTGGTTAGGGCAAGAGGATTATGTTGGTTTAAATGAATCAACTCCCTCTGGTTATTTAAACTGTCAAAATCCCAGAAGTTCTGGTCGTGGAGGAGGAGTAGCAACAATTTACCATTCCAAATTACTAGTTAATGTAAAGCAAAAAACATGTTATAATTCCTTTGAGGGCCTGGTCCTCAGTATTGGGCACTTTAGCAATTTTTAGGTTAAACCCAATTTTATTGTGCCATAGTTTATCGTTTCCCATCAACCTACTCAGAATTTATATCTGAATTTGCTGATTTCTTAGCTATTTAATGCTGAAATCTGATAGAATAATGAGAGTAAGGGACTTTAATATATACGTGGGATGTAGATAGTGACTGCCTTAATGTGGCATTAATCATATTAGACTCGATTGGGTTTTCTCAGAAAGTAGGAAATTCTACTCATTACCTCCACCATACATTGGACCTTGTTCCGACATATGGCATAGAAACAGAAAATCTTGTAGTGTCTCCTCATAACCCTGTACTGTCAGACCATTGTCTGTTAACCTTTGATTTTTACTATTTCTGACTATTTGGCTCCTAAAGAAAAATATTATTACAGTAGATGCCTCTCAGATGTTGCTGTTACCAAATTGATGCAGATTGTTTCCTCTATGTCATGTGTCAACACAACGGAAATAAGGTATAGACAGCTTGCTCCTTCTGTAATTGATAACATGGTGGATAGTGTTTCAGCTTCTCTGCATCAGACTCTAGACTTGGTGGCCCCCTTAAAAAAGAAAAAGTCTGAGACTTCCGGTCTGGACGCCATGGCGACTGCAGCTTAACACTGAAGTTCTCAGACCCAATCCAGGATAACACCTTGAAAATCAAACTTAACGGATTTTTGGAGGAGTGAAAATCAAAAGACATAATCATCATGTCTAAGGATACCTGAAGAAACTGAAATTCTCCAGGCCAGGACACGTATCGGCCGGAGAATCCGAACTGGAAGATCTCCGTTCAGAAGACGAGGAACTGGGTGATAGCTCACAAAAGGGTTAGCCTGAAATCACTATTTGAGGAGCTACGAACGATTTCGCCGAGATGTTACGGCCGAATTTCGGGAATTCAGAGAAGAATTGAAAGGACAAACAGCAGAGTGGACCAGCGCTCGAGAAACCGAATTCTTGGAAACAGAGGATCGAACAAAAGTGCTCGAAGATTCTGTGCTAGACCTCGCAAAAGACAAGCAGCTATAGAGGCTAAGCTAACCGACCAAGAAGGGAAACAAGAGAAGAGACAACATAAGAATTCATGGTTCTGATAGAAGGTAACCGAAAATGGTTTTAACTCAATGGCAGAATGCGTGGAATCCTTACTAGAGAGAAATTGGATATTCCACAAACCACCGACTTGAAGATAGAAAAGGCACATACGTTCATTAGCCGCTAGGCCGGCGGCGGAAGCGCCCCCCACGTACGGTGTTGGTAAGATTTTCCAATTTCAAAATAAAACAAGAGGTTGTAAGACCTGGCCTGGCAGAAAAAAGGATTTATGCACCAGGAGAGAGGAAGTCTACGGGAACACGATTACGCCCCGGAGGTCCTTAAAAAAGCAGCAGGGAATACAATGACGCGAAAAAGGTGTTAAGAGAGAAGAAATTGCGCTTTCAGACACCATTTCCTGCGAAGTTAAGGGTCTTCTACGGCGATGAAACGTGTCTCTATAATTCGGCGGAAGAAGCAACAGCTGACATGGCGAAAAGAGGCCTCCCGGTAACGGTATTTAAACCCGCAGCAGACCCGAGTGAGAAGATCAAAACGCAAACATGGACAACACAAAGACCTTCAAAATCCACGGACCAGCAGCGGGAAACCCAGCACCAGAGCGTCGCGGATAAACTATCCGTTTTCAGGTTGGAATAGCGACCTTTTTTTTTTTTTTTTTTCTCTTGAATCAATCCGCACATCCAACCCCCCTCATACAAGGTAACAAACATTAAAGGAGATGCATATTCAGCATGTGGTAAAACATTTCATGGAACAATCATATTATTTGAAACAAATAAGTCTTTGTAATAAAAAAAAAAAACTTGTTAAAATAGAAATGTGACAATAATCCACATGTTCTCCTCATACTAACAAATACTGTTTTTGCGTGAATGTATGATGTGAATGGGGGTGGGAGGGTGCACACAATTTCACAGTGTTTAGAGGCATTAAATGGAAAAAAAAAAAAATCATTACAATGTTATGGATAGGGTATACTGAAACTCACGTTAAAAGCATGGGACTACTATTCCAGTGGAAAGATGAGGGCCCTCAACACGTACAGAGATTGAGGAATTTCCCACAGAGCCTTCACTCCATCAAGGCTCATACAGGGGTCCTTAAAAAAAGATCTTCCAAGCTCAGGAAGTATCCTATGACAGCTTTTTGTTTTAAGATTTTTTACACTATGTTCTTATGTTTTTCTTGTTTTTAATGTTCTTTCAGTTCTGAGTAGCACAAAGGAGGGCCACCACACAGTTATACTAAACATAACAACACAATGGAGAAACCAGGGTTTGTAAACCAAAATAAATTTCATATATGTGTAAAAGGAATCCTGAATCCAGTTAAAAGATCCAAGATTCTAGGCAAAATGAAAAAAGACAAAGCAGGAATAATACTTTTACAAGAAACCCACCTAACAGACGTGGAACACAATAAACTCAGTAGACAAAGGGTTTAAAATGATCTCTTCATCTTCATATAAATCAGGGAGGAGGAGGGGAAGTAGCGACATTGATATCAACCAAATTACATTTGAAAAAAAATCAGAACACAAAGATAAAGAAGGGAGATACAGTTTGGTAACTGGGCGGCTAGAGGGAGAAGATATCACCCTGCTGAATGTGTATGCTCCCCCAGGGGCTAACTGGAAATTTTATAAAAATGTATTCGACCTAATGATAACTAAAGCTCAAGGTTTAGTGATATGTGGTGGGGACTTCAATCTTAGACTGAATCCATACTGGGATGCTTCTGGTAATTCCCCACATCAAAATAAGCACCCAAAACAGGAAGACTCGGATGCTACTAAAAGAATTGGGAATCTGTGACGTTGTGGAGGGAACTCAACCCCAGTGTAAAAGACTATACATTTTACTCAACTTCCACATTCATCTTACTCAAGGATTGACTATTTTTTTATGTTTAATAGAGACATTGGAAGAGTAAAAACATGTAAAATAGGACTGATGGATCTCTCTGACCACAGTCCGATCTACATGGACTTAAATATCCAAAAATACACAAATAATACATTTTCTTGGAGGTTAAATTCAAATGTCCTGAAAGGACCATTGAAAGATGAATTGGAATCAGATATTCTCAGATATTTGGAAGATAACGATAATGGAGAAGTATCCCCTTTAATACTGTGGGATGCATGTAAAGCTGTAATAAGAGGAAAGATTATTGCAAAACTGGCAACCCAAAAGAAACTAAGACAAGAAAAACTATCCACATTAGAGTCAGAACTTAGAACCTAGAAAAAGAACACAAAGGCAACACTCATTCTACTGACTCGCTCAAGATTAAGGAATTAAAAACCAAATAAATGAAATCTACACAATAGAAATCCAGAAGAAAACTTACATTTCTGAAACAAAAAATACTATGAAGCAGGCAGTAAATCGGCAAAATTGCTGGCCTATAAATTGAGGAAACATCAAACAGAAAGAGCAATCTACAAAATCAGAGACCAGTATCAAAGGAAATAAATTCAGAATTCAGGATATTCTTAAAAACTTCGAGAATTACTATAAGAACTTAGTACTCCCACAAAAAAAATAAAAACGCATCCGAGGCATTCCTAAACACCTTAAACCTTCCCCAACTTACGGAGTCACAAAATAAAACACTACTGTCAGAAATACATCCTAAAGAATTGGAAAAAGCAATATGAAACTTAAAGCTAACAAATCCCCAGGAGCTGATGGCTATACAGCAGAGTGGTACAAAACCTTTAAACAGCAACTATCTCCTCTCCTCCTGAAAACATTTAATTATGTCCTCCACACAGGGGAAATCCCCCCCTCCTGGAGAGAAGGGGTCATTGCAGTTATACCTAAACCTGAAAAGGATAAACTATGAGTGCAGCCAACTACAGACCAATCAGTGTACTAAATCAGGACTATAAGCTTTTTACCATTATCCTTGCCAAAAGGTTAGAAATATACTGACAGACCTAATTCATTTAGACCAAACAGGTTTATAAGACAAAGACAGACACAAGACAACATTCGACGCACTTTACACATAATCATCATATAAAAAAATATAACTTAAATGCAGTCAATTGGGATTAGATGCTGAAAAAGCATTCGATATTCGGTTGACTGGTCTTTTCTATATAGAATCTTATCCAGTTTCAAGTTTCATAACAACTTCATTAGAACTATACAGGCATTATATAAAAAAACCAACAAGCTAAAATAAGGAATTAACGGTAATTTATCATCATCTTTTGAACTGGAAAGAGGATGTCGTCAGGGGACTTGCCCCCTGTCTCCACTGCTCTTTGCAATCTCATAGAACCTCTGAGCCAATGGATAAGACAAAACCAAAAATTCAAGGTATTACACTTGGTCAGAAGGAACATAAAATAGCACTCTTTGCTGATGACATTTTAATATACCTAGGGCAGCCGGACACTTCTTTACCAGAACTACCTCAGTTTTTTCAGAGTATGGAGATTTATCGGGTACAAATTAAAATGCATAAAACCCAAGTTTTAACATTCAACTATGACCCAAATCATTATTCACTAAGCAACTCAAAACTAACTGGGAGTCGGAGTCTATGAAATATCTGGGGTCATATCCCGAAACAACTCAACAAAATTATATCACTAAACCTATGATCCCCTGGTGACAAAAATAAAATCTGACCTAGCAAGATGGAATATGATAACCATTCTGGGTACTGCACAAAGAATTGAAGCAGTCAAAATGAATATACTTCCACGTCTTCTATACCTTTTCCAACACAATACCGGTTAGAACCTCCCAAAAAAACATGGCAGGAGCTGGACAGAAGGATCTCAAGATTCATATGGCAGGGCAAGAGACTAGAATCAGATATAGAACCCTACAGCTAAACAAAGACAAAGGTGGGCTCGCGCTGCCAAATATCAGGGACTACTTTAAAGCCGCACAATTAAAACTTTAGTAGAGATATGTAACCCAGTCTACACTGCACAATGTAAGGAGATCGAATGCCAAATAACAAGTGACATCCCCCTACAGGCGATAATAGGGAACAATGCCTTACCTAAGCTTTTGAATAACACTAACCCGTGGAAAGAGACCCCGCTAAAAATTTGGTTTTAAGATAGTCAGAGAGAATCAAACTAAAGAGCCCTATCGACTTCTGCAATGGATCGCCTATGATCAGGACTTTACTCCTAATAAAACAGACACCAAGATTTAAAAAGTGGAAGGAGAAAGGGCTGATAAATATTACGATTTTTTTAAAGGGCAAATCTTAAGAAGTTTTGAAGATTTGAAAAAACAAGGCCTAATAAATCAAGACCTTTACAGGTTCTTCCAGCTTAGACACCACATAAACAATATACTTAAAAAGGAGGTTTTGGAAAGGGCCCAGTCAGGTGTTCTGAAGGTCTTCTTAATGGCATATAAAGGGATCCCAGGGATCAGATACATTTTCTAAAATATACCAAGGTCTTCAAGACTTAAAAGGAGACAACACATCTTATATAAAAGAGAGATGGGAAAAAGAGGGGAATTTCACTTTACAACTGGAAATATGGGAAAAGCTAAATAAACAGCAATGGAAAAGTACCTCATCCCTGCAGTGGAGAGAATTTGGATGGAAAAACTTGGCAAGATTTTTCAGAACACCTGCACAAAACAAATTTACCCATAAGGGATTGAACTGTTGGCGCTTGTGTGGTGAAAAGACTGCAAATCATTTTCATGTGTTTTGGTCATGCCCAGTTATCCACCAATATTGGACCAAGGTACAGACAATATTGGGGAAAATATTCAAAATTACAGTTCCCTTTTCTTTTGTAACTTTGTATTTGGGTTTACTACCGGACTCACTGGAAAGACGAGGAGAAAAATACTTATTCAATGTTTTAATATTGGCAAGCAAAAAAGCTCTAAACTAAAAAATGGATGTTGAAGGACTGTCCTACACCTGAAGATTGGACTAACGTGATCCAAGACATTTACTCGATGGAAAAGTTGACATTCGCACTGAGACAGGACATGGATGTGTTCATGAACTTTGGCAACCCTGGACCGCATATGTGTCTTCCATTAGATCTAATCTTTGACAAATACCATTTCAATAATGGTTCCGCTCTTTGTTCCAACGCTACTCAGATGCTCTTTTATCTTTATTTACTTACTTTTTCTTTTTGTTTGTTTTTTACTGGTTTGTTTGTTTGTTTTTTTGTTATTTGTTTCTTGTTTTTTTTTCTCTTTAATTTCACTTTTTCTTTCACTTTAAAAAAAAAAAAAAAGGGGTGTTGTAAGAATTAATCTTCCAATGTTGTCAGATATCAGAAAATAAGGGAACATGTGATGAAAATGTAAACACTGCATTGCTGTAACGACCTGTATACCCTTTACAAAAACTTAAATAAAAAAAAAAAAAAAAAAAAAAAAAAAAAGTCTAATCAGAGATTTCTAACTCCTTGGTTCAACACAGAAACTCGTAGCTTAAAACAGAAGACTCGTCAATTAGAAAGAAAATGGCACTCCACTAATTTAGATGAAATCTATTTAGCTTGGAGAAATCATCTTTTAATTTATAAAAAATCTCTTAGAAAAGCTAGAACGAGTTATTACTCTGCATTAATAGAAGAGAACAAGAATAATCCCAGGTTTCTTTTCAGCACTGTAGCCAGGTTGGCAAAGAGTCAGGACTCTGTCAATCCTAGCATTCCCTTAGAGCTTACTAGTCAGGACTTTATGAACTTTTTCAATAATAAAATTTCATCCATCATAGATAAAATCAATCAGATTCTTCCCACAGTTAACTTAAATACTGTAACTACTACAACTCCTTCAATTGATGTCTGTCTTGATGAGTTTACTCCAATCGACCTTTGTGAGTTAGACAAAATAGTTTCCTCATCCAAACCTTCAACTTGTCTTTTAGACCCTATTCCTACCAGGTTATTTAAAGAAGTTTTCCCACTTACTGGTAGCTTTATTCTTCATATAATCAATTCTTCATTAACTTTAGGCCATGTACCGCAGGCTTTTAAAACGGCTGTAATTAAACCCTTACTCAAAAAGCCAACGTTAGATCCAGGAGCTTTAGCTAACTATAGACCAATCTCTAATCTCCATTTCATTTCAAAAATCTTAGAAAGAGTTGTTGCTACGCAATTATTTGACCACCTGCAGGGAAATGGTTTACTTGAAGAGTTTCATTCTGGGTTTAGAATCCATCATAGTACTGAAACAGCCTTAGCGAAGGTCACTAACGACCTCCTCATCGCATCTGATAATGGAGTGGTTTCTGTACTTGTCCTTTTAGACCTTAGTGCAGCTTTTGATACTATCGATCATAATATTCTACTTGATAGATTAGAACACTATGTTGGACTTAATGGAACTTCGTTGCAGTGGTTTAGATCTTATTTATCTGATAGGTTCCAGTTTGTTCATGTAAATAATGAGTTTTCTTTCAACTCAAAGCTCAGTCATGGAGTTCCACAGGGATCTGTGCTAGGCCCTACTCTTTTTAGTTTATATATGCTTCCGTTAGGCAACATTATTAGAAAGCACTGTATACATTTTCATTGTTATGCAGATGACACACAATTATACCTGTCAATGAAGCCAGATGATAGTAATCAATTAGCCAAGTTAGAAGCCTGTCTTAAGGAAATCAAAGCTTGGATGACTTGTAATTTCCTGCTATTAAATTCAGATAAGACTGAAGTCATTCTTGTTGGTCCAAAAAACCTTAGAAATACCTTTCCAAATCAAACTTTCAGTTTGGATGCGGTTACTCTTTCTCTTAATAGCTCTGTGAGGAACTTTGGAATTATTTTTGATCAAGATCTGTCTTTCAATTCACATATTAAATTTGTTTCTAAGACTGCCTTCTATCATTTGCGTAATATTGCCAAGGTTAGGAGCATCTTGTCTCAGAGTGATGCTGAGAAACTGATCCATGCTTTTGTTAGCTCGAGATTAGATTATTGTAATTCTTTATTATCAGGCTGTCCTAAAACATCTTTAAAAAGTCTTCAGCTGATCCAAAATGCTGCAGCAAGAGTTTTAACAGGTACTAGAAAGAGAGATCATATCTCTCCGGTTCTGGCCTCCCTTCATTGGCTTCCCATAGAGTTTAGAATTAAGTTTAAAATCCTTCTTCTTACTTACAAAGCTCTAAACAATCAGGCTCCTTTTTATTTAAAAGATCTGATACTACCGTATTATCCTAACAGAGCACTACACTCCCAAAATGCAGGATTACTTGTAATACCTAGAATCTCCAAAAGTACAATGGGAGGCAGAGCCTTCAGTTATCAAGCTCCTCTCCTGTGGAACCAGCTGCCAATCTGGATTCAGTAGTCAGACTCGATCTCTTTTTTTAAGAATAGGGCTAAAACCTACCTTTTTGATATAGCCTACAATTAGGGAGGGATCATGTGTTTCTGAACCCTCCCTTAGTTATGCTGCTAATAGGTTTAGTCAGCCGGGGGACCTCCAGTAATGCACTGGGCCTCACTCCTTTCTTCACTCTCAATGAAATATTTTTTTTGCTGGTCATTAACATTTGTTTGTTCTCTCCCATAGATTGAGTCCCCATCGTGCTGTTTGCTCTCTACATGTCTGTTCTTTTCATCTTCTCTATCCCCTCACCCCCCAGCCAGTCGCAGCAGATGACTGCCCCTCCCTGATCCTGGTTCTGCTGGAGGTTTCTTCCTGTTAAAAGGGAGTTTTTCCTCTCCACCGTCTCCAAGTGCTTGCTCACAGAGGATCGCCTGATTGCTGGGGTCTTTCTGCAACTGTGGGGGTTCTCCCTACAGTTGATAGTGCTATGAGATGACTGTTGTTGTGAAATGGCGCTATATAAATAAAGTTGAATTGAATTGAATTGAATTGAATTGAACCTGAGCCTGAAGCTGGGGAGGGTACCACCGTTGTGGAAAACATCTTGTGTGGTACCTGTACCAAAGACTTCCCACCCCAAAGACCTGAACAGCTATAGACCAGTGGCCCTGACGTCTCACATGATGAGGACCCTGGAGAGACTGCTCCTTGCTCACCTCCGCCCCTGGTGGGACCACTCCAGTTCGCCTACCAGCATGGCATTGGGGTGGAGGATGCAGTGATCTTTCTCCTTCACCATTCCCTGTCCCACCTGGAGAAGCCCGGGAACGCGGTGAGGATCATGTTCTTTGACTTCTCCAGTGCTTTCAACACCATTCAACCGATAATCCTGAAGGACAAGCTGCTGTGCGCAGGGGTGGACCAGCACCTGCCATCATGGATTCTGGACTACCTCACTAACCGGCCACAGTTTGTGAGAACCCGGGATTGTGTGTCCGACACGATCATCGGTAGCACAGGAACCCCCCAGGGAACGGTTTTGGCTCCCTTCCTGTTCACCCTTTATACTGCGGACTTCTCACACAACACAACACACTGCCATCTACAGGAGTTCTCTGATGACTCTGCAATCGTTGGCCTCATCTCCAACGGAGATGAAGCTGAGTACAGAGGACTTATCAAGGACTTCGTGGACTGGTGCCATTGGAAGTGCCTCCAGATCAACGCGAGGAAAACTAAGGAGCTGGTGGTGGATTGCCGCAGGCAAGGACAACCCCTCACAGCACCAGTAAACATCCAGGGAACAGACATTGAGATGGTGACATCCTACAAGTACCTGGGTGTTCATCTGAACAATAAACTAGACTGGTCACACAATACCGACGCACTCTACAAGAAGTGACAGCGCAGGCTGTTCCTACTGAGGAGGCTCAGGTCTTTTGGTATACAAGGGGTGCTCTTGAAGACATTCTACAACACAGTGGTGGCATCAGCCATCACTTTTGGAGTGGTCTGCTGGGGCAACGGCATTACAGCAGCCGATAGGAAGAGACTGAACAAACTGATCAAGAAAGCAAGCTCTGTCCTGGGGCAATGCCTTGACCCAGTGGAGGAGATAGGAGAGAGAAGGATGGCAGCTAAACTGTCATCTCTGCTGGAGTCCGAGTCCCATCCCATGCAGGACATACTGAACACACTGAGGAGCTCATTTTGCAGTAGACTACATCATCCTAGGTGCACCACCGAGAGGTTTCGCAGGTCCTTCCTACCTACGGCTGTCAGACTGCATAACCTAAGAAGGGCTGCTCGCAGAGATAGCAAAAAAAACATGATGGCCTAATAGTATTGAATGCAAAAGATGCAACAGACTTACACAAATGGTCACCTCCAGTATACAACTAGGACAATATCAGTCGCTATGGAGGGTGACAATATGTATGGGTACATATTCATACCATGTAGGGTAACTAAATAGACGGTTATGCTGTTTATTCCATCTAGCTACAATGCTCCGCACTGTGTATATATATTTATATATTCATGTGTACATATGTATATTCACTGCTCTTATTTTCTTATCTTCTAAATTATTGCTCTGAGTGTTGCTATCCCTGTGCTGTTGCAATCCTGGAATTTCCCCATTGTGGGACTAATAAAGGCTTATCTTATCTTATCTTATCTTATCTTATCTTAAAACTCAAAAGGCACAAAATACAACAAATATATATAAATGTAAGGAAAAAGCCGTGAGACTGAGCCTGGCAGAACTTCCAGAGCTCAGCTCCTGACATTAAGCAACTTGTCAGTAGGTCAAACAGGTGAGAATCAGTGACCCAGTGTAATGATTGGGCCAGCACACAGAGAGAGCAAGGGAGAGCACACTCAGAGTGCCTGGATTAGTTTAAGGACAGACCAAGCTGTCTCAAAGCTGTGGTAATGATTGAAAAATATGCCTGTAATTGCTGATAAGCTCTTTAATGTTTCAGTAAACTCCTGTTGGCCGCTAAGTTTACTGACGCATAACTCATTGATAAACTCTGGCTTTGTAGTCAACGGCTGGCGGTGCCTTTGAACTAATTGTCCTCTCACGCTGTGAAAGGTGTGCACGGCATTTTTGAGAGTTCCGCTTAAGGTTCAAGGGGGCATGTGCGTGTCAGGACATGTGTGATAGGGAAAAGGAAATAAGGTAATGAGTGTTTAGATCAGAGGGGATTCAATATGGAGGATTAAAAAACACTTCCCGGCAAGTTTTCACCTCGGATATGAATCTGAAAATTACTGTTGCTGTTCCTCACCTGTGAACATTAAATCAGACGTGTTTCAATGTTCTGCACAGCGCCTGACCCTGACCTCTGAAAGGTTTTACCAAAACTGATCAATAAACAGTTGGATAACATGATCCGTTCTTCAAGTAAAGGTACAAACCATTAAGATAAGACAAAAAGTCCATTGAAATGCTTTACTGCTACAGTAATATGCTGATATTTTTAGCAAATATTGTATATTATTTACTAATCTAAGACCTGTTTTTGACATGTGTAGGTCAGTGACATGTAATACATGAAGATGCACAGGGAGATATTTTGGTCTACAACTGTATGGTCCTCAAGCAGACAAGGAAAAATTAATCGTATGTCCTATTGATGAATGAAAGTTGTATCACATATTTGTTGATATGCTTTCATCTAAAAAAAAAAAAGGTTGGAATCTCAATGACACTACCCATTAAAAGAGATATTTGTAGTTTTCTACATTAATAGATTCAAAAAGTACCTATATTATTTAGAACTAACAGTTATGTTATACCAAAGATACCAATGTATTGCTTTACAGAGATCCAATCATTTATCCATCCATGTTCTACCCCTAATCCAGGACTCCATATCATGGAGGCAGCAATCTAAGCAGAGAAACCAAGACTTCTGTCTCTCCAGCCACCTCCTTCAGCTCTTAGGAGATGATACCTGGAGTTTGAGTTTGCCTTGGAGTCACCTCCCAGTGGGATGTACCCAACGTACCTCATGTGGGAGGAGACATCCTGATTAGATGCCCAAACCACCTCAGCTGGCTCCTTTCAATGTGAACAAGCAGTGGCTCTACTTTGAGTCTCTCCTGGATAAATGAGCTTCTCACGCTATCTCGTAAGGGTGAGCCCGGGGTAGGAACAAAACCAACAACTTTGCTTTAGAGCTCAGCTTCTTCTTCACTACAACAGCCCAGTATAATGTCCACAATACTGCAGACACTCCTTCAATCTGTCTATCACTCACTCCATTTTTCCCTCACCATGAATCAGACCCCAAGAACTCTTCCATGTGGGGGCATGAGCTTGTCCTCAAAGCAGAAATGAAAATCCACCCTTTTCCTACCAAGGACCATGAATTCAGACTTGGAAGTACTGATTCTCATCTCGGTCACTTCACATTCAGTAGCAGACTTCCCCAGCAATGCCTATAGCTCACTGCTTGATGAAGTCAGTAGGACCACATTATCTACAAATGATAACAAACAACCAAACATGACACTTTCTATTCCTTGGCTGCATCTAGAAATCCTGTCCATAAAAATTATGAACAGAATTAGTGACAAGGGCAGTCATGGCAGAGTCCAACTCTCAACTGGGAACAATTTTATTTGAGTGTGTGTTTTGTATTGCCAGCAATCAGCTAAAGACTGGATAGCTCATAGTAACGAGCCCAATAACCCATGCTCCCAGAGCACCCCTCTCAAGAAACCATGAAGGACACAGTCAAATGCCTTCTACAAGTCCACAAAATGCATGTAAACTGGTTGGGCAAACTTTCATGAACCGTTAGGGGATCATTGAAAGAGTAAAGTGTTGGTCTGTTGTTCCATGACAAAGACCACATTGCTCCTACTGAATCCAAGGTTCCACTAACAGCCAGACTCTCTTCTTCAATATATTGGCACAGACCTTCACAGAGAAGCTGGGGAGTGTGATCCCTCTAAAGTTGCCCCCACCATTCTCCTTTCTTAAAAAAAGAAAAACCACCACCCAAGGGGGCTATGCAAGACGCACTGTACCCAACCTTCATGCAATGTTACAGAGGTGTGTCAGTGAAGACAGCCCAACAACATCCAGAGCTTTGAGGTACTCGGGGAAAATCCCATCGACGCCTGGCATCCTGCCACCAGTGAACCACTTCAGCAACCCCAGCCCCAATGATAGGCAAGTCGTCTCCCTCTCCTTCAGGCCTTGAATTCTCTATAGAAGGAATGTCAGTGGGATTGAGCTCTTCAAAGTACTCCTTCCATCGCCCAGCAAATATCCCCAGTCAAGGTCAGGGCCACCCCATCCTGACTGTACACAGAATGGACAGGGAGCTGCTTTCCCCTCCTAAGTTGCCAAGCAGTTTGTCAGAATGTCTTTGAAGCCGATGGAAGGTTTTGTTCCATGGCCTCACCGAACTCCTCCCAGACCTGAATTTTTGCCTCAGCAACTACCAGAGTTGCACTCCACTTGGCCTGCTGATACATCCCAGCTGTTTCAGAAGTCCCACTAGCTAACTGACCTCGATAGCACTCCTTCTTCAGCCTGATAGCCCCTTCACCTCTGGAGTCCACCATTTGGTTTATAGGTTTCTGTCACAAGAGTCACCAACGACCTTATGGCCACAGCTGTAGGCAACTGCTTTAGCAATTGAGGTGGAGAACATGGCCAAATCTGACTTTATTTCTCCAGTCTCACTCAGGATGTGGTTGAAATTCTTCTGGAGGCCTCTTCAACTGGGGCCTTGGCCAGGCGTTCACAGTACATCCTCACTATATAGCCCCATATCCACTACAGAAACCAGGAACCAATTTTACAGGAACTCCTCCTGCGGTGTGTGTCTTCACTACAGGAACCTCCCCAAAAGGGGAAGTGTTCAGGAACTCATAGGGGCCAAAATAAGGCTCTGCCCAGGGGTACAGTAGATACTCCAGAGCAGCCCTGAAAACTGCTAGGTGGGGTTAAGGATTAACTCATTGCTGATTGGATAAAACTCAGCATCATGACGTAAACAAAACAGAAGGAAATGAGAAGCACAAAATTTTATGCGAAAAATATAACCATGAAGATCTAATGCTTAAAAAATTATAATATAATGCTGTTGTAATTGTGGGGGTCTGAGCAATAACTTAGCATATATGGCCATGCACTGCTAGCTTCAGGAGAACACAAACATTTACAGCAGAGCAACACGGTGCATAACACCAGCTGCTACTGGTGACCTTTGCAGGGATGTGAACCACCACATTTGGAAACAGGAGATGGAGTCCCTGCTTGTGCTTGTCTCATTGTGCACAACTATGGGATATAATGTCAAAAAATGTAAAAGTTAAAACCACCATTGTTGTGGAGAGGAACGGACAGATCGATTGTGTCATATGCAGCCACACATGCATCAGGCTAGCACAAACAAAGCGGAGAGGCAAAGCACAGGAACGGCAGCTTGGTCTGTCCGTAGCTGGAGAGTGGGTCCACAATGTTGGCCAGCTGGGAACAGAGTTCCCCCCGGTGCTGCTCATGCAGCCATATATTCAATCCAATCCTCTCCTCAATTACTAAACAATAACTGTGGCAAGTTGGTTCCATGCACCCCACTCTACATTGCTTTTGTGCATAATCATTTCTTTATAATTTCAAAGTTAAACATATTTTTCTTTGCCGTGCTGTGTTGCGGTCAAAACTACCAGATGATTACATCACAAACAAATCTACTAAACCAGTGAACATCAACTGGTGGACCGCGGTCCACATCTGGCCTCCAGAATGTGTCATGGTCCGAGCGCCGATCTCGTCCATGCTCGGGCCATACATCTTCTCCACCAGGTTTGACAGCAGAGTTACCTTCTGGCTCCCCGAGCTCTTATTGTGACAGCACTCGGAGGAGCTTCCTGCTGTCAAAACCGAACAGCTGTGCTGTATTCGCGGCTCATCAGTGGCCGGCATTTAAGCAGATGCTGAATGCAGCCCAATGCGGCAGTCTCGTCGAACATCCATTTGTCAGACGTCGATATTCCTTTATGATTCCATGTCTACGATCTTCCCTTGTCCTTATCTGGTATTGTAAGTGAGCTTGTTCAGCCTTACAGCCTCTGTTTCTGTGTAGTGTGTTTTAGCCCATTGTGGCTCGTTACCTTGTTACTTTGTGTTATCCTTTGTACTTAATAAACATCATTGCAAACTCACCGGTGACTTGTGGCGTCTTATGGTGGCTCGCAAGGGCCACCCTTCACAGAATGTTAGTGAATCCAGGAATAGTTTTGTTGTAAATGAGGCACACAGACAGAGTTGTGCCTTTTGTGGTTCATTTGCAGGCTGTATTCTCCACAAATGAGTTATTGTAACCAAACCAAAGCTTAGAAGCTACATTCAAATCAAAGATGATTACTGAACAGAACCATGTAAAATTAAATCTGAAGAGAAAGCAGAGGTCTTTGAGTGCCCAGTTAAGATCTGGCTCTTTACCTCTGGCAATTGAGGTTGGTAGATTTAAAGGTATCTCTGAAGAACAGCATTTATGTGTATTGTGTGATCTTGGGGTAGTTGAGGATGAATTTCATTTTCTATTTTATTGTCCTTTGTATTGTAACTTTATGGACCATTTGAATGAAAAGATCCAAGTGAAGAATCTTGACTTGTTTTGGTTGTCTGATGCTGACATGCTGAGCTGGCTGTTTAATGTTGAGACTTTTGCTTTGGCAAGACTTATAGAAGAGGCATGGCAACTGAGGCTGTCTACTCTGTATCCAACATAGATGTCTCTTTTATGTGATGTGTTACATTATGTCATGGAATGTATCTTTCTTTTTCTTTTCATATTTGAACTGTATATTTGGATTTGTGGCCTTCAATGTTATTAGTGTTACACTGTCTTGTAAGCCCATATGGGCATGGCACCACAGGTGTAGGATACGTAAATACATATTCAATCAATCAGTTTATTCATAATTTTAATCAAAATCAGAGGTAAACTCGTTGTTCCCCCAAACTTCATTCTTGGGGATTTTAACCATGTTTCTTAAAAGAAGACACTTAAAAACTTTTATCAGTATGTCTCCTGCCCAACCAGGCAAAAAAAGACATTGGACCTGTGCTATGGATCCATAGAGAGGGCCTATAAATCACTCCCCCTTCCTCCTGTAGGATCCTCAGATCACAACTGTGTACATTTGCTGCCCACATATAAAACTGCTCTCAGAAGAGGCAAGGTGGAGATGAGAGGCATTGATGTGTGGACAGAGGATTCAGTGCACAGCCTCCAGGAATGCTTTGACTGTACAGACTGGGAGATGTTCACACTGTCCTGCGGGGATGATTTGGACTCTTTGGTGGACGTCACATGCTCATACATGGCTTTCTGTAAAAATAAGATCATTCCACGTAAACGTGTCAAAATATATCCCAACAACAAGCCATGGGTTACAAAATCAGTTAAATCCTGCTTACAGAGGAAAGCACTTGCCTTTAAACAGCGGTCTGTTTCTGAGCTACAGGTTGCCACAAAAGAGTTGAAGTCCGAAATTTTAAGAGCAAAACAGAATTATAAATCAGAATTGGAAAGCAAGATGGCAACAAAGAAACTTGGTTCAGCCTGGGCCAGTATGAAAACTATTGCAGGCCTTCAGAGCACAGAGCGCAGTAATCGTGTGTTTTTAGATGGTTTTAATTCAGACACAGAGCTGGCTAATGCTCTTAAGTGTTTTTATGGTCGTTTTGACTTCTTTGATTTTAGCACAGAAAACCAAGATTTGAAACAGAAACTCAAAGACAATCAGCACTTTAATATTGAGGTGCAGGATGTTAAAAGGGAGTTCTGCGCTGTAAAAGTGAACAAAAGTCAGGGCCCTGATAATATATGTGGGCGCTTGGTAAAGTCCTGTGCACATGAACTGAGTCCTATATTTCATTACATTTTCAATAAGTCCTTACAGACACAACATGTGCCTAAGATCTGGAAAGAAGCCGTGGTTGTTCCCGTTCCAAAATCCAGCTGTCATAAAACGGTAAATGACTTTAGACCAGTTGCTTTGACTTCAATTTTAATGAAAATTTTTGAAAAACTGGTCAGATGTGAGGTCCTAAAGCAGACTGAGCATGCATTGGATCCTCTGCAGTTTGCCTATAGGCCTCACAGAGGAGTGGAGGATGCCACTGTCACACTGTTTAACATGCTTTTTAAACATCTGGATTTTAATGGGACACACACCAGGCTTTTATTTGTGGACTTTTCCTCCGCCTTTAATACAATCCAACCTCATATCTTAGTTGAAAGGCTCCTGCAACAATTTGATTTGAGCAATTATCTGGTGGGTTGGATTCTGGATTTCTTAACCAACAGGACGCAGAGAATAAGGGTCAATGGTACATTGTCTGACCTAAAGTGCTCTTCTACTGGCTCTCCTCAGGGGTGTGTGTTGTCACCACTACTCTTCATCCTGTACACAAACATGTGTCGGAGCAGACATGACAACAGACACATTATAAAGTATGCTGATGACTCAGTTATTGTCAGTCTCCTCCAGGATGGTGAGAGTGGCCACGGCCCAGTAGTTGATGATTTTGTTCACTGGTGTGAGGATTCCTACCTGCAGCTGAATACGACAAAAACTAAAGACATGATTATTGACTTTAGGAGGAAAACTCCCAGGCACAAAGTCACCGTACTAAAAGGCCAGACCACCGAATGTGTACAATCCTACAAATATCTTGGGATGATTATTGATAGTAATTTAAACTTTGAAGAGAACTGTGAAAGGGTGTGCAAAAAGGGTCAGCAACATTTGCATTGCTTGAGAAAACTTGCAAGCTTCCAAATTGACCGAACCATAATGACAATGTTTTATCGGGCTTTTATTGAATCTGTTTTATCCTTTTCTTCAGTGTCATGGTTTGGTCAGATAAAACTGAAACAGAGGAAATCCTTGGATCAGGTAGTTAGATGGTCCAGTCGTTTGCTTGGTGAGTCACAGCTGAGCCTGACATCCCTGTACACCAGACAAGTACAGAGGATGGCTCCCTCCATTTTAAATGATGACTCCCACCCTTTGCACTGCAACTTTCAGCTTCTTCCCTCAAGACGGAGGTTTGCTGTCCCAAAAAGTAAAACCCAGTGTTGTGTTGGGTTCTTTTATAAATAAAGACTGCTGCTTTGGGTGAACACGGAGCCTCCTTTATTGACTGGCTGCAACACATTAACACACGAACTCCGCCATATTAATATCCATCACGTAGTACTCCTGACAACATCCGGTCTGTGTCGCCCCCTAGTGGCTCCACATATGTAATGCCTAGATTACACCACATCCCCCTTACTGAAGCTAGGTTGACCCCTTTTAGCTGAAAACACAAAATACATTTTTATATGAGATCTTTTTCCGTTCCCTTTTGTCAACTAACTATGACAGCATAAATTTAACACATCACCCCCTTTAACAAATCTGTAACATTTCTTTTTTTTTTTTCACACTGTTGCCATGTAAGAACATATTATGCAAAAGCCTCTTATTTTCTATTTAAGGAAGGCATTTTTAGAACTCAACTCTGCTTTCACGAATATTAACATGCAACTCTACAGATCCAGTCTCTTTGGTTTTATCACTTCTCTGCCAGACCTGGTTCTAACAACACCTGGTGTTTCCTGTGCATTGGGCTCAGAAACAGTTTCTGTAGGAGTGTCTTTTCCATTTGACTGGGTCCATTGTGGTTCCATCTCAGTCTTTGGTATCAACATAGGCACAAGATGAGTGCGGTTCCTCCTGATTGTCCCTTGTGGTCCACTGATGACATAGGACCGTGGAGTTTTGTGGACAGATGTCACTGTGCCCTGTGCTTTCGCATCTGTAATCCAAACAGAGTTTCCGGGTAACAGTTTATCCAAATCTCTCGTTCTGTGTCTTTTGTTGAAACATTCTGTTTGCCTCATCCGTCTCTCCTTTTCCACGTGACGAATTTGTTGCAGATTCGGCACGCATGGCTGCAAGGCCTCTGGAAGCATTGGCAGGGTGGTACGAAGCCTACGCCCCATGAGAAGCTGTGCTGGGCTGTAGCCATTTGCCAACGCTGTGGTTCTGTAGGCTAACAGTGCTCGGTATGGATCACTGGCTTTCTTAATTAGGTTTTTGACTGTTCTGACAGCTCTTTCTGCCTCACCGTTACTTTGGGGGTACCTGGGACTACTGGTCACATGCTCAAAACAGTACTCCTTTGCAAAGTCTTCTATTTCCTGACTTGCGAACTGCGGGCCGTTATCCGTGATCAGCATCTCTGGTATTCCGTGACGTGCAAACATTGACTTTAAATGCACAATGACATTGGCAGAGCGAGTTGGGCTGAGCTGGGCAATCTCTATATACCTAGAGAAGTAGTCCACTAATAACAGGTAGTTTTTGTCTTGTAGCGTGAACAAATCAGCTCCCAACTTCTGCCATGGCCTTTCTGGTAAATCTGTGGGCATTAAAGGCTCTCTCACATTAACTCTTTCCTGTATGCACTGTCTACATTTGAGTACAACTTCACTGATCTGGTTGCTTAAACCTGGCCACCATACAGCCTGACGGGCGCGCTCTCTGCATTTAACCACCCCCTGGTGGCCCTCATGTATCTTATCCAAAACTGCATTTCTCATGTTAGCAGGGATAACTAACCTCGTGCCTCTGAGTAGTAGTCCGTTATGCACACTCAAAATGGCTCTCTCAGACCAGTAGTGCTTCACCGCTCCCTGTAGCTGGTTACGATCCGGCCAGCCTTCTGTGCAGTATTTCATGACTTGTGAACAGACGCTGTCGGACTGCAGTTGCTCTTGGAGATCTGCAAGATATTTGCTGCTTGTAGGGAGTCCCTCTAGCACAGAGTCAACATAAATGTTAGTGTCCTCCATAAGATCTGTGTCTGTGTGAGTAACACTGTTTGTGAGCGGTAAGCGTGAGAGCGTGTCAGCAGTGGTGAGACTTTTGCCAGGGATGTGCTTTATAGTGTATGAGTACCTCATTAGGCGCATACGAAATCTCTGTATACGCGGTGGAAGCGCATCCAAAGCTTGTCCTCCCAGTAGGCTCACTAGTGGCTTATGATCAGTTTCTAGTTCAAAGTACAGACCCAGGATAAAGTCATTGAATCTTTCACAGGCCCACGTGAGAGCCAGCGCTTCTTTTTCCAGCTGGGCGTAGCGCTGCTCTGTAGGTGTCAATGATCGGGAAGCATAAGCAACTGGTGACCACATGTCTCTCTCCTTCTGTAGCATGACTGCCCCCAATCCATATGAAGAGGCATCTGCAGATATTTTCTGTGGTTTGTTTGGGTCATAGAGCTGCAATACAGGAGCAGAGGACAGTTCTTGTTTGAGGTTACAAAACACATTTTGTTGTTCATGCCCCCAGTACCACATGTTCTTTGTTGAAAGCAAGTCTCTCAATGGTTTGTCCTTTTCAGAAAGGTTCGGAATGAACTTCCCCAGCTGGTTCACCATTCCGAGAAAGCTCCTGAGCTCACTCACGTTGCTTGGCTCTTTCATGTCCTGAACAGCTTGGGTTTTGTCTGGATCTGGCCTCATTCCTTCTGCTGAAACAATAAACCCAAGAAATTTGACCTCTCTTTTGCCAAACTCACATTCTGACATATTCAATGTAACGCCTGCTTTCTCCGCGCGCTTCAAGACAGCGTGCAGTCTTGCGTCATGCTGCTCCTTGGTGGATCCCCAGACCAGGATATCGTCCATGTGACAGACGACTCTGTCGAGACCCGCTGTAACCTCAGTCACCATCATGTTTTGGAAATGTTCAGGAGCACTGGAAATACCAAATGGCAAACGGTTGAAGTGGTATCTGCCAAATGGCGTAATGAATGTGGTGAGAAAGGCCGACTCTTTAGACAGTGGTATTTGCCAAAATCCCATATTTGCATCAAGCTTTGAAAAATACTGAGCACCTGTGAGCATGCCTAGCGTTTGGTCCACAGACGGGAGGATGTATCTTTCGCGACACACTGACTCGTTTAAAGGTGTCATGTCCACACAGATATGCACCTTTTCTTTGTCCTTTTTGGGAGCTACAACCATGCCACAGCACCAATCTGTTGGCTGCTCCACGCGACTGATGACTCCCAACTTTTCCATCCTCTCGAGCTCTTCTTTCACTTTACCCATGAGCGGCAGTGGCACACGCCTTGGCACCTTGAGCAAAAAGGGCTTAGCATCAGGTTTCAGTTTAATTGTGTATGGCTTTTGAACAAGCCCAAGTCCATCGCATAACTTGGGGTACGCTTTTCTCACTGTCTCTTGGTCTATAGTGTCAATTCTGGCAATTAGTTTCAGTCTCACGGAAGCTGTTCTACTCAGTAGTGCCATGCGCAGATTTCTGACAATATAGATTTTCTCAGTAGCGCTCTTGTCACCGTATGTAATAGTCTCTGTCATAGACCCCAACACGGTTAGTGCAGTTCCACCCAGTCCGTAGAGTGGTTTTTGTGCCTTTTCCAACTGTTCATTTTTCTTCTTGAAGATTTCAAATGTTTGGTCAGAAACCGCTGTGACGTCCACTCCAGAATCTAACTTGAAAGTCACTTTATTTCCTCTCACATTTATGTCTGCCAGCCATGGATCCTCCCCTAGGTCCACTTCACCCAGAAAAAGTCTGTCTGCATTGTCAGCGACCTCATTCACAGTTGGGTTGGACCTACAGACTCTAATATAGTGTCCACGTTTTTTACAGTTATGGCATTCCGCGTTTTTAGCTGGGCACTGTACTGCTGCATGTGCTGGTGCTTTGCCACACTTGGAACAAACTTTACTGTCTTGTTTTGTCTGCTGAGGCCTTGAGGACTTAATCTGTTTTTTTTCCTTAATTATGAACTTATTTGGCTTGGCTTTTCTGATGTGTACCGCATCCACGGCTGTTCTGTTAACGCTAGTTTCACCTCTTAGGTCAGTTTGTTGTCGTTTTATTTCTTCAGATTGTCTTGCCATTGTTATAGCTTTAGCTAGGGTAAGATCTTTGTCAAGCTGCATTCTTTCTGACAGCGACGAATCTTTTAGACCCACTACAAGCCTGTCTCTCAAGAGGTCATCATGAAGTGCACCGTACTCACAGTTTTCTGCCAGTGCGTAAAGTGCTGTTATGAACGAGTCTACTGGTTCTGCCGGCTGTTGCACTCGCTTGTTGAATTTTGCTCGTTCATAAATCACGTTCTTTCTGGGAACGAAATGTCTATCAAAGGCTGTTTTAACGGCATCGTACTGCTGGCGCTGCACACTCGTTAGCTCGAGCCCTCTTAGCACGTCGTCAGCCTCATCTCCCATGCAATAAACCAGCGTATTTACTTGGTTCGCCTCAGATGAGTTATTCAGGTTACTTGCCAGTCTAAAACGCTCAAAACGTCTTATCCACTTTTCCCACTCTTGGGGTTTCGCAAAGTCGAAGGGCTCCGGTGGTTTAATGGTGAAGGTTGCCGCTGGAGTAGCCGCCGCCATTACAGGATCAATTGGCGCAGCTGCAGCCCTTTGAATTTCGTCTGGCATAGCCGCTAGCCGGTTGCAAAGCTGACTTTTCTCACCTCAAAGCGCACCAACTTCTGACACCATGTTGTGTTGGGTTCTTTTATAAATAAAGACTGCTGCTTTGGGTGAACACGGAGCCTCCTTTATTGACTGGCTGCAACACATTAACACACGAACTCCGCCATATTAATATCCATCACGTAGTACTCCTGACAACATCCGGTCTGTGTCGCCCCCTAGTGGCTCCACATATGTAATGCCTAGATTACGCCACACCCAGCACTACAAAAACAGCTTTGTTCCTGCTGCTGTCAAAGAGCTGAACAAGCTGTAACAATATATTGCATATAATTTAGGTACCTATTTATTAACTCCATTTTATATTTACTTATTTTTGTAGGATGTTACTTGGGTTCTAAATATTTTATTGGGTTTTAGACCTTTGAGTTTTTAATCTCTTTGATTAGTTTTTAACTTTTAATATGACCCTTCTCTCTTACCTCTGGTTTTTCTCCCATCTCTTTGTCTTTTTATACCCTGATTGATGGAGCCTTGAGTATTTTTATCATGTTCATAGTCAAGTTCATGTGTGCCTGTGTTTGTGTCTATGTTGAATGTAATTTGTGGCTTGTAAATATGGATGTCACCAGACTGCAAAACAAATCTACCTACGGGTACAAATAAAGTAACCTGAACCTGAACCTGAACCTGTTGTTCTGTTCTGGCTCCACAAATTAACGTCCAGATATATGTGAAAATTTTTTAACACAATTTTACCACAAACTTTTCAGGAAAAAACATCATAAATTCATTTTTGAGATAAAATTAGGAGTAAAAAAAAAAAAAAAAAAGACAAACCGATGAGAAAAAGTATTAAATTTACAAGAAAAGCGTCTGAAAGTTTTGAGGAAAACCTCACAAAGTTATAAGAATAACATCTCAAATGTATGATATTCCTAAATTTACAAGGACAAAAACACAAATATTAAGGAAAAAAGTTCCAAATTTAAGTGGAAAAAACTTTCAAATTTACAAACTGACAAGAAAACTGTCATTAAAATTTAGGAGACAAGCCTTTCAGACTTTAAAGAATAAAGCCACATCTCAAGTAACTTTTTAAGTAGATACAGTAGTTTCTTACTTTTACTTAACTGTTTTGGGGGGGGGGTTTTGGGGGGGGGGTCACTACTACTCTTATACTTGAGTAATTAATATCATAAGGTAACACTACTTGGCTACAATTTCTGACTCTTCTACCCACCTCTGATTCTATAATTTAAGTGCGTGCGTGCGTGCGTGCGTGTGTGTGTGTGTAACTGAGTATAACCAAGGAGGCTGTAATTTCTCAGATACATAAAACCTCCTTGGTCAAACTATTCATGTTTGGTTTTCTCGGCTGAACACTGTGTCCTGTCCCAACATTTTCACAACAGCTAACTGTACAAATATGAGTCTGTTAACACTGACAAAGTGTCACGATCTGAGTGCAGGGAGGATTCCACTGGGTTCAGTCTTTTTGCCTTTTTTCATATTTGTACAGTGTTGTCATTTTGAGTTGCAATTCCTGTTATTTTATCCTTGGTTGATTTGTCACGTATTCTGTATTGTTTCTTAGTATGATTTATTTTCCTGTTGACGTTCATTATATTTTGTTATTCACATTTTTGAGGTTATTTGTCTTTATTTTGCCACATCTTTATATTTTGCTTCTGTTGTGTTCTCCCTCTAGGTTGACAGCTGTCAGTGACGTTTCCGGGTTGCTGCTCCGTGTAGGTGGGGTCTCTGTCAGCTGTCAGCCTGCTCTCTCCCCTCTCATTACTCCCAGCTGGTCTAAATTGTACCTTTGTTTTCTCCTGCCCGCTCAGGTGACCCACACCTGCTATCACTTGTTTCATTTGTTTCTAGCTTTAATTAAGGGCTGTTGTTTTCATTTCTTGCTGCCGGAGTATTGAAGTTTCTTCCCCCTCGTCCTCACCTGAACCCTGCTCTTGTTCTGGTGAGCGTATTCGTAAGTTTGTTTATTTGTTTGTTCGACAGTTTGGATTTTTGTGTTGGTGCACTTTGTGTTTTTAATAAATTTCACAAACCAGCAGTTCAGCATCTGGGTCTTTCCTCTCTGCCCTGAAGGGGCGATTCATAACAGAATACTCCGGCCAGTAAGAGACCCAGCTGCTGCTAGTTTGTAGTCCGTTTTGTTTTCTTGTTTTTTGTTCCTCTTTTCTCCTGTTCCCAAGGGCTAACCATGTCTGTCACCCCAGATTTGTCAACCCTGGGACTGAATGAAGCAGAGCTGTGGTCTGTGTGCATGTTGGAGGACATTGCCACGCAGGCTCGTGCCTCCCATACCCCCAAGGCAGCCCGAGAGTGTCTGGAGGGCGCGACACAGGTACTTGAGGCATGCCCCAGCCTGTTGGACCACCCGGAGCTCACAGACCTACTCCTCTCTGTAATCCTCTCACCATCTATGACTTAAGGGCTGGGGGAATCTATTCAGATGTCTGTGCCTGCGCCGACAAAGAGCAAGCGCCCGCGCACACAGAGGCCTCCAGCCTCTTTCCATTCTTCGGCGGCAGCTCTGCATCTTCCTTCCGAACACTGGCCCGCTCCATTGGCTGATAAGCAGAAGGAGCACAGGCAGGTCATATTAGCGGAGACTGAGCTCCTTCTTGAGTATAAGCCATGGCTCCTCCTGGATCTCACCCAGGAACTGAAGGAGGTTCCAACGGGTCCTCTTCCTCCTCTCCAGGAGCCGACGTCTCCGGCTCCCACTCCCCACCGCTGCGCAGGGAAATCTTGCTGGAGGAACACCTCCACCTCTGAGGCACCAGTTTCTCCCTTGCCGAGGCAGAAGACTCCCGCAGCAGTGCCTTCTTTGTGCTTTTCCTCTCCAGCTGTTCTGCCAGCTTCCTCTCTCTCCGCAGCTGCTCTATCCCGCTTCTCCTTGACACTCCCTCCCACTGCTGAGGGGTCAGCCATTTCCTTCCCGGCTCCGTCCGTTACCGTGTCTGCAGGGGTGGCTCCTCCACGTTCCACTGAGGGGCCCACAACCACTGAAGTCACGGAGTGGGCTGATTTCCATCCTGCTGCAGCAGAGGACATCGCTTCCCGGGAACCGAGGCAAGTGTTTTTTCACTCTTACTCACCTAAACATGAATTATCTTGCCTGATTCCCAGTGGTGAGGCTCAGACTAGGCAGTCCTCTGAGTCCTCACCACCTGCTGCAGCTTTAGACTGTTTACTTGCTCTCTCTGTGTCTCCTCTTCTCCCCCTTGAGTGTCCGCTGGCCCCAGGACTGAGCTGCCGGGCTATTGAGGAGCTTGTAGCCCTGGAAGACCTGGTCCCAGCCCCACAGACACAGTTTGGACAGAGGGAGAGCGCTGCAACTGAGCTGAAGCCTGTGCCGATGATGAAGTGTCCCCTGGCCTCGGCTGAGCAGGTTCCAGCGCCAGCAGGAAGTCAACCTCCTGTGTCCACGTTGGGCAAGCCACCAGCATGGGTCACATCACTGGGGGGTCCTGGGACTGCATCCACCACCATGCCTGCTGCTGGGACCACCACAGCAGAATCCGAGCTGGAACTCCAGAGGGCCAGGCCTGAGACGTCATCATCTGGATTGACAGAGTCCTGGACAGTGGTGGAGCTCAAGCTCAGGCAAGTGCTCTCCTTGGTTTCTGTTGTTTCTATATCAAAGAGATCTTGTTTGGCTCTTGATGGGGAGAGCCAGGTGCAGTCATCAGCTGCACCCGAACTCACCTCGCCGGGCTCCACTGCTGCCGGTGACCCTGACCCTGTTTCTCTGCATCTCCCATCTGAGTTTTCCCCCAGGGTCACAGAGGATAATCCAGCTTTTCCAGAAGTCTCCGTGGGTCCATCCTCGCCGCCCGAGATCATGGTGGGTCCAGCTCCTCCTCTCGTGGTCATCATGGGTGTTCCGTCCCAGCCCGGGACCTCCATGGGTGCTGCTCCCCCTCCAGTAGAGGTCTTCACAGGTGCTCCATCCCAGCCCAGGCCCTCCGAGGGTGCAGCTTTGCTCCAGCCCAGAGCCACCGCAGGTGCAGCTTAGCTTCAGCCCGGAGCCACCACAGGTGCAGCTTTGCTCCAGCCCGGAGGCACTGTGGGTGCTGCTTTGAGCCAGGCTGGAGCCACCGTGGGTGCAACCTCGATCCAGGCTGGAGCTACCACGAGTGTTGCTATGTCTCAGTCTGGGACCACCGAGGGTGCCGCAGGCCAGTTCGAGGGCATCGTGCCCCCCCCCTTTGCCAGACGCTGTCGTGGTTCCCCCTCCTCTCCCAGACGCCGTCGTGTTTCCTCCTCCTCCACCTGAAATCACCAAGGTTTTCCCTATTCCTCCATCCTTCTCATTTCTGGTCGCCTTGGTTGGGCGGCCACACCCTGGACCACCTTCTCTGTGTTGGTGGTTAAAGAACTCTGGCCGACCGCCTGACAGACTGTGCCGCTGGGTTGGGTGGCTCATATTCTTCAGCAGGCCACCCGACTCTTACTACCTCGCCATCTGCCAGGCCTGGGACTTCGGCAAGCCACCAGAAAAGTCTAGTTCTTCGGTCCAAGGGGCCTAGGTGCCTGGTTCTATGTGGGTCCTGAGCAGGGCTTTTGTTTTTTGTTGTTTCCTCTTAGTCTGGGCATTGCTGGGATGTTAATTCTGAAAGTTTTTCTTATTTTCTCTGGTTTGGTTCAGTCCCTCCGAGCCTGCGTCCCCCTCCTCCCACCCAGGGTGGGGTTGTTTTCTTGTTGGGGTGGGGTTTTTGTGTGTGGGGGTTCTTTTCTTTCACTGTTGCTGGGGTGTCTGGTCCCACCCCTTGGGGGGGGGGGGGGTTCTGTCATGATCTGAGTGTGAGGGAATTCCACTGGGCTCAGTCTTTTTGCCATTTTTCATATTTGTACAGTGTTGTTGTTTTGAGTTGCAATTCCTGTTATTTCATCCTTGGTTGATTTGTCACGTATTCTGTATTGTTTCTTAGTATGATTTATTTTCCTGTTTACGTTCATTATAGTTTCCAATTCACATTTTTGAGGTTACTTGTCTTTATTTTGCCATGTCTTTATATTTTGATTCTGTTGTGTTCTCCCTCTAGGTTGACAGCTGTCAGTAATGTTTCCAGGTTGTTGCTCCACGTAGGCAGGGTCCCTGTCAGCTGTCAGCCCGCTCTCTCCCCTCTCCCCTCCCAGGTGGTCTAAAATGTATCTTTGTTTTCGCCTTCCAGCTCAGGTGACCCACACCTGCTATCACTTGTTTCATTTGTTTCTAGCCTTAATTAAGGGCTGTTGTTTTCATTTCTTGTTGCCGGAGTATTGAAGTTTCTTCCCCCTTGTCCTCACCTGAACCCTGCTCTTGTTCTGGTGAGCATATTCTTAAGTTTATTTGTTTGTTTGACAGTTTGGATTTTTGTGTTGGTGCACTTTGTGTTCTTAAAGGGCCTATATCATGCTATTTTAAGCCTTTCAGAGTAAACTATATGCATGTATGTGATAGTATATTACCTTTGGTACACTGGAGAATGAATTTCTTATGAAATATGAGTTATTTTCGTGAGCCTGGAAGTAAGATGCCTCGATCTCTGAGGCTCTGCCTCTCCTTCTTGTGGCTGCCGCCCATTTCATGACATAACCCCTGAGCCGGCTGCTGCAGCGTGTCGCTGGGTTCCGCCCACGAAAACATCTACAGTAAACTTTAGAAAAGATGGATGAATGTGTTGAACTCTTTAGCCTCCTGTTATTATTTTAGCCTATAATATTATTCTTATGTAGTGTATGGTTAATCACGTTTAATATTATGATTTTAGCCTCTGCATTCTGGTCTATTTTGACCATTTCTGACGAGTAGGCTCTTCTTTAGGAAGGCTGAACAAACTCCTAAATCTCTCACAGCCAAAGACACATTTATGCCACTTAGAAGACATTGTCTTGCGTAAAAAAGCAAACAGTTGTTGTCACTGAGCAGATTAGGCGCGAGAGGAACTACTTCTTCACAGCGTCAATGCTAAAGTGAAAGAGTTTTGCTGATCACCGCTCCGTCAGCTGCGTAGAGAAAGTGGGTGTGTGCGTTAGCCTGGGGGCGGTGCTGGCAGCACAGGCACTTCCTGGAGTGGGCAGCTCACCCACGTTCATACGTATGAACGTGGGGACCCAGTCATTATCAGGGACAGGGCGGAGCAGCAGCTCAGAGAGCAGGGTTGAGGAGGAATACTGATAGATTTGAGAGATGTGTGAATGGAGCAAAATACCACTTTGGGGGTGTTTTTGGTGAGGAATTAACATTATAACATGCTTAAAAGCTCAAAAAAATTGATTTTGCATGATATAGGCCCTTTAATAAATTTCACAAACTAGCAGTTCAGCATCTGGGTCTTTCTTCTCTGCCCAGAAGGGGCGATTCATCAATCAATCAATCAGTCAACTTTATTTATAAAGCACTTTAAAAGCAACACTCGCTACACAAAGTGCTGTACAGTAAGAGAACATAAAAGCAGGGCACTAACACAAAGGGTGCTAACACAAGAAAAAAAAAGTAAAATAAATAAAAATACATTTCATTCAATAAAATCAATGATTCATGACACAAAGGCTAAAAAAAAAAAAAGAAAAAGAAATTTGGAAGGAAAATGAATATATCGAAAAGGATTAAGCGGAGGAAGATGGATGGATGGAATAATATATTACTTAGGAAACAATTTTTATTTTATTTTACGAGAGTATCTGGCCCTCATAGTGTCTGCCGAGAAAAATTCTGGCCCTTCAAATGTAGCTGATGACCCCTGCTTTAGAGACTGATGGTTCCTACCCCCATAATGGAGACACGATGGGGAGAGGGCCAGGTATAGGGTCAGCCCTGGCTAAGTTCCTGGCCCCAAAAATATGTTCCTGATTCCTGTAGTGGAAACAGGGTGAATATATTTAAGTCTGCCAGGTTTGAATGACATTGTCCCTCACCATCTGATCTTGTCATCGCCACCACCTGTCTTCTCCTGAGTTTTTATTTCCACTGCAGCAAGTCTTTAAGGTTTAAAGGAAGGGCTGAATCAAGTAACCCATCCATCCATCCAACCATCTTCTGCCGCTTAATCCTTTTGGGTCACGGGGGGGCTGGAGCCTATCCCAGCGTCTTTGGGCCAGAGACATCAAGTAACCCACCGGAGTGGTGGCTCAGTTGGTAGAGCATCCGCCCCCACACCCGGGAGGCAGGGGTTCAAATCCCGGCCGGGTCATGCCGAAGACCATATAAAAGTGGAACTTCCTGCCGTCCAGCTTGGTGCTGAGCAAAAATGGAATGGAGGAGGGAAAATTGTGGCACCGCCTTGCATGGCAGCGGCCCTCTGATTCTACACTTGGTGTGTGTGATTAACACAGTAGATAGGTAAAACACAATCTCGTTCTACTGTACATGATTGGTTGTACAGTTGAATGACAATAAAAGGGTGATTTAATTTAACATCAAATAATTATGCTGGTATAACCCTCCAATGAGCCCCTCTCTTATTGTTCCTTTAAATTTTCATTTTATTGCTGACCGACCAGATGTGCCAGTGCGGTTCCTCAAAAGCATAAAGCTTATGTCACCAGACTTGGCAGAGTAGGGTGACCTGGGAACTGGTACTGTTGCAACAAATAACACAGATAGAGACAACAATCATTTTTTTTTTTTTTTCCAACAATGACGTTGAATATTGGCTTATTAGTGATTTCATTCCACAGAAAGTCTAAAGAATCAGCAGCAATCTTGTCTCTTTACTTTTGTTGACAGTCTTCCTTTTTGCAAGTTTGGATGCCACCTACCAGTGCTATCTTTGGTATGGGCGGCACGGTGGAGGAGTGGTTAGCACTGCGGCAGCACAGCAACTCACCCTTGGCTGGGGGATCCTGGGTTCGATCCCAGCCCCCGACCAACAGTGATCTGTGTGGAGTTTGCATGTTCTCCCCGTGTCTGCGTGGGTTTACTCTGGGATTTCTCCGGTTTCCTCCCACATGCCAAAAACATGCAAGTTAGGTTAATTGGCATCAAACTGGGGATTCTAAATTGTCCTTAGGTATGACTGTAAGAGTGAATGGTTGTCTGTCTCTCTGTGTTGGCCCTGCGATGGACTGGCGATTTGTCCAGGGTGTACCCTGCCCCTCGGCCAAGGGTGTACCCTGTCCACCCCCCTCCCCGCAACCCGAAAAGGATTAAGCGGAAGAAGATGAATGAATGAATGTAATTGTAATGTGGCATGACCTTAAAAAGGCGGTTCATGCTTGAAAACCCTCCAATGTGGCTGAATTGTAACAATTCTGCAAAGATGAGTGGGCCAACATTCCTCCACAGTGCTGTAAAAGACTCATTGCCAGTTATCGCGAACGCTTGATTGCAGTTGTTGCTGCTAAGTGTGGCCCAACCAGTTATTAGGTTTAGAGGGCAATCACTTCTTCACACAGGGCCATGTAGTTTGGGGGGTTTTTTTCCACTTAATAATAAACACCTTCATTTAAAAACTGCATTTTGTGTTTACTTGTGTTATCTTTGTCTAATATTTAAATATGCTTGATGATCTGAAACATTTTAGTGTGACAAACACAAAAAAAAAGAGAAATCAGGAAGGGGCTAACACTTTTTCACACCACTGTAGTTGGAATTATTAAGCTTTTATTGGTGGTTGGGGCACATATTCATATTCACATTCCCACACATACAGCAACATTTATGTTTTCCATTGAGAACGACTTGATCAGAAGAAGTTGGGGCACACTTTTTCAGTTTAACCCGTGTGCCTCAATGAACAGGTTTTATTGACGACTGTACCCGTGGCCTGGCATTTTAAATTATTTTCAACTTTTAAAAATGAAGATGGAGAATAATTTGAGGAGAAAGCCTTGAATTTCCTGGAGAAATTACAATTTACCACACATCAGAGTCAGAGAGCCATAAGAGGGAGGTGGGATGTCCACATGGATGTTGCACAGGATTTTACACTGCCTGAATTTGGACGAAATTTATTTTTGCCGTTATTGGAAGGCGTGGATTTAACCAAAGTATCCTGTTGGTTTAAAAACGGCATTGATAAAAAAAAAATGTGACTCTATTTGACTTAAGCTTTTTTTAAGCAAATGTGATATAAACCACGTGTATGTAAGCATGCAGGTTCGCTTTTTATTAAAAAATTGCATAACAAATTACGCATATTATTATTATTAATAATAATAATAATAATATATATCTTTCTATGCAACTACAAATCGACTTTTGCGTGCTTTAATTGCGTATTAATTCTCATAAAGGTCAAGGTCATTTAATTTACAGCTTCTGCCACGTCATTATCCATTTATCCGTTTTGTGTGCAATTCTTGGTCACAAACTTTAATTTCACTGCTATGACCTTAGTAAAGCAATGAAGCGATCAGTTAGCTGTGATTTAAATACTGAACGTAATGTTTCTCACGTCACCCAATAACATTAGCGCTGAAAAACGGCCGGTATTAGGTGGCGAGGCGTGGAGCATATTAGCGGCATTGTTAATTAGTTTGGACAGCGTATAATTCTTTGTTTTTATGGCAGCCAGGTAGCTCCAATCTGCGGCGAGTACGGGGAGCTGGCAGCGAGATAGATACTGAAAATACAATCGGCCAATCTTCTAATGTACCCCCGCTCTCTGACGCAGTTGAAGGTGTTTGCGGGCGGGACAAGGGTTGGACATTACCTCACTCTGAATGCTTTCTGGGGGGAGAAACGAGCGAGTAATTAGCTGATTAGAGGCCCGTCAGAGCAGCTCAGCGTCCAGCCAATCGCGGCTCACACCGGCCTCCTGCAGGGGTGGTGGAAGGAGACGCGCGCGGGTTCGTGTCCAGTGAGGGACGCGGTGTCGGAGAGGCGCGAGCTGACGAGGAGACGCACGTGCATCACAGAGGTGCCAGTAGATATTTGTGTGAAAACGCTCTAATGCGGTTTTGAAACTTCGTGTAAACTTTCATGCTGTGGGTTTTTTTTTTAATAAGTCGATGAGTTTGTGACCAGCGGGGCTCCGCTGTCTGCGCCCTGACGCGCGGCACGGGCGCGCGCTTGCAAACTTCCACGTCTTTGTTTTGCGATTTTGCGCCCTGTGTTTGAAGTCATCATGGAGAAATCGAAAAACTTCAGAATCGACGCTTTGCTCGCTGACGAGAATAACCGGGGCGGCCGGGACCTGTCCCCGGGTCTGAGCAGCGACAGTCCCTCGGGAAGCCCGGTGTCCTGCCGCCGTGGGGACACCCCGTCCCCGCGGGCCTCGCAACTCCACGCCGGACTGATCCCCAAGGCGAGTGTCCTGAACCTGCCCCATCCAGGACTGACCTCGCTGCCGCAGGGGACTATTGCCGGCATGTATCCCGCGCCCATGTACCCGGCGCTGTCGGCGCTGGGTGGACAGCACCCCGCCTTCGCCTACAGCGGCTTCACGCACCTGTCGCAGGCCTACCCGGAGCACCTGAAGGCGGCGGCCATGGCTGGGTCTCTGCCGCTGGAGCACTGGATCCGTGCAGGGATCATGATGCCGCGACTGCCCGACTTCAGCTGTAAGTTAGAGCGCAAAGGTGCAGTGAACATTTATATTAGCCAGGGAATCGAAAGAAGCAAAGATGTTGTTTTTTTAATTAAAAGAAAAGCGAAATATTTGTTTCTGTCGTGGAAAGACAAAAGAAAGGACTTATGATTTATTATTATTATTATTATTACTATGCAATAAATTAATATGATTTTCTCCGTTTTTACATGACCTTTATTCTTAGTTATTTAAATTGATAAAACATAAATAATAGCTATATCTGTATTTGCAACATATCACTTGTTTGAAATCATAGGCCTGTCTAAATAAAAACAAGCAATACATGATTATAAATAATTAGCATATCATCTCTTTTTTCAATCACTCTAAATGACAATTTATCATCTATTTTTGTGATATTTTGATCGGACAATCAAGCCATATATCGTGCCCTACTGTACGTCGGCCTCCGCTTTACTGCTTATCTGTCATATTTTAATTTTTGCCCCATTCATTTCTCTATAAACGCCAGCCCGATGGAAACTGTCTTTGTGCGACGGAGAAACTATAAACAAACACCTAAAACGTTCCGTAGTTCATCAATAAAACCCCAAAAGCCTTCATTGAATTTTCATTAAGTTAATGGCATGCCTGTGTTTTTATGGCCCCCGCTGTTGCCGCGTCCCCCCGTCAACAATAAACTGGAGTAAAGCTATTATAGTTAATGATGGACGCAGAGAGCCGCCATATGTGCGCCCAGTGCCACCGCCACTCCACAGTGAACTTCTTATGTCCTTGGTGTTATATGAATTAGATGGTGCTAGTGTTTGTCCAAATATTGACACAAAATGTGGAAATGCGTGAATTGACAAAATGTGTAGACGCTGAACTAAAGCGGTTTACAGCGCTCTGCTGGCAGACGTAAAACAGGGAATAATTGTCCTCATTAACAGTAAATCTCATTGACCAAACACTGATTACTGTCTCTCTCTTTTTTTTTCCTTGCAGCGGGCCCTCAGGCAGGCCTTCTGGGGAAGTGCAGGAGGCCCCGCACCGCCTTCACCAGTCAGCAGCTCCTGGAGCTGGAAAACCAGTTCAAGCTCAACAAATACCTGTCCAGACCCAAACGCTTTGAAGTGGCCACATCCCTCATGTTGACTGAAACACAGGTAAGGCAGACCTGAGGCTGCACTGTACAACAGCTGTTAACACAGCCACAGTCCTCATTCTGTATTACTAAACCTCTGGAATAAATGACTTAAACATATAGAATAGAATAGAATAGAATAGAATTCCTTTATTGTCATTATACAATGAAGCATAACAAAATTTGAATGCATCTCTCCATGATAATTTAAAAAAGAAGAATAAAAAGACAGGAATAAATAGCATTTAAACAGATAAAAACAAACCAAACTAGCTTTACATAGTACAGCCTGTGCAATGCAACATACAACAAGAAAAGGGTCCTAAGGACTATTTAAAAGCTGTTCCTCAGTCTTGTTGTACGAGCCGGAAATGCTGTAAAACATTTATACCAGAGGGCAACAGTTCAAAATGTCTATGGAATGGACGTGTGGAGTCTTTACAGATGGACCTCGTTTTCCCAAGACAGTGAGTGTGGTAGATGTCCTCCAGTTCTGGGAGCCACAAGCCGATGATTCTCTATATCTCATTTAGCAGGCATCTAACTGTCCAGTATCAACCAAACGTGAAACGCAGCAATTAAAATCCTGTTTTTTATGCATGATCTAACCAAGACTGGCTGCACTAACAATATCTTTAAGAAAACATCCGATAAGACAGAACATGTGCAAGTGAAACTATATTTATAAAAACAGTCACAAAAAAGATAAAAGCTCAAAACAAATTCTGTCAAAAGTTGTCTGAAACTATGGAGACGACCAGAAAAAAAACCCTCATTGATTGATTGCATTATTCCCTTTGTGCACCTTTGTCAACTCTGTGAAGACATATCCTGTTTCATTATTATGGTGAAATTAACCTTTACCTCACAAAAAAAAATATTTTTTCATTGTGTTAATTATTCTGATTGTGGTAATGAATTGCAATGTGTATTATCATTATAGGACTTTTCAGTATTTTGCCAAGTGAAATTGGGTGTACATTTTCATTAGAAGAATGGCGAATAAAAGAGTGGTGCGTCTTCAAGCACTACAAAAATATTTCAAAAATTAATAGTTAATGCTACTTGCAAGTCTGCATTTTGTTGAGCCAAGCTACGTTTTTCCTAAATTAGACTCTCATTTTTCTCTGCAGGTCAAAATCTGGTTTCAGAACCGGAGGATGAAGTGGAAGCGTAGCAAGAAAGCAAAGGAGCAGGCCAACGCCTCCTCCCAGTCCGAGAAAGGTAAAACGGCCACTGACAAATCCGATGGGAGCAGACAAGCTGAGAGTCCGGACAACAGGAGGATAGAGATCGACCTGGAGGACGGAGAAGAGGCAGAAGAAGAAGAGGAGGAGGAGGACGGTGAGGAGGTGGCCCACCACGGTTTTGCCGCTGCTGTGATCAGCCGAGGTGGGGTGCCACGGTCAACAGACTTTTTGCAGCGCGGCAGCAACATCAGCAGCTTCAGTCCCCACAGCCCATTCTCTGACGATGAAATGCAGGGGGTGCAAGTAGGTGGAGGGGACAGGAAGATCGGGGCTGGACTGTGAGGAGACACCCAGGACAGCACAGGTTTCCTGATGGTTGAGGAGCCTTTGATTGTGTATCAGAGAACAATCCACAGACTGAAAGAGATTTGTTTTTTCAACCATGAAATCCTGAGAAAAAAAGAAAAAATGTTTAGGCCACTGTTTAAACTGTGAATAACATCACCACTGTGTGTACTGTACATTTATCAGCATGCAAAAGGAAGGTGCTCATTTCGTCCTTGCTGTTGTCATTCAGTCACCTTGCGGTAACCTTGTGTTGGCTCCATCTGCTGACAGCTCCGATCAGTGGACGCACGCGTCCACGAATGAAGGATGTGGAATGAGGAAAAGCGAACTGTGGTGCTTTCGGGCAGCTGGAGGACTGAGATAACCGTGTGCCGAGGAGACAATAACAGCTCAGAAACATCCGTCTTAGCTGTTATAAAGTTTTACAGAACATCCCATGTGTTGCATTTAATGTGAAAACTGCTGTTTGCTTTTGTTTATTTCTCTCAATGATATTTATGGATTTGTTTTGTCACTTTTACATGTAAATGAATTAATTTATTTGAATGATTGCAAAGAAGAATCCTACATGTATTTATCTCAGACTTGTTTGTGATGCAACTGTGAAATTAATAAAAACACAAGAATTCGTTCTAATAATTGTGTCGTAAAATTTAATGAAAAATCTTGATGAAAAGTGCATTTTATTTAACTACCCTGAAGATATACAGTAAATTAAGTATTTATTCCAATTGCAATGCACAGTATACACATCTGCATTTACAGAGCCTTTGATTTCATTTCATGAAAAGCCAGACAAGTCAAGGTGATCTCTCTACTCTTTTCCTTTAAACCGTTGGTTCTCCTCCAGGTTCCCATGCCCCAGAAGAACAAATAGCTCTGATTTATCAATGTTCAAATGTAAGCATGCACATACTGTATGTTTGATTTCTGAAAAATGTGCTTGGCTGCAAATCTTTCCTGGACCTAAGAATCCTAAATAGCTGGTTGTATATCTAAAACAACAGCTATTGAGGCCGATATAGCAAAGCCTACAAAACCTATTTCAGCAGATGTCAAAAGGGCAAAAAAAGTCAAAAAGGTTAGAAAATTGCCTGACTTTGGAAAGACAGAGGACTGTAAATGAGCCGAATGGATGGTGACTTGACACCTGAGTGGCAGTGTGTGGTTTCTTCATGAAGAATTGATATAAAAAGTGTTCACAATGACTAGTTGTGTCCAGACTATTTCCTGGGGACCAGTGAAGCCTGCAAGCAATTTTTAAGTGACCCGCTGTGAAAATTAAGAAAATGGAGCATAGTTCATGATGGTTAATTGCACTTTATACAGTATATGATGCACTTTTCTAATAGAAACAGATTTATTTATTTGTCAGTTTAAAAAACAAAACAAAAACTAGTGTATAGGAAAGAAAAAATACATATTAAAATAAGATTAAAAAAATCATGAGTTTTCATAAGATTATTAGCGTTTAAGCTGAAAAATTGCTTCTCAAACGGTCTGTGTGTGTGTGTGCGCGTGCATGTATTTCTGTGTACAAGAACACTTATTACAAAAAAGATGCCCTGCAATGGCAGATAAAAGAAAAGCAGACTTCTGTGGGAGAACACATACAGTGGTGGGGAAAAGTGTTTGCCCCCTTCTTGATTTCTCATTTTTTTTGTCATAAACCTCCATGCGCTTTTCCACAGCGCTCGGAGGAGGAGAAGGATGGATGGATTTACGCGCAGGGTTTCACCACACACACATTTATTGACATGACCGAGGCTGACCGATGACATGGCCGAGGCTCAGCTGCACCCGCGGTGACCTCCGGCTGAGGCTCAGCTTCACCCATGGTGACCTCCGGCTGGGGCTCAGCTGTGCCCATAGTGGACCCCAATTGGGCCAGAGCTTGCACCCATGACGATCCCGGTCTGGGACGTGGCTGCACCCATGGCGAGCGGGCCAACCCGCAGGGACACCAGGCTGAGGAGGCGATCAAAGGGGGGAGCCCTGACAACCTTGGCAGGAGGGACTGAAGCAGCGATGTCCTCCTTCGGCAAGGCCAGACCCTCGGCGACCTCCGGCGGTGACTCTACAGCACCCGTGGTGGGCCAGAGCTGCACCCATGATGGTCCTGGTCTGGGACGTGGCTGCACCCACGATGGGCTCCGGTTGGAGCACCGTTGCACCAGCGGTGATCCCCATCGGGGGCCTCATTGCTTCCGTGGTGGCCTCCCCAGCAAGGGAGGTGGTTCTCCTAACGCCACCTAGCGCTGGATCCCGATCCTCGGTGGCCTCTGGTGAAGTCAGCTGCTCTCCAGCGACCCTGGCGGAGGGCTCCGACCGCGGAGGGAGAGAAAAAGAGACTGGGTCAGAGTCGGCGGTGGCGGCAGAGCCTGGTGAGGCAGCCCCAAGGGCTACTACGAGCTGTCCCAGGCCCTCCTCGCCATGAATCGGGCAGTGTGACTTTAACATATGCGGAATTGGCACAATGGAACACATTTGCCTGAACTCAGGCTCCACCGCCGTCCAGAACTCTGGTGATTTGGGGTGTGTCACCTCCATCGTCGCGCCCGGTGCTGTGCCCCTGTCGACCTCCTCTGGGACCGCCAACCTCTCATCGTTGTCAGTTGACAACCCCGGTGATGACAGCTCCTCTCTGGCAACCCTAGTAAGGGATTCAACAGGCATGGGAGAGAAGGAAAGGTTAGGGTCGCCAGCAGCTGCAGAGCCCGGCGAGGGAAGCCCAGGTGTGGCCGAGAGCCGCACCCGACTCTCCTCCCCAAAAGCCAGACAAGAGCTCTCAATTATTGGCAACTGAACTACAGGAGAGCTAACTTGCCTGTGCTCGAGCTCCACCGCCGTCCAGGACTCCGACACTGTCGATGATGATGGTCCGGATCCTGTTGGCTGGGAGTCTGGCCCGGGGCATGACTGCTGCGGCAGTCCCCACAGCAGGCGTGATGGTGGTTGCAGTCCTGATCCTCTGACACTCCTCCTCGACCCGGCTGTTGACTGTGGCGAGCAGGTTCGCCCCCTCCTCGTCTGAAGGCAAATCCAGTGGTTGAGCAGGCGTAGGAGGTGGAACCCTCACAGCCGGGGAAGTGCGTTCTCGGACCTCCTTCTCACAGCGCTCCTCCTCGACCCGGCGGTTGATGAAGGCGAGCAGATTGGCCCACTCCTCATCCGCCAGTGTGATTGCGGGGAAACGCCTTCATGCTGGCTCCTGGGCAGGATCATCCAGGGCCTCAACCTCCTCCATCGTCAGGCGGCCCGGCTCTTGGACCAGCAGGCCCTCAGAAATTAAAGGAGGAGACACGGGGAGGGGAAGGAAACAATCATTAGTTGCAGCTGGAGGAGAGGACCCAGTGGACTGCTTATACTGGGCCTCACCCTTGGGAGACAGGCAAGATTTGATGTTAATGAATGATTTAGAATGACAAAATACTTGCCTGTCATCCCGGTTGATGACGTCCTCGGCTGCAAATGGCAGACACTCATCCTCTCTGTGCCAGCGATGACGTGGACCCCTCCGCAGATTAGTGGAGGAGCTGTCTCCCTGACGACGGAGGAGGGCGTGTCCGGGGTGAATCCAGCGGACCTCTCGGCGGCTGAAACAACGATGGCTGCTGCTGAAGAGGAGAGCTTCTCCTGGCATTTCCTCGCGGGATGACACTGCCTATGGGCGGCCGACACTGATGGCGAAGCGGGGGAGAGAACGGCTGCAGACTGTGGAGTGCGTTCTAGCTTGGGCTCCGCAAGGAATGCCGCTCTCCCCACACCAGGAAACATGCGCTGGAGCGCGTAGACCAAAGCGATCAGGTCTGCGTACTGAGGGTAATCAGTACGCAGGATGCGCTTCCAGAATTCCACCTCACCTTGGGTCTGCGGGCTTTATGGGCCTCATCCATAAAGTTCTGGCTGAAGGTCGCCGCCCATTCCTCCTCCACCGTGGGATGCTTCGCCACTAATTTCCTCCAGCCGGCATAGGAACGGCGCGCCGAAGGCATAGTGGGGCAAAAATCGGTGGGTGAAAAAACAGTTCAGAAAATGACACAAAAAGGGATGTGTGGGTGAACCCGCTAAATCCTCTTTTCGGGCTGGGCCATTCTGTCATAAACTCTCTGTGCGCTTTTCCACAGCGCACAGAGGAGGAGAAGGATGGATGGATTTATGCACAGGGTTTCACCACACACATTTATTGGCATGATGCCGTTAAAACATAAAGACATACAAGAAGGTAACGATGTACACACAATGGCTGATTTAAAGTGGACAGTGGGCAGACCACTATGTACCGTGGCCTTAGGAAAAATAATACAATATACACACAAGCGCTTGGGAGAGCAAGGAAGACCTTAGGTGGCTCAACTAAAACAGGGAAGTAAACTGAGCGGCAGCCAAAGCGTAGCAGTTGAGCTGCGGGGAGAAACGCTATCAGAAACGCGTAGCAGCTAACCGCACAGAGAAACGCTAACAGTTTACTCACAAGTAGGAGCAGTCCAAAAAGTCCAGTTCTCCCCTGGAGCATGAACAACAAGTCCTTCTCAATGTGACGGTCACACCACGGAGAACGAGAGTGTGACTCGTATAATGACCCAGTGGCATTTGTCTAGTGAAGAGCCGCTTAAATACAAACACCGCTGGCCACACAAATTGGGAACACCTGGGCGAGGCGTGGGAAAGATAATTTCTGGGGTTGGGAACAGCTGATGGAACTAAAAAGAGCGAGGGGGCATGGTTAGACCGGCAGACTGTCAGCAGCGTGGGAGAAAATAGATCACAGAGGCTGTCTAACAGCTGCCGGTCAGGCAGTGGCTATGGATAAGGGAATAAGTACCAAAATACACAAGATGCACATAAACAGTGAAACCAAAACCCACAGAGAGATCGAGACTGAGCCGAGGAAAGCCATGCCGGCTCGGCTTGTGGCAGGGCCCCCCCTTTAAGGGGTAGATTCCCAGACACCCAAGGTAACATCAAGAAGACCCCCCCCCCCCCCAACAACAAACAACACGAACCCGGGTGGGCGGTAGGGGGAACAGGAAGGAGGGAACACAATGCGCCGACCAGGGTCCACAATTAACCCCCCCAAGTCAATGGGCACTGGGGCTCAGGAGGCCACCCAGAGTCCCAGGCCCAGCAGAAGGTCCGGTGGACCGAGTCGAGGGAATAAGTACCAAAATACACAAGATGCACATAAACGGTGAAACCAAAACCCAGAGAGATCGAGACCGAGCCGGGGAAAGCCAAGCCGGCTCGGCTCGTGACATTTTTTGTATGTCCCACTTAAATGTTTCAGATCACCATACAAATTTAAATGTTCAAGATAACACAAGTAAACACAAAATGCAGTTTTTAAATGAAGGTGTTTATTATTAAGGGCAAGAAAAAATCCAAACCTGCATGGCCCTGTGTGAAAAAGTGATTTCCCCCTCTGTTAAAACATAAATTAGATTTAGATTTTTTTAGATTTAGAGTCCTTTATTAGTCCTACAATGAGGAAATTACAGGGCATCCACATGAGTGGATGAGGCAGCCACTAGTGCGGTGCCCAACCCTTTCACCATTCACACACACATTCACACCTAGGGCCACTTTAGAGTCTCCAATTAACCTAGCCTGCATGTGTTTGGCATGTGGGAGGAAACCAGAGAAGTCCCGGAGTAAACCCACGCAGACAAAGGGAGAACATGCAAACTCCACACAGATTACTGTTGGTCGGGGGCTGGGATCAAACCTGGGATTCCCCGGCCAATGGTGAGTTGCTGTGCTGCTGCAGTGCTAACCACTCTGCCATTGCGCTGCCCACGCTGCTCTTTTCCCTCCCCACCTCAACCAAAAGGTCCCTCAATCGGCCCAGCTGCTCCACGTTACAGCTGTTACGGGTGATTGCTCAAGCCCAAAGTACTGGACGGTAAAGGCCCCTTCTGGGTGTTCGGGGTGGGGGGGGACCACCAGGAGGTCCCACTCTCACCCAGTGACTTGGGGAGTAGGGGGAAGGGGCAGGAAGTGTAAATGTACTGTATACGCCTGGGGCAGGAGATGTAAATGTAGGCGCCTTGGCGCCCAGGGGGGAGAAATGTATGCACCTGGGGCAGGAGATGTAAATTTATGTGCTCTTGGTGTCAAGGAGGAGGAGGGAAAAGAGATAAATACAGTATATGCGCCTTGGCGCCAGAAGTTGTTTTTTTGTTGGAGTGAATAAAGTTCTGAATCGGCAGCTCTAGTGTCTCGTCACATCATTCCTCCACACTGGTGTGGACCTCCACTTAACTGTGGCTTATTACATCTTTGAAAAGCTGAGTTCAATTTCTCTAGCCACACCTAGGCCTGATTACTGCCACACCTGTTGTCAATCAATAAATCACTTAAATGGGACCTGCCTGACAAAGTGAAGTAGATCAAAAGATCCTCAAAAGCTAAACATCATGCAAAGAAATTCAGGAACAAATGAGAAACAAAGTAATTGAGATCTATCAGTCTGGAAAAGGTTATAACGCCATTTCTAAAGCTTTGGGACTCCAGCAAACCACAGTGAAAGCCATTATTCACAAATGGCAAAAACATGGAACAGTGGTGAACCTTCCCAGGAGTGGTTGGCCAACCAAAATTACACCAAGAGCACAGCGACGACTCATCCATGAGGTCACAAAAGATCCCACAACAACATCCAAAGAACTGCAGGCCTCACTTGCCTCAATTAAGGTCAGTGTTCATGGCTCCATCTTAAGAAAGAGACTGGGTAAAAATGGCCTGCATGGCAGAGTTCCAAGATGAAAACCACTGCTGAGCAAAAAGAGCATAAAGGCTGGTCTCAGTTTTGCCAGAAAACATCTTGATGATCGCCAAGACTTTTGGGAAAATACTCTGTGAACTGATGAGACAAAAGATGAACTTTTTAGAAGGTGTGTGTCCCATTACATCCAGAGTAAAAGTAACACAGCATTTCAGAAAAAGAACACCATACCAATAGTAAAATATGGTGGTGGTAGTGTGATGGTCTGGGGCTGTTTTGCTGCTTTAGGACCTGGAAGACTGGCCATCTGTTTGTGACCTCAAGCTGAAGCACACTTGGGTTCTGCAGAAGGACGATGATCCAAAACACACCAACAAGTCCACCTCTGAATGGCTTATGAAAAACAAAATGAAGACTTTGGAGTGGCCTAGTCAAAGTCCTGACCTGAATCTGATTGAGATGCTGTGGCATGACCTTAAAAAGGCAGTTCATGCTCAAAATCCCTCCAATGTGGCTGAATTACAACAATTCTGCAAGGATGAGTGGGCCAAAATTCCTCCACAGCACTGTAAAAGACTCACTGCCAGTTTTCGCAAATGCTTGATTGCAATTGTTACTGCAAAGGGTGGCCCAACCAGTTATTAGGTTTAGGGGGCAATCACTTTTTCACACAGGGCCATGTAGGTTTGGATTTTTTTTCCCCCTTAATAATAACCACCTTCATTTAAAAACTGCATTTTGTGTTCACTTGTGTTAACTTTGTCTAATATTTAAATTTGTTTGATGATCAGAAACATTTAAGTATGACAAACATACAAAAAAAATGAGAAATCAGGAAGCGGGCTAAAACTTTTTCACACCACTGTATGTTCATAAGTCATTTTGGAAAGTCCAAGTAAAGTCTCAAGTCTCAAAGCTCAAGTCCAAGTCAAATCTTAAGTCATTTTATGGTTGTAACATCTGAAAAAAATAAATATGTACCATATTATTATTCTTTATCTATAAGCATTTAGTAACAGGACTGGTCAGCATTTGGACATCATTACTTTAAACAGGCTTAAATAAAATTTAAAATAAAAGAATTCTAATACATTCTAATAAAAGTGAATTTAAAAACTGAAAATTTCCATTATAGTTTTAACATCTGCATTTTCCTAAAATTGACTGTTCTTTTCTTGAGAACCACTCATGTTTTGTGGATCCAATTATCTGGGTTGTTTTAACAGATAAAAAAAAAAAATGAGATCGCGGATACAAGCGGCTGAAATGAGTTTTCTTCGTAGGATTGCTGGGCTCACGCTTAGAGAAAGGGTGAGGAACTCAGTCATCCGGGAGAGGCCCAGAGTAGAACCGCTGCTTCTCCACATTGAAAGGAGCCAGTTGAGGTGGTATGGGCATCTGATCAGGATGCCTTCTGGACGCCTCCCACTTGAGGTGTTTTAGGCACGTCCCACTGGGAGGAGACCCCGGGGCAGACCCAGGACTCGCTGGAGAGACTACGTCTCCCAGTTGGTCTGGGAACGCCGTGGTATCCTCTCTGAAGAGCTGGAGAAGGTGACTGGGGAGAGGGAAGTTTGGGTTTCTCTGCTTGAACTGCTGCCTCCGTGACCCGGACTGCCGTAGAAGCGGTAGAAGATGGATGGATGGATGGATGGATGGAGAAAATTCAGTGTTTTGGATGTCTGATGAAAATATTAAAAATAAACAATTGTTCACAAGTCCAATTTAAGTCAAGTCTTTGGAGTCCAAGTCAAGTCTGAAGTCCTTGCATATGTGAATAAGTGTGAGTAGAGTTGGAGTCTCATGCTCAAGCCCCCATCTCTGACATACAGCATGCTTCAGTCATGGAGACAGGCAAGAGAATGGGACCAGAGATCATTTCTACCCATCTTAAAAGGAAAATCTTACTGTGTAGGGGGTCGTGTCACTTGCCAGCGTGCGCTTTAACTCCCATTTGCACTGTTGTAAACCTGACAACATGCACAACTGTATTCAGGAGAGGAGGAGGAACAACACTCTCCGGTGTTTTGAACTTGTACTGCAGTACCATTTTGAAACACTAGTTGTCAGAATTACATATTAATCCTTTAAAGGTGCAATAGATAACGTTTTCATGAAAACAAAGATTTTTAAAAAAATAATACATCAATAAAGTGTTTAGAAACATGCACAGTGTAAGTCTTAATGTTCTTCTAAAAATTAGTATATTGATGAAAAAAATATTTTGTAATTTTTGGCGGGTCGACAATAATATAAATATTTACATTCAGCAGCTGCAGGAAGACAAACACAGAAGTCCAGTGAGGATGTCACAGCCAATAGCATCGCTAGCTTGATGTTACATGCCATCGTCTCGTTTTTGGGTTGTTGGGTTGCCAGGTAGTGAATTATTCAACTAAATACCTGAGTCTCAAGGCAGATGTTAGTTTTCCAGTCGTTCTCAAGTATTGCACAACAAAGGAGCAGGTTAAATATGGGTTTTGCTTTTGATGGCTAATGTCTACTGAAGAGTTGCAAAGGGCTGAAAAGTCACGCAGAGGTGACCACTTTTCTTCTGACAGGTAAGGTAACCAGTGCTAGCTATGGTGCTAACTAACTCATCACCTTCTGCCGCTAATCTGGTGGTGGTGGGGGGGGGGGGCAACAGTCTAAAGTCTATGTGACCAACCAAATTTTATTTCTGACATGTTCATATTATTATGAGTGTATGATAATATCAGCCAGTATATGATGTGGAACACACGCCACTAACTGCACCTTACCAAGCTGACATACTGTATATGACAGGTTCATGATATGATCAACATTTACATCTATGAATAAGATAAGATAAGCCTTTATTAGTCCCACAACGGGGAAATTCCAGGATTGCAACAGCACAGGGATAGCAACACTCAGAGCAACAATCAGAAGGCAAGAAAAAAAACAAGCAAGCAAGAGCAGCTAATATACATACAGTATGTACATATTACTATAAAATATATATATACACACACAGACACACAGTGCAGAGCATTGTAGCTGGATGGAATAAATATATGAATATATGAACACACAGTGCAGAGCATTGTAGCTAGATGGAATAAATATGTAAATATATAAACACCCACAGTACGGAGCATTGCAGCTAGGTGGAATAAATATGCAAGTATATAAACACACACAGTGCGGAGCAATGTAGCTAGATGGAATAATATGTAGATATATAAAAACACAGTGCGGAGCATTGTAGCTAGATGGAATAAATATATAGATATATAAATATAAACACACCCAGTGCTGAGCATTGTAGCTAGATGGAATAAATATGTAAATATATAAACACACACAGTGCAGAGCATTGTTGCTAGGTGGGATGAAACAGCATAACTGTCTATTTAGTTATCCTACAGGGTATGATTATGTGCCCATACATATTCTCACCCTCCATAGCGACCGGTATGTTCCTAGTTGTATGCCGGAGAGGACCATTGTGTAAGTCTATTGCATCTTTTGCATTCAAAAAACTATTAGTTTGTTACGTCTTTTTGCTATCGCTGCGAGCAGCCCTGCTTAGGTTGTACAGTCTGACAGCCGTTGGTAGGAAGGACCTACGAAACCTCTCGGTTGTGCACCTGGGATGATGTAGTCTGCTGCTAAATGAGCTCCTCAGTGCATCCAGTATGTCCTGCATAGGGTGGAACTCGGACTCCAGCAGAGATGACAGTTTAGCCACTGTCCTTCTCTCTCCTATCTCCTCCATCGGATCAAGGCGTTGCCCCAGGACAGAGCTAGCTTTCTTAATCAGTTTGTTCAGTCTCTTCCTATCGGCTGCAGTAATGCCACTGCCCCAGCAGACCACTCCAAAAGTGATGGCTGATGCCACCACCGTGTCATAGAATGACTTCAGCAGCGCCCCTTGTACACCAAAAGACCTGAGTCTCCTCAGCAGGAACAGCCTGCGCTGTCCCTTCTTGTAGAGTGCGTCAGTATTGTGTGACCAGTCTAGTTTATTGTTCAGATGAATACCCAGGTACTTGTAGGATGTCACCATCTCGATGTCTGTTCCCTGTATATTTACTGGTGCTGTGAGGGGCTGCCCATGCCTGTGGCAGTCCACCACCAGCTCCTTAGTTTTCCTCGCGTTGATCTGGAGGCAGTTCCGATGGCACCAGTCCACAAAGTCCTGGATAAGCCCTCTGTACTCAGCTTCATCTCCGCTGGAGATGAGACCAACGATCGCAGAGTCATCAGAGAACTTCTGTAGATGGCAATGTGTTGTGTTGTGTGAGAAGTCCGCAGTATAAAGAGTGAACAGGAAGGGAGCCAGCACCGTTCCCTGGGGGGGCCCCCGTGCTACTGATGATCGTGTCGGAAACACAGTCCCGGGTTCTCACAAACTGAGGCCGGTTCGTGAGGTAGTCCAGGATCCATGATGACAGGTGCTGGTCCACCCCTGCGCGCAGCAGCTTGTCCTTCAGGATCATCGGTTGGATGGTGTTGAAAGCACTGGAGAAGTCAAAGAACATGATCCTCACCATATTCCCGGGCTTCTCCAGGTGGGACAGAGAACGGTGAAGGAGGAAGATCACCGCATCCTCCACCCCAATGCCATGCTGGTAGGCGAATTGGAGTGGATCCATCGCTGGTTCCACCAGGGGGCGGAGATGAGCAAGGAGCAGTCTGTCCAGGGTCTTCATCAAGTGGGACGTCAAGGCCACCGGTCTGAAGCTGTTCAGGTCTTTGGGGTGGGAAGTTTTTGGTACAGGTACCACACAAGATGTTTTCCACAGCTGTGGTACCCTCCCCCAGTTTCAGGCTCATGTTGAAGATATATGTCACAATCCCACACAGCTGGTCTGCACAGGACTTGAGGAGCTTTGCGCTGATGCCGTCCGGGTCCCGACGCCTTTCCTCGCCTTGATCTTCCTCAGCTCCGTCCTCACCTGGTCTTGGTCAGGGTCAGGATGGGGGGCTGTTGTTGGGAGTGGGGGGGGTGTCGGTGAGTGGGGAGTGGGTAGCAGGACTTGATTTCTTAGAGGCAGCAGTGGTTGTTGTGCAGACAGGGGGGAGGGCGGGTGGTCAAATCTATTGAAAAACAGATTCAGGTTGTTCGCCCACTCCCTGCCCCCCGTGGCCTGGGGGGAGGGTATTCTGGAGCCCCGAGATGGTTTTGAGGTTTCTCCAGACCCCGCTGATGTCGCTCTGTTGCAGCTTGTCCTCCATCTTCTTCCTGAAGCTGTCCTTGCCTTCTCTGATCTTTCTCCTCAGCTCCCTCTGTACGGACTTCAGCATCTCCCTGTTCCCCGACCTGAAGATCCTCTTCTTCTCTCTCAGAAGTGTTTTTATCTCAGGGTTGATCCAGGGTTTGTTGTTTGAGTGACGCCGTATGGTCTTGGTGGGAACGGATTTGTCCACACAGAAGCTGAGGTAGCCCGTGAAGGTGTGAATGAGGCCATCGATGTCCTCACCATGTGGATCGCAGAGCTGCTTCCAGGCAGTGGCTTCAAAACAGTCCTTTAGAGTGTCCATTGTCTCCTCAGACCATAACTCCACAGTGTGCATGGCCGGAGGTTGTCTGTGCACTAGGGGTTTGTACACCGGTCGGAGATGAACCAAGTTGTGATCCGATCTCCCAAGTGGGGGGAGTTGTGATGAGGTGTACGCCTCCTTAGTGTTTGCGTAGAACAAATCCAGTGTTTTATTGTCTCTAGTGTGGCATGTGACATACTGGGTGAAAGTGGGCAGAATGGGAGACAGTGAAACGTGGTTGAAATCGCCTGAGATGAGGAGAAGAGCATCTGGGTGTTCTGTCTGCAGCCTGCTGGTTACTGAATGGATGACGTCACGCGCTGTCCCAGCGTTCGCCGTCGGATTTGCATAAACAACAATGCAGATCACGTGTGAGTGTTCTCTCGGGAGATATGTAGGCCTCATGCTAACAGCTAGCAACTCAATGTCTTTGCTGCAGTGTCGTTGTTTAACAGTGATATGTCCCGGTCTGCACCAGTTGTTGTTAACATACATTATCACTCCACCGCCCCTAGTTTTGCCACTCTCTGGTGTTCGGTCAGCTCGTATCATGTGAAAACCCTCCAGCTCAATGTTAGCATCTGCTGCTAGTTCAGTTAGCCACGTCTCAGTAAACAAAAGGAGAGAGCACTCCCGGTAAGTGCTATCATAACGGGAGATAGCCGCTAGCTCATCTAACTTTCCCAGTATCGACCGTACATTTCCCATTACAACAGATGGAAGGGAGGGTCTGTACCTTATATTTTTTGTCCTCCGCCTTACTCCAGCCCGGCAGCCGCGGCGTTTTCGCCTCAGTTCTCTCGGTATGTCGAGTTTTTCCAGTGGGACCGGGTGGCGGTTAAATGCTAGCAGCTCTTCCCTGTTGTATCGAATCCTGCTATAAACAGTGACTCCGTCCACCGGCTCAGGAGACATTTGGGACGATCTGTGTGTCCGTGATATAAGTGGGGTGAAAAAAAAAAAAAAGTGATCAAAAGAGAGAGGAAGGGAAAAAAAAAACTCGGAATTGAGCCGCTGTTGCAAAAGGCAGCCGACTGGTGTGGCGCCGAGAGATGAAAAATGAATGAATGTAACAGCACATACTAACTGTGCAGCAGCCATGTTTTACGTAAAGAATTTTTTTAAATTATCAGCTTTGATGTACAACTGCTCAGTCTTATAATTTGGTGTACAGTGAAAAAAGTTACAGTTGTTTATTGTTGTTACAGTTTAAGATAATAATGTAAAACTGAAGTTAAAATAGTTCAAGTTCTAATAGTAGAATAAACAGGTCTTAATAAATAATAATAATAATAATTGTAGGGAGCTTGAAATAAGGAAGCGAAGTGATTTTATAAATCAGGTTTTATTGTCAGCTTCCAGTCCCTAACATGTCTCATCTCAATGCAGAAGCAGAAGAGGCTGAGCGTAGTCAGACCTTCATACTTATACCTCACACAACAAAAGACATTGCATAACAAAGCCGACATCACACATCCATGTTATCTCCTTCTATTGTCCTCTCTCTCCTCCACCTGACCCTGGGGGGTCAGGAAGTCCATTCAGGTCTCCACCGCTGAGTCTCCGTCTGCTCGTTGCTCTTCGCCAGTGGTCGAGACCTATTGTCCTGCTCTGAGACGTGAGGTCATTCCACATATGCAATCTTTAAACATTCCTCTTATGTCTATACATATGTAGGTATGGATATATGAATAATATAAGCCACAATAATATAAATAAGCAGGTTTATCTTCTTGCTAACTAATGTTATTGCACAGCATTAGCCACTGGATTTCTTGAGTACTTGAAGTAGCTGTAATTATGTATATGTAGAAATTTGTGTCAGATTTTTGACTACCATGTAATAAACCATAACATTTTTTTCACCCTCTGTGAGGACTTCCTCCATATGAGGTGAATAAGCACAGATGGGTGTTTGGACAATGTCATCATGATACAGCAGAGAAGAGCTCCACCAAATAGTAACTGGAGAGAGGGTCAACAGCTTCTGAAGCTCTCACTGATGTGATGGACCAGTGGGGGTTAAGGACAGAACATCAATATCTGACCTTTAGGTGAGTATGATGTAGTTTTACATGTAAAAAGTCACAAAAAGGACTATGAATATGACTGTGTTTTCATAGATCAACATTTAAAAACCACATTCTGGTGATGTCAGCAGAAGCTTCTCCTCCACCCCGCCTGTGTATGAGGCCTGAACTCCATTAGCAGTTCAGGACAACAACCACCAGAGGGACCATCCAGTCAGGAAGACAGTCGGCGGCACATCAATGTAAGTTTAGTCTTATCAAGAACATTTTACACATAGTAATGTATAAAGCCAAATCCTTTATTTTGAATTTTTAAATGTGTTTGTTTAGGAGATCTGTTTAACTGTTTCTGAATTGTTAAGGAGTGTTTTTTACATATTTATTGAGCAATCTGGTCAAACCAATCATATTTATGGATTATTTTGCCAAAAGTAGATGCAACAGATATTTGTTTCTTTGTTTTTTGAATAACTTCTCAAGACAACAGTCAAAATTTGGCAGCTAAAATGTCTAGGACTTTTCATTTTTGTTAAAACTACAACCTGCCTGTGCACTTGGTGTTCCGAGAATGTGGAATTAAGAAAAATGTTGTTCCTCTTCTTTAATCAGGTGCAGTCTTGCAGCAGGAATGAACATACAACACAGCCATCCATCCATCTTCTACAGCTTTTGCGGGGGTCCAGGTTGTGGAGGGAGCAGTCTAATCAGAGAAGCCCAGACTTCCCTCTCCCCAGCCATCTCCTCCAGCTCTTCAGAGAGGACACCAAGACGTTCCCAGACCAGCTGGGAGACATAGTCTCTTTAACATGTCCTGGATCTGCCCCTGGGTCTCCTCCCTCCTCCCACAACACACACATAAAAAGTAATTCCATTTCTGTACCTGGCCTTTCCTTCACCTACAGTATGTTGTAATTCACATTATGTAGACCAAGCAAACTCATTGCAGCACTGCTGTAGTCCTAAAACTGTCTAGTAGTTCACATACTGTCATGTTTTAATGCTGTTAGTCTGTGATGACACTTTCCTAGTGACTGTCCTTTTTTACATCAACAGTTTGTACCTGACTATAGTAAAACAAAAAAAAAAGGTCAATACTGACTATGGGGACAACAAAAGCTTTCCAGAGTGTCCTAATCCTGTTGCGTTTTTGTCTGTGTTTAGTCGCTCTTCTTTGCTGAATCTTAATCTAAACGGAAATTATGGATTTGGAAGCGGCTTAAATGTGCTATTGTCACTATTTTTCAACAAGAATCGGGCCAAGGGGGAGCCCAAGAATTGGAACCTGCGAGGAGACTCATGGACATTGGAATTCATGTGTCTGTGGAAACATCATTATTGGTTATGATCTCAGGACTTCTATTTTTGGCTGTGACGTTCCCTGATGTATCAGAAATTGAAGGAAGGTGAGAGAGCTGATCAAAGCGGACCCGGCAAGCTCCTTCATCAAATTCGACCAGTTGGGGAGGGCACGAGTAGCGGCAAACGGTGAACTGAATGACAGTGATTCAGTGGAGGAATACATCTGGAGCACTGTGCTCTCCATGGGATTAAAGTTTAAGCCTGCATATGGAAATTATGAAAGCACAGAATTGCACGGGTGAGGAAAAATCTATTCTCTGAGTGCACTGTGCAGATTTGATTTGACCTTGTCTTGGTACCCTGTATTTACATTCCTCCTGATGAAGATAAGCGGAAGAGTGGCTCTGCTAACCCAAACATCGACAAACAATGGCTGTTGTTCTGCAGATTGAGCTCCTCAAGGACAGCGCTCATGTGTTTACAGAACTTGCCACCTGCATGAGGAGAGATAAACTCTGGACATGCCGTGTAGAACACATGACTATGTTGCCAGGGGGTGCCCTCTGCTGTTCACCAGCAATTGACACATCTCCACACTGCATTACACACTGATCATATGCTGACTACATAACACTGGTCTCTCTCGCTTGTTATTGTGTGATCTGTCTGCTAAATGTCTGCTAAATGTGCATTGAGGTTTTTTTTGCCTGCAATCAAAATTTCGCTCACTCACTGAGCGCCATTTTGATAAAACATGTTTTTTTCTCTCGCCTACTGTGTCATATCCCTCCCCTTTCTTTTTTTTCCTTTCTTCTTTATGACTGGCGCCTAGCGGCTGCCCCGGCCTTGGATGCGCTCTGCAGAGCGTGCCCAAATGCCAAGTCACATTTCGTTACCTTGTATTCATACATGTGTAATTGTAGAAGAGCTTGGAAATGAAGAGGCGATTTGATTTATAAACCAAGTTTAATAATCAGCATAATCAGCTCTTCTAACAAGTCTCATCTTGTGCAGAGAGTGGCAGAAGGGAAAAGAGACAGAATGTCTCCAGCTCACTGACTTTATACTGGCACACAATAAAAGACATGCATAACAAAGGCTGACATCCCTCATTATCTTAATCCCCCCATTGTCTTGGTATTTCCTCTCCTCGCCTTGGGGGGTGAGGGTGGCTCCTCCGGTCTCCTCCGCCGCGTCCGGGAACGTCTTTGTTCTTCACTCGGCGGGTGAGAGCCCTTTGTCCTTTCAAAGGTGTGAAGTCCTTTACATATGTAATTACCAAACATTTCCACATGCTTCAACATATGTAGGTTATGGAATATATGGTTAATATAGACCACAGGCCCCCCAAACAACTAAGAAAGGACAACAGAAAGGTTCACAGTCTAAGATAGTTATTATGACATACTAAGTGTTACATCTGTTGCCACGGAAGAAACTTTCCAGCAGCCATGCTCCTAAGAGAGTTCAGTGGTAAACATAACAGCATAGTAAAATCATAAGTCAGTCCTAAACTGTTGCAGCACAATTAGTGAATAATTGTGGAGTGGTTTATATCAGTCCCTGTGCTGTCTGGGTTTTAATCTTCTCCCAAAGCTGCTATAGGTTGGTTTAGGCGCCCTGCTGGGACCTTCTTGTGAGGAATCTGCAGTGTGGGAAGGAGAGAGGTTAACTGTTCCCTGCTGGGGGGCTGAGTCTTTTCTCTTGGGGGGTCTACCCCGCCGAGGCGCTCTCGCCAACTGTGCAGGCTCATCTTTCAACAAGAAGGCAGGTTTAAGTCTGGAAGTGGAACTGCCCCCTTCGGAGAGACTTTGTGTCCTAAAAAATCAATTTGTGACACGCCGAATTTGCATTTGGCTGGATTGATTATTAGCCCGTGCTCTTCTAGCCTCTGAAAAACCGTAGTGAGGTGCTGCTTGTGTTCTACCTCAGACGAGCTGGCTACCAGCATGTCGTCGAGGTAGACGAAGACAAAAGGAAGGTCGCGTAGAACCGCGTCCATCATTCGTTGAAAAGTTTGAGGCGCCTTTGAGGCCGAAAGGCATTCGCAGGAATTCAAAAAGGCCGAAAGGGGTTATTACCGCTGTTTTAGGAAAGTCTTCTGCTCGGACTGGGACTTGGTGATAACCGCGGACTAAGTCTATTTTTAAAAAAATGCGCGCACCCGCCAGATGTAGTGAAAAATCTTGAATGTGAGGGATTGGGTAACGGTCATGCGCTGTAGCATTGTTTAATCTGCGGTAATCTCCGCACGGTCTCCAAGAACCGTCGGATTTCGGAACCATGTGAAGTGGTGAGGCCCAGGGGCTCTTCGAGCGTCTAACAATGCCCAATTTTTCAAGAGTTGTAAACTCGTCCCGTGCTATGTTGAGCTTGGCCGCGTCTAAGCGGCGAGCTTTGGCAAAAACGGGAGGTCCCGTTGTGGGAATGAAGTGTTCAACCCCGTGTTTAGCCACAGTGGCTGAGAATTTGGGAATTGTGAGTGCTGGAAATTGGGTGAGGAGTTGCTCAAACTTACCTCCTGCCGTGGTGACGTTGGCCTGCACAGGTGGTGGAGAAACTCGGGCTGAGCAGGGAATAGAAGCAAAGGACAGTGCATTAACCAGGCGCCTATTTGCTAGATCCACTAATAACCCATGTGCACACAAAAAATCTGCGCCTAATAAGTTAAAACTCACCGCCGCTACAACAAATGTCCATCTGTAGCTGCGGCCGTGGATGAGGAGGTGCAGGCTCTTTTCGCCGAACGTGTCGATGCTAGAGCCGTTGGCTGCCACGGCTCCGTTGCCCCGGGTGCCCGTGGCTCGATCTGCGGGGGAGGGCATGACGAAACTCAGCTGGGCTCCTGTGTCGATGAGGAACTGCTTGCCTGTGTGTCCATCCGTCACGTACAACAGCTTATTCCTCTCGCCGAGAACCGCTGCCGTTAATGGCTCTCGGCTTTGGCGTTTTCCCGAAATCGCAAATTTGCAGGGGGGAACGCATTTGTGGGCCTTCTCGGTGAAGCGGTGGTGATAATAACAGGCGCCGCTCTGTCTGCTAAGTTTGGGCCGTGTCGCTGTCACTGTGGGCTGGGTCTGCTCAGTGGGTTGTGGCTCCTCATGGCTCGGGGCGTCAGCCTTGAGGTCTGCGGATGCTGCTGTGGGTGTCAGCTCCTTGCAGGCGTTGACGAGCTGATGAGCTTCGTTGGCCAGTGCGCGGAAGTCTTGGTGGTTGTTGCATTTCATGCTGGCGAGTGTCCCTCTCATGTGTGGCGGCAGTGTGCTGAGGAATATAAACTGGAAAAGGAAGTTGTCATTGTCCTCTTCTTTGAGCTGTAGCAAATCCTCCATGAGGGCCTTCGGTTTGCACCCTCTGTGGCCGTAGACCGGCAGGATCTTCTTGGCTCTGTCTTCCGCTGATGGGGCGTAGTTCGCCACGATGGTTGCTTTGAGCGTCTCATATTTGTCCCGGGCCGGTGGCCACCGGATCATGCTCCGCACACACTTCGAAGTGGCGGCGTCGAGTTTGGAAACGATATGGTAAAATTTGGTGTCGTCAGCCGTGATGCCCGCCAGTGTAAACTGGGCTTCAGCCTGCTGAAACCAAGAGGCGGGGTCTTCTTGCCAGAAGTCTGGCAGCTGGACAGCGACGGCATTCGTGCATACCATCACTGCTGTGCCCGCCGGGTGAGAGTGCCTTGCCTCGGCTCTCACGGCGGTGCTGGTGCTTGGTTGAGCCCTCTCAATCTCTTCTGCCGGGGGGAACAGTTGTCCATCTGTTCCCTCGTCTGCGTGGGTCGCCACGGATGAGTCGATTGCGGGGGTATGCCTCAGGGCCATACTCGCGTCAGGGGTCACCAGTGTAGAAGAGCTTGGAAATGAAGAGGCGATTTGATTTATAAACCAAGTTTAATAATCAGCATAATCAGCTCTTCTAACAAGTCTCATCTTGTGCAGAGAGTGGCAGAAGGGAAAAGAGACAGAATGTCTCCAGCTCACTGACTTTATACTGGCACACAATAAAAGACATGCATAACAAAGGCTGACATCCCTCATTATCTTAATCCCCCCATTGTCTTGGTATTTCCTCTCCTCGCCTTGGGGGGTGAGGGTGGCTCCTCCGGTCTCCTCCGCCGCGTCCGGGAACGTCTTTGTTCTTCACTCGGCGGGTGAGAGCCCTTTGTCCTTTCAAAGGTGTGAAGTCCTTTACATATGTAATTACCAAACATTTCCACATGCTTCAACATATGTAGGTTATGGAATATATGGTTAATATAGACCACAGTAATGACAATAAAGTTGAATCTCATCTCATCTCATCTCATTTAATTAATTCCTCTATTGCTCTCCCAGGTCTGCCCCATGGACCCTGCATCTGGACTGTTTATTTTTTAATAAATATTTTTCCCCTAATAAATTCCTGTTTGTTATATGTTGGCTGACTTGATTTGAGGTAGATTTTCTTTTACATTCTACTCACCCACCTCCAAAAGTTGAATATGGTGATGAATTTATTTTTTAGAAATAACTCAAATCTAAAAAGTAAAACTTTCATATTTTACAATAGTCCCATATAAATTTAGCCATTTTAAGATTTTTTTTTAATTTGGACGTGTCATGGTCTGTGTGCTGACTTTGTCTGCGCTCGGGTTGTCCGGTGGTTTCCCATTCTCTGGCCATCAGGGCTTTTATTCTGACAGCGTCAAGGCGGGGCTTCCGGCTGTCAAAGGCGGGGCTTCCGGCTGTCAAAGCCGGGTCATGTTGTGACAGCTGTTCAGCATCTCTCCTAATTACTCTCTTCACTGATTGGGTTGTCTTGGGGATTTAAGGAAGCAGCTGAGGGTTACTCCTCACTGCGATCTCATCAGATGTTCACTCGTTGAACATCCCTTCATCTATCATCTGTCTCTGTAAGTGTATATCCCAAGAGTCTGTATTCCTGTGTCTGAGTCAAACCTTAGTTGTGTTTTTGCCCCCCGTGGCTCATTATTTTGTCATCTGTCACTCATTAATAAATTATGCAAACTCATCGGCAGCCTATAGTGTTTCATTAGCAGTCCGTGAGGACCGCACCATGACAGGATGAATATGTCTGAGCTATGTGATATAGCTCTGAATGGTGATGTGCTCATTTTTGGAGATGCAGTACTGTTTTTACACAATATCATTTGAAAAAAGATTATTATTCCACCATAAATTATTTCCAACTTCACTGAGGATTATTAATTACAATGTTATGTAGATATCTAATATGTACAGCTATGAGAAGCGACTGCAACAACTACAGGGGCATCTCCCTCCTCAGCGTTGTTGGCAAAGTCTACGTACGAGTTGTTCTTGTTCGTCTACAGAAGCTTGCCGAACGTGTCTACCCCGAGTCTCAGTGTGGCTTCCGCGCTGAGCGATCAACGGTAGACATGATATTCTCCATCCGCCAACTCCAGGAGAAATGCAGAGAACAGAACATGCCCCTGTACGTCACCTTCATCGACCTCACTAAAGCATTCGATCTGGTCAGCAGAGAGGACCTTTTCAAGATCCTGCCATAGATAGGATGCCCACCAAAGTTGCAAAGCCTCATCGAATCGTTTCACACCAACATGCAGGGGATAGTGCAGCACAACGGCAACGTCTCAGAGCCATTCAACATACACAGCGGAGTGAAACAGGGCTGTGTACTTGCGCCAACCCTCTTTGGGATTTTCTTTGCTATGCTCCTGAGGCATGCCTTCAGCACAGCAACAGAGGGAATCTACCTGCATACAAGATCTGACGGCAGGCTTTTCAACCTCGCCCGCCTGAAAGCCAGAACCAAAGTACGCAAGGCTCTTATCAGAGACATGCTGTTCGCAGACGACGCTGCAGTCGCAACCCACACACAGCAGGAGCTTCAGACCCTGATGGACCGCTTCTCCCAGGCATACAAGGACTTCGGGCTTACCATCAGCCTGAAGAAGATTAACATCTTGGCGCAAGGCACGGAAGCACCACCAACCATCACCATCAACGACTACGAGCTGGAGGTCGTGAATCAGTTCACGTACCTGGGGTCCACGATCAGCAACAACCTCTCCCTTGATACAGAGATTGACAAGAGGATTGGAAAATCAGCCTTCACACTCGCTCACCTCACCACACGAGTGTGGGAGAATCCCAAACTCTCTGTCAAGACGAAGATGGCAGTGTACACCGCCTGCGTCATCAGCACACTGCTCTATGGGAGTGAGACGTGGACAACATACGCCCGGCAGGAAAAGAGACTGAACTCCTTCCACTTGCGCTGCATTCGCCACATCCTGGACATATCCTGGCAGGACAAAGTGCCCAACACAGAAGTTCTGTCCCGCGCCAGCCTTCCCTCCATGTTCACTCTACTCAGGCAGCGCAGGCTCCGCTGGCTAGGCCACATTCACCGTATGGAGGATGGCAGAATCCCCAAAGACGTCCTCTAAGGAGAACTGGCGACTGGCAGGAGAGACGTTGGCCGCCCACAGCTGCGCTTTAGAGACGTCTGCAAGAGAGACATGAAGGCCTTGGAGATCAACACAGAGCGCTGGGAGGACCTTGCAACGGACCGCTCCAAATGGAGAGGCACCCTGACCAGACAGCTCAAGGCGGGTGAAGAGAGACTGACTGCTGCAGCAGATGAAAATAGGACCCGCAGGAAGAACCGCCACAGACCCAGCAGCTTGGAGACCACCCACAAGTGCGACCTGTGTGACAAGGACTGCCATTCGCGCATCGGCCTGCTCAGCCACAGGTGGTGCTGTTCCAGCAGAGTAGACGTTTAGGATTCACTTCCATGGTCATCATAGACTGACGGAGGCCGACGACAGTGTATTTTAGGTTCTTGTTTATCACTATGTTATACAAAGGTTGAAAATCCTTTAGTTTTGCAGAGGTGAGGTAAACCATTACTTTGTGAATCTGTCACATTGAATAAACAATAGATATCATCTTCTACAGTAACTGAAAGGACACAAATGACTTCACGTATCCAGTGATTCACAACATTTATTTATATATTTTAAAACAATAAAAACAAAACACATTTACAACCTAAAATGAACTGGAACTGACATAAATAACTGCTGGAGCTTAATAGCAACAGCCATTTTTGTTTGTTTGTTTGTTTATTTGTTTTTAAGCATGCGTAGTTGAAACGGATGAACTTAAACAGACCATAAAAGTGTCATTCAGCATATCTACAAAAACCACAGAACTAACAGCAGTCAAAGTCCTTACAATCTGATCTAAAGTGTTGTCATAATTACATTGTCGAAACTAGAGAACTATCAGGTTCGATCGCAGCTGTGCTACATTAGCATAACTGTCAATAACACTATACGATATAGTTATTTAATAAATGTTTATCAGAGATGTGCATCTGAGAGGATCATGTTAGATTCACGATTCTATACCACAAGAGTCCTCGCTTGGCATGCTGTCTGGCACATAATAACCAAAGGTCTGAGATGTTAGCAGTCTGCAGTATATTGATGTTAGCCTCCAGGAAGTGTGATTTATCTCTCTACCTGGCAACCGGTCCAAGATTATAGTGAATCAACAGTGCGTGCGACACCTAGTGGCCAGGAGGTCAGAATCCTATCTCTTGCATCTTTAAACAGTGAGTGTCAGTTCAAAGCGTCTGCATCCAGTTTTTATTTGATTGTGGCTACAGCACAGATTCAACAGACTTCACACACCTGTTCATGTGGCATCCCTAAAGAAACGGAAGCCTTACCTCCCACCACATCAAACGTCTGGAAGAAAAAATGCACACAAGGATGGAAAAAGAGACAAATTTATCCCATGTTCAAAATATTTAGAAACAGCAGAATTAATTTTGAATTGTCAAGGAGAAGATGTATTTTATGCTCTTTAATCACATTTGGTTGTGTTTCTTGCACAACCATTATTTGGTACACTCATCATCAGCCAGATGATGAGTGTACCAAATCTTATGGCACTGTGCCCGCAAGCTAATGAGGAACCTCATTCTGGACCTGAAAGTATAGAGCACTTAAAAGTTTTATGAGTTGTTGTCGGGCTTACCTGAAAGATATTTATAAACCCCACTAATTAGAAAATGGCCTTTGGTTTCAATAACAATCCAAATTAATACAGAAAAAAGGGGGGAAAAAAACCCTTTAAGTCCTTCCGTCAGTTCACAGCCCTGCTGCTTCTGGTAATAAAGCAAAGCACAAATAATTCTCAGTTCACTGTTTGAATTTACTGCAAAGGCTCTTAGATATTAATTACTCAGTGGGGTTTACTGATGGCCAAATAATTAAGTTAATGAATAGGAAGTAAAGCAATCAAAAGCCTGATGGTGAGTGGTCACACAGGCCCATTTTAATTTTCAGGAGCAAGAGCATGTTGAGTGTGTGAGACGCTGTAGGGGCGTTTTATTGGGCCCCCATGTACGCGCTTTGATTAAGGAGCAGACTAGAGGACATGCAGTGCGGTGTCACTTAGCCCCCTCTCAGATCACAGGAACATATTTATATAGGGATTAAATGCATTCTTAAGTGGCTGCACAGACCCTGGCTTCTCTTGAGGAAAAGCTGATAGAAAAATTTCATATTTGTCTTATATTTGTGAATCGCTTTGTCTCAGAGTCTGCCTCAGAGTCTGTGTAAAAGTGTCAAGGATGCAGCTGTATCAGTTATCATCTTGTTTTTAGTCCATTCTGTGCGGCTCCCGTGTCACTGGTACTGAGTGAGCATCATGGTTCCTGAGAAAAAGATAACGCAGGGTTACAAAAATAATTTTTTTGTAAGTTGTCTGTGCTTTTTCAACTAATTTAAGACAATTTTGCACCGCTGAATCCAAAAATGACATCCGTTTCTCTCGATGAGGTACTAAGTAAGAACCTGTACTTACTTAGTACTTACTTAGTACTGTGTATGTACTTACCTTTATATAAAGGTAAGTACATGTAAATTGAATGTTACATCATCATTGTTCAAAATTCAGAGAATTTCAAGACATAAAAAAGAATTTTGCATCATATAAAGTGAAAATACCCATACATGTAAACAAAAACATACAAAAAAAACATGTGGCCATAATTCAAAAAGCTGACCTGTTTGAGCAAAACCAATGTGATTTTTGGACTCAGCACATCAAAATTGTCCTAAATCAGCTAAAAAAAAAACTTAGACAATAAATTTGGTGTTTACCAGTGTGATCTGTACACCAAGTTTTGACCAGATGTACTGGACTAATCATGATGGACAAAATGCTCCTCCACCTCTCAGATAACGAAGGATGTAAAGAACTGAGTGATGTGTGTTTCAGTCAGAATGGTGCACGAATAGGCTCTGAGACTATTTTTGTATTATTCTCCACTGGCCAGTGTAATTAAATTTGCTGAAACTCTGATCCAGCCTGGTTTTTGACTGAAGGTTTAGAAGAATTTTCCTAACATACTTGGTGCCCGAGCTGCAGGGACTCTATATATCTTTCCTGCCTGCTTCCGGCGTTCTGGGACCACAGCGAGTGCACACAGCTGCCTCCCCCGCCGGTGCCAATGAGCCGGTTTTGTGGAAGTGAGACATGGTCCAGGGAGCACTGGAGGCAGTGCTGGAGAGTGATGGAGTCAACCCGCAGGTGGATCACAGTGAGTAAATTTAATTGTTGATGACGCCTGGTTACAGTCCGCGTTCAGTCTGAGAATACGCATAAAAGTGTTGTGAGCCAAGCATTTGATACCGCAAAGTCTAAATCGGGTTTTAGACGAGGTAGAGGCTTGGTGGTCCCGATTCGAGGCCACAACGGAAATGTGCATTTCCACTGCGTTAAGTGGACCAATAGAGTGCGCACGGGGGTATTAATAAAATCAATGCAAGCTCTGTTTTACATCACAAGTGAACATAGATTAAAATCAATGCAAGATCTTTTTAATATCACAAGTAAGCATAGATTTGGGAAAATATCAATGCGAGATCTTCTTTACATCACAAGTGAGCATCGATAAAGTGAGGGATAACCTTAAAATAAAGATAAATAGTGCTAATATAATAAGGATAAACTCTAATGTGATAATAAGAACCAAAATACCTTAAGGCGTAATTTAAAACAGGTCTAAAATAAAATAAAATAATCCTTAAAAATATATACACGATAAAATGACCTCAAGTCATAATAAAATAAAATAAATACATCAAATAAATAACTGCAGTTTGTTTGTCCAGTCGTTCACGTGCTTGTCCGTGTGTGCTTTTAATGTTTCACGGTTTACTTTGGTGAGAAAAAGAGAGAAAAAACAGAATGTGAGAATGCGGAAGTCAGGCAGTGAGACAGAAATTGAAGTTGTTTTTTCTTGCTGTTGTGAAGTGCAAAAGGACAATAATGAGATTGTTGTTTCACGGGAAACAGCAAATTTGTGCACGGGAGATTGGTTAAGTGACAAAGACGGGAAAAAAGGAATGTGTTTTCAGAACAGCAGACGGTGATTGACGATGAGAACCTTGGGTTGCCAGATCTGCTTATTATAAGTGGCTTTTTGGGATTGCTTACTAATGTGTGTGCTCATTTGGGCTTGCTATTGTTGTGTGTGTGTGTGTGTGAAAGGACTAACTTGTTTTGTGCTGACTCTGTAATAAGGTCACACTGAATAGAGGATTTTGGTAAGATGAAAGGTATTAGATGCCTGCTTTTTATCTCAAGATAGTTTTGACAGTAGTTTCTTTTGTTGTGCAGCTTTCTGTGGGGGTTTTGCTGGCTTTATGATAGTTACTTGTGTTAAGCAATTTAATCTTGCTTTATATGCAGATATCTTTTTATTTTTTTAATTAACATTATCAATTGCCAGAATTTTTCGCTTATTTTAAGAAAAATTACCTGCCAGCAGAGCAAGAAATTTTGATTTTTCTTTTGTTTGGGATGCCTGAAGGCAGGTAAACAGCATTAGGTCATTTCATTTGACTTATATTTGGCTTTTGCAGTGTAATTGTATTGTCTAGCTCACAGTTGCATTACCTCTCCGAGGGGCAACAGTGGCTTCAGATGGAAAAGAGAAAAAAAAAAAAAAAAAGGCGACAGGCTGACTTGGACTTGACTTGGACGGTAAAATCAAAATCTGATGATAAATCTAAAAAAAACTGACCATGGTAAAAGGAAGGAAAAAGATTTGACAAATATGTGTCCTATCTCTTCTATGGCGCATGATGAGTTTGGCGTGGGGGCAGGGGGCTGTGCTTCTGCTCCTCCTCCTCTGTGCTCCCCCACTGCTTAGCCCATACCCCAATCTCACAGAACTTCAGGCTGGGGAAGCTGCGGCTGACGTCACCTTACCTCCGCTCGTCTCCACCCCTCTACCTGGAGCAGCCACACCGGGGTGCCCAAGAGTTAAGTAGATGTGCACACATATCCACGCCACACTCACCATCAATATGATCAATAAAACTGAAGATTATGGAAAAATTTTGTCACTGAATAATATTCTATGATTGAACTTTAAATACAGCTTATATGGGACAATCCAAACCACAAACAAGGTAACAATGAAAGTGCTGAAGTTTATAGAACCAGGTTACAAGAGGTTTGATGGACATTCTGATTTAACTAAGGCTGCTAATGATTCAGGTGGAGAACCTTATTGGCAGCATTTGAAAAGTGTCTTTTTGCAAAACATGCACCCACACCTGGCTGATTACATTTGGCGATGTGTTAATTTATGCCAAACATGCAGAGAAAATAGAGGAGGAAAGGAAAGAAAAAGGAAAAAGAAGTGAGAGAAAAAACAACTCCTGTTTGTGTGATTGTTGACATGGGGGGGCATGAAAGCCTCCCCCAATTCTATTTTTCAGGGTGGCACCGGAACTGGACCCCAGTGGTGGAGGGGGGATGGAGGGAGGCGTGGGACGAGCTGGCCGTGGCAAGGGGAACATGACATTTGTCATCAATGTGGACAAAAGGGCCACTGGCAGAGGCGATGTCCTGGACGCCAGCAGCGGCAGAGAAGGGGGACGAGGACCCCATGGGCCAACCACCTGACTGACCGCACCGAAGCTAAGTACAATTGTTGACGCTGACACTGTCATAATAGACATCCATTTACCTGACTTTGACTTGATGTTAACAATGCAGTGTTTGCCTTAAGTGACATTGCAGGTTCAGGACATTCCAATAAAGTTTCCCAATGGAGAACGGGATGACAGCATCACATTTTCCACATGTGACAGAAGTACATGTAATGCAGGCCACAGACCAATATTGCTGACAGATATCTGAATGGCCCAGATCCAAATTATGAAAAAACATTCCGTAGAGGAATGTGGTGAATCTTGGAAACAAAGTTCTGATCTAAAGGTTCAATATTCCCCAAAACTGGACACCTACTTACTGCCTTTGAACTGTGTGACCACAGTGCAGAAGGAAGTCCACACTGATGTTCCAAACTCACCCATGTGATCACTTTTTACATTAACACAAAGAGAGGAACACGCACCCCTACAAATCCCAAATTCTCTATGGTTGACAGGAAAGGCAGATGTAGACTTAACTCTTTAGATGCCCCAGGTGCTGTATGGTGACAGGAATGCTTAAAGTTTGGTGAAGCCCCCACCCCACCCCACCCCCCGCCAGTGGTCAAGAGTGGTAAAAAAAAATTTTGTCAATAAAATAGTTCAGATTTCCAAGGCTATAACTTGAAAGCTGCAAGAGATAATGGCTCACTGTCAATTAGAAAGATGTAGAACATGAGCCAAAGTTTCAGATAGGAATAAATTTATGCATCTAATTTGCATAATGTTGCAGCAGCTATATAAATTACATAACTCAGTCAAAAGTGGACTTTGGACACATTTACACAAAAAATTGACCTTTTTTTTACGCCGATTTGTCTACAGGGGTATGTTTTTATCTAATCTTCAAAGTACGTATATGAACCAGAAAATCAATAAAATGTAAAAACAACAACATATATTTCTCTTACCTGTTGCCGGGTGGGGGGGCTCACTCGCCCATGTGACCGGTCCGTTTTCATCCATTGTTGCTGATATTTCACGTTTACTTAGTAATTTACACCCGCTTACACATCTACAAACCCTTTTGATTATCCCACGTGAATTTCATTTGTATTACACAGCTGTAGCATCATCTCACTTTGGCTCAGCAACAATTATCCTTCTGCTTAAAGACATTTTTGTTTCACCCAGGAGTAAGACAAAAAAATGGATTTTCTTCCTCCAGGCCACAGCTGAAATCCCCCTTCTTTTGTTAAAACCAACCTAAGGAATGTCCCCAATGTCCGACTTCACTTTTATTGCCCCCATAAAACATGCAACAGATCCACAACTCAGTTAACTTCCTTAAACTCTGGACATGCTGGATTTAACCAGTGAACTTTAAAGTACATTATTACAAACTCAATTCTAAACCTTCATTCTTTTCAGAACTATGAAAATGCAGATGGACTCTGATGTTTTTGATGTGGAAAATCAATATGTGTGAAATGCATTAATCTGTGATTTTATATACGTATATATGCATGTTAAAATGTTTAAATGAATGTTTATTCCTGCATGTTGATTTAGAAGCACTGCTTATAAGGTACACTAAGGTTAGTTTAGTTATACATAAGTGTGTAACAGTATATTCCAATGTATTTAAAATTGTGTATTCCTGTGGACTGATATCACGTTTCACCAGTCTTCATAGAACCCCAGCTTCTTCATCCTATTGGTCTCTCACAGACAAGGCCTGTTATTAGACTAAAAGTTCATCGAGCCCGCCCACGAAGGACACTCATTGGCTGAGATCCCGGAAACCCGCGAAGCTTAACAGAACTTAAATAACAGAGGGACCCCTGCTTCTGTTTCTTTTCGGCTGCTCTCTTTTCCGGATCGCTCTTTTCCGGCTCCCCTTTTCACTGATCATCTTCTCCTTTGTCTACACACAGCAAGGAAGAACAAAGGACCGTCTGAACAAAGACTCGACCACGTGTCGCTTTTCTGAACACAGAGCAGATAACTCGTAATTCTTTTATGTAACTCTGTATTTTTAATGCCTTTTTCTTTTTCTCTTAAATACCTAGGAATTCCTATTTCTTTGAGCTCAATTTTTTTTAATCGGAGTTAAACTCCAACTTTTACTTATCTCTTTTTCTTTGCTAAACTTTCTGTAAAATCACCGTTTGTTTAATTTTAATGTAAACTTTAATCTTGACTTTATTTTATAATATTTTTCTTGACCAAGCTACTATTTTTATCTAAAGTCCGAAGCCTTTTAATTTGAGATCGGATTAGATATCTTTTAATTAATTATTATCGAAGGCCTCTTGAAAAGACGCAGCTCCCACATCACGTGCAGCTGAGGAATCAAGGCTGTTCATCACACGCTGAAGAAACGTCGTCATCATCTAGCCCAGTTTCAACTCTGGGTCATACAGCCAAAATCCAGCCTCTTCGACCGCTTGACTTTTAAAGGTCGAACTGTGGATGCTGAAATATCTGCGGGCAGATATTTCCTCTAACATCCACGAAATCTTTGGCTGAGGACGACTACAGAACCATCATCACCGAGGAATCACGTGAGCTGCAAAACTTTAATTCATCTGCTGAATTAAACTTTTGAGGTTCGGTAATAATTTGTGTATCTAATCAGATGCAAATTAAGAAGCCCTTAACATAACTCTTCTTTTCATTAAAATTCCGTTTTTTATTTTCTTAAGATTAATCCAGGACTTTTTCATATAATTAGTAAACTTTCTCCATAAATTTGCGTTTTTTTCAATAATCTGTTAACTCAAACTGATAGAAATTCATTTCTCAGTTTAACCCTGGTTCCGAAAATATTGACATTGTTAATCTATCATTTACAAGATTGATTTTATGATTAAGGAAATTACTGCAATGTCTGTTAATCATTTCGTTTAATAAATATTTAAAAATGAGAGAAGTTGTTGGGAATTTATTTCATTCTGAGTCTGTTCAAGCCCAGGTATCGAATTCACGGAAAATTTTTGAGACTGATTATTGATTAATTTATTGAGTGATTAAACAGGTATAAAGTAAAATTAAAGATTAAATTGCTTCTTAAAGATAGAAGCTGGTGCCCCTTACGGGTGTTATTAACTTTTCTGATGTATATGAAATGAGATTTGAGCTCAGATTCCAATACATCAATATAAATTAAATAATTCATACCTGATCATTTTTATTATTTATTAATATTTCTATTTTATGCTACACAGCTATTTTTCCTGTAATATGCACTTTTCCTGTGAGAATGCATGACAATCGCGGGCGCCGTCATCTTGGTACTGGTAGCTCAGTTTTTCGTCCATCGTGGTCAATGTATCGCGTTTACTTAGTAATTTACACCCGCTTCCATATCGACAAACTCTTATGATTATCCCACATGAATTTTGTTTGTATTACGCGGCTATTTTCCCTGTTTCATGCAGTTTCAGTCATCATCGCTGCCGCGATGACCGATCATGAAGGCATCCACATTGGTGCTGTGAGTTCAGAGTGAAAAAAGGAAGAATAATAATGAGGATTTCTTCTTCTTTGCTGTATTGCATGTCAGCCATGAATTCTTTCGCCGCATGTCTGCCACCTTCTAAACTGTCAGATCAATACAGATTAGTACAAATTCTCAGTATAGCTGGGGGACGTCAATAAGTTGACCGGTGCAGTTGCTGCACTGTGCCACTGGGGGCGCGCAACCTGTCCATTTAATCTGGGCAGTTAACCACTTGCGCTCTGTTGTTCCGCGGGCGGGCAAGTCTCTGCGTCCTAGGGCACACGAGGGCGCACGAGAGCGCACTCGTGCGCGCTCGGACACATGACGCATGATGGTGGTGATGTAGGTGGTGTGGCCTCCAAGCGCCACTGAAAAAAAAACCTGCAGACACAGCCGCGAAGAGATTAGTTCATCTGATTGACCTCTCATTCGACTAATAAGAGCCTTGAATTGGGTTTCTGAAACCTTGAAGAGCCAATGAATGAAAACCTAGGAAGGAGGACCCGCCTACTGTGAATGCAGAAGCCAACTGAAGCACAGAAATTCGGGCTGGTGAAGAGAGATTTACTATTGCAGCAGATGAAAACAAAGGACGCTGGACGAATCTGCTACAGACCCCGCAGCATGGAGACCACCCACAAGTGGGACCTGCACTCATTCCAGCAGAATAGACGTTTAGGATTCTCTTCCATCATCATAGACCGACGGAGGCCGACGACAAAAGTCGTAAATCATTCGTCAAAATGGTAATAATGGAATTATGTTTTGATCGGGATCCATGAGCGGAGCAGCGTCGCGTTCGTCTGACAATGAGGAAGAGAAGTTCGCCAGGACTCTGCTGCTGTGAAGAGGTAAGGTGTTATAAGCTAAGTTATTATTTCTCTCTGAAAACTGTAATCCAAAAATGACTTTTGACCGATCGGTAAATTACAACTGTACGGCGCACTTCGTGCGCCGTGATAAACGGTTCATTTGCCGTGTTCGGACCGTGAACACCGCCCCCCCCCCCCGCTGCAGAAGAGGAGCGGGGGGGCGTTCACGGTCCGAACGCCCCCGGTCTGCGGGGGGAAGCATATGAGTCTATTCCGTCATGTAGCGATGGCCGTCTTCTGTAGTGGGGGGGGGCACCCCCCCCTCACACACACACAGTAGCGGGGGGGGGGGGGGGAGGCGCTATGAAAACATGCAAGGAGTGTAATCCGTCATGTAGCGAGGGCCGAACTCCGTCTTTTGTAGCGGGAGGGGGACAACCCCTTCCCCCCCACACACACACACACAGATACAGCCCTGAGTGTGACCTTTCATTAGAGCCTAAAATGAAGATTCTACATTGAATTATTCAAAAGTTACAGATGTTTTTCCAAACTGTGCCATTTGGCACAATTTGGCACAGTTCCAAAACGCCTGGGAACTACCTGAGAACAAAGCTGTGTAAAATAATCATTTTTTGTGGTATTGTTACCAAATTTGGATCTCAGCTTGATAACACTTGGTTCTACATTTCTGTTGCATTTTCCAGCCGGATCGGACAGCTGTGTGTTATTTGCAAGCATTTGTATCCAAAAAAACACCCAGGCCAAATTTATTTTCTTCAAGTTCAGTATGTTTAGATGACTGTAACTCAGTGGCCGGAGCATGTAGAGAGATTATGGGTTTTTTGCCAAAAAATTCAATGTTTTCTTTTAAATGAGACCAACCCCATGAAGATGCTGCAAAGGGTTGAATAACAGCTTTCGATTTACTTTGGGCACGTTATTTTTTGGCATTTTTAGGAAAATTGCCCGGAGTGCAAGGGGTTAAAGGGTTAATAAAAAAATGAAGAATTGGTTAACATAAAAGCTAAATCTCATTATAAGCCTTACCAAAGACAGTATCCTCTACGTCCTGAAGCCCAAGAAGGCATTAAACTGGTCATAGAGGACCTGAAAGCAGCAGGTGTCACTATACCATGCCCAAATTCTCCATGTAACACACCTTTGTTTCCTGTGAGGAGGGCTGGACCATCTTCCAGATGGAGAGTGGTCCAGGAGCTTCAGGCGGTAAACAAAGCAGTTATCCCAAGAGCTTTTTCAGCCCCCGACATACACACTTTGTTGAATGACCTACAACCACAAATGGAATATTTCACAGTAATAGACATCGGTCATCTTGTCACAAAGTACAATATCAGTCTTCTCACCATCCAGACACCTTGCATGCATGAAAGTGCTATTATCACAGCCTCATCTAACGATTGAACGTTGCACAGCAACACAATTAAATTAATTTGTAAATTAGGCCAAGGGAAAGCACTCACGGCATACACTGACAGTCAGTATGCATTCTCTACCATCCATCACTTTACATAACAGTGGAAGCAAAAAGGCATGATTACAAAGACCTCATTTTAAAACTGTTAGACAGTGTAAAACTTCCATCTAAATTAGCCATACACAAATATGCTGCACACATTAATGGCACAGATCAAATCTCTAAGGAAAACACTTTCAGACAATACCGCAAAAGCAGCTGCACAGGTCATATAGGAAACCACACCACAGCATCACTTCTTTTAACACTGACAAAAAAAAACTTACCACATTACACGCAAACTGTTTCAGCAGGCCTCCACTCTGCTACATGGGGTTTCCCATGTATCAAAAAGGGGAATGATTAGTAAAATAATTAACAATGTATGATAAGTAAAAATAATTTGCTACTCAATCTAAAATTTGCTACTCAATTTTGTAAGAAGAAAACAATGCTTAAGGGAACTTAAAGCCTGAAAAAGACACCTTTTCTGTATCAACCTATCCATTTCAAAACATTTGCATGGATTTCATTGAGTTAAATAAATGCAAAGGCAAAAAAATATTGTTTGGTTATTTGTGACATGTTTACCAAATGGACAGAAGCCTTCCTTTGCACTCACCCAAATGTTGCTACAGTAGCGAAGAAACTGCTAGCAAAAATTGTGCCCAGATTTGGACTACCTGAAGAGATTTACTCAGATAATGGAACACATTTTATAAATCAGTTTATAGCACACTTAGGCACAGCACTCAACATTAACCTAAAAAACCATTCAGCTTACCATCCACAATCTGCAGGATTGGTGGGATGCATAAATAGAACCATTAAAGAAAGGCTTAGAAAATCAATGGCAGAAACAGGACAAAATTGGATATATTGCCTACCTTTAGTTTTGTTTTACATGAGGCTAGTTCCCACCAAAGCGGGATTATCCCCATTTGAAATAATGTATGGCAAACCCTACCTACTCCCACCATTAAGGTCATTTAATCCAGGTGATGAGGAGGTGTGCTTAGCTGATTACATGCGAAGAATGTTGACTGACAGAGATGTTGTTCATGCTGCTCTTCCCAGGAGGGACCACGGGGAAGCACCCATCTTGGCCAAGCCGGGGGATCTGGTCCTTGTCAAAGTCCTCAAAAAGAAAAACTGGTTGCTCCCTGGCAAGGACCACACAAAGTCATCCTGGCGACACCAACAGCCGTGAAAGTCAAAGGGCGTGACTCCTGGGTGCATTTCACACATTGCAAACTTTACCCTGAAAAAAAACCCCAGCAAGAAACTAAGTAATCCCCATTCCCTCAGCAAGACTGTTTCTATTTTAATCACCATTGCAAACTACATCGCAAAAAAACGGGGGGGGGGGGGTCCTCATCAAGTGACTGTTTAACTGTTTTTTTTCTGTTGTTTATCATGTTTATGTTTATTTTTTTATTTAAGTTTTTGTAAAGGGTATGCACGTCATTACAGCATTGCATTGTTTACATTTTCATCACATGTTCCCTTTTTTTTGTTTTTTGACAACATTGGAAGAATAATTATTACAACACCCCTTTCTTTAAGTGAAAGAAAAAGAAATTAAAGAAAGAAAAAACAAACAAAAAACAAAACAAGAAAAAACAAAAAAACAAAAACAGAACAAAAGAGCAAAAAACAAAAAAATAAAAATAAAAGAGCATCTGAGTAGCGTGATGATGCCTGATTCTGATTCTTTAAAATAGTCCCTGATATTTGGCAGCGCAAGCCCACCTTTGTCTTTGTTTAGCTGTAGGGTTCTATATTTGATTCTAGGTCTCTTGCCCTGCCATATGAATCTTGAGATCCTTCTGTCCAGTTCTTGCCATGTTTTTTGGGAGGTTCTACTGGTATTGTTTGGAAAAGGTATAGAAGACGTGGAAGTATATTCATTTTGACTGCTTCAATTCTTTGTGCAGTACCCAAGAATGGTATCATATTCCATCTTGCTAGATCAGATTTTATTTTTGCCACCAATGGATCATAGTTTAGTGTTATAATTTTGTTGAGTTGTTTTGGGATATTGACCCCCAGATATTTCATAGATTCCATCTCCCAGTTAGTTTTGAGTTTGCTTAGTAAATATTGATTTGGGTCATAGTTGAATGTTAAAACTTGGGTTTTATGCATGTTTAATTCGTACCCCGATAAATCTCCATACTCTGAAAAAACTGAGATTAGTTCTGGAAAAGAGGTGTCCGGCTGCCCCAGGTATATTAAAATGTCATCAGCAAAGAGTGCTATTTTATGTTCCTTCTGACCAAGTGTAATATCTTGAATTTTTTGATTCTGTCTTATCCATTGGCTCAGAGGTTCTATGAAGATTGCAAAGAGCAGTGGAGACAAGGGGTAGCTCTGACGACATCCTCTCTCCAGCTCAAAAGATGATGATAATTTACCGTTAATCCTTATTTTAGCTGTTGGTTTTTTATATAATGCCTGGATAGTTCTAATGAAGTTGTTATGAAAATTGAAACTGGATAAGATTCTATATGGGTGATTCCATTTATTTGGGGTCCAGTGCACTATATCAGGGGTATCCGACTTTCAAGCGCTCTCTCTTTTTCTGTAATTTGCAGATGTCAGTTTCGTTTTTATAACATGCAAGGGAACATAAAAGAGTTTCAGACTTGCATTGCAATTTTTAAAAAAAATCATTGATTTTGCCGTTACCATCGAAACTATTGGTCGGGTCCCCTCATTTTTCCTAGTTTTTGTGTGACATGACAATCACATCAATTTCAAAGTACCTGAAAGGGATCTCTGAGTAACTCTTTCTACTCATTTATGCAAGAGATAACAGAGTTGTAATGCAAATTCAAAATAAAACATTCCCCAATGTGATCGTATCTATGGTTTTTGTACGGCGACCCCTGCAAATTTACTCGTACGACGTAAATTTTCGTGTCCCCGAATTTACGCATCAACATGCAAGTTATTCAGTAAAGTAACAAGAAAAAAAGAAGTGCTGATGCTTTTCACTTTGCACCTTTCAAATCCCAAACCATGCACGTAAAAAGGAGATCAGTCTTTGTGAAGCTCAGATGTAGAATATTTCAATAAAATCTCAAACATTTATGACACATCGAATATGGTGTCCCTTAAAAAATTTACGTTTTCGGTCTTGGTCGGCCGCGCGCAGCCCCGTCTGGCGAGGTGACCGCCCTGGGAAAGCCCTTGATTTTCTCTACCCCGGATGTGCTCAACCCATGTGGAGAGGATTTACCGTGGCCATTTTTGATAGAAGTTATCGAAGGTCCAAACTTCCGTGTCCCACATTTACGCATTTTGTGATTTTACGTCTTATCCAACAAACAGGGAGAATTTGAAGATATGTATACACGTTATCACATCTTAATATGTCATGAAAATGTAGCTGTTGATGAGTTTTGATGCGTTAAAAATACCGGAAGTGTTGAAGTTGTTTCGTGTAAAACGTGTGCCATTGCAAAGTGTATTCAACTCCATACCGGGAAACAAAAGCCCGAGTGTCCCATTTACGCCTTAACTTACAAGTAGTTAAAGTGAGCTCTCATCGTCAAGAGTTTTGGACATTTGAATTATATATTTGTTTCTGGTGCTTCTTTATCCTCATAAAATACCTATTGGAGTTGTCGCTTATAAAGTATAATCTAAAAACGAGGGAAATGCCATAGACGTAAAGCAAATTAAAGGGAAACCAAAACAATAGCGTCTCCATTTACGTCGCCTGCACCAGGTCGTTTTCTGGAAATCAAGTCAATGTCACGGTTTATTTCGCATTATATTTGTTACCGTAGATCATTTTGCAAGTACCTGTATAAGTTTTAAGGTAAAAAATTAGAAATATGTGTCGAAATGAGTGGCTGTACCTTGAGTGAGATCAAGACGTAAACAAGGACTCAAACAAGTCTATAAAGAGACACTCAAAATTTCATTTTCATGAAAAAAGGCTTTAAATAGGTCATGCTATTTGGGAAAGTAGTCAGACTAGAGTACCTAACACATGCCAACTTTCAAAGAATGAAAGTGTTCTTGGCTTTTATGTACAAAACCATTTTTAGGTTTGGTGTCCCCTTTACACCAGAAAAATGGACACGTGTGTGCACACTTGCATGCTATCTGTTCCTGAACGCGAATGCCATTACGAAAATAGTTAATAGTTTCATAAACCTGACACAATTGGATAGTGATTAGTCAATTTCATGTGCAGATTTGATCAATTTTAAATTTTGCCACCAATGTCACACATTGGACCCCTAATAAATGGAATCACCCATATAGGAAAGACCAGTCAACCGAATCAAATGCTTTTTCAGCATCTAATCCCAATATGGCTGCATTTAAGTTATATTTTTTTATATGATGAATTATGTGTAAAGTGTGTCTAATGTTGTCTTGTGTCTGTCTTTGTCTTATAAAACTTGTTTGGTCTAAATGAATTAAGTCTGTCAGTATATTTTCTAACCTTTTGGCAAGGATAGTGGTAAAAAGTTTATAGTCCTGATTTAACACACTGATTGGTCTGTAGTTGGAGCAGTCTAGTTTATCCTTTTCAGGTTTAGGTATGACTGCAATGACCCCTTCTCTCCAGGAGGGGGGGGATTTCCTCTATGTGGAGGACATAGTTAAATGTTTTCGGGAGGAGAGGAGATAGTTGCTGTTTTAAGGTTTTGTACCACTCTGCTGTATAGCCATCTGCTCCTGGGGATTTGTTAGCTTTAAGTTTCATAATTGCTTTTTCTAATTCTTTAGGTTGTATTTCTGACAGTAGTGTTTTATTTTGTGACTCAGTAAGTTGGGGAAGGTTTAATGTGTTTAGGAATGCTTCGGATGCGTTTTTATGTTTTTTGATGGAGTATAAGTTCTTGTAGTAGTTCTCGAAGCTTTTAAGAATATCCTGAATTCTAAATTTTATTTCCTTTGATACTGGGTCTCTGATTTTGTAGATTGCTCTCTCCGTTTGTTGTTTCCTCAATTTATAGGCTAGTAATTTTGCTGATTTGCTGCCTGCTTCATCGTGTTTTTGTTTCAGAAATGTAAGTTTCTTCTGGATTTCTATTGTGTAGCTCTCATTTATTTGTTTTTTAATTTCCTTAATTTTGAGCGAGTCATTAGAATGAGTGTTGTCTTTGTGCTCTTTTTCTAGGTTCTTAAGTTCTGACTCTAATGTGGTTAGTTTTTCTTGTTTCAGTTTCTTTTGGACTGCCAGTTTTGCAATAATCTTTCCCCTTATTACAGCTTTGCATGGGTCCCACAGTATTAAAGGGGATACTTCTCCATTATCATTTTCTTCCAAATATCTGAGAATATCTGATTCCAATTCATCTTTCAGTGGTCCTTTCAGGACATTTGAATTTAACCTCCAAGAAAATGTATTATTTGTGTATTTTTGGATACTTAAGTCCATATACTGTAGATCGGACTGTGGTCAGAGAGATCCATCAGTCCTATTTTACATGTTTTTACTCTTCCAATGTCTCTATTAAACATAAAAAAGTCAATCCTTGAGTATGATGAATGTGGTGCTGAGTAAAATGTATAATCTTTTACACTGGGGTTGAATTCCCTCCACACGTCACAGATTCCCATTTCTTTTAGTAGCATCCGAGTTTTCCTACTTTGAGTGTTATTTTGATGTGGAGAATTACCTGATGCATCCCAGTATGGATTCAGTCTTAGAATGAAGTCTCCACCACATATCACTAAACCTTGGGCTTTAGATATCATTAGGTCAAATACATTTTTATAAAATTTCCAGTTATCCCCTGGAGGTGCATATACATTCAGCAGGGTGATATCTTCTCCCTCTAGCCGCCCAAGTGCCATACTGTATCTCCCTTCTTTATCTTTGTGTTCTGATTTTTTTTTTCAAATATAATTTTGGTTGAGATCAATGTCCCTACTCCCCTCCTCCTCCCTGACTTATATGAGGATGAAGAGATCATTTTAAACCCTTGTCTATTGAGTTTAGTGTGCTCCACGTCTGTTAGGTGGGTTTCCTGTAAAAATATTATTCCTGCTTTGTCTTTTTTTCATTTTGCCTAGAATCTTGGATCTTTTAACTGGATTCAGGATCCCTTTTACATTATATGAGATTATTTTGGTTACACCCTGTTTCTCCATTGTGTTGTCTTATTTAGTATAACAGTGTGGTGGCCCTCTTTTATGCTACTCAGAAACTGAAAGAACATTAAGAACATAAAAAAACATTAAGAACATAGTGTATAAAACTTTAAAACAAAAAACTGACAAAAGATCTTCCTGAGCTGAGGTCTTTTTAGTAACCTTAGAAGAGCCATGATGGTGTGTTGGCTCTGAGGGAAATTCCTCAGATTCCATTACGTGCTGAGGGCCCTCTCTTACCCCTGTAAGTTGTCCCATGTTTTTAAAGTGAATTTCAGATCCCAATCCGAACTTGTAATGTTTTTTGGGTTTTTTTTTTATGCCTATACCCTATGAAATTGTGTGCACCCTCCCACCACCATCACAGCAAACATTCACGTTAATACAGTATCTGTTAGTGTGGAGAGATCATGTGGTTCATTGTCACATTTCTATTTTAACAAGTTGTTTTGGGGTTTTTTTAAAGACTTATTTGTTTCTAATTTGTTGTCTGTTCCGTGAAATGTTTTACCACTTGCAGATTCTGCATCTCCTTTAATGTTTGTTACCTTGTAGGAGTGGGGCTGGATGTGCAGATTGACTAAAAATATTGTTATTCCTTCCTGTAAACGGCCAGTTTTTCCTTGTAGCTCTGGGTTTCCCGCTGCTGGCCCGTGGATTTTGAGGGTCTCTGTGTGGACCACGTTTGAGCCTTGATTCTTTCGATCGGGTCTGCTGCGGGTTTATACACCGTTACCGGGAGCCCTCTTCTCGCCATATCCGTGGTTGCTTCTTCCGCCGAGTTGTAGAGACACGTCTCATCCCCGTAGAAAACCTGCAGCTTTGCCGGAAATGGTGTCTGGAAGCGCAGTTTTTTCTCTCGTAATACCTTTTTAGCGTCGTTGTATTCCTGACACTTTTTAAGGACCTCCAGGGCGTAATCGTGTTCCACGAAAACTTTTCTCTCTTGGTGCATAAATCCTTTTTTCTGCCAAGCCAGTCTTACAACCTCTTCTTTTATTCTGGAGTTGGAGAACTTCACTACCACCGATCGTGGAGGCGCTTCCGCTGCCGGCCTAGGGGCTAATGTACGGTGCACCCTTTCTATCTTCAAGTCGGTGGTTTGGGGAATATCCAACTTCTCTCTCAGTAAGGATTCCACGCATGCCGCCATTGTGGTGAAACCATCCTCGACTCCTTCTTTCAGACCATGAATTCTTATGTTGTCTCTTCTTAGTCTTCCTTCTTGGTCGGTTAGCTTAGCCTCCAGTCTTGACTGTCTTTTGTGTATCTTCCAGCCCTTTTATTCTTTCCTCTGCTTCCAAGATTCGGTGCTCGGCCTGGTCCACTCTGCTGTTTGTCCTTTTTATTTCGTCTTTGATTTCATGAAATTCGGCCCAACACTCTCGGCGCAATCGTCTTAATTCTTTAAGTACCATTTTTAAGCTAACCTTTTTGCTAGCTTCATTCAGCTCCTCGTCTTCTGAATGAAAATCCTCCGGATCAGATTCTCCGGCCGATGCGTGTCCTGGCCTGGTAAATGTCGATTTCTTCTGTTTTCCTTTAGGCATGATGACTCTGTCTTTTGATTTTCACTCTTCCAAAAATCCGTTAAATCTGATTTTCAAGGTATATTCCAGGATCGGGTCTGGGAGCTTTAGCGTTAAGCTGCTATCACCATGGTGTCCAGACCGGAAGTCCGTTTATGTTTATTTTTATATAAGCTGCAATGACATAACTATAACACACATATACCCCTATTATATCCTTTTATTATCATTTTATCATCATTCTGTTCTTCACTGTTTTTACCATTGATGATTTTCTTTATTGATTAATGAGTTTATTGTTTCATTTCTCCTCCTAAAGGACTAAAACATTTACCCGGTGCCTGGGGCAGCAGGACTGATGGCAGACTTTCCCCGTCGATAGCTAGTTAGGATCTGTTGCACGCAAATGCATTGGAGCTTAGCATAGCTGACAGATGGGGTTTTAGATGCCATAAACCGTTCTTTTTTGATGCCTTGTATGGCATCAAAGGGGGGAGAATGATAGAAAAATTTCGTATTTGTCTTATATTTGTGAATTGCTTTGTCTCAGAGTCTGTGTAAAAGTGTCAAGGATGCAGCTGTATCAGTTATCATCTTGTTTTTAGTCCATTCTGTGCGGCTCCCGTGTCACTGGTACTGAGTAAGCGTCATGGTTCCTGAGAAAAAGATAATCTGTACACCAAGTTTTGACCAGATGTATTGGACCAATCATGATGGACAAAATGCTCCTCCACCTCTGAGATAACGGAGGGCATAAAGAACTGAGTGATGTGTGTTTGAGTCAGAATGGTGCGCAAATAGGCTCTGAGACTATTTTTGTATTGTTCTGCACTGGCCAGTGTAATTAAATTTGTTGAGACTCTGATCCAGCCTGGTTTTTGACTGAAGGGAGGCTCCAGCCCCCCTGTGACCCGAAAATCAAATCAAATCAAATCAAACTTTATTGTCATATTGCTGTACATACAACTGTAGTGCAGGCAAGCTGAAATTGCGTTTCTCTCGGCATCCATATAAGAAGCAGCATGATTAAGACACACTCCCACATAGCTCCACCCCCCACCCCCACCCCCCCATCCATTCACACATCCCTGAGACATACTTGGGGAAAAAGAATAACTAACTATAATATACAAAATGTCCATAGGTGCAGTAGTGTGTATGAGAGATTCCGGGTCAGCTGTTCAGCATCCTGACAGCTTGTGGGAGGAAGCTGTTGATCAGTCTGGTGGTTCTGCCTCTGATGCTCCGGAATCGTTTACCAGATGGAAGAAGTTCAAAGTGTTTATGCAGAGGGTGAGAACAGTCCTTGACAATGTTCAGTGCCCTGCTCCTACAACGGTTCTGAAAAAGTTCTTGGACAGAGGGGAGGGAGACTCCAATTACCCTCTCCGCCCCCTTGACTATCCTCTGCAGGGCTTTTTTGTCTGACATACTGCAGCTGGAGTACCATGTAGCAATGCAGTATGTCAGAACACTCTCCACCACACCTCTGTAGAAGGTCCTGAGGATGCAGATGGGGAGAGAGGCCTGTTTGAGTTTCCTCAAGAAGTGTAGTCTCTGCTGAGCCCGCTTCCTGATCTCCAAGGAATTCTTGCTCCAGGTCAGGTCCTGCGAGATCTGCACTCCGAGGAACTTGATGTTCTCTACTCTCTCCACTAAACGGCCGCCGATGCTGAGGGAGACGTGCTCAGGCTGTGACCGCCGAAAGTCGATAATCATCTCCTTCGTTTTGTCCACGTTGAGCACCAAGCGGAAGAAGATGGATGGATAGATGGTTTAGAAGAATTTTTCTAACAAAAGCAAAGCAGTGCAATGATTGGATGAGCCTTTAGTAAACATTGATGGAAGTTGGTTATAGCTATGTGAACAAAAGGGCAGTTCTTTAGTATAAAATGATATAAATTAAAGAAACTAATTTGGAGATCTTCAAAGGTTCCTTTCTTAACGGACTATTGAGTCAAGCAAAACAATCATTCCAGTTTCCTACAGTAATTTATGAGAGATGGCACTGTAATTTGAAATGACTTATTTAATACACACACCTTCCTGCTGCTCCCTATTCGGGGTTGCCAGCAGAACATGGGTCCGCATATTTGATTTGGCAAGGATTTCATGCCAGATGCCCTTCCTGTTGCACCCCTCCCCATTATTCCAGGCTTGAAACTGGTGTTCTGACATTTTAGGCAACTTTGTCAGAATAGCATACCTATGTCATAAGCTGGACAGGGTTAGCCCCTGTCCATGCCTTATGTTCCTTTTTTGGACTCTTTATTATTATCATTATTATTATTATTATTAGTAGTAGTAGTAGTAGTAGTAGTAGTAGTAGTAGTAGTAGTAGTAGTATCATTATTGCCATTCATTATTACACTGGTCAACACCAAATTTATTGTCAAAGATTTTTTTAGCTGATTTAGGACAATTTTGATGTGCTGAATCCAAAAATCACATTGGTTTTGCTCAATCAGGTCAACTTTTTGAATTATGGCCACGTTGTTTTATACGTTTTTGTTTACATGTACGGGTATTTTCACTTTATATGATGCAAAATTCTTTTTCATGTCTTGAAATTCTCTGAATTTTGAACAATGATGACGTTGTGAAGGAATGAGACACACTGTAGCGCTGTGCGCCATGTTGTGCTGTGTGTGCTGTGTTGTGTTGCGCAGTGCCCTTGAGGCATGTATAACAAGCTCTTTTATACATGTAATACTCTGTAATGCTCTGCACTGTGTGTGTTTATATATTTACATATTTATTCCATCTAGCTACAATGCTCTGCACTGGGTGTGTTTATATTTATATATCTATATATTTATTCCATCTAGCTACAATGCTCAGCACTGGGTGTGTTTATATTTATATATCTATATATTTATTCCATCTAGCTACAATGCTCCGCACTGTGTTTTTATATATCTACATATTATTCCATCTAGCTACATTGCTCCGCACTGTGTGTGTTTATATACTTGCATATTTATTCCACCTAGCTGCAATGCTCCGTACTGTGGGTGTTTATATATTTACATATTTATTCCATCTAGCTACAATGCTCTGCACTGGGTGTGTTTATATTTATATATCTATATATTTATTCCATCTAGCTACAATGCTCAGCACTGGGTGTGTTTATATTTATATATCTATATATTTATTCCATCTAGCTACAATGCTCCGCACTGTTTTTATATATCTACATATTATTCCATCTAGCTACATTGCTCCGCACTGTGTGTGTTTATATACTTGCATATTTATTCCACCTAGCTGCAATGCTCCGTACTGTGGGTGTTTATATATTTACATATTTATTCCATCTAGCTACAATGCTCTGCACTGTGTGTTCATATATTCATATATTTATTCCATCCAGCTACAATGCTCTGCACTGTGTGTCTGTGTGTGTGTGTGTATATATATATATATTTTATAGTAATATGTACATATGTACAGTATATTAGCTGCTCTTGCTTGCTTGTTTTTTTTTTGTTTTTTTTTTTCTTGCCTTCTGATTGTTGCTCTGAGTGTTGCTATCCCTGTGCTGTTGCAATCCTGGAATTTCCCCGTTGTGGGACTAATAAAGGCTTATCTTATCTTATCTTATACAAAGAGAGAGAATGCATGGCGCATTTGTATATTGATATACATATCAGTCAATACATATCAATCGCTTGACCAACTGGCGCCTGGACTTCCTCTCCTTTATCCGGGGATGTGTAACAATAGTCCATTGTTCTGATTGTCTCCAGGGGCTCTCTGTCCGTATGCAAATTGTCCCCTGCTTAGTGCAGGCTGGCTGAGTGTGAAGATTGAATGTCCATATAGATTGTGGTGGGTCACCACAACGTAACATTCAGTTTACATGTACCTTTATATAAAGGTAAGTACATGCACAATACTAAGTAACTACTAAATAAGTACAGGTTTTTACTTAGCACCTGATCAAGAGAAACATTTTCGGATTCAGAAGCGCAAAGTTGTCTTAAATTAGTTGAAAAAAACACAACTTACAAAAAAATTATTTTTGTAACCCTGTGTTATTGTTTCTGTATGGACTCTATCACAGCTGCCCCTTATTTCCCTAACCACTGTTTCCCTATATATGCTGGCTGCAGGCATTAATCCCCGTGGCATCCTTACGTTAATTTCACGTTTCTTCACCACTATTGTTGGAATTGTTATTGCTCTACTCTGTTGGCATTCCCACAGCTCTTGTTATCTACTGTCATCTGTTTATTGTTGTGTCTTCCAGCCCACAAGCTGAGTCTTATTTTCTGTCAATAAATCAGCAAACTGAAGTCACAGCATTAGGGTCCTCTTTGCTGCTCAGCCCGAGCTCAAATTATGATATTGTTATGATATTGAACTATGACAACCTATGTTTGTTATGATATTCCAGCATAGCAGTTTAATACAGTGGTATGATGCTCTGATGGGTTACTTTACTCTGACAGAATGGCATATCTATAGTTTGAAATGATGTTCTGCACATTTTTCTAGTATTTTTTTTATTTGTTCCTTTAAAATCCTGTCACTTTCTTAAAGGTGATAGGGACAACATTGAACCTCTTGGTCAGTAGGTGTCACATATAAATATTATCATCATTTTGGACTGATAAACATTTTTCAAAGTATTTTTTTCATCAATATATTATTTTTTGAATATATAAAGATTTAATTCTCCACTTTTCTAAACATTTTGTTGATGTATTATTTTTTAAAATATTTGTTTTCATGAGAATACAATCCAGAACACCTTTAATTTTTCTTTCAGATTTAGATTTTTTGATTATAAATTTGTGCTATTTCATCTAAATTACCAGCTTTTCATATAATCTTCAGACTTCATATAACTTCTCATAAATTCTCAACTTTTCTCTTGTAAATTTGTGTTTTTTCACCTTTGATTTAAAGCTTTTCACTGACTTTTTTCATATAAAGACATCTTTGTTATCGTGGTTTTGTATTTCATACATTGAGAATATGTGTAATTTATAGTCCACTGCTTTCCCTTGTGATAGGAGGCCAAAACTAGTGTAAATGTATTTTTTATTATTAAATTGTGAGGTATTTCTCTTAAAAATACATGTTTTATAAAAGATGTAATATTATATTTTTAAAAATTTACTATTTTTCTGGTAATTTTGATAGGTTTTCTCTCAGATTAACTGTTTTTGTAAATTTCCAACTTTTTCTTAGATTCTTTTTAATTTATTTATTTATTTATTTATTTAGTCAAAGAGCCATAAATAGACTCTTTTCCAATGGGCTGGCAGGTGACTCAAGTTAAATTACTCCTAACTGCTGCAAAATGGAATGGATTACACAACAGTGTTAGATTCTAGCAAGTCTTTCAAGCTGAAAAAGTCCTACAGAGCTTGGTTAGCTTGTTGGACTCCCGAAACAGCTGAGTTGTACCAGTAGGCCAAGCAGAGTGTAGCTCAAGCAGTTGCTGAGACTAAAACTCGGGTGTGGGAGGAATTTAGTGAGGCCATGGAGCAAGACTTCGTCAGCCTCAAAGATTCTGGCAGACTGTCCAGTGACTCAGAAAGGGAAAGCAGCTCCCTGTCCATACTGTGTATGGTGCAGATGGAGAGCTGCTGACACTGATTGTGGATACTGTTGGATGGTGAAAGGAATACTTCAAGGATCTCCTTAGTCCCACTGACACACCTTCCATAGTGGAAGCAGAGCCTGAGGATGAAGGGGATGACTTGCCCATCACAGGGATTGAAAAACTCTTCAGTGGCAGGGCCCTGGGGGTTGATGAGATTCACCCCGAGTACCTCAAGGCTCTGAATGTTGTGGACTGTCTTAACTGAAACACCTCTGCAACATCGCGTGGAAGTTGGGGACAGTACCTTTGGCATGGCAAACTGGGGTGGTGGTTCCCCTCTTCAAAAAGGTGGACCAGCGGGTGTGTTCCAGTTTTAGAGGGATCACACTCCTCAGCCTCCCCAGAAAGGTCTATGCCAAGGTACTGGAGAGGAGAGTCCGGCTGTTGGTTAAGCTTCGGTTTCAGGAGGAACAATGTGGTTTTCATCCTGGTTGTGGAACATCAGACCAACTCCTCACCCTCTCAAGGATCCTCGAGAGTTTGTGGGAGTGTGCCCAACCAGTCTACATGTGTTTTGTGGACTTGGAGAAAGCATTCCACCACGTCCCCAGTGGATTCTTGTGGGGAATGTTTTGGGAGTATGGGGTATCGGGCTTGTTTCTACAAGTTATCCAGCCTCTATATGACCATTGCAAGAGTTTGGTTCGTATCACCAATAGGGCTGCAACTAACGACTATTTCAATGGTCGACCAGTCACCGACTATTAAAACGACTTGTCAACTAGTCATTACGAACCGCACAAAAAAAAAATTCTCTTATTTCTTTCTATTGCGAAAAGTAAAGCATTTTCCTTTTAAAAAACTAAAGCATTTGGTGAACAACAAGAAAAAAGAATTGCCATCAGCAATAACACAAACATTTTTTCTTAAAGTGCATTTTATGCATAACAAACTGATAGAATAATTTTGAGCATAATTATTCCGAGTCAAAAATCAGGCGGAGTATTTGGATTTAAGTATATTCATTAAATCCCATGGCCATTCGGAGAGATTACATGAGCATGAAACTTAGTCACATGCACCTAACCTCTAAACATACATTTCTGAGTCTGGTGATTTTATAGCTATGGGTAAACAAAGGAGGAGAAGGGGGAGAAGGGGGAGAAGCTATCTGCAGAGCCATTCAGAGACATCTCAGAGACAGTCTAAGTGCCTATCACAGTCCTGGTATCCTAAACAGAGCAGGTCAATATGACATGAGAGCTTATAGTAAGTCATTATTTACGTCTTAAATGACCTGCAGTCTCAGGCATTTGCACGCACATCCTGAAGGTCACAGATAAACAATAATTGCTCACAGAAACACACCAAGAATATATCAGACATATAACATACATATATAATATGAAAGAACAATATAAAGGAATATATGAACTTATCCTACATGGAATGCACATATAAACATCAGACATGAAATGGGAAATTCATGGAATAATATAAGAATAAGAATATAATAAGAATAATACAGATAACATGGAATTTTTCCATCACAAACAATGCATAACATTTAACATTTGTTAAGTGTGTGTGTGTGTGTGTGTGTGTGTGTGTGTGTGTGTGTGTGTGTGTGTGTGTGTGTGTGTGTGTGTGTGGACGCGCGCGCGTGCATGCGCACATGTCACTTGCATTTGTAAGGGTTGTCTCATATTTCTTCCCCATCAAGTGGGTGAAATGGGTTCTGGATGGCAGCGTATATATTCAGCGTATATTCTACACACGCGGTTCCAAGGTTGTCATAGCCAGGAGCGGCACTGGGGTTAAGCTCCCAGTGCTCATAAAATGCTCCTTATGGCGTGCGTCTCGAAAAGCCTCTGACAACTAAGTCCAACTCCTAGCCTGCCCGTGTGGTTTAGTCTCTAAGCCCGGCGGAACTGCTTTTACTAATAGGAGAAGGGGCGAGGGCGGATCTCTGGCGCCTTAAAACCAGATGCTTCGGGTAGATGGTGGCTCGTCAACCTGGGAAGGTAGCCCATCTAGGGGAAGGTAAACCCTGATTTCAAACCTCCGCTGCCTTGCGGCATACCCGGTCACGAGAAAGGCTTCGGGAGTCAACCCTGAGGAAAAATCCGGAGTCGGAGCCCCTAAGGCAGTTCTATGTTGTGCTCAACATCGTTCTGGCAGCTCCTGCAACGGCGCTGGTGCCAAACTGTAGCAGCCCTGCTGTTCCTTTGGATTCATCAGTGACGTGGAGAGGGGGGACATGCTGCATGGGCAACATCTTGTCCTCCATATCTTCCTGCCCAGGCTTGAATCCTACCAACGCCAACGCTGGAAGGTAGAACACTGGATCACTGGAGAGGACACTCCAGCTTTGCCTTTGGTGTAGAAAAAACACGGGGAATGACAGTTACCGGTTATAAGCCACCGCTCAATTGGCGTAGAGCGCGGCGCCAGGGGTTGTTCCCGACAGTGGGAGGGATCATCGGATCTCACTGGACAGTTACCGCCCGCTTCAAGCTGGGCAGCCCCCAGCCAATAAGGTGTTGTCCCGCCACAGCTTGCTTTCCTCATTGGGTGCATGGGGATGAGGAGAAGTCCGAACAGCAGGCTGAGAACCTTCGCACCAGGCAAGACAATAAAACAAAAGAGACCAACTCTAAAACTGGGAACTTGGAACGTCCGCACTATGATGACAGGACTCGCTGCTAACCTCAAGGACATCAACGACACCAGGAAGACGGCCATCATCAATAATGAGCTGAAGAGACTGGGAGTGGATATCGCCACTCTCCAGGAAACACGGTTGGCTGACGCAGGCACGCTAAGAGAGAAGGACTACACGTTCTACTGGCAGGGAAAGGGCAGTGACGAACACAGGGAACATGGAGTGGGCTTCGCAGTGAAGAACACCTTGCTGAAGATGGTGGAACCGGGCAGCACTGGCTCTGCACGACTCCTTACACTCCGCCTGAACACCGCTCAAGGCCCAGTCACCCTCGTCAGTGTGTATGCCCCAACACTGACAGCCACACCAGAGGCAAAAGACGAGTTCTACGAGAATCTCGCAACAACTGTCAGGACCATCCCCAACTCTGAACAACTCATTCTCCTTGGAGACTTCAATGCCAGAGTGGGTGCTGACCACGACTCCTGGCCCTCCTGTCTTGGACCTTTTGGCATGGGAAGAATGAACGACAACGGACAGCGGCTGCTCGAGTTCTGCACATATCACGATCTGTGCATCACAAACTCGTTCTTCAAGACCAAGCCCCAACACAAGGTTTCCTGGCAACATCCGCGCTCAAAGCACTGGCACCAGCTGGAACTTGATCCTGACCAGGCGCACCTCACTGAAGAACGTGCTAATCACCCGTTCGTTCCAGAGTGCAGATTGCGACACAGACCATTCATTGGTGTGTTGCAAGGTCAAGCTGCAGCTGAAGAAATTCCATCGTGCTAGACAACCTGGAAAGGCACGGATTGACACCAGCAAGATGACTCAACCAGAACTTGTTGAGCAGTTTGCCTCCACCTTTGAGAAAGAACTTGGTGTACCACAAGGAGAATCTGCAAAGCAGAAGTGGGAAGAGCTGCGAAACACCATCCACCGCACAGCCTTGGCTACCTTTGGGAGGAAGACCTCGAAGTCACAGGACTGGTTTGATGCCAAGTTGACCGAGATGACCCCCGTCATTGAAGCCAAGCGCTCAGCACTTGCTGAGTACAAGAAGTACCCAAACGAGAAGAATCTCCAGATTCTCAGGGCTGCGAGAAGCAAAGTTCAGCAGACTGCTCGGTGCTGTGCCAACGAGTACTGGACTCAGCTCAGCCAAGACATTCAAACCGCTGCCATAACAGGGAACATTCGTGGTATGTACGATGGCATCAAGAAAGCACTTGGTCCGGCTCAGAGCAAGACGGCCCCCCTCAAATCCTCCACTGGGGTGATGATCACAGAAAAGAACAAGCAGATGGAGAGATGGGTGGAACACTACTCCGACCTCTACTCCAGAGAGAACACCGTGACACCGTCAGCCCTTGATGCCATCGACTGCCTGCCATCCATGGACGAACTTGACGCTGAGCCAACCATCGACGAACTCAGCAAGGCCATTGATAGCTTGGCCGCTGGCAAGGCACCCGGCAACGACGGCATACCCCCTGACCTGATCAAGCACTGCAAGAACGCCCTACTGCTGCCATTGCATGACGTCCTCTGCCAGTGTTGGAAGGAAGGTGCCGTACCACAGGACATGAGGGACGCCAAGATCATCACCCTCTACAAAAACAAAGGGGAGAGAAGTGACTGCAACAACTACAGGGGCATCTCCCTCCTCAGCGTTGTTGGTAAAGTCTACGCACGAGTTGTTCTCGTTCATCTACAGAAGCTTGCCGAACGTGTCTACCCCGAGTCTCAGTGTGGCTTCCGCGCTGCGCGATCGACGGTAGACATGATATTCTCCATCCGCCAACTCCAGGAGAAATGCAGAGAACAGAACATGCCCCTGTACGTCGCCTTCATTGACCTCACCAAAGCGTTCGATTTGGTCAGCAGAGAGGGCCTTTTCAAGATCCTGCCAAAGATAGGATGCCCACCAAAGTTGCAAAGCCTCATCGAATCGTTTCACACCAACATGCAGGGGATAGTGCAGCACAATGGCAACGTCTCAGAGCCATTCAACATACGCAGCGGAGTGAAACAGGGCTGTGTACTTGCACCAACCCTCTTTGGGATTTTCTTTGCTATGCTCCTGAGGCATGCCTTCAGCACAGCAACAGAGGGAATCTACCTGCACACAAGATCTGACGGCAGGCTTTTCAACCTCGCCCGCCTGAAAGCCAGAACCAAAGTACGCGAGGCTCTAATCAGAGACATGCTGTTGCAGACGACGCTGCAGTCGCAACCCACACACAGCAGGAGCTTCAGACCCTGATGGACCGCTTCTCCCAGGCATGCAAGGACTTCGGGCTTACCATCAGCCTGAAGAAGACTAACGTCTTGGCGCAAGGCACGGAAGCACCACCAACCATCACCATCGACGACTACGAGCTGGAGGTCGTGAATCAGTTCACGTACCTGGGGTCCACGATCAGTAACAACCTCTCCCTTGATACAGAGATCAACAAGAGGATTGGAAAATCAGCCTTCACACTCGCTCGCCTCACCACACGAGTGTGGGAGAATCCCAAACTCTCTGTCAAGACGAAGATGGCAGTATACAACGCCTGCGTCATCAGCACACTGCTCTATGGGAGTGAGACGTGGACAACATATGCCCGGCAGGAAAAGAGACTGAACTCCTTCCACTTGCACTGCATTCGCCACATCCTGGACATATCCTGGCAGGACAAAGTGCCCAACACAGAAGTTCTGTCCCGCGCCGGCCTTCCCTCCATGTTCACTCTACTCAGGCAGCGCAGGCTCCGCTGGCTAGGCCACGTTCACCGTATGGAGGATGGCAGAATCCCCAAAGACGTCCTCTACGGACAACTGGCAACTGGCAGGAGAGACGTTGGCCGCCCACAGCTGCGCTTTAGAGATGTCTGCAAGAGAGACATGAAGGAACTGGAGATCAACACAGAGTGCTGGGAGGACGTTGCAACGGACCGCTCCAAATGGAGAGGTACCCTGACCAGACAGCTCAAGGCGGGTGAAGAGAGACTGACTGCTGCAGCAGATGAAAAAAGGACCTGCAGGAAGAACCGCCACAGACCCAGCAGCACGGAGACCACCCACAAGTGCGACCTGTGTGACAGGGACTGCCATTTGCGCATCGGCCTGTTCAGCCACAGGCGGTGTTGTTCCAGCACAGTAGACGTTTAGGATTCTCTTCCATGGTCATCATAGACCGACGGAGGCCAACGATTCTACACACGTACCTACAGTAATAGGCTAGCTACTAGCATGGGAGCTACTTATCTTACCAAGGGGCATCTGATTCTTCCAAAATGTGTTTTCTCTTCAAATGCTCATGCATCACCACAGTGGCCCCATGGTACACAATGCTCACTTAAAGCCTGTTTCATGCTACACCTCTGCAGTCCGCGTACGTGTAACCGGAAACCTCGTGTGACGAAATTTACATCATCGTCTTCACTCCACTCTAGTGTCCGGAGTGCGCGACCACGGATGACCGCGTGCAGCCCAAATTTTGTGACCGCACCGTCTGCCCACGACCTGAACGCATTGAAAAGCGCATGCACAAGACTGAACGTCCCAATCACGAGGTGGCGGTATCGACACAGCATACATCAGTAGACGAAGAAGACAACGAGGAAGTGGAAAATGAGAATAAAAACATACATGAATCATACATACATATTTTCTTTTACAGCGGCAGCAGCATCTTTGTGGAAAAGGAGTGAAAACCAGGAAGTCAAACAGCAGAAATGGACTCTATAATTGAAGAGAAACTTTGTCGTTGATGTGTGTTGCTCTCGCATTTCTTCATTGGTGAAAATCCTGGCTGTCAGCGCTTTGGCACTACCTATCGGGCAGGAGTGAAACTACAAATGATGGTTGTGCGCATGCGTCAACCGCTTGGCCTGGGTAGATGAAAAAAGTGTGCATAAACAGCGCCGCATGTGTGCCGGGCTTGTCCAAAGCATACGCGGACCAAGGCGGACTAGAGGGGAAATGCAGCATGAAGTAGGCTTTACAGAGCTTGCACTGAACAGTTTTGTTGGCTGAGTCACATACAAATTGTTTCCAAACTTTGGAACATTTGTTTCGCGTGAGCGCCGCTTCATCCTCCATCATGGTGCTGCTTCCCCTGCTCTGTTCCCAGTCACTAGCACGCATGCTTTGTCAGTGCACCAAAGAGCTGGGAAAAGCGTGACGTCTCACTTTGAGCTACTTCAATTGGCAACAGTGAAACATTGTTTAGCGTGGCATTGCATGCCGTCAGATACACACAGTGACGTCACTAACGACGCGTCAACTACTAAATTAATTGTCAACAAATTTTGCCGTCGACTATTTGTCGCCAATAGCCCTAATCGCCAATACTCAGTCGAACTCATTCCCAGTTAAAGTTGGACTCCACCAGGGCTGCCCTTTGCCACCAATCCTGTTCATACTGTTTATGGACAGGATTTCTTGGCACAGCCAGGAACAGAGGGTGTCATGTTTGGTGACCACCGGAGCTCATCTCTGCTGTTTACAGATGATGTTGTCCTGTTGGCTTCATCGAGCAATTGCTGTTTTTTTTTTTTAAGAAGAAGAAGAAGAAGCCAACTCCATTGTCATTCAGTCCATACAGCCAATCATGTACAGTACGTTTACATTACATTTCTCCTATCTACGTTTATCAAATCTAGAATCAGAGGGGTCACTGCCATGTAAGGTGCCGCCACAAACAACCTCTCCTTCCTCCATTCCATTACACTGAGCACCAAGCTCAATACTTCAATGGGCAGTACCATTTTTATATGGTCTTTGGTATGGCATGGCCGGGACTTAAACCCCCAACCTCCCAGTTGTGGGGCGGATGCTCTATCAACTAGGCCACCACTCCGGTGGTAAGGACAGTGCAAGTTGATGAACACTGATATCAATCAATGTAAACTTGCCAGATTGTAGCCAGTGGCTAATTTCCATCTGTTGTTCATGGGTTACAATTTTTCCATTCCCCATTCTATTATGCTGAGCACCAAGCTAGAGGATGGGAAGTACCATTTTTATATGGTCTTGGTATGACCTAGATGGGGCTTGAACCCATGGCCACCCGGCTGAGGGGCAGGTGCACTACTACTAGGCCACCACTCAATGGCCTTGCTGTTCTATTCTCTTCATCATGCTGGACTCTCCCTTAGAGATAGGGTGAGGAGCTCAGTTATCCAAGAGAGGTTCAGAGTAGAGGCGTTGCTCCTCCACATTAGGCTGCATGTCCACCAAATGTGTTTTTTCAGCTCTGGGCGGCTATTTTCTATTCATTCTCTATGTAGTCCAGCGTTTACAGCGCTGAGCGCCCACGGCACTAAAACGCTCTCGGAGGTGGCCGTTATTTTGTTGCGGTGCTCAGAGCGCTCAGAGTTGGAAAAAAGTTCAACTTTTCAGAAACTGCAGCTGAGCTCGTCAATGTCAGACCTTAAGCAGCCAATCAGAACTGCTGCTTGGGCGAGACATAGGACACCAGTACTAGTCTGTACTCAGACTCCTGCTTTCCATGTCATCATATTTTACATCCAGAGCTGCTAGAAAACGTTTCCTGTCCATTGTTATTTAGAGACTATTAAAAAATCTGTAGAAAGTCTGACAATAGGAAAAGCGGGAGTGATGAGCTGAGAGTGACAAGCTGTTGCAGGGATACAGGGCACAGACCTTTTTTCCCCCAGAGCGCAGCGTACAAACGTTGAAAAAAAAAAAAAGCTCAGGGCGGTCAGGTGACAAAAAACATGTTTGGTGGACACGCAGCCTTAAAAGGAACCAATTGAGATGGTTTGGGCATTTAATTAGGATGCCTCCTGGACACCTCCCACTTGATGTGTTTCAGGCACATCCAACTGGAAGAAAACCCCAGGGCAGACCCAGGACATGCTGAAGAGACTACGTCTCCCAGCTGGCCTGGGAATGTCTTGGTATCCTCTCTGAAGAGCTGGAGCAGGTGGCTGGGGAGAGGGAGGTCTGGGCTTTTCTGCTTAGACTGCTACCTCCATGACCCGGGTCCCCGGAAAAGTGGTAGATGGATGGCTGGATGGATGAATGTCTTTCAATCTTTTATGGAGACTGCATCAATTTTTGAACAATGGAATGCAGAAGTTGACTGACAAAGGGAGAGAAAAAGAGCAAAAACTGCCACAAGGAACTGACACCAGAAGTGTTAAAATGATGGGTGAAGACACTGATAAAATCAACATGAAAAACCAAATGGGCAGTTGCTGTACTCCAAGACTTCATAAACCAAAATCAAAGTAACATGAATTTGGAACCATACTCTGGAATCATGCAAAATTGCATCTTGCATGAATTTTGTGCCACTTTATGTCAACTAAGATTGGCAGAAAGTACATTGTGGCAAGTTTAATGAGCATTAGAGCTAGCATCAACTGCCATAAATCAAAATTTAATATAATAAGTGATATGGAGTTCAAATCAAGTAATGCTTTCTACAAAACCAAGCTGAAACATCACAGAAAAAAGTTTCCATCATTCTTTTCCATCTTCCATCTTCAAAAATTACACTGTAATTTCCCAGTTTGGGATCAATAAAATAATCTATCTAATAAAATCTAATAAATCTATCTATCTATCTATCTATCTATCTATCTATCTATCGACAGTGGATATAAAAAATCTACACACCCCTGCTCAAATGCCAGGTTTTTGTGATGTAAAAAAATGAGACCAAGATAAATCATTTCAAAACTTGTACAACCCAATTGAAAAACAAACTGAAATCTTTTAAGTGGAAAAATAAAAAACTTAAAATAATCTGGCTGTATAAATATGCGCACCCTCTTATAACTGGGGATGTGGCTGTGTTCAGAATTAACCAACCACATTCAAACCCATGTTAATGGGAGTCAGCACACACCTGCCACCATTTAAAGTGCCTCTGATTAACCCCAAATAAAGTTCAGCTGTTCTAGTAGGCTTTTCCTGACATTTTTGTAGTCACATCTTACAGCACAAGCCATGGTCCACAGAGAGGTGTCATGATTAGTATGATTAGACAGCTCACTCGCTCACGACCTGCGCCAAGATGGGAGTCTTCGAGAACACGGTCTTTAATCTAACTAAAGCCTGCCACTGTCTCGGACCAAAAAAACGGCTCCTTAATGGAGATCAGCTGTGTAAGCGGCTGTGCTACCCCACTATAGTTCCGAATGAACCTGTGATAAAAGTTTACGAACCCCAAGAAGCGCTGAAGCTCCTTGCGGAAGTGGGGTGTTGGCCAATCTAACACAGCCTTCACCTTGGCCAGGTCGGCTCTCAGCTCCCCCTCTGCCACAATGAACCCCAGGAAAGAGTTGGAACTAGTGAAGAACTCACACTTTTCTGCTTTCACATAGAGCTGGTTCTCCAAGAGCTGTTGTAACACAGCCCTAACATGGACTTCATGTTCCTCTGGCATGTGGGAAAAAATGAGGATGTCGTCGAGATAGACAAATACAAATTGATTCACCATATGGTGAAGGACATCGTTAATGAGCTGCTGGAAGACGGCAGGAGCATTAGTGAGCCCAAATGGCAACTAAACTAACTAACTAAATACTCAAACTTCCCTAAATGAGTTTTAAATGCCATCTTACATTCATCTCCTTCGCGTATACGGACCAAATGATAGGCGTTACGCAAATCTAATTTAGAAAACACCCCCGTGTGCCAAAGGAGCTCAAACGCAGAGTTAATCAGGGGCAGAGGATATTTATCTTTTACAGTAATCACGTTTAATTCTCGGTAGTCTATGCACGGACACAGAGATCCGTCTTTCTTTCCCAAGAAAAAGAAATCTGCCCCAAGAGGAGTCGATGATGGCCGAATAAGGATGGCATTCAGAGATTCTCTCTAGTATCTCTCCATTGCCTCCATGTCCGGACCAGAAATGCTATAGAGCCAGCTAGATGGCAGCCGCGCACCCGGGAGGAGATCTATTGCACAGTCATAAGAGCAGTGGGGAGGAAGTGACAGCGCTCTTGACTTGCTAAAGACCTCCCCCAGGTCATGGTAGACCTTGGGTACAAGGGTGAGGTCCGGCAGCTCGGCCAGAGGGGAGGAAATGGGCAGAGATGGAGAACACTCGGCTGAACTTAAACAGGATGCCAAACAGAATGGACTCCAGGAGGAGATGGAGATTTGTGCACAATTAATTATGGGATTGTGCCAACGGAGCCATGGATAACCAAGGACCATTGAGGAGGATGAATTGGGGAAAAATGACAAACTGTGGTGAACACTCAATGGACCTGTTGGACCGGTTCTGTGACTCGCATTTTAGGTCAGAACAAAGGCAGGAAGCTTAGCCTTGTTATGCAAGGCTGGAGACTGTGGGGGGTCGATTAAAGGTTGCGTGGGAGACAGTGGAAGTGATATCATGGAGGGAAATGCATTGTGACTGTCTTTATTATGCCAGGTGGTGAAATGCATTGTGACTGTCTTAATTATGCAAGGTGGTCTGTGGGACATGTGATCTATGAGGTGTGAAGTCCCTGATATTTAAGGACAAGAGTTATTGTTTCTTTCTCTCTTTTTTCTGCTTTGAAATGTTGGAAATGTGAATAAAGCTGACTCTGAGAAAGAACGCTGCCTCGTCATTTTCACATCTTCCACACTGGTGACCCCGAGACGTATCATGGAAGAAAGAAATTCCCCCGGGCCAGCCGCGTCAGGAGCCCCCAGCCAAGTGAACGCCGCTGCAGTCCAGCGACCGGACTTCTGACAGAACAATCCGCGCTCCTGGTTCAACGCAGTTGAGGCGCAGTTCAACCTCCGGGGGATATCGGTAGAGGTCACGAAATTCTACCACGTAGTCGCAAAGCTGGACAACAACACGGCCCAGCATGTGGAGAGCCTGATCGACCAGCCGCCGGAGAGCGACAAATACGGCGCGTTGAAGGCTGCACTCATCCAGCAATTCACCCCCTCGGCGGAGGAGCGAGCAGAGAGGCTCCTGGGGCTGACGGAGGGGGAAAACGACATGCCCGCGAGCCTGATGGAGAACTTGTTGAGGATGAAAGACTCTGACGACGATCACTTCATTTTCACCCACCTCTTCCTCAGGACTCTACCGTCAGCAGCGAGAGTGGTTCTGGCCAGTTCGCCACTGTTGGCCCTACGGGACTACCGCGCGCTGGGCCGAGAGGCGCAGCGGATTGTCAATGCCACCAAGCGGTGCGCAGCCACGGCCGCTGCAGCGGAACTCGGCGCGACGACCGCAGACGACAGGAGGCCAGAGACAGTGGTGCCAGACTCACCGACGACGGCGGCGGCAAGGGCCAGGGAGCGTGGACCGGACGTCTTTTGTTTCTACCATCGCCGCTTCACAGAGAGGGCACGCAAGTGTGTACCGCCGTGCCAGTTCGGGCGTTCGGGAAACGCCAAGACCGGGGGTCGGTAGCAGCCGCGGCCCTCGGGGAAGAGAACAAGCTGCTCTACTTGTCGGACGCACGCTCCAGGAGGCAGTTCCTCGTCGACACAGGCTCCCAGTTGAGTTTCATCACTCCTTCCTACGCGAACAGACTGGCGGGTTCCGGAGGTCCCCTGGTGACAGTGGCGAACAGCTCGGAGATTAAGACCTTTGGTGAGAAGACTCTGCTTCCGTCTCTACACGGCCGTGCATATGAGTGGACTTTTGTTGTAGCAACAGTAAATTTCAATATGCGGGGGGCTGATTTTTTGTGCTCACATGGGTTGTTGGTTGATCTCGCTAACAGGCGCCTGGTTAATGCACTTTCTTTTGATTCTGTCCCCTGTGCAGCGTGAGTGGCCCCGCCTACAGCACAAGCCAATGTCACAACAGCAGGCGGTAAGTTCCACACACTGCTCACTCAGTTCCCAGCCCTCACGGTCCCCACATTTTTGGCAACAGTCGCTAAGCACGGGGTGGAGCATTTTATTACCACTACCGGACCGCCTGTTTTTGCAAAAGCTCGGCGCTTGGACGCAGTTAAACTAGCCATAGCGCGCGAGGAGTTCGCCAACCTGGAGAGGTTGGGCATTATCCGACGTTCAAACAGTCCGTGAGCTTCCCGCCTACATATGGTCCCGAAAGCTGACGGATCATGGCGCTCTTGCGGGGATTTTCGCAGGTTAAACAACACTACAGCACACGACCGCTACCCAATCCCACATATCCAAGATTTCTCGGTTCATTTGGCGGGGGCGTGTATTTTTTCTAAAATAGACTTGGTCCGCGGTTACCACCAAGTCCCAGTGCGCGCTGAGGACATACCCAAAACAGCGGTAATAACTCTGTTTGGTTTATTCGAGTTTTTAGGCATGCCTTTCGGACTTAAAGGGGCTGCTCAGATGTTCCAACGCATGATGGACGCGGTGCTTCGCGATCTCCCTTTCGTGTTCGTCTACCTGGACGATATTTTAGTAGCCAGCGTGTCCGAAGACGAACATGAAAAACACCTGGCCACAGTTTTCTGAAGGTTGGGAGATCACGGGTTAATAATCAACCCAGCGAAGTGTCAGTTCGGGGTGGCGCAGATCGATTTTTTAGGACACCACGTCTCCCCCAAAGGAGCAGTTCCGCTGCCTGACAAAGTGCGTGCTGTGGCAGATTTTCCCCGGCCGCAGACAGTCAAGGCATTGCAGGAGTTTTTGGGAATGGTGAATTTTTATAACCGTTTTCTCCCTCGCGCGGCGCAGCTCATGCAGCCACTGTATGCCGCGCTCAAAAAAAAGAAACCCGCGGATAAGATCGAGTGGTCCCCGGAGCGGGACCAAGCGTTCTCGGAGGTGAAAGCAGCCTTGGCAAAGGCTGCGTTGTTGGCACACCCAGACCCAACGGCCCGCATAGCGCTCACCACTGACGCGTCAGATGTGGCCATAGGGGCGGTCGTGGAGCAACATGTAGCCGGGGTTTGGCAGCCCCTCGCATTTTTCAGCAGGACCTTGCACGATAGCGAACGTAAATACAGCACGTTCGACAGGGAGCTGCTCGCTCTCCATTTGGCCATCCGCCACTTTCAGTTCTGGCTGGAAGGACGCGCTTTCACCGCGTTCGTTGATCACAAACCGCTAACATTCGTGATGGCCAAGGTCTCGGAACTGTGGTCAGGCCGGCAGCAGAGACAGCTGGCCGCGATATCAGAGTTTACCTCTGATATTCAGCATGTGGCGGGCAAACTCAATGTAGTGGCAGATTGCCTCTAGCGCGGTGTGGGGGCCCCAGTCAGCGTAGGGTTAGATTATGCAGCCTTGGCCGCAGAGCAGGTTAATGACGCGGACGTGTGAGCGCTCCAGTCTGGACCAACAGGGTTAAGGCTGGAGAGCAGGGTGCTGCAAGACAGTATGCCCCCCCTAATCTGCGATGTCTCCACTGGACGGCCACGTCCAGTAGTACCGGCCGCGTGGCGCCGCCGCGTTTTTGACTCAGTTCATTCTTTGGCGCACCCTGGAGTGCGCGTGTTGGTCAAAATGGTAGGAGAGAAATTTGTTTGGCCGAGCCTCTGCAAACAGGTCAAAGAGTGGGCAGCAGCCTGCACGGCATGTCAACGAGTCAAAGTACACAGGCACACGAGAGCTCGTTTGGAACCGTTTCACATTCCGGCCAAGAGGTTCGATCACATTCATGTGGACCTCGTTGGACCCCTCCCGCTGTCACAGGGGTGCACACATCTTCTGACAATGGTGGACCGTACCACGCGCTGGCCTGAAGTGGTTCCGCTGGCATCAGCCACGGCCGAGGAAGTGGCGTGCGCGTTTTTAACAGCTTGGATGGCGCGCTTCGATGTTCCGTCGGACATTACATCCGACAGAGGCCCTCAATTTGTTTTCGAGCTTTGGTCGACAATGGCCCGTAGCCTGGGTGTCACAATTCACTGCACAACCGTGTACAATCTGCAGGCTAACGGGTTATGCGAACGTTTTCATAGGTCATTGAAAGCGGCTCTCAGAGCGTCACTGACGGATACAAATTGGGTTGACAAGTTACCATGGGTGTTATTGGGGTTGCGTTCTGCACCTAAAGAGGATCTAGAAGCCTCCCCAGCGGAACTCGTGTTTGCACAGCCACTCCGGCTGCCTGGGGAGTTTCTCCCAGATAACCCTGCGCCAAACGCCTCCCCGTCTCAGCTGTTGTGGAGTAACATAGAATCAAGCACGCTGCCCGGCCCCGCGCACCACAGTTTTCCGCGCGTTTTTGTGCCTAAAACTTTGAAGAATGCAGAGTTTGTTTTTGTTAGACACGATGCGCATCAAACCCTGCTGCGACCGCCTTATGACAGACCATTCAGAGTGCTAGAAACAGGGGACAAGCAGTTTTTGCTAGATTTGGGGGGTAGGAAAGAGAAAATTGGCATAGACAGACTTAAACCCGCTTTTGTGGTGGCAGAGGAGGAAGTGCTGTTGGCAAAGGCCCCGCGGCGAGGTAGACCACCACGAAGGGTTTACACAGTAATGTTTCCCAAAGTAATGTTTCCCCAGAACACCCGCAGAGACTGACAAAGGGTTTCCGCCCCCAGACGGCAAATCCCCAGCGGGACAACGCAGCAGAGACGGTGAACCCCAGCTACAGCAGATTCAGCAGGAGGCTGAAGCCTATCCAGCATGTGGACTGATGTGTACTGATGCTATCACGGCATGCATGTGGTTATTTTCTTGTTGTTCTGTTTTTCTAAAATGCTGGGGGGGCTTGTGTGGTGAACACTCAATGGACCTGTTGGACCAGTTCTGTGACTCGCATTTTAGGTCAGAACAAAGGCAGGAAGCTTAGCCTTGTTATGCAAGGCTGGAGACTGTGGGGGGTCGATTAAAGGATGCGTGGGAGACAGTGGAAGTGATATCATGGAGGGAAATGCATTGTGACTGTCTTTATTATGCCAGGTAGTGAAATGCATTGTGACTGTCTTTATTATGCAAGGTGGTCTGTGGGACATGTGATCTATGAGGTGTGAAGTCCCTGATATTTAAGGACAAGAGTTACTGTTTCTTTCTCTCTTTTTTCTGCTTTGAAATGTTGGAGATGTGAATAAAGCTGACTCTGAGAAAGAACACTGCCTCGTCATTTTCACATCTTCCACAAAACGATAATTCCTCCCGATGGTTTCCAGACAGAAGGACCAAGATCGGTGCCGTGCGCTACGAGACTAATGCGATTCTTTGGCCCGACAGAGTGGTAACGTTCACGGGTTTGGGCAGTTTAGATGTGGGAGTACCCATCTCCCAAACGAGCTGGGAGGAGACAAAATTCTGCTCTGCCCTTGAATCCAATAACGCCATAATCCTCATCTCGACCCCTGGTAATTGGACGAGGGCCGAAATAGAGAAATTACTGGGGGGATGAAAATTAGTCCTGCCCGTCAGACCCCCCACGGCTACTGACAGGCCGCGTCTTTTGGGCACCAAGAGGCATTTGTCCAGCCTGTGCTTCATTGAACCACAGTACATGCACGCACTGGCCCTCCTCCTCCACTGGCGCTCTTCCGCGGTCAGCCGAACCCGGCCGAACACCATCGGATCCAAGGAAGGGTCGGCGGCCCCTGTGTCAACAGCCGTGGCGGCCACCCGCACAAAGGGCGCGCGAGAGGAGCATTGACGCTCCTTCGCGCGCTTGCAGTACCGGTTATCTAAACCGACTGCCTGATCAATTAGACCGTCCAGAGTGTCGGGAACAGCATAAACCGCCAGGTCATCGCGAAGGTGGGGGTTTAAACCATGGAGGCACGTGCTGCGTAACACAACTTTGTTCCATCCAGAGTCCGCCGCTTCGACCCGAAACTCCACTGAGAAGTCGGCTACGGACTGGCTTCCCTGGCGGACCGACAACAGGTGTCTCATAATGTTCCCTTGACTCTCCATATGGTCAAAAGTATGGGTAAACTCGACCACAAATCCTTCAAAGGTGTAACTAGATCCCTCCGGACTATCGAGAATGGACCGAGCCCAACTAAGGGCCCAATCCCGAAGCAGGAGGGTCATAAAATCAATCTTCGAGATCTCATTCGGGTACTCCCGTCCCACCTGACCCAGGTATAGCCATACTTGACACAAAAAAATTCCTGCATTTCCCCACGTGGAGGAACGGAGGTGGTACAGCAAACAGTGGAATGAACTGGGGCGGCAGGAGGAGCGGGCGGACTCGGGAGAGACATGTTTGCCAAATGATCAGCGACCATGCCTAGCTGCTGCGTAGCTGTCTGCAGCTGTTGACTGAGCATAGCCACCTGCCTCTCAGTAGTGTTGAGGCGATCGAGAGCAGAGTGTTCTGCTGCTGCTGCATTCACTGAGCCAATGTTATGGCTGGCTCATTCTGTCATGATTAGTATGATAAGACAGCTCACGTGCAGAATGCAACACCAGAGATGACACTCACGATACAGAGACACGTTTACAGAGTTTATTAAATTTCAAAAAGGACAGGAGCACAGCTACGGAAAATGTCACTCGCCAGAGGAAACAGCCTGTGGGGAGAGAGACGAGAGCTATCAGAGGAGAAGGGAGACAGGGAAATGGACAATGCAAAATTGCCACTTAACATGAGTGAAGCAGATGATCCGACAGGGAACCCAGTGAGAGTAGACGAACCAGCAGGATGACGCTGGTGGTGAGTGGAGAGGGATGAGTCGGATAGTGCCTGACCAGGTGGAGATAATAGTTGCAGCAGGATGAGGATGACGGGGCAGGTGAGCGCACACAACCCCTGGAGACACACCGCACAGATGGCAGCAACCTATGGGAAAAGGAGAAAACGAGAGGGTGAATGGCAAAAATTCACCTTCAGACAAAAGTTTATACTTGCTTCGTTGTGAAGGCAGTGTATCCAAATGAGCCAGCGCTGAAACACAGAAGAGCAGGTCCTTAGAAGCACTTTCAAGGCAGAGGTAGCAGGAGCATCTCATTTCCCAGGTGAGTTGATTACCTGAAGAGCTGGAGAATCAGGAAGGAGGTGGCATGCGCTCACCAGGATATGACAAGAGGTTCCAAAGCATCAGAGGAATCTCATTGTTCAGTGGTATCGGTCAGGAGAAGGGTACAAAAGAATTTCCAAGGCATTAAATATACCATGAAACACAGTGAAGACAGTCATCATCAAGTGGAGAAAATATGGCACAACAGTGACATTACCAAGAACTGGACATCCCTCCAAAATTGATGAAAAGATGAGAAGAAAACTAGTCAGGGAGGCTGCCAAGAGGCTGGCAGCAACATTGAAGGGATGCAGGAATTTCTGGCAAGAACTGGCTGTTTAGTACTATCCATCCATCCATCCATTCATCTTCTACCGCTTTTCCGGAGGTACGGGTCGCGGAGGCAGCAGTTCAAGCAGAGAAGACCAGACTTCCCTCTCCCCCGCCACCTGCTCCAGCTCTTCAGAGAGGATACCAAGGCGTTCCCAGACCAGCTGGGAGACATAGTCTCTCCACCGGAGAGACTCTGTTTAGTACATGTGACAAAAATCTCCCGTCTTCATATGTCTGGGCTATGGGGTAGGGTGGTAAGATGGAAGCCTTATCTTATGAAGAAAAACATCCAAGCCATTTCAAATCTCCCAAACGCATGTGGGAAAATGTGTTATGGTCCAATGAAACCAAGGTTGAACTTTTTGGCCATAATTCCAAAAGGTATATTTGGTACAAACACAACACTGCTCATCATCAAAAGAACACTATACGTACACTGATGCATGGTGGTAGCAGCATCATGCTTTGGGGCTGTCTTTCATCAGCTGGAACTGGGGCCTTAGTCAAGGTGGAGGGAATTATGAACAGTTCCAAATACCAGTCAGTGTTGGCACAAAACCTTCATGCTCCTGCTAGAAAGCTGAAGATGAAGAGGAACTTCATCTTTCAGCACGACAATGACCCAAAGCACACATCCAAATCAAAAAAAGAATGCCTTCACCAGAAGAAAATTAAGGTTTTGGAATGGCCCAGCCAGAGTCCAGACCTGAATCCGATCAAACATCTATGTGGTGATCTGAAGAGGGCTGTGCACAGGAGATGCCCTCGCAATCTGACAGATTTGGTGTCATGGGTGGCGAGAGCGTGCCCCCTCCTTCCCGTTCATCTTTCCTCAGCTGATCATCACACCTGAGGGAGAAAACACACCTGTGCCCTCTCATCAGCCAGCGTACTTAAGGAGGCATCCTTCAGTGATTCACCGCTAGCTCGTCTGGGTATACTGCCGCTAATAGACAGCAAGCCAATATAACACTGGTGAAAGAAATTATTAACCTGTGTGCTTTTTCCCCGTGCAGGTTGCTGCCATCGTGCGGGTGTGTCACCGAGGGCTGCGCGCACTCTCCTGCCACTTCATCTCCCACAACAGTAACCTCCACCCAGTCAGGCTCCACCAGCAATCCCCTACCCTGCTGGTTTGTCTATTCCCCACTGGAGTCCTGCCAGTGCTCCCTCGGAGCCCACATAAGTGATAATTTGGCCCGCCCATTTCCCTTACTCCATTCCTCTGCTCACAGCTCTCGTTCTCTCTCCACAGGCCCTTTCCTCTGGCGAGTGACTGTTCTGTAGCAGTGTGGATTTTGCTATTAAATAAAACATTCAAACGTGTGTACTGTTTGGTTGTCTCTTTGTTGTTGCACCTCGCACGTGGGCTGAATTATCTTATCAGTCATGACAGAATGAGCCAGCCTTAACCTCGGCTCAGCAGGTGCAACCGGGGGACAATCTGCTCTGGATCGCTTAGAGGCGACTGAGCAACAGGTCTCCATGATGAACCAGCAGCTGCAAACAATGATGCAGCAATTGGACACCATCACACGTCATTTGGCTGGGATGGTTCCTCCGGCTCTTCCTCCTCAGCCTGCTCCTATTGTTCAACCACCATTTTTCCGTACCACCTCCGTTCCTACACCTGCCCCGTTCACGGGGGAGGTGGGGAAATGTAAAGAGTTTTTACACCAGGTACGGATGTATTTGGAGCAAGTTGGGGGGGAGTACCCGATGGATGTCACTAAGATTCAATTTTTCACCTTACTGTTGTGGGACTGAGCCCTCAGTTGGGCTTGGGCCACATCAGACAGCCTGGAGGGCCATAGTTATACGTTTGATCAATTTGTGGCCGCTTTTTGTCGTGCATTCAACCACACCGAGAGTCAGGGTAGCATAATGAGCCGCCTGACGACTCTCCGCCAGGCGGCTCGGTCTGTGGCCGAGTTCTCTGTGGAGTTTCGGGTCAAAGCAGCAGACTCAGGATGGAACAAGGTTGCGTTACGCAGCGCGTTCCTCCACGGGTTAAACGCCCATCTCTGCGATGACCTGGCGGTTTATGCCGTCCCTGATACACTCAATGGTCTTATTGATCAGGCTGTGAGGTTGGACAACTGCTATCGTGAGCGCGCAAAGCAGTGACAGACCTCCTCTCGCTTGTCCGCCGAGCGGGTACTGACACTGTGGGGGCCGGTCCTCCTCCGAGCCGATGGACCTCAGTCGGTTTCAATTAACTGACGATGAGCATCAGCGAAGGAAGAGGACTGGCGCGTGCTTGTACTGTGGTTCACTGAAGCACAGTCAGGACGAGTGCCCCCAGCGGCCAAAAGATGCAGCCCATCAGTAACCGTGGGGGTCTGGGGGGTGGGACTAAGTTGACTCCCCCAGCAATTTCTCTATTCCAGCCCTCGTGCAATTGCCAGGGGTCGAGAGGAGGGTCTTGGCGTTAGTTGATTCAGGGGCAGAGGGCAATTTCGTGTCGGCCCAGCTCGTCCGGGACCTAGGTATTCCCACGCTTAAATTGCCCCATCATCAATGTGTTACCACCATATCTAGCCATGCGGTTGCGGTTATCACCAAATGCACGGGGCCAGTCGCCATCCTCTTGTCCGGGAATTATCAGGAGGAACTCACGTTCTTAGTTCTTCCAAATTCTTCATCCCCGATGATTCTAGGATACCCGTGGCTCCGGAGGCACAGCCCTATAATAAACCGGGGGCGTAATTCCATCTCCTCCTGGAGCCCGTTCTGTTTGGCTAATTGTTTAAGTTCAGCCAAATGTTCTCCATCTCTTCCGGTCCCTCTCCCTCCGGTCGAGCCGCTGGACCTCAGCCTCGTTCCCCGGGTTTATCATGATTTGGGGGAGGTCTTCAGCAAGTCAAGAGTGCTGTCACTTCCACCTCATCGCTCTTATGACTGTGCTGTGGACCTCATCCCAGGGGCGAGGCTGCCATCCAGCTGGCTCTACAGTATTTCTGGGCCAGAGAGGGAGGCTATGGAGAAGTATATTAAAGAGTTGCTGAACGCCGGCCTTATTCGGCCATCTTTGGCCCCTCTCAGAGCCGAGTTCTTCTTTGTCGGCAAGAAGGATGGCTCGCTATGCCTGTGTATTGATTAGCACGAGCTCAACGCCATAACAGTTAAGGACAAATTTTCCCTGCCCTTGATGAAGTCTGCGTTCGAGCTCCTTCAGCGCTCACGGGTGTTTACCAAATTAGACTTACGCAATGTGTACCATCTCATTCGCATTCGTGAGGGGGCGAGTAGAAGACAGTGTTTAAAACACACCTGGGGCAATTTGAGTATTTGGTGATACCGTTTTGGCTCACCAACGCCCCCGCTGTCTTCCAACAGTTAATTAACAACGTCCTCTGCGATATGCTCTATCAATTTGTATATGTCTATTTGGATGACATTTTAATTTTCTCCCACTCGCCAGAGGAACATGAGGTCCATGTGACGGCCGTTTTACAACTGCTCCTGGAGAACCAGCTCTACATTAAGGCCGAGAAGTGCGAGTTCTCCACAACATCTACTTCCTTCTTGGGTTTCATACTGGCTGAAGGGAGACTGATTGTCATCCTGGCCAAGGTGAGGCCAGTGCTCGATTGGCCAACACCCCACTCCAATAGGGAGCTTCAACGCTTCCTTGGGTTCGCAAATTTTTATCGCAGGTTCATCAGGAACTATAGTGGGGCAGCACTGCCCTTAACGCAGCTGACCTCTGTTAAGGTCCCCTTTCAGTGGACCGAGGCAGCGGAACAGGCCTTTTCCAAATTAAAAGGCCTGTTCACTGAAACACTAATCTTAGCTCAGGTCGACACGCAGCTCCAGTTCGTCCTTGAGGTGGATGCATCTGATTCGGGGGTGGGCGCTGTTCTCTCACAGCACACATCCTCTGATCAGAAGTTTCATCCGTGCGCATATTTCTCTTGTCAGCTTACGCCGGCCGAGAGGAATTACGACACAGGGGACATAGAGCTGCTTGCCATTAAATTGGCACTAGAGGAATGGAGACATTGGTTAGAGGGGGCTATTCACCCCATTGTTGCGTGGACCGATCACAAGAACCTCGAGTACTTGCGGTCGGCCCCCCGACTTAATGCTAGGCAGGCTCGCTGGGCTTTGCGTTTCCAGTGATTTAATTTCACAATCACCTACCGGCCTGGCTCTCGGAATACCAAACCGGACATGCTATCGCGCCAGTTTGATTCCAAAGAGGTAGCGCCCCCTTCCCACCCCCAATCCATTCTTCCCCCTTCATGCGTCCTCGGTGCCCTTACATGGGATATTGAGCAGAGGGTCCGTCAGGCCCAGTCTCGGGAGCCTGTGCCAGCAGGGTGCCCCCAGAACCACCTGTACGCCCCCGCTGCCCTCCGCAGTGACATCATCCAGTGGGGTCACACCAGCCGCTTCGCCTGTCATCCTGGTATCACCTGCACTACTGATCTGGTTCGGCGGGTGTTCTGGTGGCCCACGCTGCGGCGGGACGTGCGGGAGTACGTGCGGGCCTGTCAGACCTGTGTCCGGGGCAAGTCTGATTCCTCCCCCCCGTCTGGACTCCTCCATCCACTTTCCGTATCAGGTCGGCCATGGTCTCACATCGCTGTGGACTTTGTCACTGGACTTCCCCACTCCCATGGTAAAACTGTCATTCTGACCATTGTGGACCGCTTCTCCAAGGCTGTCCACTTGGTGGTGCTTCCCTAACTTCCCTTGGCCTTGGAGACGGCCATCCTTCTGACTGATCATGTGATTTGACTCCATGGAATCTCAGTGCACATTGTGTCTGACCGGGGCCCGCAGTTTACATCACAGGTCTGGAGGGCCTTCTGCCGCACCCTGGGAACGACGGTGAGCCTCTCCTCTGGGAACCACCCCCAGAGCAACGGGCAGGCTGAGCACGCCAATCAGTCCTTTGAGGCCACCCTGCGATGTGTAGCAGCTGAGCACCCATCCTCGTGGAGCTCACACCTGACCTGGGTGGAATACTCTATGAACCTGGCTATTTCCACGGCCATAGGGCTTACTCCTTTTGAAGCTTCATTGGGTTACACGTCTTCGCTTCTGCCCATGACTGAGAGGGACGTCGCGGTTCCCTCCGTGGGGGCTCATGCTTGCCGCTGCAGGTGCATCTGGAGATCCACGCGCACCGCCCTTACCCACGTGGAGCGCAAACGGGCTGTGGCAGACAAACAACAGATGCCTGCGCCCAAGTACACCATGGGGTAGTGGGTCTGGTTGGCAGCCAGTCAAGTGCCACTGAAGACTACTTCTAAGAAGCTGTGTCTGCACTTTATCGGGTCATTTTCGATCTCCAGGATTGTCAACGACACCTCGGTTCAGCTGATCCCACCTACCCTGCAGGTGAACCCGACCTTTCACGTCTCGCACATCAAGCCCTTCTCAGTCAGTCCCCTCTGCCCCCCCCCCCCCGCCCGGAGCCGCCGCCTCCTCCTCGGATCATCGATGACCACCCCGCCCACATGGTCCCCCGGATCTTGGATGTTCGCTGTCGGTGCCGGGGTCTCCAGTGTTTAGTGGACTGGGAGGGCTACGGCCCGGAGGAACGGTCCTGGGTTCCTACGTCCCGAATTTTAGATAAAGAGATGCTCCAATCCTAACATCAAGCCCATCCCAACAAGCCTTGTGGACCACCAGGAGGCGCTCCTAGAATGGGGGGCCCTGTCATGGGCAGCGAGAGCACGGTCCCTCCTTCCCATTCATCTCTCCTCAGCTCATCATCACACCTGAGGGAGAAGACACACCTGCAACCTCTCATCAGCCAAAGTACTTAAGGAAGCATCTTTCAGTGATTCAGCGCTGGCTCATCTGGGTATACTGCCGCTGATGGACAGCAAAGTCAATATAACACTGGTGAAAGAAATTATTAACCTGTGTCCTTTTTTCCCCCGTGCAGGTTGCTGCCATCGTGCGGGTGTGTCACCGAGGGCTGCGCGCGCTCTCCTGCCACTTCATCTCCCACGACAGTAACCTCCACCCGGTCAGGCTCCACCAGCAATCCTCTACCCTGCTGGTTCGTCTATTCCCCACTGGAGTCCTGCTGGTGCTCCCTCGAAGCCCACGTATGTGGTAATTTGGCTTGCCCATTTCCCTTACTCCATTCCTCTGCTCACAGCTCTCGTTCTCTCTCCACAGGCCCTTTCCTCTGATGATTGACTGTTCTGTAGCAGTGCGGATTTTGCTATTTAATAAAACATTCAAACGTGCGTACTGTTTGATTGTCTCTTTGTTGTTGCACCTCGCACGCGGACTGAATTATCTTATCAGTCATGACATTTGGTGCGTTTTTGCAAAGAAAAGTGGGTAAATATTGTCACATCAAGATGTGCCACGCTGATAGACTCCTACCCAAAAAGACTGAGTGCTGTAACAAAAGCCAAAGGTGCTGTAACAAAGTATTAGTTTAAGGGCGTGCATATTGATGCAACCAAGTTATTGTAAGTTTTTTATTTTTTATTTTTCCCCTTAAAAGATTTCAGTTTGTTTTTCAATTGGGTTGTACAAGTTATAGGTCACATTAAAGGTGGAAAAAGTTTTGAAATGATTTATCTTGGTCTCATTTTTTTACATCACAAAAACCTGGCATTTGAACAGGGGTGTGTAGACTTTTTATATCCACTGTATATCTCTATCTCACTCTCATTATTTTGTTGTATCCTTTTGTTGTGGATTTTACATACCTGTTTATACCACTGCTTATTTTTAAGTAAATATCCACTATCCACTATATCCATTATAGCCACCCTATCTATCTATCTATCTGTCTATCTATCTATCTATCTATCTATCTATCTGTCTATATATTCTTGCATAACCAAGTCTAACCAGGAAATGATTACAAATTCAGCTATACTGCCCCTGTCAGGCATAGCCCTGGTGAGAAGGTTGTGCTTGACATCCACACAGCTTTGCTTTGCATGTAAGGACAGAAAAGGGTATGAGAAGCTGACCAAGTCATCCTTTGTCCTGCTGCATAATGAGGATTGTGGTGAATATATTAGCCTGTTGCAGTCTTGAGACCAAAAATTATAAAGGTCCTACTCCAACAAACTTGAGAGGTTTTTATGTTTGCCATATTTGGAAATCTCTTGTGTCCCGTTCGCTGTTTTAAAAAGTACATCTCCAAGTGTCCACACAACACCAGAGCCTCCTATCTTCACTCTGCTCTTCCTGCCACGAAAGTGTGGTATAGCTGAGAGCTAAACAGGAAATATTAGCTACCTCAAGAAAATGCTTAAATTGATCTGTGAAGAGGTGAGATATTAAGGCTTATCCTACAGCTAAAGAAACAAACATTATTTTTAAATGCTTCAGTTATATGCTTTAGTAGTCCATGTTTGCCTCTCAGACGAGACATTTCTCAACTCCATGCTCGTTTTACACAAACCACAGCCTGTGGTCTTCCTCTTTTCCTTCCTCCTGGCAGCTCCATCTTCAACAGCCAATATTATAATAATAGTAATGGATTAGATTTATATAGTGCTTTACATGTCAAGTGACATCTCAAAGCGCTTACAGTGAGTCCATTATGCTTTCACTCCAGACAGACATTGATAGTAGTAAGCTACCTCTGTAGCCACAGCCACCTTGGGGCAGACTGATGGAAACGTGACTGCCAATCCACACCAACGGCCTCCCCGACCACTACCAAACATTTACTGTATACACATTCATACCCAGTGTCATGGACACTGGAGGCAAGATGGGTAAAGTGTCTTGCAGTTTTTCACTTTTTTCAGTTTATTTTCCTGAGACTACAACATTTAAGAGAAAGACCTGGTGGGAGTCAAGCTTCAATTTTACAAGAAAAAAAGTTGTGTTTTTTTTTAACATGATAAAAGTCATGAATTGATCACAAAAATGTGCAAATTCATAAGAAAAAACAATAGTTAATGTTTTACAAAATTATGAAAAAAGTCTCAACTATTATAGAAAGTCAAAAAAATATTTAAAAATATAGATTCACAAGAAAACAGTTACAGTTTAAGAGAAAACCTCACAATTTGGTGAAAGTACTACTCAAGTAACTTTTTAGTAGATACTTTCCTACTCTTGTACTTGAGTGAATATCGTAACAAGATGCTACGTTTACTTGAGTACAGTTTCTGGATATTGTACTCACCTCTGCCCCTGACACTCATCTCCACTCCCTCCACCCTGCCTGCACTCTCTTCTTCAACTCTCTTGTGCAGTGCCCATTGCTACGGATGGTTAACCCCATGTACTCTATTTAAATCATCCGCCTTCATTACCTCTTTGCCTCCATCCTTGCATCTTCACCATTACACTGTAATGTTCTCCTGGAACCTTGTAGTGTTCTCCTGGAACATGTAATGACGAGGCGCACACACCGGGTGTCAGTTAGGACTTTTTACTTGTCACTTCAACAGCAACTCACAACTAACCACACAGTGGCACATGTACAACTCCTTTTATAGTCAGGTCATGGCCGGGGTCATACTGCCCTCTAGTGGTGACTCCATATGAACTTCACATATCAATACATCTCCCTTTTTTTTCAAGTAAAAGGTCGTCCTACTATAAACTTAAACTGTTTCTCTAATTTCAATAAACAAAATAAATTCCATTTCTTTTTACATCTTTGTCAACCTTGTACACTGAATCACAACTTTACATTTTCTCTGTTTACAATTCAACATCAACACATTTTTTTCTGTTTACAATTCAACATCAACACATTTTTTTTTTTTTTTCATTCATCTCAGTACTCCTTACATTTCCTCAATCAATCTTTTCGGTTTCACAATTTGCCTTTGTGATCTTCTGTTTTGTGTCACCTCAGTCTGTTCGTTAGTGTCTGTCTCTATGTTCTGGTTCTCAGCCATTTCTGGTTGTTCGGTTTGGCTGTAAATTGGCATGTCGCTTATTTCACTGTCTGTGACTCTCATTTTTGTCTGAGGCACTTTCAGTAAGTGACGTCGGTTTCGCCTCATTGTTTTTCCATGCTCTGTGATGACTTCATATGATCTGGGAGTTGTTTCTTTGACCACTTTTGCCAGCGGTCCCCATTCTCCATCACATCTCACTCGCACAATGTCCTCATGTGCAAGTGGTCTCAGAGGTCGTGCTGTTCTGTTGTACAGTTCAGTTTGCCTCTCATCACGCCTCACATCTCTCTTTTCCATCACTTGAGATGCTGATGGAAGTCGCGTTCTGAGTTTTCTGTTCATGAGCATTTCTGCTGGGGACAGTCCATTCTCCAGTGGTGATGCTCGGTAATTCAGGATCGCCAGATGTGGGTCTTCTGCATTGTCTGCAGCCTTTTTCAGTATGCGCTTCACTATTTGCACCCCTTTCTCTGCTAACCCATTCGACTGTGGGTACAGAGGGCTTGAGGTCACGTGCTTGAACCCATATGTGTCTGCAAAGTCTTTGAAGCACTGACTCGTGAATTGTGGTCCGTTATCGCTTACAACAGTCATTGGAATTCCATGGCGTGCAAACATTGTCTTTGTATGTGCAATCACCTTTTCTGCTGTTGTGTCACTCAACCCTGCAAACTCTGGGTAGGTGGAATGATAGTCCATGACTAACAGATAGTCCTTGCCCTTAAGCTGAAATAGATCCATGCCCACTTTTCTCCATGGCCCTTGAGGCTTCTCATGGGGCCTCATAGGTTCCTTTGGCTGTTGATACCTGTGGCGCTGGCAAATCTCACAGCACTGCACATATGCCTCAATGTCCTTGTGCATGTTGGGCCAATACAAAACATCACGTGCACGTCTTTTGCACTTTTCAATACCCAAATGCCCCTCATGCACTAATTTAACCATTTCTGATCTCATGGAGGTAGGTATGACTATCCTTGTACCTTTTAACAGAACCCCATCTAACACAGACAGTTCACCTTTAAAGTGTTGGTAAGGCTTGTCAATCATAACCTGTCCTGGCTGATGTATCTGTTCCATTACTCTTTTTAGTTTCTCATCTTTTTGTGTTTCTTTCACTATCTTCGTCCATTTTGCATCTGACACTGGCATGTGTGCCTTAATAGAGTCTACATGTATTTGCACAGCTTCCTCTGTTGTGCTGCTGGTGTTGCTCAAGCTAGCCCTACTCAGCGCATCGGCTACAATTAGTTGCTTGCCTGGTGTAAACTCAAATTTCAAATCATATTTCTGTAATCTTAACATTAGACGCTGGATGCGCGGTGGTGCGTCACCCAGTGGCTTCTGTGAGATCGCAATCAGTGGTTTGTGGTCTGTTTCTAGTATTACTGACCTTCCATACACATATTCATGAAACTTCTCACATCCAAACACTGCACCTAGAGTCTCTTTCTCTATTTGCGCGTAATTTTTTTCTGCGCTTGTCATGGTGCGCGATGCGTATGCGACTGGATACCACTCTGTGTCATGTTTTTGCAATAGCACAGCTCCTAGGCCGGCTTTGGACGCATCTGTGGACACTTTTAGCAGTTTGTCCTGATCATAGAATTTTAACACTGGCTCCTTTATTAGACTGCTTTTGAGCCACTCCCATTCTCTGGCATGCTCTGCCATCCACTGCCACATTGTATTGGTCTCTAACAAGCTTCTAAGAGCTATTGTGTTAGCTGATAAATTTGGGATAAATTTTCCCATGTAATTGACTAGTCCTAGGGCTCTTTGCAAGTCATTTTTGTCCTGCGGTACTGGCAGCTCTGCTATGGCCCGCACTTTTTCCGGATCTGGTTGCACGCCTGCCCCAGATAACTTCTCTCCCAGGTATGTAATCTCCTGTACCCCAAATTGGCATTTACTCTTATTCAGTTTCATACCTGACTTTTGCGCCTGTGTGAGAACTCTAGCCAACCTTTCGTCGTGCTCCTCTTTTGTTTTTCCCCAGACTACCACATCATCAAGAAAAACTCCCACCCCTTCTATTCCGTCAAACAATTGCTGCACAGTTCTATGGAAAATTTCAGGGGCTGAGCTAATCCCGAACGGCATTCGTAGAAAGCAATGCCTTCCGAATGGCGTATTAAATGTGCACAATTTAGCGCGTTCCTCATCGAGCACTATTTGGTAAAACCCAGATTTGGCATCTAATTTTGTGAAGTAATTTGCTCCACTCATTGTGCTGGTTATGTCAGATTTTGTTGGTAGCCTGTAATGCTCCCGCTGTATTACTTTATTTAGATCTTTTGGATCTATGCACAATCTCAAATCTCCATTTGGCTTCTCCACTATAACTAGTGAGTTAACCCATTCAGTTGGTTCCTCTATTTTTCTGACCACTCCGTCTGCTATCAGTGAGTCTAGTGTTTCTCTCAGCCTCTTTTTAAGAGCTATTGGCACTTTTCTTGCTGCATGTATGACTGGCTCTGCATTCTCTTTCAGCCTAATTTTTTGTTTGCCTGGTAGGCGGCCTATTCCTTTGAACACCTCTTTGTATTCTTTCACCCAGTCAGTGTGTTTGTGCCTACTTGTTGTAGCCTCTGTATTTTCTCGTGCTGTCACTTTGTCTGTATCAATGACATTCACCCTTTTGATCAGACCTAGCTGATCGCATGTTTTTAAACCCAAAATTGCTTGTCTATTTCCATCAACAAGTACAAACAATGCATTCACTGTTTTATCTTTGTTTGACAGTGTAACCCTGCACATTCCTTTAGTGGGTATTGGCTTATCGTCATATGTTCTCAGATTAATCTTTTTATCTCTTATTTTCGGTTTGTTTTTCAGTCTTTTAAAATCTTTCATTGGCAGGATGTTTACCTGCGCACCTGTGTCGAGCTTCAGTGACATGTCCGTGCCATTCATCTCCAGGCACACTATCCATTCGTCAGCGCTCGTCTCTCCCTCGATGGCGTCCACGTAAAACTGATCCTCCTCGCTGTCGCTCTTTTTCTCCACAAGTTGCACCCTCCTCTTTGAGAAGCAGGTCCTTGCGAAGTGATTTTTTCCGCCACACTTGCGGCATTCCTTCCCGAATGCTGGACACTGTTTCGGCGCATGTTGCCTTCCACACCGCTCACAGTTCCCGCGCGCGCGCTCTGGGTTTGCCTCCCTTTTTCTTGCCTGCAACGTTCCTTTCGGCTTCGCGCGACTGCACTGCACCGACCTCAGCAGTCTCTTTTTCCTTGCTGCTAAAAGTCTTTAATTGTGCCTTTGTACTCTCAGACGCTTGGCAAATCTGTATCGCTTTCTCCAGCGTTAAGTTAGTCTCTTTCAGTAATTGCATCCGCAATTTGTTGTCTTGGACCCCAATTACAATTTGGTCCCGTATCATTGACTCACTCAATGTTCCAAAGTTGCATGACTGACACCTCAACCGTAGGTCTGTGACATACAGCTCGATGGACTCTGACTCTTTCTGAAGTCTTTTTCTGAACACATACCTCTCGTACGTTTCATTCTTTCTCGGTGTGCAATAATCGTCAAATTTCTTCATCACGGCGTCGAAGTTGCCTTTTTCTTCTTCCGTGAAGATGAATGTGTTAAACACATTTAGCGCCTCTCGCCCTGCTACTGTTAGCAGTAATGCTATTTTCCTCTCCTCGTCACGAAGACCGATAGCAAGCGAATAAAGTTCAAAACTTTGTTTGAATGCTTTCCAGTTCTCGTTGACGTTACCGGTCAACTTTAACTCGTCCGGCTGTCGAAAAGCGTTCATCTTCGTCATCGGTTCGTAGTTTTATATCCTGGTATCATGTAATTTACTCCTGGTACCATGTAATGTTCTCCTGGAACCTTGTAGTGTTCTCCTGGAACATGTAATGACGAGGCGCACACACCGGGTGTCAGTTAGGACTTTTTACTTGTCACTTCAACAGCAACTCACAACTAACCACACAGTGGCACATGTACAACTCCTTTTATAGTCAGGTCATGGCCGGGGTCATACTGCCCTCTAGTGGTGACTCCATATGAACTTCACATATCAATACATACACCTCCCTCCCTCTCATGTCCTGTCTTGTTTCTACTGACTTTCATTCCTCTTCTCTGCAGTGCATACCTCTGTCTCTCCAGGTTTTCTTTCACCTGCTTCCTACTCTCATTACATTCACATTACATCATAGTCCACGGCAACTACACCCCTGTGCATCACCCTTGTTCTTGAAATTGGTACCTGTGTACTTCTTCACCCTTCCCAAGGCATCCTCTCACTATCAAAGATTGTCTTGCACCATCTTTAGGAAAAAATAAATAAAATGACATCACTTTTAGGTTTCACTTTGGCAGAATGTTGCACACAATAACAGGGAGAGAAGCATCATGACCCT